>JASDDO010000022.1:127135241-128398172 GCA_030015575.1 Agapanthus africanus | reverse complement strand
AAGCTACACTTTGGACCAAGAAAGTTTGCATTTTAGGTTCTTGGGTTCTTGAGTTGCCAAATGAGGTAATTCTTTCACATTAAGTGTAGTATTTCATTTTCTTTAGCCTTTTTTCAAGTTTAAAACCGATTTAGTGACGTTTTGTGAACTTAAAAAATTCCTAGAAGAGGGTTGTGGGATTCTTGAGTTGTGATGTTGTTTATGAGTGTATTAGTGACTAAGAAACACCCCTAAGTGCTAAAAACCTAGACCAAGCTTGAAGTAAAACCTGAAAATCCAAAACTGAAACTATTCATGTCGGTTTTGTGAGAATTTAGTGGATGCAGGGAAATCTGGAGTGATCCGGGGCCATTACTAGATGAGCAAACAATACCAGAGACTTTTTTAGACCAATATGAGACCACTATGACCAGACGTCACCCCAACTCCCCACCAGAACAGAGCTCGCCGGATTTTAGGGGCTTGGGGCCGGCCACATTGATGAGTTTGGTGCCCAGGTTGCTTCAATAGGTCATATGCACCATATATATCACCCTACTGTTGTTTGCTTACCTTGTTTCCACCTTAAACAAAATCGCGGACTAAATTCATGAGTTGTTGTTTTGATTCAGGATTATATTTTTCGTATTTTGGATTCTGGATTTTAGTATTTGTGTTTTACCTTGATCACTTGACGTTTGTACGACGATATCGAGGGTTGTTTGGTGGTTTGAAAGGCGTAGTCCATAGGTTCTAACCTATCGGCTTTTAGCGTGTCGTTTTGATTTTTGATTTTGATTTTAATGCGATACGACACGTTGTGACATGTAGGTACCCATATGTGGACTTCGGGACGACAAGCAAGCGCGTGGCGACGTCGGCATCGACAAGCGAAGATCAAGGTGAGTAGATTTATATCTACGGGGGAAGTCGGGTGGATGGCGTATAGCACCCCCGCAGTTCGTAGTGTAGTTGATGATATGTTATATATTTACATATGTGTTATGAATTTGGATGATAGTGTCGTGGTTGATTTCTTAGTCGCGAACCATAGAATAGGTTTGCACACACGCACACACACCCTTGCATGCATTATTATTATTACTTGTGCGCATATGGGGATACGTATATACATACACACACACATAAGTATGGGACTATGTATATATATAAGTATACCTATACTTGGATAATGGGGATAGTGGATGATATTTGGAGTTGAGTCAATGAGATTGGGCATGATGCCCTGAGATCGGGCATGATGCCCTGAGATCGGTGATATGTTTTGGTTCGTATTATGAGATACGGCGTGAGATTATAGCGGGCCTTTAGGAGTGTGTTTTCATACACGCATATATACATAGATGGTATCAGTATGTACTAGACTTAGATTAGTACCCCTAATACAGGATATGATGATAGTGGATACCAGATGAATAATGAGATGAATGTGATATTTGACACGTACCCAGATTTAGGATGCCGTACGACGGATTTACGTACGATCTATATATTGATGATAGATCCACACTCTTGACTCGAGGATGTCATAATATATATTGTATCGTATGTGATACTATTGAGGCGGGATCACCGACTATTATATTTATATATGTCGACTCAGATTTATGTGGTTTTCCCTTACCCTTTCGGTTAGACTGTTCGTTTAGTCCTGTAGTTTACTTGTAGATGTTAGACTAGACTCGAGTCATACCTATTTCCAAAACTAATGAATCGTGAGTATTCTAAAGACATGCCAAGGGATTTTACGGATATTTCAAAGGATGTACCACTTTTCTTAAAAAAAACCGTAGCCCTTATTTTTCCAAAACACCACGATTTGTGTGATTTTAAATAACAAACTATATGACTCGTATAACTAATGTAGATTCCTTATTGTTGCATTTACTTTCCATTTCCATATATTCATGTTGTTATTAGCGCATTGCATGCTTATATACTTGTGATTTATGTTATATTAAACCCATGCTGTCAGGACACCAGCACCATTATCGATGATGCGTATGCTCCACGTGCACTTGCTTGCCGGCTCACACACTTCATCATCAATAATTTCCATGTCACTACACAGTAGGATTGCTGACATCAGGATATGACTCCTTGCATGACATACTTGCGTACATGCATATTGTATACCCATACTTGCGTACATGCATATTGTACACCCATACTTGCGTACATATATATTGTACACTCATACTTGCGTACACACATATTGTACACCCATGCTTGCATACATACACATTTGCACATACATAGATAATTCTGGATTGATTTTGGAGATTTAGGAACCGCATGATATATTTTTAAACTGGATTCATTTAAAAGAGCGGTTTTCCCTCGATATGTGCATATTACTATTTTATGTTGCATGATATACTGATATGCTTACATTTCTATTATATGTCGCATACATCGTGATTTATAATTATACGCATTGAGATATGTTATTTCCATGATATTTCTGGATTTGAGAACCGTGGGTATTTCTAATGAAAGTATGTACTGTTTTAAAAACCTGGTTTCTCTTGATATGATATTTCAGTAGCCACCATGAGTTTTATCGGTTCTGATATATATATACCCCATGCGAGTATGAGTCGTGGGCCATGTGCGGGTACATGGTAGGGCCCGGAGTTACCCTGGGGCAAGAAAGGTATGTCGATAGACCACGCCGATGAGCCTGGCAGGGGAACCATACCTACCGGTGATAGTATTTGGGCTCGGCGGATATCCAGAGGATGCCGACCGGAGTCGAGAGATGATATGGGCCGATCCGGACTGACGGAGCCCGAAATATGAGGATTTATGTGCCGATGCTGGGCACGGGTTTCATGATGTTTTTGAGTGTCAATGCTGGATACTCAGGTTCCATGATTTTGATGTGTCGCGAGGGACACACGTTGATTTATATCCTCATACTTTCATACATATGCTTTTATGACTTTTACATGCATGATGTTGTTATGTCATTGGTTGACACTTGGACGAGATCTACATGCATACAGGCATTGATTACATAGTTGGATGATATCCACATACTTATAGACTTCCTGATATAGTTGACATTGATTTCATGATGATTACATTGATCACACCTCATGTTTATGATATGTTGCTACCTGAGGCACTGACACGTGCACTTGGTATTACACTGATGTATAGATGTTTACCCTTGCTACCTTATCATGCTTCAGATTTTATCATTTTGAGGAGATATATATATATATATATATATATATATATATATATATATTACTGATTGTTTTGATCTAGGATTGAGTCATACATACGATTTCTGCTCTGTGATGTTTTCTACTCACGAGTTAGCAACTCACCCTCGTTGTGCCACAGTTCTTGCAGGTGTTGCCGTACATGTTTCATTGCGGCTTTCTGGCACACTGCTTCCTTTCCGGGTGATTGCTTGTTAGGTGGGTTCACTTGCATCGTGACCACCATTGTACCATTTATTTATATTCAGTTGTATCTAGTAAAACTCTATCAACCAGACTGTATTATTTATTAGACTTAGAAGACCAGTTGTTTATTATTTCGACCGTAGAGTCGCGCTTGTATTATTATCGGTTTTCTTGATGTTTTGAGTTTCCTTTTGAGTTTTTATCCTCACCCTTCGGCGTTGTATATTATATTGCTTGCATGGTTGTGACCGTCAATTGACGAAGAGCAAGCTCCTGCTTGGGGATGCCTTTTATCATTGTGCATATATTATTCATGTTGTACCCCGTTTGGGGCCAGTATTTAAAAAGGAAACTCTGCCGAAATTTTCAGAAAAGACTTGATGTTTTAAAAACGCATAATTCGGCTTATGCTATTAAAAACACTTGTTTTATAACATGTTTTCTACACTTCTTCTTTAAAAATGGTTTTAGATTTATGGGCTTTTGGCTTACTTAAATTAGATGTGGTCCTATAGACTTCATATGATTCAAGTGCCAGTCACATGCTATTTCGGGTCGTGACAAGCAGTATCAAGTCAACGGACTAAGCTGTACTCATGTCACCTGGGAACTGCTCCTGACGATAGGTATGTACCAATCAGCAGTGCCCCTGCGAGTCCGTCCGGTGTACTCATAACCCAATGAGCACCTATATAATATCTTAGGTGAACCAACTGACACCAATGGTTTATGAGACCAGCCACCGCCCCTCGTCGGCGTCTCGATCCGTATACACTAGTCTACTATCGGAGTATCGATGCCCAGTCTCGAAACTCCCATGACTAGGAACACTTTAAGGATGTGCTTATAGACCACCCAACTCTCACGTATACTGCTGGTAGTCAAGCAAGAATCCTATGGGCTTTATCAACGTGTAATAGTAATTTGTAATGTCACCTAAACCATGTATACGATAATAAAGACAAATCAGATAGCATACTATCATCTCGAGTAAGACTGTTCTATCGGTACAGGTCCTCCCTCAATCATTGCAATCACGTGCCTGCGATCCAATAATTGACTTGAGGGCACTATAGCCTACAGTATAAGGCTCATGCGAGCCTTCTCTTCATCAGTCTTTGGAGACATCTCTTTGGAGAGGGTGATTCCGTGACAAGCGGGTAAATTACCTCTCTTGGAATCTTCCATACTAAATCTCTTTAGTATGGTGTCTATGTATCTTGATTGGGACAATCCCAACAATCTTTTAGACCTATCTCTATAGATCTTAATACCTAGAATGCACGAGGCATCACCCAGGTCCTTCATGGAGAACATTTGCGATAAGAATAGTTTGACCGATTGTAGCATAGGAACGCCCTTTCCTATCAAGAGAATGTCATCCACGTAAAATACGAGGAATATGATAGTACTCCCTACAATCTTTTTATAAATGCAAGGTTCATCCACATTTTGGATAAAATCAAACTCTTTGGTTGTATCATCAAAGCAGATGTTCCAACTCTGTGATACCTGCTTTAATCAATAGATGGATTTAAGCAACCTGCATACCTTTTCACTGCACCCACTATCAATGAAGCTCTCTGGATGATCCATAAAAACGCATTCATCCAAATCACCTTTTAGAAATGTTGTTTTAACATCCATCTGCCAGATTTCATAGTCGTAATAAACAGCAATAGCAAGTAGGATTGAATGGATCTAAGCATTGTAACTGGAGAAAAAGTCTCATCATAGTCCAATCCTGGTCTTTGACGAAATCCTTTCGCTACAAGTCTAGCTTTATAGGTCTCTACTAGTCCATCCACACCAATCTTTTCTTAAAGATCCATTTGCACCCTATGGGTTTTACTCCAGAAGATGCAACCTCCAAAGTCCATACTTTGTTGGTGTGCATGGATTCCATTTCGGATCGCATGGAATCCAGCCATTTCACTGAGTTACTACTCGTGATAGCTTACTGAAAACTAGTAGGGTCATCATCATCAATGATGCAATCTTCTCTATCACCATCAATTAGAAAACCATAGTATCTATCCGGTGGACGAGAAGTTCTACTAGATCTATGGAGTGACTGGGGCTCGTTGGGTTCTATTGAAACTTCATGTTCGTCAGTAGTTGTTTGTGGCTCTAAAATTTCTTCCAGTTCTACCGCATTGCCAATAGTATCATTTGTAAAAAATTCATTTTCTAAAAATGTGGCATATTGAGAAACAAGCACTCTTTTTTTCCCCTTGTGGTAGAAAAGATATCCATATGAATGTTTGGGATATCCCACAAATTTACACAAAACCGATCGTGTCTCGAGTTTGTCTGGATTCTGCTTTTTAATATAAGCAGGACAACCCCATATCCTAACTTGTTTAAGAGATGGTCTCTTCACATACCATATCTCATATGGAGTGGTAGGCACGGATTTGGTTGGAACCCTGTTTAATAGATATATTGTAGTCTTCAATGCAAACCCCCAAAAAGAAAGTGGTAACTCAGCATCACTCATCATTGAGCGTACCATATCTAATAGGGTACGATTTCTCCGTTCTGACACACCGTTATGTTGTGGTGTGTATGGAGGAGTGAGCTGAGAAAGAATCCCACTCTCTTTTAGGAAAATCTAGAAACCCTGTACTTAAGTACCCTCCTTTTCGATCTGATCGAAGTTTCTTGATACTCAATCCAGTTTATTTTTCTACTTCAAGTTTATACTCCTAGAATTTTTTGAAAGCTTCAGGCTTATGTTTCAATAAGAACACGTGTCCAAATCTTGAGAAATAATCAGTAAAATTTATGAAGTATGAAAAACCACTTCTTGTATGTGTAGACATTGGTCCACATACATCACTATGTATGAGGCCTAAGAGTTTAGTATCTCTCTCTCCGTGCCCGGTAAATGGTGTTTTGGTCATTATACCTTTGATGCAAGACTGACAACTCGCATAAGATTTATATTCAAACGGATTTAAATATCCATCTTTATGTAGCTTGGTTAGTCTTGTTTCGTTAATATGACCAAGTCTACAATGCTAAATGAAAGATTCATTTATCTCTGGAATCTTCTTTTTGTTTATGTGTTGTATGTTAAAAACTGTGTGTTGATTCAGGACGTAGATTTCGCTATTTAATGTACCATACCCAATCAACTGTTGATTTAGGTTAATGTTCATAACATTATTTTGTAACACAAAATTATATCCTTCATTGTCCAACATAGATACGGATATTATGTTACACAACATAGATGGCACAAAATAACATGGGTTCAAAACCAATATACACCCTGAAGGCAACCCCAGATGATACTCTCCCATGGATACAACATGAACATTTGATCCATTTCCAGCACGGAGAGTATGGTCACCTTTCTTTAAAACCTTGCGATTTTTCAATCTCTGCACACAATTGCAGATATGAGATCCTGAACCGGTATCTAATACCCAGGATACAGAGTTTATAGAAAAACAGTTTTCGGTAACAAACACACCTGAAACGGAAGCATCAATATGCTTCTTCTTCTTGAGATCGGCGAGGTACCCAACGCAGTTTCTCTTCCAGTGTCCAGTCTTATGGCAGTAGAAGCATTCTCCTTTTCTCGATGCCGCATCCCCTGACTTGTCTTCCCCGGTGCCTTTCTAACTCCACCTCTCAGTTTGCTGGGTTTCTTCTTTTTCTTTCCCTTAGCTTTAGCTTTCGGGACGGAAGAGGAAGATGGCCCAGCAACTAGAAAGGGAGTTTTCAGTACTTTTAGCGTGCTCTCTTTACTCCTCAACACATTGAGATGTTCAGGAAGTGACTTCTCCAAATTGTGCATGTTGAAGTTCACTATAAACTGAGCATAGGCAGGGGGAGACTATAGAAGTATATCAACGTATTGTTCATTCTCCATCGTCCTTCCCAGGTCCTCAAGTTCTTCAATAAGTCTTATCATCTTTAGGACATGATCTCCTACAGATGTACCAGCAGCCATCCTCATTTGAAACAGCTTTCTTGAGGCATCGTAGCGAAGAGCACGAGATTTCTCCCCATACAACTCCTTTGTATGGAGAAAGATGGATTGCACATCCATCTTCTCATACTGCTTTTGATGTTCGTTGTCCATCGAAGCAAGCGTAATGCATTTGGCTGTGGTGCAATCGATATCCCATGTCTTGCGGATTTCCTTATCCGCAATAGAGGAATCAGGGTATGGGAGGGGAGGGGCTGAAGCAGTAAGGACGTATGCAACCTTATCATAAGTAAGGTCAATATTCACGTTCCTCAGCCAGTCTTTATAATTAGGCCCCGTTAGTTTATTTTTCTCTAATAGAAGCTTAAGTCCCGACATTGGTATCTGCCATTAGGAGAGAGAATAGAAAATACTCAGCGATAGCTATTGCATGATTAGACTGGTTATTAATTGTAACATTTAGGAAAAACCTAGAAATAAATAAATTTAATTAAAATAAGAATAAGCTGATAAATCACAAAATGGTTAAAACCAAATATGTCAATCTTCATAAGTTATATGTAATACAAATTAAATTAGAATTTTAGAATGTAATTTAAATAAGTTAAAAGGGTTTTAATGAAAAATTTAGCTTCATTTTAACAAAAGATGTGTTTTATAATAAGTAAGTTGTGAGGGGGCAAATTGTAAAGTTTGAGTTGTTATGCAAATACAAGATTGTTAAGGGTTTAAGTGAAATAAGTGGTATTAATTCAGTTCTGAAACTAAATTAAAAATAAAACAAAAATTGAGGATAATTCCCACACCACCTCATGC
Source organism: Agapanthus africanus (assembly GCA_030015575.1). Lineage (NCBI taxonomy): Eukaryota > Viridiplantae > Streptophyta > Magnoliopsida > Asparagales > Amaryllidaceae > Agapanthus > Agapanthus africanus. The sequence goes on along the minus strand of JASDDO010000022.1, from coordinate 128,389,994 downwards.
TTGCATGAACACCCTCTTATCTCCACCTCCTTCTTGCATGAATCATGCACACTCCTTCATTTGACACCTCCACCTTACCTTATCCTTCCTCCACCCACATATATAAATCAATTTCAGATCTGAAACATAAATTAAAACTCAAAGGAAATTATAAGAAAAAGGAAAGTAAAAGAGAAAGAGAGAAAAACAAGAGGAAGAAGAAGGAGAAGGGGTTGTTCTTGAGTTGGATCTTCATTAAGCTAAAAGGAGCTTGTAGATCCTTGGAGGGTTATTCCTACAGCAAATTAGGAGGGTAAATTCTTAATCTCAGTAGGTTAATTAGGCTCTGTAGTTTAGTAAATTGTAGTTAGCATATCACATAATATCGTATTTTAGTTAAAACTTATAGTCTGTTAGAATCTGCTGTGTTCTGAAACTTAATTAAATAAATTCAACAGAGTAGAAATGATGTAGGAATTAAATAGAACACACCACAAGAATACGGAGGTGGGGCGCCGGTTTTGGGCCGGCGACATGAGGAGTTTGGCCGGCTGAGAGCTTTGGGGATTTTGTCTGTTGGGGTGTCTGCAGTATACAATTTGGGGTAGTTTGGTACTGTTGATTTTAATTAGTTTTACTGTAATCTAAATCTGGGATGATATATCGGAAATTGAATCGTAAAACACTAAATGCGACACGATGAAATCAAGTCGCGTTTTAGTTTCTGAAACTGTGCAGATTTAAGTTAAAATCCAGCAAAACTAAGTGTTTGATAGCTTGATAAGATCAGTTAGTATATAACTTATGGGGGTTAGCGTGTTTCTATTTCCGTTATGTCGGAATAGCTAGTTTGCTTATATACGTTATATTGGTATATTTAGACGCGGATACAAGGAATACGGAAGCCGCGAGGAAAGGGAAAGGATTAGCGATTCCGGAGTAGATCGACTTTCCGGTGAGTAGACTAAACATCTACCGGGGAATTTAGTAGAGATGGCGTGTTTCGCCCATGGTTTTACATTAATACGATATTCATATCATCATGTTAAATAATTAGAATATCATTCATTTCATTACTTATATGTTGCTTAGTTGTTAGAACACTTCACAAGTATCGACGAGTCATGCCACGTGCACATCTTATATGCTACACACACCTCGTCGATATTGCCATGTCACATACACTTAAATATCATACTTATTAACATGGATTTTATTGTTTTACAAATGTTAAGTATATTGGTAGAATTCTTTATTTACATTTTGTCGCTTTATGCGTATTTCCATGTTGGATATGAGATAAATACAGAATTGAGGATTTATGATTTTGAGTTTTAAATACTATTACATTAATCTCGTTTTCATGATTGATGTGACATGTCCACCCTGAGTTGATTTCTGTTTTTGGTTTTATTCCGGACCGAGTGGGGGAGATATACGGTCGCGGATTTACGTTATCCATACTGAGTGGGGGAGCTATACAGTTGGATACAGGGTGGACCCGGTCGAGACCGAGGGGCAAGATAGCCGTATTGAGACGGGTGAGCCTAGCGAGGTTACTCGATTCCGGATATTGGTTTTAGAAATATGCGGCGTGCATTTAGAGGATGACGACCGATATTATGGGTATAGGATCATTCGGGGAATGATGCCTATCAGAAATGGAAGTTTTGTGTCGTTGATGGACACCGAGAGATGATTTATATTGAGTTATGATTTCAGAAGTATGATGTGATTTATTGTTGGATTTCACATATACTCATATATCATATTGATTCATGTTCATTATCATGATTACCATATTTACTTTATTCGCCGTTATATGTTAGTTGTATTCACTGAGTTGGCAACTCATCCCCGTTGTGCCACAGTTCCTTGCAGGGATAGAGTGGACGGGTAGTTGCGAGGCAGGATCACTTTTGCGGTTGTTTCCATATTTTGATCGGTAGGTTACATGTGTAGTAACCTCCTTTTTGGTTTTTGTACTTTTGTATCTAGAAAGACTCCATCAGACTTGTATTTTGACTTAGAAAGGAGAGATGGTTTATATATGTACAGTTGAAAAATGTGGATCAGTATTATAGTCTTTTCTTTATGAGATTCAGTGATGTTCATTATATGCATATTCATATTCTTATTGATATTGTTGATTCCAACTAGGAATACAACCACACTTAACCTTTATTACTTGTTTAATGAATTAACTTCATAACTCGAGATTTCTACTTAAAAACTAAATTTTCATAAATAATTCCGAAATAAGGTATTTTGATCTTGGTTTTTGGCTTACTTGGACTTGTGCATATCTTTAGATATGATACAAATCTAAGTGCCTGTCACATCCAAACTTGGGTCGTGACAAAGTTGGTATCAGAGCTTAGGAGTAACCTTACGGAATTCAGTAAGGGATTTCAATAAGTTGATGTAAGTCTGAGAGTTAGGATGACCTTTGGTTTGATGGAGTAGGTGAATTAGGACGAATGCAGTACCGTACGTATGTTCCGCGGCATATTTACGTTATCGTATTCAGCCTAACTAACCTTAGGATGTTTATCTTGATCTATTCTTCCGTTGATTCTCCGTTATTGAATTCTTCTGTTCCCACACCTTATCAACTCTCGTTTCTTGTTCCAGTTGCTATGGCTACGCGGGCTAGGCGAGCCGCAGCCAGAAATGCAGCTAGGGCGAGTCCGCCTGTGATGAGGACTGGTACGCCGGACGTGCAGGAGGTGCATGAGCATGCTGATCCTCCTCCTCCAGATCGCATGACTAGGATCGAGGAGGGTATGTTGGGATTACAGCGAGTGGTAGGACAGTTAGCTGAGACCACTCGAGCTTTGAGATCAGATCCAGCACCGACCGTAGCAGAGTCCGAGGTACAGCCTACACAGACGGTAGCACCAGTAGATACGAGAGTGATGGAGGTATCACTTGCGGAGTTTATGAGATTGAGACCGCCGGTATTCACAGGGACCGATGTGGCGGTAGATCCTCAGTCTTTTCTTGATAGAATGGCGAGGATATGCAGATCATTACGATGTTCTGATGCGAGGTCAGTTGAGCTGACTAGCTTTCGTTTGGAGGGACTTGCACAGGAGTGGTGTGAGTCGATGGAGAGAGGGCGAGCTACGAATCTTCCTCCGATGACGTGGATCGAGTTTTCTACAGTCTTTCTTGCCAGATTTCTTCCCGAGAGTGTGAGGGATGCTAGAGCTAGCAGTTTCGAGGCATTGAAGAAAGCAGCAAGTATGTCAGTAGCCGATTATGACTTACGCTTCACCCAGCTTTCGCGATATGCTCCATACTTGGTACCTACAGAGGAGCTCCGAGTGAAAAGGTTCCTAAGGAGTTTGGACACACAGTTGTATCTGGCGATAGGCTCCCAGCATTTTGACACATATGCACAGGCCTTGGATGCGGCGATTCGAGTAGAGGAGCGTTTGAGCCAGTCAGGAGTTGTTCCGGAGCCAAAGAGGAGTAGACCATTCGTGCCGACGAATAGACAGTTTGGCCGAGGTAGAGGGTCCTATCCAGGCAGATATACTCCAGGCCGCAGTGTTGGACGAGATTGGACACAGGGCCAGATGTTCAGTTCTTATCCTGATGATCAGAGATCACCATATACTTGTTATAGATGTGGACTTCCCGGGCACTTTGCGAGAGATTGCAGATCTCAGGGCGGGACCGTTGCTCCACAGGCTGCTTTACCCCTTCCTTCTCCTACACCGATGGCTTTACTTCCTCCCCCAGTTGGCGCTACACGCCAGGCAGTTGCACCACGAGGTCGAGGCTATGCGGGACGTGCTCAGAGAGGTAGAGGAGATAGAGGTAGAGGACGACAGGATGCGGGCAGGGGCCAGGCACGGGTTTTTGCACTGACTCCACAGGATGCCCAGGCATCAAATGCAGTCGTGACAGGTACTCTTACAGTATGCTCATTAGAGGCACATGTCTTATTTGATCCCGGTTCTACACACTCTTATGTATCTTCACGATTCGCACTTTTATTGGGGAAGGAGTCGTCATTGTTAGAGTTACCTTTGGTAGTGATTACTCCAGTTGGAGATTCCTTTATAGCTCGACACGTATTCAGATCGTGTTCGGTGCGTATTGGTAATAGAGATTCGCTAGTTGATCTGATTCTCCTGGACATGTTGGATTTTGATATACTTCTTGGGATGGATTGGTTAGCCGCTTGTCATGCCTATGTAGATTGTAGAGGAAAAGCGGTTAGATTTTGTTTTCCAGGTGAACCGGTGTTGGTTGTGCAGGGGGATTGCAAGTTAACCCCTGTCAACATGATTTCTGCTTTTTGTGCGGGGTGGCTTTTGAAGAAGGGTTGTCTTGAGTTCTTGGCTTTTATTCAGGACGTTGAGGTCGCTGAAGTTCCTTTGGACCAAATCCCGATCATACGAGAATTTCCTGAGGTATTTCCTGCAGAGTTGCCAGGATTGCCACCTGATCGAGATATTGAGTTTTGTATCGACTTGATTCCGGGTGTAGGGCCTATTTCTATACCACCCTATCGAATGGCACCGACGGAATTGAAAGAACTCAAGGGCCAGTTGCAAGAGTTGTTAGATCGAGGACTTGTACGTCCGAGTGTTTCACCGTGGGGAGCTCCTGTGTTATTTGTAAAGAAGAAGGACGGTAGTATGAGGATGTGCATCGACTACCGACAGCTGAATCGCGTCACGGTGCGAAACAGGTATCCATTACCGCGAATAGATGATTTGTTCGATCAGTTGCAAGGAGCCGGATTCTTCTCAAAGATTGACTTAAGGTCAGGATATCATCAGTTGAGGGTTCGGAAAGACGATATTCCGAAGACAGCATTTCGTACGAGATATGGGCATTATGAATTTATGGTGATGTCGTTCGGACTCACCAATGCTCCAGCAGCTTTTATGGATATGATGAACCGTATCTTTAGACCATTTATCGATCGGTTTATTATAGTATTCATAGATGATATTCTTGTATATTCTCGGAGTCAGACGGAGCACGAGCAGCATTTACGTATCACGTTGCAGACCTTGAAAGAGCATCAGTTGTATGCAAAGTTTTCTAAGTGTGCTTTTTGGCTCGATAGTGTGGATTTCTTGGGTCATATTGTTACGAGAGAAGGTATATGCGTTGACCCAAAGAAGATTGAAACGGTACAACACTGGCCCAGGCCTATGTCAGTTACAGAGGTTCGGAGTTTCTTAGGTCTGGCAGGTTATTACAGACGCTTCGTGCAGGATTTTTCAAGGATAGCGGCACCTTTGACAGGATTGACTAAGAAGGAAGTTCCATTTCAGTGGACAGACGCGTGTGAGCAGAGTTTCCAACAGCTGAAGACGCGTTTGACGACTGCACCTGTATTATCTTTACCTTCCGGGTCAGGGGGTTTCGTCGTATATTGCGATGCTTCTAGAGTGGGCTTAGGCTGTGTGTTGATGCAACACGGCAAGGTTATAGCATATGCTTCCCGACAGTTAAAGAGGCATGAACAAAATTATCCCACTCATGATCTAGAGATGGCTGCTGTAGTTTTCGCATTGAAGATTTGGAGACATTATTTATATGGAGAAACGTGTCAAATCTTCACAGATCATAAAAGTTTAAAGTATATCTTTCAGCAGAAAGATCTGAATCTCAGGCAGCGTAGATGGATGGAATTGGTGAAAGATTACGACTGTGAGATTTTGTACCATCCAGGCAAAGCAAATGTTGTAGCAGATGCCTTGAGTCGGAGGCCTGGAGGTAATTTATCTCATTTGAGCATTTTGCAGAGACAGTCTTCTACCGACTGGCAGATCTTATGTGATAGTCGTATACAGTTTGAGTTCACATCGACAGGAGGTCAGTTAGCACATGTTCTCACCAGACCTCAGCTATTGGATCGTATTCGAGATGCGCAGCCTACCGATACTCGCTTGATGGAGATTATGGATCATGTTAGGCAGGGCAAGGAGACGGAGTTCGTGATTGATGATTATGGAGTGTTACGTTTTAGGACTCGTCTCTGTGTGCCAGATTCTGACGGATTGAGGCGTGAGATTTTGGAGGATGCACACAGATCAGTATACAGTATTCATCCTGGTTCCACAAAAAAATGTATCGTGATTTGAAGGATAATTATTGGTGGGAAGGAATGAAGAAGGAAGTTACGGATTTTGTTTCACGATGCTTGACTTGTCAGCAAGTCAAAGCAGAACATCAGAGGCCAGCCGGAGAGCTGCAACCCTTACCCATTCCAGAATGGAAATGGAAACAGATTTCCATGGATTTTGTGGTGGGTCTACCCAGGACTAGCAGAGGGTATGATTCCATTTGGGTGATAGTAGACAGGCTGACGAAGGCCGCTCATTTTCTTCCAGTGAAGACGACATATGGATTTGCTCAGTATGCACAGGTTTATATCGATGAGATTGTACGTCTACATGGAGTGCCGACATGCATAGTGTCAGATCGAGGTACCCAGTTTACGAGCAGGCTATGGCAGAAACTTCAGGACGCTCTTGGTACACGACTGAGTTTTAGTACAGCTTTCCACCCACAGACAGACGGTCAGTCGGAGCGGACAATTCAGATACTCGAGGATATGCTTCGGGCTTGTAGCTTAGATTTCGGTGGTAGTTGGGATCGTCACCTACCTTTGGTAGAATTTTCTTATAATAACAGTTTTCAAGAGACGATCCAGATGGCACCCTTTGAAGCTTTGTATGGAAGGAAGTGTAGATCACCTGTTTGCTGGACGGAACTTAGTGAGAGTTGTATATTGGGACCGCAGATAGTACAGGAAACTACAGAGAAGATTCACTTGATACAAGATAGAATGAAAGCGGCTCAAAGCAGACAGAAGTCGTATGCAGATCGAAGACGACGCAAACTCGAGTTTGATGTGGGAGATCATGTGTTCCTTCGAGTATCTCCAATGAAAGGTGTGATGCGCTTCGGGAAGAAAGGGAAGCTCAGCCCCAGATATGTTGGACCATATGAGGTTTTAGAGAGAGTGGGCGCTGTAGCTTATCGGTTAGCACTTCCACCTGGTTTTCCCGACGTACATCCGGTGTTTCATGTTTCGATGCTTCGCAGATATCTTCACGATCCATCTCACGCTATCCAACATCAAACTCTACAGCTTGAGCCAGATCTATCCTTCACAGTGCAGCCAGTTGCTATTCTGGACAGGCAAGCAAAGCAACTACGATCAAGGATACTGCCATCTGTAAAGGTTCTCTGGCAAGGAAAGGATCGCGAGGAGATTACTTGGGAGACGGAGGACGCGATGCGAAAGAAATTTCCACATCTTTTCATAGGTATGTATAGTAATTAGTTTAAATTCGGGGACCGAATTTTCTTAAGGGGGGAATATTGTAACATTTAGGAAAAACCTAGAAATAAATAAATTTAATTAAAATAAGAATAAGCTGATAAATCACAAAATGGTTAAAACCAAATATGTCAATCTTCATAAGTTATATGTAATACAAATTAAATTAGAATTTTAGAATGTAATTTAAATAAGTTAAAAGGGTTTTAATGAAAAATTTAGCTTCATTTTAACAAAAGATGTGTTTTATAATAAGTAAGTTGTGAGGGGGCAAATTGTAAAGTTTGAGTTGTTATGCAAATACAAGATTGTTAAGGGTTTAAGTGAAATAAGTGGTATTAATTCAGTTCTGAAACTAAATTAAAAATAAAACAAAAATTGAGGATAATTCCCACACCACCTCATGCTTGCATGAACACCCTCTTATCTCCACCTCCTTCTTGCATGAATCATGCACACTCCTTCATTTGACACCTCCACCTTACCTTATCCTTCCTCCACCCACATATATAAATCAATTTCAGATCTGAAACATAAATTAAAACTCAAAGGAAATTATAAGAAAAAGGAAAGTAAAAGAGAAAGAGAGAAAAACAAGAGGAAGAAGAAGGAGAAGGGGTTGTTCTTGAGTTGGATCTTCATTAAGCTAAAAGGAGCTTGTAGATCCTTGGAGGGTTATTCCTACAGCAAATTAGGAGGGTAAATTCTTAATCTCAGTAGGTTAATTAGGCTCTGTAGTTTAGTAAATTGTAGTTAGCATATCACATAATATCGTATTTTAGTTAAAACTTATAGTCTGTTAGAATCTGCTGTGTTCTGAAACTTAATTAAATAAATTCAACAGAGTAGAAATGATGTAGGAATTAAATAGAACACACCACAAGAATACGGAGGTGGGGCGCCGGTTTTGGGCCGGCGACATGAGGAGTTTGGCCGGCGTCGCCGGCCATGGTGAGAGCTTTGGGGATTTTGTCTGTTGGGGTGTCTGCAGTATACAATTTGGGGTAGTTTGGTACTGTTGATTTTAATTAGTTTTACTGTAATCTAAATCTGGGATGATATATCGGAAATTGAATCGTAAAACACTAAATGCGACACGATGAAATCAAGTCGCGTTTTAGTTTCTGAAACTGTGCAGATTTAAGTTAAAATCCAGCAAAACTAAGTGTTTGATAGCTTGATAAGATCAGTTAGTATATAACTTATGGGGGTTAGCGTGTTTCTATTTCTGTTATGTCGGAATAGCTAGTTTGCTTATATACGTTATATTGGTATATTTAGACGCGGATACAAGGAATACGGAAGCCGCGAGGAAAGGGAAAGGATTAGCGATTCCGGAGTAGATCGACTTTCCGGTGAGTAGACTAAACATCTACCGGGGAATTTAGTAGAGATGGCGTGTTTCGCCCATGGTTTTACATTAATACGATATTCATATCATCATGTTAAATAATTAGAATATCATTCATTTCATTACTTATATGTTGCTTAGTTGTTAGAACACTTCACAAGTATCGACGAGTCATGCCACGTGCACATCTTATATGCTACACACACCTCGTCGATATTGCCATGTCACATACACTTAAATATCATACTTATTAACATGGATTTTATTGTTTTACAAATGTTAAGTATATTGGTAGAATTCCTTATTTACATTTTGTCGCTTTATGCGTATTTCCATGTTGGATATGAGATAAATACAGAATTGAGGATTTATGATTTTGAGTTTTAAATACTATTACATTAATCCCGTTTTCATGATTGATGTGACATGTCCACCCTGAGTTGATTTCTGTTTTTGGTTTTATTCCGGACCGAGTGGGGGAGATATACGGTCGCGGATTTACGTTATCCATACTGAGTGGGGGAGCTATACAGTTGGATACAGGGTGGACCCGGTCGAGACCGAGGGGTAAGATAGCCGTATTGAGACGGGTGAGCCTAGCGAGGTTACTCGATTCCGGATATTGGTTTTAGAAATATGCGGCGTGCATCTAGAGGATGACGACCGATATTATGGGTATAGGATCATTCGGGGAATGATGCCTATCAGAAATGGAAGTTTTGTGTCGTTGATGGACACCGAGAGATGATTTATATTGAGTTATGATTTCAGAAGTATGATGTGATTTATTGTTGGATTTCACATATACTCATATATCATATTGATTCATGTTCATTATCATGATTACCATATTTACTTTATTCGCCGTTATATGTTAGTTGTATTCACTGAGTTGGCAACTCATCCCCGTTGTGCCACAGTTCCTTGCAGGGATAGAGTGGACGGGTAGTTGCGAGGCAGGATCACTTTTGCGGTTGTTTCCATATTTTGATCGGTAGGTTACATGTGTAGTAACCTCCTTTTTGGTTTTTGTACTTTTGTATCTAGAAAGACTCCATCAGACTTGTATTTTGACTTAGAAAGGAGAGATGGTTTATATATGTACAGTTGAAAAATGTGGATCAGTATTATAGTCTTTTCTTTATGAGATTCAGTGATGTTCATTATATGCATATTCATATTCTTATTGATATTGTTGATTCCAACTAGGAATACAACCACACTTAACCTTTATTACTTGTTTAATGAATTAACTTCATAACTCGAGATTTCTACTTAAAAACTAAATTTTCATAAATAATTCCGAAATAAGGTATTTTGATCTTGGTTTTTGGCTTACTTGGACTTGTGCATATCTTTAGATATGATACAAATCTAAGTGCCTGTCACATCCAAACTTGGGTCGTGACATTAATCTTATCTAATCGATGTCTCCCACTGCTTTTTATCAAATTTTCCTTCAAGCCTTAAAAAGAAAATTAGCCAGGATTAATTACAATGTACAAGTTCGCTAACCGGTCAGCCAGACCAGTGTCGGTACTCCGAGGGAGATTCCTCGTGCTTTTGCACGGATCTAATTAAAATAAACCTTGTTTCCCTAAGGGTATAATCCCGTTGACACCTTTCTAGACACTTACTGGATTAGCTAATTGTAAAGTGTAAAACTCTCCTGGGAGTAATTATTACTCACAGTGGGATCGGGATCCAAATATAAAATAGAAGGTATGCAATCTCATTACAAATTTCAACACTTGAAATTCCCGATATGATTTTTACCCCTAGCGTCTTATGACCTTAACTATGGTCAACAAATCATAAGCGCTGGTCAAGTTCTACCCGTCATTTCATGGTCTATTTAGACCCACCCATATGACCCTTAACTATGGTCAACAAAATCATACGAATGTCCTAATCGATCGGATCATATGTATTATAGGAAGACATAACTTAGCTACCGTGCACTACGCCTTAACTATAGTCAACAAACGTAGAACGAATACTAAGTACTCTACTTCCTAAAATGGCGGATGGCTACGAATGGTTTTGATGGAAACCTTTAACGTAATGAACTTGATATCGTTGTAGAATCTAGTGATTTGAAAAGAAATGGTTTAAGCCCCGCTTTAAAAATCAAGTAGTTTTTCAAAAACAAACCATGTAGCTTTTGCTAAAAAGGTCACTTCCGGTGAAGGGATCTCGGCTCTTTCCTCATCGAATGAGGTGCTGGATATTCATCAAGGAATACTATTATAAAAAGCAAGAACTAGAGAAGCTATCAAGATAAACCGAGTGGGTTGTAGCGTTTGCAAGTTTTGCTAAAGAGGTCACTCCCGGTGAAGGGATCTCGGCTCTTTCCTCATCGAATGAGGTGCTGGATATTCATCAAGGAATACCACTATGTAAAGCAATAACTAGAGCTACCTTTTTGAAATTTTTTTATTCTACAAAATTTTTAGGTTTCTTTTCTTAACATTAATCTCATCAATGTTTTCCCATCATTTAACATTATCATTGCAGAAAAATAAACGAAAATAGAACGTACGCTTATGCCATCCGCATTCTCCACGGGGCCCCATCATACACCGTTAGGTTACTTAACTAATGGCAGAGTAGGGGATGGACTAGCACGGGTGCAAAACATAAGCAATGTTTATATATATATATATATATATATATATATATATATATATATATATATATATATATATATATAGCCATTCGTCCCACACAATAATAAGCATTCCAGATCACAGATGAATATATTGGATATATTAGGAATTCCGTGTTTCGTTTAAGCCCTGAACGAAAGATGGATTCCACGGTCGTGATGAACAGCCAAATTCCATCCTAGACCCCTACGGGTGCGGCAAACTACCCGCCAAATTCCCGAAGTGAAGCAACCTCTCTCAATAAAATGAGTAAGCTACTCGGCACTTCAAGAACCTGGTAGTTTGTGCACCCCACCTTAGGTCTATTCTTGGAGCAAAAACAGTAAAAATAAATAATACAAGGGTGGCTACAACCTCAACCCGGATGTGCCCCACAAAATAATATTACATCACTTTTATGAATTACAAGAATGAAAGAAAAGAAAAACACTCTTCTCACATCCCCCCGGCTATTCATCCACGACTATCCAATGCATCCATATACACATATCATCACATAATACACATATAGGCAACCCCCACTAATCGTCGTATAGCAATTAGTGGACGTTTCATAACACATATCAAACTGAAAACGGAAAAATGATGCCAAATATTCGACTTCGAAACACTCCGAATAGCCCCAACACTTAGATAACATTACATGCAATCTGGGAAAAAATAAACAACACCATAAAACTTAAAACCAAGAGTATAGCACACCATCAAAAACCCAAGTCCAAAATCCTCTACAGGGCTGGCGAGGTCGGGAAATTCGTTGGTTTGGCCGGCGAGATTTAGGAATTTTGGGCTCGTTTTTTGAGGGTGTTCTAGTTATCTCATAACAAGTCTTCTGCATATGTTTAAAAAAAATTTAGAAGACTTATAAAAAATTCCAGAAACTTGGTTTTTAGTTGTACGGTTTCGGAGTCATTTCGGTTTCGAAGCTTTAAACGTCGTCAAAAATACTATTTTTGGTTTAGTTAGGCTCTGATACCATGTTAGTAGATGTTACACATCACCACAACTCTTTTGGGGAGGCGGAATTAGCAAACAATAATTTTGAAGCATGCAACATCGACTTTTACTCCCAGATCTTATACTAAACCATAACTAGTAACCCTATCTAGGAGTTTTAACAACTATGATAGGGATTATACCTTCTTGAACCAGTCCTTCGGGTCTTCTTTCCGCTGCGCTCCTAGGTTCTTAGGGTGCTAGAGTTGAACTCGGTCTTCTTTACGCCATAGATGATCCACCGGAGAGCTTTGGATCATGCTTGAACCTATACTAATGAGGTTACTATAAAGTCTAATGTGCTAAATAAGACTATTTAGATGATGTAGAGAATATCTAGAGAATTATTTGATCTCAATACCCTATGAATCACAACTCATGTGAAGGGTTAGGGTTGAGCTTGAGGGTGGAGATAATTTGGAGAGAGAATGTGAGAGTAAGAATGAGCACAAGTGTTGTATGCATCAAAGAATGGCTAAGGTTTTGAATTAGTGAAGCATGGATTATTTTTCTCAAAAATAATCTACCATGCTTCAATAGTGAAGCTAAATGAATATAATAAACAATAGCCATGCTTTCATCCATGCTCCAAATTCCACGTCATTTATTTTATTTTCACAAAATAAAATCTATATATGAGGTGTCTCCTTCTAAAAGTTATTCTTGTACAATTACAAGAATGCCCCTCGTGGTATATACATACCCGTATTCGTATTCCGAAAAATACGAATACAATGAGATAACCAATAATCCAATAATATAATACTGGTATTCGGCTTAAACCAAAGCCTACCAGTATTATCCGTCCGAACATTATCCGTACAGCCAGTACACGTATATGTTCAAAACCCTACCGTAATCCCATATGGCGTCTACATCGTTTCGCCTGAACCAGGGAAACCCTCTGTATGGGCTCTAAATACTCGACAGAACTGCTATCTGATGATCGGTATGATACCATCTAGGAGTTCTTGGCGAGTCCTGTTTGGTGTACCCATTCTCTAATGAGCACCTGCGTACAATCTTTGATGTCAAGCACCAATGGTTGTAGGATCAACTATCGCCCCCATGCAGGGTCAAGAAATGCACACACTAGTCTACTCTGGAATATTGATTCCCTATCTCGATACTCTCTCGACTAGGAACTGTTAAAGGATGTGCTTGCGGACTATACAAGACCCACCAGTATGATCTGCATCATAGTCCTGGTAGTCAAGCAAAGATCCTAAAGGCTTTATCAACATGTATACAAGATATGAAATACTAAGTAGAACACATCATATATTAAGATAAAGGTAAACCAAATAGCATGTTATCATATTGAGCTAGATTGTTTCTGTACATACATCCAAGCATCCTATACAATAAAGGCCTCTAGGGCAAACATATCCAACGCAAAGAACTAATCAGATTCTTGAGGACATTCTTCGAGCATGTATTCTAGAATTTAAGGTCGTTAGCAGAGTTCGCATATAATAATAGCTATCAGGCAAGCATTGAAATAGCCCCATTTGAGGAATTATATGGTAGAAGATGCAGGTCTCCAATTTGTTGGTATGAGGTAAGAGAAGGAAAACTGCTTGGTCCTGAGATTGTACAACAAACTACCGAAAAGATTAGATTAATTCGAGGAAGATTATTAGCAGCGTAAAGTAGACAGAAAAGCAATGGAGACAAAAGAAGAAGGCAATTAGAATTTCAGATCGGAGATTCTATTTTCCTGGAAGTTTCACTATGGAAAGAAGTGATGAGATTCGGCAAAAAAGGGAAAATAGAGCCCAAGATATGTTGGGCCATTTGAAATCTTGGAACGAGTTGGCGCCGTCGCTTACAGAATTTCTTTGCTTCCTGAACTGTCGGTCGTACACAATATTTTTCATATATCCATGTTACACATATACGTTTCATATCAGTCGCACGTGTTAGAGTATGAACTACTTTAAATTAGAGATGACATTTCTTATATCGAGCATCTAGTATACATTATAGATCGAAAGGAGCAGGTATTGCGTAGAAGAACGATTTCTTTAGTGAAAGTTTTATGGAAAAACCATTCAATCGACGAAGCTACGTGGGAGAGCGAAGAGGGGATGGCGTCAAAGTATCTTCTTTTGAGCTTTGGATCTAAAAACCATTCAATCGACGAAGATGGGTCTTCTTTAGCCATGGAGCTTCTTTTGAGCTTTGGATCTTTCTGAAATGGGGATTTTGAAGATGGGTCTCCTTTCTCCTCCTCTCTGTTCGCTGGATCTTGGAGAAAAGGGGGTGAGATTTAAAAATCTCCCCTTTTGGGGATTTGATAGAAAATCCATGCTCCCCTTCAAGGGTTTTATGGTGAAAAATTGTTTCTTTTTGGAAAAAGAACAGTTAAACTCTTGTTTAATTCAAAAAAAGGAAGAAAGTTTAGAACCTTGAGAAAAGAGAAGGAGGCACAGAACCCTAATGTAACATTTTAGAAATCGTTATGCGAATTTTTCCGTTTTAGGGCAAAATAGTCGGTATTTTCCGTTTTAACCCGATTTCGATCAAACGTCCGTATAAACTTGTCGGCACCTATTTTGGCTAAAATTAAACTAGTGAGCGAACTTTGGGGGCATATGGGAGGTTTTGGTTCAGATAGAATTTTTCCCAAATAAAATATTATTTTAAGCGGTAAATTATGCACGTAAATCGGGAAATTTCTTCTAAATGAGAATCATTGAAAATCATCACTACAATTATTTTGGAAGCTTCTCCTCAAAATATCTAGATTTTTAGTGCAAAAGGATTTAAATTTTAAAAGAAAAAGAAAATAAAATAAAAGGTGGCAAAATTACATTAATTAGCATTTATTACCTAATTTCCTAGAACTTTCTTCACACAAAATTCACAAAACTACCCTCACCCCCACCCCTTGGCCGAACCCTCTCCCCATTTCTGCCCCATTTCTTTTCCTAGCTCATTTCTTCATCATTTTGTTCACTAAATGCTTCAAAATTCCAAAAATAAATCCAAAAATTCCTAAATAAAAATTAAACCATCAATTCCTTTTACTAAACTTGCTTGGATCTTCAACAAAGTATGTTTTTTGGTGGCTAAGTTGATGAAATCTTGTGCTAAAGTTTGTTCTTGTTAAGGTATAATTTCTTACCTTAATCCTTAATTATTTGTTTAAATCTTAATCTAGCTATTTAAGTTAGCTAATTATATGTTTAGTATAGTTTTAAAACTCTTGATTAATTCATTATTCATATTTTTAAGAAATTCAAGTTAAGGTTAAAACTTGATTTAAGTGTTTAATGTTAATTAAAGTGTTAATTTATGATTAGAAAGGCATAACCTAGTAGAAAATGATAATTATTGTTAATTACTAGTTTGTTTAGTTAAGGATTTTGCTTACTAGGTTTTTGCTAAAACTTATTTCGCTAGTGTTAAAAATAAGGAAATGGTTTGAATAGATTAGTTAAGCTAGTATATGATGTTTGAAGTCGCTAGAAATGTGTTAGCTTGATTCTAGTGCGAAATATTTCGATAAGTTGTTTACTAGGTTTCGGGGTTTTTCCGACGTGGGTTTGATTGGTCGTTGCGAGATTATATCTATTATATTTCTCATATTTAATGGTTTTGTGTTGCTCGATCAGGACGATCGGAATCTAGACTTGGTGTTTCATAGTTTAGCGACCCTAGTTAGGGTTTTGGCCGATGTCGTGCGCGATAGATGCGCTAAGTGCGCGGTGTAATTTTCATGGTGTTATCCTTGCGTTTCATTGTCTTTTCGTCGATGTAGGATATTTAGCTTATGTGATATATTTGTGAAATTTTAGGTTCGCAGGCGGGGACTTCAGACGCTGCGAAGAGGGAAAGCAAGTGGTAGGCTTCACTTAGCCAGGAGCGTTGGTGAGTAGATTTAACATCTACAGGGGAATCGCCTGCATGGCGTTATGTGTCTGGGCTAGAAAAGACTTGACTTGTCGCATATTCTATTTCATATTTAGAATTGCGCATACACCTTACTGCTTTGTTAATTGTTGTGCTTGGACTAGTATCCTTAGGACACTACACTATTATTGACGGCTTATGTTGCATGAGCACTGATTGTATGCCACACACACCGTCAATAATTGCCATGACACGCACAACCCACTTATACATATGATATAGTTTGGTTAGGGACATTGAGACATTGATTCATATTTCTTTATGCATATGACTTATAGCATACCTGTATATCTATATGCTTACAGATATATCTTGATATAGTTACATGCTAGTTACCTGTATACCTATAGGGTATTGTACCATTAGTGATACACACACATAATGACATATCTACATGTATACTTTGCATACATACTTCACTTATACCCGGAGGGTATATTACATCATTTCTGATAGGTAGATATCATATCTTGCTATACCTTTATATTTACGCATATATCAGTTATAGCTACATGTTTACCTTTATATGATATTATTTAGAATTGGAGTAATTAGGAACCGCGTGAAATTTATATTAACTTGTTGCAGTTAATTAGCCGCTTTTTCTTATATGCTTACATTACAGTTTTATGTTGCGTATATTTTATTTATGGATTTTCACATTGAGATATGGATTTTTTAATGATGTTTTCTGGATTTGGGGACCGTGGTACTTTCACGAAATTATATATTATTTGAAAAAAAAACGGTTTCCCTTGATATGATATTTCAGCATCCACCATGAGATTTATCGGTTCTGATATATACCCCATGCGAGGAGTCGGGGGCCGTATGAGGGTACATGGTGGGGCCCGGTACGGTTCCCCTCGGCAAGATGATCGACGGTCCATGTCGATTGAGCCTGAAAGGTGGGCAAGTACCTACCGGTGATATTACCAATGACTCGGCGGTTATCATGGGGATACCGACGGGAGTCATTTGCTTATAGATATGTCGATAGGCGAGGGTCAGAGCTAGACACTCGAGCTTTCGGTATATCGTATGATACGTACCTATCAGGGTGCCGGTCTTGGTGACAGCACCTGATAGATCACTATTTTGTGTCGATGCTTGACACTTGGTTTTCATGATATTTTACTCCTAAGTATATATAACAGTGGAATGGGACGCTGTTATATATGCATATACATATATATTAGTGGAATGTGACGCTAATATATATGTATACATATAAATTCATATTCTTCATCTTAATTATTCATGCAAATTATATATAGGATATAAGAGATTTACTTGATATTGGATTTGGGATATAGGTGATTCATTTGATATTGGATACAGGATATTTATGAGATTGCTGATTTTGTACATTCAGAATATATGAGATTTATTCGATATTGTACATTCAGAATTTGTGAGACTTATATGATATGAGAGCCAATTTGGGGGCTGATTTGAGGAATTGGGTTTTGGATTGCCTTGATGGATTTTGATCCTATCACGATGTCAGGATTCCGTGGAAATGACATATTTCATTTCATACTCCACATTTATTGTTTATGCACTGCTCCATATATTAATAGTACCTGTTAGTGTACCTTTCATGATTGTTGCATTTACATACTTCATTTTATATGCATTGTTTCATGTATTAGTAGTACATGTTAGCATACCTTTCATGATTGTTGCATATATACACATTCATATCATTATTGCATGATTATTGCATACCGATTTTCATATTATTACTTCATGTATAAATTGTACCTGCTAGTGTACCTTCATGATTATTGCATTCATATGACCTTTATATTGCTATTAATTGCATATGTTAGATTCGCGCTGTACGTGCATACTTGCGATTACCTACATATGTTATTTACTATTCACGAGTTGGCAACTCACCCCCGTTGTGCCACAGTGTTTTGCAGGTCTTTTCTCACAGTAGTCAGAGGCAGGACTACTATCACCTATCTTATCATCTTTTCCTACGGATACCGCATCGGCTCACAGTGTGTTGTTTTGTTTAAGTGGGTTTTGTGGTTATTCGTTGTTGTATTGTATATTCGTTGTATCCCTGTACTCTCCATCTACTACTTTCATATTGACTTAGAGACTTGATGTGAGGACGATATTGTATAGTATTTTGTGACTTGGTTGTGTTTTATACAGTTCCTTTTTATCGTCTTTTATTTCTTCGCTACGGCGTCGTATATCTGTTGTGGTGGTTGTTTTCTGCCTTTTGGCGTGGATTTTCTCCCGTTGGGGATACTTTACTTTATATTTATGTTCTACCCATTTTTAGGATTGGTTTTTACAAAGGAGGTGCTGCCGAAATTTTCAAGAAAGTAAATTGGACTTAAAGAATTTATACTTGAGATTTTCAAAAGTTTAAACAATGTTTCTTATCTTTTCTTGTCTTTTAATGGTTTAGATTTCTGGGTTTTGGCTTTCTTTTACTACGTTACGCCTGTAAACGTTGCGTAGTATTAGGGCCGTCACGTGCCAATTTCGGGTCGTGACAAAGTTGGTATCAGAGCGCTAGGTTTTACCTTTCGGAGTGTAGGATGACCTTGGTATGATGGAGTAGCTAGCTTAAGCAGAGTAACGTAGTGTGTGTATGTCCGCGGCATACTCACGATGCGGTACTCCGCCTAAAGTGACCTAAGTACAAATTGCTTGAAATTCCTTCCTTGATGACATATCCTTGTGATTCGATTTCCGTGTTCATATCGAATCTTATTTCTATTTATAGCCTTTGCCGCCGATGACTATGGGGACTCAGAGTGATGCAGCGAGGGCCGAGGACAGGATTGACTTGGGTAGGACGAAGACCGACCAGGATGGCACGCTCGTTGTACAGGAACAGATGGATCCGCCTTCGATAGATAGTATCGCTAGGCTTGTGGCAGAGATGCAGGACATGCGCCAGACGATGAGTTCATTGGTTGAGGCCGTTCGAGCGTAGCGATATGAGGTTGTCACACCTGTTACTCGGTTGTTCCTTGCAATCAACATGCAGCATTCCGTCACCTACATAGCACCTATGGATGCAGCCCCAGTTGACGAGACACGTCTTCCTGAGACTTTGAGAGTTCCGGAACAGTGGAGGACTCATACCGGTGTACCAGCCCAGAGGCAGAGGCCTAGTCATCGAGACAACTTTCATGACCGTCGTGGGAGTAGCAGAGGTTTGGGACGAGGAGAGTCTTGTTAGCTAGATCAGCCGTTTGTTGTGTTAATTTCTGTCAGCGGTTCTTTTGTTGCGCAACACGTATTTCAGTCGTGTGCCAATCGGTTAGGAGATTCATCCGTCACTTGATCCTTTTAGAGATGTTGGATTTGACGTTCTCCTGGGCACGGACTGGTAATCTACGTGCTAGGCGTCTGTGGATTACCATGAGGAAACAGTCAGGTTTTGTTTTCCCGGCAAGTCAGTTCTTGTTGTGCGGGAGGACAGTGGTGCCGCCTCTCACAGCTTAAATTCAGCTTTTTCGCTAGTCGGCTTTTGAGGAGAGGATATCGAGGATTCTTGGCGTTCATTCGTGATACCGGAGCCACAGTGAGTTTGTTGGACCGGGTTCCTTCGAGCGAGAGTTTTCCGATGTTGTTCCAGATAAGCCGGCGAAGTTTAGGGAGCTTAAGGATCAGCTGCAGAGTTGTTTGTTGGGGGGCTTATGCATATGAGTGTTTCGCATTGGGGAGCTCCTATTCTGTTCGTCAGGAGAAGGACGGCAGTTGAGGTTGTGTATCGATTGATCGTCAATTTAACCGGCTTACGGTGCGGATAGGTATCCTTTACCTCGCATTGATGATTTCTTCGATCAGCTCCAGTGTGCGAGACATTTTTCTAAGTTTGTTCGGGATCAGGTCATCATTGTTGCGGGTTCGGAGTGATGACATTCCGAAAACTGCCTTGTGTGTGCTACGGGCTTTGTGTGTTTTGGTGGTGTCGTTGGACTCACCAATGCCCTAGCAGCATTCATAGATATGATGAACCAGATTTCTTCAGGCCGTTCCTCGACCAGTTATTGCTGTGTTATTAACGACATTCTGGTCTATTCAATGTGTCGTGAGGGACAGGAGTAGCACTTGAGGATTTGTTTTGCAGACATTGGGAGAGCCCCAGCGGTTTGCTAGATTCTCGGAGTGTTCTTTCAGGCTTGTTTGTGTTGACTCCTAGATCTTGTAGTTACGGGAGACGGTTTTTGTATGGTCCCGAGGAAGATCGAGGTCATACAGCTTTGGCCCAGACTTATGTACGGACGGAGTTCTGCAGATTTTTGGGCTTAGCTGGTTGTTACCGCCGTTTCGTGCAGTATTACTAGTGTATCACTGCACCGTTGACTGGACTGACCGGAAAGGAGGTTCCTTTTTCTTTGGACTGAAGCATGCGTGCGGGGTTTTTGGCAGTTGAAGACCCGGTTAACAACTGCATCAGTTCTTTCTTTACTTCTGGTTCAGGCGACTTTGTTGTTTAACTGTGATGTTTCGCGAGTGGGGATCGATTGTGTACTGAGGTGGCACATTCGAGTTATCACTTTTGCTTCCCGACATTTGGAGGAAGTACGAGCAGGATATCCCACTCATGATCTGGAGATGGCCGCGGTGGTCGTGCGTTGAAGATCTGAGGACACTACTTGTTCGGAGAGTCGTGTCAGATGTTCACGGACCACAAGAGCTTAATGTACATCTTCCTGCAGCGGGTTTTGATTGTTGATATAGTCTTCTGCAGATTTACAGTTCTTGTGCGATCGTTGAGTACAACTTAAGTTTGCCTCTACTGAGGGGACAGCTTGCTCATGTCCACACCTGTCCACTTTTCCTTAATCGCTTTCGCGAGGCACTGCCCGCCGATACTCGTTCTTCAAAGATTCTTGAGCATACTTGGCTGTGTAATGATTCGGAGTCCTTGATTTGTGACAAGGGTGTGCTAAGTTTAGGGACGCGTTTGTGTACCTGATACTATTGGGTAGAGACGTGAAATCCTAGAGCAGGCACATCTGTCAACTCTCTGTACTCATTCAAGTTCCACCAGCATTTGACGTGACTTATGAGATAGTTACGGGTGGGCAGGGATGTAAAGAGAAGTTTCGGGTTTCGTTTCAAGGTGTTTGTCTTGTTGTGTGCTAAGGTTGAGCATCTGAGACCGGCTGGAGAGTTGCAACCTTTAACCATTCTGAAGTGGGAATAGGAGCAGATCTCCATGAATTTCGTTATGGTGTCTACCCAGGTTTAGTCAGGGCGTGACTCCATTTGGATGTTTGTCGTCCGGTTATACTCGGTTTGCTCAGTTGTCCTTTGTTAAGTTTTACGTTGCACGGGGTTCCTTCATGGGTCGCATCCAAATAGGGCACCCTATTCGCTTGTCGTCTTGGCAGGAGCTTCAGGAAGCTTTGGGTACTGGTTGAGCTTTAGCTCCGTCTTTCCATCCGCAGGATGATGGTTTTGTGAGAGCGGGCTATACGGACTCTGAAGGATATGTTGTGTGTGCGTACTAAGTGCTGTCGGCAGTTGGGATCGTCACTTGCCATTGTTAGGGTTTTCCTTCGATAGCAGTTATCAGGAGACATTCCAATTGGCAACCTTTATGTTTAGTGGTTAGGTCGTGTCGATCACCAGTCTATTTTTCTGACTCTGCGTAAGTAGGATTTTTGGATCCCGGCTAGTCTAGAGATTTCAAAGATGATCCTGTTGGTTCAGGTCAGGATGAGAGTAGTCCATTGCCGACAGAGGTCTTATACCGACCGTGGTGGTCGCAGACTTGAGTTCGCAATGGGAGATCGTGTATTCCTACGGACTTTCCGATGAATGACGTGTTGAGTTTTGGGAAGCTTATCCCAGGATTGTAGGTCCTTTTAAGATCCTTAAAGCGAGTTAGTTCTGTTGCCTTTAATTTGGCGTTTCCGTCCAGATTATTGAGTATTCACCACGTATTCCTTGTGTCGATACTTTGCAATTACCTTCATGACCTTTCTTACATGATTTAGCACCAAACCATTTAGCTTGGACTCGATCTTTTCATTCACCAGCAGCCAATTGTGTTAGTAGTTCGGCAGGTGGAGAAACTTCGGTCAAGGGTCTTGCCATCTGTGGAGGGTTTTCTTGGGCGTAGCCGTATAGTGAGGTGATCACTTGGAAAGCTGCGAGCAAGAATTGAGAGTATTGTACTCTTCTCCTTAAAGGTACGCTTAGTGAGAATTTTAAATTCGGAGACCGAATTTCTATATGGGGGGAGATTGTAACGTTTTAGAAATTGTTATGCGAATTTTTCTGTTTTAGGGCAAAATAGTCGGTATTTTCCGTTTTAACCCGATTTCGATCAAACGTCCGTATAAACTTATCGGCACCTATTTTAGCTAAATTAAATCTAGTGCGCGAACTTTGGGGGTATATGGAGGTTTTGGTTCAGATAGAATTTTTCCCAAATAAAATATTATTTTAAGCGGTAAATTATGCACGTAAATCGGGAAATTTCTTCTAAATGAGAATCATTGGAAATCATCACTATAATTATTTTGGAAGCTTCTCCTCAAAATATCTAGATTTTTAGTGCAAAAGGATTTAAATTTTAAAAGAAAAAGAAAAGAAAATGAAAGATGACAAAATTGCATTAATTAGCATTTATTATCTAATTTCCTAGAACTTTCTTCACAAAAAATCCACAAAACTACCCTCACCCCCCTTGGCCGAACCCTCTCCCCATTTCTGCCCCATTTCTTTTCCTAGCTCATTTCTTCATCATTTTGTTCACTAAATGCTTCAAAATTCAAAAAATAAATCCAAAAATTCCTAAATAAAAATTAAACCATCAATTTCTTTTACTAAACTTGCTTGGATCTTCAACAAAGTATGTTTTTTGATGGCTAAGTTGATGAAATCTTGTGCTAAAGTTTGTTCTTGTTAAGGTATAATTTCTTACCTTAATCTTTAATTATTTGTTTAAATCTTAATCTAGCTATTTAAGTTAGCTAATTATATGTTTAGTATAGCTTTAAAACTCTTGATTAATTCATTATTCATATTTTTAAGAAATTCAAGTTAAGATTAAAACTTGATTTAAGTGTTTAATGTTAATTGAAGTGTTAATTTGTGATTAGAAAAGCTTAACCTAGTAGAACATGATAATTATTGTTAATTACTACTTTGTTTAGTTAAGGATTTTGTTTACTTGGTTTTTGCTAAAACTTATTCAGGTAGTGTTAAAAATAAGGAAATGGTTTGAATAGCTTAGTTAAGCTATTATATGATGTTTTAAGTCGCTAGAAATGTGTTAGCTTGATTCTAGTGTGAAATATTGCGATAAGTTGTTTACTAGGTTTCGGGGTTTTTCCGACGTGGGTTCGATTGGTCGTTGCGAGATTATATCTATTATATTTCTCGTATTTAATGGTTTTGTGTTGTGCGATCGGGACGATCGGAATCTAGACTTGGTGTTTCGTAGTTTAGCGAGCCTAGTTAGGGTTTTTGCCCGATGTCGTGCGTGATAGATGCGCTAAGTGCACAGTGTAATTTTCAGGGCGTTATCCTTGCGTTTCATTGTCTTTTCGTCGATGTAGGATATTTAGCTTATGTGATATGCTTGTGAAATTTTAGGTTCGCAGGCGGGGACTTCGGACGTTGCGAAGAGGGGAAGCGAGTGGTAGGCTTCACTTAGCCAGGAGCGTTGGTGAGTAGATTTAACATCTACAGGGGAATCGCCCGCATGGCGTTATGCGTCTGGGCTAGAAATGACTTGACTTGTCGCATATTCTATTTCATATTTAGAATTACGCATACGCCCTACTTCTTAGTTAATTGTTGTGCTTGGACTAGTATCCTTAGGACACTGCACTATTATTGACGGCTTATGTTGCACGAGTACTGATTGTATGCCACACACACCGTCAATAATTGCCATGACACGTACAACCCACTTATAGATACGATATAGTTTGGTTAGGGATATTGAGACATTGATTCATATTTCTTTATGCATATGACTTATAGCATACCTGTATACCTATATGCTTACACATATATCTTGACATACTTACATGCTAGTTACCTGTATATCTATAGGGTATTGTACCATTAGTGATAGGTATATACACACATAATGACATAGCTACATGTATACTTTGCATACATACTTCACTTATGCCCGGGGGGTATATTACATCATTTCTGATAGGTAGATATCTATATCTTGCTATACCTTTATGTTTACGCATATATCAGTTATAGCTACATGTTTACTTTTACTTGATATTATTTAGAATTGGAGAAATTAGGAACCGCATGAAATTTATATTAACTTATTGCAGTTAATTAGCGTCTTTTTCTTATATGCTTACATTACAGTTTATGTTGTATATATTTTATTTATGGATTTTCTCATTGAGATATGGATTTTTGCATGATGTTTTCTGGATTTGGGGACCGTGGTAGTTTCATGAAATTATGCATTATTTGAAAAAAAACCCGGTTTCCCTTGATATGATATTTCAGTATCCACCATGAGATTTATCGGTTTTGATATATACCACATGCGAGGACTCGGGGGCCGTATGAGGGTACATGGTGGGGCCCGGTACGGTTCCTTTCGGCAAGATGGTCGACGGTCCATGCCGATTGAGCCTGGAAGGTGGGCAAGTACCTACCGGTGATATTACCAATGACTCGGCGGTTATCATGGGGATACCGACGGGAGTCATGTGCGTATAGATACGTCGAGAGACGAAGGTCATAGCTAGGCACTCGAGCTTTTGGTATAGCGTATGATACGTACCTATCAGGGTGCAGGTCGCGGTGACAGCACCTGATAGATCACTATTTTGTGTCGATACTTGACACTTGGTTTTCATGATATTTTACTCCTAAGTATATATAACAGTGGAATGGGACGCTGTTATATATGCATATACATATATATTAATGGAATGTGACGCTAATATATATGTATACATATAAATTCATATATTTCATCTTAATTATTCATGCAAATTATATATAGGATATAAGAGATTTACTTGATATTGGATTTGGGATATAGGCGATTCATTTGATATTGGATACAAGATATTTATGAGATTGCTGATTTTGTACATTCAGGATATATGAGATTTATTCGATATTGTACACTCAGGATTTGTGAAACTTATATGTGAGAGCCAATTTGGGGGCTGATTTGAGGAATTGGGATTTGGATTGTCTTGATGGATTTTGATCCTACCACGATATCAGGATTCCGTAGAAATGACATATTTCATTCCATACTCCACATTTATTGTTTATGTACTGCTTCATGTATTAATAGTACATGTTAGTGTACCTTTCATGATTGTTGCATTTACATACTTCATTTTATATGCATTGTTTCATGTATTAGTAGTACCTGCTAGCGTACCTTTCATGACTGTTGCATATATACGCATTCATATCATTATTGCATGATTATTGCATACCGATTTTCATATTATTGCTTCATGTATTACTTATATCTGCTAGTGTACCTTCATGATTATTGTATTCATATGACCTTTATATTGCTATTAATTGCATATGTTAGATTCGCGTTGTACATGCATATTTTCGATTACCTGCATATGTTATTTACTATTCACGAGTTGGCAACTCACCCCCGTTGTGCCACAGTGTTTTGCAGGTCTTTTCTCACAGTAGTCAGAGGCAGGACTATTATCACCTATCTTATCATCTTTTGCTACGGATACCGCATCGGCTCACAGTGTGTAGTTTTGCTTAGATGGGTTTTGTGGTTATTCGTTGTTGTATTGTATATTCGTTGTATCCCTGTACTCTCCATCTACTAGTTTCATGTTGACTTAGAGACTTGATGTGAGGACGATATTGTATAGTATTTTGTGACTTGGTTGTGTTTTATACAGTTCCTTTTTATCGTCTTTTATTTCTTCGCTACGGCGTCGTATATCTGTTGTGGTGGTTGTTTTCTGTCTTTTGGCGTGGATTTTCTCCCGTTGGGGATGCTTTACTTTAGATTTATGTTGTACCCATTTTTGGGGTTGGTTTTTTACAAAGGAGGTGCTGCCGAAATTTTTAAGAAAGTAAATTGGACTTAAAGAATTTATACTTGAGATTTTCAAAAGTTTAAACAATGTTTCTTATCTTTTCTTGTCTTTTAATGGTTTAGATTTCTGGGTTTTGGTTTTCTTTTACTGCGTTACGCCTGTAGACGTTGCGTAGTATTAGTGTAACATTTTGAAAATTTAGAAATAAATAAAATTAATTAATTTAATAATAAAATGATAAATCAAAAGGTTATTAAAAGCAAATAAGTCATTTTCATAAGTTCTATGTAAAACAAATTAAATAAAAATTTTAGTATGCAACATAAATAAGATATAAGGGTTTTAGTGATAATTTTAGCTTCATTTTAATAAAATGAGTGTTTTTATAATAAACTAAGTTGTGAGGGGTTTTTTGGTAAAGTTTAGGATTTTTGAGCAAATGGGAATTTTCTAAGGGTGTAGATGAAAAAGGAGTAGAAAACAATTTAGATTAGAATTTTATTGTAAATTAAAAAAAAATTAGAAGATAAGGCATGAACACCTCTTATTTGCATGCACACCCACACCCACCACCTCCTCCTTACATGAAATCACTACCTCTAGCTTGATGGCACCTCCTCCTTCACCTTATCCCTTTCATTTGTCATATATAAATCTTGTTCAGATCAGTGGTTAATTAAAATTCTGAAAATTTAAAGAAAAGAAAAGAAAAACAAAACAAAGCATAGAAGAACAAGTGAGGTGAAGAAGAAGAAGGAAGCTAGGTTCTAAATTTTCTCATCATCAAGCTAGGACAAGGGGCTTAGCATCTTGGAGGGGTTATTCCAACAACTTATTGTGGATAAATTCTTAACCACAGTAGGAATTTAAATTCTATAGCTAGTTTAGTTTGAATTGAAAAGGGTTCTATAATATCGTATTTTAGTAAAAGATAGGCTCTGTTGAATCTGCTATTATTTAGAGAAAAATCAAGTTAACAAAACAGTGCTAAAATGATGTATGTTGAACATAGAGCAAATCATAGGACCACGAACCCAGGGGACCGGTTTTGGGCTGGCGACTAAAAGTGGAATTCCGGCGTCGCCGGAATTGTGGTAAGCTAGGTGGATTTGGCTTGTTGGGTTGGTTTCAGTGTATTATTTTGGCTATTTTGGTGTTATTTAAACAGATTAGTTTCACTGCAGATAGAATCTGAAAGTTAACATCGGAAAAGATATCTAAAAACACAAAATACGACACGGTTAAAACGCATCGCGATTTAAATTCTGTAGCGATGCAGGTTAGGGTTAAAATCCAGTAAGGTTATGTCACGCCTCGCTTCCCAGTGTACGGCGAAGGGGACGCGACGAGGTCCGCTACGTATATACTCAGAAGTACATACGCTAAGCGTATCTATAAAATAAATCACAAGAGACAAGAAATATAAAAATAACAGTAACTTTATTAATAACATTCTTTTTTACAATGCATGAAAAGTAAATACAACTGGAATGAAAAGCGATGCCTAAACAATGGCATAACAGGAAATGAATGTACTGAATAGAACAAGGTACAATGTCTAGAGCTCGGGGTCTTCATGAAACTGCTCCAAGTCTTCACCAGTGGGCTCGTTCTCTGCTCTGTCCAAAGCACCTGACGACATTCAAAGAAGAAAGAAATAGAATGCCGTCAGCGAACAGGACGTTCGGTAAGTCCCAAAGATAAGGAAGAATTAGAAAAGACAGAATAAGAGGTATCTTCTAAAGTTGTATACTATTTGTTGTAATGTTGTATTAACGCTGTTGTTTGCAGCTTGGTACAGAAGAATGCCAGTGTATACGAGAGGAGTCTCTATATGCTAGAGATCAGGGCAAACGGAATATAGAGTACAAGGCTCCGTTATACAACCCGGAACAACGGCAATTGGATTCATGTTAGATGTCTTAATCTTACCGCCTCGTGCCACCTTTAACACCTTCCGTACTAATCTATCCCTTAAACCCCGTAGTGTTTTGATTGTATTGTTGTATTGTATTGTTGTATTGTATTGTGTAAGTTGGATGACTGACCAAAACCATGATATCAGTAAACAGATTGTAACTGCATAATCAGGTAAATGGTATAACGGAATAATGGATGTGTATCCATGGTTTGATTCAGTCAAGTTGTATAGAATGTTAACTGGATTCTGGGATTCATGTGTTCATATTGACTTGGAATATTAAAGAATATAGATTGACTTGAATCATATTCAAGTCAGAAATAACCAGACTCAAACCCGAGTCAGACTAAAATAAAAGTAAGTCAAAGTTCTATATTTGTTAGGGTCATTATTGTAATTTATAAAACTTGAGGGGGTTTTATGTAAAAATACTTTTGTATAGTTTTCAAAATACACCTCAAGTATTTGTTATTCGTCATTATAGTTATAATGAGCGTGATTTTATTTTGTCTTATTTCTAGTAAAAATTATCCTAATTACATAAATAAAGGTATTAATTTGTAATATTGATTTATTTGAAATTCATGGTATTTTAATGTAACTTTTAATCTTGTAATTTTTAGAAAATGTGGAAACTTTATCTTATAATAAAATAGATGTTTAAATGATAAATATACATATGTTTATACAAGAATAATTTTTAATAAATATTTTATTTTCCAAAAATCTCATTTTTCTTAAATGTCGTATTTTAAACCTTTCGAGACCGAATGCTCCTTGCGGAGGTCTGAATCTCGCACTACTAAGCCCGAGGGTGCACGATAAACCGTACTATCCCTAACGAGTTCCCCAAAGGTGGGTTGTAGTGGCGCTTTGCAAAGATTTATAAATACTAGTCATTTAGAAAACGGTTTTATAAAGATAAGGTATTTATTTGTAAAATGTGTAAATTTCCGTACTTTAAATGCTAGGGTTTCCTAAGCCAACTAGCCTATTTCTAAATGGTCTAAACGATAAGTCATTAGAAGGCTCAAATCGCCTCTTCACTGCCAATTCCGGGCAGGTAAGTGCCAGGTGAGTGGGAGGCTTTCCACTACAAGTAGTGGTCCTAATTAAGTAACCACTCGCCTTAGACACACTTGCCTAGACACCACAAAGTCATATTTAGATAAACGATCGATGTCCACGACATATCGTATTTTCCTTTTAAAAGATATTGTTTTAAAATTGTATATAACTTAGAACTTTTAGAAAATGTTTTATTAAGAAAAATGGTATTTTAATGTAAAATCTTGTTTTATCGTATTCTAAGTTTTCAAGGTAGCGTGTTATGATTGCATATGAATGTGTGTGGAGGTAGGTCATTACCTCGTGATCTATTTTAAGGTATAGCAATGTTAAAGGGTTAAATGTGATAAACTAAATATGGTGGTATTTAAGTGCAAAAATACGGTATATTGCAAAAGCTATCATTTCATGTGTGAAAACTTATTCAAATTGATTTTTAAGTGATTAGTAGTCAACATGAATATGTTTAAGCATTATAGAATTGGTGATAAGTGAGATTTTATAGAAAACCGAATCGAAAATCGGTTTGTTCCGATTTCCGTCGGGTTTATAAGTTCGTATTTTAATGAAAGAAAAGAAGGATAGAAAAGGGGGACTTACGGGTTTGACAACGTTAGAGAGTAAGAAGAGGTAGAGGGTTTGCCGGTGCGTCAAATCGTCGTTGAGAGGTCCTAGCACGATCGTCAGAATTTCGCCGTCAATTTCGTCAGTGCTTCGCCTTTCGCTCGTTTTCTCACATACCAAGTTCTCTTGAAATTTTTAGAGAGTGGACTTAGGAATGTAGGGTGAGAGGGTGGAGGGTATGGGGGTTTATATAGGGTTAGGCTAGGGTTAGGGTTTTACTAAAAAAATATATAAAAATATATAAAAATCATTAAACCTAGGATTAAAAGGGATTTATTAGGCAAATGATAACCGATCCAAGCAATTAAAGTGTGTAGGGGGGTGGACCAAGTCAAGAGTAGACTTTTCTCTGTTGGTGACTCGGCCGTCCGGCCAAGTCCGGCCGGCGGCGCCGGACCGAGTCAGCCGAGTCGCCGGCCGGCGGCGCCGAGTCGGGCCGAGTCAGGGCTCCAATGGCCGGGGATTCTTCGGGGGTACAATTTGGTATATTTACTTTTTATCGTCCAGTACATATTTTGGGAGTTATGGCCTTTTGACCGTTGACTTCCAATATAAATTAAAACAAAATAAATACAAAAATAATGTGGGGCATGGGTTTTGAACTCTAGTGGCTTGGTTCAGCAGTGCAAGGTATTACCAATGAGCTATAAGCTCTTGCTTGTAATTATGGTGTTATTTAATTACTTAAAATGATAGCAGCAAGAGTAAATACTCCAAGTATACATTAAATTTAAAGTAATTTCTTGTACACTAAAAATGGAGTTATTACATTCTTGTAGCTTGTAATTAAAAACAAAATAATTACCTATATCTTGTGCTCAGGCTAAAATACCCCTTTGTAGATTTGAAATTTTTTTTAAAAAAATTGTATAGAAAAAGTGTATAAGAAAATTAGGGTTGTTACATTCTACCCTCCTTATAAAAATTTCGTTCTCGAAATTTGTAAAAGGAAAGTGTAACAGTGCTAGGAAGTTTGGTGAATGTAGTGTATAAAAGTGATACGATGGTGAAAAAGGCTTACTGGTGTTACCTTGACCTACAGTCTCGGCTTCTATGGCTTCTAATGTGAAGGTTTGTCGCTGTGGTATATTCCTTCTAGCTGGCGGCACATTCTGCCTTTGGGGCCTGTTTCTCTGCCCTCTAGGCATATCCCTCATTGCTTGTTGGAATTGGCGAGTAGGCTGTGCAGGTGGTGGAGCAAGTAGTGTAGGACGAGTTGCACGAGCCTGGATGGTTGGCCGCTGCGGGTAGTTGGTGGGTGTGAGAGTTGAGTTGCTATTGTAAGGACAGTTCCCAATTTCGTGGTTGGTTGCGCCACAAATTAGACACAGGCTTTTTGTGCGCCTACAGTCCTTCCACAAGTGTCCCTTTCTATGGCAATAATGGCGAATTTCTTCAGTTCTCCTGGGTTCAAACGATGGCCTGGAAGAGGCTCCTCCTACCATTTGAGTGGCAGGGCGTTTCAAACCGGCAGATTGGGGTCTGCCCCTCGCCTTTATCACTGCCTCATAACTGTGGGCAGCTTCCAAAGCATCTTCATGTGTCAGAAATTTTCCCGTGGCTAGAGCAGCCTGAATCTCCGTGTCCAGTCCTTGTTAAAAGCGACAGGCTCTGATTTCGTCCGTCGGTATCAAGTGTGCTGCGAATTGGCTTAACATGGTGAATTCAGCGTCGTATTCATCTACTGATTTGTCCCACATCGATCCTTGTTGTAGATGAATGAACTGCTGCTCTATTGAAAACCCGGCAGTCACAGGGAAGTATTTCGCGTCGAACTTCTCGCGAAAAGTCTTCCATTCAATAGGTTATACCAGACGGCTTTCTTCCTCCTTCAACCAGTTGCGAGCATTATCCGTGAGCTGTAGCTTCGCCACACGGACCCAAGCTATGTTTGGCACTTGTGATGCTGCCAGATCATCTTCAATACTTTGTGCCCATTCTTCCGCTTCAAGAGGGCTTCCTTTTCCAGAGAACTACTTGGGGTGCAAAGCCCTGAATTGCTTTACCCCTGGTGCGTCGATCTCAGGACGGTTCAGGAGTTGTTGTTGTCCCTCAAGAAGGCTGCGGATCGCCTCAAGTAACACTGTTTGCTCG
The DNA here is from genome assembly GCA_030015575.1 of Agapanthus africanus. Taxonomy (NCBI): domain Eukaryota; kingdom Viridiplantae; phylum Streptophyta; class Magnoliopsida; order Asparagales; family Amaryllidaceae; genus Agapanthus; species Agapanthus africanus. The sequence goes on along the minus strand of JASDDO010000022.1, from coordinate 128,358,025 downwards.
GTAGTTGGCGCAGGCACAGCTGGTATGAGAGGTAGTGCTGGAGGTGTGTTGTTGACATTGGTGCCGGTGTTGTTCGGGGAATCCATAACCTTGAAGAAAAATTTGGGTTAGGATAGATTCAAATACATGAAATGATAAGATTCAAGGAATAGAAATTTGTAAGATTCAAGAAACATGAATTGTAAAGAGTGTTTTCGTTGCTGGTTCTTGTGTTATATTGCTTAGGTTGTTCACGCAGACCAGAACTGCATGATAGGGATTCATACAGCTCTGACCTGCATGGGCCACCAACAAAACCTGTCACGCCCCGCTTCCCGGTGTACGGCGAAGGGGATGCGACGAGGTCCGCTACGTATATACTCAGAAGTATATACGCTAAGCGTATCTATAAAATAAATCACAAGAGACAAGAAATATAGAAATAACAACAACTTTATTAATAACATTCTTTTGTACAATGCATGAAAAGTAAATACAACTGGAATGAAAAGCGATGCCTAAACAATGGCATAACAGGAAATGAAAGTACTGAATAGAATAAGGTACAATGTCTAGAGCTCGGGGTCTTCGTGAAACTGCTCCAAGTCTTCACCGGTGGGCTCGATCTCTGCTGTGTCCAAAGCACCTGACGACATTCAAAGAAGAAAGAAATAGAATGTCGTCAGCGAACAGGACGTTCGGTAAGTCCTAAAGATAAAGAAGAATTAGAAAAGACAGAATAAGATGTATCTTCTAAAGTTGTATACTATTTGTTGTAATGTTGTATTAACGCTATTGTTAGCAGCTTGGTACAGAAGAATGCCAGTGTATACGAGAGGGGTCTCTATATGCTAGAGATCAGGACAAACGGAATATAGAGTACAAGGCTCCGTTATACAACCCGGAACAACGGCAATTGGATTCATGTTAGATGTCTTAATCTTACCGCCTCGTGCCACCTTTAACACCTTCCGTACCAATCTACCCCTTAAACCCCGTAGTGTTTTGATTGTATTGTTGTATTGTATTGTGTAAGTTGGATGACTGACCAAAACCATGATATCAGTAAACAGATTGTAACTGCATAATCAGGTAAATGGTATAACGGAATAATGGATGTGTATCCATGGTTTGATTCAGTCAAGTTGTATAGAATGTTAACTGGATTCTGGGATTCATGTGTTCATATTGACTTGGAATATTAAAGAATATAGATTGACTTGAATCATATTCAAGTCAGAAATAACCAGACTCAAACCCGAGTCAGACTAAAAGAAAAGTAAGTCAAAGTTCTATATTTGTTAGGGTCATCATTGTAATTTATAAAACTTGAAGGGGTTTTATGTAAAAACACTTTTGTATAGTTTTCAAGATACACCTCAAGTATTTGTTATTCGTCTTTATAGTTATAATGAGTATGATATTATTTTGTCTTATTTCTAGTGAAAAATATCCTAATTACATAAATAAAGGTATTAATTTGTAATATTGATTTATTTGAAATTCATGGTATTTTAATGTAACTTTCAATATTGTAATTTTTAGAAAAGGTGGAAACTTTATCTTATAATAAAATAGATGTTTAAATGATAAATATACATATGTTTATACAAGAATAATTTTTAATAAATATTTTATTTTCCAAAAATCTCATTTTTCTTAAATGTCGTATTTTAAACCTTTCGAGACCGAATGCTCCTTGCGGAGGTCTGAATCTCGCACTACTAAGCCCGAGGGTGCACGATAAACCGTACTATCCCTAACGAGTTCCTCAAAGGTGGGTTGTAGTGGAGCTTTGCAAAGATTTATAAATACTAGTCATTTAGAAAACGGTTTTAAAAAGATAAGGTATTTATTTGTAAAATGTGTAAATTTCCGTACTTTAGATGCTAGGGTTTCCTAAGCCAACTAGCCAATTTCTAAATGGTCTAAACGATAAGTCATTAGAAGGCTCAAATCGCCTCTTCACCGCCAATTGCGGCCAGGTAAGTGCCAGGTGAGTAGGAGGCTCTCCACTACAAGTAGTGGTCCTAATTAAGTAACCACTCGCCATAGACACACTTGCCTAGACACCACAAAGTCAGCTTTAGATAAACGATCGATGTCCACGACATATCGTATTTTCCTTTTAAAAGATATTGTTTTAAAATTGTATATAACTTCGAACTTTTAGAAAAGGTTTTATTAAGAAAAAATGGTATTTTAATGTAAAATCTTGTTTTATCGCATTTTAAGTTTTCAAGGTGGCGTGTTATGATTGCATATGAATGTGTGTGGAGGTGGGTCATTACCTCGTGATCTATTTTAAGGTATAGCAATGTTAAAGGGTTAAATGTGATAAACTAAATATGGTGGTATTTAAGTGCAAAAATACGGTATATTGCAAAAGCTATCATTTCATGTGCGAAAACTTGTTCAAATTGATTTTTAAGTGATTAGTAGTCAACATGAATATGTTTAAGCATTATAGAATTGGTGATAAGTGAGATTTTATAGAAAACCGAATCGAAAATCGGTTTGTTCCGATTTCCGTCGGGTTTATAAGTTCGTATTTTAATGAAAGAAAAGAAGGATAGAAAAGGGGGACTTACGGGTTTGACAACGTTAGAGAGTAAGAGAGAGGTAGAGGGTTTGCCGGTGCGTCGAATCGTCGTTGAGAGGTCCTAGCACGATCGTCGGAATTTCGCCGTCGATTTCGTCAGCGCTTCGCCTTTCGCTCGTTTTCTCACGTACCAAGTTCTCTTGAAATTTTTAGAGAGTGGACTTAGGAATGTAGGGTGAGAGGGTAGAGGGTATGGGGGTTTATATAGGGTTAGGCTAGGATTAGGGTTTTAATAAAAAAAATATAAAAATATATATAAAAATCATTAAACCTAGGATTAAAAGGGATTTATTGGGCAAATGATAACCGATCCAAGCAATTAAAGTGTGCAGGGGGTGGACCAAGTCAAGAGGAGACTTTTCTCTGTTGGTGACTCGGCCGTCCGGCCAAGTCCAGCTGGCGCCGCCGGACCGAGTCAGCCGAGTCGCCGGCCAGTGGCGCCGAGTCGGGCCGAGTCAGGGCTCCAATTGCCGGGGATTCTTCGGGAGTACAATTTGGTATATTTACTTTTTATTGTCCAGTACATATTTTGGGAGTTATGGCCTTTTGATCGTTGACTTCCAAAAGAAATTAAAACAAAATAAATACAAAAATAATGTGGGGCATTGGATTTGAACTCTGGTGGCTTGGTTCAGCAGTGCAAGGTATTACCAATGAGCTACAAGCTCTTGCTTGTAATTATGGTGTTATTTAATTACTTCAAATGATAGGAGCAAGAGTAAATACTCCAAGTATACATTAAATTTAAAGTAATTTCTTGTACACTAAAAATGGAGTTATTACATTCTTGTATCTTGTAATTAAAAACAAAATAATTACCTATAACTTGTGCTCAGGCTAAAATATCCCTTTGTGGATTTTGAAAATTTTTAAAAAAATTTATATAGAAAAAGTGTATAAGAAAATTAGGGTTGTTACAGGTTAAATGTTAAATAGCTTGATATAGTCGTATGTAATATAATTAGTATGTGGGAACGGGTTTTTTTTCCATTTCCGTCATGTCGGAGTAGCCGTTTCCTTATGTAAGTTAAATTGTGATGCTAGATTCGATTACGGGATTTTTGGAGGCAGCGAGGAAAGGGAAAGGATTGGCAATTCCTGAATAAATTCGACGTTTTCCGGTGAGTAGACTAAACATTTACCGGGGAATTTTGTAAAGATGGCGTGTTACGCCCGTAATTTATTTAAATAAATGTTTTATGTTGTTATACTAAATTGACGATATGCATTCATAATTTACATATATTTTGCTTAGTTGCTAATACACTGCACAAGTATCGACGAGTTATGCCACGTGCACATCTTACATGTTACACACACCTCGTCGATATTACCATGTCATTTTTACACTTAGTAAAATTCTTGCTAAAACTGATTCATATCATATTTTAAACACCAATAACAGTAGTAGTTGCATCATTAACATCATGTTTAGTATTTGAGTATTTCTTGTTGATATAAGAGGTAGATGTATTATTGAGAATTTATGGTTTTAAGTTTTGAATACTATTACATAAATCCAGTGATTTTCATGATTGATGTGTCATGCCCACCATGAGATGTTTTATGATTTGGTTTTATTCCAGACCGAGTGGGGGAGATATACGGTCGCGGATTTTACGTTATCCATACTGAGTGGGGGAGATATACAGTTGGATACATGGTGGACCCGGTCGAGACCGAGGGGAAGGATAGCCGCATTTGAGGCGGGGGAGCCTAGCGAGGCTACTCGATACCGGAGATAGTGGTAGAAATACGGCATATATCTAGATGATAACGACCGGTATTGTTGATTTCAGGATCATTCGAGGAATGATGCCTGTGAGAAATGGAAGTTTTGTGTCGATGATGGACACGAGGAAATGAATTTTTATTAGGAATGAATGATGAGATTTCAGTTTTGATTATGAGATTCGTATATTATAGATTCATGATTCCACAGATAATCATACATTATACTTGTTCACATTTCAGTTAGTGTGATCGCCATATTTACACTATTAACCGTTATATGTTAATTATATTCACTGAGTTGGCAACTCACCCCCGTTGTGCCACAGTTCCTTGCAGGGGTAGAGTAGACGGTTAGAAGCGATGCAGATCTACTTTTTGCAGCTTTTTCACATCTTTTGATAGGTGGGTTATATATGTAGTAACCTTCTCTTTTGGTATTGTATTTTGTATCTAGAAAATCTCCATCAGACCTGTATATGACTTAGAGTGAGAGATGGTTATATGTATATTATTTGACGGACGAGATAGTTTAGTTCTATAAATTGTTATTTCTTTTACTTATTTGAAATTTTATTGATGTCGTACACTCTTGGATACTTGTCTCCACTATTAATATTGTTGATCCCAACTAGGGATGCAACCAAACTTAACACCTTATACTTGTTTAATATTTTAACTTCATAAATTATGATTTTTACTAAAAACAAATTTTCTATATAAGAATTCCAAAAAAAAAGGATTTTGATCTTGGTTTTCGGCTTACTTAGACTGTATGCATATCTTTAGATATTATACAATTTAAGTGCCGGTCACATCCAAACTTTGGGTCGTGACAATTAGGGCCGTCACGTGCCAATTTCGGGTCGTGACACCTAATTTTTGAAAGAGTGAAAAAATTGTTCTTTATTAAATCATCATGTTGTCTTTATAGGCTACACACTTTACATATAGCCCCTTGGGATTTTCCAAATAGCACTTGTGTCACCCCATGCCTTATGTGCTTTTTTCTTTTTGCACATAAGCCATGGGGTTTACAAAATTTTGGCTTTCTGCCTATTTTTCGTACATTTATTTCTAAAAAAATTGCATTAAACTAATTTATTGCTTCATTCTTGGCATGGAGTCGGCCCCTTCCATGCTTGGTCTTGACTTGGGCTTGGGCCCACTTGGCTTTGGGGTTGATTGACTTTGATTTGGTCGATCGGAGTGTAACTTTGACCCTAACAAAGTGCCCCCCATCAATAAATGCACACCACATATATGGGCCGCGTGCATGAAATTGATGGATCTTCTTTTGCATGGAGGTTGACTTGATTTGGTTCCCGTTTTGACGATGTGGAGGTCGATGCTACCCTTTTTTGCGACGTGGACGGTCGGTGCCGCCCTTTTAGTATCGTGGACGGTCGGTGCTACCATTTTAGCGACATGGACAGTCGGTGCTGCCATTTTTGTGACGAGGACGGTCGGTGCTGCTATTTTAGCGACGTGGATGGTTGGTGCTGCCTTTTATGCGACGTGAACAATCGGTGTTGCCATTTTAGCGACGTGGACGGTCGGTGCTACCCTTTTTGTGACGTGGACGGTCAGTGCTGCCCTTTTTGCGACGTGGACGGTCGATACTGCCCTTTTCGGGACTTGGACGGTCGGTACTGCCCTTTTTGCGACATGGACGGTCGGTGCTTGATTTGACTTGCTCCGCTTCTTGCGGTGTTGTGGTTTGATTTGACTTGCTCTGTTTTTTTGCGGAGTCAGGATTGATTTGTTTCCGAGGTGGAGCTTGATTCCACTGATGAGGTAATTGGTTGACTTATTTGATTTGATTTGTTTTGGGAGTTCCCTACCCGTCCGACAGGACATTTGAGTTTAGAAATGTCGTCGGGTGGGACGTTGATTTGATCTGTTTGATTTCTTCCTTATTTGGCGGGACTTTTGAATTTGAGAGAAATTTGGAATTTGGATTTTGTTTAGCATCAACATTGCTGCACTTGAATAATTCCAGGAGCAACTCATCATTTGCCCTGGGAGGTCTTGGGATTTGGTTTTGGATCGGCATCAGCACCGCTAACACTGAAGCGTAGTGCCAGGAGCGACTCATCATTTGCCATTGGGAAAACTTGGGATTTGGGTTTTGTTTGGCGTCAATATCGCTACAATGGAATATTGTACCAGGAGCGAATTATCATTTAGCATGCCCGTTAGGGAACAATGGCTTTGGAGACAGGTTTAGGCCCCTGTCACCTAAGGATTTTCAATTTTATGAGCCGTAAGGGTCTCATAAAAGCATTTTCTCCCTACGAGTTGAGAGGATCTCGTAGGTGCATTTTCTCCTTAGAAGTCATGAGGACCCCTAAGTGTGTTTTTCCCTTATGAGTCGTAGGGATCCCACGAAGGTATTTTCTTACGAGTCGAGAGGATCTCACAAGCTTTGTTCTCCTTATGTATCGTGAGGACACATGAGTGGATCTTTCCTAAATGGAGCATAATTCCATGGGTAGAGACTGGACGCGGGGCTTATGATTGCGGTGAGACATAGGTGTGATGATGATTATTTGAGCCTGTGGATTGTATACGATAGTCAATTTGGGGACTGGCCGTAGGGCTTAGAGAATTTAGGGGGATTTGGATTTTGGTTGCCGTCTGCATCGCTGCACAGGAATATGGTACCAGGAGCGACTTATCATTCGCTGTTTGGGAATCTGGGGATTGAGTTTTGGGTTTGCATCAACACTACTAACATTGAAGCATAGTTCCAGGAGCAATCGATCATTTGTCGTTGCCCGTTGGGGAACGATGGCTTAGGAGACAGGTTTAGATCTCTATCATCTAAGGCTATTCAATTTTTATGAGCCGTAACCATCTCATAAAAGCATTTTCTCCCCACAAGTCGAGAGGATCTTGCAGGTGTATTTTCTCCCTAGGAATCGTGGGGATTTCTAAGTGTGTTGCTCCTTGTAAGTCGTAAGGATCTCACGCGGGGATTTTCTCCTCACAAGGTCGAGAGGACTTTGCGAGTGTATTTCATCTCTTTTCACGAGTTTGCGCCCTTTCGGGTTTTCACAAACTCGCCGGCAGTCCTGCTGTTTTTACTCACGGAGCCCTTTTGGGTTTTCATCCATGCCCGTTTCGCTTGTAGACATTCCTATTTTTTTAGCTTCACCGCCGGTAGGACTTTAAATGTAGTCTCGCCGGTAGGACTTGGGAGAGATAGAGATCGTTTACGTCCGTGGATTGTATACGGTTTTATAAGATGTATGATCCAGATGGAGGGCCGGTGTGCTCAATTCATCTGTGACTTGGAGCATTCATGCGTAGTATTTCTTGAGATATCGGCCATTGATGGGTGGCATGGGCCTTTCTCCTTCGGCACTTATTAGTAGGTAGGATCCTCCGTCGAACACTTTCTCGATGACGTATGGTCCTTCCCGGTTTGGTTTGAATTTTTCCTTGGCATGTCGATTGGGGATGATCGGTCTTTTGAGGACCAACACCAATTCGCCTTTCTTGAAAGTATGGAGACGGGTCATCTTGTCATATGCCCATGACATTTGGGCTTGGTACAGCTCCAGATTTTGCTGTACTGCGAGCCTCTTTTCTTCGAGGGCGTCGAGCTCTTCGAGCTGTAGGAGGACATTTTCCTCCTCTGTCAAACCATACTAGACATCCATTCTGAGGCTTAGAACTTCGATTTCGAGTGGGAGGATTGCTTCCACTCCGAAGAGTAGTGAGTATGGAGTGGACTGGGTTGGAGTGCGGTGCATGGTATCCACAACGCCTCGTGGAGCTTGAAATTCCAGTCTTGTTGGCCGAAGCATTTTTCTTCAGGAGCTTGCATAGAGTTTTATTGAAGGCTTCGGCCAACCCATTGGCTCTTGAATTATAGATGGAGGAATATCTCCAGTCTATCTTATACTGAGTAGTGAACCTTGAGACTTTGAAGCTCTTGAAAGAAAGACCGTTGTTAGATATGATTCTTCTCGGTGTACCAAAGCGGTATAGAATATTATGTCGGAAGAACATCAAAATATCTTCTGTCTTAACTTCTTTTAGCAGGACAGCTTCAGCTCATCCGAAGAAGTAGTCAGTTATGGCCAATATGAACCGGTGGCCTTTGGATGACGAATGATCAATTGGATCAATTATGTCGGTGCTTCAAACTTCGAAGGGCCATGACGCCACCGTAGGATGCAGCGGATTAGGATGCCTGTGGATGAAGTCACCGTGAATTTGACAGAGATGACACCTTTTCGCATGCTCTTCGCAATTCCTTATCATGGTAAGCCAGTAATACCCCAGCCGTTTAATTTGAAGCCGCATTTTGGGGCCAGATTGGTGAGCTCCACAGACGCCCGATTGAACTTCTTTCATGACTTTTTGTGTTTCGGCCGATGACAGACATCTGAGATAAAGTTGGTCATATGATCTGCGGTAGAGCGTATTATTTACAAACACATATCGGAGGGCTCTTTTCTTCAACTGAACTCTCGCAGATTTTTCTTCGGGCAACTTATTGTATCGGAGGTACTCTATGAAGGGTTTTCTCCAATCGGGCTTGTCTTGAATGATCAGAGGTTCTTCGGAAGAATTGTTCTCTTGTTCTATGCGTTCTTCTTTACGCAAAGAGACTGGAGGCAGAATTTGCCGGCTTCTGACTGTTATCAGAATTTCATCCATGTCAGGATCAGCCAGCTCTTTGGCTAGGCGAGCGAGTATGTTGGATTTTCCGTTCAATGCCCTAGGGACTCTTATTAGTTCAATGTGAGTGAACTGTTTCATGAGTTCCACCACCAGGCTTCTGTATCGAGCTAACTTGGATTTATATATCTTATAGTCGCCGCTCACTTGGTTGACGGCAAGCTGGAAGTCCTCGTAAATTCATAGCCGAAAGATCTCCATTTCTATGGCTAGCTCCAGGCCAGCTATCAGAGCTTCGTACTCAGTTTCGTTGTTCGTGCGAGGCTCAGTGAGAGTGAAAGAACGTCGTAGGGTTCCTCCTGATGGCGTAACGAACACTAATCCTATCCTTGCTTTTATCTCCGAGACGCTTGATTTGCTGGAAGTCCTTATTGATGAGGCTCCATCGAAGTAGATCTCCCAACATGACTCGTCATCCTCGAGGTTCAGCACTTGTTCGTGGGGTAACTCGCAATTGAGCGCTGGCCCTTCTGTTACGGGATGAGTAGTAAGGAAGCCGGTGATGGCTTGTCCTTTTATTGTTTTCTGTTGAATATAGACCATGTCGAACTTAAACAGCATGATAGTCCATCTTGCCATTCTGCCGGCTAGGCTTGCTTTGGTCATTAAGTATTTAAGCGGATCGACCTTGGAGATCGGTATAACCCGATGAGCGAGCAGATAGTGCCTCAGCTTCTTCACGGCGAATATCAGGGCCAGGCATTGCTTTTCGATCAGGGAATAGTTATTTTCCGCCCCGACTAAAGATCGACTGAGATAGTAGAGGGAATTTTCTCTTCCCTTGTCGTTGTTCTGGTCAAGGAGCGCACCAAGTGACTCATATAGCAAGGCAGTATAGAGAATCAATAGTTTATTTAGAATGTGAGCAGCAAGCACTAGAGGGTGGAACATGTACTGTTTAATGTTTTCGAACGCTTCTTGACATTCGACATCCTATACAAAAGGAGCTTCTTTCTTCATGAGCTTCAAGAAGGTCCTGCATCTCCCCGATAGGTTCGAGATGAACCTTCGTATGTAAGCGAGTTTGCCTTGAAAGGATCTTAGCTGCGTCAGATTCTTTGGAGGAGGCATCTCCATGATGGCCTTTATCTTTGATGGGTCAACTTCAATCCCTCAATGTTGAACTATGAAGCCGAATAATTTTCTCGACGACACGCCAAAAGCGCACTTAGAGGATTCATCTTCAGATCATGTTTCCTTAGTTGGGTGAAAACGGTCCTGAGATCTCGAATGTGATCTGCCTTGGTTTTAGTCTTGACGACCAAATCATCAACATAACATTCGACGACTTTATGGATTACATCATCAAAGATTTTGGTCATTGGCCTTTGATATGTTGTGCTCGCATTCTTCAGTCCGAAAGGCATCACCTTCTAGTGGTATATCCCGATTGGGGTTCGAAATACTGTGTGTTTCTCATCCTCGGGCGACATCTTGATTTGATTATATCCAGACGAGCCATCCATGAAGGTGAACAGCTCGTAATTTGAGGTATCGTCGACCATCATTTCTATGATCAGTAACGGGAAGTCATCTTTAGGGCATGCTTTGTACAGATCCCTGAAGTCGACACAAACTCGGATCTGCCCATTCTTCTTTTTCATTGGGACGATGCATGTGATCCAGTCCGCATATTTCTCTTCTCTGATGAAGCCAGTATCGATAAGTTTCTTAGTTTACTTGATGACCTTTTCTTCTAGCTCCCTTCCCATTCTTCGAGGAGATTTCTTGACTAGCTTGACATCAGGAGAAATAGCCAGTTTATGCACGGCCACTTCAGGGGAGAGACCGATCATTTCTTTGTACGTCCATGTGAAGCAGTCGGCAAACTCATGCAGCAGGGCGATTATCTGCTCTTTCATTTTCTCTGACAAGAGTGAGCTGATGTAGGTCGACCTTGGATTATTGGGCGTTCCCAAATCAACCTCGGTTAGCCAGTTGAAGGTTGCTTGTCCGCCATCTTCGAGCTCTCAAAGAGCATCTTCTGGCTCGGGTAGCTCGTCGTCATCATTTGACCTTTTGCTGGCTTCACCAATATGGATCATGTAGCATGCTTTGACATCAGGTTGAATGAAACCTATGCCCTGTCTGTCCGGGATTCATCCATCGATGAGTGATCGGACCTGAGGCAGATGCCATAGCCCTTCATAAAACTTCGCTTCGGAGTCCGTTTGATATAGCCGACACCTACACTTTTTAAAATATTCCTGCATCTCAGGCGCATAATATCTGGGGTTTAGGACGGCTCTTATGCCTCTTTCATATGGAAGACACGTGACAGACAAATCGTCCGGGTGCACAACAAGATTTGACCCATAAAACAAGATGCCTTTCTGTCCACTTTTCCTTCCGAGAATGTAGAAAGTTTGTTGTTAGTTCACGGTAGAGATCGGCAATGCATCTAGCTCCTTGCATATCTGTTCTGACACCCTTGTGATAGGTAGGGACCCTTCTGTAATCTCGAAGATTTTTCTTAGCTTCGCTTTTTGCATGAGGGCCCAATTTGCATAGCTGTTGCAAGACGGGTCCTCTTCCTCCGAGTCTTCAACGTCACTGCCGAAATGAGGGCAAATTTTGCTGCCAGATGGGCCTTCAGTATCATACTCGTCCGTATCGCTACCGAAACGAAGGCGAGTTTTATGGAAGGACGGACTTCCAGCGTCGGACTCATCAGTGTCATTGCCAAAACACGGGCGCACTTGGAGGGTTTTTGCTTTTGAAAGTGACAGCCGGCTCATATTTGCTTTTGAGTTTCGGGGCCGCTCTGTCTTCGGTCAGTTGTGTCTTAGCATTTTAGAGGTTCACAAAGTACTGAGAATTTTCATATCGGACTTCATGCACACTGAACGGCTGGATGTCTCCGTCAATGCGTCTTTCATCGCCATTTTTGGTATACTTCATGCATTGATGGAGAGTTGACGGAACGATACCATAATCGTGGAGCCACAGCCATCCCAGGAGAATCCCCGGGCTGTCAGCTGTCTTTTCTGCCAGCGAATCAGGACGAGATCTCTGCATTTAAAGAAGGTGCGCAGGTTCGTGCTTCCTGCCATTGAAGCGACGGTCCGCGTTGTGGGGTGTTTTTCGTCACCCCATTGAGATGGGAATACGCGCACGCTTTTCAGGCGCATTACAGATTCACCCTGCCTAGGGTAGGCTGGGGTTTATTGATTGTGGGGATCCGAATCTCCGGCAGCCGCGGACTAAGCTGCCGTTAATTACCCCTCGCTTTTGGAGAGAGGGAACCTCCGATTAACAGATTAAACTGGTCATGCGAACTCAACGTGCAATGTTGTGTTTTGAAAGGGTTTTGAATATATCGGAAGCCACGCAGAGTTTTTACGGGGGTCCCGCTACCCGGATAGCGGGCTCGGGGTCAAGGGGGCTAGCAGCCCCCTTGCGGGGTGCGGGGCAGCGCCCGGCCTAAATTTTTTTCGGAGGGATAGTGTTGTAGAGTATGTGTGTGTGTGTACATATATATATAAAATTATTTTAAAAAAGGAAAAGGGCATCCAAAGGATGAGTGGGAAAAGCGCTCGCGCTTTGGGCGCTCACGCTTTGAGCGCAAGGGCACTAGCGCTTTGAGCGCTAACGCACCACGTGGGCGCTCGGGCGCTAGCGCTTTGGGCGCTAGCGCTCTGAGCGCAAGAGCGCTAGCGCACCACGTGGGCGCTCGGGCGCTAGCGCTCTGAGCGCAAAAGGGACTTGGTCCCTGCAATAGGAGTTGTACTCCCAGAAAGGAGCACTTATTGTTCTCTCTCTCTCTCTCTCTGTGTGTGTGTGTGTGTGTGAGGAGTTAAACTCTTAGGATGTTTTGAAGCTGATGAAGGGGGTTGCTCCCCTTGAGCCCTAGTTCTTCCCCAAATTGGGGTTTCTGGAGATGGGTCTCCTTCTTCTTCCTGTCGTTTGGCCGGATCTTGAAAATCAAGAGATGTGATATTTTAAAAATCTCTTTTTTTTAGATCTGATGGCAGATCTGAGCTCCCCTCTGTGGGTTTTGTGGTGAAAAACTATTTAGTTTTGGAAAAGGAAGAGTAAAACTCTTGATTTAATTCAAAAGAAAGAAGAAGGTTTTAGAACCTTGAGAAAGGGGAAAGAGGCACAAACCCTAGGTTTTTGAGAGAATGAAAAGTCTATATTTTATTCATTATCTTGTTGCCTTATATAGGCTTACATGTTTACATATAGCCCCTTGGGCTTTACAAAAATGGCATTTTGGCCATCTCATGGATCATGTGCCATTTCTTTTTACACATAAGCCATGGGCTTTACAAAAATTTGGCTTTATGCCCATTTCACATACATTCATGCATAAAAAATTACATAAAAATTATTTATTACATGATCTATATTTTGGCATGGAGGAGGCTGGTCGCGGGCTCGACTTGGGCATGGGCCCGCTTGACCTGGGCTTGGGCCCACCTGGCTTGGGGTTGACCTTGAATTTGACTCGGTCAACCGGGGTGCAAATTTTGACCCCAACACACGTGTCAAGCGTCGGTTGGCCGACACGACGTGTGCAGGACTGCGGCGTCTGATGGGATGCGGCCCAGTGTGGGAACGACAAGTGGAGCGATCGGAGCCGTTGGACGCGAGGAGGCGTTTTGGCGGGAGATGAAGGGCGCCGTTGGATGAGGGTGATTGTAGTGATAAATAGGGGGTGGGGCCCACTCCAGGGCCCCTATTTCTTCATATTTTTCTTCCTCCTAAGTCTTGGCTGCTCGGCGCTCTTCCTCTTTTGGGTTGGATACATGGTTTATTCCCATTCTTTGGGTTTCTTGTTCCGGAGGGAGGCCGGCGGTGCGGCCGTGCCCGCGGCTGGCTCGTGCCCTGCACCGAATATTCCGACGGCAGCAGGGCCGTCCTCTTCGTTGATGGCTCCTGGTGATTGTTCCGGCGGCGGCCAGAGACGTCCATAGTCACCCGATCCCCAGATGAGGGACGCAGGGGAGGGTGAGGACGGGGTCCCCCTTAAGAGGAAAAGGACAATCTCTCATGCACCGCCGTCGAGAGTCCCTGAGGGGATTCCCGTGTAGGAGGGGGATGCCGTCTTCATAGCTCCATCTGGGCTTTTCGTCGCTGCCGTCCTGCTCGCCGGGATGGAAGAGTCGGCCTGGGGGAGGCTTCCGTATGGCACCCTGAGGGTCCAAATGGAGGCCATAGCCTAAGGGACGGTCCAGGTATGAACTCCTCCACGCGTTGTTTTTTTTTTACCTTCCTTTCTTTGGCTCGAGCGTTTCCAAGTTTCTCATCCATTTCCCGTCAGGTCCTTCAACGATGTGCCCTCGTTACTCGTATGGAGGCCAAGAGGGTGTTCCACGCACCGAGGCCGGTGGAAGCGTTTCCTTCAGAGGTTGAGGTCCTACGACGTGACCTGCGTCTGGAGAGGGCGAGGGCCGATGTCCTGGCAGCCCGAGCGGAGGCTGCGGAGCTCACCATCTCAGCGGACCAGGGTGCCAACCGTCGCCTGAGTGCATCCCACCGAGTTGCTGAGGCGAACCTGGCGGATCTGGCCGATCGTTTCGCGGCCATGGAGAAGGAGAAAAACGCCAGTAGGAGGGATGCCGAGGCGGCGCTTCTAGCGGCCGGGGCTGCCGAGATTAGGGCTAAGAAGGCTGTGGCCGATTACAAGGTGTCAGAGCAGTTTTACACCGAGCTTGGAGAGCATTCCTCCATCGCGTGGAATAAGGCTCTAGATGCCATGAAAGAGCGGCTTCCTGAGTTTGCCGATGGCGAGCTCCGTGCTCGGGTCCCACTCCCGGTGGCAAAGCCTCCGGCAGACAGCGATGAGGGATGCGAGGCGTCCCCCTGGTGGCAAAGCCTCCGGTGGTGAAGCTTCCGGCAGACTGCGATGGCAGTGGTGAGGGAAGCGAGGCGCAGGAGGGGGTTTGTGACTTAGGTCTTTTTGATATTTCCTCGCTCCTCTTTTGTAAGCGTCCGAAAGTTTGTAAGGCTGGGGAGCCCAAAATACCCTTTGTAAAGACTTCTCTTTTGGTAGTAAAACTTTTTTTTTGCTTCATCAGTTTGCTCTTTGTCTTCTGTTTGTGAATAATGCTTGTAAAATACTTTTGCTTGCACTGTTGGGCTTCCATGTCAGGTCGGCTATCTGTCTAGTGATCGTTTGTTGAGTTGATTTCGATCACTTGCCAAGTGTGCCAAGCGCCGCTGAGAAGGAGGCATCTCCATGGCCCCGAAGTCGAGGGGGGATCGCTCAGACTTGGATAGACCTGATGTCCCTTGTTGGGGCTTCGAATCTGCTGCATGTGATGGGCAGAGGGATGTCCACCGGGTATGACCGAGCAGGGAAGCTGCTCAGTTGCCACTTGGCGTAGGCTTTGATTTCTGGCGTTGCAAGCAGGCACCCACCACCCGGGGATAGCCGTGTGAGGGTTGGGCTCGACTGCCTCTGGGAGAACTTTTTGATCCCTGGCGTTGCGAGTAGGGAAGCTACCGGCCAGGGATAGCCGAGTAGGGTAGCTGCTGAGCTGCTTCTAAGGAGGACTTTGATCCTTAGGGTTAGAGGGGTCGTATGATGCCTGCTAAGGATAGCCAGGCAACTAAGTTGCGCGGTGGCCTCTTGGCGAGGGCTTTGATCTTTGGCGTCGTGGGTAGGCAACTACCGGCCTGGGATCACCGAGCGGGGTAGCTGCTCAGATGCCTCTTGCGAGGGCTTTGATCCCTGACGTCAAGGGTAGGGAGCTACTGGCCGGAGATGACCGAGCAAGGGTCGGTCTCGGTTGCCTCTTGCGAGGGCTTTTGATCCTTCAGGATGGGGACCGAGCAGGGTTACTGCCCAGTGCCTCTTGGCGAGGACTTTGATCCCTGTCGGTTGTAGTAGGAAGCTACCAGCCGGGGATAGCCGAGCAAGGGTCGGGCTCGACCGCCTCAAAGGAGGACTTTGGTCCTTAGCGCGGGAGGGGCTGTAAGAAGCCTACCAAGGACCCTTGGCCGAGCAGGTTTATTGCCCGGTGCCTCTTGGCGAGGGCTTTTGTCCTGAAGGATAGCCGAGTGAGGGTCGGGCTCGACTGCCTCTGGGAGGGATTTTGATCCCTGTCGGTTGTGGTAGGAATCTACCAGCCGGGAATAGCCGAGCAGGATAGCTGCTGAGCTGCCTCTAAGGAGGACTTTGATCCTTAGCGTTGGAGAGGCCGTATGAGGCATGCTAAGGATAACCGGGCAGTAAAGCTGTGCGGTGGCCTCTAGACGAGGGCTTTGACCCCTGGCGTTGCGAGTAGGGAAGTTACCGGCCAGGGATAGCCGAGCAGGGTAGCTGCTGAGCTGCCTCTAAGGAGGGCTTTTGATCACAAAGACAGAACTCTATTTGCAATGTTCTAACGTTCCCTTTATTTGAATGGAAAGGATTTTTAGGAAACATTTACATCGTCTTCGCGAAAGGAGGGGTACACACTCATTGGCCTTGACCGCATTGGTATGGCTTGAGCTTCTCGGCGTTGTAAGGCCGCGGGAACTTGCATCCGTCCATGTCTTGTAGGTGATAGGCTCCACTGAGGAGTACCTCAGAGACGAGTAAATGACCGTCCCACTTTGGGGAGAATTTGTGTAGCCTGCCTTAATCGATGAACTCGTTCCGCCGTAGGACCAGATCTCCGGCCTTGAAGGACCAGCGCTTGAACCGAGTGTTGTAGTACCAGGCCGTTTGTTGTTGATAAGGCGCGGCCCTGATCTGAGCCCGGTCACTCTTCTCCAACAAGATGTCCAGGTTGGTCCGTAGTGCCGAGGTGTTCGCATCGTCGTCAAAGTGCTCGACCCGATGACTGGGTATCCCGATCTTCGCTGGGACCATTGCCTCGGTCCCGTAGCAGAGGCTGAAAGGGGTTTCCCCGGTGGGGGTCTTCTTTGACGTGCGCAGGGCCCATAAGATCCGGGGCAGTTCTTCGACCGAACTGCCTTGTCGCCCTTCTAGGCGGGTCCGGAAACCTCGGAGGATGTCTCGGTTAGCAACTTCGTCCTGCCCGTTGCATTGGGGATGCGCGACCGCGGTGAACTTCATGAGGATATGGTATTCCTTGCAGAAGTCCTTCACTTTCTCGTTCTCGAAGTTCGTCCCGTGGTCGGTGATGATACACCTCGGGATGCCGAACCGGAGTATCAGATTGTTTTGCAGGAACCTGATGGTTGTGGTGGCATTCGGTTTCCTGATGGGGACGGCTACGATCCACTTGGTGAAGAGTCTACCTCGACGAGGACATATTTGTGCCCACCCGTACCGGTAGGGAACTGGCCGATCATGTCCAATCCCCACTGGGCGAACGGCCATGGGGATGTTAGGGCGGTCAGCTCGGTAGCGGGGAGGCGAGGGATGCTGCCGTGGAGTTGGCAATTCTTGCATATTCTGACTAGCTTCTGGGCGTCCTCGTGAACAGTAGGCCAGTAGTACCCCTGGAGCAACGCCTTTTGGATCAAGGTTCGGGCCCCTTGGTGCGCACCGCCAACCCCCTCATGGATTTCACGGAAGACGTAGTTGGCTTCGTGGGGGTCGATGCACCGGAGCAGGGGCTAAGTGAAGGATTTCTTGTAGAGGTTCCTATTGCTCCAGATGAAGTGACGGGCTTTGGCCCGGAGACGGCGGGCGGCTCCCCGGTCCTCTGGGAGCGTACCGTCCTTCAGGAATTCCACGAGGGCCTTCTTCCAATCTTGGTCACCTTCCTGCGCCGCATATACGTGGGGTGTTGTCTCTCCGTCTTCCACGCTGGGCTAAGGCAAGGTTTCGAAGAGGATAGACCACTTATTGTTGGCCGAGTATGATGAAGCCAGGTTACTCAAGGCATCGGCTTGGGCATTTAGCTGCCTGGGTATTTGTTCTACTTGGACTTCGTCAAAGTTCCTCTAGAGTTTCCTTACTTCGTCCAGATACTTCATCATCAGATGCTCCCGAGATTCAAAGCGGACGGTCACTTGGCCGATGACTAGGGCCGAGTCGTTGCGGATCCGAATTGTCTTCAGCCCTAGCCCGGCGGCCATGCGCAGTCCAGCAAGGAGGGCCTCGTATTCTACCGCGTTGTTCGAGGCTTTGAAACCGAGTTTCAGAGAGTACTCTATTTCTGCCTCGTTCGGGCCCCGGATAATGAGGTCGGCACCACAGCCTTCCTCGATTGAAGACCCGTCGACGTAGATGACCCACTCAGGAACCGAGCCAGGCCTTTTCACAATGGGGCACTGAGTTGCGAGTGTGGACTCCGGTTCCTTTCTAGGGATGGTGCATTCAACGATGAAATCGTCCAGGGCCTGCGCTTTGATGGCCTGCCTCGGGCGATATTTTATGTCAACCTGAGATAGTTCCTACCTCTATTTCTCTAAGCAGCCCGAGGACTCCGGTGATGCAAGGATTGCCCCCAACGGGTGCTCAGTGAGGACGAGAATGGTGTGTGCTTGGAAGTAGTGCCGTAGCTTCCTTGAGGCTACCACGAGGGCCAAGACAATCTTCTCTATGGCTGGATATCTCATTTTTGCATCCTTAAATACATGGCTCACATAGTACACCGGCTTCTGCACTCCACCGAACTCTCGGACGAGTACCGAGCCCGCTGCTTTGTCGTATACCGCCAGATACAGCGACAGCTCGTCTCCTTCGACTGGTCGGGTAAGCAGTGGTGGCATCGCGAGGTGCTTCTTCAATTGGTCAAAGGCAGCCCGGCACTCCTCCGACCACTCGAACCTCGGGATCTTCCTCAGAGCTTTGAAGAACGGGAGGCATTTCTCCCCCGACCTGGACATGAAGCGGCTCAGAGCAGCGACTCATCCCGTGAGCCGCATGATCTCGACGTTGGTATTGGGCGCGGCCATATTGAGGATAGCGTCGATCTTCTCTAGGTTAGCTTCGACTCCACGGTGAGTGACCATGAAACCGAGGAACTTTCTCCCGGTGACTCCGAATGTGCATTTGGCAGGGTTTAGCTTCATCTTGAACTTGCGGAGCACTTCGAAGGCCTCGCCCAGATCCTTCGTGTGGTCGGCCGACGAGATGGATTTGACGAGCATATCGTCTACGTAGACCTCCATATTCCTACCGATCTATGGCTTGAACATGCGATTGACCAACCGTTGGTACATGGCCCCGGCGTTCTTGAGTCCGAAAGGCATCACCTTATAGCAGTATACCCCCCGGTCCGTTGTGAATGCAGTAAGATCTTCATCTTCCGGATTCATACGGATCTGATTGTAGCCGGAGAAAGCATCCATGAAACTCAACAGCTCGTGGCCGGCCGAGCTGTCGACAAGCTGATCTATCCGAGAGAGAGGATAGTTGTCCTTGGGGCAGGCCTTATTGAGGTCGGTGAAGTCGACGCACATGCGCCACTTCCCGCTTGACTTCTTGACCAGAACTACGTTCACCAGCCACTCCGAGTAGGGTACATTCCGGATGAAGTTGGCGGCGAGAAGTCGATCAATCTCGTCTTCGATAGCCTTCTGTTTGACCGGGGCGAAGCTTCGCTTTTTCTGTCTGACGAGTCAGGCCGTAGGATCAACCTCGAGCTTGTGAGAAATGATTTTGGGGTCGATCCCGGGCATGTCAGCAGGCGCCCAGGCGAAGACGTCAGAGTTATTTCTGAGGAAACCGACCAGGTCATCTCGCTGAGTCCCTGTCAGGAGTGATCCGACCTAGACGATTTTTTCATCGTCCCCCTGTGTCAGGGGCACCTCGGTCAGTGGTTTGACCGGTGTCCTCCGGACCTCCTTCCGCTCGTCTCGGGTGCCAGAGAACCCTTGATGTCGTCTTTTACCTCCGCATCGTCGGCAGGCTGCTCGGAAGAAGATGTTTCGGTAAGGCATACCTTCACGACCCGCTGGTCTCCGTAGACCCGACCTATCCCGCCCTGATCGAGAGGGAACTTCATCGCCAGGTGGTAGGTCGATATCTAGGCCTGGAGGGAGTTCAGCATCGGACGGCCGATGAGGACGTTGTAGGCCGATGGGACCTTTGCTACGATGAAGTCTACAGGCAACGTTTGGGTGCAGCCGGGCTCCCCGACGTTGAATTGTAGGGTGACCACCCCTTCCGCCAGGATGGAGTGGTTGGTGAACCCTGAAAGGACATGGGAGGTCGGTTTCAAGTCTGCTGGGGTGAGCCCCATGCACAGAAAGCAGTTGTGGAAGTGGATGTCTGCCGAGTTGCCCGAGTCGACAAGTATCCGGTGGACCTCATACCGGTGGATTCGGGCCGTGATCACTAGAGGGTTGTTGTGGGGCATGGATATGCCGTGGAGATCCCCGTCGCCAAAGGTGATAGGCTCGTTGTCCCTGGCCTTTTTGCTCGGGCGGTCGTTGGCCTCCGTTGCCGGCGTAGGGTGCCGAGTCTCGCAGGCGCTCGACTGACCCCTTATCGTCATGACCATAGTTCTTGATGGGCCTCGGTTCCTTCCGGTTGGGTCCCTTAGGCCATGTGGTGAGGTTGTCTTCGAGCTGCCTTGGCGGGCCTCGTGGGTGCGACCCCGTTGAGGGAGGGGGTGCCGGTCATGCCTGGAAGCAGGCGAGCTGACCGACACTGCCTTGGTAGGGAAAGGGGTGCGACGAGGCTCGAGGGGAGGCTCCCCGACGTGGGATCTCGAGGTTGAATGGGACGGACCGAGGGGCTTACGACCGCTGGAGTCTGCGAGGCGGTGGCCGGCGGAGGGGTTGATGACATTCGGCGGAGGTTCACCCGCGCCTCCGTTGAGGGGAAGGCGGCGGTGGGTGCTTGGATCTTCAGGGTGATCGCTTGCCATGTGGATGGAGATCGGAAGGCCAGCTTTGTTTTTTGTGGAGTTTTGTCTTCCCACAGATGGTGCCAACTGATGGAGGTCCTTTTCGGGTCTCCGTCAGATGTTGTCTTCCGTCGATCTCCCGGTGGATCTTGGAGGTGATCTCCTGTTGCGTGCGGGTCTCAATGGGTTTTGAGGAGATTGGTGGTTTTGAGGAGTTTGCGCCGAGTACCTGCAAGGAAGTCCCGGGGTGGTTTGGTACCACCGAGAAGCCTCCGACGATCAAGTTAGTGCAAGATCCGAGCAAAGTAACGGCTAAGTAGGGTGAAAAAAGCTTACTTGACCCCTCTGTGATGGAGGTTTATATAGTGGTGGCAGCACGCAGTAGCAGGCACGAGAATCTCGTTGGCAGTTACGCCCCCGACGTCACTCCCGCGTAATAAGCGGATCGCCCATTAATGGGGATCGTGATGGCGTGTAACGTGGGGTGTTGCCGGCGGAGAATCCGCACATAGCGAGATTTGCGGAGCGGCGGTTACGCTTGTGAGTGGTGGAGTTGGTCGGTCGGAGAGACCGAGGAAGATGGCCTCGGTGGGAGAGCTCGGGGACGAGCGGGAGGGCCGAGGCATCTTGGTCTTGTGGCAGCCCGGGACGAGCTGGGAGGCCGAGGAGGCCAATTTGCAGAGGGCTCTGAGGAGAGCTAGCTTGTGCTTGCAGGTCGGGTACAGGGGTATCCTGGTCGGCCCCTGTGGGCCCCTTCTTCTGAGCTCTGGGACACGTCATCTGCCACGTGTCCTGATCTGGAAGATCGCCAATATAGAGCACCATCAGCGAAGAAGAGCCTGCTTCATCTATTCCGCTGCCTATGCTTTCATTACCCCAGTCATCGTCAGAGTCGAATTCAAACACATTTGGGGCGCCGGGATGCACTGGCAGCAGTAGCAGCAGTAGCAGTAGGGGGACGTAGTGATTTCCATGTCAGAAATCCTCTAAGCTAGGTCGGCCCACTCCAACATATGTTCGACAGTTCTGGTGATGGTCTTCTGAATGCGCTCTATCTCGCTCTTGAGGGTCGTGATTCTTAAGCCCCGATGCTCCATGATAGACGCCCAAACAAACTGGCCATGCTCGTCAGGGGCCGGCGGGGCCGGTGTTGGAGGGGGTGGGGGGTTATCCCTTGATGAAGACGTCGGGTGACGAGTAGGGAGGCCGGCGCTACCTGAATAAGCATGGGGAACAGAATGCGCATGGGGAGAGGATGTTGAACTGTTGTTGGTCTGTTTTGTGCGGACCATCTGCAATTTCATATGAACAGATGAGCCAAATAGAGCAAACATACAGTATGATCAACACATCTCGACGGAAAGAAAAACTATTATACTGTCCGGATAAATAATGAAGCAAAAAATTTAAAATAAATTTCTCAGTAATAAAATTTAAATGGAAAATTTGAAAGATTAAATATGTTGGACAAGTAATCACAACACTGCAGGAAGGAAAACTATTATACTGTCTGGATAAATAATGAGGCAAAAAATTTAAAGTAAATTCCTCAATAATAACATTTAAATGGAAAATTTGGAATATTAACTATGTTGGGAAGTTGGGTATGCGGTTTCATTGATGGCTCAAATAATTAGTTTTCGGCTGCAATTTTTTGCCTCATAAAAATATTTAGCACTTATTTTTTTAAGGAAAACTCCGAGTTTGCAAATAGGCATTTGTTAAAAGCATAGAAAATAACATACGGATTGTATGCCGAACTTGAGAGCGAAAAATTACTTCGAATACATTAACTTTTATATAAAAACAAGATAACTATATCATCGCTGCTCGTAGAATACATGAATAGTGAATAACTTTTATATAAAAACCAGAAAATCATATCATCCCCATAGATGACTGCGAACTCTCTACTTTGCCCAGCAAGCTTGCAATAGATGACATGAATAGCGAATAACCTTGATGGATTAACAAGCAAGGAAAAAATTCCAATTCTTTGATGCATTTTGACAAATAGCAAGCAAGAACAATTGAGGGGTTATTCCACATCCACAAACATTGTGCAACCCTACTTCATAATGTTAAATAATTTATTGTGAATATTAATGGACACAAACATTTAACATGTCCACTGACCCCACTAACTACTATTAATGTCTGGGGTTAAGAAATATGAAAGGTCTCTCCATAATCCATTGATGGGAGGGTTATGGGAGACAAAGAGTCCACTGGTCTCTATAATAGCTTGTGGTGTCTCCATCTAAACACACAAATTCAAAAGGAAAAAAAAAAACAAAAGTAGAGACAAGAAACAAAAGGCTCTTGGTTCGGATCTATCTTGGATGCTGGAATTCATGGCTCAAACATCTTCTACCGGTATGTAATCTAAATTAATTTTTGTATTTCTTAAACACTATGATGTCTAACATTTGGTATCAGAGCATGGCTTAATAATTACATACGTTTGTTTTTCCAAATTAATGATTTACTCTTGGTTTTATCATCATTTTGTGTTTCTTCTATCTACCGATTCTAATTTGAGAGAGAAGAAAATAAGTGTAAGATATTCTAATTGTTTTCGGATTAGATTAAACTGTAGATCCACTAACTCCGTTGTTTGGGCCAATAAACATCAATTTTGATCCTATGATTATGGATAAGATGTATAAAAATCTATTGGTTTGATGTTATTTATGCCTATAGATTAGTATATTTTAACCCAAATTTAAAATAATTTTTTGCCCATTATTAATTATTGTGGGTATTAATCGGATCCCTTAGAGTTTACTTATTTCAAGTTTTTCTGTTTTCAACTTGAAAATATACAGTTTTAGAATTTAATAGATTTAATTAGTAAAGCCTGATTATTATTGACAGTGCCCACAACTAAAATTAATATTAAATAGGGCCCGAAAGGACCATAAACCTATCTTCTTAGGTGCAGCCCATAGGGTAATAGTAGATAGATTTTTTATGCTTGTTGTTTTGCACATACACCCTCCTGCACTTTAAATTTTCGTAACAGTATTTCAGTATTTGCATAATTAGTCCAGAAAACTTAAATTGCTACATCTTTTGAAATACATGTTCGTTTTTGGTGATTCAACATTCGTTGGAAAGATAATTTATTTTCTCTACATATTTACAATTTATAAAATAAAATTTGCAGTGTAATTTAAGGTTATAACGTGATATAACATATAATTAATTGTGCATCAAATAAATGTGATTGATGATAAAATTTATTAGACGTCATATATAATTAAGTTATCATTTGATTATGAGTAGCCACAACGTCTCGATTTAATAAGGCACATATGAATTTTATTTTATTTTTATATTTTATAGTTGGCATCTAATATTGCAATATTGCAATTAAGTCATATAGATAATTGCATTACCCAACAAGGATGTAGATGTTTATATGTATTAATTGGAATAAGATAGCATAAAGTAAATTAGAATGGAGGATTCTTATGCCTACAGGATAAGGGTTTTCTATTTAATATTTAAATTGCTAGACTTATTATATAGAAATTAGTGAATTCATGCATTTAGCGATCTCTACCTACAGGAAAATTGAATTTACTAACGAAATTAAAAATTGGTCAATTTCAATAAATTAGGATAGAGTTACTATAAACTACAATGGAAGAAACTGCAAAACCAAACCAAGAAAAACATTGCTGCTATGTTGACTGGTGACAACTTTTCGGACTGGAAAGATAAGGTTCTTCTGCATTTAGGATGTTTGGGCCTTGACTTGGCGCTTCGTAAGGATGCTCCCCTGTCCTTACGGACAAAAGTACGCCAACTATGAAGAGTGATTTTGTAAAATGGGAGCGTTCTAACCACATAAGTTTGATGATCATTAAGGCTTATATTAGTATGACTATTCGAGGCTCTATCCCTGAATGTGATACTGCTAAAACCTTTATGAAAGCGGTTGAGGAACAATTTATCACTTTAGATAAGGTTTTAGCGAACACCCTAATGCAGAAACTTTCTGGTATTAAGTATGACAATACAAAATGTGTGCGTGATCACATAATGCAGATAAGGAATATTGCTGTAAAATTGAAAACCTTGAACGTGGAGATTTTCGATTCATTCCTGGTGCATTTCATTCTTAACTCTTTTCCCGGAGAATATGGTTATTTCAAAATCTATTACAACACACATAAGGAGGATTGGTATATTAATTAATTGTTGACCATGTGTGTTCAAGAAGAAAGGCTAAAGCACAAGAAGATTGCAAGTGCTAATCTTGCTACTCATGATAATGGAAATGCTAAAGGGCGTAAGCCAATTTCTTCATTCGGAAGGCACAAGGGAAAGAATCCTATGAAGACACATGGCAAAATAGTGAAGTGCTTCTTTTGTATGAAGGGGCATATAAAGGACTGTCAGAAGCATTAGAAATGACTCGAGAAGGTAATCTTATTTCTTGTGTATGTTATGAATCAAATTTTGCTCATATTCCAAATAATATTTGGTAGATTGATTCTGGTTGTACAATTCACATTGCAAACACCATGCAGGGCTTTCTGAACCAAAGGAAGCTGGTGGGCAGTGAGCTTGGCATCTATTCAGGCAACGAGATGCGTTTAGTAGTAGAAGCTGTGGGGACTTATAGTCTTGTTTTAAAATCAGGCTGTGTTTTAGATTTGGAAAACACTTTTTATGTTCTGTCTTTTTCAAGCAATTTAGTTTCTGTTTCAAGACTTTCTAATTTGGAGTATGTTTTTCCAATTTCATTGTACTAGTTTTCCGTTAATGAAAAACAATAAAGTTGTTGGTTCTGGAATTCTTGTTGAAAATTTATATAAATTTAACTTGGACCCACATTTGAGGACAACTTTCTAGCATTGCTTATTGAAAATGTTGAAACTAAATGATGTATTATTAATGAGCACTCCTCAAAATTATGGCATAAAAGGCTTAGCCATATAGAGAGAGAGAGAGAGAGAATAAAGAGATTAGAGAAAGAGCGAGTTTTAGAAACTCTTGATTTTTCTGATTTTGGTACTTGTATAGACTGCATCAAGGGAAAGCAGACGAACAAGACTAATAAGGATTCGAGGAGGAGTTATGAGGTTCTTGAAATCATACACATATATCTGTGACCCATTTCTACACCTTGTCTGAATGGTTAGAGATATTTTATCTCATTTATTGATGACCGTACAAGATACATGTATCTCTACCTCCGAAGTCATAAGGCTGAAGCACTAGATGCTTTCAAAACTTATAAAACCGAGTTGGAGAAACAATTAAGAAAACAAATAAAGGTAGTAAGATCAAACAGAGGTGGTGAGTATTATAGTAGGTACACAAAATAAGGTCAAATACATGGTCCATTTGCTAAGTTCCTTGAGACAAGGCATTATAGGGCAATACACAATGCCAGGCACACCACAACAAAATGGTGTGGCAGAAAGAAGGAACAGAACACTTATGGATATTGTAAAGAGCATGATTAGTAACTCTAATTTGCCTTTATTGCTTGGAGTGGAACACTAAAGATTGCAGTATATATCTTAAATAGAGTTCCATCGAAGGCTGTTCCTAAAACTCCTTTTGAATTATGGAAAAGATGGAAGCCTGGTTTGAGGCATATACATGTATGGGGTTGTCTGGTTGAAGTGAGGATTTTATTATCCCCACATTAAGAAATTGGACTCAAGAACCCAAAACAGATATTTCATTGGTTATCTAATGAAATCCAAGTGATAAAGATTTTATTGTCCATCACACCCCTAAGATTGTCGAAGCTAGAAATGCGAAATTTCTCGAGGATTTTGAGTTCAGTGGGAGTGAATTTCCAAGTAAAGTAACGATTGAGGAGATTAATGATTCACCCACTAAAGTCGATGAATTGGTTGTTCATAATGAGTATCATCCTTTAGTTGATGAAGAACCACTAATTCAGGGTGAACCAATTGATGAAGAGCTGACTCATGAATAGCCTGTTATCCAAAATACGTACAATTTGGGTGAAGCAGAAGGTTTAAGGAGATCCTAAAGAATAAGGAAACCGACAATTTCTAATGATTATTAGGTGTATCTCCCAGAGTCTAAATTTGATATCGGACTTAAAGATGACCCTAAGTCATTTTCACAAGCCATGAATGGAGAAAATTCTAGTTTATGGTATGATGCCATGAAGGAAGAGATGGAGTCCATGTCTAAAAATGAAGTATGGGAACTTGTCAATTTACCTAAGGGATCCTCGGTTGTTGGTTGTAAATGGGTTTATAAGGCCAAACGAGACTCATTCGGTAATATTGAGAAGTATAAGGCCAGACTAGTAGCCAAAGGATTCACTCAAAAAGAAGGCGTTGATTACCATGAAACCTTTTCCCCGGTTTCTTCAAAGGATTCCTTAAGAATTGTTATGGCTTTAGTAGCTCATTATGATCTGGAGCTACATCAGTTGGACGTGAAAACGGTATATTTGAATGGGGAACTTGAGTAGGAGGTATACATGAAGCAATCAGAAGGGTTTTCTGACGGTTATGGTCAATTGGTTTGCAAACATAAGAAATCTACATATGGACTAAAACAAGCTTCCTAACAATGGCATATAAAGTTTCACAATACTATTATCTCATATGGTTTTATTTAGAACATTGTGAATGAATGCATATATAAAAGTTGAGGGAAATAAATTTATTATTTTAGTCTTGTATGTGGATGATATATTACTTGCAACCAATGACATAAAGTTGCTATCTGAGACTAAAAATTCTCTTTCAAAATTTTGACATAAAGGATATGGGTGAAGCCTTTTATGTTATTTGTATAGAGATTCGCAGAGATAGATCCCTAAGGACCCTAAAATTATCTTAGAAAGCCTGCATTGAAAGAATTTTGAAAAGATTCCGAATGTAGGATTGTGCTTCTAAAGATTCACCTATTTTTAAAGGGGACAAATTTAGTTTGGAACAATATCCTAAGAGCACATCAGAATATAAGAAAATGTAAAGTAAACCATATGCCTCCATGATTGGGAGTCTCATCTATGCATTAGTTTTCACCGGACCGGATATCGCATTTGCGGTAAGAATATTGGGCAGATGCCAAAGTAATCCTGGAACGGCACATTGACAAGCTGATAAAAGAGTTATGATGTACTTAAAGAGAACCATGGATTACCGGCTCACATATAAATACACAAACCAGTTGGAGATGGTTGGTTATTCAGATTTGGATTGGGCTGGATGTCAAGATTCGCTATATTCTACTTCTGGATATGTTTTTCTTCTTATTGGAGGGGCCATATCTTGGAAAAGTGTAAAGCAGTCCTTAGTTGCATCGTCGACTATGGAAGTGGAATACATTGCTTGCTTTGAGGCCATATCATAAGCATTATGGTTGATGAGTTTTATTACGAATATGATGGTCATTGATGTTGTGGCTCATTACGTATGTATTGTGATAATTTCTCTGCAGTTTCGTTTGCTAATAATAAGAAAAGTGGTAGTCGAAGCAGACACATCAGCATTAAATATCTTGTTGTCAAAGATCATGTCAAGAATAAAGAAGTGACTATTGAGCATATACGGACAGAGAGAGTTGATGATTGCTGATCCCTTGACTAAAGCTATATTGGTTAAATTATTCATGAATCATGTACAACACATGGAGCTCATTAGTACGGTAGTTAAAACTTCTATATTTTGTACTCTTTTAAAGTTAATAAAGTTAATATTAGCAATTTTGTACATGACTTAAAATTTGTAGGCCTTAAGTATGTGTCATGTTTATGTTTCCCTTAGAAATTTTTTGTATTGGACTCGTAATAGCTTATAAGAAGCTATTCATCTAGTTAAATTTCACTGGAAACTCTTTATGCATGCAAGAGAAGAGTTTCATTCTTTATTTCACAAATAAAGATGCAACTTTACATTGGCCTATACAGAAAAGTTGCTATGTCAAGTGAGCTTAGCGGACCAGGTGAGACAATATTAAATAATTGTGAATATTAATGGACACAAACATTTAACATAAATGTGGTCCACTAATCCCAGGAAATCCCATTAATGTATGGGGTTAAGAAATACGAAGGCCCTCTCCATAACCCATTGATGGGAGACAAAGAGTCCACTGGTCTCTATAAATTGCTTATGGTATATCCATCGAAGCACACAAATATGGAAAATATAGCAAAATCTGTATCAAAGAACTTCAATTATAGAAGAGAAGTCTGCAAAACATGTAAATGGTAGATAACAATGAATTTTAGGAAATATCTACTTCAAGACTCAATAACGGAACAAAAAAAAAAGGATCTGACACAAGAGGCAAGGGTTGTAATTTATTAGAATCATTCATTTTGTTCTTAAATTTTGCTGATCGGGTTGAGTTGATGCACCATCCACTTGATACGGAGACATCTTTTTAGTATTTTTGACCTGCGATGATTTTTCTTTTCAACAAGGAATACAAATTGAAACAAATAATATGACTCTTACTAAATTCCCTTTACTAATTTTTGACTTCGGTTTACTGTAACAATTCACTCTAGGCCCGCACCAAATTGCCTGCATCTGGTTTATGCAAATTATTAAAAACCCAATTCATTAGTTCATTTTTTACGATCAAAGCCCGCTAATTTATAGCAAAGTTACCGGAAATTGAAAGTAACCATGTTCGTAATGGAACCAATCTCTTGACAAACATCGAGTCTTGTCTCAATGTGTCATTAAAGGCAATGAGGTGCCGTCATAATCAAAATCTGCTCCATGAACCCTCGCATGATGGTAGAGCGACAGCTTAAAAAGAAGTTCGTGTCATGGTAATTAAAAATGTCAGCATAATTAGAAGATAATTGATGCTGCAAAATTGATTATGTCCCTAATGTACCTGCAAAAGAATAGGACAGCCAATCTGAAATTCTGCAAAACCTTTTTTCCGGCGGTGCATCAGACCATTCATAAGAGTATCTATCGTAGTCCTTGCCCAATTTATTCTTCTGATGTTTTCAACGTTTTCGACCACAGATAAATAACTAGATGACACGCCCGAATTCGAATTGGGAGCCAGCAAACAACCGATCACAAGCAAGGTAAAACACATCTTAAATTGTCATCCACATCGACCTTAGTTTTCACTTCCTCTTCTAAATAAGAAAACGAAAATTTTCGGTTCCCAGCTTTAAAATTATGCAAAATGCTTGTATTGGGGAAATTTGCTCCATTGAATTTTACGATTCCCCCCCTAAATAATCCTATTTAAATAATTAAATCCTAAAATAACCCCAAAACTAAATTATTTCCCAAAATGACTTTGAGAGTGACAACATGAAGTATGGGGCGCTGTTGGATATAGTGCCTTCAGGATAATTATTATAATTGCAAGTAGGCGATTATGATAATTGAGGAAGGACCTATACGAGTATAACATTCTTACTCGAGATGATAGTATACTATCTGGTTTGTCTTCATCATTGATGAAACTCGTAGGATTGTTTCTTGACAACCAGTATTATGATGACGATCATATGTGGGAGCTGGGTTGTCCATAAGCACATCCTTAAATGTCCGGGAGTATCGAGACTGGGCATCAATATTTCGGTGTAGACGTTTCTAGACCCCGACGAGGGGCGGTGGTCGGTCTCATAAGCCATTGGTGTTGTGTCACATAAGATAGTATACAGGTGCTCACTGGAGGTGAGTACACCGGACGGACTCGCCGAGAACTTCTAGATATTATTATATCTATCGTCAGATGGAAGTTCTCATGTGGTATTAGTACAGCTTAGTCCTTTGACCTGAGATCGTCATTTGTCTCGTGTGAGTTCACACTGTACTTTGATTACTACCTTACCACGGCTCAAAAGAGTCGTGCAAACAGGTTTTAGTTGGGTACAGTCCCGAGCCACATGGAGGCAGTGGTCGATTCTCTGGGATTTGTCTCTCCTGGTATTAGGAGTCGATTTCGCGCTGTGTTCAGTTGGCTATCACCAGAAATCCTTGGTCACGGTGGATGAGATTTACTGATATTTGATCAGCAGTATCTCTGTTGGCGATGAGCTTGACCCAGACACGATTTATCGGATTAGTAGGGGTTTGACGTTATCCACCCCCTAGACCCGATATGCGATACTCTTTAACGAAGAGACCGGACTATACAGAGATTATCACATTCAGGCTCAGTAGAGTAAGAATGTACTTGATTGTGATCCCCTTTCAGCAAGTACCCGGGAAGCCGTTATGTATAGCTTATGTATAGCTAGTGTCGTTGACGTGCTTGTAGTTAAACCCACTGCCAGTGTATTGTCGAGTTTTTAGAGTCCCACACAGAGGGTTTTTCCGATTCAGGCGATAGATACAGGAGCCGTACGATGGTACGTGCAGGGGTCTGATTAAATACATGTATGGGATACACGGATTTTGATCGGACGATTGATAATACTAGTCGGCTTAGAATTAAGCCGAATTATTAAATCAGGTTTTGATTTAATAATTTATATATATTTTTTGATATGTATATTTTAGCATTATTGTTCACTATTCATTTTCTCTCATCAGTGCTATCCGTATTTTTATACGGATACGCGTATATGTAGCAATACGTATACTAGGTGAAGTATTCCGTATTTATAAGGGAATGCTTCTAGAAGAAGAACACCTCATATTTATTTTTCTATTTAGAAAAATAAATGGGAAATGAGGTGGCATGAAGCATGGCTAGATATGTAGAAGAGCATGGTTTTAACATTTAATGTTTTGATTTGGGTTCACTATTGAACAATGGTGGAAAATGTAAAGGCATTATTTTTTCTACACTTGCTTAAATTTCTTGACATGCTATGAGATGCTTCATGCTTCATGTAAGACTTAGCCATTTTTCTCCTCTTATCCTTCTTCTTGCTCTCTTTTGAGCAAGAGTTATGAGTGCAAAATTTAGTGGAAAAATTCCTACATCACCCACCATCCATCCATATATAGCAAGTTTGGATCGTCAGTCGGAGTCTCTTTCGGTTTCTCTCGGGTGTATCTTCTTCTGCGAGGGTGGTCGAGCTTCAAGCGCGATCCCGGCGTCTACAAACTTGGAGGGGTCTTCCACAATTGGTTTGACACGCATCGAATGTTGTAATTTCATACCCTTTGTATGTTTTAATTTGCTAGTTTAGGTGTATGGATCGTATCCTAGATAATGCGTGTTTGGTGCTCGCGTAAAATTTTTGTTATTGCTTCCGCTTCGGCCGCGGCTTCCGCGGCGCGGGCGCCGAACCCCAACATGGTATCATAGCCACTCCATAAACCTTAACTAGTTTGTTAGCACTAATTTAGAGTTTCGATCGACGAAATTTTTCCGATTCGCATTTCTAATCTACTGCTTGCTGTTCGAATTTTAAAGTCGTTCAAAATTTTTTTCAGGTTGCATTAAAATTATATGTAGGCAAAACCAGAGACTAGAAAGAAATTCGGGCACCTAAGCCCAAAATTTGACCGCTAAACTGCCGCCAAATGTGCCATTTGGCCGCGGATCCGCGGTCCAATTTTAGCCACATTGCCCCAAATTATTTCTGGTGATCTAATTCATGGAAATGTGATTTTTGGAATATTTGGTTTTGGTCCAGATTTTTGTGAGTACTGGTTTGTACTTGGGGCCAATACGGAAAGTTTTAATCGATTGAAATTTAAATTCGTGACTTTCAGTGCATTTGTTTATTTCTACGAACGTGAATATCATAGCGTGGTATAATCCGAGTGCTTGCTATATGTACAATCAGACGGGTTTACGAGTATGGTATTCGCGTTGATGTTCTGTGTTGCACTGATCTTTTGGATGGATTGTCGTGATGGATAGCCTTGTATGCAATGTTAGATGTACAGTTCAGATTCTTTTGTATACTCATTATTGCGGGGCGAGCGTCCGACATATGAACTGCCATTTTTGTCAGTTTGTATATTTTTTTATTGGGGCACGACCGGGTTGAGGTCGATGTCACCATTGTATATATATATTTTTTCTATACTTGGATTACCTCGCAGAGGAGTGCTCGAATAGTCGGGTTCTAGAGGGCAACGGACCCGCATCTTATTGCGTTGAGACTGGGAGAGCCTTACTCTAGAATTGGCGGGCTATTCACCGCACTCGTAGGGGGTATAGGTTGATCCACGGAGGGGTACTCGAGTTATAGTATTCCATGAAGTGCTGGGTAGCCTATTCACTTTATTGATTAAGGTTGCCTTATTTTCGGGATTGTCGGGTAACTTGCCGCACTCATAGGGGTCAAGGTTCTTCATTGCACTGGCTTTCCACACGACCGGGGAACGTCACGTCTCATTTACGGCTCAAATGAAACGCGTGGCTTCTAGATTATCCGATATTCCATATTGTTATTCGCATGCCTGTGATGATTTTATCTGCCTGTGATGACTATTATCTGCTTGCGATATTGATATATATATATATATATATATATATATATATATATATGTATAAATTATATTTAGTAGATGCTTCTATATGCTTTTCATCCTGCCCCCGCTCTGCCGTTAGTTAAGTAACCAAACGGTGCATGACGAGGCCTCGTGGCGAATGCGGATGGCATATAAAAACATGCTATTTTGGTTGTTTCTTTTATGGGTTGGAAACTTAAAATGATGGGAACGCATTATCTGAATAATGCAAGGAAAATAAACCTAAATGATATTGTCGGATCCAATTTTAAAACTACCCGGTTTTCTTCAAAACTCATAGTCATATTCTTTTGCTTTGCATAGAGGTATTCGGTTAGGAATATCTCGCACCTCATTCTATGAGGGAAGAGCCTTAATCCCTTCATTGGGAGTCCGCTCTTAAGCAAAGATTTATGTTACTAGTTTTAAAAAGCGGAGCTTAAACCACTCCATTTCAAAACCACTCGAGTTCCTTCAACGATATCGAGTTCATTACGTTAAAGGTTTTTCGCCAAAAAACAGCCGTAGCCCTCCGTCATTTCAGATTAGTATTGCTTAGTATTCGTGCTATGTTTGTCGTTTCCATTCGCCGAGGCGTAGTGTGCAGTAGCTCTGTAATACCTCTCTGTTGTATGAATATACGATTATCTAGGATAGTCGTATAGCCTTGTTGGCCTTTGTCAAGGGTTTATACGGATGGGTTTAGAGTAATCCAGAATAATGACATGTTGAACTTGACTAGTGGTTTATGGTTTATTGGACTTTGTCAAGGTCATAAACCGCTAGGGGCAAAAACCATATCGGTATTTTCAAATATACGGGAAACTTGCCAAGTTTGTGCATACCTTCTGGAGTGTAATAATTTTGGTCAGCTTCCGTCAAACTTATCACACGATGATAGTTGGATCCCGATTCCCATTGATGAGTATGTATTACTCCTCAGGAGATTTTTCACTTCACAATTAGCTAACCTATTAGGTGTCTAGAAAATGTTAACGAGGTTACACCTCTGCAGAAACGAGCTTATTAATTGGGTCCGTACGAAAGCACGGGGGATCTCTCTCGGAGTACCAACACTGGCCTAGCTGAACGGTTACCGAACTTGTAAAGTGTATATGATCCAGACTAGTTCTCCTTTTAGGGTTTGTAGGAGAATTCGAGAAAAACAGTGGGAGCCATTCTGATTAGATAAAATGATAACCAATCTAATCTTGATAGATTGCACGCAGAGTGTTTCTTTTCTCTCTCTGGTACAGCGACCCATGATTGTCATGATTCACGACAAAGTCGCACATATCTCCACCACTCCTATTTTACCCTTTGCATTTCTTTAGAACACTTCGTATCACTACGATGATCCATATCGCTTGAAACGACCATCGTATAGTTACATATGAACTCGAAGAAGTTACTTCAGTCGAGAATGGCTACAGGTTCTGGAGAAATTGAATACGATTATTCAGTTGTCTCTTCTCTTTACATTCTCTCAGGTTGCAAGAGCTCCTTGTATCAGGAGAGTACACCTATTACGCTTATTGGATAGTCTTCTTCCAAATCTTAGGCTGGTACCGAAAGGTAGGGAAGGAAGAAAATCAATTAGCCTAAGAACAGTATGCAGAAGCTAAGATGTAGAGATATATAAAAGGATTGAAATAAGGGCATAGGAATTGCGACTACTGTCATGAATCTGGATAATGGAAATAACATTACTAGGAATAGCTGGCCACCCCCTATGAAACATTTTCATGTTTCATATTTTCTGTGTATTTGTAAAAGAGAACTGTTTTCTCAATCAATTCTGACTCTAGGGTATGTATTTACCGGATTTGGATCTTACATCTGTACCTTGTTACAGATGATCAGTAGGAGTAAAATATTGGGAAATTGGCGATTTGATCCACAATATCGGAATTCGTTGCAATTGGTAATATTGGATTAAGTCGCCTGGATTTACTTAACGGTAAATAATTGGTTTTGAATAACCGTTGTTATGCACCAAATTTTAAAAATGAAATATCTGTACCTTTATTTTATAAAGTGAGATACATTTTGAAATTTGTGTTTTAAACATTTTCCTTTATCAGTTGAGGATAACGTAAGGTGTATTGAATAATGGTGTAAGACATTCTTAAACAAGATACAATTTTCAATTTACAAAACACAAAATTTGAGTTAGTATGCTCTTGGAACTTATACATGAAAATGTATGTTGTCCAGTGTCCTTCAGGACAAGGGGTTGGTACTCTTACTGCATTCAGGTTTACCTATGAGTTATATAGTTTTAGACACGCATTCGTTGTAATACAAAGTCCAAAGATTTTGATAAGTTTGTAGGTATAAGAATAAAGTAGAGAACCATATGTATAAAGTATCAGAATTTTTCGAGATGATCGAAGATGTAGATATACTAGATGTTCCATCATAGTAATACTGAGAACTTGATTCTCTCATAGGTTGCTCATCCGTGGGTGTGTTCCTTGATGAGTAATGTTGTATTAGCCTTTTTCTATTAAGTGATATGTACTGGAAACAGCTGTATGACTTTTGAATATTATTCCATCTAAATTAGATGTCTTGATTTTATGTGGACATAAAATGGTTACATATCTTGAGATTGTTAAGATATGGAGTTATCCGGTTTCTGTTTAAAAGCAGAATCTAGACAAACTCAAGGCACGTTTCGGTAATGGCGGTTTGTGGATTATTCTAAGAATTCGCCAGGATTTTGTTTCTACCATGTTTCCCCAATAAAAGAGCAAAGCTCTGTTCAAAATTTGAAAGGCAGCGCCAAGAGTTAAAAAAACTCTGAGGCAGCGCCTTACGTACCTTGCACGAGAGCGCCAGCGCCAAAAGTTAAAAACTCTGAGGCAGCGCCTTATATGCCTTGCACGGGGGCGCCAGCGCCAAGAGTTAAAAACTCTGAGGCAGCGCCTCACGTGCCTCGCACGAGGGCGCCAACGCCAGAACTAAAAGCTCTCTGATTAGACAGAGCCGTTGGATCAAAGATTCAACGGAGGTGATAAATCACCAAAGTGCAGAATTAAGTTCTGCTGAGGAAATATTCCTCAAATCTTTCTATATAAGAAATATTATTCCTTGTAAAACAGAGCACCGTTGGATTAAAAAATCCAATGGTGATTAAAAAAATCACCTATCCGCAGAATAAATTCTGTATGGGAAAATATTTCCCTAATATTGTTAAAAACAATAAAGATATCTTTTGTAAAACAGAAGTTCTTGGATCAAAGATCCAACGGTGGATAAAATCCCCAAATCAATTAAAGATCTCTCAATGAGAGATTTCTTTAACTAAATCAACAGACTAGCCTCTATTATAAAAAAGACCCAAGACTTCAAGTCTTGTACATTGGAACCCCCACCATAAGCTTCAAACTTTAAAAAGAGCAAGCAAGAAGAAAGCTTTAAGAGGGAAGAAAGAAGAACACCTCTATTCGAGGTAAATAAAAATAATAGAGATCAGAGTATCTCATCTGCATATCCAAGGGTTTAATCCTCATAACAGAATTTAGTTCTTTCCCTAGATCTGAGATCCATAAGACAAGTCTCCCACAAATGAGAATTTAATTCTCATGGGGATGAACTTGTTCTTGGGGATCAAAGATCCAGAAAAGAACAGAGAATTGAACTCTTCAGAACAGAATACATGAAGAAAACCTAGCGCCAAGCGCCTCACTGTCCTACATGTGGGTACTGCTCAATAAAGAGTGCTTAGCACTCAATGGTTGGCGCTCAGCGCCAAGCGCTTCACGTGGGCGCTGCTCAATAAAGAGTGCTTAGCACTCAATGGTTGACGCTCAGCGCCAAGCGCCTCACGTGCCCTTCATGTGGGCGCTGCTTAATAAAGAGTGCTTAGCACTCAGTGGTTGGCGCTCAGCGCCAAGTGCCTCACGTGCACTACACGTGGGCACCATGAAGAGAGTTTAACGCTCCATAAAAAAAAGAGGGGAAAGTAAAGCAAAGTATGAGTGTCAGAACCCATATGAATGCTCAGCATTGTTTGCACAGAAAAGGGACCGAGCCGCAAGTGTTTAACACTTTATTCAAAGACTGAGTGGGTTGAGTCCAAGTTGACAAAATCCCTAATTCAGATCAACCGAGCCCATGTGCTCATCATTTTCCAAATTGGTCTTAGTCCTAAACACGACTACAGATCTCCCAACGGACTCTTTAGTTTAAGGACGTTGTAATTCTTCAGTGTCCTCAGAGAGGTGGTGGGTCCTGATAACAAATAACTCTTTGGTGCACTCCCAAATTGATGGGTACATCACACTACGGACCGCAACGTCTTTAAATTAGCTGCGGACCGCAACGTCCTTAAACTAGCAACGGACCGCAACATCCTTAAACTAACACAATGGAGCCCAAATGCTCTTTTGTTGGGTCTGAATGATCCCAAAATACTGTTGAGTAGATCTTAGTCTAAAATTAGACTAACGTATTCTCAACAAACATTTAAATTGATCTTAATTTCAAACGAGATTAACGATCCTTAAATCAACTCAATCCCAAATATAAGAATATACGGATTTGGACTAATCCATGCCCTACGGGCGACAACATAAATTAGTCTTCGTATACAATCCACGGGCAACCAAAAATAAAACAAACACACACGACACGAAGTGACCTTCTGGAGCAGGAGAAAGTGGTTGCCGTGATGCAGTAACGTAATTAACTGCAAGGGCTTGCGCCTGCAGGGAAGAGCGTCCCCACAATCAAAAACCCTTCGCAACGGGGGGGGGGGGGGGAGGAGAATCTGACGAAGTCTGCTACAACGGCCGCATCTATCCAAACCTCCGATACACGGTGCTATAAATCAACTTGGCATCTTCGGAGAGATGGACGGATAAAACCAAATAGCATATGCCCCCAAATTCAGGCAAGACGTTTGTCTTCTCCGTTTTCGGCGGTAAACAGATTCTGGCACGCCCGGTGGGACCTTTTTCCTCTTTCCACTCCACACTTCGTGTGTCGTGTTTGCGAACAAATCGCGATTTAATATGGTTGGCCCTGGATTCGAGGTACTAAGATTTGGTGTCTTGCTCCTGTGCAGAGAAAAGAGAAATCGATGGCTTCCAACTGCACCAGCAACTCTCGCTCCTCCCCGACCGGAGGAGTGACATATGGGCCCCAAGCGGCCTCCATCTTCTCAATGCTAGTGGAACAGGTAACTCAAGCCACCACTGGATTGTTCTTCGGGACCATGCTCCCACCGATAAGCTTCAGCATCCCGATGCTACCACAAGAAGCTCCAAATAAGTCGGTCTTCGATCGACTTGCAATCTCCACGGCCCCTCTCAAAGGGTCGTCCAATTCTCACGCCTCAGTCTTTAACAGGCTGAGCCGCAGCTCAAATGGGCCCACAAAAAGGTTCGCGATACCTGAAGGGGTTATCCCAATGCAGATAGCCATTCCAGTTCTGGCAGACGAAGTCGTAAGAGGGGATTCTCCTGCTAAAGGATCGGTCTTTGCAAGATTGGCCGTTCCAACTCCTGCTTCCAGCGAAGTCACCAAGACTGCTTCCCCTATCAAAAGGTCAGCCTTCGCAAGATTGACTGTTCCCTCCCAACGGACGCCAGTCTTCGACAAGCTGACACCAGCTATAGTCCTTCACCAAAGCAGGGGGCATGACGAAGCCGCTTCCACAACTGAGGCAATCCCGTCTGCAAGACGTGCTCGACGTCGCCACTGGCGCCGAGTGAGGAAAGCTGGGGGCATTTCCCCCTCTGGACTTACTCCACCAGCTCCAATGGTGGAAATTGACGTTGCTGTTCCAACTGGGAACAACTTCGAGCTGCTCAGGGGGGTGCGCAAGAACTCTCCAACTGATGTACTAAAGAAGTCTCCTCCGCCTGCTGAAAACATGACACAGGTGAAGCCGGAGCAGCCCCCTCAGCGGCTGTCCTCTAAAATCCACAGGGTCGGGCGGAAAGTCCAAGACTCTGTAATTGACAAAAATTACTCTTGCCGACTAGAGAAAAAGAAGGCTCGGCAGGAGGAGGACCACCCCTCCGCTATACAATGAAAAGCCTCGTCCACATGGGTGCCTGTTGCAACAGCCCCTCCAAATTCGGCCTGCCACAAAAAGAGAAGGCCTGAGAATACCCCACTGTCTGCGGCGAACTCCAAAGGCACTGGACCCAAACGCCCCAAGTCTGGGGGCATGATCGTGCACACGGTGTACATGGCTTTCGGAAAAGAGGAAAGCCGTGCTTCCATAGGTCATCGACCACTCACTCGGTCATTGACGAAAACTCAGGAGCAACAACAAAAGCTCCAAGAAATGCTGATGAAAATGTCAGCACTTATCTGGCAGAAAGAAACCCTGGAATCAACGTCTGAGCAGCGTCAGGAACAAGAGACCGACACCGAGTTCCTGCGGAGGGTGCTAGAAAGAAAGGATAAGGAGGTCACGGAACATGCCGCTAATATAAAGCAGATGGCGCTCCTGTTCGAAGACATGGTTGGGATGATGATCCAGCTGGAACCTCCAGCCGAAAACCCCCCGATAATCATCGAAGCCGACAGAGGGGAGACATCAAACCCTCTTCCGGCTCTATCAGCAATAAGGGAGGAGACGATCTCCAAAGCTGTCCTTGATGAGTACATAGCTCAACAAATACGAGCTCATCAGGAAAGCGAAGCGGCTGGCCAAGTCGTCAGAACTGGATGACATTATCCAGGCTGGTACGATCAAATAAAGTACCCGCCAGGATATACGATCCCTAAATTCTATGTGTATAAGGGGACAGGCAATCCCCATCAGCACGTCGCTCAGTTCAGAGCTCTATGCGGCAATACTGGAGGCGATGACAAACTGCTACTTCGCCAGTTCGTCGGCAGCTTAGCGGAGACAGCATTTGAATGGTACTCCGAGCTTTCAAATGATTCTGTCAAAACATTCACGGAGATGGAATTACTATTCATACAGCGATTCGCAAGCGCAAGCGAGCACACCCCAATCACAACATTAATCAATGCCAGAGTGAAGCCAGGAGAGACCTGGGTTCAATACGCAATTCGGTGGCGGAACCTATGGTCAAAATGCGAACAACGCATCGAAGATGCTCCTGCCGTGTGCATGTTCGTGGGGACCCTTGATCCTTAGGCAACTATATCCCAATTCATGATGTTCTTCAAGCCGACCACCTTCCAAGCCTTGGTTGACAAGCTGGCCTAAATGGACCAGATAGGCCATATGCCGTCTTCTTCAAAAATGGATCTCTGGAATGAAAATGGCAAAGGGAAAGCGACCTTCGTTGCCAACGCTCAACAACAATCGAGTGACCCAAAACCGGTTGCTTGCCAAATCAACAACCCACGATCCCTCGAAGAGAAGTTGAGACGTCCTTATTCGTTTTCCCGGGATAAAATGAGGAGACTGTTCGAACTGGTGATGCGCAACAGGCTCATCACTCTGCCGGATCCGAGACGTCCACTGCAGCCTGGTAACGTCAATAGTCCCAACTACTTCCCCTACCACAGAGTAATGGGCCACCAAATCGAAAATTACTACGTCTTCAAAATTTGGGTCGAGGACCAGTACCAACAAGGAAAGTTCGCGCTGTCCGAAAACTGGAAGGTAAACCCGCCACAGCAGCACACTCCTAAAAAGGTGGATACACTGGGGGCATCATGCTCATTTGTAGAAGAAGCTCTGTGGGAAGTTGTCCTTTCAGCTAAAACTAAGAGAATGCTAAAGGATCTTCAAGCACGTCAGGCGATCAAATGGAAATGCCCTTGCCAAGAACTCTTAAGCAACCGCGGTCTCTCCGAGGAAAGCTCGCGTATATCCGACGATTCATAGCTAACCTCTCCAGAAAATGCCGCCCCTACAGCCATTTAATGAAGAGGGGGACCCCGTTCGTTTGGGATCGTAAATGCCAAGGTGTACTGGACGAAATCAAGCAATATCTGCTGAACCCGCAAGTACTGACTACCCCGGTCAAGGGAAAGCCTCTAATCTTGTACACAACAGCCCTTGAAGGTTCTTTAGGCACACTATAGACACAGGAGAACGACCAGGGGAAGGATAGAGCTCTCTATTATTTGAGTTGAGTTCTCCTTGGGGTAGAAAATAACTCCTCCCCCATCGAAAAGCATTGCCTAGCATTAATCTTCGCGATAACGAAGCTTCGACATTATGCCTTGGCACATGAGGTCCATCTCATATCAAAGGTGGATCCTCTCAAATATTTGATATCAAGAGCAATACTAACAGGAAGGCTTGCCAAATGGGCCCTCCTCTTAATGGAGTCATCGATAATATATCGACCCCTCAATTCAGTAAAAGGCCGGGCCATCGCCGACTTTCTCGCTAAGCATCCGATACCAACCGACTCTTCCTTAAATTACGAATTGCCAGATGAACACGCGTTCGACGCAATCGACAAAGAGGAGGATGGAAATAATGCCCGATAAGAACTCTACTTCGATGGAGCATCTTCCATGAAGAAGCGAAAGAACAATACCCCATAATCAAAGCTGGGGTAGGCCTCATCTTTGTGACTCCACAAAGAGGGATAATACGTTTTGCCCTTTCCTTAACGGAGCTAAGTACAAACAACGAAGCAGAATACGAAGCGTTGATAGCGGGTCTTGAGATCACTATTGACATGGAAATCGAAAACCTCCTCATATATG
The DNA here is from genome assembly GCA_030015575.1 of Agapanthus africanus. NCBI lineage: Eukaryota > Viridiplantae > Streptophyta > Magnoliopsida > Asparagales > Amaryllidaceae > Agapanthus > Agapanthus africanus. The sequence goes on along the minus strand of JASDDO010000022.1, from coordinate 128,316,236 downwards.
GAGACTCCCAGCTAGTCGTTAGCCAAGTAAATGGCGACTATCAGATGTGCAAGCCAGAACTGATCTGGTATGGTGAAAGAGTGCAGCAACTGCTGACGCAAATCCCTTCCTTCATCCTGGAAAGCATACCGCATGTGGAAAATAGCAAGGCAGATGCGTTAGCCAAGCTTGCTAAATAACCGGCCGACGAAAACCTCGATGACGTAAGGATCATTATGCAAAGCCGCCGAATTCTCACGCTAGCAGAAATATCTCCGGAGTTGTCTGAAGGAAAGGAAGTGACCAAACAAGCAGCCTGCCAAATAGAAGACAAAGAAAAGATTAAGGATTGGAGAGAAGTTTTTATAGACTACTTCAAATCCCATCGAACACTCGAAGACACATCGTCAAGACATCAGCCCATGAGGCGAGCCCTGTCTTTCGCTTTCATCAATGATACTCTTTATAAGAGATCATTCGACTGCCCGTGGTTGAGATGCCTGGGACCAGAAGAAGCAAAAAGGGTCATCCAAGAAACTCACGACGGACTCTGCGGTTCTTATCAGGCCGGACCGAAGATGAAGTTAAAGATCAAGAGAATGGGTTATGACGATTCAGGACTGCCTCGAATATGCGAAGCAGTGTCATTCGTGCCAAATTCACGGGGACTTCATCCACCAGCATCCAAATCCGCTACACCCGACGTTGGCTAACTGGCCGTTCGAAATGTGGGGAACCGATATAATCGGGCCCTTCGAGCCAGCATCGTCAAGAGGACATTAGTTCATACTGGCAACAAACGATTACTTCTCTAAGTGGGCAGAGGCAGTACCTCTAAGGGAGGTGAAGACGGAGAACATCCTCCATTTCTTCAGGACGCATGTCATTTACCGGTTCGGCACTCCATAACGAATCATCTCGGATAATGGGCCGGCCTACAGAAGCCATAAAATCAGTCGCTTCGCACAGCAGTATAATATAGATTGGAGATACTCTTCAGTCTATAATCCCGAGCTAACGGTCTAGCTGAGGCTTTCAACAAGACCTTGACGAAGTTCATAAAGAAAACAGTGCCTAGAAACAAAAAGGACTGGCACGAGAGATTGCATGCAGCTCTCTGGGCTTATCGAACTACGTTCAAAACGGCCACGAATATAACACTATTCGCGTTAGTATTCGGCACGGAAGTGGTACTTTCCTTGGAGATAGAGCTACCCTCTCTACGAGTAGCAGTTCGATACGAGCTGACAGATGAAGAAAATGTCCATCTTCTGTTTGAGGAGCTCGATGCCCTCGATGAAACTCGTCTCATGGCGTAGCAAAACCTGGAAGCTTACAAAGAAAGGATGATGCGCTCATACGAAAGACTGACTAGACCGAGAACATTCCGCCAAGGAGAGCTCGTGTTAATCGTAAAAAGACCTATGATCCCCAACCGTGCAAAACGGGGGAAATTCGAGCCAAACTATGAAAGCCCATACATCATAGACAAGGTCTACCAAGGTGGGGCTTACTTGCTTATCGATATGTATGGCGAAAGACCTTTTCGGCCAATAAACGGTCGGTTCCTTAAGAAATACTACGCTTGACAAGTCACAACTCAGGTTAATGATAGATGAAGATGCTCATGTCCGCTCGTTGTCTTCCTGAGTCAAGACTCTATAAGTAGTATCCGGCAAAACTTCGCCTCGAAGCTGGTCATGGACCGAGATGTCCTTAAACTAACAATGGACCGAAATGTCCTTAAACTAAACATTGCCTCCAAAATGGCAGCAATGGACCGAGATGTCCCTAAACTAACAACGGATCGAGATGTCCCTAAACTAACAATGGACCGTAATGTCCTTAAACTAAGGACATCGCCCCAAACATGGCGACAGTGGAATTCAAGTCCACAGGCCCTAGCGGCAAGGATTGCAACTCAAGTCTCGCTGGCTGCATAGCTATCCGGTGGCGAAGTCCCCCTAAGTGCCATTGGCAAACGGAGGGTAAAAAAAACGGTACGTCTACAAGCGAAATGGGTACGGATGAAAACCCGAAAGGGCTCCATGAGTATAAACAGCAGGGCTACCGGCAAGTTTGTGAAAACCAGAAAGGGCGCGATCTTGTTAAAATAAAAACACCTGCAAGGTCCTCTCGACCTTGTAAGGAGAAAACACCTGCGTTAGATCCTTACGACTCATAAGGGAGCAATACACTTAGGGATCCCCACGATTCCTAAGGAGAAATTACACTTACGAGATCCTCACGACTCGTATGGAGAATTCCCCCCAGTTCTTAAGTCGTCATATCCCCCAAGTTACCCTACAAGCGGTACAATGATGGCCCTTGTATACAATCCACGGGCACAAATAAACGTTCCTCCACCAAGTCCTGCCAATGACGAAGAATGTCCTTATGTGGTGACGACACTTGTAAGTCCCCTCGACTTATAAGGAGAAAATACTCTTATGAGATCCTTACGACTTATAAGAGAACATGCACTTAGGAGTCCTCACGACTTCGAAGGAGAAAATACACCTGTGGGATCCTCATGACTCGTAGGGAGAAAAGACCTTTATGAGACCCTTACGGCTCATAAAGTCAAAAAGCCTTAGTCAACAGGATCCTAACCCTGTTTGCTAAGCCACCTTTGTTCAAATCGACAAAGGCAAATGATGATTCACTCCTTGCAATATCCCAGTTGTAGCGATGCTGATGCCTGAATCAGTATCAAATTCCAAGTCCTTTCACGGCAAATGATGATTCACTCCTGGCAATATTCCAGTAGTAGCGATGCTGATGCTAAGATTGGTATCATATCTCGAGTTCCATACTCGCAATAAAAATCAGCGAGCAAAAATGCATATGAAATAGCCAAAATGTTGGGGCAACTCGTAATAAAAATCAGCGAGAAAAATATATGCATATAAAAACAGCCGAAATGTTTAGGCAACTTGCAATAAAAAGCAGCGAGTAAAAAGAAAAATAGCCGAAATGATTGGGCACCGCGATAAAAAGCCGAAATGATTGGGCAATCGCGACTTTCTCTATATAAAAAGCTGAAATGATGGAGCATCCCGGAAAGAAATAAAAAAAATGATGAAACTTCTGCCCTGCAGGTGAGTCTACATCGACCCTGTATACAATCCATGGGCACAAACGAAGGCTCCATCAGAAAGAGAGAGCTAGGTCTTGACGACAACATCTACAGCCTAGAGATCAATAACGACATTCCTTCTCACTCCAGCAGGATACAGACGCAACGTCAACAACCGACCCCACGGTCAAGACAATGGAGCCATGGCAAAGTCCCTACTTCCAAGACTCGAAGGTTCAGAGACAACCTAGAGTTAACCTCGACATTCATCGCAATATTGCAGACATAATGTCAACAAACGAAGCAAAGGAAGATCCCTAGCTTCAGGGTCTTGAAGGCAACTCAAATAAAACTGGAAAGACTATCGGAGATCATCCCACACTAGTGCGGAGTGGTCATGACTCATCGGGGCTCCCAAATTGAGCCTAGCCTCAAGTAAAAAGCGGCATGGAAAATCCCTAACGCTTGCTCTTCCGACAGTAATATGACCTGGGAGACTACTTGAAGACGTCTTGTCCAGCCCCCGAAGGGATCAGAGACACGACAGTTGTGGGGCTACTCGAACAGCAAGATTGCGTATCGGGGAAATGCATCAGCCAACGCGACGGTACGACGGAGAAAAACCTTAGTGCCATAGACCCTAACGGACTTCTATCAGCAGAGGTTAACTGTGACGTTAGGACATTCTTGCGAGAACTTCTCGATTCGTCTCGACTCAGGGAAAACAATGTTCCTACGAGAACTTCTCGATCCGTCTCGACTCATAGGGAAAAAGCTTTAGGCAACGGGGATATCAACCTGTTTTCTAAGCACTGGGGCCCTGCAAGTAAGTCCAAGATGGACTATTGTATACTATCCATGGGCTACACTCTCCAAAGTCGAATGTCGCTACAAGGAGGGAAAAAACCACTTACGTGTCCTCTCGACTTGTAAGGGGGAAAATTCTCTTGTGAGATCCTTACGACTCTCAAGAGAAAACACACTTAGGAATCCTCACGACTCCTAAGGAGAAAATACACCTACAGGATCCTCTCGACTCGTAGGGAGAAAAGACTTTATGAGACCCTCACGGCTCATAAAGTTGAAAAGTCTTAGACATCATATCTAAACCTGTTTCCTAAGCCATCACTACCCTTCAAGAAGGTCAAGAGGGACTATTTACGTTCCACACGTTTGCCAAAAGTTACATGCCGATATGAAACAAAATATGTCTTTTATTCATGAATTCAAGCGAATACAAAATACATTTCATAAAGGGACCAGAATGAATATATGCTATTCATGAATCACAAGTTTACAGTCGGTACAAAAAAGGTACAAAGACGATTATTAAGGGGGAGGTGCCTTCAGCAAATCAACAAGCCGCTCGCGCGCTCCTCTCAATCCTTTCTCATGGTTAGCTACCGCGGCCAACTCCGCTTCAACTTGAGTCCGTTGCCGCAAACAGGACGAAAGTTTTTCATCAGTTTCTAGCATGGCAGCTACACAGTCCTGCATGACCCGCTCAGTGAAGTCAAGCGTCCGCCTCAGCATCAACCCGTCCGAGATATATCGCTGGAGGTTGTCGAAAACAGCTTTCAACTGCGCAGCATTCGCTTCAACCTGGGCGCGCAATCGGACAGATTCGTTGGAAGCCACCTCATGTTCCTTTCGTCTCAGGGTCGCTTCTTGTTCAAAATGGTGAATGAAAGGAACATTATGCTCGACCCACGCAGTCCGCTGGGTATTCGAAGCCAACACCTCGGGAGCGAGACGCTTGAGCTCAATCTCGTGTAGGCAAGCCTCGATCTTTCTACAATAATCAACCCAAGAGCCGATGGGATCTTCATCATGGAAGTTCACGAGTGTCGCCAGCATTGGATTGACTTCAACGGAAAAATCCATAGCAGACTTGAGGGCCTCGGCGTTGAGATCTTCGATAAATTCGCTTAACATTCGCCGGCTATTTGCGGCGCCCCTAGAAGATATGCATTTAGCGAAAGGCCCTGCGGGCATTGGAATGCGAGACTCAAAAGGAGCTGGAGCCGGTGCAATTGCTGTAAAATAGATTAGGGTCAAATTTCAACTCGGGAGATAAAGAAAACACATAAGGTATGAAGTCTATTATACCGGCTGTGACAGGCGGCAGGATGGGCAGTACCGGAGGCACGGCTACTCTCTCGTCTCCTCCTCCAACCCGTGACGCTATGATCAATATGAAGAAGACTTAGCAACAATACATCTATTCATAAAAGAAAGGGGGAGACATTAACTGAAGAATATACTAACCAATACCAGAAGGTGGAACGATTTCCGACTGAAAGGAAAAATGCGGGTTCAACACCTGGTATAAATGGTCGAAAAAGACTCCTGCTGAGTTGCGACGATATACTGTTAATACAAGGAGTATTGTATCCATAGTGAAACAAATAAGTGAGAAACCCATACCTTCCAAGATTTGAGGGGGCACAGCAGAAGGCGATGGGACAGCGACCGTCAGAGCAGCGGCCATCGACACTTCTTCAGACGGCATAGACTCATGGTTTATCACGCCTATGCTCAATACAAACGAAATATCATCAGAAGGGCTGAACATGATTGAAAAACTCGAAAACAACAACCCAAAGACTACCTGATAGATCATCGACCAAAACCGCGACAGAGGCTTCACTAGGTGTAACGGCTTCTTCACTCTCTCTCGGGGGAATAGATTCCGCGCCCATAGATTCATCCCTGACTCGACGAGGGCCGTCGTAACACTTGCGACGCCCGCCGATACCAAGAAGCCACAGGGAGAAAGAGCAGCGGTCTGGATAGTCCCAGATTCCCAAGAATGAGTAGCCACTTCGGGCTCTGTAATCGTCAACGTTTCACTTGCCATACCGTCGCCAGGACTCGGCCCTGCGTGAAAGAAAATGAGTATGTCAGAATTTGACGACCAAGTTATAATGAAATACTGGGCGTTATGTTACCTTGGAGAAGTTTTTCGGTTTCTTCCCGAGCTGCGCATGCAACTTGTCTACGGGCGGTAGACAGGAAAGAGGGAACATCCGCCGAAGGAGCATCAACCAGCGGAATACTGCTTGAGCCTGCACCCATGGCCAACCCAGCATTGCGTTCTCTCGCCGCATGCTTCCTGTGCTTCTTTTTGGTCTGTGCAGTGAGAAATGATCTCTTTAAGACTTCCGACAAAGGGACGTCGTCATCCAAACCGAGCTCTGCCTCCGGAGCCACTATGGCATCCATCATCGGCTGCTTCAGCAAAGCCTCCCGCGGTGGCTTTGGGAGAGCCGTGGCCACAGTAGCTGGCTCTAGAAGTTTTGCTGCATCGCCACTCGGGATCGGCACTGCACTTGGAATAACCTGAGTTGAGGTAGTCCCTGCAATAAAGAAAAAGAGAGGGTTAGAGCACGAATAAAAAGAATAAAGGTGTAATGAAGCAACATATACCAAGACCCAAAGAAGCGCGGAGCCTCTCTTCCTCCTCGAACGTCCTGAGGGAAGCCGCGAGAGCCTCTTCGACAGAAATACCTATTGAAGAAGAAAGCGTCAATAGAAGCATAATAAAGAGAAAAGAGATAGCCGCGGAAGAATATAACTGAAGTATACCTGACTTCACGATAGTGATCAGCGCCGCTTCCTCACGAGCCAGTCGCTCGGAAGCCGCGAGGGCAGCCTGTAGATCAATATCAGTCGCAGGGGTGTCGAATAAACCATCGTTGTGCCGTATTCGCACAAGCCCTCGCTGTAGGGAGCATGTGGCTCCTGGCCGAATATAACATCGACAGAAAATAGAGACTTATTTTTTTTTCTACGAGCGGACACCAGCGGCCGATGACAAGAGCTTGTGTTTGACAGGCATTTTCGGGCGATGGGTCCCGATTTCTGTACCAGCACCAGATTCTGGGGATGCCACGGTTACCGCATCTACAGGAACACTGTAAGTCGATGTGCAACACCCCATGAGTTGCGGGGAGGCGGAAATATGAAAAACAATCTTGTTTGGTAGCATACATCGACTAACCGAAGATCTTTTCTAAACAATACTTAACGATAAGCATAGAGTTCTAAGGTACTATGTGAAGAGATTATACCAAACGATTCTAGTCCTTCGTCTTTGTGATCTCTATGACCTCCTCGGCCTTCTATCCGTGATAGATGATCCACCCGAGTACCCTAATCCAAGCTACACCTCAAGACTTGAGGTAACTTTGTTTCTTTAGTTGCTAACCAAAGTAACTAAGATGATGTAGAGTTAGGTTATGGAGTGTTTAGTCTTTACTAATCCTTGTACTCAACTCATGAGTGGTAGGATTAGGATTTAGTGAAGGAGAGAGAGCTTGAGGAGAGAGAAGGTGGAGATGATAATGAGAATAAAAATCCTTCTCACTTGAATATATGATACATAATGAATTATCAAATAATATCAATTAAATGATTATTCAGTATGCTTCATTTATTCAAAGAGAGTGATTCATTATGTAAGTCATTAGATCATTAATGAAGCATTAATGATATGATGGATCATATAAATGAGTCACACAAAGCAATTAATGAAAATGCTACCTTAACCTCCTTAGTCACCCTCCTTCTAGAAGCTTCTCGGATAATTACGAGAACGCCCTTCGCATCCGTGAAAACATGGAAAAACTAAAGACTGTATAAATCCAATAACCTGATACTAGAATCTGGCTTAAACCAAAGCCGTCTAGTAAAAACTGTCCGAATGTCGTACGTGCATTTAAACACGTATTTTTCCGAACCCTTGTCGTAAAACCGTACGACCTCTATATCATTTCGCCTGGAGTTGGGAAAACTCTGTGTGGGACTCTAAAGACTCGACTACTACGCTGGCAGTGGGTTTAACCACAGACCGCAAGCGGCACCAGCTGTACGTAACGGTCCCCAGGTAGATTCGATAAGAAGGCCGGTGATGATACCCATCCGAACTCCTACTGAGCCTGTGCGTGACAATATCCGTGCAGTCCGGTCTGTTCGTCTAAGAGTATCGCATGTTTGGTCTAGGGAGGTGGTGAACGTCAGACCCCTAATAACCGTACAAGTCGTGTCGGTATGGCTCTATCACCATCCGAGAATCTACTGATCAATCTATCAGTAATTCTCAATCAGCCCTGGCCAGGGACTTATGGTAATGACCAACCGATCACCGTGCGATATCAACTCCCTATACCGGGAGAGACGAATCCCTAACAGTCACTCACTGCCTCCACGTGGCTCGGGACTGTGCCCAACTAAAACCTGTTTGCACGACTCCTTTGAACCGTGGTAGGGTAGTAATCAAAGCACAGTGGGAACTCACACGAGACAAATGACGACTTTAAGTCAACGGACTATCTGCACACATGTCACCTGAGAACTGCTATCTGACGTTAGGTATAAATACCATCCAGTCAGTTCTCGGCGAGTCCTGTCCGGTGTACTCACACCCAGTGAGCATCTGTATACAATCTTAGGTGCACTCCACCAATGGCTGCGGGACCAATCCATCGCCCCTCCTCGAGGTCTAGATTTATATACACCAGTCTACTCCGGAGTATCGATGCCTAGTCTCGATACTCCTGCGACCAGGGACATCTAAGGATGTGCCTATTGACTATCCAGCTCCCCCTAGTATGACTGCCATCATAACGCCGGAAGTCAGGCAAACACCATATGGGCTTCATCAATACGTATATATATAAATACCAAGTAAAACATATCATACGTTAAGATAAAGACAAACCAAATAGCGTACTATCATATTAAGCAAGACTGTTATGTACATACATATCCCCAGTATCCTATACAATGAAGGCCTCTAGGGCATATATATCCAATAATCTCCCACTTGCACTAGGGCCTATAATTGGCGCAATGAGTACCCACTGTCTTTACTATATCCAGTTGCTGGAGTACCACATGCCCAACATCTCAAACAGCCTCTTGAACTGAACTTGGGGAATGGCCTTTGTGAATGGATCTGCCGTGTTGTCTTTTGTATCCACTCTCCGTATCTCGATCTCCCGACGATCAACGATCTCCCTGATCAGGTGAAAATGCCTTAAGATATGCCTGGATTTCTGATGGGACCTGGGTTCTTTTGCCAATGCTACGGCCCCATTGTTATCATAATACAAAGGTATTGGATTGGCAATGGACGGAACCACCTGAAGTTCAGAAATGAACTTCCTCATCCAGACAGCCTCTTTTGCGGCTTCACTAGCAGCTATATACTCAGCCTCCATAGTTGAGTCTGTGACAGTATCTTGTTTGGAACTCTTCCAACATACCGCCCTTCCATTGAGGGTAAACACAAAACTCGAAATGGATTTAGAATCATCTTTGTCACTTTGGAAGCCGGAGTCGGTAAAAGCCTCTACCTGGAGGTCCCCATTACCATAAATCAAGAACATCTCCTTAGTCCTTCTTAGGTACTTGAGAATATTCTTTACCGCTATCCAATGTTTCTCACTTGGGTCAGACTGATACCTGCTTACCACACCAAGTGCGTAAGCTACATCCGGTCTTGTACATAACATCGCATACATTATAGATCCTACCGCCGAAGCGTAGGGTAAAGTGTTCATGCGATCCCTCTCTTCATTAGTCTTAGGAGACATCTCTTTGGAGAGAGTGATCCCGTGACAAGCGGGCATGTTACCGCGCTTGGAATCTTCCATACTAAATCTCTTTAGTATAGTGTCAATATACCTGGACTGTGAAAGTCCCAACATTCTATTAGATCTATCACGATAGATCTTAATGCCCAAAATGTAGGTTGCATCACCAAGTCTTTCATGGAGAATTTCTGTGACAAGAAGAGCTTTACTGATAGTAGCATAGGGACATCATTCCCTATCAGTAGTATGTCGTCGACGTACAAAACGAGGAAGACTACTGCTCCTTCTACAATCTTCCTATAAATACATGGTTTATCTACATTTTTGATAAAGTCAAACTCTTTGACTGTTTCATCAAAGCAGATGTTCCAACTTCGCGATACTTGCTTTAATCCATAAATAGATTTAAGCAACCTGCACACCGTTCCGGTGCTCCCACTGTCTAAGAAACCTTCTGGTTGATCCATGTAAACACTCTTTTCTAAATGTCCATTTAGAAAAGCTGTTTTTACGTCCATCTGCCAGATTTCATAGTCATGGAAGGCAGCAATGGCAAGCAGGATCCGAATGGATTTAAGCATAGCTACAGGTGAAAAGGTTTCATTATAGTCCAGTCCTGGTCTTTGACTAAAACCTTTTGCAACGAGTCTAGCTTTGTAGGTTTCCACTTGTCCAAGTGCACCAATCTTCTTTTTGAAGATCCATTTGCATCCAACTGGTTTAACCCCAGGGGGAGCAACTTCTAAAGTCCATACTTTATTGGTGTACATGGATTCCATTTCGGATCTCATAGCATCCAGCCACTTCATCGAGTCAATACTCATGATAGCCTGCTGAAAACTAGTAGGCTCATCATCGTCGATGATGCAATCCTCTCGATCCCCATCTAGAAAAAAACCATAGTATCTCTCTGGAGGATGAAAAAGCCTACTAGATCTACGGAGTGGCGTTGGTTCGTCATGTTCTATTGAAATCTGAGGTTCTTCTAAGTCCTCGGTAGTAGTTTGAGGTTCTGGAATTTCTTCCAGCTCTACCGCGCTCCCACTAATTTCTTTTGCAAGAAATTCGCTCTCTAAGAAGACAATGCGGCGAGCGACAAACACCTTTTGTTCTTCAGTGTGGTAGACCATGTACCCCCTTGAATGTTTGGGGTATCCTACAAACTTGCACAAAACCGATCGTGACTCGAGCTTGTCCGGTTTATGCTTTTTAACATATGCCGGGCACCCCCATATCTTAATATACTTGAGATATGGTCTCTTCCCGCTCCATATTTCATATGGAGTGGTAGGCACAGACTTAGTTGGAACTCTATTCAATAAGTATGCTGCTGATTCTAGAGCAAATCCCCAGAAGGAAAGTGGTAACTCAGCACTACTCATCATTGAACGCACCATATCTAATAGCGTGCGATTCCTCCTTTCTGATACACCATTAAGCTGAGGTGTATAAGGCGGAGTAAGCTGAGAGAGAATTCCATTCTCTTTTAAGTATTCAAGGAAACTGGTACTTAAGTATTCTCCACCTCGATCAGATCGAAGTGTCTTGATGCTTTTACCAGTTTGTTTCTCTACTTCATTTTTATACTCCTTAAACTTCTCAAAGGTCTCTGATTTATGTTTCATTAAGAACACATGTCCATACCTAGAAAAGTCATCAGTGAAAGTGATGAAGTAGGAGTGACTGCTTCGTGCATGCGTAGACATTGGACCACATACATCACTGTTTACAAGTCCTAAGAGTTCAGCAGCTCTTGCTCCGTGTCCGGAGAACGGAGATTTGGTCATTTTTTCCTTGATACATGATTGACAAGTTGCATATGATGAATATGTAAACGGATCTAGATATCTATCTTTATGTAACTTAGTCAACTTTGTTTCGTTTATATGACCAAGTCTGCAATGCTATAAGAAGGCTTGATTTGAATCTGGAGCCTTTCTTTTATGTGTGTTTTGAATATTGAAAATTCGAGGTTGATTACGTATGTATATGCCGTTTTCCAGTGTGCCATACCCAATCAGTTCTTGATTTAGGAGAATGTTCATGACATTACTTTCAAGCGCAAAATTATATCCTTTATTAGACAACAAAGATACTGATATAATATTACACAGCATACTGGGAATACAAAAACAGCTGTACAACACCAAAACGTGCCCACTAGTCAACCCTAGGTGATACTCCCCTATTGCAACAGCGTCTACATGCATTCCATTGCCCATCCGGAGAGTTATATCACCTGCCCTCAGTACTCTACTATTTCTCAGATCCTGCAATGAATTACAGATGTGAGAACCAGAACCGGTATCAAGTACCCATGAAGTAGAGTTTACTGAAAGACAATATTCGATTACGAACACACCTGAAGCAGAAGCAACCGCTTGCTTCGTGTCCTTTGCCTTGAAGGCCATACAGTCCTTCTTCCAGTGCCCTTGCTTGTGACAATAATGGCATTCGTTTATATCCGCTTTCACCCTTCCTGCCTTGTTCTTTCCCTGCACCTTCTTGACCCCACCCTTCGGTTTGGTGTCTTTCATCTTCTTTTTCCCTTTAGCTTTCGCTTTAGATTTAGAAGAGGATGATTGGCCAACATACAGAACGGGGGTCTTCTCCTTTTTCAAGGAGGTCTCTGCTACCCTCAACATGTTGAGGAGCTTTGGAAGATCAGCTTCCATTTCGTGCATGTTGAAGCTAAGCACGAACTAAGAGAAGGCGTGGGGAAGGGACTGCAAAATCAAGTCGATATACAAATCATTCTCTAGCACGCATCCCAGGTTTGCGAGTTCCTCAATGAGGCTGATCATTTTGAGGACGTGCTCTCCTACAGGCGATCCTGGAGCTAACCTCATCTGGAAGAGTTTCCTTGAGGTCTCGTACCTTGTGATACGGGAGTGTTCTCCATATAATTCCTTTACATGGAGGAAGATGGATACAATATCCATGCTGTTTCTGGAGTTCATTGTTCATGGATGCCAGCACGATACACTTAGCTTGCTCACAATCCAGATCCCAAGTTTTGCGAACTTCCTTGTCCACAACTGAGGAATCTGGTCCAGGGATAAGGGGAGGAACAGCGGTGGTAACATATGCTACTTTATCATAAGTCAGCGCAATGTTGACGTTCCTTAGCCAATCTTTATAGTTCTGTCCGGTCAGTATATTTTTCTCAAGTAATAGTTTTAATCCTGTCATGTTCGCTGCTAGAGAGAGAGAAAAGAAAACACTCAGCATATGCTTATTGCAAGTTTAGATTGGTTATTAGTTTATCTAAACATGATGGCTGCCACTGTTCCCTCAAATCCTTCTTCAAAACCTAAAAGAAGAACTAGTCAGGATTTAATCACACGTCATAATACTTGCTTAACCTTTCAGCCAGGCTAGTGCTGGTACTTCGAGGGAGGTTTTCCGACGCTTTCGCGAAGTTCCTTAATTAAATAACCTCTTTTCCCTGGAGGCGTAGCCCCTCTAACACCTTTCTGGACACCTACTTGGTTTATAGCATTGATTGTTAAGTGAGAATGTTTCCCGAGAGTAATCCTACTCATCAGTGGGATCGGGATCCAACTATCATTGCATGATGCACTAGATGGAATCCACTCTAGTCACCACACTCTAGAAGGTATGCTTAATCTGCAAGTTTCCTTTATGTTTGAAACTCCCGATGTGATTTTTATCCCAAGCTCTTATAGACCTTGACGTAGGCCAACAAGTCATAAGACGCAAGTCAAGTTCTACCCGTCGTTGTCCTGATCAATTTAAGTACATCGTAAAAGCCCTTGACGTAGGCTAACAAGGTGTACGTCTGTCTTAAACTAATGCATCTATCTATGCAACAAATAGGCACACACACTGCTACCATACACTATGCCTTGATGTAGGCCAACAAGCATAGCATGAATACGATGTGCTGTCTATTTGAAACGACGGAGGGTTACGGCTGGTTTTTGGCAAAAAACCGTTAACATAGTGAACTTGATTTGATCGAAGGAACTAAGATAGCTTTTATTAAAAGGAGTGGATTAAGCTCCGCATTTAAAGTTTTGCTTTTTCAAGAAAACCGAGTAGTTTTTAGAAATTGTTCCAACGATTCAGTTTAGGTTTTATTTTCTTTGCATTAAAAATAATGCGTCCCATCTTTAACCTATCATTACAGATAACAACGAAAATACAACGTCCTCTTATGCCATCCGCATTCGCTACGGGGTCCCGTCATCACCCGTTATGTTACTTAACTAATGGCAGAGCGGGGGCTGGGCTAGCGCGGGTGTAAAACATAAGTGACGTCTAAATAGCTATCATATATAGATATTGTACATTCGTCAGACGCAATAATAGGCATTCCAGTTCACAGATAAACAATATTGGATTTGCAAGCAATCCGCGTTTCTTTTGAACCTGCAACGAAATACGGATTACACAGTTATGATGAATAGCCATTACCCCACCCTAGACCCCTACGGGTACGGCAAACTACCTTCCAAGTACCCGAAGTGAAGCGGTCTCCCTCAACGACGTGAGTAGGCCACTAAACACTTCGAAATACCCGGTAGTTTGTGCACCCCACCTTGGGTCTATCATAGGAGCAAAAACAGTAAAAAGAAATAATACAACGGTGGATACAACCGCAACCTGGATGTGCCCCGCAAAATAATATTACAACTTATTACAATTACATCGAATGAATTAATACAATAACCCATCACAAAACCCAGCTGATCATCACAATAGTCCAATACAGTTTATATATACAAACAATTATAAATAACATCAAAGATATGTGCAACCCCATGCCAACCGACATACTAGCAGTTAGGGAAGGTTTACGAACACATAATACAAAACAGATATAATCAAAAAAGCAAACATCGTATAATTTCGATCGATTAATCACTTTAAATTCTACTCCAAATCTTTACTGTAAATTTGAAACCTGAGCAGAAAATAAAAATACCAGAAACTACAAAATATCACTACAGATGCACAGAAGAAAACTGGGATGAATCGGAGCCTACTCGGCCGCGGATCCGCGGCGGATCGGTGGGATATGCCGCGGTTCCGCGGCGCTTTGGACGATTCAGGATCCTATTTTTATTGTGTGTTCTTATATTTTCTCACGGTCATTCTGGAGGTCCCTGAAAAATTTTTGGACCTCATTTAAAAATCGACAGAAACTTCATGATATTGGGGTTTTTTCCGGTTTGTTTTCCATTCGAAATTCATACAACTTTGCAAGTGTGTTAATTATTGTTTAGTGAGGCTCTGATACCACTGTAATTCGATGTGCAACACCCCACGAGTTGCGGGGAGGCGGAAATATGAAAAACAATCTTGTTTGGTAGCATACATCGACTAACCGAAGATCTTTTCTAAACAATACAAAACGATAAGCATAGAGTTCTAAGGTACTATGTGAAGAGATTATACCAAACGATTCTAGTCCTTCGTCTTTGTGATCTCTATGTCCTCCTCGGCCTTCTATCCGTGATAGATGATCCACCTGAGTACCCTAATCCAAGCTACACCTCAAGACTTGAGGTAACTTTGTTTCTCTAGTTGCTAACCAAAGTAACTAAGATGATGTAGAGTTAGGTTATGGAGTGTTTAGTCTTTACTAATCCTTGTACTCAACTCATGAGTGGTAGGATTAGGGTTTGGTGAAGGAGAGAGAGCTTGAGGAGAGAGAAGGTGGAGATGATAATGAGAATAAAAATCCTTCTCACTTGAATATATGATACATAATGAATTATCAAATAATATCAATTAAATGATTATTCACCATGCTTCATTTATTCAAAGAGAGTGATTCATTAAGTGAGTCATTAGATCATTAATGAAGCATTAATGATATGATGAATCATATAAATGAGTCACACAAAGCAATTAATGAAAATGCCACCTTAACCTCCTTAGTCACCCTCCTTCTAGAAGCTTCTCGGATAATTACGAGGACGCCCTTCGCATCCATGAAAACACGGAAAAACTAAAGACTGTATAAATCCAATAACCTGATACTAGAATCTGGCTTAAACCAAAGCCGTCTAGTAAAAACTGTCCAAATGTTGTACGTGCATTTAAACACGTATTCGTCCGAACCCTTGTCGTAAAACCGCACGACTTCTATATCATTTCGCCTGGAGTTGGGAAAACTCTGTGTGGGACTCTAAAGACTCGACTACTACGCTGGCAGTGGGTTTAACCACAGACCGCAAGTGGCACCAGCTGTACGTAACGGTCCCCAGGTAGATGTCGATAAGAAGGCCGGTGAGGATACCCATCCGAACTCCTACTAAGCCTGTGCGTGACAATATCCGTGCAGTCTGGTCTGTTCGTCTAAGAGTATCGCAAGTTTGGTCTAGGAAGGTGGTGAACGTCAGACCCCTAATAACCGTACAAGTCGTGTCGGTATGGCTCTATCACCATCCGAGAATCTACTGATCAATCTATCAGTAATTCTCAATCAGCCCTACCCAGGGACTTATGGTAATGACCAACCGATCACCGTGCGATATCAACTCCCTATACCGGGAGAGACGAATCCCTAACAGTCACTCACTGCCTCCACGTGGCTCGGGACTGTGCCCAACTAAAACCTGTTTGCACGACTCCTTTGAACTGTAGTAGGGTAGTAATCAAAGCACAGTGGGAACTCACACGAGACAAATGACGACTTTAAGTCAACGGGCTATCTGCACACATGTCACCTGAGAATTGCTATCTGACGTTAGGTATAAATACCATCCAGTCAGTTCTCGGCGAGTCCTGTCCGGTGTACTCACACCCAGTGAGCATCTGTATACAATCTTAGGTGCACTCCACCAATGGCTGCGGGACCAATCCATTGCCCCTCCTCGGGGTCTAGATTTGTATACACCAGTCTACTCCGGAGTATCGATGCCCAGTCTCGATACTCCTGCGACCGGGGACATCTAAGGATGTGCCTATCGACTATCCAGCTCCCACTAGTATGACTGCCATCATAACGCCGGAAGTCAGGCAAACACCCTATGGGCTTCATCAACACGTATATATATAAATACCAAGTAAAACATATCATACGTTAAGATAAAGACAAACCAAATAGCGTACTATCATATTAAGCAAGACTGTTATGTACATACATATCCTTAGTATCCTATACAATGAAGGCCTCTAGGGCATATATATCCAACAAACACTGGGTTGAGGCTTCTCAGGGAAGGCGCGCGGGACCACAACCGTAGTGACTTCTCTTAAGGAGGGACGAACAATAATCCGTCGCTTTAAAGGGACCGCTGGGTTACCAGCTGGAACAGCATCCTTATGATCAAGTAATAGCCGCCTTTCTTCCCTGATAACAGCACCCGTCACATGCTGGTACCACGCCACTTAAGCGTTCGAAGCTTTCGGCACATAGCTCGGCTCGCTGATGAGAAAGTTGGACCCCATATTTAGTCGCATAAAGTGATGCAGCGTGTTGCGAATACCCTCTTCTGTAGCGACCGTCTCGGCTAAGAATTCCTCGAGAGGAACACCCTGATTGTAGCCCGACTGTTGAGCGAAGCGGTGCGGGTTATACCCCATGAACAGTGCCGATGCGTTTTTCCTGAACACTAAAAAGCCTGGCCTAATTGAATACAAGTGCAGGATCTCCCGAGCTTTCAACGTAGGAGCCCCATCTTTGAAAGTATCACGTAGCGGTTGTACTGTCTTGGTAAATTCCTTGCCGATAGTTAAGGCTCTATCGATAAAAGTCATACTATCCTCGACCATACGCGGGCGAAGGACTAAACGTCGAGCCTCTCACGGCGACGGATCTAAACAGAAGCGTCAACTAGAAACATGACACGGGGAAACTTGTAGCTGTCATAGAAGTGGGGTCGTTTGTGAACACCGAAAGCACCCAGCACGAGCATCTCGACCCAGGATGTGAAGTAGTGCATTGGAAGATGCACATGTTTTACCCCTGTCTGAGTAGTATCGCCGCTAAGCTCAGGCCGTGATATAGATGAGCTAGCCCTGCAATCCCAACGGCTACGTGTGTCCCTATGACAATGCGGTGGGTCGGATAAGAAACGGATGGCTTTATGTAGCGAGGGTGCATCGAAAGCACAAACTAGCTCAACTACAGGCCAATGAACCCCAGAAAGAACGTCTCTTCATCGGCATCTGAAGCAGCAAGTTCTGCAAAAGGGACGACCGGAGTTTCTGGAATAAAGAAACTTTTTAGATACGCTTCCGCCGTTGGCTGATTATCCAAACCGAAACCAGATGGGTCGTCAAGCTTGGCGAATTTTGCGGCTTGTTTTGACAAGACTTAAGGGCGAAGAAAGCGGACGATGAAATCTGCGAATCCGACTCTGTGCCCTCCAGACTCTAAAAACAGACTCTCATAAATGTTCAACACTTTGATTAGGCTCAGAAACCGGTGTTGAATGGCATTCTCCGGAGTGAGGCCCATTACCACTGATTTGGTGGCAAAGATGTACTCATCAGGGGGAAGTATCTCCTCGTAATGTTCCCCTCTGACGGGTAGGCCTGAAATTTTCGCAAACTCCTCCAAGGAAATAGAGACTTCCTGGTCCGACAGAAGAAATGTGTGGGTTGGGAAGTTCCAGTGTTCCAAAAAATCCATAACCCACCACACATGAGGCGCGGGATATTGGAAGAGGGTGTAAGTCGATGTCGCGCAACCCACGTGTTCGCGGGGAGGCGGAAATGGCAAAAAATGATTTTTACGGGCTTCGCACCACCGACTAGAACCAAGGATCGATCATAAACCCTAGCATACTACTTGAGGTTTAACTACTCGGAAAGAATGTTATACCTCAAGATATAAGTCCTTCGGGTCTTCTCCGCTGTCCTCCTCGTCATCGTAGGCTCCGAGGATCGATCCGGATCATAACTTCCTCGTCGGCATTCTCAAGTCAAAGACGATCTACCCGAGAGTCTATAGTCCGAGCTCCTACCTCAAATCCGAGGTAACTAAGGAAACTAGCTTGCTAAACTAGATGGCCTAGGTGATGTAGAGAATAAAGATGGATTTATTTGTTTCTTGGAACCCTAGTTTACTTAACTCATGAGACCTTAAGGGTTGAGAGGAAGAAGAAGATGGAACTTTAGGAAAGAGAAAGTATTTTCACAAATGATAATTGTGATGGCTCTCTTGATATGACCATAAGCATGTGAAGAGAAAATATCTCATCCAAAATATCTAGTGCCAAAAATATCTCACAAAATATCTAAGTCAAATACTCAAACCAAGTAGCCATGCTTGAATTATCATATATCAATATAACAATATATTTCCTCCACCTCATAATTTTTTTAATCATATAAATAATCAAAACCCAAATGAGGTGTCTTCTTCTATAAGAAATCTTGAGTAATTACAAGAATGTCCCTCTCATCCGTATATACATACCCGCATCCGTGTTCCGAGAAACACGAATACAAAGAGACGAAAATGATCCATCAATATAATACTAGGATCCGACTTAAACCAAAGCCTACTAGTATTATTCGCCCGAACATCATACACGCACAAGTGCACGTACGTGATCGAAGCCCTGCCATAAAACCGTACGGCCTCTACATCTTTCGCCCGATGCAGGGAAACTCTCTATGTAGGACTCTAAATACTCGACAGTACGCTGGCAGTGGGTTTAACCACAAGCACGTCAGTGGTACTAGCTGCACGTAACGACTATCCAGGTATCTGTCGTTAAGAAGGCCGACGAGCAAACTCATCTGAACTCCTACTGAGCCTGTCTATGGCAATCTCCGTACAGTCTAGTCTGTTCGTCTAAGAGTATCGCATATCGGGCCTAAGGGGGCGGTAAACGGCTGACCCCTAATAGCGCGATAAGTCGTGTCGGAGTGCAGCCGAAAACACCTTGAGAAACTACTGGAGTACCTACCAGTAAATCTCGCTTGCCCTGACCAGGGACTTTGTGTAATGGCTTTTCGAACACAGCACGACATCAACCTCTAATACCGGGAGAGACGAATCCTATCTAACCGCTACCGCCTCCAAGTACTTCAGGACTGCACCCAACTACTACCTGTTTGCACGAATCAATAGAGCCGTGGTAGGGTAGTAATCTAAGAACAGTGGGAACACATTTGAGGCAAAATAGCAGTGTCAAGTCGACAGACTAAGCTGTACTCATGTCACCTGGGAACTGCTACCTGACGATAAGTATAGTACCAAGCAGCAGTACCCCACGAGTCCGTCCAGTGTAACTCATAACCTAATGAGCACCTGCATACTATTTCCAGTACGACGTACTGAAGGCTGTGGGACATACCATCTCCCGTGCTGGGATGAGAAGCGTATACACTAGTCTAATCTGGAGTATCGATGCCCTGTCTCGATAATCCTATGACTAGGAACTTGTATAAGGATGTGCTTGTAGACTACTCAGCCCCCACTAGTGTGGCTGCCATTACAACGTTGGTAGTCAAGCAAAGATCCTAAGGGCTCTATCAATATGTATTAGCGCTACGTTAAAAGAAACATATACATATATTAAGTTAGATTCAAACCAAGCAGCATACTACTATATTGAGCAAGACTGTTATAAATCCGTGTATATATTCCAAGCTTCCAAAATGTAATATACAAACCAGTACTATACAATAATGGTCTCTAGGGCATATTACACTAACAATCTCCCACTTGCACTTGTAGGGTTCCTAGGCACACTATAGAGGTCTCACAAGGCATCAACCATGCCAATTTAAATTTTTACGGGTGCCGAGAAACCCTAATACGGATCGTCGACTAGAAATTTAGGCGATATACTAATCTAGTTAACAACTTAACAAAAGATTAGAGGCTACAACCTTTGTAGATCCGGATATCCACTTCCTTGGCTCCACGTAGGCGTCCTCTCGCTGTCCATCTCGAATCCCGGACTCAATCGTCGGCTTGATCGGAGAAATGGGCGGACTAGGTTGTCGGCTTCGTGCCGAAGATGATCTACGTCGAGGCATCACAAGTTCAAGCTCCGACTTCACAAGTTTGTGAAACTTGTGAAGAAAACACCCAAAACAACTTGGCAAGAGGTAGAGGGTGATGAAATAGGAGGTGGGTTCACTTTAGAATTGGATTTCTCACTTTAGATCTCAAGTTGCCATTGATGGCATCAAGCTTTCTATCTTGAAGATGAAGAAGAAGATGAAGATGGAATTATGATAAGTGTTGAGTTAAAATGAATAATAATTCAATACTTATCATAAGCTAACTAAGGTTAAGTGTAGAGAATAGACTAGGGTTAGTTAGAATGGTTAGGGTTAAGGATGAGATAAGAATGGTGGACTTATTCAAAGCTTCATGAAGCTTCAATAAGAGACAAAGAAAGCCACCATTCTCATCTAATCCTTTTCTAAATAAATAAACAAATAAATAAATAAAAAGGCAAAACCCTAATCATCTCTTAACCATGGTTTAATTCTTCACACTTAACCAAATGAGCAAGTATCATCAAACATGATACAAAGATGTGCACAAAAGCCTATCACATATACAACTTGTACATCAAGTGAGAAAATCCATTTAAAGTGAACCAATACCAGTTAATGCAAAGTAATATATCAAATATATAATTATACATTAAATCATTAAATCAACACTTGATTTAACGATCCGGTCATATCGCATATAACCGACCTGTATCCAATGTATCGTTTTATCGAATCAATGATTCGATAACTAGGTCATATCGCATACAACCAATCGAAATATTAATCGCGAGAATGAAATGCGGTATCACATACACGCATTATTCTCGGTCCCGCACATATCTCATATGCGCTCCTATTTCATTTCGCTTGAGCCAGGAAACCTCTGTGTAGGACTCTAAAGACTCGTCAATACGCCGGTAGCAGATGATGATCATATCAAGCACCCACAAGCCGCAAGCGGTCTGCTAAACGTAACGGCCATCCGGGTATTGAGCGATCAGAAGATCGACGAGCTAGCCCGCTCACACTCCTGTGAATCCAACCAGTAACACTTACCGTACAGTCCGGTCTGTTCGTCTGATATGTCGCATATCAAGTCTAGGGGTGGTAAACGTCAGACCACAATAACCGATAAGTCGTGCCAATGTGAGGCTCATAACGGGTCGAGAAACTACTGGTAACACTTACCAGCAAATCTCTGATCAGCCCTGGCCAGGGACTTCCCTGTTACGGCCAATCGAGCACAGCGCAACATCAACCCCCAATACCTGGAGAGACGAAACCCCTCCTATCGCTCATTGCCTCCATGTGACTCGGGACTGTACCCAAAGACCACCGTTTTTCACGCCCTCATAGACGTGGTACGGTGCAGATCAAAGCACAGTGGGAATCACACAAGACTCTATGACGATCTCGGGTCTACAGACTAACCTGTACAAGTGTCACCTAAGAACTGCCATCTGACGTGAGGTATAATACCATCTGGGAGTTCTCGGCGAGTCCGTCCAGTGTACCCAGTCTCCACTGAGCACCCGTATATCATCTCTAATGTCAAACACCAATGGATATGGGATCATCCATCGCCCATCTCATGGGTCGAGAAGCGTATAAGCTAGTTTACACTGGTATATCGATGCCCCGTCTTGATACACCCACGATTAGGGACTTTGAAGGATGTACTTATAGACTACCATGTCCCCACTAGTATGATCTGCATCATAGTCCAGGCAGTCAAGTACACATCCTAAGGGCTTTACCAACATGTAACTATAAGACAGTATAAAGAGACTGTTAGTGTATATGCCCTAGAGGCCATTACTGTATCATACTAGTTTGTATATTACTTAATGGAAGCTTGGGATATTCACCTTGTATAAACAATCTTTCTCAATATAGTAGTATGCTACTTGGTTTGTTTCTACTTCAATGTGTACATGTGTTTATATTAGTATATCACCTATACGCATTAGTGGAGCCCTTAGGATCTTTGCTTGATTACCAGCGTTGTGATGGCAGTCACACTAGTGGGGGCTGGGTAATCTATAAGCACATCCTTATACAGGTCCCTAGTCGCAGGACTATCGAGACAGGGCATCGATACTCCGGAGTAGACTAGCGTATGCGCTTCTCATCCCAGTGTGGGAGATGGTCTGTCCCACAGCCATCAGTACGTCGTACTGGAGATAGTATACGGGTGCTCGTTGGGTTACAAGTACACTGGACAGGACTCGTCGGGAACTGACAGGTTGGTATTATACCTATCGTCAGTTATCAGTTCCCAGGTGACATGAGTACGGCTTAGTCCGCTGACTTGACACTGGCACTTCGCCTCGAGTGTGTTCCCACTGCACTTTGATCACTACCCTACCACGGCTCAAAGGAGTCGTGCAAACAGGTGGTGGTTGGGTGTAGTCCCGAAGCACTTGGAGGCAGTGACGGTTAGACAGGATTCGTCTCTCCCTGTATTGGGGGTTGACATCGCGCTGTGTCTAGGAGAGCCATTACACGAGTAGTCCCTGGCCAGGGCAAGCGAGATATACTGGTAGGCTTCCAGTGTTATCTCAGGGTGTTTTGGGCTTCACTCCGACATGACTTGTACCGCTATTAGGGGACTGACGTTTTACCGCCCCCTAGGCCCGACATGCGATGTATTAGACGAACAGACCGGACTGTACGGAGACTGTCACATTCAGACTCAGTAGGAGTTCAGATGGGGTTCACCTCGTTAGCCTTCTTGTCGGCATCTACCTGGGGACCGTTACGCACAGCTAGTGCCGCTTGCGGTCTGTGGTTAAACCCATTGCCAGCGTAGTGTCGAGTCTTTAGAGTCCCACACAGAGGGTATTCGCCTCTGGGCAAAACAGAGTAGAGGTCGTATGGTTTTGCGACAGGGTTCGTTCTCATCCGCGCACTTGTGCACGTTTGGAGTCCGGACGGATATTACTGGCTGGCTCTGGTTTGAGTCAGATATTGGTATATGTTTTGGGGTTGCTTTTATCTCTCAGTATTCATGTTCCTCGGAACAAGAATGCAGGTGTGTATGCACAGTTATTTGAGGAGGAGGAAGAGGACTTTCATTAGGGTTTCGGAACGGGTGCGTATGCACAGTTGACAGTCGTCTTTTTCCAAACCCTAATGGATTTATGTTATATCAATTAATAATATTAATAAAATGAAATTGTGTCATGGTTGGTTTTTTTGTTGACTTGTTGACCATGGTTGACTTGTTGACCATGGTTGACTTGTTGACCATGGTTGATGTTTTGACCATCATCATTACAAAAGAAAGATGCTCTTTGATTCTAGCAAATTCATTTAATGTTTGAAATGATAATGGTCATTCCTAAACCTTCCATCAACCTTTTCATTTTCATTATTATTATTAATTTGATAATTCTTTTGCTTTATGTTATGGTTGCAAAAAGAAAAGAGCTCATTCTTTCATTTAGCTTCTCTCTCCTCACTTCATCTTCTTCTTCCTCTAGCCAAAGGAGAATCCTTCTCATGTGTTGAGAATCCCTCTCCTTAAAAGAAAAACACCCCAAAGACATTCTCTACTCACTCTAGGATCAAAGGTTTAGCAAGCCGAAGATTCTAGTTCTCTCTAAGTTCGAGAAAGAGCCCGAAGGTTGAACCCTCAGGTGGATCCATCTTCGACGGAAGAAGGCGACGAGAAGAGAACCATCAACCTCTACTAGGTTTCAAGAAGAAGGAGTTCAAGTTAGGTATAACCACTTTGCCGAGTAGTTAACTCTCCTTTGCATGTTTGCTAGTTTAGTTTAGAAAAGATCCCGACTTATGTTAGTCCATGTTTCCCCTTGCGCTAAAAATTTGATTTTTATACCGTTTCCGCCTCCCCGTAAGAACCGGGGGTCGCAACGTGGACTTACAGTGGTATCAGAGCCTAACTAAACTTAAACTAGCTTGGTAGCGAAGTGTATGGAAGTTCGAAACGAAAAAAATCGCAAAACCGGAAAATCAAAAACCCTAAGTTTCTGTTGTATTGTTTTGTGCTCTAAATGTAAAACTTTATACTCCTAAAATCGGCTCAGGGTTTTGTGAGAACACCCACCAAAAACGATCCCATGATTCCTTCAAACCGCCGCGGATCCGCGGCCTCAGCTATTCTTGTCGCCGCGGATCCGCCGCCGTTTGGGCTCTTCATGTGATCGTGTTTTGTGCAGTGTTCTTCTGGTAGGGTTTTGGGATTTTTCAAATATGTTATATGTGCCCAGATTTTCCAGAACAGAAATTTGCTTTTGGGGTCCTATAAATCCGTATTTTTTTTCGAACTTCGCTACACTTTGTCTATATTGGTTATATCTGTGATGTTTGAATGTATTGAACGTCGGCTAATCGCTATAAGTCGATTAGTCGGGGTTATACATCTCTGTGATCTGTGTTTGATATTGGAATGTGTATATGAATGTGTTGGACTGTCGCGGGTGAATAGCCGGGGTGGATGTGAGATGAGCTTTTGTTTTTCTTTCATTCATTTGTAACATGTAAATTGATGTAATATTATTATTTGTTTGGCCGCACAACCGGGTCGGGGTTGTAGCCGTCATTGTATAATTCTTTTTACTGTTTTTGCTCCTAGGATAGACCCATGGAGGGGTGCACAAACTGCCGAGTACTTGGCGGGTAGTTTGCCGCACCCGTAGGGGTCTTGGGTGGGGTATTGGCTATTCACCACGACCGTGTAATCCGCTTTTCGTTGCAGGCTCGAACGGATTGCGGATTCCTAGTATATCCAATGTATTCATTTGTGATCTGTAATGTCTATCATTGCTATATCTATAACTATTTAGGCGTTGCTTATGTTTTACAGCCGCGCTAGCCCAGCCCTTCTCTGTCGTTAGTTAAGTAACCTAACGGGTGATGACGGGGCCCCGTGGCGAATGCGAATGGCATAAGCGTACGTCATATTTTGGTTGTTTTCTGCAATGGTAGGATTAAATGATGGGACGCATTAAAAGAACTAATGCAAGAATATCACGCATTAAAAGAACTAATGCAAGATAATAAACCAAACTAAAATTGTTGGAACACTTTCGAAAAACCACTCGGTTCTTTTCAAAACTAACTTTTAAATGCGGAGATTGAGCCACTCCTTCTAAAAGCTATCTCGTTCCATCGATTATATCAAGTTCACTACGTTCACGGTTTCGCCAAAACCATTCGTAGCCCTCCGTCGTTTCACATGAATAGTCAATAGTATTCAAGCTGTGTTTGTTGGCCAAAGTCAAGGCATAGTGATTGGTAGCTATTGGGTATTCATGTGCAGCATAGATATATGCGTTGGTTTGGAACAGTCGTACTGCCTTGTTGGCCAAAGTCAAGGGTAGGTACGGGTGGATTCAAATTAACCTGGAGAACGACGGGTAGAACTTGACATGTGACTTATGATTTGTTGGCCAAAGTCAAGGTCATAAGAGCATGGGGAAAAAATCTACATCGGGAGTTTCATAAGTACTGAAACTTGCTAGATTTGCATACCATTTGGAGTGTGGTGATTCTGGTAGGATTCCTTCAGTTTCGTCACGCGATGATATTTGGATCCCGATCCTACTGTGAGTATATGCTACTCCTCGGGAAATTTCTCACTAAACGATCAATGCTATAAACCTAGTAGGTGCCTAGAAAGGTGTTAGCGGGGCTACGCCCCCAGGGAAAAGAGGTTATTTAATTAAGGAACTTCGCGAAAGCGTTGGAAAACCTCCCTCGAAGTACCGACACTGGCCTGGCTGAACGGTTAAGCAAGTATTGTGCGGTGGGATTGATCCCGATTAATTCTTCCTTTATGGTTTGAGGAGGGATTCGAGAGACAGTGGGAGCCATCCTGTTTAGACAAATTAAAAACCATTCTAAACTTGCAAGAGCATCGTGCTAAAGTGTTTCTTCTCTCCCTCCTAATTGCAGCGACCATTCGACATGACTGGACTTAAGTTACTTCTAGATAAAAACAAACTGACAGGGCCAAACTACAAAGATTGGCTCAGGAATGTCAAAATGGCAATCACTTATGACAAGCTGGGGTATCTTCTTACCACCAAAGCTCCCCCCATCCCAGGTCCCACCTCCAGCGTCGCGGATAAGGAAATCCGTAAGACTTGGGAGATTGATTGCGCGAAGGCCAAGTGCCTCGTGCTTGCCTCTATGGACAACGAACACCAGAGGAGGCATGAGAATATGGATTTGGAATCCATATTTCTTCATACAAAAGAACTGTATGGAGAGCAGTCTCGTATCGCAAGATACGAAGTATCGAAGAAGTTATTTTCGGCAAAGTTGGCCGTCGGATCATCGGTAGCGGACCACGTGCTTAAGATGATTGGCTACATTGAGGAGCTCGCGGAACTTGGGACCACGTTGGAAAGTGAACTCTATACGGATTTAATTCTCCAGTCCCTTCCATCCACTTACGCCCAGTTTATACTGAACTTCAACTTACAAGAAAAGGAAGTTGAACTTTCAGAACTCCTCAACATGCTGAGGAGCGCAGAGGGCACCCTACAGAAAGGTAGGGAAACACCCGCTTTGTTTGTAGGAGGATCTTCTTCCTCTAGGTCCAAGGCGAAAGCCAAGGGAAAGAGGAAGAAAGCCCCCGCCAAACCAAGAGGCGGTGTTAGTAAAGTGGGTACGAAGGGAAAGGAAAAGGCAACAAAGATTGCGGGGAAGCTTGTGGGAAAGGAGGAATGCTTTTATTGTCATAAGAGTGGACACTGGAAGAAAGATTGCAGGGCTTGGAAGGCCAGGACACAGGAACTGAAGCAGGTTGCGGCTTCAGCTTCAGGTGTGTATGTTATTAAAAACTGTCTTTCTATAAACTCTACTTCCTGGGTATTGGATACCGGATCAGGATCTCATATCTGTAATTCTTTGCAGGCGTTGAGAAACCGTAGGTTTTTGAAGGCAGGTGACATGACCCTCAGAGTTGCGAACGGAGCTAGCATGGATGCTAAAGCCGTGGGGGACTATCACCTGGGAATGACAGATGGGCATGTTTTGGTTTTGCGTAATTGCTTTTTTGTACCCAACGCAACTTGTAATATCATTTCTGTATCTTTGGTTTCTAAAGAAGGTTATGAATTTGCGTTTGTAAGTAATGTTGTAAACATTCACCTTAATCAAGTTCTGATTGGGTCAGGTACATTGAGAAATGGTATATACGTATTAAACCAACCACAGATTTTCAATATCCAGAATACACACAAAAGAAAGTCTCCAGAAATCAATCAGACTTTCTTATGGCATTGTAGACTGGGTCACATCAATGAGAGAAGGTTGACTAAGTTACATACAGAAGGATATTTGGATTCGTTCGAATATCAATCGTATGCCACTTGTCAATCCTGTCTCAAAGGAAAGATGACAAAGACTCCGTTCACTGGACACGGAGTAAGAGCGAGCGAGCTCTTGGGGCTCGTACACAGCGACGTGTGCGGTCCAATGTCTACACATGCGCGAAGCGGTTACTCTTACTTCATTACTTTTACGGATGATTTCTCAAGGTACGGTTATGTCTTCTTAATGAAACATAAGTTCGAAGCCTTTGAAAAGTTCCAGGAATATAAGAATGAAGTAGAGAAACAGACCGGCAAAAGTATCAAGATTCTAAGATCGGATCGAGGTGGAGAATACTTAAGTGCCGAGTTCCTGAATTATTTAAAAGAGAACGGAATTCTCTCTCAGCTTACTCCTCCACACACTCCGCAACATAACGGTGTATCGGAGAGACTGAACTGAACCCTATTGGATATGGTGCGATCCATGATGAGTAACGCTGAGTTACCGCGATCATTCTGGGGGTATGCGCTAGAATCAGCTGCGTACCTTTTGAACCGAGTTCCTACTAAGACTGTGCCTACTACACCATATGAGATATGGTGTGGGAAGAGGCCCCATCTCGGACACATTAAGACATGTGGATGTCCAGCTTTTGTTAAAAAGCAGCATGCGGACAAGCTCGAGGCACGCTCAGTACAGTGCAAGTTCGTGGGATATCCAAAGAACTCCAAGGGATATTTCTTCTACTGCGAAGAGGAACAAAAAGTTCTTGTTTCTCGTCATGCCTACTTCTTGGAAACTGAGTTTTTGGAAACCCAGATAAGTGGGAGCACAGTAGAACTGGAAGAAATTCCAGAACCACAGACCATTACTGAAAGCTTAGAGGAACCAGAGGGTTCAAAAGAACAGGACATTCCTATGCCGCTCCGCAGGAGTAGTAGGCAGTCTCATCCGCCCGAGAGATACTACGGTTTTCTCATAGACGGGGATAGAGAGGATTGCATCATAGATTATGATGAGCCTACTAGCTTCCAGCAGGCCGTTCAGAGCGTTGACTCGGTAAAATGGCTGGATGCAATGCGGACCGAAATGGAGTCCATGTACACCAACAAAGTATGGACGTTGGACATTGCTCCAGACGGGGTAAAACCCGTAGGATGCAAGTGGATCTTCAAAAGGAAGATTGGTGTAGATGGACAGGTTGAGACCTATAAAGCTAGACTTGTAGCAAAGGGTTTCCGTCAAAGACCTGGCTTGGACTATGACGAAACCTTTTCTCCAGTGGCTATGCTGAAATCCATTCGGATCCTTCTTGCCATTGCTGCCTTCCACGATTATGAGATTTGGCAGATGGACGTAAATACCGCTTTTCTAAATGGAAATTTAGAGGAGTGTGTCTATATGGATCAGCCAGAGGGTTTCATTCAGAGTGGGAGCATTGGAAAGGTGTGCAAGTTGCTTAAGTCCATCTATGGACTAAAGCAGGCATCGCGGAGTTGGAACATCTGTTTTGATGAGACGGTCAAGGAATTTGGCTTTATCAAAAATCCAGATGAACCATGCATCTATAGTAGATTTGTAGCGAGAACTGTAGTATTTCTCGTTTTATACGTGGATGATATTCTCTTAATAGGAAATGACATTCCTATGCTACAATCTGTCAAGGGGTTCTTGTCACACAGGTTCTCCATGAAAGACCTGGGTGATGCCTCATACATCCTGGGGATCCGGATCCATCGTGATAGATCCAAGAGGATATTAGGACTTTCACAGTCCAGGTACATCGACACCATACTGAAAAGATTCAGTATGGAAGATTCCAAGCGCGGTAACCTACCGGCTTGTCACGGGATCGCCCTCTCTAAAGAGATGTCCCCCAAGACTGATTTGGAGAGGGATCGCATGTCTATTATACCCTACGCTTCTGCGGTAGGCTCTATAATGTATGCGATGTTGTGTACCAGACCGGATGTAGCTTATGCACTGAGTGTGGTAAGCCGGTATCAGTCAAACCCTGGGGAGAAACACTGGATAGCGGTAAAGAACATTCTCAAGTACCTGAGAAGGACTAAGGAGATGTTCTTGGTGTATGGCGGAAAAGACCTCCAGATCGAGGCCTTTGCTGACTCCAGCTTCCAGAGTGACAAGGATGATTCCAAGTCCATGTCGGGTTTCGTCTTTACCCTCAATGGAGGGGCGGTATGTTGGAAGAGCTCCAAACAGGAAACCGTTGCAGACTCTACTATGGAAGCGGAATACATCGCTGCATCTGATGCCGCAAAAGAAGCTGTCTGGATGAGGAAGTTCTTGAAAGAACTTCAGGTGGTTCCGTCCATTGTTGACCCAATACCTCTGTATTGCGACAACAACGGGGCTATAGCTTTAGCGAAGGAACCCAGGTCCCATCAGAGATCCAGGCACATCTTGAGGCGGTATCACCTGATCAGGGAGATCGTGGATCGCAAGGAGATCGAGGTTCGGAGGGTTGCTTCAGAAGAGAACACTGCAGATCCATTCACCAAGGCCCTGCCCCAGACTCAGTTCGAGCGGCTGATCGAGATGATAGGTCTTCGATACGCCAGTACATGGCCTTAGTGCAAGTGGGAGATTGTTAGTGTATATGCCCTAGAGGCCATTACTGTATCATACTAGTTTGTATATTACTTAATGGAAGCTTGGGATATTCACCTTGTATAAACAATCTTGCTCAATATAGTAGTATGCTACTTGGTTTGTTTCTACTTCAATGTGTACATGTGTTTATATTAGTATATCACCTATACGCATTAGTGGAGCCCTTAGGATCTTTGCTTGATTACCAGCGTTGTGATGGCAGTCACACTAGTGGGGGCTGGGTAATCTATAAGCACATCCTTATACAGGTCCCTAGTCGCAGGACTATCGAGACAGGGCATCGATACTCCGGAGTAGACTAGCGTATGCGCTTCTCATCCCAGTGTGGGAGATGGTCTGTCCCACAGCTATCAGTACGTCGTACTGGAGACAGTATACGGGTGCTCGTTGGGTTACGAGTACACTGGACAGGACTCGTCGGGAACTGACAGGTTGGTATTATACCTATCGTCAGTTATCAGTTCCCAGGTGACATGAGTACAGCTTAGTCCGCTGACTTGACACTGGCACTTCGCCTCGAGTGTGTTCCCACTGCACTTTGATCACTACCCTACCACGGCTCAAAGGAGTCGTGCAAACAGGTGGTGGTTGGGTGTAGTCCCGAAGCACTTGGAGGCAGTGACGGTTAGACAGGATTCGTCTCTCCCGGTATTGGGGGTTGACATCGCGCTGTATCTAGGAGAGCCATTACACGAGTAGTCCCTGGCCAGGGCAAGCGAGATATACTGGTAGGCTTCCAGTGTTATCTCAGGGTGTTTTGGGCTTCACTCCGACACGACTTGTACCGCTATTAGGGGACTGACGTTTTACCGCCCCCTAGGCCCGACATGCGATGTATTAGACAAACAGACCGGACTGTACGGAGACTGTCATATTCAGACTCAGTAGGAGTTCAGATGGGGTTCACCTCGTCAGCCTTCTTGTCGGCATCTACCTGGGGACCGTTACGCACAGCTAGTGCCGCTTGCGGTCTGTGGTTAAACCCACTGTCAGCGTAGTGTCGAGTCTTTAGAGTCCCACACAGAGGGTATTCGCCTTTGGGCAAAACAGAGTAGAGGTCGCATGGTTTTGCGACAGGGTTCGTTCTCATCCGCGCACTTGTGCACGTTTGGAGTCCGGACGGATATTACTGGCTGGCTCTGGTTTGAGTCAGATACTGGTATATGTTTTGGGGTTGCTTTTATCTCTCAGTATTCATGTTCCTCGGAACAAGAATGCAGGTGTGTATGCACAGTTATTTGAGGAGGAGGAAGAGGACTTTCATTAGGGTTTCGGAACGGGTGCGTATGCACAGTTGACAGTCGTCTTTTTCCAAACCCTAATGGATTTATGTTATATCAATTAATAATATTAATAAAATGAAATTGTGTCATGGTTGGTTTTTTTGTTGACTTGTTGACCATGGTTGACTTGTTGACCATGGTTGAAGTTTTGACCATCATCATTACAAAAGAAAGATGCTCTTTGATTCTAGCAAATTCATTTAATGTTTGAAATGATAATGGTCATTCCTAAACCTTCCATCAACCTTTTCATTTTCATTATTATTATTAATTTGATAATTCTTTTGCTTTATGTTATGGTTGCAAAAAGAAAAGAGCTCATTCTTTCATTTAGCTTCTCTCTCCTCACTTCATCTTCTTCTTCCTCTAGCCAAAGGAGAATCCTTCTCATGTGTTGAGAATCCCTCTCCTTAAAAGAAAAACACCCCAAAGACATTCTCTACTCACTCTAGGATCAAAGATTTAGCAAGCCGAAGATTCTAGTTTTCTCTAAGTTCGAGAAAGAGCCCGAAGGTTGAACCCTCAGGTGGATCCATCTTCGACGGAAGAAGGCGACGAGAAGAGAACCATCAACCTCTACTAGGTTTCAAGAAGAAGGAGTTCAAGTTAGGTATAACCACTTTGCCGAGTAGTTAACTCTCCTTTGCATGTTTGCTAGTTTAGTTTAGAAAAGATCCCGACTTATGTTAGTCCATGTTGCCCCTTGCGCTAAAAATTTGATTTTTATACCGTTTCCGCCTCCCCGTAAGAACCGGGGGTCGCAACGTGGACTTACAGAGACTAGTATACATGTTAAGATAAAGAGTAACCAGATAGCATACTATCATATCGAGTAAGAAAGTCATCTCTATATATGTCCAAGCATCCAATATAATATATATCATCTGTACAATACTGGCCTTTAGGGCATACATACAACTAACAATCTCCCACTTGCACTAGAGCCAGCTGCTGTAGTATCGCATACGGAGCATCCCGAAGAGTCTCTCAAACTGTATCTTGGGAATGGCCTTCGTGAGTGGATCCGCCGTGTTGTTCTTCGTGTCAACTCTCCTGACCTCGATCTCCCGGCGATCAACTATCTCCCGGATCAGGTGATACCGCCTCAGAATATGCCTGGATCGCTGATGGGACCTGGGTTCCTTGGCCAAAGCCACCGCTCCATTGTTATCACAATACAAAGGTATTGGATGCTCAATGG
The DNA here is from genome assembly GCA_030015575.1 of Agapanthus africanus. Lineage (NCBI taxonomy): Eukaryota > Viridiplantae > Streptophyta > Magnoliopsida > Asparagales > Amaryllidaceae > Agapanthus > Agapanthus africanus. The sequence goes on along the minus strand of JASDDO010000022.1, from coordinate 128,283,227 downwards.
ATGGAACCACTCCAAGTTCAGTAATGAACTTCTTGATCCAGACAGCCTCTTTGGCAGCATCGTTGGCAGCGATGTATTCAGCCTCCATCGTCGAGTCTGCCACGGTTTCCTGCTTGGAACTCTTCCAGCTAACCGCCCCTCCGTAAAGGGTAAAGACAAATCCCGACTGCGACTTAGAGTCGTCCTTATCACTCTGGAAGCTCGAATCGGTAAAGGACTCCACTTGGAGTTCTCCGTTACTATACACCAAGAACATATCTCTAGTCCTTCGCAAGTACTTGAGAATGTTCTTCACAGCTGTCCAGTGACTCTCTCCAGGATCTGCTTGATACCGACTCACTACACTTAGTGAGTATGCAACATCGGGTCTGGTACATAGCATTGCATACATGATAGAGCCTACTGCCGAAGCATAGGGTATCCCTTGCATGCGAGCTCTCTCCAAATCAGTCTTGGGAGACATCTCTTTGGAGAGAGTGAGTCCAGAGATCGTGGGTTGGTTCCCACGCTTGGATTCTTCCATACTAAACCTCTTTAGTATGGTGTCAATGTACCTGGATTGGGACAATCCCAATATCCGTTTGGATCTATCTCTATAGAACCTTATCCCCAATATGCAGGAGGCATCACCAAGATCTTTCATTGAGAATCTTTGTGATAAGAAGAGCTTGACCGATTGCAGAATAGGAATATCATTTCCTATCAAGAGTACGTCGTCCACGTACAATACGAGGAAGACAACCTTACTCTCTGCCACCTTCTTGTAAATACAAGATTCATCTGGGTTTTTGACGAAATCAAACTCTTTGATAACGACGTCAAAGCATATGTTCCAACTCCGCGATGCTTGCTTTAATCCATAAATGGATTTAAGCAGCTTGCATACCTTCCCGCTGCTCCCACTGTCTACGAAGCCCTCTGGCTGAGTCATGTACACGCACTCTTCTAAATCACCATTTAGAAAGGCGGTCTTAACATCCACTTGCCAGATTTCGTAATCATGATATGCAGCGATGGCAAGCATGATCCGGATGGATTTAAGCATAGCCACTGGAGAAAAGGTCTCGTCATAGTCCACACCTGGTCTTTGACGAAAACCCTTTGCTACAAGTCTAGCTTTGAAAGTCTCCACTTTCCCATCTACACCAAGTTTCTTCTTGAAGATCCACTTGCTCCCAATGGGTTTTACCCATTCAGGAGCAACTTCCAAAGTCCATACTTTGTTGGTGTACATGGATTCCATCTCGGACAGCATAGCATCCATCCATTTCACTGAGTCCCTACTCGTGATGGCCTGCTCGAAGCTAGTTGGGTCATCATCCTCCATGATGCAATCCTCGCTCCCTCCATCCATGAGAAAACTGTAGTATCTCTCAGATTGGCGAGGAACCCTACTAGATCGGCGGAGTGGCTGGGGTTCATCAGGAACTACGGAATCCTCTGGTTCCACCAGATCTTCTGTTGTAGCTTCTGCAGCTGGAACCTCTTCCAGTTCTACCTCATGTCCACTAATCTCTTTTTCAAGAAATTCCTTTTCTAAAAAGGTGGCATGCCGAGAAACAAACACTCTTTGTTCCTCAGGGTGGTAGAAGATATACCCTTGAGAATTCTTGGGATATCCTACAAATTTGCATAGAACAGACCGTGCCTTGAGTTTGTCCGGATTTTGTCGTTTGACATAGGCTGGACAACCCCATATCTTAACATAGTTAAGACTTGGTCTCTTTCCTTTCCATATCTCATATGGAGTGGTAGGCACAGATTTGGTTGGGACCATGTTCAATAGATGTATGGCTGTCTCAAGTGCATACCCCCAGAAGGAAATAGGTAACTCGGCTGTGCTCATCATAGAGCGCACCATATCTAATAGGGTGTGGTTCCTCCGTTCTGATACACCGTTGTGCTGTGGTGTATATGGAGGAGTCAGCTGAGAGAGAATCCCATTCTCTTTTAGGAAGTCCAGGAATTCATTGCTCAAGTATTCACCTCCTCGATCAGATCGAAGGATTTTAATACTTTTTCCGGTTTGGTTCTCGACTTCTTGTTTATATTCTCTAAATTTCTCAAAAGCTTCAGACTTGTGTCTTATCAAGTACACATGTCTGTATCTTGAGAGATCGTCAGTGAGTGTAATGAAGTACGAAGAACCATCCCTGGCATGTGTAGACATGGGACCGCATACATCACTATGTATTAGTCCCAAGAGTTCGGTAACTCTTTCTCCGTGTCCCGTAAACGGAGTTTTGGTCATCTTGCCTTTGAGACATGACTGGCAAGTGTCATAAGATGAAAATTCGAATGGTTTCAAATATCCATCCTTATGCAACTTAGCCAGTCGTGTCGCATTGATGTGACCTAGCCTACAATGCCACAAGAAGGATTCGTTCATTTCTGAACTCTTCCTCTTGTGTGTGTTTGTTATATTTAGAACTGTTGATTGATTTAGAACATAAATGCCATTGCACAACGTGCCTGATCCAACCAACTTTTGGTTACGGAAAATGTTCATAACATTATCCTGTAATACAAAATTATATCCCTCTTTACTCAATAAAGAAACCGATATAATGTTGCATATCAGGTTCGGCATGTAATAGCATTTGTTCAGAACCAATGTATTACCAGTTGGTAATGCAAGGTGATATTCCCCGACAGTCTTAGCTGCAACAATTGCACCATTTCCAACTTTAATGTCTTTATCACCTTCTCCAAGTTCTCTACCTTTCCTGAGCCAATGTAACTGATTACATATATGGGATCCTGACCCGGTATCTAATACCCAGGACGTGGAGCAAATGGAGAAACAGTTCTCAGAAACGAACACACCCGAAGAAAATGCATCATCATGTACTTTCTTCAATCGGGTGGCATGGGAATCCTGGTATTCCCCTATATCCTGTTCAGTCCTATAACTCTTATAGGAAAGAACGGAACCAACGTTCCCCAGCACAGTATAACATGCGGGTTCGGTCAATACATCCATATTATTATCTTGATTAAGGCATGAAATGGTCGCTACCTGGAGAGAGAGAGAAGAAAACACTTTAGCGTATGCTCGTGCAAGATCAGATTAGTTATTATCTTATCTAATCAGGATGGCTCCCACTGCTTTTTATCAAATCTTCCTTCAAACCCTAAAAGGAAAGATTAGCCGGGATTAATTACACCCTACAACTTCGTCGATCTTTCAGCCAGGCCAGTGTCGGTATTTTGAGGGAGGTCCCCCGTGCTTTCGCACGAACCTAATTACTGTAAATCTCGTTTTCCCAGAGGCGTAACCCCGTTGACACCTTTCTAGACACCTAATTGATCGGCTAATTGTAGTGTGTAAAACTCTCCCAGGAGTAACTCTTACTCACAGTGGGTATCGGGATCCAACTATCTCATAGAAGGTATGCAATCTCATTGCAAATTTCAACACTTGAAATTCTCGATAATGCTTTTGCCCCTAGCGTGCTATGACCTTGATGAAAGCCAACAAACCACAGCCCGCTAGTCAAGTTCAACCCGTACATTTCTTGACTGAATTAAACCCACCCGCACGACCCTTGACGAAAGCCAACAAAGCCGTACGACTACCCTAATCCAGTCGCATCATATGTAGCAGATAAACAGCACATAGCTACCGCACACTACACCTTGACGAAAGCCAACAAATGTAGCACGAATACTATATGTAACTTATCTGAAATGATGGAGGGCTACGACAGGTTTTTCTGAAAACCTATTGCGTAATGAACTTGATATCGTTGTAGAATCAAATGAAGTTTTGAAATGGAGTGATATTGAGGCTTATCTAGTTTTGCTAAAGGGGTCACTCCCGGTGAAGGGATCGTCGGCTCTTTCCTCGTCGAATGAGGTGCTGGATATATCATATATATCACTGTGCAAAGCAAAAGTCAAAAGCAATCAAAAGCAAACCGAGTGTGCATCATCTGCCAGTTATTGCTAAAGGAGTCACTCCCGGTGAAGGGATCTCGGTCCTTTCCTCATCGAATAAGGTGCAGGGTATATCATATATACCGCTATGCAAAGCAAGAACTGTAGCTACCTTTTTTGTTTAAAATTTGATTCTACAACATCTTAGGTTTCTTTTCTTTCATTAATCACATTAATGAAGTCCCATCATTTAAGTGCCTAAACATCACAGATAGATATGACGCACACTTATGCCATCCGCATTCGCCTCGATGTCCCCTCGTGCACCGTTAGGTTAGGTAACTAACGACAGAGCAGGGCAGGGCTAGTGCGGGTGCAAAACATAAGTAACGTCTATATAATATATCATATATACTATATAATGAATCTATCACAGAACATCACATGATCACATCACAGATATCGCAGCAGAAGAAACATATGAAACATTGGATATACTAGGACGTCCGTATTTTCAATACGAGGCAGTATAAAACACGGATTCCACGGTCGTGATGAATAGCCAATCCCACACCCCTAGACCCCTACGAGAGCGGCAAGTAACCCTACCAATTCTAGGGTTAGGAGACCCGGACTCGACTCCTCGAGTTAGTCTCCCACTGGACCCCAGAACCCGGTTACTTGTGCTCCCCTCCTTGGGTCTATCCTAATGCGGAAAAGTAAATAATATACAAAAGGTGACGATTTCCGCTACCTGGAAGTGCCCCAAATAAAAGAATATTACATACAAGTTTTTTGCATGAATGAAAATGAAAAAACACTCATCTCACATAAAAAACCCCCGGCTATTCAATCACGACAATCCAATATAACATATCCAGCAACACATAACGTCACATGTCATCAACGTAAGTAAACATGCGTATCCCAATTGTCGTTGACATATAGCAACGAAACCGGCGATATCACATATTACACTTACGATCACAGAAAAGAAAGTGTAAAACTACAACAGTTGGAATCCGCAACCCTTTTAGACATCACATGCCTAATCAAATGAAATACTTAGACATCACATGCCTAACAGTTATAAACCCCGCATTTTAGTCTCATTATCGAAAACTCTTTTCAATATCAAATGAAACTAAACCGCTAGATTTATAACATTCATTCAGTTATCTCATAACTGTTTGTGAATTCCAATTATTGTATCCCATTCCGGATAAATAGAATATATTAAACTTTCCGATCGAACATTCGAACACCCAAGTTTTCCCGAAACCGTTCAACACATGAAATAGGTTCAAAGACATTCACTTCATGCCTCAGTACCAACGGTCCAGCCGTAGAAGGGTCAAGCCAACGCCTCACATGTGGCACGCCGTATTGCCCCAAACCCTAAGGTTCAAAGGGCAGTTCAAGACGGTCACATAATCGAGTTAAGGTTTGTTGTCTTCTAGAGGGACCATTGCGTTACTTGCACTACTCAGGACGTCTTTAAACCATAGAAAAATCCAACACTTGGAAATTTCCCGACAGGGAAAAAGTTGGGTATTTATATCCGGTCGAACTTTTTAACATATTCTAAAGTTATCCGGAAAGCCACATAGACAAGATTTGATAATCCGATCGAATCGTCGATTCCCAATACAACCCCAGAACACTCAACTCTTGATTCAAAATAAAAATTCCCAGAAAATACAGAGCCATAAAGTAGGAATTACTGTGCAAAAATGGTTGACTAAACCCATTAGTTGGCCGCGGAACCGCCGCAGAAGCCATGCTTCTGCCGCGGTTCCGCCGCACTTTGATGGAATTATGGGTACGGGCTTCACAGTAATTCTTACAATTCCCTGCTGAATTTTATGCATATTTTTAATGTGGAAAAATCCCAGATTTTAGAAAAAGTCCAGAGGGCACTTGGGTTTTAGGGTTTCGGGTTCGTTCGGGTTTCAAACGTCGTCTAGACTTCGCCTAAGGCTCTAGCTAGGCTCTGATACTACTGTAGGGTTCCTAGGCACACTATAGAGGTCTCACAAGGCATCAACCATGCCAATTTAAAATTTTACGGGTGCCGAGAAACCCTAATACGGATCGTCGACTAGAAATTTAGGCGATATACTAATCTAGTTAACAACTTAACAAAAGATTAGAGGCTACAACCTTTGTAGATCCGGATATCCACTTCCTTGGCTCCACGTAGGCGTCCTCTCGCTGTCCATCTCGAATCCCGGACTCAATCGTCGGCTTGATCGGAGAAATGGACGGACTAGGTCGTCGGCTTCGTGCCGAAGATGATCTACGTCGAGGCATCACAAGTTCAAGCTCCGACTTCACAAGTTTGTGAAACTTGTGAAGAAAACACCCAAAACAACTTGGCAAGAGGTAGAGGGTGATGAAATAGGAGGTGGGTTCACTTTAGAATTGGATTTCTCACTTTAGATCTCAAGTTGCCATTGATGGCATCAAGCTTTCTATCTTGAAGATGAAGAAGAAGATGAAGATGGAATTATGATAAGTGTTGAGTTAAAATGAATAATAATTCAATACTTATCATAAGCTAACTAAGGTTAAGTATAGAGAATAGACTAGGGTTAGTTAGAATGGTTAGGGTTAAGGATGAGATAAGAATGGAGGACTTATTCAAAGCTTCATGAAGCTTCAATAAGAGACAAAGAAAGCCACCATTCTCATCTAATCCTTTTCTAAATAAATAAACAAATAAATAAATAAAAAGGCAAAACCCTAATCATCTCTTAACCATGGTTTAATTCTTCACACTTAACCAAATGAGCAAGTATCATCAAACATGATACAAAGATGTGCACAAAAGTATATCACATATACAACTTGTACATCAAGTGAGAAAATCCATTTAAAGTGAACCATGTTGCGCCACGGCAGCGCCCCGGCCGTCTATCCGAGGCCAAAATGCGGAATCAAAATTTTCTTATCTTTTAAACTGGCGCTATCGTGGACAATATACCCGGATCGTAACCATTAACCGATACTAGCTAACAAGAGAAAGGGTGAGAGATATACCGAGTGATCCGAGTCCTCCGGTCTTCTCGTCGTCCTCTCGATCTCCCGCGGAAACTCCGGTCGTCGCATCTTTGCCGGAAGGGCACCACATCGTCTGCATCTTTTACGGGCTCCCACCTCAATACCGAGGCAACTCGGGCGCGAAGTTGGCTAGCCGACGCGCCCAAGATGTGCTGTAGAAGTAGTGTAGAATCACTTTGCCTCATAGGGTATGTGAAGTTGCCTTGATGGAGGAATCAACAAGATATGAACTTGGGGATTTTTTGTGGCAATGAAAAATGATATGAAAGAATAATTTTTCACCACCCTCACAAAAATGAAAGGAACCATTCTCTTCTCCCACAAGAAGTGGCCGGCCCCTTCATATTCAAATGGTGGAGAAAAAACCAAAAACAAGAAGGAAGGTGAGTGTAGGATAAAGGTGGAGGGTGACCACATCCAAAACCCATGATAACAAACTCACATCAACTTTAATCACAATCAAATCCAAGCATCATGAAAAAGCAAAGATGCTAATCAAATCATGATCCCACAAATGCAAGAAACCCCCTCCCCAAATGTAATTTGCAAAACTGCAAATTACCCCCTCCATCGGAAAAGTCCGGCCGGGAAAGAACAAAGGAAAACCGGCCGGAACGGAATGCAAACCGGCAACTCCAGAAAACTGGTCCCGTAATAAATTACAGGAAAACCCCGATACTGTGCATACACACCCGCATCTGTATTCCGACCGGATACAAATGCAATGAGACAAAATCTACACTGTACTAAAACTAGGACCGGCTTAAGCCAAAGCCGGCTAGTAATATCCGTCCGATCCTGATCCGTGCAATACCGCACGTATCAGATCGAACCCTGCCATATAACTATACGGCCACTAGTACAAAACTGTCCGATCCTGATCCGTGCAATACCGCACGTATCTGATCGGACCCTTCCATATCTCCATACGGCCTCTACAGCATTTCGCCCGAAAGCTTGAGTAACTGAAAGTGTGGTGGACTCTAAAGACTCGTCAATACTATGGCTGTGGATTTAACCACTAGCACGTCAGAGGTATTAGCCAATACGTGATGGGCCACCAGCTATTGACCAAAAGGGACGTCGATGAGCGAACTCATCCTGACACCCTACTGAGCCTGTCAGTGACAATATCCGTACAGTCCGGTCCGTTCGTCTATGAGTATCGCATGGCGGGCCTAGGGGGTTGGTAAAAGTCAGAACCCCAAAAGCGGTACAAGTCGTGTCGGAGTGTAGCCCAGAACGCCCTGAGATACTACTGGAATACCTACCAGTAAATCTCCTGTCTCGGCCGAGGGCTTTGCGTAATGGCTCTCCTAGACACAGTGCGACCTCACCCCCAATACCGGGAGAGACGAACCCCTGAAGATCCGCTCACTGCCTCCATGTGGCTCGGGACTGTACCCAACTAAAACCTGTTTGCACGACTCCTTTGAGCCGTGGTAGGGTAGTAATCAAAGCACAGCGGGAACTCACACGAGACAAATGACGATCTCAGGTCGATGAACTAACCTGTACACATGTCACCAGGGAACTGCTATCTGACGTCAGGTATAAGACCAACTAGCATGTTCCCGGCGAGTCCTGTCCGGTGTACTCATAACCCAATGAGCACCTGTATACATCTTAGGTGAACCAACTGACACCAGTGGCTTGTGAGACCGGCCACCGCCCCTCGTCGGGGTCTCGACTGTATACACTACTCTACTCTGGAGAATCGATGCCCTGTCTCGAAACTCCTACGACTAGGGACCTTTTAAGGATGTGCTTATAGACTACCAGCTCCCACGTATATGATCGCCATCATACTGCTGGTAGTCAAGCAAGAATCCTAGGGGCTCTATCAACGTGTAATAGCGACATGTCAGGTCACCTAAAGCAGTACACGATGATAAAGGTAAACCAGATAGCATACTATCATCTCGAGTAAGACTGTCCTCCTGGGATAGGTCCTCCCTCAATCGTTGCAATCACGTGCCTGTGATCCATTAATTGACTCTGAGGGCACTATCTCCAACAAACCAATACTAGTTAATGCAAAGTAATATATCAAATATAAAATTATACATTAAATCATTAAATCAACACTTGATTTAACGATCCGGTCATATCGCATATAACCGACCAGTATCCAATGTATCGTTTTATTGAATCAATGATTCGATAACTAAGTCATATCGCATACAACCAATCGAAACATTCATCGCGATAATGAAATGCGGTATCATATACACGCATTATTCTCGGTCCCGCACATATCTCATATGCGCTCCTATTTCGTTTCGCTTGAGCCAGGAAACCTCTGTGTAGGACTCTAAAGACTCGTCAATACGCCGATAGCAGATGATGATCATATCAAGCACCCACAAGCCGCAAGCGGTCTGCTAAACGTAACGGCCATCCGGGTATTGAGCGATCAGAAGATCGACGAGCTAGCCCGCTCACACTCCTGTGAATCCAACCAGTAACACTTACCGTACAGTCCGGTCTATTCGTCTGATACGTCGCATATCAAGTCTAGGGATGGTAAACGTCAGACCCCAATAACCGATAAGTCGTGCCGATGTGAGGCTCATAACGGGTCGAGAAACTACTGGTAACACTTAACAGCAAATCTCTGATCAGCCCTGGCCAGGGACTTCCCTGTTACGGCCAATCGAGCACAGCGCAACATCAACCCCCAATACCGGGAGAGACGAAACCCCTCCTATCGCTCATTGCCTCCATGTGACTCGGGACTGTACCCAAAGACCACCGTTTTGCACGCCCTCATGGATGTGGTAAGGTGGAGATCAAAGCACAGTGGGAATCACACAAGACTCTATGACGATCTCGGGTCTACAGACTAACCTGTACAAGTGTCACCTGAGAACTGCCATCTGACGTGAGGTATAATACCATCTGGGAGTTCTCGGCGAGTCCGTCCAGTGTACCCAGTCTCCACTGAGCACCCGTATATCATCTCTGATGTCAAACACCAATGGATATGGGATCATCCATCGCCCATCTCATGGGTCGAGAAGCGTATACGCTAGTCTACACTGGTATATCGATGCCCCGTCTCGATACACCCACGACTAGGGACTTTGAAGGATGTACTTATAGACTACCATGTCCCCACTAGTATGATCTGCATCATAGTCCAGGCAGTCAAGTACACATCCTAAGGGCTTTACCAACATGTAACTATAAGACAGTATAAAGAGACTAGTATACATGTTAAGATAAAGAGTAACCAGATAGCATATTATCATATCGAGCAAGAAAGTCATCTCTATATATGTCCAAGCATCCAATATAATATACATCATCTGTACAATACTGGCCTCTAGGGCATACATATAACTAACAGCACTAAGGCCATGTGCTGGCATATCGCAGACTTATCATCTCGAATAGCCTCTCGAACTGTGTCTGAGAGATTTCCTTTGTGAATGGATCTGCAGTGTTGTCCTCCGTAGCAACTCTCCGTACCTCGATCTCCCTGCGATCCACAATCTTCTTGATCAGGTGATACCGCCTAAAGATGTGTCTGGACTTCTGATGGGACCTGGGTTCCTTTGCTAAAGCTATAGTCCCGTTGTTGTCACAATACAGAGGTATTGGGTCAACAATAGATGGAACCACCTGAAGTTCAGTTAAGAACTTCCTTATCCAAACAGCATCTTTTGCGGCGTCACAAGCTGTGATATACTCCTCTTCCATCGTCGAGTCAGCAACGGTGTCCTGCTTGGAACTCTTCCAACAGACCGTCCCTCCATTGAGGGTAAAGACATAACCCGACATGGAATTGGAGTCATCCTTGCCACTCTGGAAGCTGGAGTCAGCAAAGGCCTCAATCTGGAGGACTTTTCCATTATACACCAAGAACATCTCCTTAGTCCTTCTCAGGTACTTGAGAATGTTCTTTACTGCTATCCAGTGCTTCTCCCCAAGGTTTGACTGATACCGGCTTACCACGCTCAGTGTGTAAGCAACATCTGGTCTGGTACACAACATCGCATACATTATAGAGCCTACCGCAGAAGCGTAGGGTATAATAGACATGCGATCCCTTTCCAAATCAGTCTTGGGAGACGTCTTTTTGGAGAGGGTGATTCCGTGACAAACCGGTAAATTACCGTGCTTTGAATCTTCCATACTGAATCTCTATAGTATGGTGTCGATGTAGCTGGACTGTGAAAGTCCCAACATCCTCATAGATCTATCACGATAGATCTGGATCCCCAGAATGTAAGAGGCATCATCCAGGTCTTTCATGAAGAACCTTTGTGACAAGAATCCTTTGACAGATTGTACCATAGGAATGTCATTTCCTATCAAAACAATTTCATCCTCGTACAAGACGAGGAATACTACAGTTCTCGCCACAATCTTACTATAGACGCATGGTTCATCTAGATTTTCGATAAAGTCAAATTCTTTTACCGTTTCATCAAAACAGATGTTCCAACTCCGCGATGCTTGCTTCAATCCATAAATGGATTTAAGCAACTTGCACACTTTCCCGTTGCCCCCACTCTGAATAAAACCTTCTGGCTGGTCCATATATATGCACTCTTCCAAATTTCCATTTAGAAAGGTGGTCTTTACGTCCATCTGCCAAATCTCATAATCGTGGAAGGCAGCAATATCAAGAAGGATCCGAATGGATTTGAGCATAGCCACTGGAGAAAAGGTTTCATCATAGTCCAAACCGGGTCTCTGACGAAATCCTTTTGCAACAAGTCTAGCCTTATAGGTTTCAACCTGTCCATCTGCACCAATCTTCTTTCTGAAGATCCATTTGCAGCCTACGGGTTTTACCCCTTCTGGAGCAATGTCCAAAGTCCATACTTTGTTGGTGTAAATGGACTCCATCTCGGTCCGCATTGCATCCAGCCATTTTACCGGGTCTGTGCTCTGAATGGCTTGCTGGAAGCTAGTTGGCTCATCATCGTCGATACTGCAATCCTCTAGATCCCCATCTATGAGAAAGCCATAGTATCTCTCGGGCGGATGAGACTGCCTGCTAGTTCTGCGGAGTGGCGTGGGGATGTCCGGTTTTTCTGAAACCTCTGGTTCTGCCAAGCTTTCAGTAATAGCTTATGGTTCTGGAATTTCTTCCAGTTCTATTGCGCTCCCACTAGTTTCTTTTTCTAAAAGTTGATGTTCTAAAAAGTAGGCATGACGAGAAAAAAAACCTTTTGTTAGTTCTTTAGGTATCCCACAAACTTACACAGTACTGAGCGTGCATCGAGCTTGTCCGAATGCTGCATTTTAACAAAAGTCGGACATCCCCATATCTTCAGATACTGAAGATAGTGATTCTTCCCACTCCACATCTTATATGGTGTGGTAGGAACAGTCTTGGTATGAGCCTTGTTCACCTGTTGCTTATAGTCGTAAGGGTCAGCGGTATTTCGCAATAGCAGCTCCGAGAAGCTGGGCTTAGGGGAAACGTCGAACAGAGTCCCGGTACTCACTAACGGAACAAGAACGATTATGCGATCCACCTTCTTGAACTTTACGAACTTCAACTAACTTCACTTACAAAGCGGGTTCAGCTGATTCTAGTGCATAGCCCCAGAAAGATTGCGGTAACTCGGCCTTACTCATCATGGAATGTACCATATCCAATAGGGTTCGGTTCCGTCTCTCCGATACAACATTGTGTTGTGGCGTGTATGGAGGAGTAAGCTGAGAGAGAATTCCATTCTCTTTTAGGTAATCCAGGAACTCGGCACTTAAGTATTAACCACCTTGATCAAATCTGAGCGTCTTGATACTTTTGCCTGTTTGTTTTTCCACTTCATTCTTATATTCACGGAATTTCTCAAAGGCCTCTGATTTATGCTTCATCAAGAAGTCATGTCCATACCTAGAGAAATCATCCGTAAAAGTAATGAAATATGAATAACCACTTCACGCATATGTAGACATTGGACCATATACATCGCTGTGTATGAGTCACAAGAGCTCGCTCGTTCTTATTCCGTGTCCAGTGAACGAAGTCTTTGTCATCTTTCCCATGAGACAAGATTGACAAGTTGCATAAGACTAATATTCGAACAGATCCAAATATCCCTCTCTATGTAGCTTCGTCAACCGTGTTCTTTGATGTGACCCAGTCTATAATGCCATAAGAAAGTCTGATTTAGTTCCGGAGACTTTCTTTTAAGTGTGTTCTGGACACTGAAAACCTGAGCTTGATTTAATACGTATATTCTGTTATCTAATGTACCCGACCCAATCAAAGCTTGATTTAGGTGGATGTGGACCACATCGCTTACAAATGTAAAATCATATCGTTCCTTAGAAAGTAAGGATACAGATATGATATTACAAGCTAGACTAGGTACATACAAACAGTTAAGTAGAATTAATAACTGCCCACTTGTCAATCCTAAATGATATTTCCCTACGGATTCAGCGTCCACGCTCATTCTGTTCGCAACTCTGAAAGTCATATCACCTACCGTGATAACTCTACGGTTTCTCAAAGCCTGTAATGAATTACAGATATGAGATCCCGATCAGGTATCTAGTACCCAGGAAGTAGAGTTAATTGACATACAGTTTTCGATTACAAACACACACGAAGTCGAAGCCACAACATGTTTCGGATCCTGGATTCTGGCTTTCAAAGCCCTGCAATCTCTCTGCCAATGCCATTTCCCGTGACAATAGGAACATCCTTCCTTCCCTACTGTCAGCCCCGAAACTTTTGCCCTTCCCTATCCCTCTACCTTACTGACATCGCATGTCGGCTTTGTGGAGGTCTTCTTCTTCTCACCCTTTGCTTTTGCCTTGGATGCAGAAGAGGATGATTCCCCATTAAGCAGAGCGGGTGTCCCCCTGGTTTCCTTCAAGGTGTAAGTAGAAGGTAGGGACTGTAGAATCAAGCCAGCATCTGACTGGTTCTCCAATGTGGTCTCTAGGTCCGTGAGCTCATCAATATGACGTTGTCCCCTACAGATGACCTGATAGCCAACCTCGCTTGAAGCAATTCCTTCGAGGTCTCATATCTTGCGATATGAGATTGCTCTCCATATAAAACTTTGTTATGGAGAAAGATGGAAGCTAAGTCCATCTTCTCATGCTTTCTCTGGTTCTCACCATCTACTGAGGCTAACACGAGTCACTTGGCATTCGCACTATCCTTTTCCCTTGTCTTACGGATATCAATATCCGTGACGGTGGAAACTGGACCTGGGACGGCGGGGGCTTGAGTAGTAATGAGGTGGTCCGGCTTGTCACAGGCAATATACATCTGGACAAACCCTTGCCAGTCAATATAGTCTGGCCCAGTCAATTTATTGGCTAGTTGTAACCTATGTTTGGTCAACTGGTCGCTGCAATTAGGAGAAAGAGAAGAAACACTTTAGCATGATGCTCTTGCAAGTTCAGATTGGTTTTTAATCTATCTAAACAGGATGGCTCCTACTGTTCCTCGAATCCTTCCTCAAACCATAAAAGAATAATTAGTCAGGATTAATCATACCGTACAATACTTGCTTAACCGTTCATCCTGACTAGTGTCGGTACTTCGAGGGAGGTTTTACGACGTTTTCACGAAGTTCCTTAATCAAATAACCTCTTTCCCCTGGAGGCATAGCCCCGCTAACACTGTTTTAGACACCTACTTGGTTTATAGTATTGATCGTTAAGTGAAAAAATCTCCCGAGGAGTAGCATGTACTCGCAGTAGGATCGGGATCCAAATATCATCATGTGATAAAGTTGAAGGAATCCTGCCAAAATTATCACACTCCAAATGGTATGCAATACTAGCAAGTTTCGGTTTCTTTAAAAACCCCCGATGTGGATTTTTGCCCCATGCTCTTATGACCTTGACGAAGACCAACATATAATAAGTCACATGTCAAGTTCTACCCGTCATTGTCCAGATTAATTTGAACACACCCGTACATACCCTTGACGAAGGCCAAAATAGTGGTACGACCGTCCCAAACCAACGCATCTATCTATGCTACAGATGAATATTCAGAAGCTACCAATCACTATGCCTTGGCGAAGGTCAAAATACATAACTTGAATACTACTGAATATCCAACTGAAATGACGGAGGGCTACGAATGGTTTTGGCGAAACCGTGAACGTAGTGAACTTGATATAATCGAAGGAGTCCGATAGCTTTTAAAAGGAGTGGTTTAAGCTCCGCATTTTTAAAAGTCTGCTGTTTTGAAAAAACCGAGTGGTTTTAAAATTTGTTCCAACGATTCAACTTTGGTTTGTTTGCTTTGCATTAATGTAATGCAGTCCCATCAATTACACCTATCATCACAGAAAGAAACGAAAATATGACGTATGCTTATGCCATCCGCATTCGCCACGGGCCTCGTCATCACCCGTTAGGTTACTTAACTAACGGCAGAGCGGGGGCTGGACTAGCGCGGATGCAAAACATAAGCAACGCCTACTAGATATCATATATAGATATATACAATTATCTCACACAATAATAGGCATTCCAGATCACAGATGAACACATTGGATATAGTAGGAATTCCGCATTTCGTTTGAGCCTGTAACGAAAGACAGATTTCACGGTCGTGATGAATAGCCAAACCCCACCCTAGACCCCTACGGGTGTGGCAAACTACCCGCCAAATACCCAAAGTGAAGCAACCTCACTCAACAAAGTGAGTAAGCCATTCGGCACTTCAAAGTACCCGGTAGTTTGTGCACCCCATATTGGGTCTATCCTAGGAGCAAAAACAGTAAATGAAATAATACAACGGTGGCTACAATCTCAACCCGGATGTGCCCCACAAAAATAATATTACATCACTTTATAAATTTACATCGAATGAAAGAATGAAAACCCTCATCTCACATCCCCGGCTATTCATCCACGACGATCCAACAAGTTCATATACACAAACCAACATAACATCATCACAGATATGTGCAACCCCGACTAATCGACGTATAGCAATTAGTCGACGTTTCCAAACACATATAAACATCACAAATCTTGTAAAGTAACCGCGACATTTAGAATTCTGCACGCAATTAGCAAACTTAACCAATTTTCCAAAACATGAAAATCCAGTGAGCTAAAGTTCCAAAATCGATCGTTTTAAGCCAATTCGGAAGTCTGAATCAAAACGAAACGCACCCGAACCTTCATGGAGAGTTAGAGCACAAAATTAACTTCGAGTTGGGGGCCTAGAGGGGGTACCCTACCCCCGAGGCCACCACGAGGTGGATAGGGGGTGAGGCAGACCCGAAACTGCCTATGGTGTGGCAGTTTTGGGTCCCTATAGCCAAGACCACCTTGTGGTGGTCTTGGGGAGTGGTCCCAGCCGTTCGGTCCCCCGGGGGTGTCCTAAGGATGCGCACGCTCCACCCCACGGCTTCTCGGTTCAAACCGTGAGCCGCGGGGTGTGCAAACAACTCAAAATTTCAATTTTGGAAACTGTTTTGGTCGGCAGTTTTTGCGCGACAAAAACGGCGGAATTCTAACATCTTTACAAGCTATCTAAGGTTTATGAGAGGCTCTGATACTACTGTAAGTTGATGTCGCGCACCCCACGTGTTCGCACGGAGGAGGAAATGGCAAAAAATGAATTTTACGGGCTTCGCAACACCGACTAGAAACAAGGATCGATCATAAACCCTAGCTAGCATACTACTTGAGGTTTAACTACTCGGAAATAATGTTATACCTCAAGATACAAGTCCTTCGGGTCTTCTCCTCTGTCCTCCTCGTCATCGTAGGCTCCGAGGATCGATCCGGATCATAGCTTCCTCGTCGGTTTCCTCAAGTCAAAGACGATCCACCCAAGAGTCTATAGTCCGAGCTCCTACCTCAAATCCGAGGTAACTAAGGCAACTAGCTTGCTAAACTAGATGGCCTAGGTGATGTAGGGAATGAAAATGGATTTATTTGTCTCTTAGAACCCTAGTTTACTCAACTCATGAGACATTAAGGGTTGAAAGCAAGAAGAAGATGAAACTTGAGAAAAGAGAAAGTATTTTCACAAATGATAATTGTGATGGCTCTCTTGATATGACCATAAGCATGTGAAGAGAAAATATCTCATCCAAAATATCTAGTGCCAAAAATATCACACAAAATATATAAGTCAAATAGTCAAACGAAGTAGCCATGCTCGAATTATCATATATCAATATAACAATATATTTCCTCCACCTCATAATTGTTTTAATCATATAAATAATCAAAACCCTAATGATGTGTCTTCTTCTATAAGCAATCTTGAGTAATTACAAGAATGCCCCTCTCATCCGTATATAAATACCCACATCCATGTTCTGAAAAACACGAATACAAAGAGACAAAACTGATCCATCAATATAATACTAGGATCCGGCTTAAACCAAAACCCACTAGTATTATCCGCCCGAACATCATACACGCACAAGTGCACGTACGTGATCGAAGCCCTGCCGTAAAACCATACGGCCTCTACAACTTTCACCCGATGCAGGTAAACTCTCTATGTGGGACTTTAAAAACTCGACAGTACACTGGCAGTGGGTTTAACCGCAAGCACATCAGCGGTACTAGCTGTACGTAACGGCTACTCAGGTATCTGTCGATAAGAAGGCCGACGAGCAAACTCATCGGAACTCCTACTAAGACTGTCTGTGGCAATCTTCGTACAGTACGGTCTGTTCGTCTAAGAGTATCGCATATCGGGCCTAGGGGTGCGGTAAACGTCATACCCCTAATAACGCAATAAGTCGTGTCGGAGTGCAGCCCAAAACACCTTGAGAAACTATTGGAGTACCTACCAGTAAATCTTGCTTGTCCTGGCCAGGGACTTTGTGTAATGGCTTTCCGAACACAGCGCGACATCAACCCCCAATACCGGGAGAGATGAATCCTATCTAACCGCCACTGCCTCCAAGTGCTTCGGGACTGCACCCAACTATTACCTGTTTGCAGGACTCAATAGAGCCGTGGTAGGGTAGTAATCTAAGAACAGTGGGAACACACTTGAGGCGAAGTAGCAGTATCAAGTCGACGGACTAAGCTGTACTCTTGTCACATGGGAACTGCTACCTGGCTATAGGTATAATACCAACCAGCAGTACCCCACGAGTCTGTCCAGTGTAACTCATAACCCAATGAGCACCTGCATACTATCTCCAGTACGACTTACTGATGGCTATGTGACAGACCATCTCCCGTGCTGGGATGAGAAGCATATACACTAGTCTACTCTGGAGTATCGATGTTCTGTCTCGATAATCCTACGGCGGGGGACCTGTATAAGGATGTTCTTATAGACTACCCAGCCCCCACTAGTGTGACTGCCATCACGACGCTGGTAGTCAAGTAAAGATCCTAAGAGCTCTATCAATATCTATTAGCGATACGTTAAAAGAAACATATACATATATTAAGATAGATTCAAACCAAGTAGCATACTACTATATAGAGCAAGACTGTTATAAATCCGTGTATATCCCAAGCTTCCAAAATGTAATATACAAACTAGTACTATACAATAATAGCCTCTAGGGCATATTACACTAACAGAAGGAAGCATATATGGCAGGATATAGCCCAAGCTTCAGCATCAGTGACTTCATGCCCGACAAGATATACCGGGCCCACTGCAGGTAGCCGGCTTGTAACGACCCTAGTATTACTATACCTTAGTGTTTTCTTTCTTTATTAAAATATTGTATCTATTTATTCGTAGTATTTTTTCCGTAAATTTTGTTTTCTATTAAATATATTATTTTATTATTCTATCTATTTTTCCTAAACCCATTTCTTTAAACTAAATCTTAACCTATTTCAAATTAAACATAATACCTAACCCAGCCCATAACCCAAATCCAATCTCATTTTCGTTTTCTTTTATAAAACTATTAGCTCAAAAGCCCACTTTCTTTTCAAGCAACAACATATATTTAATTCTAATTAAATATGTGCATAAACAACCTTGTAGCTTATTGGTTAATTCCTTGTATTGTTATTCCATAAGTTACATGTTCAAACCACCATTCTTGCAATTATTTTTTTTATCAATTTTTATTCTTCTTATAACCTACAAATAAGACCTTTCATTTCATCTTCCTTTTAACTCCTAAAATAATTAGAATGGTTATGAGCCATCATTTATTAGAATTATGGCGGCCATAAACTTTTTTTTTATATCTCTCTCCTCTTTCTTTTCATCATGACACCTTTCTATCATTTCACATATCCCTCTTCATCTAGATTTTCCGAAGAAGAACATGAAGAAATTCTCAAGAAAGTCTCGATAGAAACGCGGGGCTATCGGCGGATAGACAAACCCGGTGACAATACCGGCTTATGTATATAAGTCCCTTCTCTCTTTCCCTCCCTCCATATCCTTCTCTCTATCTTTCTCTTATCATATTGCCATGAAAAACTTCCCTTATCATATCATAGTCCCTAAATAATTAATTAAATGGACACATATATAAATAACGAACACACACAAACATACACAAATATATAGTTTGTAAAGTCTTTTTTTCATTACTCTCAATCCATATGTTAAGATTTCATAGTAACCAATTAGGATTGCATCATTTGTTTTTGTATTTTAAATTACTTTATTTAAAGTTTGTAAAAAAAAAAAGTTACGAATAAATACCATGGTTTCCTCATCCTCACATATGACATATCAATACCTTTACTTTTAAAATAATTTTTAGAAATTAATTTTTACTTATAGAAATTTCAGAAAATTTACATATGATAGAATAAATTATTTTGTTCATGCTGTAAAATTTTTAGATTGAATCACATAACGGTTTAGAAATTACATCATTTTTATTCACTGTTCGTAAAACAGAAAACTGCATTTATTGGTCAACTTCTTAGACACATAATTTGGTCTACCGATATCCAAATTGAGAAAACTCAACTGTTTTGGATATCTACATCAAAAAATCTATATTTTATTAGTTTTAAGTTTTTACTGAAAACCGATGTAAAATATAGAAAACGCGTTATAATATTAAACGACGAATCTAGACAGAATCTGTCCTGATTCGCACACTGTTTTTAAATTAGACATAACTCAAACTCCCGATGTCCGTTCGTGACAAACTTTAGATGTGTAGATGCACAATTGATAGAACTATAATTCTCTGTATACTAGATTACATATAAACCCGTGAAAGAATCCTATATAGGCTTTGCAATATAACATATAGTTGCTGTCCAGAAATCTGAATTTCTGTTTTAAACGCTGATGTTAAAACAATTATAACTAGAGCTTCAGAAATCTAAATCGCGCGAATCTTTGTGTTTTGGATATATGCATCGAAAGACCTACAATTTTTTAATAATTTTTCCTGAAACCCGATAGAAATTAACTCAAACTGCGTTTTAAAAATGTGTGACGGTGCTGAACAGATTCTGATCTGTTTTGCGTGACGTTTCGAAAACGGGTATATCTCCTAAACTGGCAATTGTATTTAGGCGATACTGGAACTCATGCGTGTAAAACAATTATATCTATATTTCTTTTTATATTCCGAAATTAATTGACTTGATACAACAATTATTTACAATATTGTTTTGGACGTTACTTGTATACTTATCTCATATCATGTTCTATGATTACTTATTAATTTTTATTTATATGACTTATGATTAAATCATTACATATTAGAATTGACTTGATCTCGACACGACTCAATCATGAATACTTGAACCCAGTATGTACACTTGAACCAACATGACTCGAACCATGAATATAATTGGCATGACTTGCACTTGACATGACTACATGAACTCAATCTTAAGAACTTGATATCATACATCACCTTTTGTATTCATGAATTCGATCAAGACTCATAACATTAATCATAAACTAATAAACACGAGGTGTTGGGGTAGTTTGAGTATGAATCCAACGGAATCTCATGAGTCCCATTAATACAAATCATGTTGCTGTGGTATCGGGCTGAAACGGTACAAATCATGTTGCTGTGGTACCGGGCTGAAACGGTACAAATCATGAATTCACGAATGAGGGCCCGTGTTTCTAAGGCACTGGATGATAGCCTGTTTGGTTTGGAATACTTCAATAAAAATTGTAGTCCCGCTATTTTGGGCTCGTGATTTCTTACCCCTGGACGATAGCCTTGGGTTCGAGAATACTCTTGAGATTGGTTGACATTCATACTTGAACTCACGCTAGTTACTTGTACCCTTTTAGAGACCTTTTAGGACACATACATTCACTTCATATTCACTATACCTACACTCTACGGCCATGCTATACTTTTTTGCTATGCTCATGTTACATTTCCATGCTGATATAGTTTCCATATACATTACCATACTTGTTCACATATTAAAATTTCCATTTATACTAAATTACATGTAATCTTGCACTCAATTTATGTATTACACATCTCTATTGGGACTTACCGAGCGTTAGTTCGCTGACGGGCATTCCACCCACTTCTTTCTATTTTTGGAATGTTCGTCAGGTGACATTGAGACAGAAAAGATAGAAGTGGTCGAAAATGAGTACAACTAGTTCGCATCACAAACAGACGTATAGTTTCATTCAGCTTTTCATTTCATTTCACCTTATTTATGTATGCCTCCTTGTTAAGGCTTATCATGTTAAATATCTTGTATTCAGATATTTTGTCTACTATAAATCATGAATGTAATAAATCAAAGTTGGATTTCATTCTTTTGTTTATTCTTGTTAGTTTAAGTTGCTTATAGACGCTTAGCGTATTTATTTCGAGATATGACCTTCTCGGAATAAATACGTCGCGGGCTTGCCACATCACCATTTCCATCTACTGGGAAGCGGGACATGACACGGCTGATTGGCGAGGAGTTAACCCTATCATGTCCCTCGAGGTATGCGCCGCTCTAAAATATCCAAAGCCATTGGCGGCTGTATGGGTATTGATGCCATGGAAGGCTGAAGGCGACTCTCCGAAGTCCAGTTGACCTCTTCTACAGCATAATTCACTTGAGGCGAATCGGTGTAATGAATTGCTTAAATGGGCTCTGAGGGCACTGCAAAAGAAAAATTGCGCCGACCCTGGATAATCTGATTGTACCACGACCCCCATAGGTGAAGAGATTTTTGCTCCGGGTCATGATCTTTGATAAGCGCGAAGACTTTCCGATCCACGGGCGCGTCGGCAAAGGCGCTCACTGAACGTACAAAAGGGAAAAAGAAGAGTCGGAAGCCATAGTACCTACACAAAGAGAGACGAGGGTTAGTTATCAACGCTATGTTCTGAACTCTGACACTTGGTACTTAAAAAATTGTACCGCACTGCAATGCAGAATAAAGGGACAAAGGGGGACCCACAATATTAAGGTGACGTCCCATCATTGATGGGGCAGTCACTCATTAAGGATGAAATCCTAAGAGGATTCTCATTTAATGAGAAACCTCATTGGGTTAAGGAGTTAAGCTCCCTCGAGAGCTGTGCTCTGCAAACAGATTTCACATATGTCAACTTTAATTAAGAGGGGAATAAAATTCCCCCAAAAAATTTCTAAGAGCTATGCTCTGTAAAAACAATGGGATAATCTACTAGAACCCTCAAAAGCAAAGCTTTTTAATAGGGTAAAATCCCAAGATCTTTAAGGTCTGCAAAACAAACTCTAAGAGTTCTTTATGGAAGATGATCAAAGCTCTGATTAATGGGTTAAGAAACCCTAAAATACTTCTTGAGATTTACTGTTTAAGAAGAGCAAAGCTCTGTTTATGGGTTCGATTAGAATCCTTACCAAATTTTGGGGCAGAATTCTAACTCTAGAAGGGATTTCTTTGGGCAGAGATCTAAGCTCTGAATGAGAATTAAATTCTCAGAAAAAAGAAGAACAAGAGAAGATGAACAGTGGTCATCTCAAGGGCCAAAGGCCCTACTTATAGGCACAGGAAGTCGATTCAACTTCCAAGAAAATCCAACGGTGGAAAAGCAGCCACCGCTGCAGTGTGTGTGAGCCACGTGAGCGCAACGGTGGGGGGGGCATTTGTTTCCCCAATAAAAGAGCAAAGCTTTGTTCAAAATTTGAAAGGAAACGCCAAGAGTTAAAAAACTCTGAGGCAGCGCCTCATGTGCCTTGCACGAGGGTGCCAGCGCCAAGAGTTAAAAACTCAAAGGTAGCGCCTCACGTGCCTTGCACGAGGGCACCCGCGCCAAGAGTTGAAAACTCCGAGGCAGCACCTCACGTGCCTCGCACAAGGGTACCAATGCCAGAACTAAAAGCTCTCTGATTAGACAGAGCCGTTGGATCAAAGATTCAACGGAGGTGATAAATCACCAAAGTGCAGAATTAAATTCTGCTGAGGAAATACTCCTTAAATCATTCTAAATAAGAAAGATCACTCTCAGTAAAACAGAGCACCGTTGGAGTAAAAAATCCAATGGTGATTAAAAAAATCACCTATCTGCAGAATAAATTCTGTATGGGGAAATATTTCCCTAATCTTGTTGAAAAAAAGAAAGACATCTTCTATAAAACAGAAGTCCTTGGATCAAAGATCCAACGGTTGATAAAATCCCCAAATCAATTAAAGATCTCTCAATGAGAGATTTCTTTAACTAAATAAAAAGACAAGCCTCTACTATAAAAATGACCCAAGACATCAAGTCTTGTACAGACGAAGCCCCCATAAGCTTCAAACTTTAAAAAAAGAAAGAAAGAAGAAAGATTTAAGAGGGAAGAAAGAAGAACACCTCTCTTCGAGGTAAATAAAAATAATAGAGATCAGAGCATCTCATCTGCATATCCAAGGGTTTAACCCTCATAAAAGAACTTAGTTCTTTCCCTAGATTTGAGATCCATGAGACAAGTCTCCCATAAATGAGAATTTAATTCTCATGGGGATGAACTTGTTCTTGGGGATCAAAGATCCAGAAAAGAACAGAGAATTGAACTCTTCAGAACAGAATACACGAAGAAAACCTAGCGCCAAGCGCCTCACGTTCCCTTCACGTGGGCGATGCTCAATAAAGAGTGCTTAGCACTCAATGGTTCACGCTCAGCGCTAAGCACCTCACGTGCCTTTCACATGGGCGCTTCTCAATAAAGAGTGCTTAGCACTCAATGGTTGGCGCTCAGCGTCAAGTGCCTCACGTGCCTTTCACATGGGCGCTGCTTAATAAAGAGTGCTTAGCACTCAGTGGTTGGCGCTCAATGCCAAGCGCCTCACGTGTTCCTCACATGGGCGCCATAAAGAGTGTTTAACGCTCCATAAAAAAAGAGGGGAAAGTAAAAAAAGTATGAGTGTCAGAACCCATATGAATGCTCAGCATTTTTTGCAAAGAAAAGGGACTGAGCCCAAGCAAGTGTTTAACACTTTATTCAAAGACTGAGTGGGTTGAGTCCAAGTTGAACAAATCCCTAATTCAGATCAACCGCGCCCATGTGCTCATAATTTTCCAAATTGGTCTTAGTCCCAAACACGACTACAGATCTCCCAACGGACGTTGGTTTAAGAGTATATCTCTTCACACCTCAAATACATGTCGTTGTAATTCTTCAGCGTCCTCAGAGAGGTGGTGGGTCCTGATAACCAATAACTCTTTGGTTCACTCCCAAATTAACGGGTACATCCCACTACGGACCGCAACGTCCTTAAACTAGCTGCGGACCGCAACGTCCTTAAACTAGCAACGGACCGAAACGTCCTTAAACTAACACAATGGAGCCCAAATGCTCTTTTGTTGGGTCTGAATGATCCCAAAATCATGTTGAGTAGATCTTAGTCTAAAATAAGACTAACGTATTCTCAACAAACATTTAAGTTGATTTTAATCTCAAATGAGATTAACGATCTTTAAATCAACCCAAACTCAAATCTAAGAATATACGGATTTGGACTAATCCACGCCCTACGGGCGACAACATAAATTAGTCTCCGTATACAATCTACGGACAACCAAAAATAAAACAAACACACACGACACGAAGTGACCTTCTGGAGCAGGAGAAAGTGGTTACCGTGATGCGGTAACGTAATTAACTGCAGGGGCTTGCGCCTACAGGAAAGAGCATTCCCATAATCAAAAACTCCTCACAACGGGGGGAAATCTGATGAAGTCTGCTACAACGGCCGCATATGTCCAAACCTCCGATACACGGTGCCATAAATCAACTTGGCATTTTCAGAGAGGTGGACAGATAAAACCAAATAGTATCTGCCCCTAAATTTAGGCAAGACGTTTGTCTTCCCCGTTTTAAGCGGTAAACAGATTCTGGAACGCCCGGTGGGACCTTTTTCCTCTTTCCACTCTACACTTCGTGTGTCGTGTTCACAAACAAATCGCGGTTTAATATGGTTGGCCCTGGATTCGAGGTACTAAGATTTGGTGTCTTGCTCCTGTGCAAAGAAAAGAGAAATCGATGGCTTCTAACTGCACCTGCAACAGCAACTCTCGCTCCCCCCTGACCAGAAGAGTGACATATGGGCCCCAAGCGGCCTCTATTACCTCAATGCCAGTGGAACAGGTGACTCAAGCCACCACTGGATTGTTCTTCAGGACCATGCTCCCACCGACAAACTTCAGCGTCCTCATGCTACCATAAGAAGCTCCAAAGAAGTCGGTCTTCGATCGACTTGCAATCTCCACGGCCCCTCTTAACGGGTCGTCCAATTCTCACGCCTCAGTCTTTAACAGGCTGAGCCGCAGTTTAATGGGCCCGCAAAAAGGTTCGCGATACCTGAAGGGCTTATCCGAAGTGGATAGCCAATCCAGTTCTGGCAGACGAAGTCGTCAAAGGGGATTCTCCTGCTAAAGGATCGATTTTTGCAAGATTGGCCATTCTAACTCCTGCTTCTGGCAAAGTCAGTAAGACTGCTTCCCCTATCAAAAGGTCAGCCTTCACAAGATTTACCGTTCCTTCCCAATGGACGTCAGTCTTTGACAGGCTGACACCAGCTGTAGTCCTTCACCAAAGCAGGGGGCATGACGAAGCCGCTTTCACAACTGAGGCAATCCCGTCTGCAAGACGTGCTCGACGTCGCCACTGGCGCCGAGTGAGGAAAGCTGGGGGCATTTCCCCCTCTGGACTTACCCCACCAGCTCCAATGGTGGAAATTGACGCTGCTGTTCCAACTGGGAACAGCTTCGAGCAACTCAAGGAGGTGCGCAAGAACTCTTCAACCGCTGAACTAAAGAAGTCTCCTCCGCCTGCTGAAAACATGACACAGGTGAAGCCGGAGCAGCCCCCTCAGCGGCTGTCCTCCAAAATCCATAGGGTCAGACGGAAAGTCCAAGACTCTGTAATTGACAAAAATTACTCTCGCCGACTAGAGAAAAAGAAGGCTCGGCAGGAGGAGGACCACCCTTTGGCCATACAACGAAAGGCCTTGTCTACATGGGTTCCTATTGCAACAGCCCCTCCAACTTCGGCCTCCCATAAAAAGAGAAGGCCTGAGAATACCCCACTTCCTGCGGCGAACTCCAAAGGCACTGGACCCAAATGCCCTAAGTCTGGGGGCATGATCGTGCATACGGTGTACATGGCTTCCGGGAAAGTGGAAAGTCGTTCTTCCGTAGGTCATCGACCACTCAGTCGGTCGTTGACGAAAACTTAGGAGCAACAACAAAAGCTTCAAGAAATGCTGATGAAAAGGTCAACACTTACCGGGCAGAAAGAAAATCTGGAATCAACATACGAGAACCGCCAGGAACAAGAGACCGACACCGAGTTCCTGCAGAGGGTACTAGAAAGAAAGGATAAGGAGGTCACAGAACAGGCCGCTAATATAAAGCAGACGGTGCTCCTGTTCTAAGACATGGTTGGGATGATGATCCAGCCGGAACCTCCACCCGAAGACCCCCCGATAATCATCAAAGACGACAGAGGGGAGACATCAAACCCTCTTCCGGCTCTATTAGCTACCAGGGAGGAGACGATCTCTAAAGTTGCCCTTGATGACTACATAGCTCAACAAATACGAGCTCATCAGGAAAGCGAAGCGGCTGGCCAAGTCGTCAGAACTGGGCGACCTTATCCAGGCTGGTACGATCAAATCAAGTACCCGCCAGGATATACGATCCCTAAATTCTATGTGTATAAGGGGACAGGCAATCCCCATCAGCACGTCACTCATTTCAGAGCTCTATGCGGCAATACTGGAGGCGACGACAAACTACTGCTTCGCCAGTTCATCGACAGCTTGGCAGAGACAACATTTGAATGGTACTCCGAGCTCCCAAATGATTCTGTCAAAACATTCACGGAGATGGAATTACAATTCACACAGCGGTTTGTAAGCGCTAGCGAGCGCACCCAATCACGAAATTAATCAATGCCAGAGTGAAGCCAGGAGAGACCTGGGTTCAATACGCAATTCGGTGGCGGAACCTATGGTCAAAATGCGAACAACGCATCGAAGAAGCTCCTGCCGTGGGCATGTTTGTGGGGACCTTTAATCCTCAGGAAACTATATCCCAATTCATGATGTTCTTCAAGCCAACCACCTTCCAGGCCTTGATTGACAAGCTGGACCAAATGGACCATAGGCCGTCTTCTTCAAAAACGAATCTCCGGAATGAAAATGGCAAAGGGAAAGCGACCTTCGTTGCCAACGCTCAATAACAACCGAGTGCCCCAAAACAGGTTGCTCGCCAAAGCAACAACCTACGATCCCTCGAAGAGAAGTTGAGACGTCCTTACTCGTTTCTCTGGAATAAAACGAAGAGACTGTTTGAACTGGCGGTGCGCAACAGGATCATCACTTTGCCGGATCTGAGACACCCACTGCATCCCGGTGACATCAACAGTTCCAACTACTGCCCCTACCACAGAGTAATGGGCTACCCAATCGATGATTGCTACATCTTCAAAAATTGGGTTGATGACCAATACCAATAAGGCAAGTTTGCGCTGTCCGAAAACTGAAAGGTAAACCCGCCACAGCAGCACACTCCTAAAAAGGTGGATACGCCGGGGGCATCATGCTCATTTGTAGAAGAAACTCCGTGGGAAGTTGTCCTTTCTGCTAAAACTAAGAGAATGCTGAAGGATCTTCAAGTATGTCCGGCGATCAAATGGAAATGCCCTCGCCAAGAACTCTTAAGCAACTGCGGTCTCTCCAAGGAAAGCTTGCGTATATCCGACGATTCATAGCTAACATCTCCGGAAAATACTGTCCCTACAGCCATCTAATGAAGAAGGGGACCCCATTCATTTTGGATCGTAAATGCCAAGGTGCACTGGACGAAACAAGAAATATCTGCTGAACCCGCCAGTACTGACCGCCCCGGTCAAGGGAAATCCTCTCATCCTGTACACAACAGCCCTTGAAGGTTCTTTAGGCACACTATGGGCACATGAGAACGACCAGGGGAAGGAGAGAGCTCTCTATTATTTGAGTCGAGTTCTCCTGAGGGCAGAAAACGACTACCCCCCCATCGAAAAGCATTGCCTCTCTGAAGACGTTGAAGAATTACAATGCCGTATATCAGAGGTGTGGAGAGATGTACCCTTAAACCAAATCCCGTATTTGAGGGAGACTGGTTATGGTGGCCCTAGGAATCGTTAGTCATATTTTGAGACTAAGATTACCATAGGAGATATGGGATGAATATTATTCTGGATATCATCAATTGAAAGATCAATAGTCATATGTGAGACTGAGATTAGTTTGGGCAATCATGAGTATTTAGGCTCGATTGATTTGAATCAAGGAGGTTCTATCCTCAGAGGACCTAGCCAATTTGGGCTAAGCACTCTTTTCTTCTGTGGCGCCCACATGTGAAGCACGTGAAGCATTAGGCGCTGGGCTTTTCCCAGTGAGTGCTAAGTGTTCATCACACAAAAATGCATTTTAATACCTCTCATTCATTATCAATTTTGTTATTTATCGGTACTATTAATCAGTGTCTGCTCAGTTATTACAGTTTATAGGTATTCGTGATAAAATACTGGAAACACACTCAATATCATGGATATAGCATTTTGGAGCCGACACTGTAATCAGAACAGAAAACTGACCGATATTCAAGAGCTCTTTTGCAATAAATGTGTGCACACAATTTTGGTCCAACACAATACAAGTATGCACAAGCTCTTTTAGGACATGGACCATGGTGGGGACTACCTTGGCACACTCATGACTTGTGCAAGTGGGCAAGTGAGTGTGATGTGTGTCAAATGAAAAGGTGTGATGTGAAATAAAGCATCAAATTTCCCTCCAATTCCATTGATTACAAACCAGGATTATTTAGAGAAATCAAACAATACCAGTGGGCAAGTGGAGAGCACATATGACCACCACACCAAGACGAGACTCATTTTTTGGATTTGGACCGGCGAGTCCCCCAATAGGACCGGTGTCACCGGGTCCCATTGCTCAAAACCTCCCCAATTTTCTTTAGCGCTTTATAGGTATCACATCATCTATTCTATATTGTTTGTTTATTCTATTTTGATGCCTATAAATACCAGAACAGATTAGAGAGAGGGGATGCATATATTCTATAGTTTTGTTTTAGTTTTTGGTTTAGGCTTAAGAGTTGAATGGGCTTTAACTTGGTTTCTTCTTCTTCTTCCCTCTTGAAGTTTTCTTTTGAGAGCTTCATTATGGAGGTTGAACAAGCTACCAATATCTTGTACCTAAAGTTCTTCAAGTGTTAATAATATTGTTATTATTTTGTTTACTTGTTTCTTTTCTTTAATTGCTTTTCTTTTCATTATGTGTAACTAATCTTTCTTTGGTTGTGGTGATGGTGAGGAAATGAGATGAAAGGCTTTGCCTTCCTCCTCCTCCTGTTTATATTTAATATACTTAATGTGATTCTAACTTAAAGATTCTTTAGTATATTGATGTGATATGGTATTTTGAAACCATGGTTACTTTGTAACCTCTTCATATACCATACTAGCTCCCTTTCCCCATTTCACAATGTTTAAGATAAAATCAATTTGGTGTTAAGTTTGCTAAGTTTAGATACGGTATTTTGTGATCAAGTGCTTGACAAACCCTCAGTTTTCATATACCCTATACTATCACAAGCATTTGGCAAAGTTAACACTAAAACTAATTGCTCTGACTTGCCAATTTGTGTTTTTGATGTTGTCGTATGCTTGCTAACCTTTGTGCTTAGTGTTGATACCTCAAACTTGGACATGCAAACAGTAAGTGAACAATACGGACTCGTTTTGTGTTTTGCGTCGAATATCGGTATTTTGATGACTTGTGCTACGCAATCGCATTGATAAATCAGGCTTCACGCCGGGATCGACACAAGGACGGACAACTCATGAGCAAGAGAGCGTTGAAGGAATCGTCGCGATTCGACCATCCAAGCCAAAGCCACGGCCATTTCTTTCTTAACTTTTTTCCTTTGTTTTCTTGTTTTATATTGATTGTTACGTTTTTGCGTATTTTTAATTACCGAAATTAAGACGGTTTCGCTTTGTAGCTAGCCGGTTGAGTACGGGTCGATCCACGGGGAGATGGAATCTTTTCTTTATGCTTTAACGATTTAAATCCAAAAAAATTAGTGATTTTTTTTAAGTTCTACTAATGAGATAAAAGATGATAAAAAGCTTGCTAGGGTTAGGATTAGGTTAGTTCGAGTTTTAGGAATTCCTCATTTTTTCTCAATGCCCTTATTGATATCGGTGTTAAGGTAATCGGCAACAACGGGGATTAGCACGACTAGGAAGGAACTTGCAAGTATAAGCTAGGCTTTCCATGCTTAGTTTCTTCCTTTTGGTCCTTATCCGTCCGTTCTTGGCTCTTAGCCCTAACCTCCGGTTAATTCAACCACAACCGGTCTAATTATGGAATCACCACTATCATGTAGGATAGGGTGCCGTAGTGAGCGGATTGTGGTTCAATTAAAAGGAGTCCGAATTAAGATGATGGGCAAAGAAAAGATTGAGAGATTTCCTTCTCTCAAACTTTCATTCTCCTGTCCTAACAAGTGAGAGATTACTTACCCATTAAAAAGATAAAAACAAATAAGATAGGTAGAAAGAAATTAGGTTAAGGAAAATTACAACTAGCTATTTGAGACCTCACCTTGGCAAGGATTTTACTCAAGCATCATTGTTGTGAATGATAAAGAAAATAGAAGAAAGAAAACAAAAGAAAAAAACTACAATAAAATAATACGGCTAAATTAACAAATGAAGAATTGCAAATACTAAAGAGACATGCAGAATAAAAGAACTCTCTTTTTATTTTTATTAATAAACGCTCATAAACTTGCTACAATTTTTCATAAAGAAAGAACACAATTAAATTCTAAAAAGTAAACTAAAGAAAAAGCATACCTCATTTGACTTTGAGCTCTTCTATTTATAGATAGGAAGGTGAAACCCTAGGTTACATTCTGAGCTAAACCTGAGATTACAAAACTACCCCAAAAGAGCCAAGTCAACGCGGAGCTAACTGCCACCGACACTGCTCAGTCGCGACCGCGGAACCGCGGCAGAAGTGCCTATTTAGACGCGGTTCCGCGACCATTTGGTGGACTTATAGGATCATCTTTTCAGGGCTTCTCCATATTGCTTTTATCTTCTGTTTGGTACACTTGGTTTCTCAAAAGCTCTTCTGTTCTCTTCCAGATATTCAGCAGTGGACTTTTTCCTTGAGCTCCGCGTTTGAAGTCTTGGATCTTGTGCTGCCCTTGTGCTTTGTGTATTGAAATGACCAACGATTTGCCATTTTGTCCCTTGAACTGGTAGGCGGCATCATACGAATGGTTAGCGGAGATCAGTATTCATCTGTTGTTTGTCGTAGTCCCACATTTGTTGCGACTTTTCAAGAATTTCACTGTAAAGAGCTGAGAACCTGTAACCTGCATTTATTCAGCAAACACGGATTAAAAGTACCTATATATATGCAATGTGATTAAGAATGGACGGTATAACAATGCAAAAATCTGATATGAACAGATACCCCCAAACTTATCTTTTGCTCGTCCCGAACAAAGCCAATTTTATTCTCAAGAAGTCCTAGCCTCACTTTCGCAGGGAACGAGATTGCACTGAGCACGTGCAACAAACCGCTAAACCTCTAGGTGTCCTTAGTAGGAGGAGTGTTGTCTCCTGAGGGTTTTCAGCGAATACTTCCCACAAAATCCGATCAATTTGGCCGTTGACTCTAATTCTTCAATTCAGTATTCTAGCAAAAAATTCTATTATCTTCAACTTAGAAATCATCAACCCGTATTCTTCACACTTTCTTATCATTTAACTTAAGATCATATACGTTTTGCCATTTTATAAAGCTTTCAGCATCTCCTAAGTTTTCCTTCTAAGGCGCAATCTTAACTCAGGAATTTTTATCATCTCTACTGAAGATATAAGCCCTATCTTTTATTCATATCTCTCCTCCAAACTCCAATCATATACCCCTACGTGTGTGTAATTATCACCCATACACTTGGAAATTCAATTCAAGCTATCATACTCTTGTCCATCTTCCAAAATACTTTTTAGTTGGTGAATTCCAGATGAAATTGCTCATATATCCTTCATGCGACCGTTAATTAGACGACCGATTACAAAATGTGCTTGCGCAATTAGGCGTAATTCCTCGTCTTGCAACACCTAAGACTTAGCAGTGACTCCTAGACTAGTTGGTCTAAGGCACTAGGTGATAAAACACCCTCGCTATATTTTTTATTTATGTTGCCTTAAGCAATTACAAAACCAGTTTTCATTTTCTTTTTATCTCTTTATTCACCATTTATATTTTTATTTTATTTTCCTTTATACTAAGGATTTTAGACAAGAGCATTTCAAGGTATTCTCTACTGTCCCAAGTTTCAAGATGTGTGTAAGTGCGTATAGTAGGGTATATATTTTCAGAATCTGGACATAAGGTTCAGAATTATTTTTCAGTCTTATACATCAAATAGAGCTTTTAATACTCTTCCGTTATTTCGATTTAGCCCAAGAACTGAAACTCAAAATTTGCCAATTTCTAAATAAACTATAAGGACGTATATTTTCTACAGTTAAACTTTAAGAAATATTATTTTTAGGGTTTTAAATTTACTAAGTCTAGGATCTAGTTCTTCCTAACTAGTCAACCGTTTTGTTGAACTTGAGTCAAATATGGCCAAAATTGAAAATTTCAATTTTTATAATTTTTCAATTATATATATATATATATATATATATATATATATATATTTTATTTTTAATTTTTATATTTTTTTTAAAGATGCAATGCAGAATTAAATATGCAAAGAAAAAAAACAAATACAACAACAACAACAACTGAGCCTTTTATCCCAAACATATGGGGTAGGCTACATGAACCAATATGAGAATCACGCCGGGTCCAGCACATGAATCCTCTGTCTCCACTCACTTCTATCGAACAATATACTTTCATTGAGTCCTTTGGCAACCATATCGTTTCGTATCACCTCCATCCATGTTTTCTTCGGTCTCCCTTTTGCCCTTTTACCATTGCCCATATCGAGAGTATCTATTCGTCGAACCGGTGCTTCCATAGGTCTGCGTTACACATGACCAAACCATCTTAGCCGGTTTTCCCGCATCTTCTCCTCCACAGGTGCTATACCAACTTTTGCACAAATATCCTCATTTCGCACCTTATCTTTTCTAGTGTTACCGCACATCCAACGAAGCATGCGCATCTCCGCTACATGCATCTTCTGTGTATGATGCTTCTTAGGAGCCCAGCATTCTGTACCATATAATAAGGCAGGCCGAATAGCGCTCCGATAAAACTTCCCTTTCAATTTTAACGGAAAGTTACGATCACACAAAATCCCTGTTGCACTCCTCCATTTCAACCAACCAGCTTGGATCCTTTGATTAACATCACTATCGATCTCCCCATTCTTTTGGATGATGGAACCTAGATATCTAAACTGGTCGCTCGGTGATATCTCTTGCCCTTCCAATGTTATACCAATATGGTTTTGACTTCTCTGGCTACTAAATTTGCAGTGCATATATGCTGTCTTGGACCTGCTCAATCTGAATCCCCGAGATTCCAATGTTTGCCTCCATAATTCCAATTTGGCATTAACCCCTGCTTTCGTCTCATTTACTAGAACAATATCATCAGCGAATAGCATACACCAATGTACCTCATCTTGGATAGTTCTAGTAAGCTCATCCATTACGATGGTAAACAGGAATGGACTTAATGTAGATCCTTGATGTAAACCAATAGTAATCTGAAAATCACTCGTTAAGCCGCCGCAAGTTCTGACATTTGCCACTACTCCGTCGTACATATCCTTGATTATGTTAATATACTTGACGGGGACCCCCTTCTTCATCATTGTCCCCCATAATATCTCTCTAGGTACCTTGTCGTACGCTTTTTCTAAATCAATAAATATCATATGCAAATCTCTTCTCCTCTCTCGAAAGCGCTCGACAAGTTGACGAAGCAAATGAATCGCCTCTGTCGTTGATCGTCTGTAACACCTTAGAATGTGTTTTGTAGCTAATTATATTTTAATGTGTGGTTTTTAATAAAAAGTTTACCAAATTAAGTTTTAAATATTTTATCTTATTTAATGTGTATTTTATTTGAATTTTGTTAGGCACACACACACTTGTGCATGACAACTAGGGTTTAGAGATGGGGTTAGACCATGTTTAGCAAGCATGATGGATTAACCCATTCTTTTTAGGTTAATTATTGTTTAAGTGCTTTGGGTTTAATAGTGTTATGGTTGAATTTAGGAAATGTTTTATTATTGGGTTAAATGTTGACTTTGAGAGAGAGAGAGAGAGAGCATGGGCATCATGGCTTTGCCCATGCCTCATTTAATGAGGTGAGAGGGAGTGAGAAGAGAGGAGGGGTTAGCTTTGTTTAGTTCTCTCATTTCTCATTCTCTTTTCTCTCTTTTCCCTCACTCTCTCAAACACACACACACCCCCTCACACTCTCTGGCAGAACAACATCAGCATCATTAGCAGCAGCAGCAACAATAGCAAGAGCAGCAGCAGAAGAGGCAACAGCAAGAACAACAACAACAAGATCAGCATCAGCTACAACAACAGCCTCATCATCATCATCATCATTAGCAGTGGCAGCAGCATCCTCACCATCAGCAACAACAACAAGATCAGCATCAGAAGCAGCAGCAAGCAACAGTAGCAGGAGCATCAGCAGCTGTAGCAGCTTCTTTCACCTCCTTCACCTGCTTCCTAGGGTTGCATAGGGTATATTTCTGAACTCCAATCCCTAGTGTGCTTAGTTGTGTGATTATTAGCTCGATTAGTGTTAAATTAGCTTGTTTGGTGCTAGTTATGGTAATTTGTGTGGAAATTGGTTAAGTCTTGTTTGTGTTGGTTAACCTAGCCTATTTTAGTGTTAATAGGGTCACTTGAACTGAGAAATACCCCAGATTACACTAAAATACCATAGGGATGTGTTTTGTGCAAAAATTGGTGTTTTAATGAGATTTTTGTGACTTTTGTGATCTGCTATAGACCCGATGCCTTCAGGTCAAAATTGAGGATACTGGGACATGATACCTAGGTCTAGAATACACCACCAGAAGACGAGCCACCCTACCCCTAACCTGGCCGCCAATTTCCTTGTTTTGGCCGCAAATTGCGGCCCAGAGAGGGGCTTGGGTGTTGGGGTTTTGGTGTAGGGCTCCCTGCTATGTTGTCTAGGTCTTTGGCATGTCTAGTTTTGTAAGTTTTGGCCTGTAGGATAATCTGGGACTATATATCGCTTATGTGTTTCGTTGTGTTTGCGCGATACGCGCGATACGTGAGCGGGTTCTGTGATCCAGCGTATCGCGGCGTGTCGCGATGGTTTTAGACGCATACACACACGATTCAGCGTATCGTGCACACGCGCGTTTAGTTCGCGACGCGAGTTTCTCGTTTCGATTCGATATCGCGTTTCGCGAGATATTTTAGCTTATATGTGATTTCCATGTCATATTTACAGGTTTGCAGGCAGGAGCTACGGACACGGCTATAGGGGGAGCAGATGATAGGATTCACCCAGCGTGGAGTTTAGGTGAGTAGATTTAACATCTACAGGGGAATCGCCCGCATGGCGTTATGCGTCTGGGTTAGGATTCAAATTCCTGTCGCACATTCTACGTCATTATAGAATTGCGCCTTACTGCATTTCCTTGATATAGTTATATACTGTGACTAGCAGCCGTAGGACACTGCACACATTATTGACGGCCCATGTTGCACGAGCACGGATTGCATGCTACACACACACCGTCAATAATTGCCATGTCACACACTACCCCTTATAGCTACTATTGCTTGACACCCTTGACATCTAGCTTACCGGTATACCTATAGTGTATCACACCTTTAGTGATAGGTATATTTTCACTTGCGATACAGCTACAGGTATACCTCCTACACATTTTACCTATATCGGGAAGGATTTCCTACATATGTTACTTATACCCAGGGGGGTATACAACATCAGTTCCTATAGGTAGATACCTATACCTTGCTACACCTGTATGTTAGACACATATTCAGTCGCTGTCGCATATTTACATTTACTGATGTTAGTTAGTTGTACCTTATCTTGTTTTCGCATACATCTGGTTCAGCTATATACTTGTGTTTACCTGCTCGCATTCAGATATATCGCATACATTTATTCCTGGATTTGCGTACTGTTTATCTGGATTTATATGATGTTTTCGGGATTTGGGAACCGCGGGAGTTCATGAAATTATGCATACATGTAACAACCCGGTTTTCTTGATATGATATTTGAGCGTCCCCCATGAGTTTTATCGGTGCTGATTATATACTCCATACGAGGTGTGGTTGCCGTATGAGAGTACATGGTGGGGCCCGGTATGGCTCCCGTCGGCAAGAAGATCGATGGGTTTGCCGATTGAGCCTGGAGGCGGGTGAGTACCTACCGGTGATTGGTTGGACCTGGCAGTTGTCCGGAGGCTACTGGCCAGAGTCGAGAGATGGATGCGGGAGGATCTGTACTGTCGGGGCCGAGGGCCGATACCGCAGACGGACCCCGTGGGCTGATCCGGACTGACGGAGCCCGATATACGAGGATTTCTGTGTCGATGCTTGGCACACGGTTTCATGATATTTCTTTAACCCCTTTTTGTATATATAACAGGGGATTTAGCCGTTGTTATATATACCCTTACACCAATATTAGTGGTATGGGACGCTAATATATGTGTATTGCCCCCATCATGTTTATTTCTGTACATATATATACCTTTAGGATGTTAGATTCTTACTTGAGATTGGACTTGGGATACTAGGTGATTCATTGGGATTTGGACATTGGATATACCTATGTGATTGGTGATTTGTACATTCGGGATATAGGAGATTACTCGATATTGTACATTGAGGAGATGTGAGACTTATATGATGTGAGTGCTCAATGTGGGGGCTGATTTGAGGATTTGGGATTGGAGTATCTTGATGGATTGTGATACTGCCACGACGTCAGGTTTCCGTGGGAAATGACATATTCCACCCTATACCTTACCCTTACCTACCTTATGCACAGATTTATATATTGGTAGTACTTGTAGTGTACCCTTATGATAGTTGCATATTTGCTTTCGCATATCTCTATTGCATAGTTATTGCATACTATTGTCATGTTATTATTGCTTCACATATTGATTGTACCTGCTAGTGTACTCTCCTTATTTCAGCATTGCATGACATATTATTATTGTAATCGCATATCATAGATTCATGCTGTACGTGCATTCCTGCGATTACCTGCATATGTTTTATACTATTCACGAGTTGGAAACTCACCCCCGTTGTTCCACAGGTGTTTCAGGTTTTTCCCCAGAGTAGTCAAGGCAGGCTATTCCTCTATTTCAGCTATCCAGCTATCACCTTTTGCTACAGATACCGCATCATCTCACAGTACCATCTTGCTTAGGTGGGTTAGATGATTATCTGTATTTCACATTGTACATTCGTTGTATTTGTACTCTCCATCTACTATTGTATATTTGACATAGAGACTTGGTGAGGACGTTAGTGTGTATTATTGTGGATTTGATGTCTTTTATTTACAGCTTTTTCTCTACTGTCCTTATTTTTCTGTTGTATTCATCTTGACTAGTCTTTATAAAAAGGGGGTGTTGCTAAAATTTTAAAGGAAAGAAAGTAAGACTTTTAAAGAATTTGGGTTGCGATTTCAAATGTTTCAAAACTTATATTATCTTTTCCGTATTTTTCATGGTTTAGATTTCTGGGTTTGGCTTTCTTTTACTACGTTGCGTCTTTAGGCGTTGCGTAGTATTAGGGCCGTCACGGGCCAATTTTGGGTCGTGACAAAGTTGGTATCAGAGCGTTAGGTTTTACCTTTCGGAGTGTAGGATGACCTTAGTATGATGGAGTAGGTGGCTTAGGCAGAGTAACGTAGTGTGTGTATGTCTGCAGCATACCCACAGCGCGGTACTTTGCATTAAGTGACCTAAGTACAATTTGCTTGACATTCCTTCCTTGATGATTCATATCTTTGAGATTCGATTTCCTCATTCTTATCGAATCTCATCCTATATCTATTTATAGCCTTGCCGCCGACGACTATGGGGACTCAGAGCGATGCAGCGAGGGCCGAGGTCAGAGTTAGCTCGGGTGAGACGAATACTGACCAGGATGGCACTCTAGTTGCACAGGTGCAGACGGATCAGCCTACGATCTATACTATGGATAGACTTTTGGTAGAGATGCAGGAGTTCCGCCAGACGATGAGTTCTTTGGTGGATGTCGTTCGGGAGCTGCGACAGGAGGTTGTCACCCCCGTTACTCAGCCGTCCCTTACGATCAGCATGCAGCAGTCCGTCACCTACATAGCACCAGTGGTTGCAGCTCCAGTTGACGAGGCATATATTCCAGGACAGTGGAGGACTCGTACCAGCGTACCAGCCCAGAGACAGAGGTTTGGTCGTCAAGGCAGATTTCGTGGCCGTCGCGGGAGTAACAGAGGCTTAGGACGAGGACAGTCGTTCAACTCTCATTCCCAGGATGGTCAGCAGTCAGCACGTGGATGTTTTCGATGCGGGAGCCTTCAGCACTTCGTCAGGGGTTGTTCCTTAGCACCTCGTCATGATCGTTTTCAGAGAGGCCGTGGACGTGGAAGATTTGCTCAAAGGGCTCAGTCTACCAGAGGAGTTCATCCAGCTGCGAGTAGAGGGCAGACACAGGAGTTTGCTTCTACTCATCGGGACGCGCAGACGTCCAATATGGAGTTTTCAGGTACCCTCGAGTTATATGTTCTCTTGGTGTATTTGTTTGTTTCTTGCTTGTACCGTGGTTGGGTAGATTAGTCGTAGTTGTGCTAACTTCTGTCAGCGATCCTTTGGTTGCGCGACACGTATTCAGTTGTGTGCCAAGCAGATAGGAGATGGAGATTTCGTCCGTCGTTTTGATCCTTCTAGAGATGTTGGATTTGACGTTCTCCTGGGCATGGGCTGGTCAGTTACGTGTTAGGCGTCTGTGGACTACCGTGAGGAAACAAGTTAGGTTTTATTTTCCCCGGCAAGTCAGTTCTTGTTGTGCAGGTGGATAGTTGTGCCGCCTCTTACAGCTTGAATTCAGCCTTTTAGCTAGTCGGCTACTGAGGAGATGTCGTGGATTCTTAGCGTTCATTCGTGATACCGGAGCCACAGTGGGATTGTTGGACCGGGTTCCTTTCGTGCGAGAGTTTTTCCGACATTGTTCCGGATGAGCCGGCGAAGCTTGGGAGCTTAAAGGATCAGCTGCAGAGTTTTGGTTTGGGGAGTTTTGTGCGTCTGAGTGTTTCGCTTTTGGAAACTCCTATTTCTGTTCGTCCAGGAGGAAGACGGCATTTTAGGATTGCGTATCGACGGATCGTCAATTGAACCGGCTTACGGTGCGGATAGGTATCCTTCATCTCGCCGTGACGATTTCCTCCGACCAGCTCCAGAGTGCGAGACATTTTCTAAGTTTGTTTGGGATCAGGTCATCATTTTTGAGGATTCGGAGTGATGGCATTCCGAAGACTACCTTATGCGTGCTATGGGCTTTGGGTGTTTTTGTGAGTCGTTGGATTCCCTGATGCCCTAGCAGCATTCGTAGATGTGATGAACCAGATTTCTTCAGGCCGTTTCTCAACCAGTTATTGTTGTGTTATTTACAACATTCTGGTCTATCTAATGTGTCTTGAGGGACAGAAGCAGCACTTGAGGATTTGTTATGTAGATACTGGGAGAGCACCAGCAGTTGCTAAATTTTCGAAGTGTTTCTTCAGGCTTGTCTTGTGTTGACTCCTAGGTCTTGTAGTCACGGGAGACGGTTTCGTACGGTCCCGAGGGAGATCGTGACCGTACAGCTTAGGCCCAGACTTGTGTGCAGGACGGAGATCCGCGGATTGTTGGGCTTAGCAGGGTTTTTACCGCCGTTTCATGCAGGATTGCTAGAGTAGTGCTGCACCGTCGACTGAATTGACCAAAAAGGAGGTTTCTTTTCTTTGAACTGAGGCATGTGTACGGAGTTTTCAGCAGTTGAAGATTCAGTTAACAGCTGCATCAGTTCTTCCTTTGCTTTTGGTTCGGGCGACCTTGTTGTTTAACTGTAATGTTTCTTGAGTGGGCTCGAGTGTGTACTGAGGTGACACTATAGAGTTATCGCTTTTGCTTCCCTACATTTGGAGGAAGTACGAGGAGGATATTCCACTCATGATCTGGAGATGGCCGCGGTGGTTTTGCGTTGGAGATTTAGAGACACTACTTGCTTGAGAGTCGTGTCAGAATTTCACGGACCACTAGAGCTTAGTGTACATCTTCCTGCAGCAGATTTAGATTGTTGTGTTAGTCTTCTGCAGATTTACAGTTCTTGTGTGATCGTTGAGTATAGCTTAGTTCGTCTCTACGGAGGGGACAGCTTGCTCATGTCCGCGCCCGACCACTTTCCTTAAGTCGTTTTCGCGAGACACTGCCCACCGAAGCTCGTTCGTCAGCGATACTTGAGCCTACTCGGCTGGGTAATGATTCGGAGACCTTGATTTACGACAATGATGTGCTAAGTTTAGGACGCGTTTGTGTACCTGGTTTCATCGGGTAGAGATGTGAAACCCTAAAGCATGCACATCTGTCAATTCTCTGTAGGCATTCAAGTTCCACCAGCTTAGGCGTGACTTGTGAGATAGTTACGAGTGGATAGGGATGTAAAGAGAAGTTTCAGGTTTCGTTTCAAGGTGTCAGTCTTGTTGTGTGCTTGGGTCGAGCATCTGAGGCCGGCTGGAGAGTTGCAACCTTTTACCGTTCCGAAGCAGGAATGGGAGCAGATCTCCACGAATTTCGATATGGTTTCTACCCAAGTTTAGTCAGGGTATGACTCCATTCGGATTCTTGTTGTCCGGTTTTACTCAGTTTGCTCAGTTGTTCTGTGTTAAGTTGTGTGTTTGTTTTGTTTGTCGTCAGCAGTTGGGATCGTCACTCGCCATCGTAGGGTTCTCCTTCGATAGCTGTTATCAGGAGACACTCCAATTGGCCACCCTTAGGCTAGGGGTTAGGTCGTGTCGACCACCAGCCTGTTGTTTTTCTGACTCTGCGTAAGTAGGATTTTAGACCCCAGCTAGTCCAGAGCTTCAGAGATAGTCCAGTTGTGTTCAGGTCAGGATGAGAATTGTCCATTGCAAACAGATGTTTTATGCGACTGTGCTGGTCGCAGGCTTGAGTGCGCAGTGGCAAATCATGTATTCCTACGGACTTTCCGATGAAGGACGTGTTGGATTTTGGGAAGCTTGTCCCAGGGTTTAGGCCCTTCTGAGATCCTATAAGCGAGTTAGTTTCGTTGCCTTTAGTTTGGCACTTCCGCCTAGATTTTTGGATTTTCATCCCGTATTCCTTGTGATGATACTTTACAATTACCTTCATTGCCTTTATCGCATGTTTTGGCGCCAGACCATTTAGCTGGACGCGATCTTCTGTTCACCAGCAGCCATGTGTGTTAATGGCTCGGCAGGTGGAGGAACATCGGTCAAGGGTCTTGCCATCTGTGAAGGGCTTTCTTGGGCGTAGCCGTATAGTGAGATAGTCACTTAGGAGACTGCGAGCGAGATTTGAGGATTTTTATCTTCTCTTTGAAGGTACGCGTAAAAGTATATTTTTAAATTCGGGGACGAATTTCTTTTAAGGGGGGAGATTGTAACACCTTAGAATGTGTTTTGTAGCTAATTATATTTTAAAGTGTGGTTTTTAATAAAAAGTTTACCAAATTAAGTTTTAAATATTTTATCTTATTTAATGTGTATTTTATTAGAATTTTGTTAGGCACACACACACTTGTGCATGACAACTAGGGTTTAGAGATGGGGTTAGACCATGTTTAGCAAGCATGATGGATTAACCCATTCTTTTTAGGTTAATTATTGTTTAAGTGCTTTGGGTTTAATAGTGTTATGGTTGAATTTAGGAAATGTTTTATTATTGGGTTAAATGTTGACTTTGAGAGAGAGAGAGAGAGCATGGGCATCATGGCTTTGCCCATGCCTCATTTAATGAGGTGAGAGGGAGTGAGAAGAGAGGAGGGGTTAGCTTTGTTTAGTTCTCTCATTTCTCATTCTCTTTTCTCTCTTTTCCCTCACTCTCTCAAACACACACACACCCCCTCATACTCTCTGGCAGAACAACATCAGCATCATTAGTAGCAGCAGCAACAATAGCAAGAGCAGCAGCAGAAGAGGCAACAGCAAGAACAACAACAACAAGATCAGCATCAGCTACAACAACAGCCTCATCATCATCATCATCATTAGCAGTGGCAGCAGCATCCTCACCATCAGCAACAACAACAAGATCAGCATCAGAAGCAGCAGCAAGCAGCAGTAGCAGGAGCATCAGCAGCTGTAGCAGCTTCTTTCACCTCCTTCACCTGCTTCCTAGGGTTGCATAGGGTATATTTCTGAACTCCAATCCCTAGTGTGCTTAGTTGTGTGATTATTAGCTCGATTAGTGTTAAATTAGCTTGTTTGATGCTAGTTATGGTAATTTGTGTGGAAATTGGTTAAGTCTTGTTTGTGTTGGTTAACCTAGCCTATTTTAGTGTTAATAGGGTCACTTGAACTGAGAAATACCCCAGATTACACTAAAATACCATAGGGATGTGTTTTGTGCAAAAATTGGTGTTTTAATGAGATTTTTGTTACTTTTGTGATCTTCTATAGACCCGATGCCTTCAGGTCAAAATTGAGGATACTGGGACATGATACCTAGGTCTAGAATACACCACCAGAAGACGAGCCACCCTACCCCTAACCTGGCCGCCAATTTCCTTGTTTTGGCCGCAAATTGTGGCCCAGAGGGGGGCTTGGGTGTTGGGGTTTTGGTGTAGGGCTCCCTGCTATGTTGTCTAGGTCTTTGGCATGTCTAGTTTTGTAAGTTTTGGCCTGTAGGAAAATCTGGGACTATATATCGCTTATGTGTTTCGTTGTGTTTGCGCGATACGCGCGATACGTGAGCGGGTTCTGTGATCCAGCGTATCGCGGCGTGTCGCGATGGTTTTAGACGCGTACACACACGATTCAGCGTATCGTGCACACGCGCGTTTAGTTCGCGACGCGAGTTTCTCGTTTCGATTCGATATCGCGTTTCGCGAGATATTTTAGCTTATATGTGATTTCCATGTCATATTTACAGGTTTGCAGGCAGGAGCTACGGACACGGCTACAGGGGGAGCAGATGATAGGATTCACCCAGCGTGGAGTTTAGGTGAGTAGATTTAACATCTACAGGGGAATCGCCCGCATGGTGTTATGCGTCTGGGCTAGGATTCAAATTCCTGTCGCACATTCTACGTCATTATAGAATTGCGCCTTACTGCATTTCCTTGATATAGTTA
The DNA here is from genome assembly GCA_030015575.1 of Agapanthus africanus. Classification (NCBI taxonomy): domain Eukaryota; kingdom Viridiplantae; phylum Streptophyta; class Magnoliopsida; order Asparagales; family Amaryllidaceae; genus Agapanthus; species Agapanthus africanus. Next base: position 128,239,502 of record JASDDO010000022.1, on the reverse strand, counting down.
TATACTGTGACTAGCAGCCGTAGGACACTGCACACATTATTGACGACCCATGTTGCACGAGCACAGATTGCATGCTACACACACACCGTCAATAATTGCCATGTCACACACTACCCCTTATAGCTACTATTGCTTGCCACCCTTGACATCTAGCTTACCGGTATACCTATAGTGTATCACACTTTTAGTGATAGGTATATTTTCACTTGCGATACAGCTACAGGTATACCTCCTACACATTTTACCTATACCGGGAAGGATTTCCTACATATGTTACTTATACCCAGGGGGGGTATACAACATCAGTTCCTATAGGTAGATACCTATACCTTGCTACACCTGTATGTTAGACACATATTCAGTCGCTGTCGTATATTTACATTTACTGATGTTACTTAGCTGTACCTTATCTTGTTTTCGCATACATCTGGTTCAGCTATATACTTGTGTTTACCTGCTCGCATTCAGATATATCGCATACATTTATTCCTGGATTTGCGTACTGTTTATCTGGATTTTATATGATGTTTTCGGGATTTTGGAACCGCGGGAGTTCATGAAATTATGCATACATGTAACAACCCGGTTTTCTTGATATGATATTTGAGCGTCCCCCATGAGTTTTATCGGTGCTGATTATATACTCCATACGAGGTGTGGTTGCCGTATGAGAGTACATGGTGGGGCCCGGTATGGTTCCCCTCGGCAAGAAGATCGATGGGTTTGCCGATTGAGCCTGGAGGCGGGTGAGTACCTACCGGTGATTGGTTGGACCTGGCAGTTGTCCGGAGGCTACTGGCCAGAGTCGAGAGATGGATGCGGGAGGATCTGTACTGTCGGGGCCGAGGGCCGATACCGCAGACGGACCCCGTGGGCTGATCCGGACTGACGGAGCCCGATATACGAGGATTTCTGTGTCGATGCTTGGCACACGGTTTCATGATATTTCTTTAACCCCTTTTTGTATATATAACAGGGGATTTAGCCGTTGTTATATATACCCTTATACCAATATTAGTGGTATGGGACGCTAATATATGTGTATTGCCCCCATCATGTTTATTTCTGTACATATATATACCTTTAGGATGTTAGATTCTTACTTGAGATTGGACTTGGGATACTAGGTGATTCATTGGGATTTGGACATTGGATATACCTATGTGATTGGTGATTTGTACATTCGGGATATAGGAGATTACTCGATATTGTACATTGAGGAGATGTGAGACTTATATCATGTGAGTGCCCAATGTGGGGGCTGATTTGAGGATTTGGGATTGGAGTATCTTGATGGATTGTGATACTGCCACGACGTCAGGTTTCCGTGGGAAATGACATATTCCACCCTATACCTTACCCTTACCTACCTTATGCACAGATTTATATATTGGTAGTACTTGTAGTGTACCCTTATGATAGTTGCATATTTGCTTTCGCATATCTCTATTGCATAGTTATTGCATACTATTGTCATGTTATTATTGCTTCACATATTGATTGTACCTGCTAGTGTACTCTCCTTATTTCAGCATTGCATGACATATTATTATTGTAATCGCATATCATAGATTCATGCTGTACGTGCATTCCTGCGATTACCTGCATATGTTTTATACTATTCACGAGTTGGCAACTCACCCCCGTTGTGCCACAGGTGTTTTAGGTTTTTCCCCAGAGTAGTCGAGGCAGGCTATTCCTCTATTTCAGCTATCCAGCTATCACCTTTTGCTACAGATACCGCATCAGCTCACAGTACCATCTTGCTTAGGTGGGTTAGATGATTATCTGTATTTCACATTGTACATTCGTTGTATTTGTACTCTCCATCTACTATTGTATATTTGACATAGAGACTTGGTGAGGACGTTAGTGTGTATTATTGTGGATTTGATGTCTTTTATATACAGATTTTTCTCTACTGTCCTTATTTTTCTGTTGTATTCATCTTGACTAGTCTTTATAAAAAGGGGGTGTTGCTAAAATTTTAAAGGAAAGAAAGTAAGACTTTTAAAGAATTTGGGTTGCGATTTCAAATGTTTCAAAACTTATATTATCTTTTCCGTATTTTTCATGGTTTAGATTTCTGGGTTTGGCTTTCTTTTACTACGTTGCGTCTTTAGGCGTTGCGTAGTATTAGGGCCGTCACGGGCCAATTTTGGGTCGTGACATCGTCCAGGCATGAACCCAAATTGGTTTTCTGTTATCTTAATATCCTTCCTTAGCCTGTGTTCAATCACTCTCTCCCAAAGTTTCATGGTGTGACACATCAGTTTTATTCCACGGTAGTTTGAGCAACTTGAATGTCACCCTTGTTCTTGTAGATAGGTACAAGGATACTTTTCCTCCATTCATTTGGCATCTTTTTTGTCTGCCAAATCTTATTAAACAGATCTATCAGCCATTTAACGCCTATTTCTCCTAAGCATCTCCAAATCTCGATAGGAATCCCGTCAGGACCAACCGCTTTTCTTGAACCCATTCTGTTCAAAGCTTCTTTAACCTCAGGAAGTCTTATTTTACGCATGAAATCACAGTTTATATCTTGAGATTGAATGACAAGTCCATCCAAATTCTTAGTAAAGCTCTCATTGAACAATTTGTCAAAATAATCTCTCCATCTTTCCTTGATATCCTCATCTCGAACTAAAACCTTCTGATTTTCATTTTTGACACACTTCACCGCACATAAGTCTCTAGTCTTCCATTCCCGCATTCGAGAAATCCGGTATATATCATTTGCAGCCTCTTTAGTGTCTAATTTCTCGTACACCTCCTTGTAGACCTTAGATTTAGCTTCCCGAACAGCTTTCTTAACTTCCTTTTTAGCCATTTTGTACTTCTCAAATCTCTTCACATCTCTACTTTTCTTCAGATCTTTATAAGAATCCCTTTTAATTTTAATAGCAGCCTTTACATCTTCATTCCACCATGATATGTCCTTAGATGGTGGAGCACCACCTCTCGACTCACCAAGTAGATCTCTAGCTACCTTCTTGATACAACTAGCCATTTTGTTCCATGTTTTGTCTGGATCATCTTCCGACTGCCAATCCGCTTCTTGTACTACACGATTTATAAAAGCTTTTTGATCACCTTCTTTCAATCGCCACCATTTAATTTTAGGCTCTACCTTACGTCTAATCTTCGTAGGTTCTCTTCTAAATCGAAAATCTAGAACTAAAAGTCTATGTTGAGTGGTTACACTCTCACCTGGCACTACCTTACAGTCGATACAACAACCTCTATCTATTCTTCTCGTCAGAAAAAAGTCTATTTGACTAGCACTTGATCCGCTCCTAAAAGTGATAAGGTGGGACTCTCTTTTCCTAAACCAGGTGTTTGCTAAGATCAAGTCATAAGATAAAGCAAAATCTAGAATCGAGTCACCTAATTCATTACTTTGTCCGAAACCAAAACCTCCATGGATAGTATCAAACCCACTACGACTAGTACCTACATGTCCATTAAGATCACCACCAATAAATAACTTCTCTCCACTAGGTATACTTTGCACCACCTCGTCTAAATCGTCCCAGAATAGACGCTTACTAGCGTCATCAAGACCTATCTGTGGTGCATAAGCACTAATAATATTAAGAATCTCTCCACCTAGAATAAGCTTAACCAGTAAAATTCTATCACCTTTTCTCCTAATCTCAACTACATCCTCAAGCAACCGTCTATCTATGATTATTCCTACCCCATTACGATTTTTATCTCTACCCGTATACCAAAGCTTATAACTCCAAGGCTCTATGACTCTACTCTTTTCACCTACCCACTTAGTTTCTTGCAAACACATAATACCAACTCTCCTCCTAATCATTACCTCCACTAATTCTATTAGTCTACCCGTAAGGGAACCTATGTTTCAGGAAGCTAGACGGATCCTATGAAACCCTTGCTTATTTGTCACTACACCCGGGGTCCGATGTAGCGTGCCGTCTCTGGACGACGACCCTTGCTTATTTGTCACTACACCCGGGGTCCGATGTAGCACGCCGTCTGTAGACGACGGACCTTGCTTATTTGTCACTACATCCGGGGTCCGATGTAGCGCGCCATCTCTGGATGACGACCCTTGCTTATTTGTCACTACACCCGGGGTCCGATGTAGCGCGCCGCATCTGGACGACGACCTAGAAGCCCTTGCATATTTAACACTACACCCGGGATCCGATGTAGCGCGTCGCTGAGTAGGGAACGCCCCAACGATATTCTTATTATGGTTCATGTCATAGAATGTGACAAAGTTTTACGTTGGCTGTCACAAGCCTACCACAACCCTCACCCTTTCTCATCCGGACTTGGGACCGGCAACGGTGGGTTTAAGAAAAAAGAAAAAAAACAAATATGTACAAAAAATAAAAATATGCAGATGCAATGCAAAGATAACTATTAACAATACCCTTACCCCCAAACTTATTAATAGTAGTGTCCTCACTGCTTCCTGCGGCGTCTACTAGACGCGGCTTCACTAGCCTCACCTCTATCTGTTAGTTATATATATGCCTTAGAGGCCATTACTGTACATACGATGTATATTGTAATGGATCCTTGGACATATATAGGGAGGACTTTCTTGCTCGACATGATAGTATGCTATATGGTTGTACTTTATCTTAACATGTACTCTGATTGTCTCTATGTTACATGTTGATAAAGCCCATAGGATATGTACTCGACTACTGGGACAATGATGAGATCATACTAGTGGGGCCACGGTAGTCGACGAGTACATCCTATAACTGTTCCTAGTCGAGGGTGTATCGAGACAGGGCATCGATACACCAGAGTAGACTAGCGTATACGCATCTTGACCCATATGACGGGCGATGGATGATCCCATATACATCGGTGTTTGACATCAAGGATGGTGTATGGGTGCTCAGTAAAGACTGGGTACACTGGACGGACTCGCCGAGAACTCCCAGATGGTATTATACCATACATCAGATGGCAGTTGAACGGTGACACTGGTACAGAGTAGTCTGTTGACCCGAGATCGTCATAGAGTCTTGTGTGATTCCCACTGTGCTTTGATTTCCATCATACCACGTCCAAGTGGGCGTGCAAAAAGGTGGCTTTTGGGTAGAGTCCCGAATCACATGGAGGCAATGAGCGATAGGAGGGGATTCGTCTCTCCCGGTATAGGAAGTTGATGTTGTGCTGTGTTCGATTGGCTATAACCGGAAATCCCTGGCCAGGGTTGCTGAGATTTACTGGTAAGTGTTATCAGTAGTTTCTCGAACCGTTATAGACCTCAAATCGACACGACTTATCAAGCTACTGGGGTCTGACGTTTACCACCCCCAGGCGAGATATGCGACATATCAGACGACGAGACCGGACTGTACGGGAGTGTTACTGTTTGGATTCACAGGAGAATGTACATGCTTGCTTGTTGATCTTCTGAGCGCTCAATGCCTGGGTAGCTGTTACGTTTAGCTGACCGTTTGCAGCTTGTGGGTGTTTGATATGATCATCACCTACTGCCGGCGTATTGACGATTCTTTAGAGTCCTACACAGAAGTTTCTTGGCTCAGGAAAAACGGAGTGGGGGCACATATGTGATATGTGCAGGACCGAGGATAATGCGATATGAGATACCGTATTCTATTCTCGCGATATATGATATCAGCCGGGTCATCGGATCAAGTGTTGATTCGATGAATCGGTAAATGATATATTAGTCGGTTATATGCGATATAGCCGGATTGTCGGATCAAGTGTTGATTCGATAATTTAATGTATAATAATATATATGATATATTAAATTACATTAACTAATATTAGCTCGCTAAAAGATTCTTTTTCTCACTCGGGTAATACATTGATATATATGCGATATATGTTAAATGTATTATTTTATTTTGTTACAATAAATATTATATATGTGATATATAATATTGTAACATGATATGATAAATAATGCAACATGATTAGTGGAGATTAAACAAGATTAGGGTTTGATTTGGGTTAATGTTTACTAGAAGTTTCTAGAAGGTTTTTATTTTGTCATGAAAAAGATATTTTCAAATGACTCATCTTTAACTCAACCCAAACCTTAGCCCTAATTAAATCTCTACAAAGGTTAAGTTAATCATGGTTGCATTATTCATCATTATCATTTTTGCATTATTCATCACAAAAGGATTATTCATTTTCTAATCATTATTCATCTTCTTCTTCCTTCTTTCTTTTCATGAAAAAGCTTTCTAGCTTTTTCTAAGTGATGAAAAATGAGTGAGAATAAGAAAACAAATGAGAGCAAAAATCCTACTTCATCATCCCCATCTATCCTTGCCATTTAGATAAGGGTGTTCACATCATTTCATGAGTGATAGCTTGTTTTAACGAAACTTCAAGGTAGATCATCTTTGTATCGAAGATCGGAAGCAAGACTGCATCTTTCTCTTCGTGGAACCTCTCGAGAGTCCGGAACACGATGATCGCAGCGAAGGGACTTCAACACAGAGCTTTAGAAGTGAAGGACCGGATCTACAAAGGTTGTAATCCCTCTCACTTAGTGTTAAAGTGTTTAACATACTTGTTTTCGCCTAAACTCTAGTTTAAAGATCCGGCTTCGGGTTGTTCGGCACGGCTAATTTTTAAATCGGGCATGGTTGATGCCTCATAGAACCTTGTATGCGTACCTAGCAACCCTACAGTGGTATCAGAGCCAAGCTAGAGCTTTAGACGAAGTTTAAAGTCCGATCGAACCCGGAAAACCCGATATATCCTTGTTTCTGGAAATTTTTCCAAAATGTGATTTTTTGTGAATTAAAAATACTCAAAAAAATCAGCAGTTGAATACAAGGATTACTGTGCAACACGTGGCACTGATCACCTTAAAGCGCCGTGGAACTGCTTTGCACAGTAATGTCCGTCTGTAATTCCTGATTCTTCTGGATATTTTTATAATTACTCAAGTGTTGAGTTTTCTGGGGTGTATTGGGGACTCGTTGATTCGATCGGATAATATAACTTCGTTTAGTTTGTCCGGGTAATTTTAGAAACTGTTAAAAAGTTCAAACGGATATCAATAACTCATTTTTTCCCCAGTCGGAAATTTTTTCAAAAGTTGGATTTTTTCTAGAGTTTGAAACTTTCTAAGTCGTGCAAGTAACGCGGTGGACCCTTTAGAAGACAACAAACCTTAACTCGATTATGTGACCGTCTTGAACTGCCTCTGAACCTTAGGGTATGTGGAAGTACGGCGTGCCACATGTGAGGCGTTGGCTTGACCCTTCTACGGCTGGACCATTGGTATTGTGGCATGTGATGGATGTTTTTAAACTGATTTCAAGTGTTGAGATATATTGGGAAATCTTGGGTGTTTGATTATTCGATCGGAAAGTTTAACATTGTCTATTTATCTGGAATGTGATACAATATTTGGAATCCACAGGTAGTTATGAGATAACTAATTTGAATGTTATAAATCTAGCACTACAGTCTCAGATGATCGGTTGCCACGGAATTTTGATGTGATCAAAAGTTCATCGCAATCACGTAGCGTACGCGGATACTCGCCGGGTAAACTTAACAGACAGCCACGCCCCATAGCCCTGACCAAGTGACTGTAGGAGAACCCCGTCGCCAAAAGCATCCGTTCGGGTGCTCACGGCAGCGGTGTTCCGCCTTAGTGCACTTCGTCGATGGCATCCGTCGGTGCGGCCGTCTACTAAAGTTTGCGACGAGCATTCGATCAAGATGTCGGGAATCTTGTTGAATTGCCCGACTTGATATTGAAAAGAGTTTTCAATGATGAGACTAAAATACGGGGTTTATAATTGTTAGGCATGCGATGTCTAAGGAATTCATTTGGTTAGGCATGCGATGTCTAAGGAGGTTGCGGATTCCAACTGTTGTAGTTTTACACTTTCTTTTCTGTGACCATAAGTGTAGTATGTGGTGTATCGCCGGCTTCGTTGCTATACATCAACGACAATCGGGATACGCATACTTGCTTACGTTGATGATATGAGATATTATGTGTTGCTGTGATATGCTATATTGGATCGTCGCGTTTTGAATAGCCGGGGGTTTTATGTGAGATGAGAGTTTTTTCTTTTTCATTCATGTAAAATTCATTTGTATGTAATATTCTTTTATTGGGGCACTTCCGGGCTGAGGATGATGTCACCGTTGTATATTATTTACTTTTCCGCATTAGGTAGACCCAAGACGGGGAGCACAAGTAACCGGGTTCTAGGGTCCAGTGGGAGACCATCTCGAGGAGTCGAGACAGGGTCTCTTAACCCTAGAATTGGCAGTGTTACTTGCCGCTCTCGTAGGGGTCTAGGGATGTGGGTTTGGCTATTCATCGCGACCGTGGAATCCGTGTTTTATACAGGCTCGTATTAAAACACGGACGTCCTACTATATCCAATATTTCATATATATTCTTCTGCTGCAATGTTCTGTGATGAGATTATATTACTGCCTGAGACGAATGTTTATATTATATATATATGAGATATATGTTATATTGCAGATTTCGTTTCAAATGTGATGCTTGTGAAGCATATTAAAATGGGACTTCATTAATGAGATTAATGAACTAAAAGAAACCTAAGATGTTGTAGAAACTTGTTTAAAAACTGGTAGCTCTAGTTCTTGCTTTGCATAGCGGTGTTCCTTGTAGAACATCCAGCACCTTATTTGATAAGGAAAGAGCCGAGATCCCTTCACCGGGAGTGACCTTTTTAGTAAAACTAGCAGATGCTACAAACTCGGTTTGTCTTTTGATTGCTTCTATAGTTCTTGCTTTGCATAGTGATATTTGTGAAATATCCTGCACCTTATTCGATGAGGAAAGAGCCGACGATCCCTTCACCGGGAGTGACCTCTTTAGCGAAACTAGAAAAGGCCTAAAAAACATTCCATTTAAAATCACTCGATTCTACAACGATATCAAGTTCATTACGCAATAGGTTTTCATAAAAACCTGTCGTAGCCCTCCGTCATTTTAGGAAGTAGAGTACTTTTTATTCGTGCTGCGTATGTCGACTTTAATTGAGGCGTAGTGTACGGTAGCTAAGTGATGTCTTCCTACACAGCATATGATGCGATTAGTTAGGACATTCATGTGATTATGTCGACCATAGTTGAGGGTCATATAGGGTGGGTCTGATTAATCATGAAATGACGGGTAGAACTTGACTAGTACTTATGATATGTTGACCTTAGTTAAGGTCATAAGTACTAGGGGTAATATATTATTGGGAATTTCAAGTGTTGAAATTTGCAATGAGATTGCACACCTTCTATAAGATAGTTGGATCCCGATACCCGCTGCGAGTAAGAGTTACTCCTGGGAGAGTTTTACACATTACAATTAGTCGATCAAGTAGGTGTCTAGAAAGGTGTCAATGGGGTTACGCCCCTGGGAAAACGAGGTTTACTTTAATTAGGTTCGTGCGAAAGCACGGGGGACCTCCCTCAAAGTACCGGCACTTGCCTGGCTGAAAGATTGACGAAATTGTAGCGTGTAATTAATTCCGGCTAGTCTTTCCTTTTAGGGTTTGAAGGAAGATTTGATTAAAACAGTGGGAGACATCCTGATTAGATATATTAGATAAACAATCTAATCTTGCAAGAGCATACGCTGAGTGTTTTCTTCTCTCTCTCTCCAGGTAGCGACCATATCACACCTTAATCAAGATAATAAAACAGATATATTGACCGAACCCGCTTGTTATACTGAGCTGGGGAACGTTGGTTCCGCTCCAACTTATAATTGTTATAAGACAGAGCAGGAAATTAGGGAATACCAGATTTCCCGTGCCGCCCAAACGAAGAAAGTGCATGCTAATGCATCTTCTTCGGGTGTGTTCATTATAGAGAACTGTTTCTTAGTATTCTTTACGTCCTAGGTATTTGATACCGGATCAGGATCCCACATATGTAATTTGTTACATGGGCTACAGATAGGTAGAGAACTGAGAACGGGTGATAAGTTTCATGAAATAGAAACGGTGCAAGTGTTACAACCAAGTCTGTTGGTCATTATCACCCTGTATTACCAGAATACATTGATTCTGAACGAATGTTATTAGATACCGAACCTGATATACAACATCATATCAGTCTCTTTATTAGTAAAGAAAAGATATAATTTTGTATTGTTGGATAATGTTTTGAACATTTCCTATATCAAGAGTTGATCGGTTCAGGTACGTTATCCAAAAGCATTGATGTTCTAAATCAAACTACAGTTCTTAGTATACGGAACACACACAAGAGGAAGAGTTCAGAAATGAACGAATCCTTCTTGAGGTATTGTAGATTAGGTCATATCAATGCGACCTGACTAGCTAAGTTACATTAAGATGCATTTTTAAATTTGTTTGAATTTACATCTTATGAAACTTGCCGGTCATGTCACAAAGATAAGATGACCACAGCTCTGTTTATTGGAAATAGAGAAAGAGCTAGTGAACTCTAGGGATTGATACATACTGATGTATGAAGGTCCCCTGTCTACACATGCCAAGACCGGTTCTTTGTACTTCATTACATTCTCTGATGATCTCTCAAGATTCAGACATATGTTCCTGTTGAAACTCAAGTCCGAAGCTTTTGAGATATTCACAGAATATAAATTAGAAGTAGAGAACCAACAACGGGTAAAAGTATTATGTCCTTTGATGAGATCAAGGAGGAGAATACTTGAGCACGGAATTCATGGACTATTCTAAAGGAGAATGAGATTCTCTCTTAGCATTACTCCTCCGAATACACCACAGCACGTCGGTGTATCGGGGCGGAGTAAAGCACCCTATATGATATGGTGTACTCTTTGATGAGTACTACTGAGTTTCCTATTTCCTTTTGGGAGTTATGCACTTGAGAAGCTACATACTTATTGAATAGGGTTCAAATCAAATCAGTTGCCTACCACTTCATATGTGATATAGATAGGGAAGAGACCATATCTTAAGTTTGTTAAGATTTGGGGTTGTCCGGACTATGTCTAAAAGCAAAATCCGGACAAGCTCGAGGCAAGGTCTGTTATGTAGAACTGGAAAGGTTCCAGCTATACAAACTGCAGCTGATGATTTGGTAGAACCAAAGGATTCAATAGTAACCAACGAACCTCAGCCTCTCCGCCGATCTAGTAGGGTTCTTCACCCACCAGAGAGATACTTCGGTTTCTCTATGACAATGGGAGCGAGGATTGCATCATGAGATGATGACCCAACTAGTTTCGAGCAGGCCATCAGGAGTGAGACTCTGTAAGAATGGCTGGATGCTTATCGATCTGAGATGGAATCCTTATACACCAACAAAGTATGGACTTTGGTTGCTTTATCTGAAAGTTAAATCCCCATCAGGAGCGAGTATATCTTGAGAAGATTACTTGGTGTACATGGAAAAGTTGAGACTTTCAAAGCTATGCTTAAGTCCATCCAGATCCTACTTGCCACTGCTACATACCATGACTACGATATCTGGTGGTTGGGTGTCATGACTGCTTTTCTAAATGATGTTTTAGAAGAGAGCGTCTATAAGTACACAGCCAGAGGGCTTCATAGACAGTGGGAGCAGCGGAAACGTGTGCAAGATGTTTTATGTGAAAAAACAGGCATCGCGGAGTTGGAACATCTGTTTTGATGTTGTAGTCAAATAGTTTGACTTCATCAAAATGGTAGACGAACCTTGTATATACAAAAAGGTAGTAGGGAGTAGGGTGGTGATCCTCGTAGAGTACGTGGATGACATACTCTTGATACGGAAGGAGTTTCCTATGCTACGCTCGGTCAATCTCCGCTTATCACAAAGATTCTCCATATAAGATCAAAGTGATACCTCCTAAATCCTGGGTTTTGGATCTATGAGATAGATCTAATTGGATATTAGGATACTCACTAGTTGTAGTGAGATGGTATCAATCGATCCTGGGGAGAATCACTGGAAAGGTTCCAGGGTGATAAGGACGACTGAATGTCAGTCGCATGCATTGTCTTTACCCTCAGTGGAGGGACGGTATGTTGGAAGAGTTCCAAGCTAGATACCATGACTTACTAGATGATTAAAGGCAATATACATCGTTACCAAGGATGATATTAAAGAGGCAGTCTGGATATATTTTAAGTTCATGAGATGAACTTCGTTCCTACCATTGTGTGACAATGGAGTTGTGGCTTTAGCCAAGGAACTACCATCCCATCAGAAATCCAGATATAATTCTTAGGCAGTATCACCTGATCATGGAGATGGTTGATCTCCAGGGTGATCGAGATTAGGAGAGTAGACACAGAGGACAACAGCGCGGATCCACTCGCAAAGGCCTTTTTCCCAGTAGAGACTTTTATGGGATGGTTGAGTATGCGATACTTTAACCACAGCTAATTGTTAGGTATGTGATACCACAACAGATGGCCCTAGTGCAAGTGGGAGATTGTTAGTTATATGTATGCCTTAGAGGCCATTACTGTACATACGATGTATATTGTAATGGATGCTTGGACATATATAGGGAGGACTTTCTTGCTCGACATGATAGTATGCTATATGGTTTTACTTTATCTTAACATGTACTCTGATTGTCTATATGTTACATGTTGATAAAGCCCTTAGGATATGTACTCGACTACTGGGACTATGATGAGATCATACTAGTGGGGCCATGGTAGTCGACGAGTACATCCTATAACTGTTCCTAGTCCAGGGTGTATCGAGACAGGGCATCGATACACCAGAGTAGACTAGCGTATACGCATCTTTACCCATATGATGGGCGATGGATAATCCCATATCCATCGGTGTTTGACATCAAGGATGGTGTACGAGTGCTCAGTAAAGACTGGGTACACTGGACGGACTCGCCGAGAACTCCCAGATGGTATTATACCATACGTCAGATGGCAGTTCTCCGGTGACACTTGTACAGAGTAGTCTGTTGACCCGAGATCCTCATAGAGTCTTGTGTGATTCCCACTGTTCTTTGATTTCCATCATACCGCGTCCAAGTGGGCGTGCAAAAAGGTGGCTTTTGGCTACAGTCCCGAATCACATGGAGGCAATGAGCGATAGGAGGGGATTCGTCTCTCCCGGTATAGGGAGTTGATGTTGTGCTGTGTTCGATTGGCTATAATCGGAAATCCATGGCCAGGGTTGCTGAGATTTACTGGTAAGTGTTATCAGTAGTTTCTCGAACCGTTATAGACCTCAAATCGACACGACTTATCAAGCTACTGGGGTCTGACGTTTACCACCCCTAGACGAGATATGCGACATATCAGACGACGAGACCGGACTGTACGGGAGTATTACTGTTTGGATTCACAGGAGAATGTACATGCTTGCTTGTTGATCTTCTGAGCGCTCAATGTCTGGGTAGCTGTTACGTTTAGCTGACCGCTTGCAGCTTGTGGGTGTTTGATATGATCATCACCTACTGCCGGCGTATTGACGATTCTTTAGAGTCCTACACAGAAGTTTCTTAGCTCAGGCAAAACGGAGTAGGAGCATATATGTGATATGTGCAGGACCGAGGATAATACGATATGAGATACCGTATTCTATTCTCACGATATATGATATCAGCCGGGTCATCGGATCAAGTGTTGATTCGATGAATCGGTAAATAATATATTAGTCGGTTATATGCGATATAGACGGATTGTCGGATCAAGTGTTGATTCGATAATTTAATGTATAATAATATATATGATATATTAAATTACATTAACTAATATTAGCTCGCTAAAAGATTCTTTTTCTCACTCGGGTAATACATTGATATATATGCGATATATGTTAAATGTATTATTTTATTTTGTTACAATAAATATTATATATGTGATATATAATATTGTAACATGATATGATAAATAATGCAACATGATTAGTGGAGATTAAACAAGATTAGGGTTTGATTTGGGTTAATGTTTACTAGAAGTTTCTAGAAGGTTTTTATTTTGTCATGAAAAAGATATTTTCAAGTGACTCATCTTTAACTCAACCCAAACCCTAGCCCTAGTTAAATCTCTACAAAGGTTAAGTTAACCATGGTTGCATTATTCATCATTATCATCTTTGCATTATTCATCACAAAAGGATTATTGATTTTCTAAATCTTCTTCTTCCTTCTTTCTTTTCATGAAAAAGCTTTCTAGCTTTTTCTAAGTGATGAAAAATGAGTGAGAATAAGAAAACAAATGAGAGCAAAAATCCTACTTCATCATCCCCATCTATCCTTGCCATTTAGATGAGGGTGTTCACATCATTTCATGAGTGATAGCTTGTGTTAACGAAACTTCAAGGTAGATCATCTTTGTATCGAAGATCGGAAGCAAGACTGCATCTTTCTCTTCGTGGAACCTCTCGAGAGTCCGTAACACGATGATCGCAGCGAAGGGACTTCAACACGGAGCTTTAGAAGTGAAGGACCGGATCTACAAAGGTTGTAATCTCTCTCACTTAGTGTTAAAGTGTTTAACATACTTGTTTTCTCCTAAACTCTAGTTTAAAGATCCGGCTTCGGGTTGTTCGGCACGACTAATTTTTAAATCGGGCATGGTTGATGCCTTGTAGAACCTTGTATGCGTGCCTAGCAACCCTACACTATCTATCCCCCGTCCCCTCGATCGTGATCGTGAACGTTCCTCTTTTGCTAGGAGGGTGGACATTCCCTGTTCCAAGCTTGTTATTCACTGATCAAAGTTAGTCAGCATCCCTATCACTCTTTCTACTCCCCTATGGGTTCGTCGAATTAAGCGCACTTGCGCAGCAGGGGTAAGCTCTTTATTGCTTGCTGTGAAGCTCGAGCTGGGGGTCTTGGCCATTACGTCCTCGGATGGCTCGATGCGCAACCATAAATCATGTAATCGTGTGTAGGACGTGGAGACACCCTCAAGAAATGGTCGAATTGGAATCCCACTATGCATATAAAATTCAATTTCGTCAACAGGGAGGAAACGGCAACACAGTTGTGTCACCAACATAGGGCATGGATAATTGGCCGCCCGTTTGCCGGCGCCAATCGAGTGAATCAATACAGTGCACATGTCATAGCTAGGGTTTTGTGTCATCAATGTGTGCATTATTTGTAGGGATGGTGTGAAAAATGCTGTGTTGTGCGAACTACCAAAAATATTGTTTTGTGCCCAACGGCACACAGTTAAAACGTTCGCAAAAAGCGTGCAAGCCTGAATGCCCTTTCGGGACTCCCTAGAGCAGCCGTTTCCCATTAAAAGTAGGTAGTCTTCAAATCGGAGGGGTTGATCGTGGATGGGGAGTCGTGGTATTAAGGTGACTTCGTGAATGAATTCACTATCAATTAAAATTTCCCTATCCCCCACATTAATCTAATGTACCAATGTTGTGTAAGACAACCATCCTCTATATATTCATAAAAACGTGCAACAAGATCCGGAAGCGCGAATGCGTTCGGATGGTTAAATAATAAAAAGTTCCATCCACGCTTTCGGATCTTATCGCCGAAATAACTACCATAAACATTATGTGCAAACAACTGGGAAAAGTCCCTTTCAAACTGCAGTGTAGGTGCCGTCACAGAGAAAAAATGCAAAAAGTAGTAAATTTACAGAGAGTAAACAGAGATGCAAACCTCCTCTGAAAGTTTCAAAGGGCGAAGAAGCAGGGCGGCGGCGGATCGGCGGCAAGAACGTGGTTCGGCGGCGGTTCCATGGCAGGAAGGGGCGTTCTCTCTGCTCTTTCTGTTGCGGCGGCTAGGGTTTCTGTGAGGGATAATTTTAGGGTTTTGTAAATGCAGTAGAGGGGTTGAGTTGTTTTTATGGGGGTTATTGGTTATATGTACAAAAGACCCCTTGAAAAGAGGAATTTATTTTGTAAAGAAAAATTGTATTATTATTTATTTATTTATTTAATAGAACTGAATATTTACAAAAATACCCCCCGAAAATTTAAATTTTTTTATTTTTATATAATTACAAGTGGTACATACCCCCAAATTTATTTGAAACAGTGTTTCCACTGTTTATGGCTGGATAACCAAAGTTTGGTGGTAAGCGGAGGATGATTATTCGATGTAAATCGGCTCCTGCAATATCAGGAACTCCTCCGAAGGGTCAGCGGTGAGGAACGGTTTTAACCTGTGTCCGTTCACTTTGAATAGTGAACCGTCCTCTGGATTTTCCAAATCCACCGCACCGTGCGGATATACAGTCCGCACAAAATATGGTCCTTTCCAGCAAGATCTGAGCTTCCCGGGATGGAAATGTAACCGAGTGTCATAAAGAAGGACCTGTTGACCAGGTGTGAAAGTTTTGCGCATAAGGTGTTTATCGTGAAACACCTGCATTCGGTTCGTAACGACAACCGCGTTCTCGTAAGCTTCATCCCGAAGCTCGTTCAGTTCATTGATCTGCAGCTTCCGATGGCTGCCCGCAATATCAAGAGATAGATTCAGCTCCTTAATTGCCTAAAATGCTCTATGCTCGATTTCCACTGGAAGGTGGCAAACTTTTCCGTAAACAAGCCGATAAGGAGACATGCCAAGATCAGTCTTATATGCAGTTCGAAATGCCCAAAGGGCATCAGTGAGTTTTAAAGACCATTCCTTACGGTTCTTAGAAACCGTTTTCTCCAAAATATGTTTGATTTGACGATTAGACACTTCGGCTTGCCCACATGTTTGGCGATGATAGGGCTTCGATAGCTTATGATTAATGGAGTATTTCCACATTAAGGCTTTGAAAGTCCTATTACAGAAATGTGTTCCATTGTCACTAATGATTGCACGGGGGTGTCCAAACTGGGAAAAGATGTTTTCCTTAAGGAATCTAATGACAACCTTGTTGTCGTTAGTCCGGCTAGATTCGGCCTCGACCCATTTAGAGACATAATCAATAGCTAGAAGAATATATAGGTTCCTAAAAGAGCTGGGAAACGGCCCCATAAAATCAATCCCCCAAACATCGAAAATCTCGACAACCAAGATTGGTTGGAGCGGCATCTCGTTTCTCCTGGATATCCGGCCCAAGTGTTGGCACCGGGAGCAAGTCTTGCAGTAATCATTAGCGTCTTTGAAGAGTTGTGGCCAGTAGAAGCCATACTGTAAGATCTTCTCGGCTGTCTTTCTTGGGCCAAAATGCCAGCCACACGCTTGATCATGGCAAAATGACAGCACACTCTTGAATTCATTATTAGGCACACACCGACGAATAATCTGGTCGGGACAGTATTTAAATAGATATGGTTCGTCCCAGTAAAAGTGCTTTGCTTGGGATAAGAATCGAAGTCTGTCCTGACTTGACCACTCGTTTGGTAGTAATCCTGTTGCTAAATAATTCACAATATCTGCAAACCAGGGTTCGCATGATACTGTCAAGAGCTGTTCATCCAGAAAAACGTCGTTTATTGGAAGTGAAAGCGTCGGCGAAGAAGGAAGTCGTGAAAGATGGTCGGCCACTACGTTTTCACATTCCCTTTTGTCTTTGATGACAAGATCAAACTCTTGGAGTAAGAGAAATCAACGTATCAGCCAAGATTTTGCGTTCTTCTTTGCAAAAAAATGGCATAGAGCAGAATGGTCCGTGTAAACAATGACTGGAGAGCCGATTAAGTAAGGCCTGAATTTTTCTAATGCAAACACAACAGCCAAGAATTTCTTCTCGGTTGTTGTGTAATTTAGCTGGGCATCGTTCAGGGTTCGGCTAGCATAATAGATTATGTGCGGCCTTTTATTAATGTGCTGTCCTAGAACCGCACCAATAGCAAAGTCAGACGCATCGCACATAATCTCAAAGGGATACGTCCAGTCAGGAGAAGAAAGTACGGGAGCAGAAGTGAGTGAGCTTTTAAGTGATTCAAATGCAGTCACACAACTCGAGTTAAAATCGAATGTGGTGTCCTTAGCCAACAGAAGAGTCAAGGGTCTAGAAATTTTGATGAAATCCTTGATAAACCGTCTATAGAAACCGGCGTGACAAGGAAAAGCTCGGATGTCTCGGACGCATCTAGGAGG
This sequence comes from Agapanthus africanus, assembly GCA_030015575.1. Classification (NCBI taxonomy): domain Eukaryota; kingdom Viridiplantae; phylum Streptophyta; class Magnoliopsida; order Asparagales; family Amaryllidaceae; genus Agapanthus; species Agapanthus africanus. The sequence continues at coordinate 128,221,537 of JASDDO010000022.1, read as the reverse complement.
AGGAAGATTGGAAATGACCTCAATCTTAGCTCTATCCACCTCAATGCCATTTTGCGAGATGATATGTCCCAAGACAATACCTTCGCGCACCATGAAGTGGCACTTCTCCCAGTTCAAAGTGAGGTTTTTGTCCTTACATCGGGTAAGGACAGCGTCGAGATGCTGTAAACACTCGTCCAAGGAATTGTCAAAAATGGAGAAATCATCCATGAATATCTCCAAGAATTTTTCCACCATGTCTGAGAAAATTCCCATCATACACCGCTGGAAGGTAGTGGGTGCATTGAATAACCCAAAGGGCATGCGGCGATATGCAAATGTACTGAAAGGACAGGTGAACATTGTTTTGTCTTGGACCTTTTCAGCGATGGGAATCTGGTTATAGCCGGAGTAGCCATCCAGAAAGCAGTAGTACTCGTGTCCAGCTAATCGTTCAAGTATTTAGTCAATAAAAGGTAGCGGAAAGTGGTCTTTCCGCGTTGAGGCGTTGGGTTTTCTGTAATCTAAGCACACTCGCCACCCAGTATGGGTGCGAGTAGGTATCAAATCGTTTGCCTGATTGGTGATGACCGTTATGCCCGACTTTTTGGGGACAACATGTATCGGGCTAACCCACTGGCTATCAAAGATAGGGTAAATGATACCACTATCAATACATTTTACGATCTCTTTTTTCACAGCCTCCTTCATGACTGGATTGAGTCGCCTTTATGGATCCCTTGCTGGTTTGGCATCATCCATCATATGAATGTGATGTTCAACGATCAAGGGACTAATCCCATTGATGTCCGCCATAGTCCAGCCAAAAGCTTGCCGATTACTCTGCAAGACCGTCAGAAGGGATTTCTCTTGCTCTTGAGCTAGAGAACCCGAGATGATGATAGGGAGGGTCTCGTTCTCACCTAAGTAAGCATACTTCAGGTGAGACGGCAACGGCTTAAGTTCGAGCGCCGGAGGTGAAACGATTGAAGGTAGGATCGGTGAAAATGTCTTGAACTCGAAGGATTCTAACAGCGGCTCAAAACGAGTGTACGCGACCGAGTCGGATGGTTCAGCTAACACATCTGAAAATTCAAAGGATTCAAGCTCGGGTGGCGACAAGTCAAGATCGTTCGAGAAAGTGAAACACTCATAATCACTGTCGGGAGCAGTATCAGATTCAAGGAGGAACGTACTAGTGGCGTCAAGATTGCTGTGATCGAACAGAAAATTCTCGAACTCACAGTCCCTAGGGACGATCTCCTGGATCGAACAAACGTCTAGTATATGAGCATTAGGTTCGGAGGGCTGATTCCCCAACCTAAAAATGTTGAGTTCAATTGTCATGTTTCTAAAAGATAGGTTCATCGAACCATTTCGACAATTGATCACAGCATTCGATGTCGCAAGGAATGGTTGACCCAGTATTACCGGAATTTGATTCCGGGGATTAGCTATAGGTTGTGTGTTTAAAACAATAAAATCAACGGGGAATATGAAGTCCCCTACCTTTATTAACAAATCCTCTAGCTCACCCCTAGGATGGGTGATAGATCGGTCGGCCATTTGGAGAGTACAGTGTGTGGGTTTCAGCTCTCCTACACCTAATTGTTCATATACTAAATACGGCAGCAGGTTAACACTGGCACCAAGATCCAAAAGTGCACGGTTGATGTTCTTATCCCCAATAGTTATTGAAATCGTAGGACAGCCAGGGTCCTTTCATTTTTGAGGTAAAGCTTGGGTAAGAGCATCACCCACGGCACTAGCTAAGAAAACTTTCTTGGGTACCTGAGATTTCCTCTTTTTAGTGCATAAGTCCTTCAAGATTTTTGCGCAGGAAGGGACTTGTTGGATTGCATCCAAGAGGGGAATGTTAATATTAACCTGTTTAAATAACTCCATAATCTTCTCCATTTATGAATTTTGTTTATTGGACCTCAACCGGTTTGGAAATGGAACTTTTTGAAAATTGGTTGAGTCCAATGTTTATGGAGGAGATTGTGGAGCAGGAACGGATCCCAGAATTGGAGTTTTCGTGGAGTGAGATGTGGGTCCGTTCGGAGTAGCAGAAGAAAAAGAAGATCCTTTTGAAGAATGGAGAACAGGCTAAGAAGAAGAAGAAGAAGAAGAAGAAGAAGAAGAAGAAGCGGCCGCTGTGTCATCATCTGTGCCAACGTTATTGTGCAGCATCCTTCCAGATCTCAACATAGTCACGGCACTCACATTATGGTTTTGTTGTTCAAGAGCAACATGTGCATTATGTGGGTGACCAGGATTTGGGAGTGGTTGAGATGGAATCTTCCCCTTTTCTCGCTCACTTAAAGTTGCATTCAGTTGTGCAATCTGGGCTTCGATGGTTTTGATGCTTTGCCCTTGCATAGCAGTGTGTTGCACCAAAGACTGAATGGAAGACTGGATGTTGGCGTTTGATTGAGTCGATTGATTTACAAACGTCTCCAGACTTCGTTCTAGTGAGAAAACCTTATCATTGTTTGACGGAACAAAATTGTTTTGAGGAAAAGAATTATTGGGTGCAAAATTGTTCGTCGGATTTTGAAAAGGTTGGGGTTGGAAAGGCTGCTGATATTGATTTTGAGCTTATTGTTGAGGAGGAGGAGACCTTTGGAAGTTGTTGTGGCTTTGGAATTATTGCTGATTCTGATTCCAGGCGAAATTGGGGTGGTTCCTCCAACCAGGATTGTAAGTGGAAGAGTATAGATCATTTCTTTGTCTTTGCTGAAATGCAGCATTGACCTGATCTTGTTCTTGAGCAGGTGGGTTGTAAGGACACTCTTCAGTCAGATAGGATGTGTCTGAACAACAAGAGCAGATTGTACGAGGGGGAAGAGCAGTGGGAGGAGAAGGAGATGAAAATTTGCTCTCAATTGCTTCTAGTTTTCGTGTAATCGCTGCCATTTCGGCATTCATTACAATTGAAAGATCAAGTTGATGAACGCCTGCCCTAGAGGGACTGGAAGAAGTAGAAGAAGTAGAAGAAGTAGATGAAGTGTTCGGTCTAGTGCTTTTCCACTGAAGTGTTCGCTCCGCTAGATCGTCGAAAAATTGCCAAGCTTCCTCGTCAGATTTGGATAGGAAGTGACCTTGACAAATGGTTTCTAGCAACTGTTTAGTTGCTGGGTTCAGTCCTTCGTATAAGGTCCGGCAAAGTTGCCATCTCTCAATACCGTGATGAGGGCACTGAACAAGAAGGTCTTTGTATCGGTCAAAGCACTTCCAAAAAGGTTCGGCAGGAAGTTAGGAAAATTGGTAAATTTCGTTTCGTATTCACTGTTTTGTGATTTGGGTAGAACTTTTTAAGAATCGATTTTACGAACTCATCCCAACTGTTTATGGAATGCGATGCGGTACTATACAGCCACTTCTCAGCAAGGTCACACAGAGTGAAAGGAATGACTCGTAGCCGTATAGCATCGTCGGACAGTTGGGTAGTCTTCATCATCATACAGACGTTCTGGAACTTGTTAATGAAGATGCAGGCATCTTCGGATTCCAGCCCGTAAAATTTAGGCAACATGTTAATGAAATGGGGATTAATTTCGAAATTATCCCCATTGGCCGGCGGAAGTGAAAGACAGGTAGGAAGTGCGGAGCGGGTAGGATAGAAACGATCCTGGAGCGCGATTCGCTGAGGCGCTTCAACAGGAGATGGTTGCGGGTTATTCGCACCCAGATGAGGTGGAATCACTCCCGAGGATGGTAAAGGGATGTTAGGAGGAAATCCTGGCATCTCAGAAGAATTTGATGGTGATGAAAGTGAAGATGAAGATGTATGAACAGACTTCCGGTCAACGTCGGAGTTAGCTGGCAAAGGTAAAGGTGAAAGAGGTGTGGAGGGAGTTTCGACGTCAGAGTCGATCGCGTAGTCGGTAGCGACTAACGAAACACGGACTAGGCGGGCACTATTGTCCCGAGTCTAACCGGACATACACTAAACGAGTTTAGTATAGTCAAAGTGTAGAATGTGGGGGTAAGAAAACGTCAATGAAGAAAATGCAGATGAAAGGTGAGTGAAATGGGATTCTAGCGACAAAAGGTAAGTTTTTATAAAAGTTTTTGTTTTGTGTGTTTTTTTAAAAAGAGTTTTGCAAGAATGTGTACGGACTTACTTCAAACAATCACAGTTAAAACATGCACAATCAAACCTAGAGCTACGGTCTTCTAAGTCCACTAGACTGCTCCTTACTGTTCCAAAGTGACAAGTTGTGAGATAACCCTCAAATCATCTCTTCACTGCCAATTGTGGCCAGGTAAGCACAAATGAAGAAAGGAGGGTCCTGCTCACGAATCACCGTGAGACGGGCTTTTTAAAATTACCTTTCTCACTTGTCTAGTGTAGGCACCACAAACTCAAATTTAGATAAACGATTGAATGCCCACAACCTTCCTCTGTCCTAATGAGCACGACAGTCCTTAGTTAGCTAAGTCTAGATATTTTTTAATTAAGCTTAAGTGTGATGCGTATGCTTTTAGTGATTTTTGGGGTCTTGGGAAGGGTGATGAAATCCCCACCCAATCTGAATTGGTGTTATAGCCCCTTAAATTCCGTATTAATTATGCAAAGCAGTAACAACCAAAAATCTAAAACACTTTCAAAAAAATTTTATTTTGGCTGAGGCGCAAAGAATCCTGCACAAAAATCAGTTTATTGGAGGGGGGAAGAGAGTCTGTGCAAAGAATCCTGCAGGAAAAATATTTCAGTGGAGTGCAGAGGAGAGGAGAGGAGAAAAGAGATACTTACAGAGAGTTTTTAGTTGCCGACGTCACCCGTTGACCGCGGTTTCGCGGTCAAACCCTTGCTTCTGCCGCGGTTTCGCGGCTGAACGGTAGGTTTGGATCTTCAAATTTGGTCCCTGTGCTTAGTTGGTTCTCCTCTTTCTGTTTAGATCCTATGAATCTTGATTTGTTCTCTGAGTTTGCTCCAGAACTAAAACAGAGTTTGCTCCAAGCCTGTACACTTGCATAAAAACTAATCAAAAATAACAAGATGATTTTTTTTGGTTTTGGTTTTTCAATTTTTATATTTTCAATTTTTATATTTTTATATTTTTTTAATTAACCCGAAATTACACAAAGAATTAAACTACCGTATCCCCGGAAACGGCGCCATTTGATTGTTACGTTTTTGCGTATTTTTAATTACCGCAATCAAGACGGTTTCGCTTGGTAGCTAGCCGGTTGAGTACGGGTCGATCCACAGGGAGATGGAATCTTTTTCTTTATGCTTTAACGAGTTAAATCCAAAAAAAAATGGTGATTTGTTTTAAGTTATACTAATGAGATAAAAGATGATAAAAAGGTTACTAGGGTTATGATTAGGTTAGTTCGAGTTTAAGGAATTCCTTACTTTTTCTCAATGCCCTTATTGATATCGGTGTTAAGGTAATCGGCAACAACGGAGATTAGCACGACTAGGAAAGAACTTGCAAGTATAAGCTAGGCTTTCCATGCTTAGTTTCTTCCTTTTGGTCCTTGTCCGTCCGTTCTTGGCTCATAGCCCTAACCTCCGGTTAATTCAACTACAATCAGTCTAACTATGGAATCACCGCTATCATGTAGGATAGGGTGCCGTAGTGAGCGGATTGTGGTTCAATTAAAAGGAGTCCGAATTAAGATGATGGGCAAAGGGAAGAGTTAGAGAGATTTCCTTCTCTCAAACTTTCCTTCTCCTGCCCTAACAAGTGAGAGATTACTCACCCATTAAAAAGATAAAAACAAATAAGATAGGTAGAAAGAAATTAGGTTAAGGAAAATTACAACTAGCTATTTGAGACATCACCTTGGCAAGGATCTTACTCAAGCATCATTGTTGTGAATGATAAAGAAAATAGAAGAAAGAAAACAAAAGAAAAAAAACTACAATAAAATAATACGGCTAAATTAACAAAGGAAGAATTGCAAATACTAAAGAGACATGCAGAATAAAAGAACTCTCTTTTTATTTTTATTAATAAACGCTCATAAACTTGCTACAATTTTTCATAAAGAAAGAACAGAATTAAATTCTAAAAACTAAACTAAAGAATAAGCATATCTCATTTGGTTTTGAGCTCTTCTATTTATTGATAGGAAGGTGAAACCCTAGGTTACATTCTGAGCTAAGCCTGAGATTACAAAACTACCCCAAAAGAGCCAAGTCAACGCGGAGCTAACTGCCACCGACACTGCTCAGACGCGGCCGTGTAACCGCGGCAGAAGTGCCTATTTGGCCGCGGTTCCGCGGCCATTTGGTGGACTTGTGGGATCATCTTTTCAGGGCTTCTCCATGTTGCTTTTATCTTCTGTTTGGTACACTTGGTTTCTCAGAAGCTCTTCTGTTCTCTTCCAGATATTCAGCAGTGGACTTTTGCCTTGAGCTCCGCGTTTAAAGTCTTGGATCTTGTGCTGCCCTTGAGCTTTATGTATTGAAGTGACCAACGATTTGCCATTTTGTCCCTTGAACTGGTAGGCGACATCATACGAAAGGTTAGCGAAGATCAATATTCATCTGTTGTAGGTCGTAGTCCCACATTTGTTGCGACTTTTCATGAATTTCACTGTAAAGAGCTGAGAACCTGTACCCTGCACTTATTTAGCAAACACGGATTAAAAGTACCTACCTATATGCAATGTGATTAAGAATGGGAGGTATAACAATGCAAAAATCTGATATGAACATATATTTTTTGTGACAAACAAACCAATTCATTATTTGTTGAACCTTAATCAACAAAACCTAATACACAATTCCTTGCGGATCGACCCATACTTGCCGGCTCGCTACAACGCGCTGTGTACTTGCGGTTTATAAATTTTAAAATGAGAGTGAGATCGCGTGCGAATCCATTTCCTTAAAACGATTCCATTTCCAAAACATACATGTTTGCATGCGCGAGTAAAGTCCTAACACTAAGCACACTTTTCTTCTGTGGCGCTCACATGAGGGACACGTGAGGCGCTGCCCAATGAGTGCTAAGCACTCTTTTCTTCTCTGGCGCCCACGTAAGGGACACGTGAGGCGCTGGGCGCTGCCCAGTGAGTGCTAAGCACTCTTTTCTTCTGTGGCGCCCAAGTGAGGGACACGTGAGGCACTGGGCGCTGCCCAGTGAGTGTTAAGCACTCTTTTCTTCTGTGGCGCCCATGTGAGGGACACATGAGGCGCTGAGTGCTGCCCGCCGAGTGCTAAGCACTCTTTTCTTCTGTGGCGCCCACGTGAGGAACACATGAGGCGTTGCCTAGTGAGTGCTAAGCACTCTTTTCTTCTGTGGCGCCCACATGAGGGACACGTGAGGCGCTGGGCGCTGCCTAGTGAGTGCTAAGCACTCTTTTCTTTTATGGTGTCCACGTGAGGCGCTGGGCGCTGTCCAGTGAGTGCTAAGCACTCTTTTCTTCTGTGGTGCCCATTAATGATCAAGCTTTCGTTTTATAAGAACCAAGTTCTTTTATGAGAACCAGGTTTCTCTTATATGCTTCGTTTCAAGGAATTCAATTCCTAGTCCATTTCTGAATCTTTGATTCTCAAGAAAAAATTCTTCCCGATAAGAATTAAATTCTCAACTTATGGGAGACTTGTCTTGTGGATCTCAGATCCAGAGAAAGAACTAAGTTTTTTTTTGAAAGGGTTAAACCCTTAGATATGTAAACGAGATGTTTTGATCTCTGTTTTTTTATTTATCTAGAGTTTTTTAGAAGGGAGATCTTCTTCTCTATTCCCTTTTGAAGCTTTCTGCTTTAGTTTTTAGAAGCTTATGGGGGTTCCTCTGTGTCAGACTTAAAGTCTTGGGTCCTTTTTATAGTAGAAGCAATTTGTTAATTAACTCTGAAGAAATCTCTCATTATGAGATCCCAATTGATTTGGAGATTTTTATCCACCCTTTGATCCAAGGGTTTCTGTTTTACAGAACATATTTTCTTGTTTCTAATAAGATTGGAAAAATATTTTCCCTTACACATAATTTATTCTGTAAAACGGTGATTTTTTTAATCTCCGTTGGATTTTTAATCCATCGGTTCTCTGTTTAACAGAGGGCAATCTTTCTTGTTAAGAAAGATTGAGGGAATATATCCCAAAATAGAATTTTATTCTATAATCTAATTTGGGGATGTTTCCCCCGACGAAATTTAATGCTGTATTTTTGATGATTTATCATCTCCGTTGGATCTTTGATCCAACGGCTCTGTTTAACAGAGAGTAGAATTTAATTCTACTTGGGTGCCGGCGCTGACGTTTTGTGCACGTGGGTGCTACTTAAGCTTTTAATTATTATAATGGGTATTCATGTGCTTTGCACATTGGCGCCCGCGTTGCATATTGGCGCCCGCGTGAGGAGCACGTGAGGCGCCACCATAGGATTAATTCCTATCAGATTGGTCTTGGCGCTGGCACCCTCGTGGGAAGCACGTGAGGCGCTGCCTCATTTTTTAACGAAGCTCTGCTCTTTTATTGGGGAAACAAATGCCCCCCAACCATTGTGCTCTTGTGGCTCGCACGTGAGTGCAGCGGTGGCATCTTTTCCACCGTTCGATCTTTTGGGGAGTTGAACGATCTCCTTGTGTTTATATGTAGGGCCTTTGTCCTTTGAGATGACTGCTGTTCATTTTCTTTAGTCTTCTTCCTTCTCTGAGAATTAATTCTCTTTTCAGAGCTCAGATCTCTGTCCAAAGAAACTTACCCCAGAGTTAAAACTATGTTAAAAATTGGTAAGAATCATAATCATGATTTAACTCCTGAAGAAATCTTTGGAGGAATCTCTTTGTGTTCTAGGGTTTTAACCCATTAACAGAGCTTTTCTATTTTTTTTTTTAATGATCTTTCATAAATCTAAAACTTTTACTTGAGTAGATCGTAGATCTTAAAGATCTTGAGGGTTTTACCCTGTTGTTAACTGTGATTTTATTTAGAATTTAATTCCATTTCTCGAGCGGAGTTCTAGGATGTTATCCCATTGTTCTACAGAGCTTGACTCTGAAAAATTTCTTTTAAAGAAATTCTTTTGGGAATTTTATTTCCTTTCTTGTTTTCCTTGCAGATTCGAAATCTGTTTGCAGGACACATTTCTCGAGGGAGTTTGACTCCATAATATTTTCTCATTAAATGAGAATCCTTTTGGATTCTTTCAATGAGTGACTGTCCTATCATTGATGGGGTGTTACCTTGATTTTGTGGGATCCTCTGTCCCTTTCTCTTTGTACCACGGTGCAGTACAATTTTAGGTGTAGAAGAATGTTGAAGTCTTGAATATCATGTCGATACTTAACCCCTCCCTTTTTGTGCATGTACTATGGCTTTCGATTCCTCCTTTCTCTTCGTTCGCTCAGAGAGTGCTTTCGCCGACGCACCTACAGATCAGGAGATCTTCGCACTTTTTCAGGATAATGACCAAGACCAAAAGTCTCTTCATTTGTGGGGGTCGTGGTACAATCAAATTATTCGGGGTCGGGGCCGTTTTACTTGCGCAGCGCCTTCGGAACCGATCCCGACGATCCATTATACTGATCCGCCGCCGGTGACCTACGCAGTAGAAGAGGTCAACTGGACCTCGGAAGGTCGTCTTCAGCCTTCCATGGCCTCAATACCAGTGCAGCCGCCGATGGCCTTGGACATTTTAGGGCGACGCATATTCCAAGGAGAGTCGCATCCTTGGGGGAAAGTTTACATGATAGGAATGACTCACCATCATTCGGCTGGCTATCTATAGTGGACTCGATATATCTTGTCGGCCAAGAAACCACCGTTATTAAAGACCGGGTTGTATCCCGCGATCTACGCGTCCCTCTTTCACTACCACGCTCCTCATGTGCGGTGGATCAAATCTTTTTTGGAACAATGGAACATCCCGACCCATACCTTTCTCTTATCAGATCGGGAGGTTTCGATTTCATTGGAGGAGTTTGCGGAGATCTCCGGCTTACCTGTCGGAGGGGAGCACTATGAGGAGCTACTTCCTCCCGACGAGTATATCGTCGCCACCAAGTCGGTGGTAATGGGACTTACTCCGGAGAAATCCGTTCAACATCAGTTCCTGAGCTTGATCAAGGTGTTGAACATGTACGAGAGTTTATTCCTGGAGTCTGGTGGGCACGAAGTTAGTTTCGCAGATTTCATCGCCCGCTTTCTTTGTCCAGAGGCTCTGTCTAAACAAGTTGTGAAGTTTGCCAAACTCGACAACCCGTTCGGATTTGGTTCGGACAACTTGCCAACTGCAGAGGTAGATTTAAAGAAATTCTTTATTCCAGATACTCCAGTCGACCCCTTCGCAGAGATTGCCGCCCCGGACATTTACGAAGAGACGTTCTTTATAGGGTTTGTCGGCTTGTGGTTGAGCTGGTTTGCGCTTCCGACGCACCCCCGCTACATGAGACCATCTGTTTTTTATCTGTCTTATCATATCGCCGTGGGGATGCGCTTGGCCTTTAGGGTTATGGGATTAGCTCACTTATATCAAGGCCTGATCTTAGCAGCCGACACTAATCAGCCGGGTCTGAAGCCCGTCAATCTCCCACTGCATTACTTCACCTCATGGATTGAGATGGATGTACCAGGTGCCTTTCGTATGCCTAAACGACCCAAATTTTATGAAGGATACAATTTTCCTCGGGTCATGCACTTAGTCGATGCTTCTTCACCCGACACGACACAACGGGAGGCTCGGCGACTGCTCATTCGCCCGCGCATGGTCGGAGATATCATGACCTTCGTCGACAAAGTCCTGACCATTGGCAAAGAACATTTAACAGAGGTGCAGCCATTGCACAATGTTTTAAAGGACGGGGTTTCTGTGTTGAGGGCTCGAGAAGTTATGCATCTGTATTCTATCAGGCCTGGTTTTCTAGTATTTAGACAGAATGCTTCGGTGCTGTTTATGTGGTATAACCCGCATCGCTTCGCTTAGCAATTGGGTTACAACCAAGGTGTTCCTCTCGAGGCGTTCATCATGGACCCGTCACTATTGAGGAAGGTATTAATAATGCGACGCATTACTTCATGTGTCTAAATACGGGGTCTCACTTCCTTGTCAGTGAGCCGGGTTATACTCCAAGGGCATCGAATGCTTACGTTGCTTGGTATCAACATGCAACGGGTGCTATAATTAGGGAGGAGAGGCGGCTGCTGCTTGACCATAAGGATGCCATTCCTGCTAATAATCTAGCTGTCCTGCTGAAGCGACGGACAATCGTTCGTCCTTCCTTAAGGGAGACTGCTACGGCTGTAGTCCCACGAGATTTTCCTGATAAGCTTAGACCGGATGTTCCTGCGACTGCGGTAGCCATGACATCCCCGGAGTCGGGCATTGGTTCAGAGATTGGGACCCGCCGTCCGAAGAGACTCGTCAAGTGAAAACTCTTATCAGTGGGTGTTGGCGCCAGTTCGCAGAAGAAAAGGAAATCATTATTTTCTGCTGACGTCGTATTCGGCCAGGAGCCCCATGCTCTCTATAGTGAGGGCTTGTGCGAGTATTGCACTAATGTCGGTCTGTTTGATGCGCCTGTGACTGATACCGATCTTTAGGCCGCTATTGAAGCGTCGAAACGACTAGCCCGTGAACAGGCGGCGTTAGACTCTATTGCGGAGTCCGATATACTTTATGTATACCCTCCTGTATATATCCCCCCCTTTTTTTAAATTTATTTTGTTTTACTAACGCTCTCTTTCTTAATAGGTATTTCTGCTGAAGGGACTCTCTCGGCTTCCATCAAGACGTTTGAGGAGGAGGAGGGGCTCCATGTCTCTTTGGGGCTTGGTATGGTTCGTTTCACTACACCTTTATATTTTTAGTTCCTTTTATCTATGATCTGACCCTTTTCTTTATCCTATTACAGGAACCGCCATAACCCAGGTTGTTCCGAATGTAATGCCAGCCCTGGGTGGTGATGTAGAAAAGCCTTCAGAGACATCGGTTACGGCTGAAGCCCTCCCAAGGCCACCGCAGGAGGTATTGCTGAAGCTGCCTATGATGGATGCCACAGCTGATCCAGAGGCCGAGCTTGGTTTAGATGACGACGTCCCCATGTCAGAAGTTTTAAGGAGGTCGGTTCATACAGCCCAGGCTGAAAGGAAGCGTAGAAAGCATGCTGCGAGGGAACGTCGGGCTGTCTTGGCCGCGGGCGTAGATTCGAGTGAAGTTCGACCTTCTATCGTTCTCATGGCGAATGTCCCTTCTGACTTGTCTATTGCTCATAGGCGAGTTGCGCGTGTGGCTCGGGAAGAGGCCGAGCGGTTGCTTCAAGGTTTAACAACGTGCAGTACCTTATTAGAACTTAGTAACCACTTTTCCTCGAATCATGACACATTTTTTTGTTTTAAAGCAGGGCTTATTTCTGGTGGTGGCCTGGCAGGTGAAGTGCCGGCTACTAAAAAGCCTGAAGTAGCCAACCATTCTCTAGAATATGAGACCGCTCCGACTGTCTCTTCTTCTCCCTGTGGATCCTTGATATTGGCGGGGGATGCTAGCATTACAACTGCCCTTATCGAATCAGGGGATGTAGGTGGGGGTGCTGAATCCACTTTCCCAGTGGCAATCGAGGAAGCCGTCACAACTGGTGACGTTTCGGGTACTGTCTGAGTTTCTGCTCTGTCAGGTACTCCTTGAGTTATTATCTTCGAGTTTTTAATCCCACTAGGCATCTAATGATATCTCCTTTATCCTGAGTATAGGTGCAATAGAACCTAATGCTGTATTGACTGAAGAATTGTCTCCGGTCATTGCTCTGACTGCCATGGTTCCACCCCTTTCTTCTGCGTCTCTCCAAACTCTGGAAGGTGAAGATTTCTCATTTCTTTGCTTCAGTATACATACCATTTTTCTGTATTGACCACATATTGTTGTAATCCTGCAGGAGTGCTCTTTGATCGCTTACACCAGGTGTTAAGCCTGCATTTTGCCTTTCAGTCGGAATTCGTTCCTCCTTCCGGCATTGGTTAGTATACTCCTTTCTTGGTGTTTCTTCTTTTCATTCTGTTGCTAAGTTTTCCCCATATTGACCACAGTACCACGGCTCAAGGGGGAAAGTGAAGGGATAGCCGAGTCTCCTGTGCTCCTTATCACGCCGCCTTCAACAGATGGTACAGTAGATCTCGTCCATCAGCCGTCTTCTTTATTTTTTTCAAATCGAAATCTGACCCTCATTCGTGTGTGATTTATTTTGCAGCAAATAGACCGGCTTCGGTTCCTTTTGAGTCTCACATTCCCATGCCTACGGGGCCTTTTGCTAAGCGTCAATCTTCCAGGAGTGCGGCAATTAGCAAGGGGATGTTACGCGAATTTATCGAAGATCTTGATGCCGAGGCTCTCACCTCTGCTGCAGATTTCGCTGACGAAGTCAATCCTATGTCGGCGATGCTTGTGAACTTCCACAACGAAGATTTCGTCTGCTTTTGGGTCAACTATTGTAAGAGGATCGAGGCATGTCTGCATAGGATCGAGCTCAAGCGTCTCGCTCCTGAGGTATTGACCTTGAAGGCTCAGCGGGTCACATGGATCAAGCAAAGTGCCGATTTCATTCAATATTTTGAAAAAAGGTTGACCCTAAAGAGAATGGACCATAAGACAGCTTCTGGCGAATCCATCAAATTGCGCGCCCAGCTTGAAGCGAATGCCGCGCATCTGCAAGTTATTTTCGAAAACCTCCAACAATTTATTTCTGATGGGCTGGCACTGAGGCAGAAGCTGGATTTTACCGAGCGGGGCATGCAATATTGCGAAGTTGCCAAGCAAGAAATCACTGAGAAGCTATCATCATGCTTGCAACAACGGGCTCAAATTGAAGCGGGGTTGGCCACAGTAGAAGCATGCGAGGAGCAGCTGCGGGGAGCGCGTGAACGGGTTGCAAACTTGTTAAAAGCCCCGCCTTCTTAACAATTGTAATTGTATTCCCCTTTTTGTATTAATTGTATCTCTTAAACACTTTGATTTGTGAATAAGAATATACATTTTTTGCATGCGCTTATCTGTGTCTTAATATGGCGCTAATTAGTTTATTTACTCGTTTTGGAGTTTGTAGTTTATTCACTCGTTTCGGAGTTTCTAGTTTACGTACTCGTTTCGGAGTCTGTAGTTTATTCACTCATTTCGGAGTTTTTAGTTTATGGACTCATTTCGGAGTTCGTAGTTTATTCACTCGTTTCGGAGTTTGTTTAGTTTACCTCTCTTGGGTTTACAGGAAAACTTATCCTAACGTTTTATATAGATAACCCCTGCTCTTTGCGACAAAGGTCTGTTAGGTTTTGTGGTACTAGGGCTTTGGTCTGTGGTACCGTCGCGTTGGCTGATGTATTCCTTGATATACAGTCTTTAAGTTGTTGTTCGAGTAGCCCCGCGACTATCGTGTCTCTGATCCCTTCGGGGCTGGACAAGACGTCTTCAAGTAATCTCCTTAGGCTATATGACCATCGGAAGAGCAAGCGTTATGAATTTGCCATGTCACTTTTTACTTGAGATTAAGCTCAGTTTGGAACCCTGATGAGTCATAACCACTGCGCGCTGATGTGGGATGATCTTTGATAGTCTCTTAGACTTTATATGACTTGCCGTCGAGACCCTGAAGCCCGGAATATGCGGTTGCTTCAATTTGATTTGGCTATTTGGAGCCTTTGTTGACATTGCATCTGCTGTAACGAGAAGAATCTTGAGCTGGAGCTGGGATTTTGCCGTCACTCCTTTTTGATTTGGCTATTTGGAGCCTTTGTTGACATTGCGTTTGCTGTAATGAGCAGAATGCCGAGCTGGAGACGGGATTTTGCCATCACTCCTTTTTGATTTGGATATTTGGAGCCTTTGTTGACATTGCGTCTGCTGTAACGAGAAGAATGCTGGGGTAGTCTTTAGGTCGTATATGAACCGTCATCAAGATCTGGCTCTCCTTTTGACGGAGCCTGGTGGGAAAATACGGTACCCTTTCTTTCATCTGTGCCTAAGGATTGTATACAGGGGTCGGTGTGGACCTACCTGCAGGGCAGAAAAGTTTCATTTTCGTTTTTTTCCGCGATGCTCTATCTTTTCAACATTTATGTTGCAAAAGTCGCGATTGCCCAATCATTTCGGCTATTTTTTGCGGTGCCCAATCATTTAGGCTATATATATATACTCGCTGGTTTTTATTGCGAGTATGGAACTTAAGATCTGATGCCAATCTTGGCATCAGCATCGCTGCGACTGGAATATTGCCAGGTGCGAATCATCGTTTGCTTTGAAAGGACTTGAAGTTTGACACCTGTTTAGGCATCAGCATCGTTACCACTGGAATATTACCAGGAGCGAATCATCATGTGCCTATGTCGATTTGAACAAAGATGTCTTGGTAAACAGGGTTAGGATCCTGTCGACTAAGGTTTTGACTCGATGAGTCATAAGGGTCTCACAAAGTTATTTCTCCCTATGAGTCGTGATGATCTCATAGGTGTAGGTTCTCCATAGAAGTCGTGAGGACTCCTAAGTGATATTTTCTCTTCCAAGTCATAAGGATCTTACAAGAGTGTTTTTTCCTTACAAGTCGAGAGGACTTACAAGTGTCGTTCACCATATGCGAACATTTCTCACCATTGGAGGAACTTGGTAGGGGAGTATTTATTCAGGTCTGTGGATTGTATATAAGAGTCAATATTGGACTGCTTGTAGGGCAATTTGGGGATATGACGGCTTAAGAACAGGTTCATGTCCTTATAGCTTAAGGCTTTTGAATCTCATGAGCCGTGAGGGTCTCCTAAAGAGAATTCTCCTTACGAGTCGTGAGGATCCCGTAAGTGTAATTTCTCCTTAGGAATCATGAGGATTCCTAAGTGAGTTTCTCCTTTGTGAGTCATAAGGATCTCACGTAGGTATTTTCTCCTCACAAGGTCGAAAGAACCTTGCAAGTGCACATGAATTTTTTATTTTACGAGTTTGCGCCCTATTCGGGTTTTCACAAACTCGCTGGCAGTCCTGTTGTTTTTACTCACGGCACCCTTTCGGGTTTTCATCCGTGCCCATTTTTCTTGTGGATATACCGTTTTTTTCTTTTTTCTTTTAATGAGATTGCGTCCTTCTGGGTTTTCACAAGCTCGCTGGTAGCCCTGCTGTTTTTACTCACAGCACCCTTTCGAGTTTTCATCCGTACCCATTTTGCTTGTGGACTTACCGTTTTTTTTTATTTTTTCTTTTAACGAGATTGCGCCCTTCTGGGTTTTCACAAGCTCGTTGGTAGCCCTGCTGTTTTTACTCACGGCTCCCTTTCGGGTTTTCATCTGTGCCCATTTTCTTGTGGACATACCTTTTTTTGACCCATCTGTTTGCCAATAGGACTTAGGGGTGACTTCACCGCTGGAGTATCCGTGTAGCCAGTGGGACTTGAGTTACAGTCTTCACCGTTGGGGCTTCTATTGTAATGTAGATCTCAAGGAAGCATATCACCATTTTGGAGGCGACATGCTAGTTTAGGGACATCTCGGTCCGTTATCACCATGTTTGAGGCAGATAATTTCTAGTTTAAGGAATTTTCGGTCCATTGTTAGTTTAGGGACATCTCGGTCTATGGCCAGTTTAAGGACGTAGTGGTCCATTGTTACCATTTTCGAAGCAACCGATCTTCTGGATACTACTTTCAGGGTTCTGGCTCAAGAAGATAGCGAGCGGACACAGGCGTCGTCATCTATCATTGATCTGAATCGTAACCCATTTGGCGAAGTATCTTTTGAGGAATTGGCTATTTATTGGTCGGAAGGGTCTTTCGCTATGCATATCCATGAGCAGGTAGGCCCAACCCTGGTAGACCTTGTCTATGATGTACGGGCCCTCATAGTTCGGCTCGAATTTCCTCCATTTCGCATAATTAGGGATCATCGTTCTTTTGACGAATAGCATGAGCTCGCCTTGGCGGAATGTTCTCGACCTGGTCAGTCTTGTTGGGCTACGGCAGCGCCCCGTCCATCAACCCGAGGCCAAATGCGGAACAAAAACTTTTTAAAACGGTGCTATCATAACCCTAAAACGCGGATTGAACCATTAACCGTTTACTAGCATTCTATAAAAAGTGTTCAGAGATTATACCGATCAATCTGTGTCCTTCGGTCTTCAATCACTTCCCAAGCTCTTCGCCGGCTGTCCCGAACAAGTCCGCTCTCCGGTCTCCCTCGTCGAAGACGATCCACCTCGAGGATCCTCAATACGGGCTCCCGCTTCAAACCGAAGCAACTCGAACAACTAGTTTTCTAACCTAGGCGCTCAAGATGAAGTAGAGATAGTGTGTGATCATTTTGTCTCAATACATCCATGGATTCTCAACACATGAGAGGGTATGGATGGAGGTGAAGAAGAAGCCATTAGAGGTGAAGAGTGTGAACTCAAAACTTAGCACCAAATGAAAAGAGAGAGCAACTCATGAAGAGGATGGTGACTGCCCTCTTTTGGTGTTGTGTGATATTTTAGTGTGTTAGCTCAACTAAAGAAAAAAAATACACCAAAAATATCTCACAATAAAACCAATAAACAATAAAGCATGGCTCAAGCTATAATAAATGCACCATGCCAAGCCCATGCTCACACTTTCCACCTCATCATTAAACATTTACAAAAAAACCTAAATGTTTAATACAATAAAAAGAAATGGCATCTTCAAAAGTAATCTCATAACGGATTACAAGAATACCCCTCAACTGTATATACATACCTGCATCCGTATTCTGACTGAATATGAATACAACGAGACGAAAATAATCCAACTATCTAATACTAAGACCCGGCTTAAACCAAAGCCCGCTAGTATGATCCGTCCGATCATGATCCGTGCATGAGTGCACGTATATGATCGAAGCCTGCCATAAAACCATACGGCCTCTACAACGTTTCGCCCGAACTAGGAAAATCCTCTGTGTGGGACTCTAAAGACTCGTCAAAACGCTGGCAGTGGGTTTAACAACAAGCACGTCAGTGGCACTAGCTGTATGTAACGGTTAACCAGGTATTGAGCGAAAGGGAGGCCGACGAGCGAACTCATCCTGAAACCCTACTGAGCCTATCTATGACAATCTTCGTACAGTCCGGTCTGTTCGTCTAAGAGTATCGCATATCAGGCCTAGGAAGATGGTTAACGTCAGACCCTCAATAGCGGTATAAGTCGTGTTGGAGTGTAGCCCAGAACATACCTTGAGAAACTACTGGAATAGCTACCAGTAAATCTCACTTGCCTTAGCCAAGGACTTTGTGTAATGCCTCTCCAAACACAGCACGATATCAACCCCCAATACCGGGAGAGACGAATCCTATCTAACCGCCACTGCCTCCAAGTGCTTCGGGACTGCACCCAACTACTACCTGTTTGCATGACTCTTTTGAGCCATGGTAGGGTAGCAATCAAAGAACAGTGGGAACACACTTGAAGTGAAGTGGCAGTGTCAAGTCAACGGACTAAGCTGTACTCATGTCACCTGGGAACTGCTACCTGACGATAGATGTAATACCAACTAGAAGTACCCCTGCGAGTCCATCCGGTGTACTCAAAACCCAATGAGCACATGTATACATCTTAGGTGAACCAACTGACACCAATGGATTGTGAGACCGGACATTGCCCCTCGTCGGGGTCTCGATCCGTATACACTAGTCTACTCTCGGAGTATCGATTCCCAGTCTCGAAACTCCTACGACTATGGACATTTTAAGGATGTGCTTATAGACTACCCAACTCTCACGTATATGATCGCCATCATACTGTTGGTAGTCAAGCAAGAATCCTATGGGCTCTATCAACATGTAATAGTGATCTGTAATGTCACCTGAAGCATGTAAATGATGATAAAGATAAACCAGATAGCATACTATCATCTCGAGTAAGACTGTTCTACCGGTATAGGTCCTCCCTCAATCATTGCAATCACGTGCCTGCGATCCAATAATTGACTTGAGGGCACTATAGCCAACAATCTCCCGCTTGCACTTAAGGCAAATTATTGCGATGCCGCATACTCACAGCCCGTGTGATACCGAACACCCAACTTCTCTACTGATCAGTCTCACAAATCCTATTTGTGAAACTTTTGCGTTCGAGAAATAGCCTCAGTGAGTGGATCCACTCTGATGTTTCTTTCTATGTCTCTCTTAATCTCAAGTTCGCGGAGAAAGACATCTCCCAAAATGAGCAATACCTGTGTTAGAATATGTCTGGATATCTGATGGGACCCAGTTCACAAATGAACTCCAAATCCAGCAAACTTCTTAGACTGTATCTTCAACTGAATTTAATCAGTATGCTGCACCATGCCTCCCTCAGTATCCGCTTGGACCACCTGTCCAAACTACTGCCCCTCGTCAGAGGGAAAACTATAACTCTGACAGTCACTCTGTCAACCAGGTCACCTTGAAAGCCTGGAATAATAACCGTCTCCCGAAGGAGGCTGCCGTTATCAAATCCCTAGAAATTCACTTATGTTCTAAAACTGCTTCCGAACGTTTCTCCAGGATTGGATTAATATCTCAACTTATTGCATCTAGTGCAAAAACAATATCTGGTGTGGTACTTGACATCTCATGATTGACTCAATTGCCTAAACAAGTGATATGTCAATCATGCACATCCTCTCCCCTTTAGTCTGTAAGACACCTTCAGAGAGGGTAACTCCATCACCTGCAGGTACACCACCATGCCAGGAGTCGACTATTCTAAAACATCTTTAGAATACTGTCTAAGTACCCAGATTGGGAAACTACCCAAATCTAGATCTAAAACCATAGATCTAGTAACCAGAATGCCAGATATAACATCCATATCCTATGTGAAAAAACCACTGTGTGACAACCACAGTATAACCGATCGTAGTATAGGAATTTTACTTCCTACAATGTGCATGTCATCCAAATACCAGGACATCACACCCTACCACCTTCTTAACAGACCCATCTCCTATTCTGATGAAGTCAAAACCTATGACCGTCACATCAAAAATAGATGATCTATCTTCTCTATATCTGCTTTAGTCTATAAATAGACACAAGCTGCTTGTCCATTATGCTTCCGCTGCTCCCACTGACCACAACAACCCTCTGAAAGAGTCATATACGCGTGTACTTCTAAAACTAGTTTTGAACGATGTTATACTTATCCTCCGGCCGGGTCTCATAGTCTAGAACAGCAGTAATGGCAAGTCTGGGTAAACAAGAACCTCCATGTCACCGTCTTTGAGAATACCGAAGTACCTCTCGGGTGACTGAGGTTACCCACCATATCTGCAGGGTGGTTAATCGAATGTCAAACCTGATTGAATCTTTTGGTCCTATTAATTTTTTCAGTAATCGTCTGTGGTTCTGGAATCACTTCCAGTTCTACCATACTCCCACTACTGTTTTCTGAAAATGTTCATTTTACTAAAACTGTGGCGAGTCAAGAACAATATCACTATTGATCTTCCAGATGGTAGAAAGTTAACCCTCGTCATAGCCTGGGTTAACCCACAAACTGACATTACAGAAACGTGCCTTGAGTTATCCAAAGTCTGGTTTTAAGCATAATCCGGACAACTCCAAATACCTTAACATCGTTAAAATATGAACCATTCTAGATACAATATAGAAACAGAGGAACTGATTTAATTAGAACTAGATTCAAATCATGCAGCTCTCTCCAGTGCATGTCATCCAAATGGAGAGAGGCCGATCAGCATTACTCGACTTAGGAGTGCATCCAAATATGAGTAACCTGAAAGAGAAGCAAGTTCTCAAATCCATTACTATCTACTGAATACCAAACACAAGTATCTACATCTTTGATCACCTTGAAGAATCCTGATAGTTGCAACACATGGTTCTCTACTTCATTCTTGTACCTATAACTTCTCAAAACTTGGACCTTGTATTTCTACGAAACACTTGTCTAAAACTTGAGAAGTCACAAGTAAAAAGAATACAGTACGATGACCAACCCCTTTGTCCTAATGGATACTGGACAACATACAATACTTTGTATAAGTCCCCTGAGTTTAATAACTCAAACCCTGTGCGACGTATGTTGAAAACTGTACCATGGTTATGAAGAATTACACCGCTGTTGAATGCTTCTTACCTAACCATCAACTGATATAGGTAAATGTCATGGACACAATTTCAAAAAGTTATATCTCAATTTATAAAATAAACGTACAGATATATCAGTTTGAAATTGGTGCATAACAACGGATATTCAAAACCAAATATTTGTCGTCCGGCAAAAACCCAGGTGATTTCCTCAAATATCACCAATTTCAATGAATTCCGATATAATGAGGATGATCACCTAATTCCTAATAACTTACTCCCACTCATCATCTATAAAACTATACAGATGTGAGAATCAAACCTGGTAAATACATGCCCTGGAGTAAGGGTCTAATTGGGAAATCAGTTTTCAATTAACAACGCATAGTGAAACTGAAACATGAAAATGTTTCGAAGGGGTATCCGGGTATTCCTAGTATTGCCTCTTCCACTACCAGATTCATGACTGTAACCGTATATTTCCTTGCTATCTTTCCAATTCCCTTTATTTGTCTTTATTCATTACCTTCTATACACCACACTTAGGCTAAATGGTTTTCTTCCTTCCCTACCGTTCAGTACCAGCCTATGGTTTGGAAGAAGACTATCCAATAAGCGTAACAGGTGTACCCTCCTAATCCTTGGATTACTCGCAACCTGAGAGAAGGTGATGATAAAAGGCAACTGAATAAACCTTATTCTATTTCTCCTGAACCAGAATCCATCCTCGTACTGGAATAAGTTCCTTCGAGTTCGTATATAACCATACAATGGATTATCCAATAACTGTGGATCTTCGTAGTGATACGGGGTGTTCTGGAGAAATTCAAAGGTGAAGTAGGAGTGGCGATGAAATACGTGGTTTGGTCGTGAATGATAGCAGTCGCAATTTACTTTGCCCTCTTTCTAATCCCTTTATTTATCTTTACTTATTACCTTCTGTACACCACACTTAGGCTAATTGGTTTTCTTCATTCCCTACCTTTCGGCACCTGCCTATGGTTTGGAAGAAGACTATCCAATAAGCATAATAGGTATACTCTCCTAATCCTAGGAGTACTTGCATCCTGAAAGAAGGTAAAAGAAAAAAGATAACTGAATAGTCCTATTCATTTTCTCCAGAACCGAAAACCATCCCCGAATCTGAAACAAGTTTCTTCGAGTTCGTATGTAACTATACGATGGTCATATCCAATAAAAATGGGATCTGCGTAGTGATACGGATTGTTCCGGAGAAAAGAAAAGGGTAAAAGAAGGAGTGGCAATGTTGCATGCAACTCTGACAATCTAAAGGCCAGTGTTTTACGAAAGTTCAGTTAACTTGGTCACTGAGTTATAGTCTGGGGTCGGGCCATGGTCCCTGCCAAAGAGAGAGAGAAAGAAACACTCAGTGTACACTCTAACCTAGATCAGAATGGTTAATTACTTTATCTAATCAGGATGTCTCCCACTGTATCCTCAAATTCTCCTCCAAACCCAAAAGAAGAATTAGTCGGGATCACCCGAGGAGTAAACCAACTCATAAGTGGGAATCGGGATCCAACTATCATGGCATGATAACTTGATTGAATCCACTCAAGTTATCACACTCCAGAAGGTATGCGCATGCCTGGAAAGTTTCAGTTTCTTTAGAAACTCCTGATATGATTTTTACCCCAAGCGGCTTATGATCTTGACAGAGGTCAGCATATCATAAGTCACAAGTCAAGTTCAACCCGTCATTGTCCTTGATTAACTTAGACCCACCCGCACGTGCCCTTGACAGAGGTCAAAATGACCGTGCGACTGTCCTAAATAATCACATATCTATGCAACAAACAAGCATTACCCAGCTACCAAGAACTGTGCCTTGACAGAGGTCAACATACACAATATGAATACTAAGTAATACCTGTAAGAAATGACGGAGGGCTACGACTGGTGTTTGGCGAAAAACCTTTAACGTAATGAACTTGATATCGTTGAAGGAACCGCATAGCTTTTTATAAATATATAGTAGCGAAAACCTTTGCTAAAGAGGTCACTCCCGGTGAAGGGATCTCGGCTCTTTCCTCGTAGAATGAGGTGCTGGATATTTATAATCGAATACCACTGTGCAAAACAAAGAGTAATCGACTATAGTGAAGATGTTACCTTGACACAAACCTCTGCCTAAGGGGTCACTCCCGATGAAGGGATCTCGGCCCTTGCCTCATCGAATGAGGTGCTGGATATTCATAACCGAATACCTCTGTGCAAAGCAAGAGAAAACGCCCTTGTAATAATAGCTTTTTGAAAATTTGTTCCAACAACATCGAATATGTTTATTTTCCTTGCATTAATCTGAATCAACACAGTCCCATCAATTGATCACACCACAAAAGAACGAAAATATAATGTACGTATATGCCATCCGCATTCGCCACTGGGTCCCATCATCACCCGTTAGGTTACTTAACTAACAACAGAGCGGGGATTGGACTAGCGTGGGTGTAAAACATATACAACATCTACTAGTATATATATAACAATATATAATGATCGCTCTAGGCGTGATGAATACAACATCACAGAAAAGTAATAAGCATAACAGAACAATACAGATAATCTGGGATCCCCGGATTTCCTTTTAGCCGCAAGTGAAACCCGACGTTCCTCTAGTCATGCGGATAGCCTGTGCAATGAAAACCTAGACCCCGATGAGTGCGTCAAGTTACCCGCCAAAACCAGAAGCGAGGAAGCCCCCTTTAGCAAAGTGAATAGGACACCCGGTACTTCACGGAATCCGGTAACTTGAGCACCCCACCTTGGGTCAACCTATACCCCCTACAAGTGCGGAGAATAGACGCCAATTCTAGAGTGAGCCCCCCTCCTTCTCAACGCCTTGAGATGCAGACCTGTTGCGCTTCAGAACCCGGCTATCCGTGCACTCCTCAGCGGGGTAAATCCTAGTACAGAAAAGAAAATATGTACAACAGTGACATCGACCTCAACCCGGTAGTGCCCCAATAGAATAATATACAAACAGGCAGTGACGGCAGTCCACATGTCGGACGCTCTCCCCGCGATATCAAATGTACAAATAAAACTAAACTGTACTAATATAGCACCCAAGCTATCCACCACGACAATCCGCAACATCACAGCACAACACAGAACATCAACGTGAATGTCACGTTCGCAAACCCGTCTAAAGGAACTATAGCGATTGGACAAGTTGTAACGATCAAATTGTAAGTCCACGTTGCCCACCCCGGTGCTTGCGGGGAGGCAGAAAATAGAATAAAAATCGGATTTTTATCGAACTAGGCAACATGGACTAACTTAAGGAGGATCTTTGCTAAACAAAAACTAACTACAAGCTAACTAGTATTAGGTACAAGGAATAAAGGTTATACCTTGGGCTTTATGTCCTTCTCTCCTTACTCCTTGGAGTGGAAGAAAGAGATCACCTTGTCGCCTTCTCTAGTCGAAGAAGGATCCACCCGAGAGCCTCAACCTTTGGCTTCAACTTCAAGCTAGAAGTAACTAAGGTGCTAGAAGTGCTAATCCTAGAACCTTAGATGGGAGTAGAGATTACTTTAGAGAGGTTTATCTCAAGCTCAAGCGTTTCTCAACACATGAGAGGGGAGAGCTTGAGAGAGAGGAAGAGGAGGAGGAGAGAATCTATATGATAGAATGAGAGAAATAATGAACCATTCTCTCTAAATATGGGTGAATTATGAAATTAGATAATTAGTTAGATAATTGTCATGGTTAATCAAGACTTGATCATTATCATTTCATATTTAATGCAAATTGCAAGGATCAAAGAGCATCTTTTATATGGAATGATGATGGTCAAAGTGTCAACCTAGGTCAACAAGTCAAGTATGGTCAAAATGTCAACAACCCTAACCATGCACAATTATATATAACTAATATCAATTATTCATAATACACACATAAGCATTAGGGTTAAGAAAATGACAATGGTCATTAACCCTAATCAAAGTCCTCTGCCTCTGTCTCAGTCAACTGTGCATACGCACCCGTATTCGTGATCCAAGGAATACAAATACAATGAGATAAAACCAATCCCAAATCATATACTAGGATCTGGCTTAAACTAAAGCCCGCTAGTATAAGCTGTCTGGACAGCAAACGTGCACAAGTGCGCGGATGTGAACGAACCCTGTCGCAAAACCATGCGACCTCTACTCATTTTGCCTAAAGGCGAATAACTCTCTGTGTGGGACTCTAAAGACTCGACACTACGCTGGCAGTGGGTTTAACCACAGACCGCAAGCGGCACTAGCTGTACGTAACGGTCCCCAGGTAGATGCCAATAAGAAGACTGACGAGGTGACCCCATCTGAACTCCTACTGAGCCTGAATGTGACAGTCTCCGTACAGTCCGGTTTGTTCATCTGATACATCGCATGGCGGGCCTAGGGGGGCGGTGAACGTCAGTCCCCTAATAGTGGTACAAGTCGTGTCGGAGTGTAGCCCAGAACACCCTGAGATAACACTGGAAACCTACCAGTATATCTCGCTTGTCCTGGCCAGGGACTACTTGTGTAATGGCTCTCCTGGACACAGCGCGATGTCAACCCCCAATACCGGGAGAGACGAATCCTGTCTAACCGTCACTGCCTCCAAGTGCTTCGGGACTGCACCCAACTACTACCTGTTTGCATGACTCCTTTGAGCCATGGTAGGGTAGTAATCAAAGTACAATGGGAACACACTCGAGGAGAAGTGACAGTGTCAAGTCAGCGGACTAAGCTGTACTCATGTCACCTGGGAACTGATAACTGACGATAGGTATAATACCAACCAACAGTTCCCGACGAGTCCTGTCCAGTGTACTCGTAACCTAACGAGCACCCGCATACTATCTCAAGTACGACATACTGACGGCTGTGGGACAGACCGTCTCCCACGCTGGGATGAGAAGCGCATACGCTAGTCTACTCCGGAGTATCGATGCCCTGTCTCGATAGTTCTACGACTATGGACCTGTATAAGGATGTGCTTATGGATTACCCAGCCCCCACGAGTGTGAGCGCCATCACAACGCTGGTAATCAAGCAAAGATCCTACGGGCTCTACTAATATGTATATAAGCGATATGCTAAAAGAAACACATGCACATATTAAAGCAGAGTCAAACCAAGTAGCATACTACCATTTCGAGCAATATTGTATATACAACTGTGAATATCCCAAGCTTCCATCAAGTAATATACATACTAGTATGATACAGTAATGGCCTCTAGGGCATATACACTAACAATCTCCTACTTGCACTAAGGCCATGTACTGGCGTATCGAAGACCTATAATCTCGATCAGCCGCTCGAACTGAGTCTGGGGTAAGGCCTTGGTGAATGGATCTGAAGTGTTATCTTCTGAAGCAACCCTCCGAACCTCGATCTCCTGGCGATCCACGATCTCCCTGATCAGGTGATACCGCCTCAAGATGTGTCTGGATTTCTGATGGGACCTGGGTTCCTTCGCTAAAGTTATAGCCCCGTTGTTGTCGCAATACAGAGGTATTGGATCAACAATGGACGGAACCACCTGAAGTTCATTCAAGAACTTCCTTATCCAGACAGCTTCTTTTGCGGCATCAGATGCAGCGATGTATTCCGCTTCATGGTCGAGTCAGCAACGGTTTCCTGTTTAGAGCTCTTCCAACACACCGCCCCTCCATTGAGGGTAAAGACAAAACCCGACATGGACTTGGA
Organism: Agapanthus africanus; assembly: GCA_030015575.1. Taxonomy (NCBI): domain Eukaryota; kingdom Viridiplantae; phylum Streptophyta; class Magnoliopsida; order Asparagales; family Amaryllidaceae; genus Agapanthus; species Agapanthus africanus. The sequence continues at coordinate 128,194,873 of JASDDO010000022.1, read as the reverse complement.
ATCATCCTTGTCACTCTGGAAGCTGGAGTCAGTAAAGGCCTCAATCTGGTGGTCTTTTCCGCCATACATCAAGAACATCTCCTTAGTCCTTCTTAGGTACTTGAGAATGTTCTTTACCGCTATCCAGGTTTCTCCCCAGGGTTTGACTGATACCTGCTTACCACACTCAGTACATAAGCCATATCTGGTTTGGTACACAACATCGCATACATTATAGAGCCTACCGCAGAAACGTAGGGTATAATATACATGCGATCCCTCTCCAAATCTGTCTTGGGAGACATCTCTTTGGAGAGGGTGATCCCGTGACAAGCCGGTAGATTACCGCGCTTGGAATCTTCCATACTGAATCTTTTCAGTGTGGTGTCGATGTACCTGGACTGTGAGAGTCCTAAAATCCTCTTGGATCTGTCACGGTAGATCCAGATCCCCAGAATGTATGAGGCATCACCCAGGTCTTTCATGGAGAACCTGTGTGACAAGAACCTCTTCACAGATTGTAGCATAGGAATGACATTTCCTATTAAGAGAATGTCATCCACGTATAAAACGAGGAATACTACAGTTCTCGCTACAAATCTACAATAGATGCATGGTTCATTTGGATTTTTGATAAAGCCAAATTCCTTGACCGTCTCATCAAAACAGATGTTCCAGCTCCGCGATGCCTGCTTTAGTCCATAAATGGACTTGAGCAACTTGCACACCTTTCCGCTGCTCCCACTCTGAATGAAACCATCTGGCTGGTCCATATAGACACACTCCTCTAAATGTCCATTTAGAAAAGCGGTCTTTACGTCCATCTGCCAAATCTCATAATCGTGGAAGGCAGCAATGGCAAGAAGGATTCGAATGGATTTCAGCATAGCCACTGGAGAAAAGGTTTCGTCATAGTCCAAACCAGGTCGCTGACGAAAACCATTTGCAACCAGTCTAGCTTTATAGGTCTCAACCTGTCCATCTACACCAATCTTCCTTTTGAAGATCCACTTGCATCCTACGGGTTTTACCCTATCTGGAGCAATGTCTAACGTCCATACTTTGTTGGTGTACATGGACTCCATTTCGGTCCGCATTGCATCCATCCATTTTACCGAGTCAACGCTCTGAATGGCTTGCTGGAAGCTAGTAGACTCATCACAATCTATGATGCAATCCTCTCTATCCCCGTCAATGAGAAAACCGTAGTATCTCTCGGGCGGATGAGACTGCCAACTACTCCTGCGGAGTGGCGTGGGAATGTCCTGATCTTTCGAACCCTCTGGTTCTACTAAGCTTTCAGTAATAGCTCGTGGTTCTGGAATTTCTTCCAGTTCTATTGCGCTCCCACTTATTTCTTTTTCTATGAACTGGTGTTCTAGAAAGTGGGCATGGCGAGAAACAAAAACCTTTTATTCCTCATCGCAATAGAAGAAATATCCCTTGGAGTTCTTTGGATATCCCACAAACTTGCACTGTACTGAGCGTGCCTCGAGCTTGTCCGCATGCTGCTTTTTGACAAAAGATGGACATCCCCATGTCTTAATGTGATTAAGATAGGGTCTCTTCCCACACCACATCTGATATGGTGTAGTAGGCACAGTCTTAGTTGGAACTCGGTTCAAAAGGTATGCAGCTGATTCTAGCGCATATCCTCAGAACGATTGCGGCAACTCAGCGTTACTCATCATGGACCGTACCATATCCAATAGGGTTCGTTTTCGTCACTCCGATACACCGTTATGTTGCGGAGTGTATGGAGGAGTAAGCTGAGAGAGAATTCCATTCTCTTTTAAGTAACCCAGGAACTCGGCACTCAAGTATTCACCACCTCGATCAGATCTCAGTGCCTTGATACTTTTGCCTGTTTGTTTTTCTACTTCATTCTTATATTCCTGGAATTTTTCAAAAGCCTCGGATTTATGTTTCATTAAGAAGACATATCCGTACCTTGAAAAATCATCCGTAAAAGTAATGAAGTAAGAATAACCGCTTTGTGCATGCGTAGATATTGGACCGCACACGTCGCTGTGTACGAGTCCCAAGAGCGAGCTCACTCTTACTCCGTGTCCAGTGAATGGAGTCTTTGTCATCTTTCCTTTGAGACAGGATTGACAAGTTGCATACGATTGATATTCGAACGGATCCAAATATCCTTCTGTATGTAACTTAGTCAACCTTCTCTCGTTGATGTGACCCAGTCTACAATGCCATAAGAAAGTTTTATTGATTTCTGGAGACTTTCTTTTGTGTGTATTCTGGACATTGAAAATCTGTGGTTGGTTTAATACGTATATACCGTTGTTTAATGTACCTGACCCAATCAAAACTTGATTAAGGTGAATGTTTACTACATTACTTACAAATGCAAATTCATAACCTTCTTTAGATAATAAAGATACAGAAATGATATTACAGGTTGCATTTGGTACAAAATAACAACTACGCAAAACCAAAAAGTGTCCATCTGACAATCCCAGGTGATAGTCCCCCACGGCCTCAGCATCCATGCTATCTCCGTTTGCAACTCTGAGGGTCATATCACCTGCCTTCAAAACTCTACGCTTTCTCAACGCCTGCAAAGAATTACAGATATGAGATCCTGATCCGGTATCCAATACCCAGGATGTAGAGTTTATTGATAGACAGTTTTCAATAACATACACACCTGAAGCTGAAGCCGCAACTCGCTTCAGATCCTGGGTTCTGGCCTTCCAAGCCTTGTAATCCTGTTTCCAGTGTCCACTTTTATGACAGTAGAAGCATTCTTCCTTCCCCACCAGCTTTCCCGCTACCTTTGTTGCCTTTCCCTTCGTATCCACTTTACTGACACCGCCCGTTGGTTTGGCGGGGGCTTTCTTCTTCTTTCCCTTGGCTTTTGCCCTGGACCTAGAAGAGGAAGATCCTCCTACAAACAAAGTGGATGTCTCCCTACCTTTCTGTAGGGTGCCCTCAGCACTCCTCAACATGTTCAGAAGTTCGGAAAGTTCAACCTCTTTTCCTTGCATGTTGAAGTTAAGGATAAACTGGGCGTAAGTGGAAGGAAGGGACTGGAGAATTAAATCAGTGTAGAGTTCATTCTCCAACGTAGTCCCAAGGTCCGCGAGCTCCTCTATGTAGCTAATCATCTTAAGCACGTGTTCCGCTACCGATGATCCGATGGCCAATCTTGCCGAAAATAGCTTTTTCGACACTTCGTATCTGGCGATACGAGACTGCTCTCCATACAGTTCTTTTGTATGAAGAAATATGGACTCTAGGTCCATATTCTCGTGCCTCCTCTGATGTTCGTTGTCCATCGAGGCAAGTACGAGGTATTTGGCCTTCGCGCAATCTATCTTCCATGTCTTACGGATTTCTACATCCGCGACGCTGGAGGTGGGACCTGGGACAGGGGGAGCTTTGGTGGTAAGGATATACCCCAACTTGTCGTAAGTGATTGCCATCTTGACATTCCTGAGCCAATCTTTGTAGTTTGGCCCTGTCAGTATGTTTTTATCTAGTAATAACTTAAGTCCAATCATGTTGAATGGTCGCTGCAATTAGGAGAGAGAAAAGAAACACTTTAGCATGATGCTCTTGCAAGTTTAGAGTGGTTTTTAGTTTGTCTAAACAGGATAGCTCCCACTGTCTCTCGAATCCCTCCTCAAACCATAAAGGAAGAATTAGTCAGGATCAATCTCATCGTATAATACTTACTTAACCGTTCATCCAGGCCAGTGTCGGTACTTCGAGGGAGGTTTTCCAACGCTTTCGCGAAGTTCCTTAATTAAGTAACCTCTTTTCCCTGTGGGCGTAGCCCCGCTAACACCTTTCTAGACACCTACTAGGTTTATAGCATTGATCGTTAAGTGAGAGTTTTTCCGAGGAGTAGCATATACTCACAGTAGGATCGGGATCCAAATATCATCGCGTGATAAAACCGAAGGAATCCTACCAGAATCATCACTCCAAATGGTATGCAGCGCTAGCAAGTTTCAGTACTTATGAAACTCCCGATGTGGATTTTTGCCCCATGCTCTTATGACCTTGACTTTGGCCAAAATACCATAAGTCACATGTCAAGTTCTACCCATCATTCTCCTGGTTAATTTGGACCCACCCGTACCTACCCTTGACTTTGGCCAAAATGGCAGCACGACTATCCCAAACCAACGCATCTACCTATGCTGCACATGAATACCCAATAGCTACCAATCACTATACCTTGACTTTGGCCAAAATACATAGCTTGAATACTTTTTGACCATTCATGTGGAATGACGGAGGGCTACAAATGGTTTTGGCGAAATCGTGAATGTAGTGAACTTGATATAATCGATGGAACGTGATAGGTTTTAAAAGGAGTGGTTCAAGCTCCGCATTTAAAAGTTTAGTTTTGAAAAGAACCGAGTGGTTTTCAAAGTGTTCCAATCGACTTTTACTTGGTTTATTTTCTTGCATTAATTCCAATGCGTCCCATCATTTAATCCTACCATTACAGAAAACAACCAAAATATGGTGTACGCTTATGCCATCCGCATTCGCCACGGGGTCCCGTCATCACCCGTTAGGTTACTTAACTAACAACAGAGCGGGGGCCGGACTAGCTCGGATGCAAAACATAAGCAACACCTAAATAGTTATCATATATAAATATATAGCAATGATAGCCATTACAGATCACAGATGAACACTTTGGATATACTAGGAATCCGCGATTCGTTCGAGCCTGCAACGAAAAGCGGATTACACGGTCGCGATGAATAGCCAATACCCCACCCAAGACCCCTACGGGTGCGGCAAACTACCCGCCAAGTACCCGAAGCGAAGCAACCTCCCTCAACGACGTGAGTAGGCCACTCGGCACTTCGAGATACCCGGTAGTTTGTGCACCCCACCATGGGTCTATCCTAGGAGCAAAAACAGTAAAAAGAAATTATACAATGACGGCTACAACCCCGACCCGATTGTGGGGCCAAATAAATAATATTACATCAATTTACATATTACAATGAATGAAAGAAAAAAGAAGCTCTCATCTCACATCCACCCCGGCTATTCATCCGCGACAATCCACCGAGTTCATATACACAAATCAATAAGCATTACAGATCACAGATATGTATAACCCCCACTAATCGACGTATAGCGATTAGCAGACGTTAAATACATATAAACATCACAGATATAACCCAATAGTCAAAGTATAGTGAAGTTCGATAAAAAAAATACGGATTTATAGCCACCCAAATACAAATTTCTATTATGGAAAATCTGGGCAGAAATAAAATATCTTAAAAATCCCAAAACCATCACAGAAGAACACAGCACCAAACTCGATCCAGAACCGAGTCAACTCGGCCGCGGTTCCGCGGCAAGAAGCATGTTCCAGCCGCGCAAACGCGGCTCTTTGAGCGGTTCACTGGATCGTCTTTGGTGAGTTTCTTAACAAAACCCTGAGCTGATTTTTGAAGTATGATTTATTATTTTTAGAGCAGAAAAAAAAACAACAGAAAGTTAGGGTTTTGAAATCTTAGTTTTGCGATTTTTACCGATCGAACTTCTATACACTTTACTACCTAGCTAGTTTATGTTTAGTTAGGCTCTGATACCACTGTAAGTCCACGTTGCCAACCCCGGTGCTTGCGGGGAGGCGGAAAACAGAATAAAAATCGGATTTTTATCGAACTAGGCAACATGGACTAACTTAAGGAGGATCTTTGCTAAACAAAGACTAACTACAAGCTAACTAGTATTAGCTACAAGGAAGAAAGGTTATACCTTGGGCTTTATGTCGTTCTCTCCTTGCTCCTTGGAGTGGAAGAAAGAGATCACCTTGTCGCCTTCTCTAGTCGAAGAAGGATCCACCCGAGAGCCTCAACCTTTGGCATCAACTTCAAACTAGAAGTAACTAAGGTGCTAGAAGTGCTAATCCTAGAACCTTAGATGAGAGTAGTGATTACTTTAGAGAGGTTTATCTCCAGCTCAAGTGTTTCTCAACACATGAAAGGGGAGGGCTTGAGAGAGAGGAAGAGGAGGAGGAGAGAATCTATATGATAGAATGAGAGAAATAATGAACCATTCTCTCTAAATATGGGTGAATTATGAAATTAGATAATTAGTTAGATAATTGTCATGGTTAATCAAGACTTGACCATTATCATTTCATATTTAATGCAAATTGCAAGGATCAAAGAGCATCTTTTATATGGAATGATGATGGTCAAAGTGTCAACCTAGGTCAACAAGTCAAGTATGGTCAAAATGTCAACAACCCTAACCATGCACAATTATATATAACTAATATCAATTATTCATAATACACACATAAGCATTAGGGTTAAGAAAATGACAATGGTCATTAACCCTAATCAAAGTCCTCTGCCTCTGTCTCAGTCAACTGTGCATACGCACCCGTATTCGTGATCCGAGGAATACGAATACAATGAGATAAAACCAATCCCAAATCATATACTAGGATCTGGCTTAAACCAAAGCCCGCTAGTATAAGCTGTCCGGACAGCAAACATGCACAAGTGCGCGAATGTGAACGAACCTTATCGCAAAACCATGCGACCTCTACTCATTTTGCCTAAAGGCGAATAACTCTCTGTGTGGGACTCTAAAGACTCGACACTATGCTGGCAGTGGGTTTAACCACAGACCGCAAGCGGCACTAGCTGTACGTAACGGTCTCCAGGTAGATGCCGATAAGAAGACTGACGAGGTGACCCCATCTAAACTCCTACTGAGCCTGAATGTGACAGTCTCCATACAGTCCGGTCTGTTCGTCTGATACATCGCATGGCGGGCCTAGGGGGGCGGTGAACGTCAGTCCCCTAATAGCGGTACAAGTCGTGTCGGAGTGTAGCCCAGAACACCCTGAGATAACAGTGGAAACCTACCAGTATATCTCGCTTGCCCTGGCCAGGGACTACTTGTGTAATGGCTCTCCTGGACACAGCGCGATGTCAACCCCCAATACCAGGAGAGACGAATCCTGTCTAACCGTCACTGCCTCCAAGGGCTTCGGGACTGCACCCAACTACTACCTGTTTGCACGACTCCTTTGAGCCGTGGTAGGGTAGTAATCAAAGTACAGTGGGAACACACTCGAGGTGAAGTGACAGTGTCAAGTCAGCGGACTAAGCTATACTCATGTCACCTGGGAACTGATAACTGACGATAGGTATAATACCAACCAACAGTTCCCGACGAGTCCTGTCCAGTGTACTCGTAACCTAACGAGCACCCGCATACTATCTCAAGTACGACGTACTGACGGCTGTGGGACAGACCGTCTCCCACGCTGGGATGAGAAGCGCATACGCTAGTCTACTCCGGAGTATCGATGCCCTGTCTCGATAGTCCTACGACTAGGGACCTGTATAAGGATGTGCTTATGGATTACCCAGCCCCCACGAGTGTGAGCGCCATCACAACGCTGGTAATCAAGCAAAAATCCTACGGGCTCTACTAATTTGTATATAAGCGATATGCTAAAAGAAACACATGCACATATTAAAGCAGAGACAAACCAAGTAGCATACTACCATTTCGAGCAAGATTGTATATACAACTGTGAATATCCCAAGCTTCCATCAAGTAATATACATACTAGTATGATACAGTAATGGCCTCTAGGGCATATACACTAACACAAATGACATTCACGGTTGTAGATAGAAATGTATGCACTGTAAACTTTAAACAATGTTCGAAAATATCGACTTCGAAATAACCCCGAATAGCCCCAAACAACTAGATAAGTCCATATCAAAACTGGGCTAAACAAACAATACCACTGAACCAACATTCCAGAGACTAAACCACACTACAAATTTCAAACCCAGAAGACTCAAAGTGGCCGGCCTGCTCGGATTTTTGGCCAATGTGGCCGGTCCAAATTTTGAATTAGGGGCTCGTATTTGCAGTGTGTTCTAGTGATCATGTTAGTAGCCTTCTGCAGTTGTTTAAATAATTTTTGAAGACACTAAAAAAATGACAGAAACTGGAATTTTTTGGGCAGTGAATCGGAGTTGTTTCGGTTTCGATAGTTTAACATTGTCTAAACAAGCTAGCTAAGGGTTAATGGGATGGATCTGATACCATGTAAGGTTTCGGCAGCACCCCGGCTGTTAATCCGAAGCCAAATGCGGAACAAAAACTTTTCAAAACGGCGCTATCGTAACCCTAAAACCCGGATCGTTCCATTAACCCTATACTAGTAAATTGTAAAAGAGTTTGGAGATTATACCTGATCAGTCGAAAATACTGCATTTTTAACACGGCAATTTCCCTATCAATTGCATTCATCTAGAGCTGTTCGGCATTCATATAGCACATATTAGCAAAACAGTCGTAAAATATCGGATTGCATGTGTTAGACTTTAAAACCGGCACTTTAAGGGAAATTGACTGTATTTCATAACATCGCATCATTCTTGTGTAGCGCAACTTGTGTTTCGAAGTCTGTGCAGGAAATTCCAAGAGAACGACCAAATTTACATAACAGTGCTGTTAAAGAATACGCCAACTCAAGGATTTGAAATCTGGTAGTGATCTAGAAGGCATTTTGGGATTTAACATATCAGACAGTACACCACAGTACAGAAGAAGACATACCATGAAGATTGAAGCCCTACGACTCCAACTTGGCCGCGGAACCGCGGCCGGAGCCGGCTTGCGCCGCGGTTCCGCTGCGGACGTGCCACGTCAGCCCCCCTGCTCTGCTTCATAACTCTTCTCTCAGGTCCTACAACTCATCAAGCTACTGCAATTTCTAGATTACTCCAGAACCTTCTGCCAGATCAGCAAACCCTTGGGTTCTAAACTAATGATGTCCAAGCTTCCTAAACAAGCTTCACCCTAACTACCTTAAAGCCTAGAACCTTCCCCCTAACCTCCTAGCTTAAGGTAGAAGCTAAACCCTAACTAACTAGTTCTAGAGGCTTCTTCCTAACTAACTAGCTTACAAGGGAAGCTAACCTAATCCAAGCTTCTTAAGGAAGCTACTCATTCCTAAACCTATAAAAAGGACCCTAGGCCTCACTTGAAAAGGTTGTTCCTCAATTGGGTTGTTCATTTTGTTGATCATTGTTGTTCTATCCCCTCAACCCAACTCTTGCCACCTCCAAACCCTAACCCTAATCCAATCAAGAAACCAAATTCAAGATCCTTTGAGTTCTAGCAAAGCAAGCCTTCAACCATCCTTTAGAAGCGAAGCCGGACTTCATCGGAGCATGAGATCCAAGCCGATCCGCGACTCAAGGAGCCGATGCAACGCTAGATTCGACAATCTTGTTCCTTCTCAAATTCTTGTAGTCTTGAGCAATGTGTAACAAGTTGTTGAATAAATAAAGGTGAAGATTCTTTTAACTTGCTTAAATTTCAATTCAAGCATTATGATTCAACTTCGATTCTTGAATGTATTCTTTGTGATGATGCTTGAATAAAACTCCGCTCGTGGAGGAGTCGAGATGATCGGTAGAATGATGATGTTGATGAATCTTTAAACGTTTTCTTAAGTCCTATAACGATTGTAAATTCTTGAAAATTGAATGATCGATGATCTAGATCGATGTGAAATGCGTTCTTGATTATTTTCGCACAATCTAGAGATCAACGATCGATCATTCGATTTTCTAGAAGCTATCTTGTGAATGTGATTCATCGAAAGGACAAAGGATAGGATGAGAAAACCCTAATTCTTCGCAAGATTCTTAATCCTCGATAAATAGACATCGATTTAGCATCAATTCGTTAATGGATAAGAAACGGTAATTTCGAGTCTTCTTCACATCTATGATCTAATCGACTCCTACGAGCCTTACTTCAAATCTTGAAACTTAATCGATTGGAATTATATCAATTCTTGATTCTTGATGTTTAACGCTTTCTTGATTAGATTTAATTGATTCTTAAAATCCATTGATATAAATCTTGAATCGTTTGTTTTTCTTTTCTATTAAATTTTCAATTCAAAACAAAACAACTAAGAACGAATCGCACAATCCCTGTGTACGATCCGCACTAACTAACGCGCTACAAACCGACACCGTTATTGATTGTGGTCAAATATTTTTGGGTGTGATTTCTTACACTTTTCTATAAACCGACACAACGAGAAAAATAGATCAATCAATACCGATCGATCCGTATCCTTCGGTCTTCAATCTCTTCGCAAGCTCCTCGCCGGCTGCCCCGAACAAGTCCGCTCTCCAGTCTCCCTTGTCGAAGAAGATCCACCTCGAGGATTCTCAATACGAGCTCCCTCTTCAAATCGAAGGAACTCGAACAACTAGTTTGCTAACCTAGGTGCACAAGATGAAGTAGAGATAGTGTGTGATCATTTTGTCTCAATACAACCATGGATTCTCAACACATAAGAGGGTATGGATGGAGGTGAAGAAGAAACCATTGGAGGTGAAGAGTGTGAGCTCAAAACTTATCACCAAATGAAAAGACAGAGCAACTCATGAAGAGGATGGTGGCTGCCCTCTTTTGGTGTTGTGTGATATTTTAGTGTGTTAGCTAAACTAAAGAAAAAACACACACCAAAAATATTTCACAATAAAACCAATAAACAATAAAGCATGGCTCAAACCATAATAAATGCACCATGTCAAGCCCATGCTCACACTTTCCACCTCATCATTAAACATTTACAAAAAACCCTAAATGTTTAATACAATAAAAAAATGGCATCTTCAAAAGTAATCCCGTAACGGAATACAAGAATACCCCTCAACTGTATATACATACCTGCATCCGTATTCCGACTGAATACGAATACAACGGGATGAAAATAATCCAAAAATCCAATACTAGGATCCAGCTTAAACCAAAGCCCACTAGTATGATCCGTCTGATCATGATCCGTACATGAGAGCACGTATATGATCGAACCCTGCCATAAACCATACGGCCTCTACAACGTTTCGCCCGAACTAGGGAAACCCTCTTTGTGGGACTTTAAAGACTCGTCAATATGCTGGCAGTGGGTTTAACCACAAGCACGTCAGTTGCACTAGCTGTACGTAACGGCTACCTAGGTATTGAGCGAAAGGGAGGTCGGCGAGTGAACTTATCTTGAAACCCTACTGAGCCTATCTGTGACAATTTCCGTACAGTCCGGTCTGTTCGTCTAAGAGTATCGCATATCGGGCCTAGGGGATGGTTAACGTCAGACCCCCAATAGCGGTATAAGTCATGTCAGAGTGTAGCCCAGAACACCTTGAGAAACTACTGGAATACCTACCAGTAAATCTCACTTGATTTGGCCAAGGACTTTGTGTAATGCCTCTCCAAACACAACGCGATATCAACCCCCCATACCGGGAGAAACGAATCCTATCTAACCGCCACTGCCTCCAAGTGCTTCGGGACTGCACCCAACTACTACCTGTTTGCACGACTCCTTTGAGCCGTGGTAGGGTAGCAATCAAAGAACAGTAGGAACACACTTGAGGCGAAGTAGTAGTGTCAAGTTAACAGACTAAGCTATTCTTATATCACCAGGGAACTGCTACCTGACAATAGGTATAATACCAACTAGCAGTACCTCTGCGAGTCCGTCCGATGTACTCATAACCTAATGAGCACCTATATACATCTTAGGTGAACCAACTGACACCAATGGCTTGTGAGACCGGCCATCGCCCCTCGTCGGGGTCTCGATCCGTATACACTAGTCTACTCTCGGAGTATCAATCCTCAGTCTCGAAACTCCTACAACTAGGGACACTTTAAGGATGTGCTTATAGACTGCCCAACTCTCATGTATATGATCGCCATCATACTGTTGGTAGTCAAGAAAGAATCCTATGGGCTCTATCAACATGTAATAGTGATCTGTAAAGTCACCTGAAGCATGTACATGATGATAAAGACAAACCAGATAGCATACTATCATCTCGAGTAAGACTGTTCTACCGGTATAGGTTCTCCCTCAATCATTGCAATCACGTACCTACGATCCAATAATTGACTTGAGGGAACTATAGCCAACAAGTCTTTCATACGACCGCATCATCTTTACCTTATAAACCTCCAGGTTCTGCTTTTCTATAAGGCGAGTTTCGTCGAGGGCGTCGAGCTCCTCAAGCCAGAGATGAGCATTTTCTTCATCTGTCAGCTCGTATCGAATGAAAGGTTCCTAGGCACTCTAGTAAGGTCTCATGAAGCATCGAACATGCCAAATTTAAAATTTTAGTGCCGAGAAACCCTAGACTACGGATCTTAACTAGATGTTTAGGCGAAACTAGAAAGCTAGTTAACAGTTAACTACTAGGATACGGATATACAACCTTTGTAGATCCGGATTTCCGCCTCCTTAGCTCCACGTGGTGATGTCCTCGCTGTCCATCATGAATCCTCGACTCGATCATCGGCTTCATCGGGAAAGCAAGTGGAATAGCTCGTCGGCTTTGTGTCAAAGACGATCTACGTCGAGGTTGCACAAACTCAAGCTCCGACTTCACAAACTTGTGAAACTTGTGAAGTAAACACCCAAAACAACTTGGCAAGAGGTAGAGGGTGAAGAAATAGGAGGTGGGTTTACTTTAGATTTGGATTTAACTCACTAGATCATAAGTTGCCATTGATGGCATGAAGGTTGCTCACTTGAAGAAGAAGGAGAAGATGAGCTAGAATAATGATAAGTCTTTTTAAAATAAAAAGAAAATGGAATACTTATCATAATTCTTACTAGGGTTAAGTGTAGAGAATCTACCATGGTTAATTGATGGGTTAGGGTTAAGCATGAGTCAAAGCTTCATGAAGCTTCAACTAAAGGACAAAGAAAGCCACCATTCCAATTTAAACTTATCCAAATAAATGAATAAACAAATAAATGAATAAATGAAAATGCAAAACCCTAATTATCATATTAACCATGGATTAATTTTATACACTTAACCATATGATCAAGTATCATCAAACATGATACATAAAGTGCACAAAAGTATATCACATATACAATGTGCAATCAAGTGAGAAAAATCCGTTTAAAGTGAACCAATACTAGTCAATGCAATGCAATACATCAAATATATAATTATGCATTAAATCATTAAATCAACACTTGATTCAATGATCCGGTCATGTCGCACATAACCGACTAGTATTCAATGCATCGATTTATCGAATCAATGATTCGATAACTAGGTCATATCGAATATAACCAATCGAAACATATATCGCGAGAATGTAATGCGGTATCACATACACGCATTATTCTCGGTCCTGCACATATCTCATATGCGCTCCTATTTCGTTTCGCTTGAGCCAGGAAACCTCTGTGTAGGACTCTAAAGACTCGTCAATACGCCGGTAGCAGATGATGATCATATCAAGCACCCACAAGCCGCAAGCGGTCTGCTAAACGTAACGGCCACCCGGGTATTGAGCGATCAGAAGATCAACGAGCTAGCCCGCTCACACTCCTGCGAATCCGACCAGTAACACTTACCGTACAGTCAAGTCTCTTCGTCTGGTACGTCGCATATCAAGTCTAGGGGTGGTATACGTCAGACCCCAATAACCCGATAAGTCATGCCGATGTGAGGCTCGTAACGGGTCGAGAAACTACTGGTAACACTTACCAACAAATCTCTGATCAGCCCTGGCCAGGGACTTCCCTGTTACGGCCAATCGAGCACTGCACAACATCAACTCTCAATACCGGGAGAGACGAAACCCCTCCTATCGCTCATTGCCTCCATGTGACTCGGGACTGTACCCAAAGACCACCGTTTTGCACGCCCTTATGGACGTGGTAAGGTGGAGATCAAAGCACAGTGGGAATCACACAAGACTCTATGACGATCTCGGGTCTACAGACTAACCTGTACAAGTGTCACCTGAGAACTGCCATCTGACGTGAGGTATAATACCATCTGGGAGTTCTCGGCGAGTCCGTCCAGTGTACCCAGTCTCCACTGAGCACCCGTATACCATCTCTGATGTCAAACACCAATGGATATGGGATCATCCATCGCCCATCACATGGATCGAGAAGCGTATACGCTAGTCTACTCTGGTATAGCGATGCCCCGTCTCGAGTACACCCACGACTAGGGACCTTGAAGGATGTACTTATGGACTACCATGTCCCCATTAGTATGATCTGCATCATAGTCCAGGTAGTCAAGTACAAATCCTAAGGGCTTTACCAACATGTAACTATAAGACAGTATAAAGAGACTAGTGTACATGTTAAGATAAATGGTAACCAGATAGCATACTATCATGTCGAGCAAGAAAGTCATCTCTATATATGTCCAAGCATCCAATATAATATACATAATCTGTACAATACTGGCCTCTAGGGCATACATACAACTAACAATCTCCCACTTGCACTAGGGCCAGCTGCTGTAGTATCTCATACCGAGCATCCCGAAGAGTCTCTCAAACTGTATCTGGGGAATGGCCTTCGTGAGTGGATCCGCCGTGTTATTCTTCGTGTCAACTCTCCTGACCTCGATTTCCCGGCGATCAACTATCTCCCGGATCAGGTGATACCGCCTCAGAATATGCCTGGATCGCTGATGGGACCTGGGTTCCTTGGCCAAAGCCACCGCTCCATTGTTATCACAATACAAAGGTATTGGATGCTCAATGGATGGAACCACTCCAAGTTCAGAAATGAACTTCTTGATCCAGACAGCTTCTTTAGCAGCATCGTTGGCAGCGATGTATTCAGCCTCCATCGTCGAGTCTGCCACGGTTTCCTGCTTGGAACTCTTCCAGCTTACCGCCCCTCCGTAAAGGGTGAAGACAAAACCCGACTGCGACTTAGAGTCGTCCTTATCACTCTGGAAGCTCGAATCGGTAAAGGACTCCACTTGGAGTTCTCCGTTACCATACACCAAGAACATATCTCTAGTCCTTCGCAAGTACTTGAGAATGCTCTTCACAGCTGTCCAGTGACTCTCTCCAGGATCAGCTTGATACCTACTCACTACACTTAGTGAGTATGCTACATCGGGTCTGGTACATAGCATCGCATACATGATAGAGCCTACTGCCGAAGCATAGGGTATCGCTTGCATGCGAGCTCTCTCCAAATCAGTCTTGGGAGACATCTCTTTGGAGAGAGTGACTCCAGAGATCGTAGGTAAATTCCCACGCTTGGACTCTTCCATACTAAACCTCTTTAGTATGGTGTCAATGTACCTGGATTGGGACAATCCCAAAATCCGTTTGGATCTATCTCTATAGATTCTGATTCCCAATATGCAGGAGGCATCACCAAGATCTTTCATAGAGAATCTTTGTGATAAGAAGAGCTTGACCGATTGCAGCATAGGAATATCATTTCCTATCAAGAGTATGTCGTCCACGTACAATACGAGGAAGACAACCTTACTCTCTGCTACCTTCTTGTAGATACAAGGTTCATCTGGATTTTTGACGAAATCAAACTCTTTGATAACGACGTCAAAGCAGATGTTCCAACTCCGCGATGCTTGCTTTAATCCATAAATGGATTTAAGCAGCTTGCACACCTTCCCGCTGCTCCCACTGTCTACGAAGCCCTCTGGCTGAGTCATGTACACGCACTCTTCTAAATCACCATTTAGAAAGGCGGTCTTAACATCCATTTGCCAGATTTCGTAGTCATGAAAGGCAGCAATGGCAAGCATGATTCGGATGGATTTAAGCATAGCCACTGGAGAAAAGGTCTCGTCATAGTCCACACCTGGTCTTTGACGAAAACCCTTTGCTACAAGTCTAGCTTTGAAAGTCTCCACTTTCCCATCTACACCAAGTTTCTTCTTAAAGATCCACTTGCTCCCAATGGGTTTTACCCCTTCAGGAGCAACTTCCAAAGTCCATACTTTGTTGGTGTACATGGAATCCATCTCAGACCGCATAGCATCCAGCCATTTCACTGAGTCCCCACTCGTGATGGCCTGCTCGAAGCTAGTTGGGTCATCATCCTCCATGATGCAATCCTCGCTCCCACCATCAATGAGAAAACCATAGTATCTCTCAGGTGGACGAGAAACCCTACCAGATCGGCGGAGAGGCTGGGGTTCGTCGGATGTTACTGAATGCTCTGGTTCCACTAAATCTTCTGTTGTGTTTTGTTCAGCTGGAACCTCTTCCAGTTCTACCTCAGAGCCACTAATTTCTTTTGCAAGAAATTCCTTTTCTAAAAAGGTGGCATGTTGAGCAACAAATACTCTTTGTTCCTCACTGTGGTAGAAGATATACCCTCGCGAATGTTTGGGATATCCAACAAACTTACACAAAACAGATCTTGCCTCGAGTTTGTCCGGTTTTTGTCTTTTGACATAGGCCGGGCAACCCCATATCTTTATAAAATTAAGATATGGTCTCTTCCCTTCCCATATCTCATATGGTGTGGTAGGCACAGATTTGGTGGGAACCCTGTTCAGTAGGTATGCTGCTGTTTCCAGTGCATATCCCCAGAAGGAAATAGGCAACTCAGCTATACTCATCATAGAGCGCACCATATCTAATAGGGTGCGGTTCCTCCGCTCCGATACACCGTTGTGCTGTGGTGTATAAGGAGGAGTCAGCTGAGAGAGAATCCCATTCTCTTTTAGGAAGTCTAGGAATTCATTGCTCAAGTATTCACCTCCCCGATCTGATCGAAGGATTTTAATACTTTTTCCGGTTTGGTTCTCAACTTCTTGTTTATATTCCCTAAATTTCTCAAAAGCTTCTGATTTGTGTTTCATCAGGAACACATATCCGAATCTAGAGAGATCGTCAGTGAATGTAATGAAGTACGAAGAACCATCCCTGGCATGTGTAGACATGGGACCGCATACATCACTATGTATCAGTCCTAAGAGTTCGGTAACTCTTTCTCCGTGTCCCGTAAACGGAGTCTTAGTCATCTTGCCTTTGAGACATGACTGGCAAGTGTCATAGGATGAAAATTCAAACGGATTTAAATATCCATCTCTATGCAACTTAGCTAGTCGTGTCGCATTGATGTGACCCAGTCTACAATGCCATAAGAAGGATTCGTTGAGTTCAGAACTCTTCCTCTTGTGTGTGTTTGTTATGCTCAGAACTGTTGATTGGTTTAGAACATAAATGCCATTGCACAACGTGCCTGATCCAACCAACTTTTGGTTACGGAAAATGTTCATAACATTGTCCTGTAATACAAAATTATATCCCTCTTTACTCAATAAAGAGACCGATATAATGTTGCATATCAGGTTCGGCATGTAATAGCATTCGTTCAGAACCAATGTGTTACCAGTTGGTAATACAAGGTGATATTCCCCGACAGTCTTAGCTGCAACAATTGCACCATTTCCGACTCTAATGTCTTTATCACCTTCTCCAAGTTCTCTACCTTTCCTAAGCCCATGTAACTGATTACATATGTGGGATCCCGACCCGGTATCCAATACCCAGGACGTAGAGCAAATGGAGAAACAGTTCTCAGTAACGAACACACCCGAAGAAAATGCATCAACATGTACTTTCTTCATTCGGGTGGCATGGGAATCCTGGTATTCCCCTATATCCTGTTCATTCCTATAACTCTTATAAGAAAGAACGGAACCAACGTTCCCCAGCACAGTATAACATGCGGGTTCGGTCAATACATCCATAATATTATCTTGATTAAGGCATGAACTGGTCGCTACCTGGAGAGAGAGAGAAGAAAACACTTTAGCGTATGCTCGTGCAAGATCAGATTGGTTTTTATCTTATCTAATCAGGATGGCTCCCACTGCTTTTTATCAAATCTTCCTCCAAACCCTAAAAGGAAAGACTAGCCGGGATTAATTACACACTACAGGTTCGCCAATCTTTCAGCCAGGCCAGTGTCGGTACTTTGAGGGAGGTCCCCCGTGCTTTCGCACGAACCTAATTACTGTAAACCTCGTTTTCCCAGAGGCGTAACCTCGTTAACACCTTTCTAGACACCTACTTGATCGGCTAATTGCACTGTGTAAAACTCTCCCAGGAGTAACTCTTACTCGCAGCGGGTATCGGGATCCAACTATCTCATAGAAGGTATGCAATCTCATTGCAAATTTCAACACATGAAATTCCCGATAATATTTTGCCCCAAGCATCCTATGACCTTGACGGAGGTCAACAAACCACAGGGTGCAAGTCAAGTTCAACCCGTCATTTCTTGATTGAATCAAACCCACCCGCACGACCCTTGACGGAGGTCAACAAGGTCGTACGACTACCCTAATCCAATCTGCATCATATGCATAAGCAGACAAATACTAGTTAGCTACCGCACACTACGCCTTGACGGAGGTCAACAAACGTAGCACGAATACTAAGTAGGATTTATCTGAAATGACGGAGGGCTACGCAGGTTTTCATAAAACCATGAGCGTAATGAACTCGATATCGTTGTAGAATCAAATGTAGTTTTGAAATGGAGTGATTTTGAGGCTTTTCTAGTTTTGCTAAAGGAGTCACTCCCGGTGAAGGGATCTCGGTCCTTTCCTCGTCGAATGAGGTGCGGGATATATCATATATATATCGCTGTGCAAAGCAAAAACTCAAAAGCAGTCAAAAGCAAACCGAGTGTGTAGCATCTGCCAGTTATTGCTAAAGGAGTCACTCCCGGTGAAGGGATCTCGGTCCTTTCCTCATCGAATAAGGTGCGGGATATATCATATATATCTCTGTGCAAAGCAAAAACTGTAGCTACCTGTTTTATTTTAAAATTCGATTCCACAACATCTTAGGTTTCTTATCTTTCATTAATCACATTAATGAAGTCCCATCATTTAAATACCTAAA
The DNA here is from genome assembly GCA_030015575.1 of Agapanthus africanus. Lineage (NCBI taxonomy): Eukaryota > Viridiplantae > Streptophyta > Magnoliopsida > Asparagales > Amaryllidaceae > Agapanthus > Agapanthus africanus. The sequence goes on along the minus strand of JASDDO010000022.1, from coordinate 128,176,141 downwards.
CATCACAGATAGATATGACGTACACTTATGCCATCCGCATTCGCCTCGATGTCCCCTCGTGCACCGTTAGGTTAGGTAACTAACGACAGAGCAGGGCAGGGCTAGCGCGGGTGTAAAACATAAGTAACGTCTATATAATATATCATATATACCATATACTATATCCATCACAGAGTCACAACTCAGATATCGCAGCAGAATAAACATATGAAATATTGGATATACTAGGACGTCCGTGTTTTCAATACGAGCCAGTATAAAACACGGATTCCACGGTCATAACGAATAGCCAATCCCACACCCCTAGACCCCTACGAGAGCGGCAAGCAACCCTGCCAATTCTAGGGTTAGGAGACCCGGACTCGACTCCTCGAGTTGGTCTCCCACTGGACCCCAGAACCCGGTTACTTGTGCTCCCCTCCTTGGGTCTATCCTAGTGCAGAAAAGTAAATAATATACAAAGGGTGACAACTCCCGCATCCTGGAAGTGCCCCGAATAAAAGAATATTACATACAAGTTTTTACATGAATGAAAATGAAAAAACACTCATCTCACATAAAAACCCCCGGCTATTCGATTACGACAATCCAATATAACATATCCAGCAACACATAACATCACATGTCATCAACGTAAGTAAGTATGCATACCCCAATTGTCCTTGACGTATAGCAACGAAACCGGCGATATGTGCATACTACACTTACGGTCACAGAAAAGAAAGTGTAAAACTACAACAATTGGAATCCGCAACTACTTTAGACATCACATGCCTAACAGTTACAAACCCCGCATTTTAGTCTCATTATCGAAAACTCTTTTCAATATCCAATGAAACTAAACCGCTAGATTTGCAACATCCATCCAGTTATCTCATAACCTTTTGTGAATTCCAATTATTGTATCCAATTCCGGATAAATAGAATATATCAAACTTTCCGATCGAACATTCGAACACCCAAGTTTTCCCGACACCGATCAACACATGAAATAGGTTCAAAGACATTCACTTCATACCTCAGTACCAACGGTCCAGCCGTAGAAGGGTCAAGCCAACGCCTCACATGTGGCACGTCGTACTGCCCCAAACCCGAAGGTTCAAAGGGCAGTTCAAGACGGTCACATAATCGAGTTAAGGTTTGTTGTCTTCTAGAGGGACCATCGCGTTACTTGCACTACTGAGAACGTCCTTAAACCATACAATAATCCAACACTTGGATTTTCCGGCAGGGGGAAAACCTGGGTATTTATATCCGGTCGAACTCTTTAACATATTCTACAGTTATCTGGAAAGCCACACAGACAAAATTTGATACCCCGATCGAAACACCGAATCCCCAAAATAACTCAGAAAAATTCAACTCTTGAAAAATTATCAAAAATATCCAGGAAACCCAACACAGTATACTGTGAATTACTGTACAAAATTGGACGCCAGAAACGACAAAATGGCCGCGCTTCCGCCGCATGAGCCAAGCTCGTGCCGCGGAAACGCGGTGGAAAAGTTGAATCAGGTCCACGAATTTTACAGTAATTCTTAGAAAACCCTGCTTGATTTTCTGGACATTTTTAATCTTGAAAAATCCCAGATTTTAAAAATTGTACAGAGAGCATGTTTTGGGTTTCGGTTTTGCGTCGTTCGGACTTCAAATTCCGTCTACGCTTCGCCTAAGGCTCTAGCTCGGCTCTGATACCAGTGAAAGTTTCCTAGGCACTCTAGTAAGGTCTCATGAAGCATCGAACATGCCAAATTTAAAATTTTAGTGCCGAGAAACCCTAGACTACGGATCTTAACTAGATGTTTAGGCGAAACTAGAAAGCTAGTTAACAGTTAACTACTAGGATACGGATATACAACCTTTGTAGATCCGGATTTCCGCCTCCTTAGCTCCACGTGGTGATGTCCTCGCTGTCCATCATGAATCCTCGACTCGATCATCGGCTTCATCGGGAAAGCAAGTGGAATAGCTCGTCGGCTTTGTGTCAAAGACGATCTACGTCGAGGTTGCACAAACTCAAGCTCCGACTTCACAAACTTGTGAAACTTGTGAAGTAAACACCCAAAACAACTTGGCAAGAGGTAGAGGGTGAAGAAATAGGAGGTGGGTTTACTTTAGATTTGGATTTAACTCACTAGATCATAAGTTGCCATTGATGGCATGAAGGTTGCTCACTTGAAGAAGAAGGAGAAGATGAGCTAGAATAATGATAAGTCTTTTTAAAATAAAAAGAAAATGGAATACTTATCATAATTCTTACTAGGGTTAAGTGTAGAGAATCTACCATGGTTAATTGATGGGTTAGGGTTAAGCATGAGTCAAAGCTTCATGAAGCTTCAACTAAAGGACAAAGAAAGCCACCATTCCAATTTAAACTTATCCAAATAAATGAATAAACAAATAAATGAATAAATGAAAATGCAAAACCCTAATTATCATATTAACCATGGATTAATTTTATACACTTAACCATATGATCAAGTATCATCAAACATGATACATAAAGTGCACAAAAGTATATCACATATACAATGTGCAATCAAGTGAGAAAAATCCGTTTAAAGTGAACCAATACTAGTCAATGCAATGCAATACATCAAATATATAATTATGCATTAAATCATTAAATCAACACTTGATTCAATGATCCGGTCATGTCGCACATAACCGACTAGTATTCAATGCATCGATTTATCGAATCAATGATTCGATAACTAGGTCATATCGAATATAACCAATCGAAACATATATCGCGAGAATGTAATGCGGTATCACATACACGCATTATTCTCGGTCCTGCACATATCTCATATGCGCTCCTATTTCGTTTCGCTTGAGCCAGGAAACCTCTGTGTAGGACTCTAAAGACTCGTCAATACGCCGGTAGCAGATGATGATCATATCAAGCACCCACAAGCCGCAAGCGGTCTGCTAAACGTAACGGCCACCCGGGTATTGAGCGATCAGAAGATCGACGAGCTAGCCCGCTCACACTCCTGCGAATCCGACCAGTAACACTTACCGTACAGTCAAGTCTCTTCGTCTGGTACGTCGCATATCAAGTCTAGGGGTGGTATACGTCAGACCCCAATAACCCGATAAGTCATGCCGATGTGAGGCTCGTAACGGGTCGAGAAACTACTGGTAACACTTACCAACAAATCTCTGATCAGCCCTGGCCAGGGACTTCCCTGTTACGGCCAATCGAGCACTGCACAACATCAACTCTCAATACCGGGAGAGACGAAACCCCTCCTATCGCTCATTGCCTCCATGTGACTCGGGACTGTACCCAAAGACCACCGTTTTGCACGCCCTTATGGACGTGGTAAGGTGGAGATCAAAGCACAGTGGGAATCACACAAGACTCTATGACGATCTCGGGTCTACAGACTAACCTGTACAAGTGTCACCTGAGAACTGCCATCTGACGTGAGGTATAATACCATCTGGGAGTTCTCGGCGAGTCCGTCCAGTGTACCCAGTCTCCACTGAGCACCCGTATACCATCTCTGATGTCAAACACCAATGGATATGGGATCATCCATCGCCCATCACATGGATCGAGAAGCGTATACGCTAGTCTACTCTGGTATAGCGATGCCCCGTCTCGAGTACACCCACGACTAGGGACCTTGAAGGATGTACTTATGGACTACCATGTCCCCATTAGTATGATCTGCATCATAGTCCAGGTAGTCAAGTACAAATCCTAAGGGCTTTACCAACATGTAACTATAAGACAGTATAAAGAGACTAGTGTACATGTTAAGATAAATGGTAACCAGATAGCATACTATCATGTCGAGCAAGAAAGTCATCTCTATATATGTCCAAGCATCCAATATAATATACATAATCTGTACAATACTGGCCTCTAGGGCATACATACAACTAACAATCGAACCACTACTCAAAGAGAAGGGAGTTCTATTTCTAGAGGAAGCCCTACTTCCGTGCCGAATACTAACGCGTATGGGGTCGTATTCGTGGCTATTTTGAACATCGTTCGGTACGCCCAGAGAGCTTCGTGTTGCATTTCGTGCCAATCTTTTTTGTTTACCGACACCGTTTTCTTTATAATCTTTGTCAAGGTCTTGTTTAAAGCTTTAGCTAGACCGTTAGACGGAAGAGTATCTCCAGTCCATTTTATGCTGTTCTACAAAGCAGCTGATTTTATGGCTCATATAGGCTGGTCCATTATCCGAGATTATCCGTCTCCGAACCGGTAGATGACATGTGTCTTGAAGAAATGGTGAATATTCTCCGTCTTCACCTCCCTTAGTGGTACTGCTTCAGCCCACTTAGAAAAGTACTTGATCGTTGCGAGTATGAACCGATGTCTTTTGGATGATGCTGGCTCAATGAGGCTGATTATGTCGGTTCCCCACATTTTGAATGGCCAGCTAGCTACCGTTGGATGTAGTGGATTTGGATGTTGGTGGATGAAGTCCCTGTGAATTTGGCACAAGTGACACTGCTTCGAATATTCGAGGTAATCCTGAATCATTATGGGCCAATAATAACCCATCATTTTGATCTTCAGCTTCATCTTTGGCCCGGCTTGATGAGAACCGCTAAGTCCGTCGTGAGTTTCTTGAACGACTCTCTTTGCTTCTCCTGGCCCCAAGCACCTTAGCCACAAACCGTCAAGCGATCTCTTGTATAGATTATCATTGACGAAAGCGAAAGACAGAGCCCGTTTCACGAGCTGATGTCTTGACGATGCGTTTTTGGGCGTTCGATGGGATTCGAAGTAGTCTATGAAGACTTCCCTCCATTCCTTGATCTTTTCTTCGTCTTCTATTGGGAGGACTTATTGTTTGGTCATTTCCTTTCCTTCAGATGACTCTGTTAAATCCTCCGAAGATATCTTTGTTGGAGTAAGAACACGACGGCTTTGCACGATGATCTTTACATCATTGAGGTCTTCGTCGGCCAATTCTTTAGCCAATCTAGCCAATGCATCCGCTTTGCTATTTTTCGCACGCGGTATACTCTCCTAGATGTAGGAGGGGATTTGTGTCAGCAGTTGCTGTACTCTTTCACCATACCTGATTAGTTCTGGCTTGCATGTCTGATAGTCGCCATTTACTTGGTTGACAATGAGCTGGGAGTCTCCATATATGAGGAGGTATTTGATTCCCATGTCAACAGCGATCTCGAGATCTATTATTAAAGTTTCATATCAGCTTCGTTGTTAGTCCTTGGCTCTGTCTCCTTGCGGAGTCACAAAGATGAGACCCACCCCAGCTTTGATTATGGGGGTATTATGCTTTTGCCTTTTCTTTAATGATGCTCCATCAAAGTAGAGTTCCCATCAGGCATCATTCTCTTCTTCCTTTGCGTCGAACACATGTTCATCATGTAACTCACAATTTGAGGGGGAGTCGGCGGGTATCGTATGCTCGGCGAGAAAGTCGGCGATGGCCTGGCCCTTCACTTCTGTGAGAGGTCGATACATTATTGAGAATTCCATCAAGAGGAGGGCCCATTTGGCAAGCCTTCCTGTTAGTATGGCCCTTGTCATCAAATATTTGAGGGGATCCACCTTTGATATGAGATGGACCTCATTTGCCAAGGCGTAGTGTCTGAGCTTCGTTATCGTGAAGATCAGTGCCGGACAGTTCTTTTTGATGGGGAGTAGTTGTTTTCTACCCCAAGGAGAACTCGATTCAAATAGTACATAGCTCTCTCCTTTCCCTGGTCATTCTCCTGTGCCCATAGTGCACCTAGAGAACCTTCAAGTGTCGTCATGTATAGGATAAGCGGTTTTCCCTTAACTGGAGTGGTCAATACTGGCGGATTTTGTAGGTATTGCTTAATTTCGTCCAGTGCATTTTGGCACCTATGATCCCAGACGAACGGAGACCCCTTCTTCATTAGATGACTGTATGGACGGCATTTTCCGGAGAGGTTGACTATGAACCGCCAGATATACACGAGCTTTCTTTGGACGGACCGTAGTTGTTTGAGAGTTCTCAACGTGGGCATTTCTGTAATCACTTTGATCTTTGATGGGTCTATTTCGATACCTCGGTGTCGTATGATGAGTCCTAGGAATTTTCCCGAAGAGACTCCAAACGCACATTTTAAAGGATTCATCTTCAGATTGTATTTCCGAAGACGTTAGAACACTATGTTCAAATGTTCCCAGTGTTCCTCGTACGATTTGCTTTTCACCATAACGTCGTCGATATAGCATTCAATAATCTCGTGTATGAGGTCATCGAAGATCTTCGTCACAACCCTCTGATAGGTAGCGCCAGCGTTCTTCAGACCAAAAGGCATTACCCTGTAGCAGAATGTGCCCAATAGAGTCCAGAAGGCGGTACGCTTTTGATCTTCAGGATGCATTTTTATTTGGTTATATCCTGAAGATCCATCCATGAAGGAGAAGACCTCATGGGTAGACGTGTTGGGAACTCTCAACAGCTCAGTAACTGGTACTGGGAAGTCATCCTTTGGGAAAGCTTTGTTGAGGTCCTGAAAGTCTACGCAGATGCTCACCCTCCCATTTTTCTTCATTACTGGAACAATATTGGAGATCCAGTCGGGATATTGAACTTCTTGGATGAAGCCGGATTCGATTAGCTTCTTGACTTCAGCATTGATGCTCATCTCGAGTTCGAGTCGCATCCTCCTCGGCACTTGTTTGACTGGCTTTATGTCCGGCGATATGGCCAGTTTATGTAATGCTACTTTTGGATCTAGACCTGGCGTTTCGGAATAGTTCCACATGAAGCAATCTTTATACTGCATGAGTATATCTTTTAAAATGGCCACCTTCTTTTTAGATAGCAGCTCACTGACGAACGTCGGCCTCGGATCGTTTTCCGTCCCTAAGTCATTTTTCCTTAGGTTATCCGCCGTAGTGTGTATCCCAATTTCCAGCTCTTTTGGTGCCGGTGGAAATTCTGAGATCGCTTCATCCTCGTCTTCATTTGCGAAACACTTGAAAAGGTCATCCATAGCCTCGTGCCCTTCCTCTTTCAAGAGTGTTATCACATGGCAGGTACGAGTTCGCTTCCATTCTTGATGTTGAACTGGTCCTATCCTCTCACTATAGGTCCTCTTTAGCTCATGCTTTTGTGGCGGGGTTACCTTCCAGCTATCGGATAAAGCGAACCATCCTTGTTGATATTGATCTTTGACTCGGTCTTTAAACGTGAAGCAATCTTCAAGAGGATGTCTTATTGCTCGATGATAGGAGCAATAATCTGGGTGATGGACCTCATTTATTTGTTCGGGGTACCGAGGCTCCGGGAGCATCATCATTTGATGCTTCATGACAAGGTTGAATATTTTCTGTCTTTTCTTGAGGGAAAGAGTATTCCTGTCCCATCTTCTTTGTAAAAGACGGATTCCAGCTGACTTTTTCTTGATTGCGTGGCTTCTTGGATCCGCTTTGCTATTTCTGAACGTCATTCTCGTTCTTCACTTTGTTTTTTCCCCTGTTTCGGGCTTTTCTCTTATCGCGAGAACATACAGCGGGCTGAGGGTGAAGGGCATCGTAATCTTCTCTTTCCGCAGACTGCTGATTGAGACGTTGTGTCCTGGCCTTTTCGTAAATAGCAATTTCACGATTATGATCTTCCCGAACCTTTTAACCGGCTTCTCTTATTAGCTTGTCAACTTGCTCTTCGAACGATGGACTTGACGTTGTTATAGCGGGATTTTTCTTCGTTTCAACGTCACAGCTATCTGGAAAAGCATTCCTTTCTCACTGGAGTTATTTATGGAACGACAGTTGTAGAAGTGCTCCCGTTTATTTGACCGAACGTATCCAAGCCTATTCATCTCCATCCTTCCATTGGGCATCTTTCGCTGAGTCCTGGGAACGTCCCAGAACTTATTGTAGAACTGGGCTTGTCGAACGGTTTGTTTGAATGATACGTCTTGGCATCTTAATAGCCTTTTCAATCTCTTTGTATAATATCTGGGCAGACGGATTGGTTGAAGCCTGTCAAGCGCAAGCTTGGCACCATGCCAGACTTCTTTCTCTACTTTGGTCTCCGTAGATTGATAGAAGAGGATCACTTTTTCACCACTTCACCTGGGAGGGACGTAGAACGTCTGCAGCTCTTGTATGCTGTATGTATCAAGCGAATCAAGTTCTTTGTAATGTCGTGATGGAACCTATGGTCAAAATGCGAACAACGCATCGAAGAATCTCCTACCGTGGGCATGTTCATCGGGACACTAGATCCTCAAACGACGGTGTCCTAGTTCATGACGTTCTTCAAGACGACCACCTTCCACGCTCTGATTGACAAACTAGCCCAAATGGACGAGATGGGCCACGGGTCTTCCTCTTCAAAAATGGACCCTCGAAATGCCAAGGGTAAAGGGAAAGCGGCCTTTGTTGCTAATACTCAACAGTAACCGAGTGACCCGAAGCCGGTTGCTCGCCAAAACAACATGTGTCCGCGCTTATCCCTGGAAGAAAGGTTAGGACGCGCTTACTCATTTCCCCGTGACAAGATGAGGAGACTGTTCGAGCTGGCAGTGCGCAACAAACTTATCACATTGCCGGACCCACAACGTCCACCGCAACCAGGCGATGTCAACAGCCCCAACTACTACTCTTATACGGAATGGTGAGCCACCTAATTGAAGATTTCTACATCTTCAAGAACTGGGTTAAGAATCAGTATCAACAGGGGAAGTTCGTGCTTTCTGAGAACTGGAAGGTGAACCCACCACAGAAGCACACTCCTAAAAAGGTGGATACGCTGGGGGCATCATGCTCGCTCTTGGAAGAAGCTCCATGGGAAGTCGTCCTTTCAGCTAAAACTAAAAGAATGCTGAAAGATCTCCAGGTATGTCCGGCAGTCAGGTGGAAGAGCCCGCTTGAACTAGAAATCATCGAAGGGATGCTGAAACCGCGTCCCGTACCGAAAACTGTAGACAAAGGACAAAATCCCCAAGTCGAACCTTCAAAGTCTTCAAAGAAAAAGAAGAAGACCAAGAAGCCTGTGCAACCTGCCGAGTATGACGACAAATGCACAGACTTACAGAGGTACATTGACTTGGGGATTAGTTCAAATCCGTATATTTTAGATTTGGGCTTTTACTTAAGGACTGTTAATCTAGTTTGAGATTAAGATCGACTTAAATGTATGTGAGCATTTGGGGCTCGATTTGTTTCTGTTAAAGATACATTAGTCTAATTTGAGACTAAGATCTACTTAACCGGGTTTCAGGATCATTTTTATTTTAGATCCAACAAAAGAGCATTTGGGCTCTATTGTTTTAGTTTAAGGACGTTTCGGTCCATTATCGCCATTTTGGAGGCGAATATTAGTTTAGCGACATTTCGGTCCATTATCGCCATTTTGGAAGCGAATATTAGTTTAAGGACATTTCGGTCCATTGCAGTTTAAGGACGTAGTGGTCCATTGTGTTCATCTTGCGCGCACGTGTATTTGTTACGTGATGTAATGAAAAGGGGTGATATGGAATGCACCCAATATGGGGTGCGGTCTGATTTAAGGTGTGCACGTCAGTTTGGACGGTTTGGGAATGCACTGAAGAATTCTTGGTTGTCGGGACCCGCCATCTCTCTGAAGACGTTGAAGAATTACAACGACGTATATCAAAGGTGTGGAGAGATGTACCCTTAAACCAAATCCCGTATTTGAGGGGGACGGGTTATGGTGGCCCTAGGAATCGTTAGTCATATTTTGAGACTAAGATTACCTTAGGAGATATGGGATGAATATCATTCTGGATATCATCAATTGAAAGATCAATAGTCATATGTGAGACTCAGATCAGTTTGGGCAATCATGAGTGTTAGTGATATATGCCCTAGAGGCCATTATTATATCATATTGGTTTGTATATTACTTAATGGAAGCTTAGGATATTCACAGTTGTATTGTCAGTCTTGCTCAAAATGGTAGTATACTATTTGGTTTGTTTCTATCTCAATATGTGCATGTGTTTCTTTTAGCATATCGCTTATACATATTGGTAAAGCCCTTAGGATCTTGCTTGATTACCAGCGTTGTGATGGCAGTCACACTAGTGGGGGTTGGGTAGTCTATAAGCACATCCTTATATAGGTCCCTAGTCGTAGGATTATCGAGACGGGGTATCGATACTGCAGAGTAGACTAGTGTATACACTTCTCATCCCAGCATGGGAGATGATCTGTCCCACAGCCATTAGTACGTCATACTGGAGATAGTATGCAGGTGCTCATTAGGTTATGAGTACACCAGACAGGACTCATTGGGAACTGTTGGTGGGTATTATACCTATCATCGGGTAGCAGTTCCCAGGTGACATGAGTATAGCTTAGTACGTCGACTTGACACTGCTACTTCGCCTCGAGTGTGTTCCCACTGTACATTGATTACTGCCCAACCACGACTGAAAGGAGTCACGCAAACAGGTAGTAGTTGGGCGCAGTCCCGAAGCACTTGGAGGCAGTGACGGTTAGATAGGATTCGTCTCTCCCGGTATTGGGGGTTGATATCGCGCTGTGTTTGGAGAGCCATTACACAAAGTCCCTTGCCAGGGCAAGCGAGATTTACTGTTAGGTATTCCAGTAGTTTCTCAGGGTGTTTTAGGCTACACTCTGGCACGACTTATTGCGCTATTAGGGGTCTGACAATTACCGCCCCTAGGCCCAATATGCGATACTCTTGGATGAACAGACCAGACTGTACGGAGATTGTCACAGACAGGCTCAGTAGGAGTTCAGATGAGTTAGCTCATCAACCTTCTTATCGACAGATACCTGGGTAGCCGTTACGTGCAGCTAGTACCGCTTGCGGCTTATGGTTAAACCCACTGCCAGCGTACTGTAGAGTCTTTAGAGTCCCACACAGAGGGTTTCCCTGTATCGGGCAAAAGATGTAGAGGTCGTATGGTTTTACGACAGGGCTTCGATCACGTACGTGCACTTGTGCGCGTATGATGTTCGGGCGGATAATACTATTGGGCTTTGGTTTAAGCCGGATCCTAGTATTGTATTGATGGATTTGTTTTGTCTCTTTTTATTCGTATTCTTCGGAATGCGGATACGGGTATGTATATACGGATGAGGGGCATTCTCGTAATTTGTCAGGAAAGCTTTTAGAAGTGGACACTTATTAGGGTTTGATTTCTTTATTTGGATTAAACTTTATTAGGTGAGGAAATGAGGTGGATTTGAACATTGAACCTAGCATGGCTACTTGGTGACTCATGGCTATGACTCACCATAAGATATTTGTGAAACTCATTAGATATTTGTGTGAGAAATATCTCCTCAACTATTAGATAAGTTTCACTAATTCAAAAGAGGCAGCCATTCTTTTTCCAAGTTCACAACTTCACTCTCATTTTCTCAAGTTTTCTACTTCTTTCTCATGAACCCTAATTGTCTCATGAGTTGAAAAACTTAGGGTTCCACGAGACAAAACACTCAATCTCCTTTCTCTACATCACCTAGGCCTTCTAGTTTAGCAAGCTAGTAGCCCTAGTTACCTCGGATTTGAGGTTGGAGCTCGGACTATAGACTCTCGGGTGGATCGTCTTTGACTCGAGGAAACCGACGAGAAAGCTACGATCCGTTACGATCCTCAGAGCCTACGATGATGAGGAGGATAGCGACTAAAAGACCCAAAGGACTTGGTTTAGTGAGGTATAACTTTCATCCGAGTAGTTAAACTTCACACAGTATTTTGTTAGCTAGGGTTTAGCATCGATCTTGGAGTTCAAGTCCATGTTGCGAGCTTTGAAAAATCATTTTTTGAAAATTCCGCCTCCCCGCGGACTCGCGGGGTGCGCGACATGGACTTACAATGAGTATATGGGCTCGGTTGATTTGATTCAAGGAGGTTCTATCCTCAGAGGACCTAACCAATTTAGGCTAAGCACTCTTTTCTTCTGTGGCGCCCACGTGCGAAGCATGTGAGGCGCTGGGCGCTGCCTAGTGAGTGCTAAGCACTCTTTTCTTCTGTGGCGCCCACGTGAGGGACACGTGAAGTGCTGGGCGCTGCCCAGTGAGTGCTAAACACTCTTTTCATCTGTAGCGCCCATGTGAGGGACACGTGAGGCGCTGGGCGCTGAGTGCTAAGCACTCTTTTCTTCTATGGCGCCCACATGAGGGACACGTGAGGTGCTGGGCGCTGCCCAGTGAGTGCTAAGCACACTTTTCTTCTATGACGCCTACGTACGGGACACGTGGGGCGCTGGGCGCTGCCTAGTGAGTGCTAAGCACTCTTTTCTTCTGTGGCGCCCACGTGAAGAACACATAAGGCGCTGGGTACTGTTCAGTGAGTGATAAGCACTCTTTTCTTCTGTGGCGCCTATTAATGATCAAGCTTTCGTTTTTTAAAAAACAAGTTCTTTTATGAGAACCAGGTTTCCCTTATATGCTTCGTTTCAAGGAATTCAATTCCTAGTCCTTTTCTGAATTTTGATTCTTAAGAACAAATTCTTCGCGATGAGAATTAAATTCTCAACTTATGAGAGACTTGTCTTGTGGATCTCAGATCCAGAGAAAAAACTAAGTTCTTTTTAAAAGGGTTAAGCCCTTAGATATGTAAACGAGATGTTTTGATCTCTGTTCATTTTATTTACTTAGAGTTTTTGAGGAGTGAGATCTTCTTCTCTGTTCCCTTTTGAAGCTTTCTACTTTAGTTTTTAGAAGCTTATGGGGGGTTCCTATATGTCAGACTTGAAGTCTTGAGTCCTTTATATAGTAGAGGCAATTTGTTAATTAACTCTGAAGAAATCTCTCATTAAGAGATCGCAATTGATTTGGAGATTTTTACCCACCATTGGATCTTTGATCCAAGAGTTTCTGTTTTACATAACATATTTTCTTGTTTCTAACAAGATTGGGGAAATATTTTCCCATACACAAAATTTATTCTATAAAACGGTGATTTTTTAATCACCGTTGGATTTATAATGCACCGGTTCTCTGTTTTACAGAGGGCAATCTTTCTTATTTAGAAAGATTGAGGGAATATATCCCAAAATAGAATTTTATTCTATAATCCAATTTATGGGATGTTTTCCACCGACGGAATTTAATTCTGTATTTTTTATGATTTATCATCTCTGTTGGATCAAAGATCCAACGGCTCTATTTAACAGAGAGTAGAATTTAATTCTACTTGGGCGCCGGCGCTTACGTGCTGTGTACGTAGGCGCTACTTAAGGTTTTAATTCTTATAATGGGTATGTTGGGTTACGGCAGCGCCCCGGCCATCAAACCGTGTCCAAATGCGGAACAAAAATTTACAAAACTGGCGCTACCACAACTCGATGCCCGGATCTACCCTAAACCCTACTAGCAATATGTAAACTAGGAGTTAAATGGTTATACCAAACGGATCGTGTCCTTCGGGTCTTCAACCATCATCCCAAGCTCCTAGTGGACGCGGATTGAATTTGGTTGCCGGTCTTCCTCCATCCATGATGTTCCACCCGAGGGAAACGGTGCAAGCTCCAGCCTCACCTAGCGAGGCAACCGCTCCAAGGTTTCTAGCAATGGAGAGTGGAGGTGTAGGAATGCCTCACTTTCTTTTTCTCTCATATGACATGCTCAAATGAGCAATCCAAGAAGAAGGAGAATGGAGGTGAGGAAAACAAAATGGCATGAGCAACTCAAGAATGGCTAAGTCTCACAATAGAGTGAGAGTGATCAAGTGAACAAAGAATGAATGGATGTCATGCAAAGAAATTAGTCACCACAATTTACAACCATGGAACCAAAAATATCTCCTCATTTTTACAATAAACTAATGTGTGTCATGCCTCTCTACATGCCAATCCATGCCCATGCCAACTCACCCCTCCACCTCATTTCTAAATTGATTTTCTAAAATGAAAATCAAATAATGAGGTGACCATCTTCTAGAAGCTATTCCGTATAAATACGGAATGCAACCCGGTACACGTATCGAAATACATATACGCGTATTCGTACAAAAATACGAATAGCCAAAAGAGAAAATGAATAGTGAACAATAATACTAGAATATATATATATATATATAAATATATAAATTATTAAATCAAAACCTGATTTAATAATCCGGCTTAGTCTTAAGCCGCTAGTATTATTAATTGTCCGATTAAAGTCTGTGCAGCTTGTACACATATTTAATCGGACACCTGTATGTACCAACATACGTCATCTACACCATATCGCCTGAACCGTGAAAACCCTCTGTGTGGGACTCTAAAGACTCGTCAATACGCTGGCAGTAGGTTTAACCACAAGCACGTCAGCGGCACTAGCTGTACGTAACGGCTACCCAGGTATTGAACGAAAGGAAGGCCGACAAGCAAACTCATCCGTACTCCTACTGAGACTGACAGTGACAATCTCCGTACAGTCTGTTCTGTTCGTCTAAGAGTATCGCATATCGAGTGTAGGGGGTGGATAAATTCAGACACCTAATAACGCGATAATTCGTATCGGTATGAAACCCATCACCACCTGAGAAATTACTGATCCTAGATCATTAATTCTCGACTACCCTGGCTAAGGATTTCTGGCGATGGCCACCCGTGCACTACGCGACATCAACCCCCAATACCGGGAGAGACGAATCCCCGACGATCCGCTCACTTCCTCCATGTGGCTCGGGACTGTACCCAACTAAAACATGTTTGCACGACTCCTTTGAGCCGTGGTAGGGTAGTAATCAAAGCACGGTGGGAACTCACACGAGACAAATGACGATCTCAGGTCAACAGACTAACCTGTACACATGTCACCGGGGAACTGCAATTGGTCAATAGGTATAATACCAACTAGTATATTCCCGGCGAGTCCGTCCAGTGTACTCATAACCCAATGAGCATCTGTATACTATCTTAAGTGAACAAACTAACACCAATGGCTTGTGAGACCTGGCCACCACCCCTCGTCGGGGTCTCGATCAGTATACACTAGTCTACTCTGGAGTATCGATGCCCAGTCTCGAAACTCCCATGACTAGGGACATTTAAGGATGTGCTTATAGACCACCCAGCTCCCACATATATGATCGTCATCATAATGCTGGTAGTCAAGAAAGAATCCTATAGGTTCTATCAACATGTAATAGTGATATGTAATACCACCTGAAGCATGTACACGATGATAAAGACAAACCAGATAGCATACTATCATCTCGAGTAAGACTGTTCTACCGGTATAGGTCCTCCCTCAATCATCACAATCGTGTGCCTGCGATTCAATAATTGACTTGAGGGCACTATAGCCAACAATCTCCCACTTGCACTTAAGGCTAATTATTGCGTTGTCGCATACTCATAGTCCGTGTGATACCGAACACCCAATTTCTCTACTAATCAGTCTCGCAAAACCCGTTTGCAAAACTATTGCGTTCAAGAAATAACCTCAGTGAGTGGATCCGCTCCAGTGTTTCTTTTTGTATCTCTCTATATCTCAACTTCATGGAGAATAACCATCTCCCGAAATAAGCAATACCTGTCTTAGAATTTGTCTGGATATCTGATGGGACCTAGTTCACAAATGAACTCCAAATCCAACAAACTTCTTAGACTGTATCATCCACTGAATTTAATCAGTATCCTGTGCCATGACTTCCACAGTATCCGTTTGGACCACATGTCTAACATACTGTCCCTCAAAAGAGGGAAAACTATAACTCTGACGGTCACTCTGTCATCCAGGTCGCCTTGGAAGCCTAAAATGATAACCGCCTCCTAAGGAGGCTGCCGTTACCATATACCAAGAACATCCACTTATGTTCATAACCGCTTCCCTCCGTTTCTCCAGGATTGGATTAATATATATGCTTATTGCAGCCAGTGCAAAAGCAATATCTAGTATAGTACTTGACATCTCATGATTAACTTAAATGCATAAGCAAGTGATATGTTAATCATGCATATCCCTCTCCTCATCAGTCTGCTGACATCACTTTAGAGAGGGTGACTCCATCACCCGCGGGTACACCACCACGCCAGGAGTCGTCCATTCTAAAACACCTTAGAACAGTGTTAAGTACCTAAATTAGGACACTTTCCAAATCTAGATCTAAAAACATAGATCTAGTGACCAGAAATCCTAATATTTTATCCAGATCCTGTGTGGAGAAACACCTTGTGACAACCACAGTATAACCGATCGTAGTATAGAAATATCACTGCCTATCAAGAATATGTCATCCAAATACCAGGACATCACTCCCTACTACCTTCATATCAGGTCCATCTGTTATTCTGATGAAGTCAAACTCTATGACCGTGACATCAAAAATAGATGACCTATCTCCTCTATACCAGCTCTAGTCTACAAATAGACATAAGCTACTTGCCCACTATGCTTCCGCTGCTCCCACTGACTACAACAATCTTCTGGCAGAGTCATATAGATGTGCACTTCTAAAGCTAGTTTAGAATGATGCTATACTCATCCTCCTGCTGGGTCTCATAGTCTAGAACAGTAGCAATGGCAAGTCTGGGTAAACAAGAACTTCTCAGTCACCGTCCCTGAGAAGACTGAAGTACCTCTCGGGTGCCTGAGGTTACCCACCATATCTGCAGAGTGGCTAATGGAATGTCAAAACCAATTGAATCTTTAGGTTCTATTAAATTTTCAGTAATCGTTTGTGGTTCTGGTATCACTTCCAGTTCTACCATACACCCACTTATGTTTTCTGAAAAGAATCCATTTTACTAAAACTGTGGCGAGTCAAGAACAATATATCTATTGATCTTCCAGATGGTAGAAAGTTAACCCTCGACATAGCCCGAGATAACCCACAAACAGCCATTACTGAAACATGCCTTGAGTTTATCCAGGGTCTGGTTTTAAGCATAAGCCGGACAACTCCATATACCTTAACATCGTTAAGATATGAACCATTCTATATACAATATAGAAACAGATGCACTAATTTAATTGGAACCAGATTCAAAATCATGTAGCTATCTCCAGTGCATATCAACTAAAAGGAGAGAGGCCGATCAACATTACTCAACTAGGAGTGCATCCAGATATGAGCAATCTGAAAGAGAAGCAAGTTCTCAAAACCATTACTATCAACTGAATATCAAACACAAGTATCTACATCTTCGATCACCTTGAAGAATCCTGATACTTGCAACACATGGTTCTCTACTTTATTCTTATACCTATAACTTCTCAAAACTTGGACCTTGTATTTCTACAAAATACTTATCTAAAACTGGAGAAGTCACAAGTAACAGAATATAGTACGAGCACCAAATCCTTTGTCCTAATGGACACTGGACAACATACAATACTTTGTATAAGTCCCCTAAGTTGAATAACTCAAACCCTGTGTGTCGTAGGTTGAAAACTATACTATGGTTAAGAAGAATTACACCGTTGTTTAATACTCCTTACCCAATCATCAACTGATATAGGTAAATGTCATGGACATAATTTCAAAAATTTATATCTCACTTTATAAAATAAACGTACAGATATATCAGTTTGAAATTGGTGCATAACAACGGATATTCAAAAACAAATATTTGCCGTCAGGCAAAAACCCAGGTGATTTCCTCAAATATCACCAATTACAACGAATTCTGATATAATGAGGATATAATCACCTAATTCCCAATATCTTACTCCCACTCATCATCTGTAATACCATACAGATGTGAGAATCAATCTGGTAAATACATACCCTGGAGTAAGGATCTAATTGGGAAATCAGTTTTTAATTAACAACACACAGTGAAACTGAAACATTAAAATGTTTCGAAAGGGTATCCGGGTATTCCTAGTAATGCCTCTTCCACTATCCATATTCATGACTGTAACTGTATATTATCTTGCCATCTCTCCAATCCCTTTATTTGTCTTTACTCATTACTTTCTGTACACCACACTTAGGCTAATTGATTTTCTTTCTTCCCTACCTTTCGGTACCAGCCTATGCTTTGGAAGAAGACTATCCAATAAGCGTAATAGGTGTACCCTCCTAATCCTAGGAGACCTCGCAACCTGAGAGAAGGCAAAGGGAAAAAATAACTGAATAATCCTTATTCTATTTCTCTTGAACCAGAAGCCATTCTCGAACTGGAACAAGTTCCTTCAAGTTCGTATGTAACTATACGATGGCGTATCCAATAAATGTGGATCTTCATAGTGATATGGAATGTTCCGGAGAAATGCAAAGGTGAAGTTGGAGTAGCGATGATATACGCGGCTTTGTCATGAATGATAGCAGTCGCAATTTACTTTGCTCTCTTTCTAATCTCTTTATTTGTCTTTACTTATTACCTTCTGTACACCACACTTAGGCTAATTGGTTTTCTTCTTTCCCTACCTTTCGGCACTTGCCTATGGTTTGGAAGAAGACTATCCAATAAGCATAATAGGTGTACTCTCCTAATACCAGGAGCCCTCGCAACCTGAGAGAAGGTAATGGGAAAAAACAACCGAATAATCCTATTCAATTTCTCTAGAACCGGAAACCATCCTCGAATCCGAAACAAGTTTCTTCGAGTTCGTATGTAACTATAAGATGGCCATATCCAATAAAAGGGGATCTTCGTAGTAATATGGAGTGTTCCGGAGAAATGCAAAAGGTATAGGAGCGGCAATGATTTATGCGACTATGACAATCCAAAAGTCAAAGTGTTTTAAGAAGGTTCGATTAACTTGGTTCATGAGTTTTAGTTTAGGGTCAGGCCATGGTCGCTGCCAAAGGGAGAGAGAAAAGAAACACTCAGCGTGCGCTCTAACTTAGATCAGAATAGTTAATCGCTTTATCTAATCAGGATGTCTCTCACTGTTTCCTCGAATTCTCCTCCAAACCCAAAAGGAGAATCGGGATCGTCTAAAATCACCTGAGGAGTAATCCTACTCATCAGTGGGAATCGGGATCCAACTATCATCGCATGATAATTTGATGGAATCCACTCAAGTCACCACACACTAGAAGGTATGCGCTGTAGGGTTCCAAGGCACGTCAAGGAGGTCTCACAAGGCATCAACCATGCAAAATTAAAATTTTACAAGTGCCGAACAACCCTAATACGGATCGTTGACTAGAGAATAGGCGAAACAAGCAACTAGTTAACAACTTAACTAAAGAGTGAACCGAAAAACAACCTTTGTAGATCCGGTAGTCCACCTCCATAGCTCCATGACGATGTCTCTTCGCTGCGATCATCGGATCCCGGACTCCGGCGATGGTTTCGTCGGAGAAAAGAACGGGCTAGGTCGTAGACTTCGATGCCGAAGATGATCTACGTCGAGGCACCTCAAACTCGAGCTCCGCCTTCGCCAAGTCAAGAAACTTGTGAAGACAACACACTCTACTACATGGCAAGTGATAGAGGATGAAAAAATAGGAAGTGGGTTGACTTTAGATTTGGATTTCTCACTCATTTGATCATTTCACCATTGGAGGTAGCAAGGTTTCTTCTTCTTGATGAAGATGAAGAAGAAGAATATGATGAGAATGGTGATATGAATAATAAAATCAATTGACCTTATCAAAATGCAACCTTGGGTTAGATTTAACTCTTGTAGAGAGCAAACCCTAGTTTAGGTAATGGTTAGGTTTAAAGATAAAACAAAATGGTTACTAATTAAAAGCTTCATGAAGCTTCCACAAAAGACAAAATTAGCAACCATTTCATTTTAGCCAAAAGAAATAAAGAATTTCTAAATAAAATGAATAAGTGTATAATTTAAAACTATAACCATTAACCTAAACATGGTTCAAATCAAACATACACCCAAGTTTGCATGTATCATCAAACATGATACAAACAAGTGCACAAAAAATATATCACATATATAACTTGTGCATTTCAAGTGAGAAAATCCATCTTAAGTGAACCAATACTAGTTAATGTAAAGTAATATATCAAATATATAATTATACATTAAATCATTAAATCAACACTTGATTTAACGATCCGGTCATATCTCATATAACCGACTAATAACAATAGTAACAACTTATCGAATCAACACTTGATCCGATAACCCGACTATATCGCATATAACCGATCAATGTTACAAGTCGTGAGAATCGAATCCAGTATCTCATACTGGTATTATTATCGGTCCCGCACATATCTCAAATGCGTTCCTATTTCGTTTTGCTTGAGCCAGGAAACCTCTGTGTAGGACTCTAAAGACTCGTCAATACGCCGGCAGCAGGTGATGATCATATCAAACACCCACAAGCCGCAAGCGGTCTGCTAAACGTAACGGCCACCCGGGTATTGAGCGATCAGAAGATCAACGAGCAAGCCCGCTCACACTCCTATAAATCCATCCAGTAACACTTACCGTACAGTCCGGTCTGATCGTCTGATATGTCGCATATCTTGCCTAGGGGTGGTAAACGTCAGACCCCAATAGCTCGATAAGCCGTGTCGATATGAGGTCTATAACAGTTCGAGAAACTACTGGTAACACTTACCAGTAAATCTCAGCAACCATGGCCAGGGATTTCCGGTTATAGCCAATCGAACACAGTGCAACATCAACTCTCTATACCGGGAGAGACGAATCCCCCCCTATCGCTCATTGCCTCCATGTGACTCGGGACTGTACCCAAAAACCACCATTTTGCACGCCCTCTTGGACATGGTAAGATGGAAATCAAAGCACAGTGGGAATCACACAAGACTCTATGACGATCTCGGGTCAACAGACTAACCTGTACCAGTGTCACCAGAGAACTGCCATCTGACGTAAGGTATAATACCATCTGGGAGTTCTCGGCGAGTCCGTCCAGTATACCCAGTCTCCACTGAGCACCCGTATGTCATCTCTGATGTCAAACACCAATGGATATGGGATCATCCATCGCCCATCTGTATGGGTCGAGAAGGTATACGCTAGTCTACTCTGGTATATCGATGCCCCGTCTCGATACACCCACGACTAGGGACCTTGAAGGATGTACTTATGGACTACCATGTCCTCACTAGTATGATCTGCATCATAGTCCAGGTAGTCAAGTACACATCCTAAGGGCTTTACAACATGTAACAGAGAGACAATCAGTATACACGTTAAGGCAAAGAGTAACCAGATAGCATACTATCATGTCGAGCAAGAAATTCCTCCCTATATATGTCCCAGCATCCACTATAATATACATCCTATGTACAGTAATGGCCTCTAGGGCATACATATAACTAACAATCTCCTACTTGCACTAGGGCCATCTGTAGCAGTGGTTGCAGTATCTCATACTCAACCATCCCATAAAAGTCTCTCTCTGGGAAAAGGCCTTTGTGAGTGGATCCGCCGTGTTGTCCTCTGAGTCTGCTCTCCTAACCTCGATCCCCTGGAGATCAACCATCTCCATGATCAGGTGATACTACCTTAGAATATGTCTGGATCACTGATGGGACGGGTGTTCCTTGGCATAAACCACACTTCCATTGTCACACAATGGTAGGAACCAAGTTCATCTCATGAACAAATATACATCCAGACTGCTTCTTTGGTAGCATCTTAAGTAGCGATGTATCCAGCCTTTATCATCTAGTACGCCACGGTATCTAGCTTGGAACTCTTCCAACATACCGTCCCCTTACAGAGGGTAAAGACAATGCCTGTGACTGACTTTCAGCCGTCCTTATCACCCTGGAACCCCTCCAGTGATTCTCCTCAGGATCGATTGATACCATCTCACTACATCTAGTGAGTATCCTAACATCCAATTACATCTATCTCATAGATGATAACTCAGGATTTAGGTGGTATCATTTTGATCCTATATGGAGAATCATTGTGATAAGCGGAGATTGACCGATCGTAGCATAGGAAACTCTTTCCTATTAAGAGTATGCCATCCACGTACTCTACGAGGATCACCACCATACTCCCTACTACCTTTTTGTATATACAAGGTTCATCTACCATTTTGATGATGTCAAACACTTTGACAAACACATCAAAACAGACGTTCCAACTCCGCGATGCCTGCTTCATCACATAAAACTTCTTGCACACGTTTCCACTGCTCCCACTGTCTACGAAGCCCTCTGGCTGTGTACTTATAGACGCTCTCTTCCAAATCATCATTTAGAGAAGCAGTCAAGACACCCAACCACCAGATATCGTAGTCATGGTATGTAGCCGTGGCAAGTAGGATCTGGATGGACTTAAGCATAGCTACTTGGAAAAGGTTTCATCATAATCCATACCTGGTCAATGATGCAAACTTTTAACAAGTCTAGCTTTGAAAGTCTCAACCTTTCCATGTACACCAAGTAATCTTCTCAAGATATACTTGCTCCTGATGGGGATTTAACCCTTCAGATAAAGCAACCAAAGTCCATACTTTGTTGGTGTATAAGGATTCCATCTCAGATCGATAAGCATCCAGCCATTCTTATGGAGTCCCACTCCTGATGGCCAGCTCGAAACTAGTTGGGTCATCATCTCATGATGCAATCCTCGCTCCCACTGTCATAGAGAAACCGAAGTATCTCTCAGGTGGGTGAGGAAGACTACTAGATCGGCGGAGAGGCTGAGGTTCGTTGGCAACTATTGAATCCTTTTGGTTCTGTCAAATCATCAGCTGCAGTTTGTATAGCTGGAACATTTCCAGTTTTACATCACTGACCTTGCCTCAAGCTTGTCCAGATTTTGCTTTTTAGACATAGGCTGGACAACCCCAAATCTTAACTAACTTAAGATATGGGCTCTTCCCTTTCCATATCACATATGAAGTGGTAGGCAACTGATTTGATTGGAACCCTATTCAATAGGTATGCAACTTCTCAAGTGCATAACCCCCTAAAAGGAAATAGGTAACTCAGTAATACTCATCATAGAGCGCACCTTATCATATAGGGTGTGATTGCTCCGCCCCGATATACCATCGTGCTATGGTGTATACAGAGGAGTAATGCTGAGAGAGAATCTCATTCTCCTTTAGAATAGTCCAGGATTTCCGTGCTCAAGTATTCTCCTCCTCGATCACATCAAAGGACATAATACTTATTCCTGTATTTTGGTTCTCTACTTCTAACTTATATTCTGTGAATATCTCAAAAGATTCGGACTTGTGTTTCAATAGGAATATATGTCTGAATCTTGAGAGATCATCAGAGAATGTAATGAAGTACAAAGAACCGGTCTTGGTATGTGTAGACAGGGGACCTACATACATCAACATGTATCATCCCAAGAGTTCACTAACTCTTTCTCTGCTTCCAATAAACAGAGCTGTGGTCATCTTATCTTTGTGACATGACCGACAAGTTTTCACAAGATGTAAATTCAAACAGATTTAAATATGCATCTTTGTGCAACTTAGCTGGTCGAGTCGCATTGATACGACCTAGTCTACAATACCTCAAGAAGGATCCGTTCATTTCTGAACTCTTCCTCTTGTGTGTGTTCCGTATACTAAGAACCGTAGTTTGATTTAGAACAACAATGCTTTTAGATAACGTGCCTGAACCGATCAACATTTGATATAGGAAATGTTCAAAACATTATCCAACAATACAAAATTTTATCATTTCTTTACTAATAAAGAGACTGATATGATTTTGTATATCAGGTTTGGTATCTAATAACATTCGTTCAGAATCAATGTATTGGTAATACAGGGTGACAGTGACCAACAGACTTGGCTGCAACACTTGCCCCGTTTTCTGTCTCATGAAACTTATCACCCGTTCTCAGTTTTCTACCCTTTTGTAGCCCTATGTAACAGATTACATATCTGGGATCTTGATCCGGTATCAAATACCCAAGATGCAGAGGATACTGAGAAACAGTTCTATGTAATGAACACACCCGAAAATGTTGCATCAGCATGCACTCTCTTCGTTTGGGCGGCATGGGAATTCTGGTATTCCCTAATTTCCTGCTCTGTCTTATAACAATTATAACTTGGAGCGGGACCAACGTTCCCCAGCTCAGTATAACAAGCGGGTTCGGTCAATAATCCGTATTATTATCTTGATTAAGGCGTGATATGGTCGCTACCTGGAGAGAGAGAGAAGAATACACTCAGCATGCGCTCTTGCAAGAATAGATTGGTTATTATTTTATCTAATCAGGATGGCTCCCACTGCTTTTTATCAAATCTTCCTTCAAACCCTAAAAGGAAAGACCAGCCGGGATTAATTACACACTACAAGTTCGCCAGTCTTTCAGCCAGGCCAGTGTCGGTACTTTGAGGGAGGTCCCCCGTGCTATCGTACTAACCTAATTAATGTAAACCTCATTTTCCCAGAGACGTAACCCCGTTGACACCTTTCTAGACACCTACTTGATCGACTAATTGTAATGTGCAAAACTCTCCCAGGAGTAACTCTTACTCGCAGTGGGTATCGGGATCCAACTATCTCATAGAAGGTATGCAATCTCATTGCAAATTTCAACACTTGAAATTCCCTATAATGTTTTGCCCCGAACGATCTATGACCTTGACAAGGTCAACAAACCATAGACCGTAATTCAAGTTCAACCCGTCATTTCTTCATTGAATGAAACCCACCCGCACGACCCTTGACAAGGTCAACAAGGCCGCACGACTACCCTAACCCAATCTGCATCATATGCATAAGCAGATAAATACTGGTTAGCTAAAGCACACTGCGCCTTGACAAGGTCAACAAACGCAGCACGAATACTAAACAGGACTTATCTGAAATGACGGAGGGCTACGACAGGTTTTTCTGAAAACCTATTGCGTAATGAACTTGATATCGTTGTGGGATCGAATGAATTTTGAAATGGAGTGTTTTTTTAGGCTTTTCTAGTTTTGCTAAAGGAGTCACTCCCGGTGAAGGGATCGTCGGTCCTTTCCTCGTCGAATGAGGTGCTGGATATATCATATATATCACTGTGCAAAGCAAGAACTATATAAGTAATCAAAAGACAAACCGAGTGTGTAGCATCTGCCAGTTATTGCTAAAGGAGTCACTCCCGGTGAAGGGATCTCGGTCCTTTCCTCATCGAATAAGGTGCAGGATATATCACATATACCTCTGTGCAAAGAAAGAACTGTAGCTACCTGTTTTATTTTGAAATTCGATTCTACAACATCTTTAGGTTTCTTTTCTTTCATTAATCACATTAATGAAGTCCCATCATTTAAGTACCTAATCATCACAGATAAATACGACGTACACTTATGCCATCCGCATTCGCCTCGATGTCCTCTTATGCACCGTTAGGTTAGGTATCTAACGGCAGAGCGGGGCAGGGCTAGCGCGGGTGTAAAACATAAGTAACGTCTATATAATATATCATATATACTATATATTGTATCTATCACAGAACATCACATGATCACATCACAGATATCGCAGCAGAAGAATCAAATGAAATATTGGATATATTAGGACGTCCGTCTTTTCAATACGAGCCAGTACAAAACACGGATTCCACGGTCGTGATGAATAGCCAAACCCACACCCCTAGACCCCTACGAGAGCGGCAAGCAACCCTACCAATTCTAGAGTTAGGAGACCCGAACTCGACTCCTCGAGTTGGTCTCCCACTGGACTCCAGAACCCGGTTACTTGTGCCCTCCTCCTTGGGTCTATCCTAGTGCTGAAAAGTAAATAATATACAAAGGGTGACATCTTCCGCAACATGGAAGTGCCCCAATAAAAGAATATTACATACAAGTTTTTACATGAATGAAAATGAAAAACACTCATCTCACATAAAAACCCCCGGCTATTCAAACACAACAATCCAATATAACATATCCAGCAACACATAACATCACATGTCATCAACGTAAGTAAGTATGCATACCCCAATTGTCGTTGACGTATAGCAACGAAACCGGCGATATCGTCATACAACACTTACGGTCACAGAAAAGAAAGTGTAAAACTACAACAGTTGGAATCCGCAAACTCTTTAGACATCGCATGCCTAACCAAATGAATTCCTTAGACATCGCATGCCTAACAATTATAAACCCCGCATTTTAGTCTCATCATTGAAAACTCTTTTCAATAACAAGTCGGGCAATTCAACAAGATTCCCGACATCCAGAACGAATGCTCGTCGCAAACTTTAGTAGACGGCCGCACCCCCGATACCGTCGACAAAATGCACCAAGGCGGAACACCGCTACCGCGAGCACCCGAACGGATGCTTTCGGCGACGGGGTTCTCCTACAGTCACTTGGTCGGGGCTATGGGGTGGGGCTGTCTATTAAGTTTACCCGGCGAGTATCCGTGTACGCTATGCGATTGCGACGGACTTTTGATCACATCAAAATTCCATGGCAACCGATCAAGTGAGACTAAAGTGCTATGTTTATAACATTCATTCAGTTATCTCATAACTACTTGTGAATTCCAATTATTGTATCCCATTCCAGATAAATAGAAAATGTTAAACTTTCCGATCGAACATTCAAACACCCAAGTTTTCCGAAACAGATCAACACATGAAACAAGTTTAAAAACATCCACTTCGTGCCTCAGTACCAACGGTCCAGCCGTAGAAGGGTCAAGCCAACGCCTCACATGTGGCACGCCGTACTGCCCCAAACCCTAAGGTTCAAAGGGCAGTTCAAGACGGTCACATAATCGAGTTAAGGTTTGTTGTCTTCTAGAGGGACCATCGCGTTACTTGCACTACTTAGAACGTCTTTATACCACGGAAAAATCCAACACTTGGAAATTTCCCAACAGGGGAAAAATTGGGTATTTATATCCGGTCGAACTTTTCAACATATTCAAAAATTATCCGGAAACGCATAGACAAAATTAGACAATCCGATCGAAACACCGAGTCCCCAATGCAACCCAGAAAACTCAACTCTTGAGTTCAGATTAAAAATTCCCAGGAAAATAAGCACTGAAAAATATGAATTACTGTGCAAAAATGAAGTGCAGAAGAGACAAAATGGCCGCGGAACCGCCGCACAAGCCATGCTTGTGCCGCGATTCCGCCGCGCTTTGGTGGAATCATGGGATCCAATTTCACAGTAATTCATAGAAAAGCCTGCTTATTTTTCTGCATATTTTTAATTCACAAAAATCAACAGTTTTGTCAAATGTACAGAGAGCGATTTTGCAATAGGGTTTCGGTTCGATCGGACTTCTAACTCCGTCTACGCATCGCCTAAGGCTCTAGCTAGGCTCTGATACCACTGTAGGGTTCCAAGGCACGCCAAGGAGGTCTCACAAGGCATCAACCATGCCAAATTAAAATTTTACAAGTGCCGAAGAACCCTAATACGGATCGTTGACTAGAGAATAGGCGAAACAAGCAACTAGTTAACAACTTAACTAAAGAGTGAACCGAAAAACAACCTTTGTAGATCCGGTAGTCCACCTCCATAGCTCCATGACAATGTCTCTTCGCTGTGATCATCGGATCCCGGACTCCGGCGATGGTTTCGTCGGAGAAAAGAACGGGCTAGGTCGTAGACTTCGATGCCGAAGATGATCTACGTCGAGGCACCTCAAACTCGAGCTCCGCCTTCGCCAAGTCAAGAAACTTGTGAAGACAACACACTCTACTACATGGCAAGTGATAGAGGATGAAGAAATAGGAAGTGGGTTGACTTTCGATTTGGATTTCTCACTCATTTGATCATTTCACCATTGGAGGTAGCAAGGTTTCTTCTTCTTGATGAAGATGAAGAAGAAGAATATGATGAGAATGGTGATATGAATAATAAAATCAATTGACCTTATCAAAATGCAACCTTGGGTTAGATTTAACTCTTGTAGAGAGCAAACCCTAGTTTAAGTAATGGTTAGGTTTAAAGATTAAACAAAATGGTTACTAATTAAAAGCTTCATGAGCTTCCACAAAAGACAAAATTAGCAACCATTTCATTTTAGCCAAAAGAAATAAAGAATTTCTAAATAAAATGAATAAGTGTATAATTTAAAACCATAACCATTAACCTAAACATGGTTCAAATCAAACATACACCCAAGTTTGCATGTATCATCAAACATGATATAACACAAGTGCACAAAAAATATATCACATATATAACTTGTGCATTTCAAGTGAGAAAATCCATCTTAAGTGAACCAATACTAGTTAATGTAAAGTAATATATCAAATATATAATTATACATTAAATCATTAAATCAACACTTGATTTAACGATCCGGTCATATCTCATATAACCGACTAATATCAATAGTAACAACTTATCGAATCAACACTTGATCCGATAACCCGGCTATATCGCATATAACCGTTCAATGTTACAAGTCGCGAGAATCGAATCCAGTATCTCATACTGGTATTATTCTCGGTCCCGCACATATCTCAAATGCGCTCCTATTTCGTTTTGCTTGAGCCAGGAAACCTCTGTGTAGGACTCTAAAGACTCGTCAATACGCCGGCAGCAGGTGATGATCATATCAAACACCCACAAGCCGCAAGCGGTCTGCTAAACGTAACGGCCACCCGGGTATTGAGCGATCAGAAGATCAACAAGCAAGCCCGCTCACACTCCTATGAATCCATCCAGTAACACTTACCGTACAGTCCGGTCTGATCGTCTGATATGTCGCATATCTTGCCTAGGGGTGGTAAACGTCAGACCCCAATAGCTCGATAAGTCGTGTCGATATGAGGTCTATAACAGTTCGAGAAACTACTGGTAACACTTACCAGTAAATCTCAGCAACCCTGGCCAGGGATTTCCGGTTATAGCCAATCGAACACAGTGCAACATCAACTCCCTATACCGGGAGAGACGAATCCCTTCCTATCGCTCATTGCCTCCATGTGACTCGGGACTGTACCCAAAAACCACCATTTTGCATGCCCTCTTGGACGTGGTAAGATGGAAATCAAAGCACAGTGGAAATCACACAAGACTCTATGACGATCTCGGGTCAACAGACTAACCTGTACCAGTGTCACCAGAGAACTGCCATCTGACGTAAGGTATAATACCATCTGGGAGTTCTCGGCGAGTCCGTCCAGTATACCCAGTCTCCACTGAGCACCCGTATGTCATCTCTGATGTCAAACACCAATGGATATGGGATCATCCATCGCCCATCTGTATGGGTCGAGAAGGTATACGCTAGTCTACTCTGGTATATCGATGCCCCGTCTCGATACACCCACGACTAGGGACCTTGAAGGATGTACTTATGGACTACCATGTCCCTACTAGTATGATCCGCATCATAGTCCAGGTAGTCAAGTACACATCCTAAGGGCTTTACCAACATGTAACAAAGAGACAATCAGTATACACGTTAAGGCAAAGAGTAACCAGATAGCATACTATCATGTCGAGCAAGAAAGTCCTCCCTATATATGTCCCAGCATCCACTACAATATACATCCTATGTACAGTAATGGCCTCTAGGGCATACATATAACTAACATGCGCATCTGCAAGTTTTCTGTATGTTTGAAACTCCCGATGTGATTTTTGCCCCAAGCGCTTATGACCTTGGCCAACAAATCATAACACGCAAGTCAAGTTCTACCCGTCATTATTCAGATTGATTTAGACCCACCCGCACATACCCTTGACTTTGGCCAACAAAGCGGTACAACTGTCCTAAACCAATACATCTATCTATGCCACGGATAATTAACATATAGCTACCATTCACGATGCCTTGACTTTGGCCAACAAATACCGCATAAATACTATATGCTATTTATCCGAAATGACGGAGTGCTACGAATGGTTTTTGGCGAAAAAACCTTTAACGTAATGAACTTGATATCGTTGAAGGAACCAGTTAGCTTTACAAATATATAGTGGCGCAAACTTTTGCTAAAGAGGTCACTCCCTGTGAAGGGATCTCGGCTCTTTCCTCGTCGAATGAGGTGCAGGATATTCCTAACTGAATACCACGATGCAAAGCAAAAGAAATGACTATAGTGAAGTTATTACGCCGATGCAAACTTTTGCTAAAGTGGTCACTCCCGGTGAAGGGATCTCGGCTCTTTCCTCGTCGAATGAGGTGCAGGATATTCCTAACCAAATACCGCTGTACAAAGCAAAAGAAAACGTTTGTAATATCATTTTTAAAATTGGTTCCAACAACATCATATATAGGTTTGTTTTATCCTTGTATTGATCAGAATCAACGCAGTCCCATCAATTAACATATCATACCAGAAAAGAACGAAAAAATGATGTACGTATATGCCATCCACATTCGCCACTGGGCCCTGTCATCACCCGTTAGGTTACTTGACTAATGACAGAGCGGGGGCTGGACTAGCGTGGGTGTAAAACATATACAACATCTACTAGTATATATATAAATATATATAACATTCATCCCAGGCATGATATAAAGTAACATCACAGTATCTCAGCCAAGCAACACAGAGTGGTGGATAATCTTGGAGTCTCGGGTTTCACTTGAACTGCAAATGAGACCCGACGTTCCCTGTCGTGTGGATAGCCTGTGTAATGAAAACCTAGACCCCTACGAGTGTGGCAAGTTACCCGCCAATCCCATAAGTGAGGCAACCCCAATCAAAACCGTAATTGGGCCACGCAGCAATTCACGGAATCCGGTAACTTGGGCACCCCTTCATGGGTCAACCTATACCCCCTACGAGTGCGGCGAATAGCCCATCAATTCTAGAATAAGGTCCGCTTCGTCTCAACGCCATGAGATGCGGACCCGTTTCCCTCTAGAACCCGGCTATTCGTGCACTCCACCGCGGGGTAATCCTAGTACAGAAAAGAAAATAATATGTACAAGGGTGACATCGACCTCAACCCGGTCGTGCCCCAAATAAATAATATACAAACTGACAATGACGGCAGTCCACATGTCGGACGCTCTCCCCGCAAAATCAAATATACAAATGAATCTAAATTGTACTACCATTGCACCACTGGCTATCCACCACGACGATCCAATCACAACCACAGCACAACACAGAACATCAACGTGAATGTCACGTTCGCAAACCCGTCTAAAAGAACATATAGCAGTTTGACGGATTGTACCGCTTAAATGACATTCACGGTCGCAGATAGTAATGCATGTACTGTAAACACACAATTAAAATTTCGATCGACTAAATCTTTCCAAATTGGCCCCAAATGCAAAACCAGCACTCAGACAAATCTGGACAAAAACCATATATACCAAAAATCAAATTTCCATGAACTAAAGCCCCCAAAAAATTTTGGGGCACTGTAGCCCAAAAAGCGCGGCGGAACCGCCGCAAAATGTGCCATTTTGCATAGGTTCCACCGCAGAATTTTGGAGTTAGGTTCCCAAATTTTTTTTGTAGCTATAATTTTGCCTGCACATATTTTTAAGATATCCAAAAAAAAATTTCTGAACAGCTTTGAAATTCGACAGCAAGCATACGAAATGAAAATTTGATTCGGAAAAATTTGTCGATCGATATTCTAACGCTGTGCAAACAAGCTAGTATGGGGTTAAAGGTTGGCTCTGATACCATGTTGGGTTACGGCAGTGCCCCGGCCATCAAACCGTGGCTAAATGCGGAACAAAAATTTACAAAATTGGCGCTACCACAACCCGATGCCCGGATATACCCTAAACCCTATACTAGCAATATGTAAACTAGGAGTTAGATGGTTATACCAAACGGATCGTGTCCTTCGGGTCTTCAACCATCATCCTAAGCTCCTAGTGGTCGCGGATCGAATTTGGTTGCCGGTCTTCCTCCATCCATGACGATCCACCCGAGGGAAACGACACAAGCTCCAGCCTCGCCTAGCGAGGCAATCGACGCTCCAAAATTGCTAGCAATGGAGAGTGGAGGTGTAGGAATGTCTCACTTTCTTTTTCTCTCATGTGACATGCTCAAATGAGCAATCCAAGAAGAAGGAGAGTGGAGGTATATGAGGAAAACAAAATGGTATGAGCAACTCAAGAATGGCTAAGTCTTATAAGAGAGTGAGAATGATCAAGTAAACAAAGAATGAATGGATGGCATGTAAAAAAATTAGTCACCGCAATTTACAACCATGTAACCAAAAATATCTCCTCATTTTTACAATAAACAAATGTGTGTCATGCCTCTCTACATGCCAAGTCCATGCCCATGCCAACTTACCCCTCCACCTCATTTCCAAATTGATTTTCTAAAATGAAAATCAAATAATGAGGTGGCCATCTTTTAAAAGCTATTCCGTATAAATACG
The DNA here is from genome assembly GCA_030015575.1 of Agapanthus africanus. Classification (NCBI taxonomy): domain Eukaryota; kingdom Viridiplantae; phylum Streptophyta; class Magnoliopsida; order Asparagales; family Amaryllidaceae; genus Agapanthus; species Agapanthus africanus. The sequence continues at coordinate 128,144,063 of JASDDO010000022.1, read as the reverse complement.
GAATGCAACCTGGTACATGTATCGAAATACATTTACGCATATTCGTACAAAAATACGAATTGCCAAGAGAGAAAATGAATAGTGAACAATAATATTAGAATATATATATACATATATAAATTATTAAATCAAAACCTGATTTAATAATCCGGCTTAGCCCTAACCCGCTAGTATTATCAACTATCCGATTAAAGTCTGTGCAGCATGTACACATATTTAATCGGACACCTGTATGTACCAACATACGTCATCTACACCATATCGCCTGAACCGTGAAAATCCTCTGTGTCGGACTCTAAAGACTCGTCAATACGTTGGCAGTGGGTTTAACCACAAGCAGGTCAACGGCACTAGCTGTACGTAACGGCTACTCAGGTATTGAGTGAATGGAAGGTCGACGAGCAAACTCATCCGTACCCCTACTGAGCCTGACAGTGACAATCTCCGTACAGTCCGGTATGTTCGTCTAAGAGTATCGCATATCGAGTCTAGTGGGTGGATAATTTCAGACCCCTAATAACGCGATAATTCATGTCGGTATGAATCCCATCACCACCTGAGAAACTACTGATCCTAGATCAGTAATTCTCGACAACTTTGGCCAAGGATTTCTGGTGATGGCTACCCGTGCACTGCGCGACATCAACCCCCAATACCGGGAGAGACGAATTCCCGACGATCCGCTCACTGCCTCCATGTAGCTCGGAATTGTACCCAACTAAAACCTGTTTGCATGACTCCTTTGAGCCTTGGTAGGGTAGTAATCAAAGCACAGTGGGAACTCATATGAGACAAATGACGATTTTAGGTTGACAGACTAACATGTACACATGTCACCAGGGAACTTCCATCCGACAATAGGTATAATACCAACTAGCATGTTCCCGGCGAGTCCGTCCAGTGTACTCATAACCCAATGAGCACCTGTATACTATCTTAGGTGAACAATCTAACACCAATGGCTTGTGAGACCTGGCCACTGCCTCTCGTCGGGGTCTCGATCAGTATACACTAGTCTACTCTGGAGTATCGATGCCCAGTCTCGAAACTCGCACAACTAGGGATATTTAAGGATGTGCTTATAGACCACCCGCTCCCACATATATGATCGCTATCATAATGCTGGTAGTCAAGCAAAAATGCTATGGGCTCTATCAACATGTAATAGTGATCTGTAATACCACCTGAAGCATGTATATGATGATAAAGACAAACTAGATAGCATACTATCATCTTGAGTAAGACTTTTCTACCGGTATAGGTCCTCCCTCAATCATCACAATCGTGTGCCTATGATTCAATAATTGACTTGAGGGCACTATAGCCAACAAGGTATTCATGTGCTTTGCATATTGGTGCCCGCGTTACACATTAGCGCCCGTGTGAGGAGCACGTGTGGCGCCACCATAGGATTAATTCCTATCAGATTGGTCTTGGCGCTGGCGCCCTCGTGGGAAGCACGCGAGGCGCTGCCTCACTTTTTAACAAAGCTCTGCTCTTTTATTGGGGAAACAAGCGTATTTTCCCACCGTCATTCTTCGATATCATAATACACCTGACGGTTCATCTTGCAACCGAGGCTAAGTTAGCCGAACGGTACAATATCGATGGATGTATCCCGTCGAAAGGTACGTGGAATTTTTCGTTTCACGCAATTTGTAAAATTATAGTTGTTCTATATGCCCATATTTATTTATTTAACATATTTTTCTTTAGGTAGCTCTACACTCTAAAAAAGTATATACGCTATAGAAATCGACCAGAGGGTTCTATCATGCAAGATTATCTTCTAGATGAAGTAACCACATTTTGTTCCTGCTATCTGGACAAGAACATTGAGACGAAGCTTAACCGGCCTCGGAGAATTCAGGACGGGTCATATGGTAAAGTTGATTATAAGAGAGTAGACACTATGTTTATCAACAAGATATATCGGTTTATCCTCCTCAATAGCGTATGTTTTGTAGAAATTAGAGAGTAAGTATTTTTTGGATTAATTGTTATATTTGTGTTTATGTGTCATTAGAGATAAATTCAAGACGTTTTGCGATTGGAATGATGAACGATCAGGATAATTTTTGCGATTGGGTTGTAGATCATGTAAGTTGTTCAAATAACATGTTATTGCTACCAGTCTTAATCTAAACTTATATTGTTATGTATTTGTCATAAAATTTATTTTGTCAGATCCACGATCCGAACCTGTTTGCATCATTAGAGATAAATTCAAGATGTTTTGCTCAGTTTCCTAGTATAGAGGTTGCATATTATAAATGATTCGGTGTCCTTGGGTATAAATTTGAAGTTAATGACATAGAAAAATCTCGAACCACTCAGAATAGTGGGATTACGACGGTAGGATCGGATCGTGTGATTTATTATGGATACTTAAATTGCATACTTGGCATCCAATATCCCGGATGATCAGAACCGTTTTATATATTTCAATGTACTTGGTACGATACATGAACCGATACGGATAAGTGGAGAAACAATCTCGGGACTTGGAAAAATGAATATGGATTGACTAGTGTGAACATACTTCGATTTTACGGTCGATGATCCATTTATCTTTCCAAACCAAGCGTTCCAAGTATACTACTCACGGTGATTGAAGCATCCGGGATGGAGTGTCGTATGCTGTTGGAAGCCCAGGGATGTTTACGATGTCCCAGAATTCGAGGACAGCGATGAGGATGAAGAAGAGAGAAGACTTAGAGTGTTCCGACCGTCTATTTCAAAAGATGGGGTGTCTTCGGCTGATTGTGAAGTTACGTGGGTTAGAAATGATATCGATGATGAAATCCAAGTAGATATGTCTAATGCGTCAATGAAACGAAAAAGGTTATCAGTAATGTTATATTATTACTTCACATTTCTACGATCTATACATATATTGCATGCATATGTAATGATTTTACTCTTATCTAGGTCTGGTGACGACAACCGGAGCAGCGAAGGGTGGCAGGAGCACCAGTCGCGGCAGAGGCATAGGCAGAGCGGTTCTGCCGCCCGGAGAGCTGCGTAAGGAGCTTCAAAGGGCCTGTCTTGCACCCCGATCGGAGACCCCTTTGGATGACTCCTTCCATATGAACTTTTCTACACCTCCAGTTATATTTCACAAATATTCATTTTGAATGTAATATTATAGATATACACGCATATTTATTTCAAAATTACTTATATAGTCAATGTTTAATTGTCTAGCTGTTGGTGGTGCGTCCACATCAGAGGCGGAGGCCATTAACGCACCTGCAGGTATGTTTATATATCCTATAGTGCATGCATATTGATTTAGAATGTTATATCATAAATATACACACATTCTTTTTGCTCTTATTTAGATAATCATTTTTTGATTGTGTAGGCGGTGCTTCTACATCTCGGGCAGATGCCACTACCGCACCGGTGGGTATGTTCATAAATATACACACATATTTTTTGCAATTACTTATATAATCTATTTTTAATTGTCTAATTATAGATGGTGCATCCACATCTGGCACAATGGACACGCCCGCCACTTCCGTACCCTCCGCTCAGTCTGCAGGTTAGTATGAATAAATATAAAATATTTATTCATTTTATATATCCTCTAAAGAATAAACATGAACTTCATATAATTTTATCGTAAATGTTTATTTTCTAGTTGGAGGGGATGCATCCACGTCCGGGTCACCGGCTGTTCCTCACCAGAGGAACTATCGTCCCGCTCGTACTGCTGTCCGGGCTCAGGCTTGTGCTGCTGTCGCCGGAGGTATATATCGCACTTCAATTTTCGTTAATCCTTGATTTCTTAATTCCACTTTGTATTAATATTGCTTGTCTTGATATTTCTTGTAGATGCAGGGCAGCCCCATTCTGAGAGGGGGACTCGAGGGCCGAATCAGTCCCACAGGCTGATGCCCGACGGTACTGGAGGGAGGCACCATTCCCCCTCTTCTTTACCCCCGACTATCGCTATACCGGCGATTATTCCGAGAGGTTCGACAGGTATATGGGGGATGAGAATCGCATCCTAAAGAAGTATCCACTTCATGTTGAGTGGGGTGATCAGCACCGGCGCTCATTTGCTCTCTTCTAGGATCAGGCTCGGATATTAATATATATTTTCATTTGACTTATCCAATATATTTATTATTATTTAACACTTGCAATTTAAATACATTGTTTTTTGGTATTTGTAGTTGGATTACGACTTTCAGCCTATACCCGACCCTGATCACCGTAAAAGAGTGCTCGATCTCCACGGTTTGTACCAAGGCCTGATGAAGAACATGCAATCAAAGGTCCGATACAATAGGAACGAGCTGAAGATTGACTGCTATTCTTTATGGATAGCGACCCCCGAGGCAGAGAGAGCGGCTCTCCTACATACTCCGGCCTTTACGAGAGTCGACGTTGATACATGGCCTCTCTTGTGCCAATATTTCGACTCTCAGCGCAAACCGGTTTGTAATTTAAATGTAATTCATTATTTAGTATATAATTTATTTTTTTGTGTTGCTTAATTAGAAAACTAAATCTGAATGTGTTGTGCAGAAACAGGCTGATCAAAATAAGGAGAATAGGAAGTCGGCGAAGAGGGGTTGCCCCACTTATACAGATGGCTCGAGGAACATTACTCGTGCCATAGATTCATCGGTAAATTACAATAGATATATTTTGATATAATGTAAACTTAAGAGTTAATTTATAATATATGTAAATTTTTGGCGAAATGCTGAGAGCTCAACCCTTGGTGCAGGGTGGTACACCGAGCGTGCTGACCGCGTATCTTGCCGTCCACGGCACCTCGACAGATCCCATCATGGGCGAGCTTCGATTCCCGGACACCACTACCTAGGAGTATTGCGTAAGTGTTAATATTTATTCTAATTCGAATGAAATTTTTGTTTTGATAAGTTCAAATTTAAATGATATACTTGTATTTTAATGGTTAATGTGAGTGTAGAAGCGGGTGGTGGAGAAGGCGAAGGCATCGGGGATCGATTTTAGTGGACAGACCGATCCGATGCTACTGACCCCAGTCCTAGACACCGCACACGGAAGGCACCACGGAGGTTGGGAGAGAGGCCAGGGACTGGGCCCTAGCAGGGCCCATATGAGGTTGGACTCCACTCCGGCGGTTACTTCCCCTAGCCTCGTGAGTGTCGTCTGGAGCATGATGTTGCCGTCTTGAAGACCACCGTCAAGGAGTTGAAAGAGATGGTACGTATACTACTTGGTAGTAAAATATTATATCACATTATAGATAGTAACATATAATACGAATTCGACTAGAATCTAATACACCGCCTAAGTCCCTAAGTATTCTTAGATTGGGGTTTCGCAATAACCTGATAATGATACGAATTCGACTACAATCTAATACACCGTTCATACTCGTTTATTACACACAATTTAACAGATGCGACGGGCTATTTCGGCTGCGGCTCCACATACATCTCCTTCGGCTGCGGCTCCGCAAGCCACTACCTCGGCTGCAGTTGTGCAGACCACTCCTGCAGCTCCGCGGCCCGCTCAGACTCTCGCACAGTCCGCTCCTTCATTAGAAGAGTTTTTGACGACTCAGGGCGGCACCGAAAAGCAGATGCGCGGGATTACGACATTTATCGGAGGTAGAGGAGTTGGACCGAGCCAGGGTATTTTTTTTACATTTTTGAGGATGTATGTACTTATCTGATATATATTGTATATTTTTTGGACGATATTGGTGGTTGTTTGCTTGTTCACGATGATTTAGATTGATATCGTATTCTGTTTGCTTATTTCTTTTATATATTATGCGTGAGATTGATTATGAATATTTCTGTATTTGGTTATATGATATATATTATTGTGCACGGGGCGGGGAAAAACAAAGAGACCCTTTTTTTTAAAAACAACCTAATATTTTATCCCTACAGATTAATCCGTAGAGCCATCTATTGCTCCTACTGATTAATCCGTAGGTGCAAGATTTGTTCCTATACATTTAGCCGTAAGGACAAAATATCAGGATAACTGATATTTTGTCCCTATGGACTAAGTAATAGGTGTAAAACTTGTCCCTACAAAGTAATCTGTAGGGGCATTTATCAGGCCCTATGGATTAATCCGTAATGGCAAGTATTTTATTTTATAAACCAATAAAGTAAATAAATATTATGTCCCTACGGAGTAATCCGTAGGGATACATGTCCCTACGGAGGAAGGCGTGGAGACAATTATTACTCCATAGAGACATGTTCAGGATGAAGACTTGCACCTGCGGCCTTTGCACCTACGGGGGAATTTTATGTCTTTACGGACATAACCGTAGGGACAGTAGTTTGCCTCTACGGATAAATCCGTAGGGGAAACCCATTATTGTAGCAGTGAAGTAAAGTCCAACCAATCAGCTAACTTCACACAAAATTTTCAGCAGATCAGACATTTACAATGCAACTAAAATCAATTTCTTAAGATTGAAGTTGCAGTAGCAATAGCAGCATACAACCATAATACAATTTAAATATCTAATTCTTGGCAAAGGGGCCATGATGCAACCCTAATTTGGGATGCTGAATTTTTTGGCTAAATTTAGAGAAGATTGAAAGAATAAAACAATAACAATGGCAATTTGCCAAATATGAAACAAGATGTGATACATTTCAGAGACCTTATAGAGGAGTTTGGACACTAAATTGTGATGGCTCTTTGTTGTCGCATATTATTCCTTTTGAAGAGGATTTCAGTTTTAGGCTGAAGGTTATCTTTGGATGACATGTTTAGGACAGAAGGAAACTGGGCACTATTACAATTAAAAGTTGTCTCTTAAATAGATTCATACAAAATAAAAAAAATCCCAACAAAATAAAATCTGCGTCCTCGCTAGCTTCATTGGGTTCTCCCTCATCGTCAGCACCGACCATCAACTGCTTGCCTTTGTTCAAGCGTTTGGGACAGTTAATGGCGCGATATCTCGGTTCCCCGCATTCAAAACAACGGAAGTTGTACTTTGCTGCTGTAGGTCCCATGTTGCACGAATTAGATAAGATTTGGCAGTTTGGGTTTCTCGATTGAATTATACATGATGTGTTTTTTTACTATACACCCGGTGAAAATCGATCCCTTGTTATTTTGATTGCATCTTAAATATCTCCGTAACTTCACCACAACTCCCAAGCTATGACAAGGTTGAATGATTTAATTTTATAATCCAACATGGTTATATTAATATTATGATTAACAAAAGAAAACAATGTAATATAATTTTGAGTTTAGGCTTCTGCTGTACTTATTCAAATAAATAAGAAGAAGAAAAACAATGAATAAATCAAAGAATTCCAACATGTATTAAGAGTAATTTTCATACAACAAAACCTACCCTCATACAACAAAATATACACTCCACACATTTGTTTTACATTGTAATGTTAAAATTGTGGACAAACTTCATACCGTGGATGGCGACCTCCGGGGCAGAGAGAGCGGCTCTCCTACATACTCCGGCCTTTGCGAGAGTCGACGTAGATACATGGCCTCTCTTGTGCCAATATTTCGACTCTCGGCGCAAACAGGTTTGTATTTTAAATATAATTCATTATTTAGCATATAATTTAATTTTTTGTGTTGCTTAATTAGAAAACTAAATCTGAATGTGTTGTGCAGAAGCAGGCCGATCAAAATAAAGGAGATGATGGTATGTATACTATTTAATAGTAAAATATTATATCATATTATAGATAGTAACATATCCAATATTAGTAGCCTGAGCTTATTTGGTTGTAGACTTAACTTTGATTAATCTTAGATTGGGGTTTTGCAATAACCTGATAATGAAACTAATTCGACTAATACACAGTTCTTACTCGTTTATTACACACAAAATTGAACAGATGCGACATGGTACTTCGGCTGCGGATCCACATGCATCTTCTTCGGCTGCGGCTCCGCAAGCCACTACCTCGGCTGCAGTTGCGCAGACCACTCCTGCAGCTCCACAGCCCGCTCAGACTCCTGCACAGTCCGCTCCTTCATTGGTTGAGTTTTTGACGACTCAGGGTTGCACCGAGGAGCAGATGCGCCAGATTACGTCGATTATCAAAGGTGGAGGAGCTGGACCGAGCTAGGGTAGCTTTATTTATATTTTTGAGAATGTATATACTTATCTGATACAAATTGTATAAATTTTGGACGATAACGGTTGGTGGTTGTTTATGAACGATGATTTATCCTGATATTGTATTCTATGTGTCTATTTTTTTTTATATATTATGCATGAGATATTGAATATGAATATTTCTGTATTTGGTTATATGATGTATATATTATTGTGCACAGAGCGGGTTAAAAACAGGAAGCCCTTTTTTTTTTTAAAAACACCCAGATATTATGTCCCTACGGATTAATCTGTAGGGCCATCTGTTGCACCTACGGATTAATCCGTGGGTCCATAGTTTACCCCTACATATTTATCCGTAGGGACAAAATATCAGGATAACTAACATTTTACCCCTATGGATTCAGTAACAGGAGTTACACGTGCCCCTACGAATACACCCGTAGGGGCTTATATGTAAACCTACGGTTAACTCTTTAGGGGAAGATAACTGACATTTTGCCCTATGGATTCAGTAACAGGAGTTACACATGCCCCTATGGATACACCCGTAGGGGCTGATATGTAGACCTACGGCTAACTCCGTAGGGGTTGGAAGTTGCCCCTACAGATAGCACCGAAGGGGCAAGTATTTTATTTTATAAACCAATAAATTAAATAAATATTTTGTCCATACGGCATACACCGTAGGTACATAGTCCCCTACGCATGAAACCGTAGGGGTAATTTTTACTCCGAAAGAGCATGTTCAGGGCAAAAGACTTGCACCCGTGGCGATTGCACCTACGGAGAATTTTCTAGCCCCTACGAATATATCCGTAGGGGCAGTGCTTTGCCCCTATGGATAAAGCCATAGGGGCAACCCTTTATTGTAGTAGGCGCAAACGTCTGATGTCAACTTATCGATTATTGATGATAATGGAATGGACCTCAGACGTCTGGACATGCACGAGAGCCATGTTAGAAATCAAGAGTAACGCTAGATGTCTGATGGAGAGGATGCAGACATCTGATCAAGTCCAGAGCGTAGCCAGATGTCTGCGGCAGACGTCTGGAGATGCTGAAGCCCGATCTAGAGCAGAAGCAGATATGTGATAGTAAATGTCTAGACGTTTGCCCAAGAAGATGAAGAGATACAGAGTCTAGACAGACGTCTGACCAAGTGTGGTTCAGATGTCTGTCAACGATAAAACTGTTGCGAACAGAATTTTGGTAATTTAGCTTTTTCTCTTATTTTGGATAAGATTAGATTTTGCCTTTAAATAAGGACCTCTTATATAATTTATGGACTGCCTAATTAAAAAGAAAAGAGATACTATTGTATTGAGAAGATGACAGCTTAGATTTAAAGAGATTTGAGAGAAATCTTCTAGGGTTTCTCGTGGTGTACTTAATTCGGGATTATAGTAGATTTTACAGATTCCGCTCTATCGGGGATTAGCCATACGGTGGGTGAATCTCGTCAACAAATCTCTCGTATTTTCCGATTCTATTTTCTTATTCTTGCACTTTATTATCGTTTTGTCTTTCGTTGTTAATTGCGTGGTGTTATTGCATAATTTGTTGCGTCATAAATATTGTTCTGTGGATCGGATTTCGCCCAACATATGATACAAATAGATAATCAAAATTAAGTTGAAAGAACATGGATATGAAAGATGCATCGATAGAACAAAATCACAAGTTTTATTTATTACATATCTCTCTCTAGAAAGCAATTTTACTGAACGCATTACTTGAATAGAGCTCATATCGTAAGAATAACTGATCGACACATCCAACAAATATTATTTGAACATGGCAATTAGTACCGGAGGAACAACAGGTCGACCTGCCCAGCCTGCGGATTCACATTAAATAACCAAAACTTGTTAAAAGTAGAAGCAAGTAAACCGAAATTCAAATACTAGATGACTACTACGAAGAAATCTATTGTGTCGGTTCTAAATATAAATCGATTAAATGCACAATAAAAATTAAAATTATGTTATATATGCATTGCTATATATCTATTGATATCTTTAACCAAGAATTTGTTTATTGCCTAAAGATGGTAATCATGCAATAAATTGACTACTTATTCTTCTCAAAAATGTAAATTAAGTACTTGCCTAAACGAGCAGTTAATAGAATTTTTTTCACATAAAAGCAATATTAGAGATAAAATGGTACAATTGGTAATTATATTCTTCACCTTTTGAAGCATCAAAGCCTCTATTTTCTAGCTCCAAATGCTCTTGGCAAAGAGCACAAGGCTCACAACAAAAATGGACGCAACAATCACAACACGGCTCCGCGGGTAAACTATATTTTTTGCGCATTTTCTCGCGGTAAATGCAGGAGTAGATCCACTGGCATTGGACGGTCGATAGAAGGACATACACACAACAATGCGAACAACATGCTGCAAGAAACCAACAAAGGACAACGTTATTATGATTTTTGGGGAAATCACAAACTAAAAAATATTTCAGATACAAGATAGACTTGGAGCACATTATTAATGTTTAGATAATGAAATAAAGTTTATGAAAACGCTTATACGTACTTACATGTAGGAATAATGAATAATGATACAATCGGGAATATTTCGATAGGATTTATGAGTATATATGCTTATACTTACAGGTTGTGCCTTCATCAATTATTTCTGCATTTCGGCCAAATGTGACGCAAGGGAGCCAACATGTCATGCAAACTGCAATTAATATTCATAACTAAAGAGTGAATTCACCGTTAAAGATTATTTTCTGACGGCTCAAAGAAGGAATATAGACTATGTTTGAAGTAAAATGTGGGCTAATTTAGCCATCAAAAAATTCAAAAAATTAAATAGCTAGCAAATGAGCTGAACTAGCTTACATGTTCCAAGGCTGCCTCCACAGCTGCAGAGACCAGAAGACCACTCGTGCGAAGTCGCTGCCCCCATTACTCGACGAATTCCTTTCTCTTATTTAAGATTATAAGTGATCTTTGCTCAGTACACATTATATATAGCGCATGATATAACGTTCATTTATAATTAACAGTCAAAATGAATAATGATCCATATCTGTTGTTTCATATTAGTTTTTGCGTCGGGGAAAACGAAGAAGAAGGAAGAAGAAGAAGAAGAAGCTGTTTTCTGACTTATTCTTCAACTGATTTCATGCTGTATTGTAGCATATATCCATTTTGTAATATGCTTTTGTTTCTTCAGTTTTACTGACGGCTGCCGTCTTCAACAGTGAGAGCTCATTTTTTCTTTTCATCATGTTTTCATTCATTTTCGAATAGGAAATTGTCAGGTTGGATTTTGTAGAGCTATTAAAAAAATAAAATTAAGATTCTGTTCTAACGGTTAATAAATTCATTTGACGATGTTGAACTCTATGATACAAAAGAGGATACTGCTCTTTATGATCGGTGATGGAGGTCCTTTTCAGATCTCCTTCAGATATTGTCTTCCGTCGATCTCCGGATGGATTCTGAGAAGGATCCTCTGTTGTATGTGGGTCTCAATGAGTTTTGAGAAGATTTGGTGATTGGAGGAGTTGAACGCCAAGTACCTGCAAAGAAGTCCCGGGATGGTTTGATACCACCGAGGACCCTCCGACGATCAAGTTAGTTCTAGATCCGAGCAGCGTAACGGCTAAGTGGAGTAAAAATGGCTTACTTGACCCTTCTGTGATGGGGGTTTATATAGTTGTGGAGGCACGCAGCAGCAGGCGCGAGAATCTCGCCGGCAGTTACGCTCCCGACGTCATGCCTGCGTAGAGAGCGGATCGTCCATGAATGGGGATCGTGAAGGCGTGAAACGTGGGATGTTGCTGGCGGAGAATCCGCGCATGGTGAGATTCGCGGATCTGCGGTTACGCCGGTGAGCGGCCGAACTAGTCGGATGACCGAAGAAGACGTCCTCGGCAAAGGGGCTCGGGGACGAGCGAGAAGGCCGAGGAGACTTGGTCTTATGGAAGCTCGGGGCGAGCTGAGGGGCCGAGGAGGCCAAACTGCGGGGAGCCCTGAGGAGGGCTAGCTCGTGCTGGCCACTCGGGTACAGGGGTGGCATGGTCGGCCTTTGTGGGCCCTTTCTTCTGAGTTCTGGGACGTGTCGTCCGCCACGTGTCTCGATCTTAAGGGTCGCCTATATTGAGCATTATCATTAGCCCCCCCACTCTTGTCCCGACCAGCCAGCGGGTCGGGTCAGGAGTGGACCGCCGGGCCACTCGAGTGAGCTCCCTCCTAAGGTTTCGTCGGGACGCATCCCGAGCCGCGAGCTGTCTTTTTTGCCAGCGAATCATGGGGAGATTCCCGCATTTAAGGAGGTCGCGCCGGTTCGTGTACCTTTCCTTTGAAGTGACGGCCCACGTGTCGAGCGTCGATTGGCTGACGCGACGTGAGCAGACCTGTGACGCCTGAAAAGGTGCGGTCAAGTGCCGGGACGACAAGTGGAGCAATCGGAGCCGTTGGATGCGAGGAGGCGTCTTGGAGGGAGATGAAGGGCACCGTTGGATGAGGTCGCTCGTGGCGATAAAATAAGGATGGGGCCCGTTCCAGGGCCCCTACTCCTTCATATTTCCTGTTCTAAGTCTCGGTTGCTCGGCGCTCGTCTTCTTCCTTCCACTTTCGTTCCCCAAGGACCATTCTTCCCAAAGTTAGATGTCTTCTCTTGTCGGGTCAGTAGATGTCGTTGAGGTAAGTTCTAGGAACAATTTAGGTGAGCCTGAGTCCTCCAGGGGAGCAAGGGTTGGCCCCTCTTCCCGGGATCATGTGGCGGGGGCAGCCCCCAGGGAGGAGGTGGTAGATGTTGTCCCTAGCGCCTTGTGTTGGATAAGGCATGAGAACGAGCTTGCCAACGCTCGTGCTCGCTTCCACATCCCCTCACGCTACAAGCACTGCCTGGCCAAGGAAGGAGAGAGGGCCGACCAAGTACGGGGCAGGGAGATCACCCTGTATTTGGAAACTTTTTGGGGTGGAATGCGTCTTCCCTTCTCTCCTGAGGTCGTTGAAGCGTTGAACTTCTTCGGGTTAGCCCCCGGTCAGTGGGTGCCAAACTCGTGGAGCATTCTCCTCGGGTTCCTAGTCCGCCTGAAGTTATAGGCGATCCCTTTCAGCCTTTCCCTCCTTGATTCTTCTCTCGTCTTCAAAAATCACCCCGGTAGTCGAGCGGGCGACCCGAGGTGGGTCTATCTCTCTTTCAGAAAGCGACCAGGGGGCACCGCCGGGACGGAGGTCATGGACTTGCCTTCTTCCATTCACGACTGGAAGAAGAAGTTCTTCTTCGTTTCCCCTCCCGAGGGCGAGGACTGGCCCGTACCTACAGAGTGGTCGAGGGAGAAGCACTTGCCGGGGAACCAGTCCAGTGACCCCGTCGCGGTAAGAGTGGCGTCGTGGGAGCCCATCCCCCGTTTCGACGTGCTGTTGTCTGAGAGGGTTCTGAGTTGGGCCGGGCTCAGCCCCGTTGAGTTCGTTGGTAAGTTTAGGTTTTCTTTTTTGGTTAATATATTTCCTGTGTCGCTGACTCCCTTTACACTTGGTTCTGTACAGGACCCATGGACATGGACTCGCTCTGGGCGTCAATGTGCCAGCCGAGGCCGGTTGCGAAGGTTGGGGGCACCGGCTCTTCCCGTTCATAGCCTGCCCGGGCTCCTTCCCTCCCCCCCCCGGCGGTAGTGCCCCGCGAGCGCTCGGAGGCGGATCTCTCCCGGGGCCCAGCAGAACGTCGGGTCGGAGGCGAGCTCGGATTCTGGAGGACCCGGCCTCGGAGGAGGAGGTCGGCTTTCCCACAAGGCCGCTCAAGAGGAGATCTGCCCTGTGACCGTCTTCGCCGATCACGGTGGAGGAAGGCGGTCTCCAGTTCGTCGTGCCTTCGGGGATATCCGTCGTGGATAGCCTACTAAATGAGATAGAGGCATCGGCCAGGGGTAGGGTCCCCGGGGGGACCTTCAGGGATCAGTTGGCGTCCATCGCCCAGGAGTCCGTGCAGGTAAGCGCTTGTCTTTTATTATTGTTATTTTCGAGGTTCGATGCCTCTCTCATCTTCCTGATCACTCTTCTGCTTTTCAGGTCCTTCAGCACGTCGCCCTCGCCTTGCGCATGGAGGCTGAGGTGGTAGCCCCGGTGCTGAAAGCTGCGACCTAGCTCGCATCGTTGGAAGAGAGCTCCAAGCGGGAGCTGGAGGAGATGAAGGAGAAGGTCGCCGCCTTGGAGGGAGAGGTGGGGGCCGGGAAGCGGGAGGTTGCCCGGCACCGTGAGGCCACCGCGGTTGCTGAGGCTAAGCTTGAGGACGCTCAGGTGCTGACCGGCAACCTGAAGAAGACAGTAAAAACCCTCCGGAAGGAGCTGGGGACGGCGGCCGAGTGGGCGAAGTCGGCCGACCTGAGGGCGGCCAAGTTTGTCGACCTCTCGGCGGCGAAGGCGATAGAGGGCTACAAGAAGTCGAAAGACTACTATGATGACGTGGCCGTCGCCACGACCCTCATCTGGCATGAGGCCCTCGACGCTGTTAAGGCCCGGGTGCCGGGGTTCTCCGATGAAGAGCTCCGGGCCCAGTACCCCCTCGCGGACACTAGCGGGCAGGGGTAGGAGATTAATGGAGAGGAAGTAGCCGAGGACCCATCTCTCCTCATGGTGGATGTTGAGGGCCTCGAGGCCGCTCCTGGCCCCGAGGCTTAAAGCCCCCGTCTTCCCCCTCCTTTATATTTTGCTGCGTCTGGAATTTTGTAAGCCTTCGGGTATTTTGTGAGGCTGGGGAGCCAAAAATACCCTCTGTAAAGACTACCTTTTAGTAATAAAACTTTTTCTTCGGTTTCATTGGCTTTCTTGTAAAAAAAATTTCTTCTTTTTCTTCTCGCGCTGTTGGGCTTCCGTGTCAGGTCGGTTATTCGCCTAGCGATCGTTCGTCGAGTTCATTCAAGCGCTACAGAGGAGAAGGCGTCTCCATGGCCCCGAAGTCGAGGGGAGATCGCTCGAGACTTGGATAGACCTGACGCTCTTAGTTGGCAGCTCGGATCCTCTGCGCGTGGTAAGCATAGGGCTGTCCGCCTTATTTACGCCGAGGATCGATGGAAGCTGCTCCGTTGCCCTTCGGCAAGGGCTTCTGATTTCTGGTGTTGTGGGTAGGTAACTACCAGCCTGGGATGACCGAGCAGGGTAGCTGCTCGGTTGCCTCTTGCGAGGTCTTTGATCCTTCAGGACGGGGTCCGAGCAGGGTTACTGCCCAGTGCCTCTTGGCGAGGACTTTGATCCCTGTCGGTTGTGGTAGGATGCTACCAGCCGGGGATAGCCGAGAAAGGACTCGACTTCCTCTGGGAGGACTTTGGTCCTTGGCGCGGGAGGGGCTGTAGGAGCCTACCAAGGACCCTTGGCTGGGTAGTGTTACTGCCTAGTGCCTCTTGGCGAGGGCTTTTGTCCTGAAGGATAGCCGAGCGAGGGGTCCTCGGGCTCGACTGCCTCTCGGAGGGCTTTCTGATCCTTATCGTTGAGGTAGGGGAGCTACCCGCCGGGGATAGCCAAGCGATGGTTGGGCTCGACGGACTCTGGGAGGACTTTCCGATCCCTGGCGTTGCGGTAGGGAACCTACCCACCAAGGATAGCCGAGCGATGGTTGGGCCTGACTGCCTCTGGGAGGACTTTCCGATCCGTGGCGTTGCGGTAAGGGAGCTACCCGTCAGGGATAACTGAGCAAGGCAGCTGCTGGGTTGCCTCTTGGTGAGGGCTTTGATCCCTGGTGTTGCGGTAGGGGAGCTACCCGCCGGGGATGACCGAGCAGGGCAGCTGCTAGGTTGCCTCTTGGTGAGGGCTTTGGTCCCTGGCGTTGCGGCAGGGGGCTACCCGCCAGGGGTGAACAAGCAGGGCAGCTGCTAGGTTTCCTCTGGGAGGAATTTCCGATCCATGGCGCTGCGGTAGGGAAGCTACCCGCTAGGGATAACCAAGCAGGGCGGCTGCTGGGTTGCCTCTTGGTGAGGGCTTTGACCTTTAGCGCTAGGGAGAGCTTACATTGCCCCAAAAGAAAAGTACAGGCTAATAGATGACCCTATCAGCATGGCCCAAGCTTCCTGGAGGCTCGTTGGTCTCCGTGCCTGGCGCCGGGTATGGGGCACTCCGGGTGCCGGACTGGTCCTCCGCGAAAGCAAGCATGATCTGGCCGATGGTCAGCTCGGCGGGAGGAGGATGCTGCTCCTACTCGCGGTCGGCCTGCTGTTTATCCTTTAAGTAGGCGGCGAGGTGCCCCGATCGGATGAGCTTCTCGATGTAGTCCCGGAGTTGCTTGCAATCCTCGGTGGCGTGACCCAGCGTCCGTTGGAAGGCGTAGTAAGGGCCTCGGGTCCGCTTTGAGGCCTGACGTGGGATTGGAGGGAACTTGAAGAACCCTTCGTCTTGGGCCTCCTCTAGTAACACTGTGAGGGAGACGTTGAGCGGGGTGTACTCTTGGAACTTCGGGTGATAGGGCTGCTGACGCTCCGACCTCTCCTCCCGAGCCTTTTTCTTCTGGTCGGATCGTTCTGCCCGGGGGAGGTTCGCATTCACCTCGGTCTCTAGCTGAACCTCGTGCTCGGTCCACGCCTTGACCTCGGCCATGATCTTAGGCTGTGCCAACACGAAGGAGCGCAGCCACTCCTTATGCCTCAGACCAGATCTGAGCGCCGTGATGACGGTCCTGTCCCGGTGCTCGGGAACCTCGAGGAGGGCGTTGTAAAAGTGCGTGATGTAAGCCTTGAACGTCTCCTTGTCTCCACTCTTAATTTTGAAGAGGTAGTCGACCGTGCGCTTCTGCGACGGTTCCCAACGAAGTGGCCGAGGAACTGAGTATCCAGCTCATCGAAGGTCGAGATTGAGCGAGGCTCGAGTCCTCGGAACCAGTCCCGACAAGAACGGATGAGGGTGGCAGGGAAGGCCCTACACTGGGCGGCATCAGAATGGTCCTGGAAGCTCATTCCCGCGGTGAAAGCATCCAAATGGTCTTTGGGGTCGGTTTTCCCGTCGAACAGAGAGACCTTCGGGGGTTTGTTGTGTGAGGAAACGTGGACAGCGAGCAGTTCCTCGGTGAACGGTTTGGTGAGCGAGTCGGCGGCGTACTCTGCCCCGTCGGCCGAGAGATGCCCTTCCCGGCACATGCCCTCGATCTTCTTCTCGAGGGAGTCGAGTCGGCCGTGGTACCCCGAGGACTCGGCGCCTCGTGATCCCTGGCCTCTGCTGTGGGAGACCTGCGTCTGGGCACGGCTCCGGTTCCTCTCGATGAGGTTCCTCAAATCCCCGGGCACGGTGGCTCTCGAGCCGTCGTGGCGAGCCCCTTCTGTGCGACCCTGTCGGGGGAGTGGGTGTTGGTCTTGCCTGTGGGCAGACGAGGTGACCGAAATCTCCTCAGGGGGGCAAGGGTCGCTAAGAGGTTCGAGGCATGGTGCTTCGGCGGCGGGCCTGGGGGTGGAGCCGTGAGGTTCCCAACGGGCCTCAGGGAGTATCGGTCCGTGGGATCCGTGGTCGGGAGTCACAGACCGCCGGTGGTCGGCCGTGCCGACGGGGGCGAAGCATTCCGGAGGCGGAGGAGCGGCAATCTGGGGCCCAGGCCCGGCCGTTTGGGCACAGACGAGCGCCTCCACAAGGTACTCTAGCCGATCTATTTGGCTGGAGAGGTGGATGATGGTCGCCGGATGGGGTTCATCTGTGCCTCCGGTGTGGTACCCGAATCTTTAGGATGGTCTCTTGCCATGTGGACGGAGATCGGAAGGCCAACTTTGTTTTTGTGGAGTTTGCTTTCCCACAGACGGCGCCAACTGATGGAGGTCCTTTTCAGATCTCCTTCAGATGTTGTCTTCCGTCGATCTCCCGGTAGATTCTGAGAGGGATACCCTGTTGTATGTGGGTCTCAATGGGTTTTGAGGAGATTTGGTGATTGGAGGAGTTGGGCGCCAAGTACCTATAAAGAAGTCCCGGGGTGGTTTGATACCACCGAGGACCCTCCGACGATCAAGTTAGTACTAGATCCTAGCAGAGTAACGGCTAAGTGGAGTAAAAATGACTTACTTGACCCTTCTATGATAGGGGTTTATATAGTGGTGGAAGCACGCAGCAGCAGTCATGAGAATCTCGCCGGCAGTTACTATCACGCCCCGCTTCCTAGAGTACGCTAAGATAGGCACGTGACAGAGCCAACCATGCTACCTGTGGATAGCAAATATCCTTCCACAGTCACATTACGGCTGTAGAGATATCAAGAACAATAATAAACTATCTAACACATGTCCATAAGCCAGAATAAACGAGTCAAAAATAAAATAATGCGGAAGCAAAAGAATCAAATATGAGAATAAACTGGAATGTACGTCCCATAATGCGGGCTCACATCAGGAATGAAAAATGCATAAATAAAACCAAAATACTAACAGGTCCTCACTGCTCGGCCTGCTGACTAAAATACTCCTGCTCGGCCTGCAGCGAAGGTAAGGAATCTGGGCCATGCAAAACCCAGACGTCAGTGCGTCATACTATCAAACAATAATATAAACAAGGGGTAGCAAGACATGCAGGTATGAGTATGAATGGTAAACAGGTAAATCAGTAATATAAATATGGACAGTGCAGGGTAAGGCACAGGTGATGTGCAGTGAGTAATCTAAACTGGTCTACTGGGTTAACTACTCTCAAGTCTTTGAAATCTATTTGATGAATTATCGATGTAACTCAATAGTATCTCGTGCATGCCCGGGACCACGGTCAAGATTCTCGGGTTGAATCCGAGACGTGCCGCAAGGCAGTAAAAGGTAGTGGGTAACGATGAATGATGTCAGCAGCATCATCCCGAGGCTGGCTTAGCTCGTATGACTGATCAGTAAAGGTATCGAACTATCGAGTTACAAGTCAGGTTTCATCATTGATTTCCCCATACCCCCAGGTTATGTGTTCAAGTCAGGTATTGATAAATCTGGAGGTAATGCCAACACAGGATCAAGCTGATACAGGTTTGTCCGAATAGACAACAGGAAATGCCCGTAGGGACAACCGGTCAAGATTATTGGCATTAGTAACAAAATCAGGTAACAGGTCAAGCTGTGGTACATCAGGTCAAGTCAGGTAGTGTATATAAATTCAATCATGTCAAGGAGTGCAAGGTATCAAGTCGTGTCAAGTAGTAGTGTATCAAGTCATGTCAGGGGGTGCACAAATGTCACGGGGGTGCTCATAATCAAACTATAATAAGCATGGGTATACAAAAACAAGTATGGGGTACCAATGTAACAATAAAATGGAATAGTGTGATGTGGTATTCAAATAGGTATAAATTCAAACACATGGATGCACAGTTATCGATTAGGGTTAAGATTATAGTTCCAATATTAATCAGGATGCACTTTATTAAACATGGAATATTAATATCACATTATTATGCACTAATATGGTCTAAGGATGCAATTATATATATATATATATATTATGCGAGATGGATGCAAACGGGTGTCCGAAAGGTTATAAACAATGAAATGGTACTATGGGATATACAAATAAGCACTATGTGATATAAATATGGATATGGGTACAGTGTATTGTAAACTAATATGCAACAAGATATGTTTTCTTGTTCTAGATCTAAAATGATATAAACGGAACATCGAAATATTAAAATAAAATATGGGGCTCTAGATTTAAACAACAGGTTTAATATGTATTTATATAAGTAGGTAGTAATTTAAATAGCATGTAGCTAGATTAACTTGCCCAGATAGATCAAGAAACGGGTGTGTACGGAATGTCACATGTCGGCGAAATGTCGTGACGCTCGCACGGTACACAGAACGGTTCCAAACCACGCATAAAAGTGATCACACAAGTCAGGTTTGTTCGCTGTGTCGTCGGGATCGTCGACGTCACGACCGGGTTCCGATGAACTACAAAGACAGAGAATATAAAGAAAAGAAACACAAAGAAAAGAAAGAAAAGAAAGAAGAAGGGGAGGAAAGGAAAGAGGTGAATGAGATTGGGAAGAAGAGAAATGATCACTGGGTGCACTGGAGTCGGGAAATGAGGACGAGATCGAAGGCGACGATCAACTCCGGCGGTGTAAAGGTGTGCAGGGGGCTCGGTTTGGGTTTCTGGTGTGTGTGCTTGTGTGCGAGATTCTTGGTGGATGGGGTCGTGTTACCAGAGGAGGAGGAGAAAGGGAGAGGGAAAAGAGGGTTGTGGAGACAGCAACGAGGTCGTCGGAGCTCTGACGGCGATGGTGCAGCAAGGTTGCAGAGGTTATGTTTGGGTGCAAGGAAAGAGCTCGGGGGTAGGCTAGAATAGAAGTGGTGGTGTTGGGAGTTGAGAGGAATGTGAGTAGACGGAGGGGAACACGACGACGAGGTCGTCGGTGATGGGAGGCGATGAGGTTGGGTGAGGCAAGGTGGTGAGGAGATGGGGTTTGGGTTCTCGTTGGTTTTGAAAAGAAAAAGAGAGAGGAAGAGGAAGGATATATATAATATAGGGAGAGAGAGAAATAAGTGAGAGGAGAGAGAGAGAGATTCTGAGAGAGAGAGAGGAGATCGAGAGGTGAGAGAGAGAGAGAGGTGAACAGTGAGGAGAGATGGATTTGTTTTTATATGGGGGAGAGAGAAAGGAAGAGGGGAGGAGAGAGAGAGAGAGGTAAAGAAAAGAGAGAAAGAGAAAGAAAGGGAGAGAGAAAGAGAGAGATTCGTGGGGCCGGGCCAGCGAGGGGAGCTGTAGCAGTTAGGGAATTAGGATTTAAAAGATTTTAAAGATTTTAGTTTGTTGTTAAATTTTTAAGTCGTAGATTTATTTAAATTAAAAAAATGGATTTTCAGCTAAATACAAATCTAGTCCAAAAATGCCCGGCCCTGGTCTAAAA
The DNA here is from genome assembly GCA_030015575.1 of Agapanthus africanus. Taxonomy (NCBI): domain Eukaryota; kingdom Viridiplantae; phylum Streptophyta; class Magnoliopsida; order Asparagales; family Amaryllidaceae; genus Agapanthus; species Agapanthus africanus. The sequence goes on along the minus strand of JASDDO010000022.1, from coordinate 128,123,157 downwards.
TTCAGATTTAAAATACGAAAAATATATACGACTTCCAAATTTTAAAATGAATACTTAGGTAACGAAAATGCATACCCCCAAGAACGGATGCACGTACGTGCGCGTAGCCATCCAAACACGTCTGTTTCACTGAACGGGACGAGAACAAGATGCGTGGATGATGCCATGGGGTTAGGGGTATCATGCAGGCTATGAAATGCAATTTTAATTTATTTTACACGACCTAAAATGTTATATGGTAAAAGATGCAATACCTGGTAAAATGCCAGTATGCAGTAATCATGAGATGCACGTGTATATGTAACAAGTCAAGGTAATCTATAAATATGAATCAAACAAGTTCAAGCAAGCGGGTCGGGTCGAATGCAATGTAAAATGTAAAATACCATTCGCACCCAAACACGATAAATCAAGAAAATACCATCAATAAGGAAATACGGGAACTGTAATTGGTATAAATGAACTAGGTTGTTACATTATACCCAACTACAAAAAGAATTTCGTCCTCGAAATTCCAAGAACAAGAAAGGATAAAAAATCAAGAAACTACAAGAATAGATGTGGAAACTTCTGTCGGATTTCATCTTCTCGTTCCCAAGTTGATTCTCCATGCGAGCGATTTCCCCAAGAAACAAGTACGATAGGGATAACCTTGTTCTTAGGAATCTTTTCTCTTCGATCCACAGTCGACATCGGTCGCTCCTCAAAAGTCAATTCTTCTCGTACAGTCAACTCCGAATGATTCAGCACGTGTGTTTCATCTCGAACATACTTACGGAGTTGAGATACATGAAACACGTCATGAAGATTCGCCAAGGATCGCGGTAAAGCCAATCGATACACCACTTCTCCAATACGCTCCAAAATCTCAAAAGGTCCAACGAATTGAGGACTAAACTTTCCTCGTCTCCCAAAGCGAATTACTCGTCTAGTCGGTGATATTTTCAAGAATACCAAATTACCAACAGCGAACTCTAGAGCTCTTCTCGATGTATCGGCCCAACTCTTCTGCCGATCCTGTGCTGCCTTCATATGATTCCGAATAGTGTTAAACTTCTCAACTGTTTGCACGATCAATCCGGTCCCAATAACCTTCGTTCTCCAACTTCGTCCCAACAAATAGGTGAACGAAACTTGCGACCATATATTGCTTCGAATGGAGTCATCTGAAAAGTCGCCTGGAAACTGTTGTTGTACGAAAACTCCACCAAGTGTAGATGATTCTCCCATGAACCCTTGAAGTCTAACATGCAAGCTCTCAACATAATTTCAAGAGTTTGGATCGTTCTCTCCGACTGGCCATCTGCCTGAGGATGATAAGCTGTGCTAAACTTCAATTGAGTCCCCAAACTTTCCTATAAGCTCCTCTAAAAGTGTGATAAGAAACGAGTGTCACGGTCGGACACGATGCTCACCGGTACTCCATGCAGTCTTACAATCTCCTGCATGTACCGTTCAGCCAAAGCTTCTGTTGATTGACCAACTCGAAATGGTATGAAATGAGCTGCCTTAGTCAATCGATCAACAATTACCCAAACTGCATTGTTGCCCTTTGGACTCCGCGGTAAAGTCGTCACGAAATCCATGGTTATATGTTCCCACTTCCATTGAGGAATCGGAAGTGGTTGCAATAAACCAGCAACCCTTTGATGTTCAGCCTTAACTTGCTGACACACCAAGCACTTTGCCACAAAGCGGGCAATCTCCCGTTTCATGCCTTCCCACCAGAAATGTTGTCGTAGATCATGGTACATCTTCGTGCCTCCTGGATGTACGGAATATGCGAGATTGTGTACCTCCTTCATAACTTCTTCGCGCATATCTCCCTTTGGCACACACAAACGACTAGCATATCGTAACGAACCATCTTCATGAATCAATAAGTCCGTTCGAAGTCCAGCTTCAACCTGTTCTCGAAACTTCTGCAATCTTGGGTTCTGCGACTGCACTGCTTTAATATTCTCGATCAATGACGACTGTACTTGCAGCTGCATCAATTGTATCGATGAATGCGGTAGCACAATCTCCAAATCAAATCTTCGAAAGTCTTCAATAAGTTCCTTCTGTGCAGTCAACATCTGAATTGCTAGCAACCGACTAAGCACATCCGGCACAACATTAACTTTCCCCAGATGGTACTTAAGATCAATATCGTAGTCAGCCATCAGCTCCAACCATATACGCTGCCTCATATTAAGCTCCTTCTATGAGCTTTTTTGATCGGTGAAAACCTCGATTCTTTTGCCCAATAAGTAGTGTCTCCAAATCTTCAAAGCGAAAATCACAGCTGCTAGCTCCACGTCATGAGTTGGGTAATTCTTCTCATGGGTCTTCAACCGTCTTGATGCGTAAGCTATAACCTTCCCATGCTGCATCAAAACACATCCCAATCCTTTCCCAGATGCGTCACTGTGAATCACCAATTCTCCGGAACTGTCTCCTTACGCGTAAGCTTGGTCAAAGGCTCGGCCAAACGGGAAAAATTCTCCACGAACCGTCTGTAATACCCGGCAAGTCCAAGAAAGCTTCTGATCTCAGCAACATTCTTCGGAATCGGCCAATCTCGAACTGCTGCAATCTTCTCGGGATCAACGGCGATTCCATCTCCGGACATGACATGCCCAAAAGGTTCACTTCTTCAAGCCAAAACTCGCACATCCTCCTTGTGCCATCTTTCTTCTTGACTAGAAGAACTGGAGCTTCACAAGGTGAATCGCTGCTGCGAAACCAACCCCTTCTCAAGTAATTGACTTCTTGCAACTCCGCTGGTGCCATTGGATAGTACGCCTTAGAAATTGGCGCTGCACCAGGAATAAGATCGATCGCGAACTCCACATCTCGTTTTGGCAGTAAACCCGAGATTTCCTCGAACACGTCCATGAAATCTCGAACTACAGCTGGTGCTTCAACTTTTATCAACGAAAGAACATTGTTTATCGGCCTAGCCCTACACTCAACTGGTTCGACAGAACTACTGACTCCAAACAACCTCTGGATATCCGGGATCTGGAAATTCGCTTTCTTTGCTCTACAACCAATGTGAGTGTGGAAAGTGCCAAGAAAAATCCATTCCCAAGATAACTTCATAACTACCGGTATTAATCATCGAGGAATCTGCGAATAACTCCCGTCCGCAAATAGCTACAGAACAATCCTTACACCCTCTAACAGTTACGATTTTCCCATTTCCAATATGTATGTCTCAATAACTAGACAGGGTCGTGCAAGTAATCGAGTGTGTAGTATTAAACTTGGATGGCATAAATCAATGGGATGCACTAGAATTGAATAACGCTAATGCGGAAAAACCATGAACAAGTATGATACCTGAAACAACTTCACCTGAAGCCTTAGCTTCCTCAGCCGTCAGGGTAAATGCTCGAGCTTGATTGGCTCCCTGAGTTAATTGCTCCTGCTCCTGAAACTGCTTTTGCGGTAGCTCCTGAGTATCTTCCTTCAATCTTAGCTTTGACGAACAAGTATCAATGGTATGATCAGTTGATCCACAAATAAGACAAAGTCTAAGTCTCCTTCGACAATCCCTCCAGAAATGACCCGGTCGTTGGCAGTAATCGCACAACACCCTTCATTTTTGCTTGGGCAAAACTGACCTCCGAACATTCTCTTTCTTATGAAGCTTCGACGGACAAGCATTGATAGTGTGATCCGCCGATCCACAATTTAAACAGAGTCCACGCTTCCTTCGACACTCCCTTTGCACATGTCCAGGAAAACGACAAAAGTCACAAATCACGCTCCTTTTCTGATCAGCAACGACTGTTTTCTTCATTGGTGCTACGCCACGTCGGTTCACCGGAATACCTCTACGTACGGGCGTTTGGTTTGGTGCGAACGCCGGTTTCAGCTCGGTCTGCTACTTGTGGTCCTCTAGTAAGTCACGAATTACCCCAAGCAAGGTGGTGTCATCCATACGCCTCTGGTACGATTGTAGATTCCTGGCTTCCATGATCCTGCAACCAAGACACCAAAGAGAATTAGTATTCTAAACAAGATTCAAAACTTGCGATGAATGATGATCATGAATCAAGGATATGAATCAAAACTAGAACTCCAAGTTACTTAAATAGAGTACCGCATTGTAACCATACTGCAATTCATAGTTACAATCACATAACTCCACTCAAGTCGCCCAAACTCTAGAGATAAACAATAGGGAACCAAAAGTTTCAAGTCAAGATGCAAAAGAAGTTTGCATATCGTCAAGGTAAGGATCATGAAAGAGTTAAGATTCAAGAATGGCAAGATGGTAAAGTGGCAGGACATGTTCCTAATCTCGAGTATTCCGATTCATGTATTGGGTCCAATACCCAACTACAAAAGAATTAAACCCGATTAACCAAGATCCTATGGCTCTGATACCAAACAAACCCTGTCACACCCCGCTTCCCAGAGTACGCTAAGATAGGCACGTGACAGAGCCAACCATGCTACCTGTGGATAGGAAATATCCTTCCACAGTCACATTACGGCTGTAGAGATATCAAGAACAATAATAAACTATCTAACACATGTCCATAAGCCAGAATAAACGAGTCAAAAATAAAATAATGCGGAAGCAAAAGAATCCAATACAAGAATAAACTGGAATGTGCGTCCCATAATGCGGGCTCACATCAGGAATGAAAAATGCATAAATAAAACCAAAATACTAACAGGTCCTCACTGCTCGGCCTGCTGACTGAAATACTCCTGCTCGGCCTGCAGCGAAGGTAAGGAATCTGGGCCATGCAAAACCCAGACGTCAGTGCGTCATAAAATCAAGCAAGAATATAAACAAGGGGTAGCAAGACATGCAAGTATGAGTATGAATGATAAACAGGTAAATCGGTAATATAAATAAGGACGGTGCAGGGTAAGGCACAGATGATGTGCAGTGAGTAATATAAACTGGTCTACTGGGTTAATTACTCTCAAGTCTTTGAAATCAATTTGATGAACCATTAATTTAACTCAATAGTATTCCGTGCATGCCCGGGACCACGGTCAAGATTCTCGGGCTGAATTCGAGACGTGCCACAAGGCAGTAAAAGGTAGTGGGTAACGATGAATGATGTCAGCAGCATCATCCCGGGGCTGGCCTAGCCCGTAAGACTGATCAGTAAAGGTATTGAACTGTCGAGTTACAAGTCGGGTTTCATCATTGATTTCCCCATACCCCCAGGTTATGTGTTCAAGTCAGGTATTGATAAATCTGGAGGTAATGCCAATACAGGATCAAGCAGGTACAGGTTTGTCTGAATAGACATCAGGAAATGTTCGTAGGGACAACCGGTCAAGATTATTGGCATTAGCAACAAGATAGGTAACAGGTCAAGCTGTGGTACATCAGGTCAAGTCAGATAGTGTATATAAATCCAATCATGTCAAGGAGTGCAAGGTATCAAGTCGTGTCAAGTAGTAGTGTATCAAGTCATGTCAGGGGGTGCACAAATGTCACGGGGGTGCTCATAATCAAACTATAATAAGCATGGGTATACAAAAACAAGTATGGGGAACCAATGTAACAATAAAATGGAATAGTGTGATGTGGTATGCAAATAGGTATAAATTCAAACACATGGATGCCCAGTTATCGATTAGGGTTAAGATTATAATTCCAATATTAATCAGGATGCACTTTATTAAACATGGAATATTAATATCACATTATTATGCACTAATATGATCTAAGGATGCAATTATATATATATTAGGCGAGATGGATGCAAACGGTTGTCCGAAAGGTTATAAACTATGAAATGGTACTATGGGATGTACAAATAAGCACTATGTGATATAAATATGGATATGGGTACAGTGTATTGTAATCTAATATGCAACAAGATATGTTTTAATGTTCTAGATCTAAAATGATATAAACGGAACATCGAAATGTTAAAATAAAATATGGGGCACTAAATTACAGATTAAATATCAAACGGTAACGAAACAGAATGAAACCAATCGTGTTGTCTAGCTAACAGATTTACCTATAATAATAAGTGGAGTTCCACAATCTACTAGTTAAGAAGATCTTGTGGTACCCATTACGGAACAGCAAGCAACAACTGGAGTCGCTCTGGACTGCAGTCCAGAGTCGCACTCCGATCCAAATATCATCATAATTTAAGTACAGGAATACCAGGGAACTAGTATAGGGTTAAATTTCGTCGAGTCGGCTTCGATTTGATCCCTCGAACGCACCATTCCAGTATGTATATGATTTATGGTTAATTTTACGGTTTTCAGGTACAATAAAATTCCAGTTTTACGGTTAAACTTGGAGGTAGTTGTTTTGGTCATTAACGATCAAATTATCCAACGAAATTCCTGCACTAGGTTCACAGCCATACGGGCCAAACAATACCATTTAGTTCCGCCAAATTAGGAAAGGATTCTCATTGGGAACACACGTCGAACAGGTAAATAGTGTACGTTTTCAGGAATGGTAACATAGCAATTTATATGATTTGGATTTGTAACATAAATAGAATAGTATGAAGCAAGTAGAGAACTTGCCTGGAGACGTCTAGGCGATGCACGGCAGTGATGCGGTCTATTGTAATGGCCAGACGCGATCACGACAAAGCTTGGCCTCGGCTCGAGCTTCGCTTGACGGCAACGCCGACGACTGAAACTGCGGCGTTGGTTGGCCGGAGCAGGGGAGGTGACGGTGCTGTGCGTCCGATGGCGAGAGGTTGCAGAGGGCGGGAGATATTGAGCTGGAAATGAGTCAGAGAGAGAAGTGTTAGAGAAAGAAATGTAGAGAGAGAGAGAGAGAGTACTGAGAGAGAGAGAGAGCTGAGAGATTTGAGTGAGTGAGAGAGAGAAAACAAAGAGATAGAGAGTGAGGGATCAAAGAGAGAGAGGGATCACACAGAGAGAAAGAGAAAGAGAACATAGAGAGAGGGAGGGAAGTGAGAGAGGACACACAGAGAGTGTGAGAAAAACAGAGAGAGAAAGAAAGCAGAGGGAGAGAGAAGAAGCAGAGGGTTTGCGAGAGGGAGGGAGAGACGAGAGGGATGAGGGCGACGATGATGATGATGGGGTCGACGAGATGCGATGGATGTCGACGACGAGACGAGTAGTTCACCGGTCGTCGGCGCAGGGGTGGCTGGCTCGGGTGCAGGGTGATGGTGGGGAATGGTGACGGAGGCGACCAAGGGTGGTCGTGGTCGGAGTTTGGTGGATGGAGGCGAGGAGATGAAGTGGAGAGACTGGAGGCGAGTCGAGAAAAGGCGGGGTGTCTGCAGTCGTCGACGTCGTCGGCGGCGGCTGGGCGAGTGAAGGAGTTGGTCGATGACGGGTGCAGGGAGGAGGAAAGAAGAACGAGGGAGGGGGCGAGCGAGGAGGATGGTGTGCTGGAATTGAGGGGGAAGAGAAAGGAGTCTCGCGTCGGTGGTCGGCGAGGCGATGAGTTCCGGGACAGTGGGCAAGGGAAAAAGGAGGAAGAAGACGAGGGGGAGCGATGGTGAGTTCGAGGGAGTTAGGGGAGACGAGGGGTGCGCGAGTGGATGTAATGGCGCTCGAACGTGGCCTACTCGAGCGCGGGCGTGGGCGGAGGAGGCGGCGTGGGCTGTGGCGAAGGAAAGGGTCGCGAGCGGGAAAGGAGGAGGTAGCCGTTGGGGAGATGCATAGGAGCGGGCCAACGAGTGGGCTGGGCCGAGTTTAAAATCAATTAATTTATAACTGAAAATAGCTTGGGCTGAGAGGGAACGTGGGCCAGAAATAAATAGAAAAAAGGGAAAAAGAAAGGGCCGGGCCTATAGGTATTTGTTAAAGAAAAGGAATGGGTGGGCTCGGGGTTTTATAAAAATAAAAGAGAAAAACATGGGCTGGCTGGAATAGATAAGAGAAAGAAAAATAGAGGTTGGCTTTGGGCTGAGGGATTTGGGCTAAAGAAAATGAATTTATTTAAAGAATGAGATTGGGGTTCTATTAAAGACAAATGGTATTGGCTAAGGGAATTTGTTGGAAAAAGATATAATAGGGTCTGGGTTTTGAAAATATAAATAATAAATTTATAAAATAAAATAATAAGATAAATAATTCATAATTAAGAATAAATAGAATTAAAGGTAACATAATACAAATTTTGATATAAAAGGGCTGGGTATTACATCATACCACCCTTACAAAAATTTCGTCCTCGAAATTTAAAAGAAACAAAATAATAAGCGAAGAGTTATCATATCGAACACTAATACATGTTGATTTACTTAAAATGGTTAGACAAAATCTGAAGGTACTTATATATATGTAAGAACCACATACGAAAGATAGGTTTAATAAGTATAATGCAGGAACACTATAAGAGCAACTACAAGTATACGAGAATGTAGGTAACAATAACGAACAATAATAATCAAAGTGTGTTCGATAAAAATCGAAACTCAAATATGCACATCTAAGCCTATCAAAAGCAAGCAGAAAAATAAGTGTAAGGTTCAACCATTTATAATAGTAATCATAGGCACAAAACCCAAAAATAAAGTAACGACAATAAAGCAGTGAAAATTAGTCGGTAGGTTAAAACAGTTTAGGATAAGGTATCGATAAAATAGGTTTAAAATATTTTAGAAAACCGGTATAGTGAAATTAAGAAGCATAGACCAAAAGTATGCGCGGTGTAAGGTTGCGCTACTAAAATGAGAATAATAATAATGCACTTAAAATACATAAAATGGAGTAATCAATAACACGTACTCTTTGATAAATGCAAAATACTAAAACTACATTTTAGAATAATAGTACCCCTAAATATAGTTGGGCTAACAGGGAAAAGCACAAGTATGTCTAGGCCTAGGTAGGGTAGGGATTACAATGGGATGTGGCTGATACAAGAGGTCGAAGGGTGACGGCTTTAGGCTGAAGATCAAGGAAATTGGGATCGGGTCAGCACAAGAAGTAAGGGTGAGCCACAAAGGACTACAAGGGAAACAGTATGGGGAGGATAACTTTCGGTACATCGTATGAATCAAGAATTTGAAGGGTGAGCTAACTCAAGGATTTCACTATGAACTTCTCCTCCCAGAAGGATCTCAATCGAGTCACAGACGAAGGATGAGTGGTGGCTCATTCCAAGGATCAGGGTGCGGTACTTTCTAATCGAAACGAGGGTGAAAACTATACAATGAGTAGGGGTGGACAGTCAGGGAACTCAGCAGAAAAAGTAAATGGATAAGGGCAATAAACAAGTATCAAGCGAACCAATAATCAAAAGGTTTACGAATTTAGAAGATTTATTTCATTTAAGAAAATTTGAAACAATGCATTCCCAAAGGCGAAAAGTGGCCCTAAACTATACACATTTTATTTGGCCAGAAAACAACATCAAAAGAAATTCCGTCAGTCGCGGTTGTGGAGATTCAGTAGGCTCGCGCACTCAGGTAGGGGTGTCCATTTCCATATCGTCTCGCGGGCATCGCCATTGAAAGTTCTTCCACAGCAGGGTCTTGATCTTCTGGTCCTTCTTCCTCGGACGGAGCTTCTTCATCGAGGTCCGATTCCATGTGATTCTCTTCTTCTGGATTTTCTTCCACGGAATTTTCCTCAACTGGATTTCCTTCTATCGGGTCTTCATCGGGATCTTCCTCTATCGGGTCTTCCTCTATAGGGTTCTCTTCAGGATTTCGTCGGAATCAGCTATCATGTTAAACTCTGGGGCGGCTACTCCTTCGTCCTCTGAATCGTTGTTTCCGAAATTGACCCGGGGACCGTCGATCTCATCGTCAGAACTCATCATCGTGTGGTCTAAGGAAACGCATGACTGTGCATCCTCGTCTAGATGCGGCGCTGCTCCGGGGTGGGCCATGGCCTGAAAAGAAAGAGTTATGATTAGGCAATGGGACATATCAAGGAAGTAGTTAAGTGTACAAAGTATAGAAAGATATACGGTGGCCGGAATTGAAAAATACCAGGATAATAATGCTGTGATAACGAATAATATAAATAAGGAGAAAACAAGAGAATGATACATATTTTATGATTCAAGTTTTATTGCATTCAATCAAAAGTTCAGCGGATACAAGATTTCAAACTGAAAGAAATATTCATAAGAAGATGACAACATTTTTACTGAGAGTAGAAAACATAAAATTCTTCTTTGATTGCTAGACCGCTGCATTCTCGTCACGCGAGTTGGATCCTGCGTTGGGTCTGCTTTATCCTCGAAGCGCGAACTACGCAATAATCGTCACTCGGCAGAAGTGGGGAGTGTGGACGAATCTCCTCCTTGTAGCTCCTTCCTTTCTGGGCAACCGTTGATGAGATGTTTGTTGGACCCGCATATCAGACATTTCCCCTGGGCGCGGCGACAATCCCTCCGAAGATGTCCTGGCCTCTTACAGTACCCACAACATGGGGTCTTCTGCTTCTTCTGTCGCGGAGAAACAAATTGGCGCTTCATCTTCTTCTCTTTTCCTCGTCTAACGGGGATCTCTTTATGATTGGAGACTCCCGCTGGTGCCTGATTCACCTATCTTCTCAGTCCTTCAGCCAACAAGTCGTTTGTTCGCTCCTGGGCTTCCTTTAAACCTTGCAGTACACTCAGAATCTCAATGGTCTGATTTTGGGGAGCGGAGATAGATGAAGAGTTGTTGGAAGACATGATCCTGAAACAACAATTTCGAGAATGATATAAGTCACACGCTAAATGAATCAAAATATAATATGGATAGGACAAAGATTCAAGAATGTCAGAGGTGATGAATTTATTACAAGTGGATAATCAACTGTATGACTTTAAGTCACTTAAACAGAATATGGTAGTGCAATTGCTACCACGTAATCTTGCCAAGTCACCCGAAACCCTAACGAATGGATAGCTGAACATACGATGTGAATATGGATCAAGGATATCAAGTTTACAATTTAGACTGAGGGATATCTTAAATTGTCAAGCTGTACACGGAAAAATGCAATCCCAATTGAAGCAAAACCTGGCTCTGATACCAACTAAACCATGTCACACCCCGCTTCCCAAAATACGGAATACGAGGGGTAGACAAGGCCAGCCATGCTCCTACGGTCAAGGAAATGTCCTACCGTAGTCACACTTCGGCTTCTAGTTTTTCATGGTAAACAGTAAATGATGCGCAAGTAATGAGAAATGCAGTAACTGAAAGAAACAATGTAAAGAACTGACCTGAGGGGAAACAAACGAATATAACTCTGGATAACTAAACAAGATGTCCGTGAAGTGCGTCTAGTCCTGGTCCAGGCTAAATCTTCTCATCGCACTGAGCATGCATACTCAGGTCGTCAGAGCGACACAATAGCAATATAATATATATAAATCATGTGACAACTCTACAGTAGTAACTGATATGTGTAACAATAAATCAATGACAACATGAATGTGCAGTAATCAATGCAGCGGAAACAGTAAAAGCAGTAGAACGATTTAAGCCACGCATTTCAACACAGTAAATAAGATATCTCAATGCCAGTATCCCTATCAGTCTCTAAGTCTCACTGTATAGGTCACTAAGCCTATCGTCAGTCCAAGTGTGAGAGTCAACCACTCGTGAGTGTCCTCCACCCAAGGGTAAAGGACCACGGGCCCAACATGTATATCACGGTGAATATCACATACCCTGTAAATCTCCATATAACTCCCTAAATATATAAGCCGGCATGGGACTCCCGAGATTCTGTTGAACTCACACTTAAACTACCCCACACCCCGTGGTCTACATCAAACGCTAACCATAACCCTAAATACTAATCGATCCGTGACAAGTCTGCGCGAGAATTGGAGGCAGGACCTCCATCAAGCACGTCCCGACTAATACCTAAGATAAATGACAGTGTCTGATGTCTTATCTGTGACACCCGTGCAAGCGCTTCCATAAGTGTCTCATACCACTTATAGTCACACGTACACGCATTCCACAGACGTCGACAATGCAATAAAATAATAGGGTCACTGATTGTGTACAAGTACGTATCACTTTCACTTATTCACGGATACACGAACACTGACGTACTTGCCACAATCATCACTAAAATCTAACACTGGGTAAATGCACGATATCACTAGGTAATCACTGCGATGATATGGGTATGATATGATACGTAAACAGTATATGAAGCATGATCAAGGTGTCATAAAAATGGTGTTCTATCACTTGTACGATTTATCATGAAACGTACGTATATAGTTTAGCGAAATGATAAACAGGTAATAATTAGTATGTTCAGTTGTCCATCCATCGAATTTAGTTTCAAGCCAATCTGGTTCCAGGATCATTAATTATAACCATTTCATTTTAAGCGCTCGCGGCTGGAAATCCGGTTTCAGAATCAGAAGTCCGTTTCGCAACGCATTTTAATCCCAGTTGGGATCAGATTTTAGCAATGCTACAGTTGGATGAAATATAGGGTTTTCAGTAAGGTTTTCAACGCAATAGACAGGTCTTCTATCGCGTCTGTACGTCAGGAGATATACACTATTCAATACCAATATGTCAGTTCTGATTCTGCTGGGACTGTTATGTGTCCCGATCTATTAAATTACAGATTAAATATCAAACGGTAACGAAACAGAATGAAACCAATCGTGTTGTCTAGCTAATAGATTTACCTATAATAATCAGTGGAGTTCCGCAATCTACTAGTTAAGGATATCTTGTGGTACCCATTACGGAACAGCAAGCAACAACTGGAGTCGCTCTGGACTGCAGTCCAGAGTCGCACTCCGATCCAAATATCATCACAATTTAAGTACAGGAATACCAGAGAACCAGTATAGGGTTAAATTTCGTTGAGTCGGCTTCGATTTGATCCCTCGAACGCACCATTCCAGTATGTATATGATTTATGGTGAATTTTACGGTTTTCAGGTACAATAAAATTCCAGTTTTACGATTAAACTTGGGGGTAGTTGTTTTGGTCATTAACGATCAAATTATCCAACGAAATTCCTGCACTAGGTTCACAGCCATACGGGCCAAACAATACCATTTAGTTCCGCCAAATTAGGAAAGGATTCTCATTGGGAACACACGTCGAACAGGTAAATAGTGTACGTTTTCAGGAATGGTAACATAGCAATTTATATGATTTGGATTTGTAACATAAATAGAATAGCATGAAGCAAGTAGAGAACATGCCTGGAGGCGTCTAGGTGATGCACGACAGCGATGCGGTCTATTGTAATGGCCAGACGCGATCACGACAAAGCTTGGCCTCGGCTCGAGCTTCGCTTGACGGCAACGACGGCGACTGAAACTGCGGCGTTGGTTGGCCGGAGTAGGGGAGGTGACGGTGTTGTGCGTCCGATGGCGAGAGGTTGCAGAGGGCGGGAGATATTGAGCGGGAAATGAGTCAAAGAGAGAAGTGTTAGAGAAAGAAATGTAGAGAGAGAGAGAGTACTGAGAGAGAGAGAGCTGAGAGATTTGAGTGAGTGAGAGAGAGAAAACAAAGAGATAGGGAGTGAGGGATCAAAGAGAGAGAGAGATCACAAAGAGAGAAAGAGAATGAGAACAGAGAGAGAGAGAGGGAAGTGAGAGAGGACACAGAGAGTGTGTGAGAAAAACAGAGAGAGAAAGAAAGCAGAGGGAGAGAGAAGAAGCATAGGGTTTGCGAGAGGGAGGGAGAGACGAGAGGGATGAGGGAGACGATGATGATGATGGGGTCGACGAGATGCGATGGATGACGAGACGAGTAGTTCACCGGTCGTCGGCGCAGGGGTGGCTGAGCTCGGGTGCAGGGTGATGGTGGGGAATGGTGACGGAGGCGACCAAGGGTGGTCATGGTCGGAGTTTGGTGGATGGAGGCGAGGAGATGAAGTGGAGAGACTGGAGGCGAGTCGAGAAAAGGCGGGGTGTCTGCAGTCATCGACGTCGGCGGCGGCGGCTGGGCGAGTGAAGGAGTTGGTCGATGACGGGTGCAGGGAGGAGGAAAGAAGAACGAGGGAGAGGGTGAGCGAGGAGGAGGGTGTGCTGGAAGTGAGGGGGAAGAGAAAGGAGTCTCGCGTCGGTGGTTGGCGAGGCGATGAGTTCCGGGACAGTGGGCAAGGGAAAAAGGAGGAAGAAGACGAGGGGGAGCGATGGTGAGTTCGAGGGAGTTAGGGGAGACGAGGGGTGCGCGAGTGGATGTAACGGCGCTCGAACGTGGCCGACACGAGCGCGGGCGTGGGCGGAGGAGGCGGCGTGGGCTGCGGCGAAGGAAAGGGTCGCGAGCGGTAAAGGAGGAGGTAGCCATTGGGGAGATGCATAAGAGCGGGCCAACGAGTGGGCTGGGCCGAGTTTAAAATCAATTAATTTATAACTGAAAATAGCTTGGGCTGAGAGGGAACGTGGGCCAGAAATAAATAGAAAAAAAAGGGAAAAAGAAAGGGCCGGGCCTATGGGGATTTGTTAAAGAAAAGGAATGGGTGGGCTCGGGGTTTTATAAAAATAAAAGAGAAAAACATGGGCTGGCTGGAATAGATAAGAGAAAGAAAATAGAGGTTGGCTTTGGGCTAAAGAAAATGAATTTATTTAAAGAATGAGATTGGGGTTCTATTAAAGACAAATGGTATTGGCTAAGGGAATTTGTTGGAAAAAGATATAATAGGGTCTGGGTTTTGAAAATATAAATAATAAATTTATAAAATAAAATAATAAGATAAATAATTCATAATTAAGAATAAATAGAATTAAAGGTAACATAATACAAATTTTGGTATAAAAAGGCTGGGTATTACAATTATTATGTATACTATTTTCCGAAAAGACTTGGGCTTAGTTTCAGGTTGCAACTGTTTGCCGCCGAAGACTGGACTGAGATGTTGAGACGTCTAGCTTGAATTTGGGGGGAAGATGCTATTTAGACATATCCATCCACCTCTCCGAAATACCAAGTTGATTTATACCACCGTATATCGGAGGTTTGGATAAATGCAACCGATGTAGCAGATTTCATCAGATTCCCCCTCATTTGTGAGGTTTTTTTTTTATTGTGGGGACGCTTTTCCCAACAGATGCAAGCCCCTGCTGTTAATTACATTTTCGCGTAGCGATAATCACTTTCACCTGCTCCGATAGGCCACTTAGTGTCGTATTATATTTTGTTTATTATGGTTTCCCGTGGATTGTATACGGAGAATAGTTTATGTCGTCGCCCGTAGGGAGAGGATTAGTCCAAATCCGTATATATATATCGGAATTTAGGTTTGAAATTAGGATGCAGATCTCGTATGAATGAGGTCCATCAGTTTGGAACATGTTATCTGAGGACCGTTAGTCATTTTCAAGACTAAAATCAACTTAGGAGTATGTAATTAAGTCTCGTTAATCCTGTTTTGGATTAAGATCAACTTAACAAGTATGGATTAAGGATCTTTAGTCATTTTTGAAACAAAAATTACTTGGGTTTATTGATATTTTGATCAACAGAAACTTCATCATTTAATTAAATTTTGTTTAAGTGATTAAATGATATTTTACGGTACAAGTGCGCAGGTAGATGTGACGTACATGCCCGTTTATTTTATTTGAAAGGGTGCGCATGTGTGTTGCACGTGGTTACTCGCTGTTTTATTTCAAGGATATTTCGTAAGTGTGTATCACATAACGCGCATGTTTATTGATATTTAATTCATAATTTATTCTTTTCAACGACAAACTTGTCTCTACGGATTTTCTTCTTTGTCAGAAACCATCTCGTTCTTAGATTTCTCAATATAGTCACCATAACCTATAATTTATATGTTATACAGTCTAACATGGCCCATGAGTACATCAGAGTTAAGGACTGGATGTACGTGGATTGGCAACAACGCATGCAATCTAAGTGCGTCGCAGGAGTTGCTGCTTTCATTGAATTTGCACGCGCACATAATAAGATCGTGTTAGAGAAGATTCTTTGTCTGTGCGATATATCGGGAATAAGTTCTGGCAGAAGATAGAAATCGTAGAGCTTCACATCGTTAAACATGGTTTTACTAGACTTTATACAACTTGGCTATATCATGGGGAAGGACAAGAAGAAGACAGTAATGCGGCAGAAGAAGAAGACAGTAATGCGGCAGAAGAAGAAGACGATAATTTCTTTCCAGAAAAAGAAATGGAGGATATGATAGAGGCTGCCCTCGGTGATAGTATTCCTACCGAAGATGACATTCCTTCCGGTCATGGACAGCGTGCGGATAAGTATGAAAAGTTCATGAATGATGCTAGAAGACCAATTTATGGGAATGCAAAGTATTCCTCCCTATCATGGTTCGTCCAACTTTTCCAGATTAAGTGCGTAAATTTATGGAGCAATAAGTCATTCACGATACTTCTACAGTTCTTGAAAGATTCAATGCCCTTGGGAAATAACGTGCTCGATAGCTGGTACGAATCCCAGATGATGATGTCTGATTTGGGTCTGAAGTGTGAGAAGACTCATGCATGTCCCAAAGATTGCGTGTTGTACCGGAAAAAAATTCAGATTTGAATGTGTGTCCAACATGCGGAGAGGCCAGGTATAAACCGAAAGATTCTGATAAGAAGCTCGATATACCTGTCAAGATAGCACGATACTTTCTCATAACACAGAGGCTGCAGAAGCTATTCAGGTGCAAGAAAACAGCCGAGGTAATAATTTGGCATCACCGTGCTGCTCCAAGCGAAGATGGAAAAATGAGTCATCCAAGAGATTCACCGGCAAGGAAGGATTTTGACAGGAGGCACGAAATATTCAGTAGTGATTCTCGCAATGTCAGGCTCGGATTCGCTAGTGATGGTTTCTGCCCATTCAACTATATGGCTGGAAGCCATAGCACATGGCCCGTTGTAATGCTAGTTTATAACCTGTCGTCTTGGTTGGCTATGGATCAATCCTACTTTATGACACATTTTCTTATTGACGGACCAAACTCACTGGGAAACAATATCGACGTCTATCTCTGACCTCTGATCGATGAGTTAAAATCTTTATTCATTGATGGCGTAGAGACTTACGATACAAACACAGATACAACCTTCATAATGCGTGCGTCTTTAATGTGGACAGTTAATGACTTTCCTGCGTATGGAATGCTATCAGATTGGTTAGTACATGATCACAAAGCATGCCCTTATTGCCATCAATATACAACATCGAAATGGTTTAATTTTAGCAGGAAGGTTTATAATTGCGGTCATCGGCGTTTCCTGCTACTAGACCATCCCTACAGGTTAGACGCTGCTCACTTTAATGGTCATCAGGAGCTTCTTGGGCCTCCAGCCTCTGTTGGGTTACGACAGCGCCCCGGCCATCAAACTGTGGCCAAATGCGGAACAAAAATTTACTAAACTGGCGCTACCATTACCTGATGCCCGGATCTACCTTAAACCCTAAACTATCAAGCTATAAAAAGAAGTTAGAAAGGTTATACCGAGTGGATCCGTGTCCTTCGGTCTTCAACCATCATCCCCAAGCTCCTAGTGGCTCCTTAATCGAATTTGGTCGCCGGTCTTCCTCCATCTACGATGATCCACCTGAGGGAAATGGCGCAAGCTTCATCCTCGTCGAGCGAGGCAACCGGCGCTCCAAAGTTTCTAGCAATGGAGATTGGAGGTGTAGGAATGTGTCAATATAATTTTCTCTCATCACATATGCTCAATGAGCAACCATAGAAGATGAAGAAGGCGGTGAGGAAACATGTGTCATGAGCAACTAAAGAAAATGGCTAAGTGTTTTCTAAGTAAGAATGAGAGAGTGGAGAAAAACAAGTGTAGAAAACCAAATGAGCCAAGCCCCCTCATAAGATGGCTGCCCCTCTCTCCTCACAATCATGCACACCAAAAAAATATCTCCACAATTTTCCATTAAACAATAAAGACCCATGCCTCTCTACTTGTCCATGACCCATGCTCATGCCACCTCACTCCTCCACCTCATTTGTGAAACAAATGAATTTCCATAAAAGGAAAATCATACAAATGAGGTGTCCACTTCTAGAAGCTATTCCGTATAAATACGGAATACAACCCGGTACATGTATCGAAATACATATACGCGTATTCGTACAAAAATACGAATAGCCAAGAGAGAAAATGAATAGTGAAAAATAATACTAGAATATATATATATATATATATATATATAAATTATTAAATCAAAACCTGATTTAATAATCCGGCTCAGTTCTAAGTCGCTAGTATTATCAACCGTCCGATTAAAGTCTGTGCAGCATGTGCACACATTTAATCGGACACCTGTATGTACCAATATACGTCATCTACACCATATCGCCTGAACCGTGAAAACCCTCTTTGTGGGACTTTAAAGACTCGTCGATACACTGGAAATGAGTTTAACCACAAGCACGTCAGCAGCACTAGCTGTACGTAACGGCTACCCAGGTATTGAACGAAAGGGAGGCCGACGAGCAAACTCATCCTAAGCCTGATGGTGACAATATCTGTACAGTCCGATCTGTTCGTCTAAGAGTATCGCATATCGAGTATAGGGGGGTGGATTAAGTCAGACCCCTAAAAACGCTACATTTAGTGTCGGCATGAAACTCATCACGACCTGAGAAACTATCGATCCTGGATCGGTAATTCTCGTTCACCATGGCCATGGATTTATAGTGATGGCCACCCGTGCACAACGCGACATCAACCCCCAATACCGGGAGAGACGAATCCTCGACGATCCGATCACTGCCTCCATGTGGCTCGGGACTGTACACAACTAAAACCTGTTTACACGACTCCTTTGAGCCGCGGTAGGGTAGTAATAAAAGCACAGTGGGAACTCACACGAGACAAATGACGATCTCAGGTCGACAGACTAACCTGTACACATGTCACCTTGGAACTGCTATCTGACAATAGGTATAATACCAACTAACAGGTTCCCGGCAAGTCCGTCCAGTGTACTCATAACCCAATGACCACCTGTATACTATCTTAGATGAACAAACGAACACCAATGGCTTGTGAGACCTAGCCACCGCCCCTCGTCGGGGGCTCGATCAGTATACACTAGTCTACACTGGAGTATAGATGCCCAGTCTCGATACTCCCACGACTAGGGACATTTAAGGATGTTCTTATAGACCCTCAGCTCCCACGTATATGATCGCCATCATAATGCTGGTAGTCAAGAAAGAATCCTATGCGCTCTATCAATATGTAATAGTGATGATAAAGACAAACCAAATAGCATACTATCATCTTGAGTAAGACTGTTCTACCGGTATAGGTCCTCACTCAATCATCATAATCCCCTGTCCGCGACTATGATAATTGCCTTGAGGGCACTATAGCCAAAAATCTCCCACTTTCACTTAAGGCCAATTATTATTGTGTCGCATACTCACAGCTCGTGTGATACCGAACACCCAACTTCTCTACTATTCAGTTTCACAAAGCCTATTTGCGAAACTATTGAGTTTGAGAAATAGCCTCAGTGAGCGGATCCGCTTGATTGTAACGAAAGAGTGTGTGTAGTATAACCGCAATCAGAACGGTGTCGCGTGTAGCTAGACCGAGGTGAGTACGGGTCGTCCTCAGGGAGACGTTGAATCTTTTACTCTTACTTTTGATGTGTTGAAAAAAAGAGGAGGGATAAAGAATAATGAAGGTTGTAGAATGGTTGTAGGATCTAGATCTACGTTAAACACTGATGCAAAATATAGATCTAGATTAACTACGGATGTAGATTTAATAATAAAAAGGGGCTTGTAAGGTTCATTAGGATTTAGTAGTTATGGATGATTAATTAAAAATTACCCTTTTTATCCTTTAATAGATTTAAAACTAGAACGACAGTGATGCATGTAGATTAGGGTTTTTGGAGGGAAAAGGAATCCCACTCTTAACCCTTATCTCGACACGGAACTCCGTTCATATCTAGCCTTTACCAAAACAATCATTAATCTAATCTCCAATCGCGTCGAGGCTAACAATGAATTGGTAGCGTGCCCGATTAGGATGTTAATGATTCTTTTGATAAAATTTATAAACTTTATAGGACGTAAAAAGAGTTTAGGTATTTTCATCATCTATTAACCTACCCTAATCCTACGAACCCTAACAAGCGGAGAATTATTCGCGCATGTTGGGAGAAAAAGAGATGGAGAGAGAATGCATAATTAATCTACAAAGAAATAGAATAGGAAAAAGAACTACCTTTATTAATCAACAAGATTCAAGTACACTTTGATTCCTTAGAAAATGATTACAAAAACCTAGTTTGCTTCTCGATCTCTTCTAAGGAGGTAGATGAACTGTTGATGATCAGCCTGGATGCGTGAGCCGTCTTAGACTTCGTGATCTCGTCGGCTTGATGATTTTTCCAAGAGGCTCTCGGTCCATATTTATAATCCAAAGCCAGAAACCTTTGCTTCCAAATTAGGTAAATAGTAGAAGGGATTCTCCAAAAAATTTTGCACTTTGTATTTCCTCAAGATTGCCGCGGATCCGCGGCCCAAGGGGGGTATGGCCGCGGATCCGCGACCATTTAATCAGAGCCGTTGATTTTCTTTTTGGGGCTTCTCTCTACTTGGCATGTGGACTTCTCTGGAATCTTTGGATCTTTGAAATCTTCTCGTAGTCGCTGCCAGACTTGATCTCCAAGTTTTGCTTTCTTAATTAGGCAAGTTTTCTTTAACAACAACTTGGAAAAATTCTGCACAACAACTTAAATAATATTTAGTACACTTTGTTCTACTAGGATTTGGTCAATGATATTATTTGCATACATTTTCCTACCAAATGCTAATTATAATATATCAACACATGGAAAATAGTATTTTTACACATAAACCCTCATATGTATGATATATTACAATAAAGACCTTTTTAATATAGAAATAGTAGGAAAAATGTAATAACAAATGTGCAGTTTTATCAACTGAACAAATACCCCCAAACTTATCTTTGATCGTCCCGAGCAAACTAGTTTATTCAAGAGAAGGAGAAGAAAAAGAAAGGAGAAAACTAAGCACACTTTCGTAGGCAAACACGATTGCACTGAGCACGTGCAACAAGCCGTTAAACCTCTAGGTGTCCCTAGTAGGAGGAGTGTTGTCTCCTGAGGGTTTTCAGCGGATTACACCCACAAAATCCTATAATAAAAGAGAGATGGTGAAATTTACATATAAAGATAAGAACCATAAAAGAAAGACTTTGAAATTTTAGAGTTTCCAACTACACTGGCTTTTCAGTTGTTATGAGCCCTATCTTAATAGTCATGAAAAGATATTAGAAATCACATCATCCCTCAATAAAACATCGTCTTTATTTTTCATTCCTACCTTTCATCCAAACATCGATCATATACTCCTACGTGTGTGAATAGAACATCCCTACACTCGGAGAATTCAATTCAAGCTATCATACTCTTGTCCATCTGCCTCAGTACTTTTTAATTTGATGAATATTTAGATTTGCTCACATATTTTCATGCGACCGTTAATACTTCTTGAGGTACTAACCGACCGATTACTCACGTGCTTGCTGATTATGTGATAATATTTTTCTCGTCTTGCACCACCTAAGGCTTAGCAGTGACTCCCAGACCAGTTGGCCTTAGGGCACTAGGTGAAGAGGCACCCTTGATATATTTTTTTATTGCTGCCTTGGCGATAACAAAACCAGTGTTCATTTTTTTTCTTTTCACCATTTTTATATTTTCTCCATTTATTATTTCCTTCATACTTTGGCTTTTAGACAAGAGCATTTCAAGGTATCCTCTATTATCCCGAGTTTCAAGACGTGCGTAAGTGCATATAGTAGGGTATCAACATTCAAATGTTTGGCTTCCAGAATAGGGACTATTTTTCAGACTTATTTTTATCCTCAGATTAGTGACTTCCTTCATCTTACTAATCCTTGGGACAACAGCTCATACCTACTTATTACTAGTCCGTTTAAGAAAACTTCTAATTTTCTTGGTTTTCTTAAACTATTCCTATCTTTTGGATGTAATTTTTCACTTTCTATTCTTTTATTATCAAAATTTTTTTTTGCTTATATATAGTATAATGCAAAGTATCGCGTAAATAAGCGCAAACCTCCCATAAACTTATTTTCAACAGTGTCCTTATTGTTGCTATCTGCTGGATCACAAAAACCTGTAAGCTTGGCGGGGGGGGGGGGGGGGCATTATTAATGGGAGCCAGAATATATGAAAGTGAAAATCCTCCCCCAAACTTATTTTTGGCTCACAAATTTGAGGACAAAAGTTATGTTCAAGAGCCAAAAATATACCCCCCCTCAAACATGAGTTAGACAATACGAAGCATTTTAAGAGGGGGTAAGTCATTTGGTCAAAGTAAGACTTTACAAAGACCAAAAGTTAACACCAACCATTCAAAGATTTTATCAGTATATCGTATAGGTTGGTGGAAGAATGTGTTGTATCGAGTCAAGAAAAAGTGGGGAAGGGATAAGAGGTGGTCTGGAAAGGGTTTGAAATTAGAGAAAAGAAAGAACGAGGATGAATGTGAATGATTAGGAAGAAGGAATGGTGACGGTTCAACCTCTATAGGTGGAGATTGATCAATCACAAAATCCGTATTGTTTAAAAATTCAAGTTCGTCAGCAAAAAGTTCTTCAAAACTTTTATCAATGGTGTGATTGAACATTTTGCTGTCAAAGGGTTTTGTGCCAGAATTGATCCTACTTGAT
Organism: Agapanthus africanus; assembly: GCA_030015575.1. Lineage (NCBI taxonomy): Eukaryota > Viridiplantae > Streptophyta > Magnoliopsida > Asparagales > Amaryllidaceae > Agapanthus > Agapanthus africanus. The sequence goes on along the minus strand of JASDDO010000022.1, from coordinate 128,100,559 downwards.
TCATCAAAAATCATTGAGGTAGAGGACTCGAAAAACTCATCTACCTCATTTTCAAAAATATCCAAATCAAGTTGAAATTCTGGTATTGTTGAACTTGAATTAACGGATTGTGATTTATCAAAACTTACTGAAACTATAGGAACAGAAGAAGAACCGGAGAAAGTAGAAGGTGAAATGGGTAATCAAATTGGTGTGTCGAGTGTTGCTGAACCAGATGTGGAAGATGGAGGCTGTATTTCGGTCTGATCTTCGGGTATACCATTATCATCAACTTCAAGACATATTTGGGGTTCGGGAAGAATTAAAGGCTCAAGATGATGACCACAAGGAAGTGAAAGGATTTGATGAATTGGTGGGACAAATTCATCCAAAATTTCGGGTTCATCAATCAATATATCCCCAACGTCAATCACCTCATTCAAGTTGAGGTTAAAATTCTCAAACACCTCATCAAAAGTATGGTTTTCAATCAGTTTTGGTTCAAGAGTGGAGGTGTAGAGATTACAAGGGTTGGGTATGGTTTCACTTGAATTGGACCCTTCACAGTCGGGTAAATCAAACACTACAAAGTCACACAACTTATCAGTTATTCTATTTGGGGTACTTGATGAATCTATGAAACTGGAGTTGTGGATTTCAGTTTGGAAACAGGAGGTTTGATTAGGAAGGGTGTACAGTTCTGTCTTACTACCCAAATCCTTCCTAATTTGGTTCGACAGTTCCAGAAATTTTTCTAATGTCTGCTCCAGACTAGTCTTGGGTTGATAAGTGGTTTCAGTATAAGATTGAAATTCCTGTGGATAATTAAAACTCCCAAATGACTGATTAGAAGAACTGTCTAGAGTAGGTGGAAAAGTCGGATTGGATTGATAGGAATAGAATGGTTGTGGAACTTGGGTAGGAGTAGGATCAATATTATGATAAGAAGAATATTGATATGGGTTGGTTGGTTGGCTATTTTCAACAGACATCTTATATGCCACAAACCGCATATCAAACTCTTCTCCGGACAGTGGTAGTGATGGTTGATATTGGTCCGGGATAAAACTTTGGCCTCTAGACCTAGCTATGCGCTCAGCAATGGGCATTCGTCTAGGGGCTTCCTCACTCTGGGTATGAACTAAAACAGGTGTAGGATTAGGATACGGTTGATAAGACCTAGACTGAGGTGGCCAACTATTTCTTCCCTCTTGTTCTATATGATCTCTTAAGAACATGGAAGAGCCGGACGGTATACCGAAAGGATTACGAAAACAAGAGATATCTGGTTGTGGACAGCAAAGCTCGGCAAGAGATCATCTGTTTGGGTCACCCATTATAAGAAGAGAAGAAGGGGGAAGGGGTAAAATAATTGGTTTGTTTTGAAAAATGACGGATTTAGAAAAATGCACAAATAACCCTGAAACTAAGGTTACCTAGGTCGGTCTCTAGACCGCTCCTAGACTTCCAAAGGATAAGCCGCAGGATAAATCCTCTACCGCCTCTTTACTACTCTTGTACCCAGGTAAGTGCCAGGTGAGTGGGAGGCTCCCCACTACAAAAGTAGTGGTCCTAATTAAGTAACCACTCGCCTTGGACACACTTGCCTAGTCACCACAAAAGTAATGCGGATAAGCGATAGATTACCCACGACCTTCCTCTGTCCTTATTGAGCGCGACAGTCCTTAGAGTCTGGTCTAGATATTTTTTAAATTAATGTAGGGTTGATGCAGATGCTCGGTTTGTGATTTGTGGGGCTTAGGAAGGGTGATGAAATCCCTACCTAATCTGGATTTTGGTCTTGCCCCTTAAAAATCCGTATTAAAATATGCAAAAACAAACCGCAAAACAAAACTTTGCAAAAAGATTTTTGAGCGGCGATATTTTGCAAAGAATCCTGCAGAAAAGCTATTTTATTGGATTTCAGAAGAGAGAGAAAGAGGTTAGAATCTTACCAGAGAAGATTGAAGCCCTAGATCTCCTAACTGGCCGCGCTTCCGCCGCCGACGTGCACTTCCGGCCGTGGTTCCGCCTCAAGAGGGAGAGATCAATTGATGATTTTTTTTTGCCTTCTTTACTTCTCTGGATCTCAATGAATGTATCTGTGTCCTGTTTCCTCAAGTCTGTGACTCCAGATTCCCTCGCAAAATTCACACAATAATCGTTAAATATACAATTTGCAGTTTTGTTTTATTTATGATACAGATCGTATAAGAATTCAACACAAATAGTAAGAATAAAAAAATTACGCACGTATCCCCGGCAACGGCGCCATTTGATTGTAACGAAAGAGTGTGTGTGGTATAACCGCAATTAGAACGGTGTCGCGTGTAGCTAGACCGAGGTGAGTACGGGTCGTCCTCAGGGAAACGTTGAATATTTTACTCTTACTTTTGATGTGTTGAAAAAAAGAGGAGGGATAAAGAATAATGAAGTTTGTAGAATGGTTGTAGGATCTAGATCTACGTTAAACACTGATGCAAAATATAGATCTAGATTAACTACGGATGTATATTTAATAATAAAAGGGGGCTTGTAGGGTTCATTAGGATTTATTAGTTATGGATGATTAATTAAAAATTATCCTTTTTATCCTTTAATAGATTTAAAACTAGAATGACAGTGATGCATGTAGATTAAGGTTTTTGGAGGGAAAAGGAATCCCACTCTTAACCCTTATCTCGACACGGAACTCCGTTCATATCTAGCCTTTACCAAAACAATCATTAATCTAATCTCTAATCGCGTCGAGGCTAACAATGAATTGGTAGCGTGCCCGATTAGGATGTTAATGATTCTTTTGATAAAGTTTATAAACTTTATAGGACGTAAAAAGAGTTTAGATATTTTCATCATCTATTAACCTACCCTAATCCTACGAACCTTAACAAGCGGAGAATTATTCGTGCATGTTGGGAGAAAAAGAGATGGAGAGAGAATGCATAATTAATCTACAAAGAAATAGAATAGGAAAAAGAACTACTTTTATTAATCAACAAGATTCAAGTACACTTTGATTCCTTAGAAAATGATTACAAAAACCTAGTTTGCTTCTCGATCTCTTCTAAGGAGGTAGATGAACCGTTGATGATCAGTCTGGATGCGTGAGCCGTCTTGGACTTCGTGATCTCGTCGGCTTGATGATTTTTCCAAGAGGCTCTCGGTCCATATTTATAGTCCAAAGCCAGAAACCTTTGCTTCCAAATTAGGTAAATAGTAGAAGAGATTCTCCAGAAAATTTTGCACTTTGTATTTCCTCAAGATTGTCGTGGATCCGCGGCCCAAGAGGGGTATGGCCGCGGATCCGCGGCCATTTAATCAGAGCCGTTGATTTTCTTTTTGGGGCTTCTCTCTACTTGGCATGTGGACTTCTCTGGAATCTTTGGATCTTTGAAATCTTCTCGTAGTCGCTGCTAGACTTGATCTCCAAGTTTTGCTTTCTTAATTAGGCAAGTTTTCTTTAACAACTTGATTTCTTGGAAAAATTCTGCACAACAACTTGGAAAAATTCTGCACAACAACTTAAATAATATTTAGTAGACTTTGTTCTACTAGGATTTGGTCAATGATATTATTTGCATACATTTTCCTACCAAATGCTAATTATAATATATCAACACATGGAAAATAGTATTTTTACACATGAACCCTCATATGTATGATATATTACAATAAAGACCTTTTTAATATAGAAATAGTTGGAAAAATGTAATAACAAATGTGCAGTTTTATCAACTGAACACCGCTCCAATGTTTCTTTCTGTATCTCTCTATAGCTCAACTTCGCGGAGAAAACTATCTCCCGAAATGAGCAATACCTGTTTTAGAATTTTTCTGGATATCTGATGGGACCCAGTTCACAAATGAACTCCAAATCCAGCAAACTTCTTAGACTGTATCATCCACTGAATTTAATCAGTATCCTGCGCCTTGCCTTCCACAGTATCTGCTTGGACCACCTGTCCAACATATTGCCCCTCAGAAGAAGGAAAAACTATAACTCTGACAGTCACTCTATCATCCAAGTCGCCTTGGAAGCCGGAAATGATAACCGTCTCCTGAAGGAGGATGCCATTACCATATCCCAAGAATATTCACTTCTGTTCATAAACTACTTCCCTACATTTCTCCATGATTGGATTTATTTATGTTTATTGCATCTAGTGAAAAAACAACATCTGGTGTGGTACTTGACATTTCATGATTAACTCAATTGCCTAAGCAAGTGATATGCTAATCATGCAGATCCCTCTCCCTTTTAGTCTGTAAGATATCTTTAGAGAGGGTGACTATATCACCTGCAGGTACAGCACCATGCCAGGAGTCGTCCATTCTAAAACACTTTAGAATAGTGTCAAGTACCCAAATTAGGACACTTCCCAAATCTAGATCTAAAACCATAGATCTAGTAACTAGAAACCCTGATATTATATCCATGTCCTATGTGGAGAAACAACTGTGTGGCAACCACAGTATAACCGATCGTAGTATAGGAATTTCACTTCCTATAAAGTGCATGTCATCCCAAATACCAGGAAATCACACCCTACTACCTTCTTACCAGATCCATCTCCTATTCTGATGAAGTCAAAGCCTATGACTGTCACATCAAAAATAGATGATCTATTTCCGCTATACCTGCTTTTAGTCTATAAATAGACATAAGCTACTTGCCCACTATGCTTCCGCTGCTCCCACTGACTACAACAACTCTCTAGCAGAGTCATATACACGTGCACTTCTAACGCTAGTTTAGAACGACACTATACTCATCCTACTGCCGGGTCTCATGGTCTAGAATAGCAGCAATGGCAATTCTTGATAAACAAGAACCTCCCTGTCATCATATCTGAGAAGACCGAAGTGCCTCTCGGGTGCCTGAGATTACCCACCAAATCTGTGGAGTGGCTAATGGAATGTCGAAACCATTTGAATCCTCGGGTTCTATTAAATCTTCAGTGATCGTTTGTGGTTCTGGAATCACTTCCAGTTCTACCATACTCCCATTTCTGTTTTCTGAAAAAATCCATTTTACTAAAACTGTAGTGAGTCAAGAACAATATAAATGTTTATCTTCCTGTGTTAGTGTATATGCCCTAGGGGCCATTATTGTATCATACTAGTTTGTATATTACTTAATGGAAGCTTGGATATTCACATGTATATAACAGTCTTGCTAAACATGGTAGTATGCTACTTGGTTTTTTCTATCTTAATATGTGTGTATACGTATTGATAGAGCTATTAGGATCTTGCTTGACCACTAGCGTTGTGATGGCAGTCACACTAGTGGGGGCTGGGTAGTCTACAAGAACATCCTTATTCAGGTCCCTAGTCGTAGAATTATCGAGACAGGGCATCGATACTCCGGAGTAGACTAGTGTGTACGCTTCTCATCCCAGTTGGGGAGATGGTCTGTCCCACAGCCGTCAGTACGTCGTACTGGAGATAGTATGCAGGTGCTCGTTAGGTTACGGGTACACCGGACAGGACTCACAGGGAACTGTTGGTTGGTTTTATACCAGTCGTCAGTTAACAGTTCCCAGGTGACATGAGTACAGCGTAGTCCGCAGACTTGACACTGCTACTTCGTCTCGAGTGTGTCCCACTGTTCTTAGATTGCTACCCTACCACGGCTCAAAGGAGTCATGCAAACAGGTAGCAGTTGGGTGCAGTCCCGAGCACTTGGAGGCAGTGGCGGTTAGACAGGATTCGTCTCTCCCGGTATTGGGAGTTGATATCGCACTATGTCAGAGAGCCATTACGCAAAGTCTCTGGCCAGGGCAAGCGAGATTTGCTGGTAGGTTCCAGTAGTTTCTCAGGGTGTAATAGGCTTCACTCCGACACGACTTATACCGCTATTAGGGGACTGACACTTGCCGCCCCCTAGGCCCGATATGCGATAGTCTTAGACGAACAGAACGGACTGTACGGAGATTGTCACATCAGACTCGGTAGGAGTTCGGATGGGTTTCCTCATCGGCCTTCTTATCGACATCTACCTGGGGACCGTTACGTACAGCTACTGCTGCTTGCGTTCTCTGGTTAAACCCACTTCCAGCGTAGTAGTCGAGTATCTAGAGTCCCACATAGAGAGTTTCCCTGCTCCAGGCGAAACGATATAGAGGTCGTATGGTTTTACGACAAGGGTTCGGACGCATACGTGTGTTTACGCACGTACGACATCCGGACAGTTTTTACTAGCCGGCTTTGGTTTAAGCCAGTTTCTAGTATCCGGTTATTGGATTTATACAGTCTAAAGTTTTTCCGTGTTTTCACGGATTGGAGGGGCGTTCTCGTAATTACGCGAGAAGCTTCTAGAAGATGGTGACTTGGGGGGTTAAGGTGGCATATGCATTAAATGAGATTAGTGAGTCATTTGAGTGATTCATCCATGTCATTAATGCATCATAAATGCTTAATGACTCATGGAGATGAATCACCCTCTTGTATTTATGAAGCATGATTATTAATCCTTTATTTTCTTTTATTGGATAAATGATAATGCTTGATATATATTATGATAGATCATTATCACATCTCATTCTCTTACACACCTTCCCTCTCCTCAAGCTCTCTCTCTCTTCAAACCCTAATCCTCCCCTCTCATGTGTTGAGACCAAGGATTAGAATAGACTACTTAATCCTTAACCTTTCTCTATATTACCTAGGTTACTTAGATTAGCGATTTAAGAAACCTAGTTACCTCAAGTTAGAGGTGAAGCTTGTAGTAAAGCTCTGGGGTGGATCATCTACTACATAGAGAAGGCCGGAGAGGACGTGGAGAACGACAAGACGAAGGACACGGTTCTTTAGGTATAATCACTTATCATAGTAGTTAACTCTTCTATTGTTTCTTGTTAGTTATAGTTTAGCAAAGATTCTCAGTCAGTCGATGTTTACGCCTAAAACAAGATCGTTTTTCATTATTCCGCCTCCCCGCAAGTCGTGGGGTGTTGTACATCGACTTACAGTGGTATCAGAGCCTCGCTAAACAATAATTAACTCATTAGCAAAGTCATATGAATTTAGAACACAAAACGAATCAGAAAACGACCTCGATATCACAAGTTTCTGTCGAATTTAAAACGGGCTCTAAAAATTTTTCAGGTTGCTGCAGAATAACCTGCAGAGAATTGTAAGAACACTGGTGAAAAATGGGTTCCTGAATCGGCCATACAGCCGCGGAACCGCGGTCGATCCCACCGATCCGCCGCGGATCCGCGGCCGAGTTGGGGCCGATTCAACCCAGTTTCCACCAGTAACTCTTCTGTGATATTTTTGTATTTTCTGGAATGTTTATTTTCTGCTCAAGTCTCAGGTGCACAGAGAAGTTTTGGGAGTAGAATCTGATATGTTTGCTCGATCGAAATTGTAAGATGTTTGCTAATATGATTATATCTGTGATTGTATAATGTGGTCGTAAACCTCCCCTAACTGCTAGTATGTCGGTTGGCAGGGGTTGCACATTTCTGTAATGGTTTTTACTATTTGTGGTTGTGAACTGTATTGGACTGTTGTGATGATTAGCCGGGGTTTGAGATGGGTTGTTATATTCTTTCATTCGATGTAATTGTAATATGTTGTAATATTATTTTGCGGGGCGCATCCAGGTTGTGGTTGTAGCCACCGTTGTATTATTTCATTTTATTGTTTTTGCTCCTAGGATAGACCCAAGATGGGGTGCACAAACTACTGGGTACTTTGAAGTGTTTAGTGGCCTACTCACGTTGCTGAGGGAGACCGCTTCACTTCGGGTATTTGGCGGGTAGTTTGCCGTACCCGTAGGGGTCTAGGATGGGGTAATGTCTATTCATCACAACTGTGTAATCCGTCTTTTGTTGCAGGCTCTAAACAAACGCGGATTTCTTGGAAATCCAATAAAGTTCATATGAGATCTGGAATGCCTATTATTGCGTCAGACGAATGTACAATATCTATATATGATAGCTATTTAGATGCCACTTATGTTTTACACCCACGCTAGCCCAACCCCCGCTCTGCCGTTAGTTAAGTAACCTAACAGGTGATGACGGGACCCCATGGATAATGCGGATGGCATAAGAGGACGTTGTATTTTCGTTGTTTTCTGCAATGATAAGTTAAAGATGGGACGCATTATTTATAATGCAAAGAAAATAAACCAAAAAGTTGAATCGTTGGAACAATTTAAAAGAAACTACTCGGTTATTTTAAAACAGATGATATTTTTAATTGCGGAGCTTTAACCACTCCTTTTAAAAGCTATCAGGTTCCTTCGGTCATATCAAGTTCACTACGTTCACGGTTTCGCCAAAACCATTCGTAGCCCTCCGTCATTTCATTTGGGTATTCAATAGTATTCAAGCTATGCATTTTGGCCAAAGTCAAGGCATAGTGTTTGGTAGCTGCTGGGTTTTCATTTATTGCATAAGATAGATGAGTTAGTTTGGGACAGTCGTATTATTATTTAACCAAAGTCAGGGATATGTACGGATGGGTTCAAATTGACAAGATAATGACGGGTAGAACTTGACATGTGACTTATGACATTTTGACCAAAGCCAAGGTCATAAGAGCATGGGGCAAAAACCTATATCGGGAATTTCTAAAGAAACTGAAATTTGCAAAGAGTTACATACCATTTGGAGTTTGATGAATGTTGGTAGGATTCCTTCAACATTATCATACGATGATATTTGGATCCCGATCCTACTGTGAGTATATGCTACTCATCAGGATATTCGTCACTTAACGATCAATGCTATAAACCAAGTAGGTGTCAAGAAAGGTGTCAGCGGGGTTACGCCCCCAGAGAAAAGAGGTTATTTAATTAAGGAACTTCGCGAAAGCGTTGGAAAACCTCCCTCGAAGTACCGACACCAGCCTGGCTGAACGGTTAAGCAAGTATTGTACAGTGAGAATAGTCCTGTCTAATTCTTCTTTTATGGTTTGAGGAAGGATTCGAGAAACAGTGGGAGCCATCCAGTTTAGATAAATTAAAACCACTCTAAACTTGCAAGAGTATCATGCTAAAGAGTTTTCTTCTCTCTCTCCTAATTGCAGCGACTCTGAAAATGACTGGACTTAAGTTGCTTTTAGAGAAAAATATACTGACAGGGCCAAACTATAAAGATTGGCTGCGGAATGTCAAAATGGCTTTAACCTATGACAAATTGGGGTACGTCCTCACCGCTAAGGCACCTGCAGTCCCAGGTCCCAAATCCAGTAATGCGGATAAGGAAATCCGCAAAACCTAGGAATATGATTGCGCGAAAGCCAAGTGCATCGTGCTTACCTCGATGAACAATGAACATCAGAGGAGGCACGAGGATATGGAACTAGATACCATATTTCTCCATACAAAAGAACTTTATGGAGAGCAATCTCGTATAGCAAGATACGAGACCTCTAAGAACTTGTTTCGAGCGAGGTTGGCTGTCGGATCATCGGTAGGAGAACATGTCCTAAAGATGATCGGCTACATAGAAGAGCTCGCAGACCTTGGGACGACTTTGGATAATGAGCTCTATACAGACCTTATTCTCCAGTCCCTTCCTTCCACCTACGCCCAGTTTATTCTGAACTTCAACATTCAAAGAAAAGATGTTGAACTTCCGGAACTCCTTAACATGTTGAGGAGTGCAGAGGGCACCTTGCAGAAGGCAAGGGAAACACCCGCTATGTTTTTTATCGGTGCTTCTTCTTCAAGGTCCAAGGCTAGGGCCAAATGAAGGAAAAAGAAGGCCGCCACCAAACCTAGAGGAGGTGTTAGTAAGGTGGGAGGGAAGAGAAAGAAAAAGTTTGCGGTACCGGTAGTGACCCAGGATGAGTGCTTCCATTGTCACAAGGAAAGGGCACTGGAAAAAGGATTGCAAGGCGTGGAACGCCAAGAACCAGGAACCGAAGCAAGCTGTGGCTTCGACTTCAGGTGTGTTTGTAATTGAGAATTGTCTGTCAATCAACTTTACTTCCTGGGTATTGGATACCAGATCAGGATCTCATATTTGCAATTTATTGCAGGCACTGAGAAACCGTAGAGTGCTGAAGGATGGTGATATGACCCTGATGGTTGCTAACGGAGCTAGAGTGGGAGCTGTGTCCGTAGGGGATTATCACCTGGGATTGACGAGTGGACATATTTTGGTTTTACATAACTGTTTTTGTTTACCCAGCTTAACGTGTAATATTATATCTGTTTCTTTGTTATCAAATAAAGGTTATGATTTCACGTTTGTAAGTGATGTTGTTAACATCCACCTTAATCATAGTTTGATTGGGTCCGGTACACTGGAAAACGGTATATATGTTTTAAACCAACTCCAAATTTTCAATGTCCAGAACACACTAAAAAGAAAGTCTCCAGATTTAAATAAAGCTTTCTTATGGCATTGTAGACTCGGTCACATCAATGAGAGAAGATTGACTAAGTTACATAGAGAAGGATATTTGGACTCGTTCAAATATCAAACTTATGCCACTTTTCAATCTTGTCTCAAAGGAAAGATGACAAAGACTCCATTTACTGGATAAGAGTAAGAGCGAGCGAGCTCTTAGGACTCATACACAGCGATGTATGTGGTCCAATGACTACACATGCAAGAGGTGTTTTTTCTTATTTCATTACTTTTATGGATGATTACTCAAGGTACGGATTCATTTATCTGATGAAACATAAATCCGAGGCTTTTGAGAAATTCCAAGAGTACAAGAATGAAGTAGAAAACCAAACCGGCAAAAGTATTAAGACACTAAGATCTGATCGAGGTGGTGAATACTTAAGTGCCGAGTTCCTAGGTTACCTAAAAGAGAAAGGAATTCTCTCTCAGCTTACTCCTCCATACACTCCACAGCATAATGGTATATCGGAGAGACGGAATCGAACCTTATTGGATATGGTACGTTCCATGATGAGTAATGCTGAGTTACCGCAATCTTTCTGGGGTTATGCGCTAGATTCAGCGGCATATCTTCTGAACAAGGCTCCTACCAAGACTGTGCCTACCACCCCATATCAGATGTGGAGTGGAAAGAAACCCCATCTTCAGCATATGAAGATATGGGGATGTCCAGCTTTTGTTAAAAAGCAGCATGTGGACAAGCTCGAGGCACGATCAGTAAAGTGTAAGTTTGTGGGATATCCAAAGAACTCCAAGGGATATTATTTCTATTACGCAGAGGAACAAAAGGTTTTTGTTTCTCGTAATGCCCATTTTCTAGAACAACAGTTTTTAGAAAAGGAAATAAGTGGGAGCGAAATAGAACTGGAAGAAATTCCAGAACCGCAAACTAATACTGAAAGTTTGGTAGAACAAGTAGTTCAAGAAGAACAAGTCATTCCCGCACCCCTCCGCAGGAGTAGTAGGCCGTCTCATCCGCCTGAGAGATACTTCGGTTTTCTCATAGATGGGGATAGAGAGGATTGCATCATAGATGATGATGAACCTACTGGCTTCCAGCAGGCCATCCAGAGCGGCGACTCGGTACGATGGCTAGATGCAATGCGGACCGAAATGGAGTCCATGTACACCAATAAAGTATGGACTTTGGACTTTGCTCCAGATGGGGTAAAACCCATAGGATGCAAATGGATCTTCAAGAAAAAGATTGGTGTAGATGGACAGGTGGAAACCTATAAGGCTAGACTTGTTGCAAAGGGTTTTCGTCAAAGACCTGGTTTGGACTATGACGAAACTTTTTCTCCAATGGCTATGCTCAAATCCATTCGGGTCCTTCTTACTATTGCTGCCTTCCATGATTATGAAATCTGGCAGATGGACGTAAAGACAGCTTTTCTGAATGGAAATTTAGAAGAGTGCGTCTATACGGATCAGCCAGAGGGTTTCAATCAGAGTGGGAGCAGCGGGAAAGTATGCAAGTTTCTTAAGTCCATTTATGGGCTAAAGCAGGCATCGCGGAGTTGGAACATCTGTTTTGATAAAACAGTCAAAGAATATGACTTTATCAAAAATCCAGATGAACCATGCATATATAGTAAAGTTGTAGCACGAACTGTCGTATTCCTCGTCTTGTATGTGGATGACATTCTATTGATAGGAAATGACATTCCTATGCTACAATCTGTCAAAGGATTCTTGTCACACAGGTTCTCCATGAAAGACCTGGGTGATGCCTCTTACATTCTGGGGATCCGGATCTATCGTGATAGATCCAAGAGGATGTTGGGACTTTCGCAGTCCAGGTATATCAACACTGTACTGAAAAGATTCAGTATGGAAGATTCTAAGCGCGGTAATCTACCGGCTTGTCACGGAATCACCCTATCCAAAGAGATGTCTCCCAAGACTGATTTGGAAAGGGAACGCATGTCTATTATACCCTACGCTTCTGCGGTAGGCTCTATAATGTATGTGATGTTGTGCACCAGACCAGATGTAGCTTACGCATTGAGCGTGGTAAGCCGGTATTAGTCAGACCCTGGGGAGAAGCACTGGATAGCAGTAAAGAACATTCTCAAGTACCTGAGGAGGACTAAGGAGATGTTTTTGGTTTACGGCGGAAAAGACCTCAGGATGGAGGCCTATGCTGATTCCGGCTTCCAGAGTGATAAGGACGATTCCAAGTCCATGTCAGGTTATGTCTTTACCCTCAATGGAGGGGCGGTGTGCTGGAAGAGTTCCAAGAAGGACACCGTTGCTGACTCGACGATGGAAGCGGAGTATATTGATGCTTGCGATGCCGCAAAAGAAGCGGTCTGGATGAAGAAGTTCCTAACAGAACTTCAGGTGGTTCCTACCATTGTTGATCCAATACCTTTGTATTGCGACAACAACGGAGCTATAGCTTTAGCGAAGGAACCAAGGTCCCATCAGAAGTCCAGATACATCTTAAGGCGGTATCACCTGATCAGGGAGATCATTGATCGTTAGGAGATCGAGGTTCGGAGAGTTGCTACTGAAGAGAACATTGCTGATCCATTCACAAAGGCCCTACCTCAGATTCAGTTCGAGAGGCTACTCGAGATCATCGGTCTTCGATATGCCAGTACATGGCCCTAGTGCAAGTGGGAGATTGTTAGTGTATATGCCCTGGGGGCCATTATTGTATCATACTAGTTTGTATTTTACTTAATGGAAGCTTGGGATATTCACATGTATATAACAGTCTTGCTAAACATGGTAGTATGCTACTTGGTTTTTTCTATCTTAATATGTGTGTATACGTATTGATAGAGCTCTTAGGATCTTGCTTGACTACCAGCGTTGTGATGGCAGTCACACTGGTGGGGGCTGGGTAATCTACAAGCACAAACTTATTCAGGTCCCTAGTCATAGGATTATCGAGACAGGGCATCGATACTCTGGAGTAGACTAGTGTGCACGCTTCTCATCCCAGTTGGGGAGACGGTCTGTCCCACAGCCGTCAGTACGTCGTACTAGAGATAGTATGCAGGTGCACGTTAGGTTACGAGTACACCGGACAGGACTCACAGGGAACTGTTGGTTGGTTTTATACCAGTCGTCAGTTAACAGTTCCCAGGTGACATGAGTACAGCGTAGTCCGCAGACTTGACACTGCTACTTCGCCTCGAGTGTGTCCCACTGTTCTTAGATTGCTACCCTACCATGGCTTAAAGGAGTCATGCAAACAGGTAGCAGTTGGGTGCAGTCCCAAGCACTTGGAGGCAGTGGCGGTTAGACAGGATCCGTCTCTCCCGGTATTGGGAGTTGATATCGCACTGTGTCAGAGAGCCATTACGTAAAGTCCCTGGCCAAGGCAAGCGAGATTTGCTGGTAGGTTCGAGTAGTTTCTCAGGGTGTAATGGTCTTCACTCCGACACGACTTATATCACTATTAGGGGACTGACGCTTGCCGCCTCCTAGGCCCGATATGCGATAGTCTTAGACGAACAGACCGGACTGTACGGAGATTGTCACATCAGAATCAGTAGGAGTTCGGATGGGTTTCCTCATCGGCCTTCTTATCGACATCTACCTGGGGACCGTTACGTACAGCTAGTGCCGCTTGCGGTCTGTGGTTAAACCCACTGCCAGCGTAGTAGTCGAGTCTCTAGAGTCCCACACAGAGAGTTCCCTACTCCAGGCGAAACGATATAGAGGTCGTATGGTTTTACGACAAGGGTTCGGACGCATACGTGTGTTTACGCACGTACGACATCCGGACAGTTTTTACTAGCCGGCTTTGGTTTAAGCCAATTTCTAGTATCCGGTTATTGGATTTATACAGTCTAAAGTTTTTCCGTGTTTTCACGAATTGGAGGGGCGTTCTCGTAATTACGCGAGAAGCTTCTAGAAGATGGTGACTTGGGGGTTAAGGTGGCATATGCATTAAATGAGATTAGTAAGTCATTTGAGTGATTCATCCATGTCATTAATGCATCATAAATGCTTAATGACTCATGGAGATGAATTACCCTCTTGTATTTATGAAGCATGATTATTAATCCTTTATTTTCTTTTATTGGATAAATGATAATGCTTGATATATATTATGATAGATCATTATCTCATCTCATTCTCTTGCACACCTTCTCTCTCCTCAAGCTCTCTCTCTTCAAACCCTAATCCTCCTCTCTCATGTGTTGAGACCAAGGATTAGAATAGACCACTTAATCCTTAACCTTTCTCTATATCACCTAGGTTACTTAGATTAGCGATTTAAGAAACCTAGTTACCTCAAGTTAGAGGTGAAGCTTGTAGTAAAGCTCTCGGGTGGATCATCTACTACATAGAGAAGGCCGGAGAGGACGTGGAGAACGACAAGACGAAGGACACGGTTCTTTAGGTATAATCACTTATCATAGTAGTTAACTCTTCTATGGTTTCTTGTTAGTTGTAGTTTAGCAAAGATTCTCGGTTAGTCGATGTTTACGCCTAAAACAAGTTCGTTTTTCATTATTCCGCCTCCCCGTAACTCATGGGGTGTTGTACATCGACTTACATCCTGATGGTAGAAATTTAACCCTCGTCAAAGCCCGGGATAACCCATAAACTGCCATTACTGAAACGTGCCTCGAGTTTATCCAGATTCTGGTTTTAAGAATCAGCCAGACAACTCCCTACATCTTAAGATATAAATTGATTCTATATTTATCCAATATAGAAACAAAAGCACTAATTTAATTGGAACCAGATTCAAAATCATGCAGCTGTCTCCAGTGCATGTCAACCAAATGGAAAGAGGCCAATCAACATTACTCATCTAGGAGTGCATTCATATATTAGTGGCCTGAAAGAGAAGCAAGTTTTCAAAACTATTACTATCAACGAAATACCAAACACAAGTATTTACATATTCGACCTCCTCGAAGAATCCTGATCCTTCCAATAAATGGTTCTCTACTTTATTCTTATACCTATAACTTCTCAATATCTGGACCTTGCATTTCAACGAAATACTTGTCCAGGACTGGAGAAGTCACAAGTAAACAGAATATAGTACGAGTACCAACCCCTTTGTCCTAATGGACATTGGACAACATACAATACTTTGTATAAGTCCACTAAGTTTTTAATAACTCAAACCTTGTGTGTCGTAGGTCGAAAGCTGTACTATGGTTAAGAAGAATTACACCGCTGTTGAATGCACCTTACCTAACCATCAACTGATATAGGTAAATGTCACAGACATAATTTCAAAAAGTTATATCTCACTTTATAAAATAAACGTACAGATATTTCAGTTTGAAACTGGTGCATAATTACGGATATTCAAAACCAATAATTTGTCATCCGGCAAAACCCAGGTGATTTCCTCAAATATCACCAATTATAACGAATTCCGATATAATGAGGATCTAATCACCCAATTCCCAATATCTTACTCCTACTCACTATCTGTAATAATATACAGATGTGAGAAACTGATCTGGTAAATACATACCTTGGAGTTAGATTCCAATTGGGAAAACAGTTTTCAATTAACATCGCACAGTCGGACTGAAACATGAAAATGTTTCAAAAGGGGTTAACTGGTATTCCTAGTAACGCCTCTTCCACTATCCTGATTCATGACAGTAACCATATACTTACATGCTCTCACTCCAATCCCTTTATTATGTATTTACTTATTATCTTCTGTACACCTTCTTCAGGCTAATTGGTTTTCTTCCTTCCTACCCTTCGGCACCAGCCTAAGGTTTGGAAGAAGACTATCCAGTAAGCGTAATTAGTGTACTCTCCTAATCGTAGGAGCCCTCACAACCTAAGAGAAGGTAATGGGAAAAAGACATTTGAATAAGCCTATTCTATTTCTCCTGAACCGGAAACCATTCTCGAATCTGGAACGATTTCCTTCGAGTTCGTATGTAACTATACGATGGCATATCTAATAGGAGTGGATATCCATAGTGATACGGAGTGTTCTGGAGAAATCCAAATTGGATGTGGGAGTGGCAGAGGTATACACCGTTTTTTCATGAATTATGGTGGCCGCAATTTTCTTTGCCCTTAATCTAATCCCTTTATATGTCTTTACTTATTACCTTTTGTACACCACACTTAGGCTTAATTAGTTTTCTTCCTTCCCTACCTATCGGCACCTGCCTATGGTTTATAAGAAGACTATCTAATAAGCTCAATAGGTGTACCCTCTCCTAATCTTAGGAGCCCTCACAATCTGAGAGAAGGTAAAGGGAAAAGACAACCGAATAATCTCATTCAATCTTTCCAGAACCAGAATCCATCCTCGAATCTGGAACAAGTTCCTTCGAGTTCGTATGTAACTATACGATGGATTTATCCAATAGAAGTGGATGTTCGTAGTGATACGAGGTGTTCTGGAGAAATGCAAAGGTGATATAGAAGTGGCAATGATGTATGCGGCACCGTGACATTCCAAAAGCCAAAGTGTTTTAAGAAGGTTCGGTTAACTTAGTTCATGAGTTTTAGTCAAGGGTCGAGCCATGGTCGCTGCCAAAGAGAGAGAGAAAAGAAACACTCAGCGTGTACTCTAACATAGATTAGAATGGTTAATCACTTTATCTAATCAGGATGGCTCCCACTATTTTCTCGAATTCTCCTCCAAACCCAAAAGGAGAATTAGTCGGAATCACCCAAAGAGTAATCCTACTCATTAGTGGGAATCGGGATCTAACTATCATCGCATGATAACTTGATGGAATCCACTCAAGTCACCACACTCCGGAAGGTATGCGCATGCTTGGAAAGTTTCCTGTATGTTTGAAACCCCCGATGTGATTTTTTACCCCAAACGGTTTATGACCTTGACTTTGGCCAACAAATCATAACTCGCAAGTCAAGTTCTACCCGTCATTATCCTCATTGATTTAGACCCACCCGCACACACCCTTGACTTTGGCCAACAAAGTGGTATGAATATCCTAAACTAATGCATATCCATGAAACGGACAAGCAACACACAACTACTGCACACGATGCCTTGACTTTGGCCAACAAACACCGCGCGAATACTATGTGCTACTTGTCCGAAATGACGGAGGGCTACGGCTGGTTTTTGGCGAAAAACCTTTAATGTAATGAACTTGATATCGTTGAAGGAATCCAAGTGATTTTACAAAAGAATAGTGGAGAAAACGTTTGCTAAAGAGGTCACTCCCGGTGAAGGGATCTCGGCTCTTTCCTCGTCGAATGTGGTGCAGGATATTCCAAACTGAACACCATGGTGCAAAGCAAAAGGAAATGACTATAGTGAAGTTATTATGTTGACGCAAACTTTTACTCAAGGGGTCACTTCCGATGAAGGGATCTCGGCCCTTGCCTCGTCGAATGAGGTGCAGGATATTCCCAATCGAACACCACTGTGCAAAACAAAAGAGAACGTTTGTAATGTTAGTTTTTAGAAATTTGGTTCCAACAACATTATATATAGGTTTGTTTTATCCTTGCATTGATAAGAATCAACGCAGTCCCATCAATTAACATATCACACCAGAAAAGAACGAAAAATTAAATGTACGTATATGCCATCCGCATTTGCCATTGGGTCTTATCATCACCCGTTAGGTTACTTAACTAACGACAGAGCGGGGACTGAGCTAGCGCAGATGCAAAACATATATAACATCTACTAGTATATATAAATATATATATATATATAACATTCGTCCCAGACATGATATAAACAACATCACAGAAGCATCACAGAAGTAACACAGAATTGTGGATAATCTTGGAGCCCCGGGTTTCACTTGAGCCACAAATGAGACCCGACATTCCCTATCGTGTGGATAGCCTGTGCAATGATAACCTAGACCCCTACAAGCGCGGTAAGTTACCCGCAAAAACCAGAAGTGAGGCAACCCCCTTCAACAATGTGAATGGTTCACCCAGCACTTCACGGAATCCGGTAACTTGAGTACCCCTCCGTGGGTCAACCTATCCCCCCAACGAGTGTGACGAATAGCCTGCCAATTTTAGAGTAAGGTCCCCCCATCTCAATGCCATGAGATGCGGACCCGTTGCCCTCTAGAACCCAACTATTCATGCACTCCATCGCGGGGTAATCCTAGTACAGAAAAAAAAAATATGTACAAGGGTGACATCGATCTCAACTCGGTCATGCCCCAAACGAATAATATACAAACTGGCAGTGACGGCAGTCCACATGTCGGACGCTTGCCCCGCAATATCAAATGTACAAATGAAACTAAATTGTACTAACATTACACCATAGCTATCCACCACGACGATCCAACCACAACACAGTACAACACAGAATATCAACGTGAATGTCACGTTCGCAAACCCGTCTAAAAGAACTATAGCAATTAGACAAGTTGTACCGATCTAATGACAATCACGGTCGCAGATAGTAATGTAAGTACTGATAAACATTTAAACAGTGCTAAATTATCGACTTCAAAACACCCCGAATTGTCCCTGAACAACAGATAACATAATATCCAAAATGGGCAAAACTAGCAATACCATTGAACCAATATTCCAAAGACCAGACAACACCCAAAATACGAAGTCCAAAATCACTACTATGGTCGGACAACTCAGAAAATGTGAGCATGTGCTAGGGTCAAAACGGGTGGAATGGGTTAGTATTTGGGGTATGTTCTATTGGTCATATAAGAAGTCTTTTGCGGTTGCTAAAATTTTTTTTTGGAGACATTGAAAATCGACAGAAACTGAAATCAGCAGTGCACAGTTTTGGGATTGTTTCGATTTCGATACTTTAACAGTGTCTAAATTAGCTAGCTAAGGGTTTAAAACCAGGCTATGATAACATGTTGGGTTACGGCAGCGCCCCGGCCATCAAACCGTGGCCAAATGCGGAAATTTTATTTTACTAAATAGGCGCTACCATTACCCGATGCCCGGATCTACCTTAAACCCTAAACTAGTAAGCTATAAAAAGAAGTTAGAATGGTTATACCGAGTTGATCCGTGTCTGTCGGTCTTAAACCATCATCCCCAAGCTCCTAGTGGCTCCTTGATCGAATTTGGTCGCCGGTCTTCCTCCATCTACGATGATCCACCTGAGGGAAACGGCGAAAGCTTCAGCCTCGTCGAGCGAGGCAACCGACGCTCTAAAGTTGCTAGCAATGGAGAGTGGAGGTGTAGAAATGTGTCACTATAATTTTCTCTCATCGCATATGCTCAATGAGCAACCATAGAAGATGAAGAAGGAGGTGAGGAAACATGTGGCATGAGCAACTAAAGAAAATGGCTAAGTGTTTTCCAAGTAAGAATGAGAGAGTGGAGAAAAACAAGTGTAGAAAACCAAATGAGCCAAGCCCCATCATAAGATGGCTGTCCCCTCTCTCCTCACAATCATGCACAAAAAAAAAATATCTCCACAATTTTCCATAAAACAATAAAGACCCATGCCTCTCTACATGTCCAAGACCCATGCTCATGCCACCTCACTCCTCCACCTCATTTGTGAAACAAATGAATTTCCATAAAAGGAAAATCATACAAATGAGGTGTCCACTTCTAGAAGCTATTCCGTATAAATACGGAATACAACCCGGTACATGTATCGAAATATATATTCGCGTATTTATACAAAAATACGAATAGCCAAGAGAGAAAATGAATAGTGAACAATAATACTAGAATATATATATACACACACATATATAAATTATTAAATCAAAACCTGTCCGATTAAAGTCTATGCAGCATGTGCACATATTTAATCGGACACCTGTATGTACCAATATACGTCATCTACACCATATCGCCTGAACCATGAAAACCCTTTGTGTGGGACTCTAAAGACTCGTCAATACGCTGGCAGTGGGTTTAACCACAACTACGTCGGCGGCACTAGGTGTACGTAATGGCTATCCAGGTATTGAGCGAAAGGGAGGACGACGAGCAAACTCATTCTGAATACCTACTAAGCCTGATGGTGACAATATCCATACAGTCTGGTCTGTTCGTCTAAGAGTATCGCATATCGAGTCTAGGAGGGTGGATTAAGTCAGACCTCTAAAAACGCGACATTTAGTGTCGGCATGAAACTCATCACCACCTGAGAAACTATCGATCCTGGATCGGTAATTCTCGTCCACCATGGCCATGGATTTCTAGTGATAGCCACCCGTGAACCACGCGAAATCAACCCCCAATACCGGGAGAGACGAATCCCCGACGATCCGATCACTGCCTCCATGTGGCTCGGGACTGTACCCAACTAAAACCTGTTTGCACGACTCATTTGAGCCGTGGTAGGATAGTAATCAAAGCACAGTGGGAACTCACACGAGACAAATGACAATCTCAGGTCGACAGACTAACCTGTACATATGTCACCTGGGAACTGCTATCTGACAATAGGTATAATACCAACTAGCAGGTTCCCGGCGAGTCCATCCAGTGTACTCATAACCCAATGAGCACCTGTATACTATCTTAGGTGAACAAACTAACACCAATGGCTTGTGAGACCTAGCCACCGCCCCTCGTCGGGGTCTCGATCAGTATACACTAGTCTACACTGGAGTATCGATGCCCTGTCTCACGTATATGATCACTATCATAATTCTGGTAGTCAAGCAAGAATCCAATGGGCTCTATCAATATGTAATAGTGATGATAAAGACAAACCAGATAGTATACTATCATCTCGAGTAAGACTGTTCTACCGGTATAGGTCCTCACTCAATCATCATAATCACCTGCCCGCGACTATAATAATTGCCTTGAGGGCACTATAGCCAACAGCCTTATTGTCCGGAGAGGACGTGACTGCTCAGTGGGATGGTTACAATAATGTGATCTACGGGATAGATCAGGCAAAACAGGTCAAACCACCATACCGGAACAAGTTAAGAATATTTTACGAGCTTCCGTACTGGTCAACAAATTTAGTGCGTCATTGTCTGGACGTCATAAACATAGAGAAGGGAGTATCCGAGCACGTACTCAACTTCCTTCTTTGTAAAGACGGAAAATCGATAGAAAACCTCCATACTCGGATTGATCTTCAGGACTGGGAAATTAGAAGTGAATTGCATTCTAAACCAATAGCAGATAAACCGGGAAAGTTTGTACTTCCCAATTCCACGTATCATATGTCACAACCGGAGAAGAAAAAGTTCCTGCAAGTGTTGCATGATTTGAATGTTCCCACAGGTTTCTCAGGATCATTTAGCAAAAAGATAAAAATTGTGAAAGGCAAGATCGATGGGCTGAAAAGTCATGATCACCATGTTATTATGGAGCACTTTCTCCCATTAGCCCTCAGGACTTCCCTTCCCGAATCGATTGGTCTAGTAATCAATGTCCTTTGTTGCTTTTTTAGAGAATTGTGCGATAAAATCATGGATGTTGTGACGCTGGAGAATCTAGAAAATTCTATTTCATTGATACTTTGCAAGCTTGAGCATATTTTGCCACCGTCATTCTTCGATATCATAATACACCTTATGGTTCATCTTGCAACCGAGACTAAGTTTGCTGGACCGGTACAATATCGATGGATGTATCCCGTCGAAAAGTACGTGGAATTTTTCGTTTCACACATTTTGTAAAATTATAGTTGATTCAAGTTCAAGTTCGTCAGCAAAAAGTTCTTCAAAACTTTTATCAATGGTGTGATTGAACATTTTGCTGTCAAAGAGTTTTGTGCCAGAATTTATCCTACTTGATTCATCAAAAATCATTGAGGTAGAGGACTCAAAAAACTCATCTACCTCTGTTTCAAAAATATCCAATTCAAGTTGAATTTCTGGTATTATTGAACTTGAATTAACGGATTGTGATTCATCAAAACTCACTGAAACAATAGGAACAGAAGAAGAACCGGAGAAAATAGAAGGTGAAATGGGTAAACAAATTGGTGTGTCGAGTGTTGCTGTACCAGATGTGGAAGATGGAGGCTGTATTTCTTCGGGTATACCTTTATCATCAACTTCAAGACATATTTGGGGTTCGGGAAGAATTAAAGGCTCAAGATGATGACCACAAGGAAGTGAAAGGATTTGATGAATTGGTGGGACAAAATCATCCAAAATTTTGGGTTCATCAATCAATATATCCCCAACGTCAATCACCTCATTCAAGTGAAGGTTAAAATTCTCAAACACCTCATCAAAAGTATGGTTTTCAATCAGTTTTGGTTCAAGAGTGGAGGTGTAGAGATCATAAGGGTTGGGTATGGTTTCACTTGAAATGGACCCTTCACAGTTGGGTAAATCAAACACTACAAAGTCACACAACTTATGAGACATTCTATTTGGTGTACTTGATGAATCTATAAAACTGGAGTTGTGGATTTCAGTTTGGAATGGGGAGGTTTGATTAGGAAGGGTATACAGTTCTGTCTCACTACCCAAATTCTCATTTTGTCCTATGCCCAAATCATATACTGAAATTTTTTGGGCAGGTTTGAAATTCTTTGCTTGCATCCGCTCTGTTGTTTCCTTCCTAATTTGGTTCGACAATTCCAGAAATTTTTCTAATGTCTGCTCCAGACTAGTTTTGGATTCATAAGGGGTTTCAGTATAAGATTGAAATTCCTGTGGATAATTAAAACTCCCAAATGACTGATTAGAAGAACTGTCTAGAGAAGGTGGAAAAGTCGAATTGGATTGATAAGAATAGAATGGTTGCGAAAATTGGGTGGGAGTAGGATCAATATTATGATAAGAAGAATATTGATATGGGCTGGTTGGTTGGCTATTTTCAATAGACATCTTATATGTCACAAACCGCCTATCAAACTCTTCTTTGGACAGTGGTGGTGATGGTTGATATTGGTCCGGGTTGAAACTTTGGCCTCTAGCCGTAGCTATATGCTCAGCAATGGACATTCGTCTAGGGGCTTCCTCACTCTGGGTATGAACTGAAACAGGTGTAGAATTAGGATACGGTTGATAAGACCTAGACTGAGGTGGCCAACTATTTCTTCCCTCTTGTTCTATATGATCTCTTAAGGACATGGAAGAGCCGGACGGTATACCGAAGGGATTACGAAAACAAGAAATATCTGGTTGTGGACAGCAAAGCTCGGCAAGTGTTCTTCTGTTTAGGTCACCCATTATAAGAAGAGAAGAAGGGGGAAGGGGTAAAAAGGGGAGAAAATAATTTGTTTGTTTTGAAAATGACGGATTTAGACAAATCACACAAAAATGCACAAACAACCCTAGAACTATGGTTACCTAGGTCCAGTCTCTAGACCGCTCCTAGACTTCCAAAGGACAAGCCGCAGGATAAATCCTCTACCGCCTCTTTACTACCCTTGTAGCCAGATATGTTCCAGGTGAGTGGGAGGCTCCCTACTACGAAAGTAGTGGTCCTAATTAAGTAACCACTCGCCTTAGACACACTTGCCTAGACACCACAAAAGTAATGCGGATAAGCGATAGATTACCCACGACCTTCCTCTGTCCTTATTGAGCACGACAGACCTTAGAGTCTGGTCTAGATATTTTTTAAATTAATGTAGGGTTGATGCAGATGCTCGGTTTGTGATTTGTGGGGCGTAGGAAGGATGATGAAATCCCCACCTAATCTGGTTTTGGTCTTTGCCCCTTAAAAATCCGTATTAAAATATGCAAAAACAAACCGCAAAAAAGAACTTACAAAAAAAATTTTGAGCGGCGATATTTTTGCAAAGAATTCTGCAGAAAAGATATTTTATTGGATTTCAGAAGAGAGAGAAAGATATAGAAAATATACCGGAGAAGTTTGCAGCCCTAAATCCCCTAACTGGCCGCGCTTCCGCCGCCGATGTGCACTTCCGGCCGCGGTTCCGCCTCAAGGAAGAGGGATCAGGTGTTGATTTTTGCTGCGTGGCCTCCTGCACTCCTCTGGATCTTGATGAACGTCTCTGTCACTCTGTATCCTCAAGTCTGTGACTCCAGATTCCCTCGCAAAATTCACACACTAATCGTTAAATATACAATTTGCAGTTTTGTTTTATTTATGATATAGATCGTATAAGAATTCAACACAAATAGTAAGACTAAAAAATTACGCACGTCTCCCCGGCAATGGCGCCATTTGATTGGTTCGAAAAAGTGTTTGTAGTAGTTAACCGCAATCAGAACGGTGTCGCGCGTAGCTAGACCGAGGTGAGTACGGGTCGTCCTCAGGGAAACGTTGAATATTTTAATCTTACTTTAGATGTGTTGAAAGAGAGAGGAGGAATAAAGAATATTGAAGAAAGGTCTCTAGGATCTAGATCTACGTTAAACAAGAATGCAAAATATAGATCTAGATTAACTACGGATGTAGGTTTATATAAGAAGAGGGCTTGTAGGATTCGTTAGGATTTAGTAGTTATGGATGATTAATTAAAAATTACTCTTTTTATCCTTTAATAGATTTAAAACTAGAACGACGGTGATGCGTGTAGATTAGGGTTTCTGGAGGAAAAAAAATCCCACTCTTAACCCTTATCTCGACACGGAACTCCGTTCATATCTAGCCTTTACCAAAACAATCATTAATCTAATCTCTAATCGCAGTCGGGACTAACAATGAATTGTTAGCGCGCCCGATTAGGATATTAATGATTCTTTTGATAAAGTTTATAAACTTTATAGGACTTAAAAAGAGTTTAGAGATGTTCATCATCCATTAGCCTACCATAATCCTACGAATCCTAACAAGCGGAGAATTACTCGCGCGTGTTGGGAGAAAAAGAGATGGAGAGAAAATGCATAATTAAACTACGAAGAAATAGAATAAGAAAAAGAAAGCTACCTTTATTAATCAATAATATTCATTACACTTTGATTCCTTAGAAAATGATTACAAAGACTAGTTTGCTTCTCGATCTCTTCCAAGGAGGTAGACGAACAGTTGATGATCAGTCTGGATTCGTGAGCCGTCTTGGACTTCGTGATCTCGTCGACTTGATGATTTTTCCAAGAGGCTCTCGGTCCATATTTATAGTCCAAAGCCAGAAACCTTTGCTTCCAAATATGGAAGCTAACTGTAGAGATTTTCGCCAAAAATTTGCAACATGTGAATCTTCAAGATTGTCGCGGATCCGCGGCCCAAGGGGGGTATGGCCGCGGATCCGCGGCCATTCAATCTCAGCCCTCGATCATTTTTCTGGGTCTCTGTCTTTATGACATTTGGCGATCCTTGGATCCTTTGTATCATGGAAATCTTCTCGTGGTTGCTGCCAGACTTGGTCTCCAAGTTTTTCTTTCTTAATTAGGCAAGTTTTCTTTAACAACTTGATTTCCTTGATTTTAGTCTTGAAAAATCCTGCACAACTTGGAAAAATTCTGCACAACAACTCAAATAATAATTAGTAGACTTTGTTCTACTAGGATTTGGTCAATGATATTATTTGCATATATTTTCCTACCAAATGCTAATTATAATATATCAACACATGGAAAATATTAATTTATAGATAAACCCTAATATGTATGATATATTATAATAAAGACCTTTTTTAATATGAAAATGGTAGGAAAAATGTAATAACAAATGTGCAGTTTTATCAACTTAACAGTTGTCATTGTGTACCAGCGGCCACGAATCTACATTTGAACCCCGGGGAGCATACCTCCTCAAGAAGGAACGTCGGGTTGAAAAAACCATACTAGAGGCATCCTGGCGTATCGGCATGCATGATTTCTGTATTTTTCCTTTGGCAAGTAATTTGTATCGCTTTTTATGTCTTCTTATCTTCATAAACTTTGCAGGGACATCAGCAATGGCAGAGAATCTGAGCGCACGTCGCGTCCTGACTGTGGACTCTGTAAATATCCCCGATGAGACACCAGTAGGTGTGGAGGAGGTCTTTATAGTTTCTATTCCTGCCGTGGAGCTTCCTTCGGTTGCCTCTGTTCCCCCGGTGTCCGTTCTCATGGAAGAGGTGCCCTTACAGGCTGTAGATTTAATAGACATTTCCGGTGATGGCCTGGAAATTGCGGAATAGGTAATTGAGATCGTCGTCCCTGAAGTGGCGGTCGTCGCCCCTTAACTGGAAGCTGTCAAACCAGCAAATGTCTCCGATGATGTTCCTTAGGGAATGGAGGAGGCTGCCGAAGCTGCTATCCCTCCGGCTCAAGGCGGGAAGAGTATCGAAGATAGTCTTCTTATTTTGCTTTAATGATCTCTCTATTTTCTAACTTATTTTGTATTTTCAGAATTGCGAGGATTTGCAGAGTCCATCGTGAATTTATCTCCCAGAAAATCCTTTCAGCATCTGCTCGAGATGGCTGCCCCACAGGCAATATCCCCACAAAGCATCGTCCTCTCTTCTGGGCAAGATTGGGTTGATCTGACCCCTTCATCGTATTATTATTATTTCGTATAATGATTCCAATATTTCTTCTGCAGTTCTGGAAGCTGGTGACGAAGTTGAGATCCTCGACGGGCCTGGGGATTTGTCCAATCCTCCTTGCATGACCGTGGGTAAGTAAGACTTTGACGTTGCTTTATATATTCTTTGGGCGTAAATCTCATAGATTGTTCATAGATATTGACAGCCTTGCTCGCTCTTGTCCTGCTGGAGTCTCGCATCATTATGCCACCAGGTCCTTATGCCCTACGCGCATCTGAATGGATGGCGAAGCAAAGCCTTCACTCCTTGTCAGCTCTCAACGAAGATCTTCGTGCTGGTAGCTCGATCACAGCCGAAGAATTTTCTTCCGAAGCCAACATTTCTCTGCCCTTTATTGCCGCCTACCATGATGAAACATTGGTGCATGTCTGGGTCGAGTTTTGTCATCGAGTGGAGGCTTGTTTACATGATCTCAAGTGCACACGCCTTCCCTCTGAGGTTGTGGATGCAAAGACGAGCTTGCGGGGGCTGATTGGACGGTGCGTCGCGAATCTTCAATCATGTGAGAAGAGGCTTAACCGGAAATTCTCGCAGGGGGAACTGGCCTCGAATGCTTTGGGGGAGCTTCAAGCTGAGCTCACTGCTAAGACCACCCGTGCGTATGAACTTTGGCGGGTGCTCCAAGAACCTATCAGGGAGGTGGTGGCTGTTGATAAAACCGTCATCTTTACCCGCGAGATGATCGAAGCTCACAAAGTTGCCGGAAGGGAGCTTGAGATTTGTCTCGCCTCGTATCAGGCTCAACAGTCTCAGGCGAAGACCCGTCTCATGGCGATAACCAAGCTTGAAGCCGAGGCCCAGCGGAAGGGCGATGAATTGAGGAGCTTATTGTGTCGTCCGCCGGCTTAAAGAGTTCTTGTAAAAAATTTCTTTTCTTGTATCCACTCCTGAATGAGAGGGTATTTTGTATTCATTTTGATTCTTTTTACAATACTTATCTTGTATACACTTTGAATTCATGAATGAAAGACATATATTTTTTTTATCTCGTGCTTCCATGTAGCTCTGATGGATGTGGTCCATATGTAGTTTATCTGGATCTTTTTGCAAGGTAGTGATGGCTTAGGAAACAGGTTTGGATCTGCCGCCAAAGACTTTTCAACTTTATGAGCCGTGAGGGTCTCATAAAGACTTTTCTCCCGATGAGTCGAGAGGATCCCGTAAGTGTATTTTCTCCTTAGGAATTGTGAGGATTCCTAAGTGCGTTTTCTCTTGAGAGTCGTAAGGATCTCACAAGAGAACTTTCTATTTATGGGTTGTTAGGTTTATGTGTTGATTTATTTCCGAGTCGAAGCGTTACTTTACGACAGGGGAATTGTGGGTTGATGTATTTCCGAGACAGAGCATTGCACCGGCAGGGGTGTTAAGAGTTAACATGTATCCGAGTCGAAACGTTGCTTGACGACAGGGGAGTCAGGGGTTGACATGTATCCAAGTCAAAGCGTTGCTTGACGACAGGGAGGTTAGGGGTTGACATGTATGTTTACCCAATAAGAGCAAAGATCTGTTCAAATTCCAAGGCGGGAAACGAAGCAACGCTTCTGTTTCCCCCAATCAGAGCAAAGCTCTGCCTTGAAATTAAAGTAAAAATGATTGAAGCAACGCTTCAGCTGACTTGCACAGTTGCGCTGCGCGACACTTGTCAGCGCTGTTGCGCTAGCGCTCTGCGCTGCGCGACACGTGTCAGCGCAGTTGCGCTGTG
Source organism: Agapanthus africanus (assembly GCA_030015575.1). Classification (NCBI taxonomy): domain Eukaryota; kingdom Viridiplantae; phylum Streptophyta; class Magnoliopsida; order Asparagales; family Amaryllidaceae; genus Agapanthus; species Agapanthus africanus. The sequence continues at coordinate 128,072,163 of JASDDO010000022.1, read as the reverse complement.
CTCTGCGCTGCGAGACACGTGTCAGCGCAGTTGCGCTAGCGCAGGTGCGCTGCGCTCTGCGCTGCTCGACACGTGTCAAGCGCAGGAGCGCTTGCGCAAACTGTGACAACACCAAAACAGAATCAAAATTCTAGAAAGATCTTTCTGATCTTATTAAAACAATAAGATTCTCTTCTGTAAAACAGAAGCCCTTGGATCAAAGATCCAACGGTGGGGAAAAATCCCTAAATCACTCAGAGAAGATCTCTTTAACTGATTTAACAAATCAATTGGCCCTATATAAAGGCCCCTAGACTCCAAGTCTAAAGGAGATGACCAGAGGGAGATACACAGAACTCTTAAAAAGAAAGTTTGAAAAGAACTCAGAAAGAAAAAAAGGTAAACCTTTGAAAAGAAGAATTTCTTCTAAAAAGATCAATGATCTAAGAACAAGATCAAGATCTTAAAATAAAAAAAAGATCAAATAATAAGAATAAAATAAGAAGTAATATACTTCTTTATTAGATCATTTGATCTACATAAAGGCATTTCCTTTTGATGAACCATAGGTTCTGGAATCTTAAAAAAATCTTTTCTTTAATCCAAAAATTGGATTAAGATATTAAACAGTGCCCTGCACTTATAAATCTGCACTGTTGCGCTCTTGGGTTGGCGCAAGCCACCAGAGAGCGCAACGTGTTAGCCCCAGAATGAACTGCGCTATGCGCTACTAAAACAGAGCACTGCTTTCTTGGTTTGGCGCAAGTCACCAGGGCGCGCCACGTGTCAGCAGCGCAACAGCGCAGCGCACTGCGCTAGCAGACTTGCGCTCACCAGAGCGTGACACGTGTCACCTCTACATGGACTTGCGCCTTGCGCTCCTCAATTGGCGCAAAGTGCCTGACAAGCCACGCGGCGCACTGTCAGAACAATAAATGCACCGCATTATTAAAGAAGGGACAGAGCCCAATTAAAAGGCCTAACATGCCTAATAAAAAATGCAATGCATTATTAAAAAGGGGCAAAGCCCAAATAAAGGTTTGACAGACCAATTTAGATGCTGTGCATCATTTAAAAAGGGCAGAGCCCAATCAAAGGCCTAACAGGCCAAATGAAAATAAAATGTTGAACATTTTCAATTGGACTTAACACAATATTGGCTATAAGTCCTCAAATTAAACTGAGCTGAGCACAACTGCTCTCTTAAACCAATTTACACCCGGTTCAAGGGTACATCTCCGAACTCCTCTGATATTTGTCGTTGTAATCCTTCAACGTTTTCAGAGAGGAGACGGGTCCCGACAACCACACATTGATACGGACTGCGGGGTCCTTAAACTCGTGGACCGAAACGTCCTTAAACTAATATTCGTCCCAAAATGGGAACGTTGGACCGAAACGTGGTCCAACGTCCTTAAACTAATGTTCGTCCCAAAATGGGAACGTTGGACCGAAATGTCCTTAAACTAATGTTCGTCCCCAAATGGGAATGATGGACCACCATGACCCTAAACTGGAAATCGACCGCAATGTCATTAAACTAAACAATAGAGCCAATTTCTCTCTTGTCGGGTCCAAACGATCCCGTTAAGTTGATCTTAGTCTGGAGATTAGGCTAACGTATCCTTAACAAAAGTTTAAGTTGATCTTAGCCTTAAATAGGGCTAATGTATCCTTAAACCAAAACCCCAAACCCAAATCTAAGAAAATACGGATTTGGACTAATCCACGTCCTACGGGCGACGACATAAATTAGTCTCCGTATACAATCCACGGGCAACCACAAACAAAACAAGCACCCACTACACGAAGTGAAATTCTGGAGAAGGAGAAAGTTGTTACCGTGATGCGGTAGCGTAATTAAATGCAGGGCTTTTTGCCTGCAGGGAAGAGCGTCCCCATAATCAAAAACCCCTCAAGCGAGAGGGAATCGGACGAAGTCTGCTACATCGGCCGCATCCGTCTAAACCTCCGATACACGGTGCCATAAATCAACTTGGCATCTTAGGAGAGGTGGACGGATAAAACCAAATAGCATCTGCCCCGAATCTCAGGCAAGACGTACCTACGCGGCCGCGTCTCTGTGTTCGGAGGGGAACAGATTCTGGCACGCCCGGTGGGACCTCTTCCTCTTTCCACTCCACACTTCGTGTGTCGTGTTCGCGAACGAATCGCGGTTTGCTGTGGTTGCCTATGGATTCGAGGTACTAAGATTTGGCGTCTTGCTCCGTGCAGAAAACAGAAGATCAATGGCTTCAAACTGCACTACCTGCGACTGCAACTTTCACTCCGTCCTTGCTGGAGGAGTGACTTACGTGCCCCAAGCGGCCTCCCTTTTCAAGATGCCGGTGGAGCAGGTAACTCAAGCCACCACTGGACTATTCTTCGGGACCATGCTCCCACTGATGAGCTTCAATGCCCCAATGAAATCACAAGAAGCTCCAAAGAAGTTGGTCTTTGATCGACTTACCATTGCCGCGACCCCTCTCAACGGGTCGCCCAACTTCAATACCTCAGTTTTCAACAGACTGGGCCAGAAGGTCTACAAGCCTGCGATACCCGAAGCTGCCATCCCAAAGCGGATAGCCATCCCGGCTCAAGCGGACGAAATCATTGGAAAGGCTTCTCCTTCCAAGAAGTCAGTTTTTACAAGGCTGGCTATTCCGGTTTCTGCTCCAGGCGAGGTCCTCAAAGCTGCTTCCCCTGCCCAGAGGTCTGTCTTTGACAGATTAAATATGGCTTCTCAACGGGTATCAGTCTTCGACAGGCTTGCACCAATAACGCTCTCTCCTCAAAGCAGGGGGCATGATGAAGTCACCCTTATAGCTGAAACAACTCCATCCGCGCGACACGCTCGACGTCGCCACTGGCGCCGAGTAAGGAAGGCTGGGGGCAACTCCCCCTCTGGATTCACTCCACTAACTCCAGCGGTGGGGATCGATGCTGCTGTTCCAACCGAGAACAGCTTTGAATTGCTCAACAAGGTGAGCAGAAACTCTCCTACTGCAGTACTGAAGAGAACTCCTTCACCTGTGAAGAATGCAACAGAGAAGAAGCCGGAGCAACCTCCTCAACGGCTATCCTCTGAAATTTACAAGGTCTGGCGTCAAGTCCAAGACTTCGCGATGGATCAAGACTATCTCCGCCGACAGAAAAAGATGAAGGTTCGGCAGGAGAAAGACTACTTTGTCAAGCCAGAAAAAGCAACAGCTGGATGGGTGCCCACTGCGACGGCTCCCTCAACGTCAACTGCTCAAAAGAAAAGGAGGCCGGAGAAAGCCCCTGTGGCTGCGGCCGACCGCAAAGGCATTGAGCCCGAACGCCCCAAGTCTGGGGGCATGGTGGTGCATACCGTTTATATGGCATCTGGGAAAGAGGACAACCGCGCTTCGATGGGTCACCGACCGCTCACCCGATCCGTGACAAAATCCCAGGAGCAGCAACAGAAGCTTCAGGAAATGCCGACGCAAATGGCTGCACTCACCGGGCCAAAAGAAAGCCCGGAGGCATCATCAGAGCAGCGTCACGAACAAGAAACTAATCCTGACTTCTTACGCAGAGTCCTCGAAAAGAAGGACAAAGAAGCCGCAGAGCAAGCGGCTAACATAAAGCGAATGGCACTTCTCTTCCAAGACATGGTCGGGATGATGTTACAGCCGGACCCTCCAGCTGATGACCCTCCAATCATTGTTGGAGACGATAGAGGGGAGACATCTAATCCTCCTCCGGCTCTTTCAGCAGCCAAGGAAGAAACCATTTCCAAGGCCACACTGGATGACTATATAGCTCAGCAAATACGAGCTCATCAGGCGAATGAAGCGGCTGGCCAAATTGTCATGACCGGACGATCCTATCCGAGCTGGTATGACCAGATCAGTTACCCGCCGGGATATACGATCCCTAAGTTCCACGTATATAAAGGGACAGGGAATCCCCATCAGCATGTCGCTCAATTCAGGGCCTTATGCGGCAACACTGGAGGCGATGACAAATTGTTGCTTCGCCAATTCGTCGGCAGCTTAGCAGAAACGGCCTTCGAGTTGTATTCGGAGCTACCTAACAACTCTGTCAAAACATTTGCGGAGATGGAGCTACTGTTTACACAAAGATTTGCAAGCGCCAGCGAGCGCACCCCGATAACAGCACTGATCAACGCCAGGATAAGGCCAGGCGAGACGTGGGTTCAATACGCAACACGATGGCGGAATCTGTGGTCGAAATGTGAACAGCGGATCGAAGAAGCACCTGCGGTAGGCATGTTCGTAGGCACTCTTGATCCGCAAGAGACCATCTCGCAGTTCATGATGTTCTTCAAGCCAACTACTTTCCAGGCCTTGATCGACAAACTGGCCCAAATGGATCAAATGGGCCATAGACCGTCCTCTCCAAAGCTGGACTCTCGAAATGATAAGGGGAAAGGAAAGGCGATCATCGTCGCCAATACTCAACAACAGCCGAACAACTTAAATCCGGTTGTCCTTCGAAACAATATGCGTCCATGCCCATCCCTTGAGGAAAGACTAGGACGTCCTTACTCGTTTCCTCATAATAAAACAAGGAAACCGTTCGAGCTGGCAGTGCGCAACAGACTCATCAATCTGCCGAGTCCAAAACGTCCGTTGCAGCCAGGCGATGTCAACAATCCCAATTATTTCCCTTACCACCAAACAGTAAGTCACCCAATCGAGGATTGCTTCGTCTTTAAAGGATGGATCGACGATCAATACCTACAGGGCAAATTCGCGTTGTCCGAAAACTGGAAGGTGAACCCGCCACAACCACATGCTCCGAGAAAGATAGATATGCCGGGGGCATCATGCTCATTCATAGGGAAAGCCCCATCGACCGAAAAGTCAGTAAACTAGAGCTTCGCCTCAAATACGGCGATATTGGACCACTATGTCCTAAAACTGGCGAAAGACCGAAACGTCGTTAAACTAACGACGGACCGCTACGTCCTAAAACTAGATGTTGACCGAGATGTCAATAAACTATGGTGGATTGCAACATCCTAAAGCCGATATAAAAAAAGAGATTAATAAAAAATAAATAAATAAATAAAAACGGAATGCCCATAAGCAAAAAAGGGCGCGGATGAAAACCCGAAAGGGCTTCATGAGTAAAAACAGCAGGGCTACCGGCGAGTGTTTGTGAAAACCCGAAAGGGCGCAACCTCGTTATATAAAAAAAAGAATTAAAAAAAGAGAAAAAAACGGTATGTCCATAAGAAAAATGGGCACGGATGAAAACCCGAAAGGGCTCCGTGAGTAAAAACAGCAGGGCTACCGGCGAGTGTTTGTGAAAACCCGAAAGGGCGCAACCTCGTTAAAAGACACTTACAGAGTCCTCTCGACCTTGTAAGGAGAAACCACCCACGTGAGATCCTTACGACTCATAAGGGAGCAACACACTTAGGGATCCTCACGATTCCTAAAGAGAATTACACTTGCGAGATACTCATGACTCGTAAGGAGAATTCTCTTATGGGACCCTCACGGCTCATAAGATTTGAAAGTCTTAAGTTACAGAAACCTTAACCTGTTCTTAAGCAACCCCCACAACCTTCGATATGGCCCTGCAAGTGGCTCAATACTGACCCTTGTATACAATCCATGGGCGTGAATAAACATTTCCCTAACCAAGTATCATCCGTGAATGGGGATATGTTCGCACGGTGAACAACCCTTGTAAGTCCTCTCGACTTATAAGGAGAAAACCCTTAAGTAAGATCCTTACGACTTACAGGAGAATATACACTTAGGAATCCCCACGATTCCTAAGGAGAAAACACACCTACGAGATCCTCACAACTTGTAGGGAGAAACGCCTTTGTGGGACCCTTACGGCTCATAAAGTCAAAAGCCTTAGTCGACAGCATCCTAACCCTGTTCGCTAAGCCACCTTTGTTCGACATCGACAGAGGAAAATGATGATTCGCTCCTGGCAATATCCCAGTTGTAGCGATGCTGATGCCTAAATCAGTATCAAATCCCAAGCCCTTTCATGGCAAATGATGATTCGCTCCTGGAAATATTCCAGTTGTAGCGATGTTGATGCTGAGATTGGCGTCAGATTCCAAGTTCTACACTCGCGATAAAAATCAGCGAGCCATACGTGCATATGAAATAGCCGAAATGATGGGGCAACTTGCAATAAAAAGCAGCAAGTAAAAATGTATGCATGCAAAATAGCCGAAATGATTGGGCAACTCGCAATAAAAAGCAGCGAGTGAAAATAAAATAAATAGCCGAAATGATTGGGCACAGCGAAAAATAGCCGAAATGATTGGGCAATCGCGACCTTCGCGATGTAAAAGCTGAAATGATAGAGCATCGCGGAAAGAAATAAAAAATATATATATATAATGAAATTTATGCCCTGCAGGCGATATCACAGCAATCCATGTATACAATCTAGGGGCACAAACAAAGAAGGAAGCGCATCTTCCCTCCCCATGCTCCATCAGAAAACGGAGCCAAGTCTCGGTGGCAAGTCATATAAAGCCCGAAAGACAATCGGAGATCATCTTGCACCAGTGAGGAATGGTCACCACCTCGACGTTCGTCTCGATACAGCAGATGAGATGTCACCCCAGCGCTCTTCCTCCAACAGGATTCAGACGCAACATCATCAAACAGAGGAGCCACGTCAAAGTCCCTAGTTCCAAACCTCGACGGTTCACCAACAACCTAGAGACAACCGCGACATTCGTCTCAAAACAACAGACGCAATGCCAGCAAACGAAGCGAGGGCCAAATTCCTAGCTTCAAAGTCTTAATGGCAAGTCATATAAAGCCTGAAAGACAACCGGAGATCATCTCACACCAGTGCGGAATGGTCACCACCTCGACGTTCGTCTCGACACAGCAGACGCGACATCATCAAACAGCGGAGCCATGGCAAAGTCCCTAGTTCCAAACCTCGACGGTTCACCAACAACCTAGAGACAACCGCGACATTCGTATTGATACAACAGACGCAATGCCAGTAAACGAAGCAAAGGCCAAATTCCTAGCTTCAAGGTCTTAACGGCAAGTTATATAAAGCCTGAAAGACAACCGGAGATCATCTTGCACCAGTGCGGAATGCTCACCACCTCGACGTTCTTCTCGATACAGCAGACGAGATGTTACCCCAGCGTTCTTCCCCCAGCAGGATTCGGACGCACCAAAGAAAACGAAGCAAAGGCCAAATTCCTAACTTCAGGGTCTTGACGGCAACTCATATAAATCCTGAAAGACAATCGGAGATCATCCCACACCAGCGCGGAGTGGTCACCACCCTGACGTTCGTCTCGATATAGCAGACGAAATGTCAATACAGCGTCCCTCCTCCAACAGGATTCGGACACACCACAGCAAGCGAAGCGAAGGCCAAATTCCTAGCTTCAGGATCTTAACGGCAAGTCATATAAAGCCTGAAAGACAACCGGAGATCATCTTGCACTAGTGCGGAATGGTCACCACCTCGACGTTCGTCTCGATACAGAAAACGAGATGTCACCCCAGCGTTCTTCCCCCAGCAGGATTTGGACGCGCCAAAGCAAACGAAGCAAAGGCCAAATTCCTAGCTTCAGAGTCTTGACGACAACTCATATAAAGCCTGAAAGACAATCGAAGATCATCCCACACCAGCGCGGAGTGGTCACCACCCTGACGTTTGTCTCGATACAGCAGACGAAATGTCAATACAGCGTCCCTCCTCCAACAGGATTTGGACACACCACAGCAAGCGAAGCGAAGGCCAAATTCCTAGCTTTAGGGTCTTAACGGCAAGTCATATAAAGCCTGAAAGACAACCGGAGATCATCTTGCACCAGTGCGGAATGGTCACCACCTCGATGTTTGTCTCGATACAGCAGACGAGATGTCACCCCAGCGTTCTTCCCCCGGCAGGATTCAGACGCGCCAAAGCAAACGAAGCAAAGGCCAAATTCCTAGCTTAAGGGTCTTGACGGCAACTCATATAAAGCCTGAAAGACAATCGGAGATCATCCCACACCAGCGTGGAGTGGTCACCACCCTGACGTTCGTCTCGATACAGCAGACGAAATGTCAATACAGCGTCCCTCCTCTAACAGGATTCGAACACACCACAGCAAGCGAAGCGAAGGCCAAATTCCTAGCTTCAGGGTCTTAACGGCAAGTCATATAAAGCCGGAAAGACAGTCGGAGATCATCTTGCACCAGTGCGGAGTGGTCACCACCTCGACGATCGTTTTGATACAGCAGATGAGATGTCACCCCAGCGTTCTTCCCCCAGCAGGATTCGGACGCGCCAAAGCAAACGAAGCAAAGGCCAAATTCCTAGCTTCAGGGTCTTGACGGCAACTCATATAAAGCCTGAAAGACAATCGGAGATCATCCTACACCAGTGCGGAATGGTCACCACCTCGACGTTCGTCTCGACACAGCAGACGCAACATCATCAAACAGAGGAGCCACGGCAAAGTCCCTAGTTCCAAACCTCGACGGTTCACCAACAACCTAGAGACAACCGCGACATTCGTTTCAATACAACAGACGCAATGCTAGCAAACGAAGCGAAGGCCAAATTCCTAGCTTCAAGGTCTTAACGGCAAGTCATATAATGCCTGAAAGATAACCGGAGATCATCTCACATCAGTGCGGAATGGTCACCACCTCGACGTTCGTCTCGACACAGCTGACGCGACATCATCAAACAGAGGAGCCACGACAAAGTCCCTAGTTCCAAACCTCGACGGTTCACCAACAACGTAGAGACAACCGCGACATTCGTCTCGATATAGAGGATGCAATGCCAGTAAACGAAGCAAAGGCCAAATTCCTAGCTTCAGGATCTTGACGGCAAGTCATATAAAGCCTGAAAGAATATCGGAGACCATCCCACACCAGCGTGGAGTGGTTATGACTCATCGGGGCTCTCCAAAATGAGCCTAACCTCAAGTAAAAAGTGACATGGAATATCCCTACGCTTGCTCTCTCGACGGTAAGATTACCTGGAAGATTACTTGAAGACGTCTTGTCCAGCCCCCGAAGGGATCAGAGACACGACAATCGCAAGGCTACTCGAACAGCAAGATTGCATATCGAGGAATATATCAGCCAAAGCGACGGTACGACGGCCAAAACCCTAAGTACCACAGACCCTAACGGACCTCTGTCGTAAAGAGCAGAGGTTAACTGTGACGTTAGGATATTCTTGCGAGGAGTGCTCGATTCGGCTCGACTCGTGAGAAAAAGCCTTAGGTGGTGGGGACTGAAAAACCTGTTTCCTAAGCACTGGGACCCTGCAAGTCGGTCCAAAACGGACTCTTGCATACTATTCACGGGTCACACTCTCCGAAGTCAAATCTTGATAAGGAGGGAAACAACCGCTTACGGGTCCTCTCGACTCATAAGAGAGAAAAATTCTCTTATAGGATTCTTACGACTTATAAGAGAAAACGCACTTAGGAATCCTCACGATTCCTAAGGAGAAAATACACCTACGAGATCCTCTCGATCCGTAGGGAGAAAAGTCTTTGTGGGACTCTCACGGCTCATAAAGTTGAAAAGCCTTAAGTAGCAGACCTGAACCTGCTTCCTAAGCCATCACTACTCCCCAAGGTGTTCAAGACAGTATGTTCTACATCGATTACAGGCTGCGCTTGCTTAAGGAACATGCCAACAGTAACAAAGCAGAAAATAAAAGGAAGGAGGCAAAGGATTTGTCATTCATACTCGAAAAATTCTTACATCAATAAAAACAATAAACAAAAACAACATTATTGAAAGGTTTACAACGGTATGACCTCGGACCCAGGACATGGATTGAGGAACTCAAAAGTAACCTTATCTAAGACTTTCCAAGCCTGGCGAACCATTCTAGTGTGCTTTCTTTCGCGAGCACAAGCGTCGGGCTCCCCACTGATGTCCTCTTTCCTCCAATAAGCAGCGAGTATGGCGGACTGTTGGAAGGCCTGGTGCATGAGATCAACAAGATTTTCTCGCCGTCTTTTCGAGATTAAGTTCATCAGGTACATCGAGTGCACCTTATCCTCGGCGGCATCCAACGCCCTAAGCGGCATACCGGAACAGAATAGGGGAAGCTCTTCTTAGATGGCTCCCACGATAAGCTTCAGGAAGGAGGAACGTCGGGGAAGCAGTTGACCGTTATATGCGTCGAAGCGGCTCATGATTTCGGCACACTCCGCGTTTGTGAATTCTCGATTTTGAGAACGGCCGAGTCGGCGGATGTCCCCGTAAGAGATGATCTCATCGAGATCGTACATGTGGGCGTCCATCACTCCTATAAAAGAAAATCGACAAAATTAGCAACTCTTAAGAATTCTGCTATATGATTTAAAAGGAGCAAAGATCCATTAATGAATCAAGAAATTATAAATAAAATCCTTTCAGAAGATTAGAACTCTATTAACGGAACTCTAATAGAGTTCTCTTTAGTTCTCTCTGGATCCCTTTAGAGCAAAGCTCTGCTAAGTGAAACCCTAAATGGGTTTTCTTTGGATCAGGGATCTATTGAGAGCAAGGCTCTTAAAAAATTAAATTAATCTACTTTAATTTTTACCTAAAGATTCTCTAGAATCTGAACTCTTAAAAATGTTTAAATAAGAGAACAAGGCTCTGAATAAAAATTCTTAACAAAAGAGATGAAAATCATCTAAGGGACAAAAGGTCCTATTTATAGGCATTAAGAAAGCCGATTCGACTTCCAAAAGTTGGCGCAACGGTTGGAATTCTGCTACAGCTGCGCTCACGTTTGGGGCCACGTAAGTGCAACGGTGAGGGGCATTTGTTTATCCAATAAGAGCAAAGCTCTGTTCAAATTTCAAGGTGGGAAATGAAGCAACGCTTCCGTTTCCCCCAATCAGAGCAAAGCTCTGCCTTGAAATTAAAGTTAAAATGATTGAAGCAACGCTTCAGCTGACTTGCGCAGTTGCGATGCGCGACACTTGTTAGCGCAGTTACGCTAGCACAGTGCGCTGCGCTCTGCGCTGCGCGACATGTGTCAGCGCAGTTGCGCTAGCATAGTTGCACTGCGCGACACGTGTCAGCGCAGTTGCGCTGCGCTCTGCGCTGCTGGACACGTGTCAAGCGCAGGAGTGCCAGCACCAAAACAGAATTAAAATTCTAGAAAGATCTTTCTGATCTTATTAAAACAATAAGATTCTCTTCTGTAAAACAGAAGCCCTTGGATCAAAGATCCAATGGTGGGGAAAATCCCTAAATCACTAAGAGAAAGATCTCTTTAACTGATTTAACAAATCAATTGGCCCTATATAAAGGCCCCTAGACTCCAAGTCTAAAGGAGATGAACAGAGAGAGATACACAGAACTCCTAAAAAGAAAGTTTGAGAAGAACTCAGAAAGAAAAGAAGGTAAACCTGTTGGAGATAGTGCCCTCAGAGTCAATTATTGGATCACAGGCACGTGACTGCAATGATTGAGGGAGGACCTATCCCGATAGGACAGTCTTACTCGAGATGATAGTATGCTATCTGGTTTATCTTTATCATCGTGTACTGCTTTAGGTGACCTGACAGGTCGCTATTACACGTTGATAGAGCCCCTAGGATTCTTGCTTGACGACCAGCAGTATGATGGCGATCATATACGTGGGAGCTGGGGTCTATAAGCACATCCTTAAAAGGTCCCTAGTCGTGGGAGTTTCGAGACAGGGCATCGATACTCCATTAGTAGACTAGTGTATACAGTCGAGACCCCGACGAGGAGCGGTGGCCGGTCTCACAAGCCACTGGTGTCAGTTGGTTCACCTAAGATGTATACAGGTGCTCATTGGGTTATGAGTACACCGTACAGGACTCGTCGGGAACCTGCCAGTTGGGATTATACCAGACGTCAGATGGCAGTTCCCTGGTGACATGTGTACAGGTTAGTTCATCGACCTGAGATCGTCATTTGTCTCGTATGAGTTCCCACTGTACTTTGATTACTACCCTACCACGGCTCAAAGGAGTCGTGCAAACAGGTTTTAGTTGGGTACAGTCCCGAGCCACATGGAGGCAGTGAGCGGATATGCAGGGGTTCGTCTCTCTCGGTATTGGGGGTGAGGTCGCGCTGTGTCTAGGAGAGCCATTACACAAAGCCCTCGGCCGAGGCAGGAGATTTACTGGTAGGTATTCCAGTAATATCTCAGGGTGTTCTGGGCTACACTCCGACACGACTTGTACCGCTTTTGGGGGTCTGACTTTTACCAACCCCCTAGGCCCGCCATGCGATGCTCATAGACGAATGGACCGGACTATACGGATGTTGTCACTGACAGGCTCAGTAGGGTGTCAGGATGAGTTCGCTCATCGACGTCCCTTTTGGTCAATAGCTGGTAGCCCGTCATGTATGGCTAATACCTCTGACGTGCTAGTGGTTAAATCCACAGCCATAGTATTGACGAGTCTTTAGAGTCCACCACAGACTCAGTTACTCATGTTTCGGGCGAAACGCTGTAGAGGCCGTATGGAGATATGGCAGGGTTCAATCAGATACGTGTGGTATTGCACGGATCGTGATCGGATGGATTTTACTAGCCGGCTTTGGTTTAAGCCGGATCCTAGTATTAGACAGTGTAGATTTTGTCTCGTTGCATTTGTGTTCAGTGGGAATACAAATGCAGGCATGTATATGCAGTAGCGGGGTTTTTCCTGTAATTTATTACGGGATAAGTTTTCTGAAGTTGCCAGTTTGCATTCCGTTGCGGCCGATTTTCATTTGTTCCTTCCCGGCCGGACTTTTCCAATGGAGGGGGTTATTTGCAAGTTTGCAAATAACATTTGTGGAGGGGGTTTCTTGCTTTTATGGGATCATGATTTGATTAGCATCTTTTCTTTTTCATGATGCTTGGAATTGATTGAGATTAGAGTTGATTTGAATGGAAATGACATTGTTATCATGGCTTTTGATGTGGTCACCTCTTGCCTTTTACTACACTCACCTCCCTCATGTATTATGCTTTTTTCCTCCACCATTTTGATGATAGAGGGGGCCGGCCATCACTTGGTGAGTGAGAGAGAGAAGTTCATTTTTTTCATGTGTGGCAATTTGCTTCATCTCATTTTATTCTTGGCTTGCAAAAGTTTCAAAGCTCTTTCCATTGCTCTTTCTTGATTCCTCCATCAATGGCAATTACATAAACCCCAAGAGACAAAGTTTCCACACTTTCCTACAGCAAATCTTGGACGCGTCGGCTAGCCAACTTCGCGCCCGAGTTGCCTCGGTCCAGAGGTGGGAGCCCGTAAAAGAATCCGTCTACGTGGTGCCCCTTTCCGGCGAGGAGATGAAGATCGGAGATTCCGCGGGAGATCGGGACGACGACGAAAAGACCGGAGGACACGGATCACTCGGTATATCTCTCACCCTTTCTCTTGATAGCTAGGATCAGGTTAATGGTTACGATCCGGGTATATTGTCCGCGGTATCGCCGGTTAAACTTAAGAAAAAAAATTTGATTCCGCATTTTGTCCTCGGATAGAAGGTCGGGGCGCTGCCGTAGCGCAACATTGTATCAGAACCACGCCATTAACCTTTCTTAGCTTGTTCTAGTGTGTTTACATGTTCGATCGAACGGATTTTCCGAAAACCCATTTTCATTTGCACAGTTTTCTGTCGAAATTTTTTTGGCTCCAAAAATTTTTCAGTACATTGCAGTGACATGTGCAGGCAATTATAAGCATTCTGTGAAAATTTGGTTGCGTGATCTCACTATTCCACCGCGGAACCGTGGCCAAACCCACGTATTTGCCGCGGTTCCGCGGCCATTTTTACTATTCATTGGACCAAATTTTTGCAGTGAGCTCCTGGGTTGAAAATGGGTTTTTTGGAATATTCTTTTTGGGCCCAGATTTTCTGTAAGTGCTACAGTAATGCTTTGGGGCCCACTTGGTAAATTTGTTCGATCGGAAATTTTAAACATGCTAGTTCACAGTATTTACATTATATCTGCGACCCTGAATGTCACTCGATCGGTAAATCCTGCCTAACTGCTATAGCCCGGTCAGACGGATTTGCGAACGTGACATTCATGTTGATGTTCTGTGTTTGTACTGTGATGTTGCGGATCGGTCGTGGGGGATAGCCTGGTTGCAATGCTAGTACTATTTTTGCTGTATTATGTACATTTGATATTGCGGGGCGAGCGTCCGACATGTGGACTGCCGTCACTGCCTGTTTGTATTATTCTTTTGGGGCACGACCTGGTTGCGGTCGATGTACCCGATGTATGTATATTTTACTTTCTGTACTAGGATTACCCCAAGGTGGGGTGCACGGATAGCCGGATTCTAGAGGGCAACGGGCCCGCATCTCATGGCATTGAGACGGAGGGGGCTTCACTCTAGGATTAGCGGGCTATTCGCCGCACTCGTAGGGGGTACAGGTTGACCCAGGAGGGGTGCCCAAGTTACCGGATTCCGTGAAGTGCTGGGTGGTCCATTCACGGTGCTGAAGGGGACTGCCTCGCTTCAGGTCTTGGCGGGTGACTTACCGCGCCCGTAGGGGTCTAGGATTTCATTGCACAGGCTATCCACACGACCAGGGGAACGTCGGGTTTCAGTAGCGGCTCTATGAAACCCGGGGATCCCAGATATCTGTATTATTCTGTGATGCTGTACATTTCTGTGATGTTTCATTTTATCACGCCTTGAGCGAAATATAATATATTGGTATATATATTAGTAGATGTTGTATATGTTTTGCATCCGCGCTAGTCCAGTCCCCGCTCTGTCGTTAGTTAAGTAACCTAACGGGTGATGACAGGACCCAGTGGTGAATGCGGATGGCATATACGTACATCATTATTTTCATTCTTTTGTGGTGTGATCCATTGATGGGACTGCGTTGATTCGGATCAATGCAAGATAAACAAACCTATTCTGATGTTGTTGGAACATTTTTCAAAAAGCTGTTGTTGCAAGGACGTTCACTTTTGTTTTGCACAGTGGTATTCAGTTCGAATATCCTGCTCCTCAGTCGACGAGGCAAGGGACGAGATCCCTTCACCGGGAGTGACCCCTTGGACAGAAGTTTGCGTCAGGGCAATAACTTCACTATAGCCGATTATTTTTGCTTTGCATCGTGGTATTCAGTTGGAATATCCTGCACCTCATTCTACGGGGAAAGAGCCGAGATCCCTTCACCGGGAGTGACCTCTTTAGCAAAGGTTTTCGTCACTATATTTTTATAAAAACTATGCATTTCCTTCAACGATATCAAGTTCATTACGTAAAAGGTTTTTCGCCAAAAACCATCCGTAGCCCTTCGTCATTTCCTACAGGTATTATTTAGTATTCGTGCTGCGTTTGTTGACCTAGTCAAGACGTAGTGTTCGGTAGCTAAGTGGTACTTGTTTGTTGCATAAATGGGATTGGTTAGGACAGTCGTGCGGCCTTGTTGACCTAGTCAAGGGCACGTACGGGTGGGTTTAATGCAATCCAGAATAATGACGGGTTGAACTTGACTGGCGGTTTATGGTTTGTTGACCTAGTCAAGGTCGTAAACCGCTTGGGGTAAAAATCACATCGGGAGTTTCTAAAGAAACTGAAACTTTCCAGGCATGCGCATACCTTCTGGAGTGTAATAGCGTGAGTGGATTCCGTCACGTTATCATGCGATGATAGTTGGATCCCGATTCCCACTAATGAGTTGGTTTACTCCTCGGGTGATCCCGATTAATTCTTTTTTTAGGTTTGGAGAAGAATTTGAGGTTACAGTGGGAGGTTTCCAGATTAGATAAAGTGATAACCATTCTGATCTAGGTTAGAGTGCACGCTGAGTGTTTCTTTTCTCTCTCTCTCTCTGGCAGCGACCATTGACCCGACCCTAGACTATGACTCAGTGACCGAGTTGACCGAACCTTCTTAACACTGGCTTTTGGATTGTCAGAGTTGCAAACCTCATTGCCACTCCTACTTTTACCCTTTTCTCCAGGACACTCCGTATTACTACGAACGTCCACTTCCATTGGACAAAACCATCGTATGGTTATATACGAACTCGAAGGAATTCGAGGATGGTTTCTGGTTCTGGAGAAATCGAATAGGACTATTCAGTTGTCTTTTCCTTTTACCTTCTCTCAGGTTGCGAGTACTCCTTGGTTTAGGAGATAGTACACCTATTACGCAAATTGGATAGTCTTCTTCCAAACCTTAGGCTGGTGCCGAACGGTGGGGAATGAAGAATACCAATTAGCCTAAACGGTGTACAGAAGGTATTAAGTAAAGACATATAAAGGGATTAGTTAGAGGGCAAAGTAAATTGCGACTGCTATTCACGACCATACCAAATATTTCTTCGCCAATCCTAAATCATATTTGTATTTCTCCAGGACACTCCGTATCACTATGAAGATCCCAAGTTTATTGGATAATCCATCGTATGGTTATATACGAACTCGAAAGGAACTTGTTCCAGTTCGGGGATGGATTCTGGTTCAGGAGAAATAGGAATAAGGTTTATTCGGTTGTCTTTTATCATCACCTTCTCTCGCATTGTGAATGTTCCTAGGATTAGGACAGTACACCCATTATGCTTATTGGATAGTCTTCTTCCAAACCATAGGCTGGTGCCGAACGGTAGGGAAGGAAGAAAACCATTTGGCCTAAAGGGGTGTACAGAAGGTAATGACTAAAGACATATAAAGGGATTTGGAGAAGTGGCAAAGAATTATACGGTTACAGTTGTGAATCTGGATAATAGAAGAGGCATTACTGGGAATACCAGGATACCCCATCGAAACATTTCAATGTTTCAGTTTCACTGTGTACTGTTAAAAGAAAACTGATTTCCCAATTAGACACTTGCTCCAGGGTATGTATTTACCAGGTATGATTCTCACATCTGTATGGTTTTACAGATGATGAGTGGGAGTAAGTTATTGAGAATTAGGTGATCATCCTTATTATATCGTGATTCGTTGTAATTGGTGATATTTGAGGAAATCACCTGAGTTGTTTGCCGGACGGCAAATATTTGGTTTTGAATATCTGTTGTTATGCACCAATTTCAAATTGATATATCTGTACGTCTATTTTTATAGAGTGAGAGATACCTTTTTGAAATTATGTCTATGACATTTACCTATATCAGTGGATGGTTAGGTAAGGAGCATTAAACAGCGGTGTAATTCTTCATAACCATAGTACAGTTTTCAACCTACGACACACAGTGAATGAGTTATTAGACTCAAGGGACTTATACAGAGTATTGTATGTTGTCCAGCGTCCATGAGGACAGTGGGGTTGGTCCTCGTACTATATTCTGTTTACTTATGACTTCTCTAGTTCTTAGACAGGTATTTCGTTGAAACGCAGGGTCTAAGTTTTGAGGAGTTATAGGTATAAGAATGAAGTAGAAAACAAGATGTTGCAAGTATCGGGATTCTTCAAGGTGATCGAAGATACAGATACTTGTGAATGGTATTCAGTTGATAGTAATGATTAAGAGAACTTGCTTCTCTTTCAGGTTACTCATAATTGGAAGCATTCCTAAGTTGAGTAACGCTGATCGGCCTCCTTCCATTTAGTTGACATGCACTGGAGACAGCTGCATGATTTGAATCTGGTTCCAATTAAATCTGTGCCTCTGTTTCTATATTGGATATAGAACAGTTCATATCTTGACATTGTTAAGGTACGGGGAGTTGTCTGGCTTATGCTTAAAACCAGACTCCGGATAACTCAAGGCACGTTTCTGTAATGGCTGTTTGTGGGTTGACCCAGGCTATGACGAGGGTTGACTTTCTACCATCTGGAAGATCAATAGTGATATTGTTCTTGACTCGCCATAGTTTTAAAGGAGACGGATTTTTTCAGAAAACAGTAGTGGGAGTATGGTAGAACTGGAAGTGATTCCAGAACCGCAAACGGTTACTGAAGATTTGATAAGAACCTAAAGATTCAATCTGGTTTGACATTCCATTGGCCACTCCGCAGATATGGTGGGTAACCTCAGGCACTCGAGAGGTACTTCGGTATGCTCAAGGACGGTGGCAGGGAGGTTCTTGTTTACCCAGACTTACCATTGCTGTTGTTCCAAACTGTGAGACCCGGCAGGAGGATGAGTATAGCGTCATTCTAAACTAGCTTTAGAAGTGCACGTCTATATGACTCTGCAAGAGGGTTGTCGTAGTCAGTGGGAGTAGCGGAAGCATTGGTGGACAGTTGGCTTATGTCTATTTATAGACTAAAGCAAATATAGCGGAGGTAGATCATCTATTTCTGATGTGACAGTCATATGTTTGACTTCATCAGAATAGGGGATGGATCTGTTGAGAAGGTAGTAGGGTGTGATGTCATGGTATCTGATGACATACACAGAGTAGGAAGTGATATTCCTATACTACGATCGGTTATACTTTGGTCGTCACACAGTGGTTTCTCCATATAGGACTTGGATATTATATCGTACATTCTGGTTACTAGATCTATGGTTTTAGATCTAGATTTGGGTGGTTTCCCAATCAAGGTACTTAGACAGCATTCTAAGAGTATTTAGAATGGTCGACTCCTGGCACGGTAGTGTACCTGCAGGTAATGAAGTCACCCTCTCTAAAGGTGTCTTACAGACTAAAGAGGAGAGGATGTGCATGATTGGCAGATCACTTGCTCAGGCAATTGAGTCAATCATGAGATGTCATGTACCACACCAGATATTGTTCTTGCAGTAGGTGCAATAAGTTGATATTCATCCAATCCTGGAGAAACAATCGGAAGCAGTTTTAGAACATAAGTTGATGTTCTAGGGAATTGATAACGGCAGCCTCCTTTAGGAGACGGTTATCATTCCAGGCTTCCAAGGTGATCTGGATGACAGAGAGGTTGTCAGAGTTATAGTTTTCCTTCTAATGAGGGGCAGTATTTTGGACAGGTGGTCCAAGGCAATACTGAGGGAGGCATGGCGCAGGATACTGATTAAGTTCAGTTGACGTAACTATCTAAGAAGTTTGGATTTGGAGTTCATTTATGAACTAGGTCCCATCAGAGATCCAGACTTTCTAAGACAGGTATTGCTCATTTCGGGAGATGGCTTTCTCCGCGAACTTGAGATATAGAGAGACATAGAAAGAAACTTCTCTGCGGATCCACTCACTGAGGCTATTCCTCGAACGCAATAGTTTCGCAAACGGGTTTTGTGAGACTGACTAGTAGAGGAGTTGGGTGTTCGGTATCACACGGGCTGTGAGTATGCGACATCACAATAATTAGCCTTGAGTGCAAGTGGGATATTGTTGGAGATAGTGCCCTCAGAGTCAATTATTGGATCACAGGCACGTGACTGCAATGATTGAGGGAGGACCTATCCCGATAGGATAGTCTTACTCGAGATGATAGTATGCTATCTGGTTTATCTTTATCATCGTGTACTGCTTTAGGTGACCTGACAGGTCGCTATTACACGTTGATAGAGCCCCTAGGATTCTTGCTTGACGACCAGCAGTATGATGGCGATCATATACGTGGGAGCTGGGGTCTATAAGCACATCCTTAAAAGGTCCCTAGTCGTGGGAGTTTCGAGACAGGGCATCGATACTCCATTAGTAGACTAGTGTATACAGTCGAGACCCCGACGAGGGGCGGTGGCCGGTCTCACAAGCCACTGGTGTCAGTTGGTTCACCTAAGATGTATACAGGTGCTCATTGGGTTATGAGTACACCGTACAGGACTCGCCGGGAACCTGCCAGTTGGGATTATACCAGACGTCAGATGGCAGTTCCCTGGTGACATGTGTACAGGTTAGTTCATCGACCTGAGATCGTCATTTGTCTCGTGTGAGTTCCCACTGTACTTTGATTACTACCCTACCACGGCTCAAAGGAGTCGTGCAAACAGGTTTTAGTTGGGTACAGTCCCGAGCCACATGGAGGCAGTGAGCGGATCTGCAGGGGTTCGTCTCTCCCGGTATTGGGGGTAAGGTCGCGTTGTGTCTAGGAGAGCCATTACACAAAGCCCTCGGCCGAGGCAGGAGATTTACTGGTAGGTATTCCAGTAATATCTCAGGGTGTTCTGGGCTACACTCCGACACGACTTGTACCGCTTTTGGGGGTCTGACTTTTACCAACCCCCTAGGCCCGCCATGCGATGCTCATAGACGAACGGACCGGACTATACGGATATTGTCACTGACAGGCTCAGTAGGGTGTCAGGATGAGTTCGCTCATCGACGTCCCTTTTGGTCAATAGCTGGTAGCCCGTCACGTATGGCTAATACCTCTGACGTGCTAGTGGTTAAATCCACAGCCATGGTATTGACGAGTCTTTAGAGTCCACCACAGACTCAGTTACTCAAGTTTTGGGCCAAACGCTATAGAGGCCGTATGGAGATATGGCAGGGTTCAATCAGATACGTGCGGTATTGCACGGATCGTGATCGGACAGATTTTACTAGCCGGCTTTGGTTTAAGCCGGATCCTAGTATTAAACAGTATAGATTTTGTCTCGTTGCATTTGTGTTCAGTGGGAATACAAATGCGGGCATGTATATGCAGTAGCGGGGTTTTTCCTGTAATTTATTACGGGATAAGTTTTCTGAAGTTGCCAGTTTGCATTCCGTTGCGGCCGGTTTTCATTTGTTCCTTCCCGGCCGGACTTTTCCAATGGAGGGGGTTATTTGCAAGTTTGCAAATAACATTTGTGGAGGGGGTTTCTTGCTTTTATGGGATCATGATTTGATTAGCATCTTTTCTTTTTCATGATTCTTGGAATTGATTGAGATTAGAGTTGATTTGAATGGAAATGACATTGTTATCATGGCTTTTGATGTGGTCACCTCTTGCCTTTTACTACACTCACCTCCCTCATGTATTATGCTTTTTTCCTCCACCATTTTGATGAGAGAGGGGGCCGGCCATCACTTGGTGAGTGAGAGAGAGAAGTTCATTTTTTTCATGTGTGGCAATTTGCTTCATCTCATTTTATTCTTGGCTTGCAAAAGTTTCAAAGCTCTCTCCATTGCTCTTTCTTGATTCCTCCATCAATGGCAACTACATAAACCCCAAGAGACAAAGTTTCCACACTTGCCTACAGCAAATCTTGGACGCGTCGGCTAGCCAACTTCGCGCCCGAGTTGCCTCGGTCCAGAGGTGGCAGCCCGTAAAAGAATCCGGCTACGTGGTGCCCCTTTCCGGCGAGGCGATGAAGATCGGAGATTCCGCTGGAGATCGGGACGACGACGAGAAGACCGGAGGACACGGATCACTCGGTATATCTCTCACCCTTTCTCTTGATAGCTAAGATTAGGTTAATGGTTACGATCCGGGTATATTGTCCGCGGTAGCGCCGGTTAAAGTTAAGAAAAAAATTTTGATTCCGCATTTTGGCCTCGAATAGAAGGCCGGGGCGCTGCCGTGGCGCAACAAAACCTTTGAAAAGAAGAATTTCTTCTAAAAAGATCAATGATCTAAAAACAAGATCTTAAAATAAAAAAAAAAGATCAAATAATAAGAATAAAATAAGAAGTAATATACTTCTTTAATAGATCATTTGATCTACATAAAGGCATTGCCTTTTGATGAACCATTGGTTCTGGAATCTTAAATGATTCTTTTCTTTAATCCAAAAATTGGATTAAGATATTAAACAGTGCCCTGCACTTGTAAATCTGCACTGTTGCGCTCTTGGGTTGGCGCAAGCCACCAGAGAGCGCCACGTGTCAGCCCCAGAACGAACTGCGCTATGCGCTACTAAAACAGAGCACTGCTCTCTTGGTTTGGCGCAAGTCACCAGGGCGCGCCACGTGTCAGCAGCGCAACAGCGCAGCGCACTATCGCAGCGCACTGCGCTAGCAGACTTGCGCTCGCAGACTTGCGCTCACCAGAGCGTGACACGTGTCACCTCCACATGGACTTGCGCCTTGCGCTCCTCAATTGGCGCAAAGCGCCTGACAAGCCACGCGGCGCACTGTCAGAACAATAAATACACCGCATTATTAAAGAAGGGACAGAGCCCAATTAAAAGGCCTAACAGGCCTAATAAAAAATGCAATGCATTATTAAAACGGGGTAAAGCCCAAATAAAGGTCTGACAGACCAATTTAGATGTTGTGCATCATTTAAAAAGGGCAGCGCCCAATCAAAGGCCTAACAGGCCAAATGCAAATAAAATGTTGAACATTTTCAACTGTACTTAACCCAATATTGGACATAAGTCCTCAAATTAAACTGAGCTGAGCACAACTGCTCTCTTAAACCAATTTACACCCGGTTTAAGGGTACATCTCCGAACTCCTCTGATATTTGTCGTTGTAATCCTTCGACGTCTTCAGAGAGGTGACGGGTCCCGACAACCACACATCGATACGGACTGCGGGGTCCTTAAACTTGTGGACCGAAACGTCCTTAAACTAATATTCGTCCCAAAATGGGAACGTTGGACCGAAACGTCCTTAAACTAATATTCGTCCCAAAATGGGAACGTTGGACCGAAACGTCTTACCTGAGATTCGGGACAGATGCTATTTGGTTTTATCCGTCCACCTCTCCGAAGATGCCAAGTTGATTTATGGCACCGTGTATCGGAGGTTTAGACGGATGCGGCCGATGTAGCAGACTTCGTCAGATTCCCCCTCGCTTGAGGGGTTTTTGATTGTGGGGACGCTCTTCCCTACATGCGCAAGCTCCTGCAGTTAATTACGCTACCGCATCGCGGTAACAACTTTCTCATTCTCCAGAATTTCACTTCGTGTCGTGGGTGTTTGTTTTGTTTGTGGTTGCCCATGGATTGTATACAGAGACTAATTTATGCCGTCGCCCGTAGGACGTGGATTAGTCCAAATCCGTATTTTCTTAGATTTGGGTTTGGGGTTTTGGTTTAAGAATACGTTAGCCCTATTTAAGGCTAAGATCAATTTAAACTTTTGTTAAGGATACGTTAGCCTAATCTCCAGACTAAGATCAACTTAACGGGATCGTTTGGATCCGACAAGAGAGCAATTGGCTCTATTGTTTAGTTTAATGACATTGCGGTCGATTTCCAGTTTAGGGACATGGTGGTCCGTCATTCCTATTTGGGGACGAACATTAGTTTAAGGACATTTCGGTCCAACGTTCCCATTTTGGGACGAATATTAGTTTAAGGACGTTTCGGTCCAACGTTCCTATTTTGGGACGAATATTAGTTTAAGGACGTTTCGGTCCACGAGTTTAAGGACCCCGCAGTCCGTATCGATGTGTGGTTGTCGGGACCCGTCACCTCTCTGAAGACGTTGAAGGATTACAAAGACAAATATCAGAGGAGTTCGGAGATGTACCCTTGAACCGGGTGTAAATTGGTTTAAGAATGTATCCGAGTCGAAGCGTTGCTTTACGACAGGGAGTTCAAGGGTTGACATGTATCTGAGTCGAAGAATTGCTTTACGACAGGGAGGTCAGGGTTTGACATGTATCCGAGTCGGAGCGTTGCTTTACGACAGGGTGGTCAGGGGTTGCCATGTATCCGTGTCGAAGCGTTGCTTTGACGACAGGGAGGTCAAGGGTTGACATGTATCCGAGTCGAAGAATTGCTTTACGACAAGGAGGTCAGGGGTTGATATGTATCCGAGCCGAAGCATTGCTTGACAACAAGGAGGTCAGGGGTTGACATGTATCTAAGTCAAAGCATTGCTTGACGACAGGGAGGTTAGGGTTGACATGTATCCGAGTCGAAGCATTGCTTTATGACAGGGAGGTCAGGGTTGACATGTATCCGAGTCGAAGCGTTGCTTTACGATAAGGAGGTCAGGGTTTAACATGTATCCGAGTCGAAGAATTGCTTTACGACAAGGAGTTCAGGTTTTACATGTATCCGAGCCGAAGCGTTGCTTAACGACAGGGAGGTCAGGGGTTGACATGTATCCGAGTCGAAGCGTTGCTTGACGATAGGGAGGTCAGGGGTTGACATGTATCCAAGCTGAAGCATTGCTTTATGATAAGGAGGTCAGGGTTGACATGTATCCGAGTCGAAGCGTTGGTTTACGACAGGGAGGTCAGGGGTTGACATGTATCCGAGTCGAAGCGTTGCTTTACGACAGGGAGGTTAGGGGTTGACATGTATCCGAGTCGAAGCATTGCTTTACGACAGGGAGGTCAGGGTTTGACATGTATCCGTGCCGAAGCGTTGCTTGATGATAGGGAGGTTATTGGCTTACTCTAGGTTGTCTGTGAACCGTAGAGTCTTGGAACTGGGAATTTTGCCGGGGCTCTAATTGGTGATGTCGCGTACGTGTCTTGCTGGCATGAGGAGGAATGCCGTTGTTGTTCTATAGGCTATAGACGTGGCCGTCGAGATTTGGAACTAGGGACTTTGCCATGGCTCCGATTGGTTGCGGCCCTGTGGTCAGTTGTTAACGTAACATCTGCATCATGTTGGAGTTGAGAAGGAACGCCGTGTTGGTCTTCTGGGATGCAGATGTTGCCGTCGAGATCTGATTCTCTCTTTGACAAGGTCTGGTGGGGAAATGTGGTCTTTTTTTTGTTTGTGCCCATGGATTGTATACATGGGGTGATGTGGACTCGCCTGCAGGGCATAAGTTTCATTTTTTTTATTTCTTTCCACGATCTCTATCATTTCAGGTTTTTATATCGCGAAGGTCGCGATTGCCCAATCATTTCGGCTAATTTTCGCGGTGCCCAATCATTTCGGCCATTTTTTTCTTTTTACTCACTGCTTTTTACTGCGAGTTGCCCAATCATTTCGGCTATTTTGTATACATATATATTTTTTTACTTGCTGATTTTGTTGCAAGTTGCCCTATCATTTCGGCTATTTCATATGCATTTGTGGCTCGTTGACTTTTCGCCGCGAGTTTGGGATTTAGGATCTGGTACCGATTTAAGCATCAGCATCGCTACAACTGGAATATGGCCAGGAGAGAATCATTATTTGCCTTTGTTGGTTCGAACAAAGATGGCTTAGCAAACAGGGTTAAGATCCCATCGACCAAGGCTTTTGACTTCATGAGCCGTAAGGGTCTCATAAAGGTATTTCTCCCTGCGAGTCGTGAGGATCTCGTAGGTGTGTGTTCTCCTTAGAAGTCATGAAGACTTCTAAGTGTGCGTTCTCTTATAAGTTGTAAGAATATCACAAGAGTGTTTTATCCTTATAAGTCGAGAGGACTTACAAGTATCGTTCGCCGTATGAAGATATCCCTCGTCAGTAGTGGGACTCTGTTGGGGAAACGTTTATTTGTGCCCGTGGATTGTATATAAGGGCCAGTTTGGACCACCTTTAGGGCAATCTGTGGAATGTGATTGCTTAAGAACAGGTTCAAATCCCTGTAGCTTAAGGCTTTTGAACCTTATGAGCCGTGAGGGTCTCATAAGGGGATTCACCTTACGAGTCGTGAGGATCTCGTAAGTGTAATTTCTCCTCAGGAATCGTGGGGATCCCTAAGTGTGTTGCTCCTTTGTGAGTCGTAAGGATCTCACGCGGGTATTTTCTCCTTACAAGGTCGAGAGGCTCTTGCAAGTGTCTTTTAACGAGATTGCGCCCTTTCGGGTTTTCACAAACTCGCCGGTAGCCCTGCTGTTTTTACTCACGGAGCCCTTTTGGGTTTTCATCCGTGCCTATTTCTCTTATAGACGTACCCCTTTTTTTGCGTCAGCCCTAGGATGCTGCGGTTTATAGTAGTTTAACGATGTTTCGGTCAGGCGTGGTATTTTTTCAAGAACCGACCGTTTATTGGCCTGAAGGGTCTTTCGCCATGCATATTCATAAGCAAGTAAGCCCCACCTTGGTAGACTTTGTCTATGATGTACGGACCTTCATAGTTTGGCTCGAACTTCCCTCATTTCGCATGATTGGGGATCATAGGTCTCTTGACCACTAGCACGAGTTTGCCTTGGAGGAATGTCCTCGGCCTAGTCAATCTTTCGTATGAGCGCGTCATTTTCGCTTTGTAAGCCTATAGGTTTTGCTGCGCCATGAGTCGAGTTTCATCGAGGGAGTTTAGCTCCTAGAACCGAAGATGAGCATTCTCTGCGCCTGTCAGTTCGTAATGAACTGCCACTCGTAGAGAGGGTAGCTCTATCTCCAAGGGGAGTACTGCTTCAGCGCCGAATACCAATACATACGGTGTTGTGTTTGTGACCGTTTTGAATGTAGTCCGATACGCCCAGAGAGCTTCATGCAATCTCTCATGCCAATCTCTTCTATTTATGGACACTGTCTTCTTTATGATCTTCGTCAAGGTCTTGTTGAAAGCCTCAGCTAGACCATTAGCTCGGGGATTATAGACCAAAGAGTATCTCCAGTCTATATTATGTTGCTGTGCGAAACGGCTGATTTTGTGACTTCTATAGGCTGGCCCATTATCGGGGATGATCCTTCGCGGAGTGCCGAACCGATAGATGACGTGTGTCTTGAAGAAATGAAGGATATTCTCTGTCTTCACTTCTCTTAGCGGCACTGCTTCTGCCCACTTAGAGAAGTAATCGGTTGTCTCCAATATGAACTTATGTCCCCTGGATGACACTGGTTCGATGGGCCCAATTATGTCGGTTCCCCAAATTTCGAATGGCCAGCTAGCCATTGTTGGGTGTAGCGGGTTTGGATGCTGGTGGATAAAGTCTCCATGAATTTGGCACGAGTGCATTGCTTTGCGTACTCGAGACAATCCTGAATTATCATGGGCCAGTAGTAGCCCATCCTTTTGATCTTCAGCTTCATCTTTGGCCCAGCTTGATGAGAACCGCAGAGTTCGTCGTGAGTTTCTTAAACAACTCTCTTTGCTTCTTCCGGTCTCAGGTATCTTAGCCATAGAGAGTCGAATGATCTCTTATATAGAGTATCATTGATGAAGATAAAAGATAGAGCTCGTTTAATGAGCTGATATCTTGAGGATGCATCTTCAGGTGCTCGACGGGATTTGAAGTAGTCTATAAAGACTTATCTCCAATCCTTAGCCTTTTCCTGATCTTTTATTTGTAGGGCCGTTTGCTTGGTCGCTCCCTTTTCTTCGGACGACTCCAGAGATATTTATGCCGGTGCAAGAATTTGACGGCTTTGCACAACGATCCTTACGCCATCGAGGTTTTCGTCAGCCAGTTCTTTAGAGAGCTTGGCTAATGCATCCACTTTGCTATTTTCCTTACGTGGTATGCTTTACAGAACGTAGGAAGGAATTTGAGTCAGCAACTGTTGTGCTCTTTCGCCGTACTTCACCAACTCTGGTTTTCACGTTTGATAGTCGTCGTTTACTTGACTAACGACCAGCTGGGAGTCTCCGTATATGAGGAGGTTTTCGATTCCCATGTCGACGGCGATCTCAAGACCTGCTATCAAAGCTTCATATTCAGCTTCATTGTTTGTCCTCGGCTCTGTCAAGGAAAAGGCAAAGTGCATTATCCCTCCTTGTGGAGCCATGAAGATAAGGCCTACCCCCGATTTAATTATGGGGGAGGTGTGCTTTCTCTTCTTCATGGAAGACGCACCATCGAAGTAGAGTTCCCATCGGGTGTCACTCTCTCCTTTCTCCCCGTCGATCGTGTCAAACGTGTGCTCGTCTGGCAGCTCGCAATTTAGGGGTGAATTAGCAGGTATCGGATGCTCAGCGAGGAAGTCGGCAATGGCCTGGCCTTTCACTGCCTTGATGGGTCGATATGTTATCCAGAATTCCATTAAGAGTAGGGCCCATTTAGCGAGCCGTCCCGTTAGTATGGCTCTTGACATCAAGTATTTGAGAGGATCCACTTTTGATATGAGATGGTCATACGCCAAAGCATAATGCCGAAGCTTCGTTACCGCGAAGATTAACGCCAGGCAGTGTTTTTCGATGGGGGAGTAGTTGTTTTCTGCCCCTAGGAGAACTCGAATCAAATAGTAGAGGGCTCTCTCTTTCCCTTGGTCATTTTCCTGTGCCCATAGTACGCCTAAGGAACCTTCAAGGGCAGTTGTATACAGGATGAGGGGTTTCCCCTTGACCGGAGCAGTTAGTACCAGCAAATTCTGCAGGTATTGCTTGATTTCGTCGAGTGCACTCTGGCATTTGCGATCCCAGACGAACGGGTTCCCCTTCTTCATTAGGTGACTGTAGGGGCGGCATTTGCCGGAGAGGTTGGGTATGAACCGTCGGATATACGCGAGCTTTCCTTGGATAGACCGCAGTTGTTTCAGAGCCCTTGGCGGAGGCATTTCCATAATCTCCTTGATCTTTGATGGGTCTATTTTGATGCTCCAGTGTCGTACGATGAATCCTAAGAATTTGCCCGAGGAAACTCCGAACGCGCATTTCAGAGGGTTCATCTTCAAGTTGTATTTCCGAAGGCGTTGAAACACGATCTTCAGATGTTCCCAATGTTCCTCGTACGATTTTATTTTCACTACGAGGTCGTCGATATAGCATTCGACGATTTCGTGTATGAGGTCATCGAAAATCTTCGTCATGGCTCTCTGATAGGTAGCGCCGGCGTTCTTCAGACCGAACGACATTACTTTGTAGCAAAATATGCCCAGAGGAGTCCGGAAGGCGGAATGCTCCTGGTCTTCGGGATGCATCTTTATTTGATTGTACCCTGATGAGCCGTCCATGAAGGAGAAGACTTCATGAGTGGACGTGTTGTCTATCATCAGCTCGGTGACAGGTACTGGGAAGTCATCTTTCGGACAAGCTTTGTTGAGGTCCCGAAAGTCTACGCAGATGCGCACCGTCCCATTTTTCTTCATCACTGGGATGATATTGGCGATCCAGTCAGGGTACTGAACTTCTTGGATGAATCCCGAGTCGATCAGTTTCTTGACCTCGGCGTTGACGTTCATCTCAAGCTCGAGCCGCATTCTTCTTGGTGCTTGTTTAACTGGCTTGACGTCCGGAGATATCGCTAATTTATGCACCGCTATCTCTGGATCTAGCCCTGGCATCTCGGAATAGTTCCATGCAAAGAAGTGTTTATACTGCATGAGCACGTCCTTTAGCATAGCTACCTATTCTTCGGACAGTAGCTCATTGACGAACGTAGGCCATGGGTCGTCTGTCGTCCCCAAGTCGATTCTCCTTAGGTTTTCCGCAGTAGTATGTATTCCATCTTCAAGCTCTTTTGGCGCTGGTGGAAATTCTGAGATCAACTCCTCTTTATCCTCGTTTTCGAAGCACTAGGATAGGTCATCCATATGGTCGGGCACTCCTTCTTCTGACAGCGTTATTACGTGACAGGTACGAGATCGTTTCCAAGACCGATATTGATATGGTTCTACTCTTGCCATATACGTTGCTTTTGGCTCGTGTTTTTGTGGTGGGGTTACCCTCCATCTGTCGGATAGAGCGAACCTGCCAAGTTGATACTGGTCTTCTACCCAGTCTTTAAAAGTGAAGCAGTCTTCAAGAGGATGTCCTATCGCTCGGTGATAGGAACAATAATCCGGATGATGAACCTCGTTTGCTTGATCGGGGTGCCGAGACTCCGGGAGTGTCATCATTTGATGTTGCATGATAAGGTCAAAAATTCTCCTTGTCTTGTCTTGAAGGAAAGAATATGCTCGACCCATCTTTTTCATAAGAGACAGATTTCGGCTGCTCAATTCTCGATCGCGTGGCTTCTTGAACCCGCTTTGCCGCTGTCGAACGTTTTTTCCGTTCCTTAGTTTGTTTTTGCCTCCGTGTCGGGTCTTCTGTATGACGGGCTGGCGACGAAGGGAAACGTCATTCTCCGTAGCCTGCTGAAGGAGGCGCTGCGTCTTACCTTTCTCGTAGATGGCCATTTCGCGGCTGTGGTCATTCTGAACCTTTCGACTCACTTCCCGTACTAGCTTGTCCATCTGTTCTTCAAACAAAGGACTCGGCATTTTTATGGTAGGACCTCGTTTTGGTTCATCGTCGGCGTCTTTTAAAAGAGCATCTTCTTTTTCATCAAGGTCCATTATAACATGGAAACCATAGGACTGTTCCCGTTTCTTGGACTGGACATATCCAAGCCCGATCGTTTCCATTTTTCCGTTGGGAAACTTTCACTGCGTTCTAGGGACGTTCCAAATCCTGTTGGAGAACTGAGCTTGTCGAAGACTTTGTTTGAATGATACACCTTGGTGTCTTAATAACCTTTTCAATCCCTCGGTGTAGTATCTGGGCAGACAAATGGGTTGGAGCCTGTCAAGCACGGGTTCGGCACCACGCCATAGTTCTCTTTCGACTTTAGTTTCCGTGGATCGATAGAATAGGATCGCCTTTTCACCTCTTCGCCTGGGAGGGACGTAGAATGTTTGTAGCTCTTGCACACTATATGTCTCCAGCGCATCAAGCTCTCTATAGTGCTGAGGCGGAACCATGGCAATTTGCAAACTCTGATAATATCCAGTGAAGGCCGGTATTGATGGACTGACCGAGAACACTGCGTTGACTTCGTCTTCAGAGTCACTGCCAAAGACCAGAATAGGGGCAGATGGTCCCGGCCTTTTGCATTGGGACGGCCCCGAATAGACTATCTCTTCTTCCTCCTTGGTATCACTCCTGAAGACCGGAGTAGTGGTGATAGCTTTCTGCTTATTCTCCGGCCTATGGCATCTTTCCGTGGCTTCAAAGTCTGGTAAGAAATACTTTGCATCTTCGTACTTTCGGACTTCATTCACGGAGAATGGATTCAACTCCCCTGTCACGGTATACTCGAGACTATCTTTGAAGTACTTCATACACTGATGTTGTGTAGAAGGGATGATGTTATACTCGTGTAACCAAGGTCTGCCGAGCAAAGTGTTGTAGCAGATCTTAGCGTCAATGACATGAAATTTGATGTCAGTGACGAGCAGCCCAAAGCGTAACGTCAGTATCACAGACCCGAGCGTCCGTAATGATTGGGAGTCGAACCTGGAGATGGTGATTTCATCCCGAGCGAGGTGATGAACGCTCATGCAGATTTCTTTTAGTACCCTTACATTCAGGAGGTTGACAGAGGACCCGTTGTCAACTAGGATCTTCCCTATCTTGATGTCATGGCAGTATCCGGTGACATACAAGGGACGGTTGTGCTCGCACGTTCCGAGGAGGAGATCTTCATCGCCGAAAGTGATGTCAGCGGTGTGTACTTCTTCCAGGTCGTCTTTCATCTTTTCTTCGGCAAGGAAAGCTTGGAACTGCTGAGGCTCTTGTAGTGCCTTGATCAAAGAATCTCTTGCCTCTTTAGATAGCATAAGGGCATCAAGATTGCTTAGCTGTGAGGGTATCTTCTTCAGGTATGCCAGAACGTTGTAATCCACCTTGTTTTTCCTGGACGGGTCCTTGGCTGCAAGATCTTCGACGACTCGGTCATTGAGGGTAATATCTTCAGGGACTTTTTCTTTCCCCTTATCTTTTTTGTTCGATCCTATCATGGCCCAAAGTTTGGATGTGACCGGCACTTAGATTGTATAATATCTAAAGATATCGACACAATCTGAGTAAGCCAAAAACCAAGATCAAAACCCTTTTTGCGGAATTTAGACAATTTTAGTTTTTAAGTAAAAGAATGAAGTAGCATGCCGAAAGGTTTTTAAATAAAAAAAGTTTACACAACTGGTTTAAAAACTTCGACAGTACTCCCTTTTTAATTATTTATAAAACAGTTATAGGGTGTATGAATAGGTTGCATCCCTAATTGGGAGCAAAACAAAGCTAGCAGCGAGAATCAATACACAATAATAATACGACATTCGAAATGAAGAATCTCATGTATAAGTAAAAGAACTATAACTTAACACAACGAAACGATTTCATAAGTCAAAATAATATACATATAACCACATCGCGTTCTAAGTCAAATATACATGGTCTGATGGAGTAATAATATATCCAAAATACACAGATCCAAAATAGGAGATTACTACACACGTAACCCACCTAGCAAAAAGAGCGGTAAAAGCTGACGAATGGATCTGCACTGCCGCTACGCGTCCGCACGACTCCTGCAAGGAACTATGGCATAACGAGGGTGAGTTGCCAACTCAGTGAATAAACCTAACATATATCGGCTGCTAATATAAGTATGACGAACTAGAGCTAATATCAACAAGGATGAATATAATGCTTGATAATATGGAGAAGCAGGAACATGTAATATTAAGTAAATAAATCAAAACTGAAATCTCATCACTTATTTCCAAATAAGGTTCATTTTTCCGTGTCCAACATCGACAGAAATCTTCTATTTCCATCGGGCATCGCTCCCCGAACGATCCTGTTGTCCAACAACACCGGTCGGTATCCACTAGATATCTTCCGTGTTTATAACTGTCTCCGGTATCGAGTATCCTCGCTAGGCTCCCCGCCTCAAATGCGGTTTTCATGCCCCTCAGTCTCGACCGGGTCCACCATGAATCCGACTGTATAGCTCCCCCACTCAGTCTGGATAACGTGACGTGACCGTATAGCACCCCCACTCGGTCCGTAATAAAACCAAATCATAAAAACAACATCTCATGGTGGACATCTCATATCAACATGAAAATCACTGAATCTACTCAATAGTATATAAAAACTCAAATCCATAAATCCTCAATATTCCAATGCATCTTATATCGAACTACTAACACTTGAATATGAAACATGATATCATTTTTGCAAAGTAATTACCATTTTTGATGCTAAAGGTATAGTAGGAATCGTATTTAACATAAAAAATACTAAGTGTGTAGGTGACATGTTAATATCGATGAGGTGTAGTGTAACATATAGGTATGTGCATGTGCAGCATGACTCGTCGAAAATTGTGCAGTGTTCTAACAATTATGACGATGTGTGTGTGTGTGTATGCATATGATCAACATTTTTATGCAAAGGCATTTTTATTTAAACTTAACTACGGGCGTATCACGCCATCCATACAAAATCTCCCGGTAGATGTTTAGTCTACTCGCCGGAATATGTCGTATACTACTTAGAAATCACCAATCCCTTTCCTTTCCTTATGGCTTACGAAGTTCCCGTACTCGAATCTAATATCGACATTAACTTGTATAAGAAATGGCTAAACTCCGTTATAGCAAAAACATAAAAATACAAGATTTACGTATTATCTATACTAAGTATGACTATTGCAACTATCTAACACTTATACTAACTGGATTTTAACCATCGCTGTTCGTAACAAAAAACTGAAAACGCGTTACGAAACACCCGTGTTGTATTTTAGAATTTTGATCCCTTTTCAGATATTAGCTTCTAGATTTCCCATACTGAAAATTTAACTTAAATAAACAATACCCAACAGATTAATCCACATATATAGACCTACCCTAAAATCCACATAACCCAACTCCCCAAGAAATCTGGCGAGATCGGATTTTTCCTTCTTGTCGCCGGCCAAAATCCGAACAATGGGGTTCGTCTAGCTATGGTTTAATCTAGATCCAGTTTATAAGATGATGTAATTGTTTGGTTAGGTTAATTTTCATTTAAACTATAGTAGATTCCAGACAGAGCCTAAACTTGTAAAAATATGATATTTACCGATATTCGATATCTAAACTAAAACAGTTACAGAACTAAAATCTTACAGTTTTTAAAGATTATACCTACAGAGGATTGCTAGAAGATCTCCCTCCAAGATGAACAAGCTCCCAGTTCCTAGCTTGAGGGTGAGGAAAATCCTTAGAACTTAGCTCTTCTCTTCACTTCTCTTTTCTTTTATTTTCTTTGTTGTTTTAAGTTTTCTCTTTGCTTTTCTTTTCTATGTTCTAATCGAATTTTGGTTTTCTATGAACTGAACAAGTGTGTAAAAGATAAAGGGAGTGAGCTATGAGATGTAGGAGGAGGTGTCACCAAAAAGGAGGTGGTAGTTTCATGCAAGTAGTTGGTGTAGCAAGGAAAATGGTGGGGTTTTCATGCAAAGGGTGAGGTGTTTGCATGAGGTGTATATGTAAGAAGGAGGTGTCTTCATGGTGTTATGATACACCAAGGGTTTAAATTAACCTTAACCAATTCCTATCCCTTTTTGCATAACAACCCTTAAACAATTCTAATTTGCATAAAGAAACTAACCTTTTCACATAACCCCTCATATTATATCATATTACACATGAAGCTAAACTTTTCACTAAAACCCTTGAAATTCCTTAATGTTACATACTTAAAATTTCAATTTAATTAGTTTCACACTACTTATGAAAGTGTCCTATTTTGTTTCATTGACTTTTAAAATTAATATTTTATTATTTAATTGATTAAATTAATTTATTATCTAAAATTTTAAAAATTTTACAATATCCCCCCTTAAGAAAATTCGGTCCCCGAATTTAAAACTTAACTATACATACCTTCAAAAAGATGTGGAAATTTCTTCCGCATCGCATCTTCGGCCTCCCAAGTGATCTCTTCGCGATTCGTTCCTCGCCAAAGAACCTTTACAGACGGAAATACCCTTGATCTCAGTTTCTTTGCCTGCCGGTTTAGAATAGCTACTGGTTGTATTGTATAAGATAAATCCTGCTCAAGCTGTACGGACATGCTGGATTGCGTGAGAAGGATCGTGAAGATACTTGCGAAGCATAGACACGTGAAACACCGGATGCACATCGGGAAAACTATATGGAAGTGCTAAACGATAGGCTACAGCACCCACTCTCTCCAGAATCTCATAGGGTCCGACATATCTGGGGCTGAGCTTCCCATTTTTCCCGAAACGCATCACACCCTTCATCGGAGATACACGAAGGAACACATGATCTCCCACATCAAACTCGAGTCTACGACGGCGTCAATCGGCATATGATTTCTGTCTGCACTGGGCCGCTCTCATTCTGTCCCGTATCAACTGGATCTTTTCTGTAGTCTCCTGTACTATCTGCGGTCCTAAAATGCTACTCTCACTGAGTTCTGTCCAGCAAACGGGTGACCGACACTTTCTCCCATACAAAGCTTCAAAGGGTGCCATCTGGATCGTCTCCTGAAAACTGTTGTTGTAAGAGAATTTTATCAAAGGTAGGTGACGATCCCAACTGCCACCGAAGTCAAGACTGCAGGCTCGAAGTATATCCTCTAGAGTCTGTATGGTCCGCTCTGACTGACCATCTGTCTGTGGATGAAAAGCTGTACTAAAACTCAGTCGGGTACCTAGGGCCTCTTGAAGTTTCTGCCATAATCGGCTGGTAAATTGCGTACCCCTGTCGGACACTATGCACGTCGGAACTCCATGCAATCGCACGATCTCATCAATATAAATCTGAGCATACTGCGCATAACCAAATGTTGTCTTCACCGGAAAAAAGTGAGCTGTCTTTGTCAATCTATCTACAATCACCCAGATAGAATCATACCCTCTGCTACTCCTGGGTAGACCCACAACGAAATCCATGGAGATCTGCTCCCATTTCCACTCCGGAATAGGTAAGGGCTGCAACTCTCCTGCCGGCCTCTGGTGCTCGGCCTTGACTTGCTGACAAGTCAAGCATCTCGAAATAAACTCCACGACATCTCTCTTCATTCCTTCACACCAATAGACATCCTTCAAGTCATGATACATCTTGGTGGAACCAGGATGAATACTATATGATGACCGATGGGCCTCCTCTAAGATCTCACGTCTCAGTCCTTCCGAATCCGGCACACAAAGACGAGTCCCAAAACGTAATACTCCACGGTCATCTATCACGAACTCAGACTCTCTACCCTGTCTAACCTGATCCATGGTCTCTGACAAGCGAGCATCCGTGGGCTGGGTCTCTCTAATACGATCCAATAATTGAGGACGGGTGCGAACATGAGCTAACTGTCCTCATGTAGATGTGAACTAAAACTGTATACGGCTATCACACAAAATCTGCCAATCTGTCGAAGACTGTCTCTGCATGGTGCGCAAATGAGATAAGCTACCTACAGGCCTCTGACTTAAAGCATCTGCTACAACATTTGCTTTGCCCGGATGATACAGAATCTCGCAATCGTAATCCTTCACTAGTTCCACCCATCGACGCTGCCTCAGATTCAGATCCAGCTGCTGAAAAATATACTTCAAACTCTTATGGTCTGTGAATATCTGGCACGACTCACCGTACAAGTAATGCCTCCAAATCATCAGTGTGAATACCACAGCAGCCATCTCTAAATCATGCGTAGGGTAGTTCTGCTCGTGCCTCTTCAGCTATCGAGAAGCATAAGCGATAACCCTGTCGTGCTGCATCAACACACAGCCTAAACCCACTCGAGAGGCGTCACAATAAACAACAAAACCACCTGACCCAGAAGGTAAAGATAAGACTGGTGCAGTCGTTAAGCGAGTCTTCAACTGCTGGGAACTCCACTCACATACCTCCGTCCAAAGAAATAGAACCTCCTTCCTGGTCAACCCGGTCAGTGGTGCAGCGATCCGAGAAAAATCCTGCACAAAACGTCGGTCGTAACCAGCCAGACCCAAGAAACTGCGAATCTCTGTAACTGACACAGGTCTGGGCCAGTGCCGTACTGCTTCAATCTTCTTTGGGTCTATACGTATACCATCTCTTGTAACTACATGACCCAAGAAATCCACACTATCCATCCAGAAAGCTCACTTGGAGGATTTAGCGAACAGCTGATGTTCCTTCAAGGTCTGCAATGTGATACGCAAATGCTGCTCGTGCTCCTCCCGGCTCCGAGAATAAACAAGAATATCATCAATGAATACAATAATAAACTGATCAAGGAATGGCCTGAAAATGCGGTTCATCATATCAATAAAAGCTGCTGGGGATTAGTGAGCCCGAACGACATCACCAGAAACTCATAATGCCCATATCGGGTACGAAAATCAGTCTTCGGAATGTCATACTTCTGAACTCTCAACTGGTGATACCCTGACCGCAGATCAATCTTCGAGAAATAGCCAGCCCCCTGCAACTGATCGAATAAGTCATCGATATGAGGTAGTGGATACCTATTTTGCACAGTAACTCGATTCAGCTGCCTGTAGTCGATGCACAGTCTCATGCTGCCGTCCTTCTTTTTAACGAACAAGACAGGAGCTCCCCATGGTGATACACTCGGACGAACAAGTCCTCTATCCAACAACTCCTGCAACTGACCTTTGAGTTCCTTCAACTCCGTCGGGGCTATCCGATAAGGTGGTATGGAAATAGGCCCCGCACCTGGAATCAAGTTAATACAAAATTCGATATCGCGATCGGGCGGTAATCCCGGTAATTCAGCAGGAAACACATCCGGAAATTCTCGCACGATCGGAACCTGGTCCAATGGAACTTCAGCGGCTCCTATGTCCTAAACAAACGCTAAGAACCCACGACAACCTTTCTTCAAGAGTCGTCCCGCACAAAGAGCAGAAATCATGTTGGCAGGAGTTACACTACAGTCTCCCTGCACAACAAAAATTGGTTCGCCTGGAAAAAAGAATCTGACCACTTTCCCCTGACAATCTACATAAGCGTGACAAGCGGCCAGCCAATCCATACCAAGAAGTATATCAAAATCTAACATGTCCAGGAGAATCAGATCAACTAATGAATCCCTATCACCAATACGTACTGAACAAGACCTGAATACATGTCGAGCTACAAAAGAATCTCCCACAGGAGTAATCACAACTAGTGGTAACTCTAACAACGACGACTCTCTCCCCAGAGAAAGTGCAAAGTGTGCAGATACGTAAGAATGCGTAGAACCAGGATCAAATAAAATATGTGCATCTAATGAACATACAGCAAGACTACCTGTCACAACTGCATTGGATGCTTGGGCATCCTGTGGAGTCAGTGCAAAACCCCGTGCCTGGCCCCTACCCGCATCCTTTCGTCCTCTCCCTCGGTCTCCTTGGACTCTCTGAAAGCGTCCTGCAAAGCCCCGACCTCGCGTTGCGACAGCCTGGCGCATAGTGCCAACTAGGGGAGGAAGTAAGGCCATCGAAGTAGAAAGTGGAGGGGGTAAAGCAGCCTGTAGAAAAACAGTCCCTCCCTGGGATCTACAATCCCTTGCGTAATGCCCTGGAAGTCCGCAAGTAAAACATGTAGAGGGGGACTCTGATCATCGGGGTATGAACTGAACATCTGGCCCTGGGTCCAACCTCGCCCAAAACTGCACCTTGGAATGTGCCTGCCTCTACCTCTGCCGAACTGCCTGGTTACTGACCCCATAGGTCTGGTCTTCTTTGGCTCCGGAACAATCACTGTCTCACTCAGACGCTCTTCCACTCGCATAGCTGCGTCCATGGCCTGCGCATAAGTATCGAAATGCTGGGAGCCGATAGAAAGAAACAGCTGGGTATCCAGGCTCCTTACAAATCTCTTCACCCGGTGCTCCTCCGTAGGAACTAAGTACGGAGCATAGCGCGATAACTGGGTGAACTGTAAATCATACTCTGCTACCGACACACTAGCAGTCTTTCTCAACGCTTCAAAAATTCTGGCTCAAGCATCCCTCACGCTCTGTGGAAGAAATCTAGCAAGGAAGACCTCAGAAAACTTCGCCCATGTCATCGGACGAAGACCCGCAGCTCGCCCTCTCTCCATCGACTCACACCAAGTCTGTGCAAGCCCCTCCAATCGGAAACTGGTCAGCTCCACTGATCTCGCATCAAAACATCATAACGAACTGCCAATCCTAGCCATCCTATCAAGAAAGGACTGAGGATCCTCTGCTGCATCGGTCCCCGTAAACACCGAAGGTCTCAACCTCATGAACTCTGGAAGAGATACCTCTATCACTTTCGGTCCTGCCAGCGTGACAGTATGCATAGGCTGTTCATCGGGTTCTACCATCGTCGGTGTCTGATCATGCCTCTGAACATGGGTGGCCTCTGCCAACTGTCCAACCACATGCTGTAGGCCCAACATACCCTCCTCTATCCTAGTCAGTCTGTCTGGAAGAGGAGGATTAACATGCTCATCCACCGCCGGAATGTCCGGTGCGTCAGTCGGAGTCACAGGAGGATTCACCCTAACTGCGTCCCTGGCTGCGGCATGCCTAGCTCGTGTATCCATAGCAACTGGAACAGAAAACGAGAGTTGATAAGGTGTACGAGTAGGAGCAGCAGAGAAAATAAGTCAAAGGAAGAATTAAACAAGATATATCCTAAGGTTGCTTAGGCTCAGTATCATAGCGTAAATATGTCGCGGAAAATATGTACGATACTCTACTCATCCTAAATCACCTACTCCATCAACCAAAGGTCATCCTACGTAACGAAACTTAAGTCTACTTACTCCAAATCTCTACTCGGTTCCGTAAGGTTAATCCTAAGCTCTGATACCAACTTTGTCATGACCCAAAGTTTGGATGTGACCGACACTTAGATTATATAATATCTAAAGATATCGACACAATCTGAGTAAGACAAAAACCAAGATCAAAACCCTTTTTGCAGAATTTAGACAATTTTAGTTTTTAAGTAAAAGAATAAAGTAGCATGCCGAAAGGTTTTTAAATAATAATAGTTTACACAACTGGTTTTAAAACTTCGACAGTACTCCCTTTTTAATTATTTATAAAACAGTTATAGGGTGTATGAATAGGTTGCTTCCCTAGTTGGGAGCAAAACAAAGCCAACAGCGGGAATTAATACACAATAATAATACGACATTCGAAATGAAGAATCTCATGTATAAGTAAAAGAACAATAACTTAACACAATGAAATGATTTCATAAGTCAAAATAATATACATATAACCACATCGCGTTCTAAGTCAAATATACATGGTCTGATGGAGTAATACTAGATCCAAAATACACAGATCCAAAATAGGAGATTACTACTTACGTAACCCACCTAGTAAAAAGAGCGGTAAAAGCTGACGAATGGATCTGCACTGCTGCTACGCATCTGCACGGCTCCTGCAAGGAACTATGGCACAACGGGGTGAGTTGCCAACTCA
Organism: Agapanthus africanus; assembly: GCA_030015575.1. NCBI lineage: Eukaryota > Viridiplantae > Streptophyta > Magnoliopsida > Asparagales > Amaryllidaceae > Agapanthus > Agapanthus africanus. The sequence goes on along the minus strand of JASDDO010000022.1, from coordinate 128,032,461 downwards.
GTGAATAAAACTAACATATATCAGCTGATAATATAAGTATGACGAACTAGAACTAATATCAACAAAGATGAATATAATGCATGATAATATGGAGAAGTAAGAACATGTAATACTAAGTAGATAAATCAAAACCGAAATATCATCACTTATTTCCAAATAAGGTTCATTTTTTCGTGTCCAATATCGACACAAATCTTCTATTTCCATCAGGCATCATTCCCCGAACGATCCTGTTGTCCAACAACACCAGTCGGTATCCACTAGATATCCTCCGTGTTCATAACTGTCTCCGGTATCGAGTATCCTTGCTAGGTTCCCCGCCTCAAATGCGGCTTTCCTGACCCTCGGTCTCGACCGGGTCCACCATGAATCCGACTGTATAGCTCCCCACTCAGTCTGGATAATGGGAAAATCCGCGACCGTATAGCTCCCCCACTCGGTCCAGAATAAAACCAAATCATAAAAACAACATCTTATGGTGGACATCTCATAATCAACATGAAAATCACTGAATCTACTCAATAGTATATAAAAACTCAAATCCATAAATTCTCAATAATCCAATGCATCTTATATCAAAATACTAACACTTGAATATGAAACATGATATCATTTATGCAAAGTAATTACCATTTTTGATGCTAAAGGTATAGTAGGAATCGTATTTAACATAACAAATACTAAGTGTGTAGGTGACATGTTAATATCGACGAGGTGTAGTGTAACATATAGGTACGTGCATGTGCAGCATGACTCGTCGATAATTGTGCAGTGTCCTAACAATTATGACGATGTATATATATGTGTGTGAATGCATATGATCAACATTTATATGCAAAGGCATTTTTATTTAAACTTAACTACGGGCGTATCACGCCATCCATACAAAATCCCCCGGTAGATGTTTAGTCTACTCACCGGAATATATCGTATACTACTCAGAAATCACCAATCCTTTTTCTTTCCTTGCGGCTTCCGAAGTTCCCGTACTTGAATCTAATATCGACATTAACTTGTATAAGAAACGGCTAAACTCCGTTATAACCAGAACATAAAAATACAAGTTTTACGTATTAACTATATTAAGTATGACTATTGCAACTATCTAACACTTATACTAACTGGATTTTAACCAATCGCTGTTCGTAACAGAAAACTGGAAACGCGTTACGAAACACCTGTGTCGTATTTTAGAATTTTGATCCCTTTTCAGATATTAGCTTCCAGATTTCCCATACTCAAAATTTAACTTAAATAAACAATACCCAACAGATTAATCCACATATATAGACCTACCCTAAAAACCACAGAACCTAACTCCCCAAGAAATCCGGCGAGATCGGATTTTTCCTTCTTGTCGCCGGCCAAAATCCGAGCAATGGGGTTCGTCTTCCTATGGTTTATTCTAGGTCCAGTTTATAAGATGATGTAATTATTTGGTTAAGTTAGTTTTCATCTAAACTATACCAGATTCCAGACAGAGCCTAAACTTGTAAAAATTCGATATTTACTGATATTCGATCTCTAAACTAAAACAGTTACAGAACTAAAATCCTACAGTGTTTAAAGATTATACCTACAGAGAATTGCTGGAAGATCTTCCTTCAAGATTCACAAGCTCCTAGTTCCTAGCTTGGGGGTGAGGAAAATCCTTAGAACTTATCTCTTCTCTTCACTTCTCTTTTCTTTTATTTTCTTTGTTGTTCTAAGTTTTCTCTTTGCTTTTCTTTTCTATGTTCTGATCGAATTTTGGTTTTCTATGAACTGAACAAGTGTGTAAAAGATAAGGGGAGTGAGCTATGAGATGTAGGATGAGGTGTCACTAAAAAGGAGGAGGTAGTTTCATGCAACTTGGTGGTGTAGCAAGGAAAATAGTGGGGTTTTCATGCAAAGGGTGAGGTGTGTGCATGAGGTGTATATGCAAGAAGGAGGTGTCTTCATGGTGTTATGATACACCAAGGGTTTAAATTAACCTTAACCAATTCCTACCCCTTTTGCATAACAACCCTTGAAAAATTCTAATTTGTATAAAGAAACTAACCTTTTCACATAACCCCTCATACTGTATCATATTACACATGAAGCTAAACTTTTCACTAAAACCCTTGAAATTCCTTAATGTTACATACTTAAAATTTCAATTTAAATAGTTTCACACTACTTATAAAAGTGTCTTATTTTGTTTCACTAACTTTTTAAATTAACATTTTATTATTTAATTGATTAAATTAAATTATTATCTAAAATTTTCAAAATGTTACAAATCCTTTGTTTGTGGGTCCAAGATTCTTTTCGGGTAACGTTCGATTGCGTAGCTGAATGTTCTCTCAAGTCTTCATCTTTTCTGTTTCGGAGATGGACTCCTTAAAAAGAGGGCCGAGGGCTATTTCTTCATCAGAATCGCTCCCGAAGGTGAGAACTTGCGATCTCCCGGAATTAACCATGTGACAGTCGCCGGCAGTTCTTTTGCGCTCATCTGTCGTGCTTCTCTGCTTTTGACGAGTTTTGCGCTTCATCCGCTTGAAATGCTGTCGATGAGCAACGTATCCCTGCCACCAATTTTTAAAGGCCATGCATTCCTCGGTAGGGTGTGTCATCCTCCGATGGTATAAGCAGTAGTTTGAATGCACATCTAGTTCGTCGGGGAACGTATCTTCTGAAGTGTCTTCTTTGAAAGGTGACAACTTTATTCCCATCGACAGGGCTTTAGTGAACTGCTTCCTTGTATTAAACCTGCTTTTGCTGGCGACAGAAGTGCTTCTATCCAGTTGGGGTACTCTATGGCTTCTCAATACCAGAGCTTCTTCAATGTGACGCCGACGCTTGGCCCTTTCGTATATGGCTGTTTCACGCTCTCGGTCGGATTTGCTTTTCTGTAGAGCTTCACTCAGCAGTCTGTCAATCAATTTGTCCGATGGCTTCAGGGATTTTGATTCCTGCTCAAGGTCTGCCCCCAGTTTCTCTGTATCAGGAGCTTCTGTGCCATTTATTAATGAGTGAGAGATCATGTGGCAGCTTGCCACATAATCCCCGGACTCTTTTGAAGAATTGTCTCCTTCATCAGCGTCATCGGTTTCATTCTCCAGAACATGTTTAAAGAATTCATCCAATGTGATTGGGGGTCCGTGCCTCCTGGTTATATTCTTCCAGTGCATTGATGTATTTCTTCAGATTTGTACGGCTGTCGTCGGGTTGGACGGGCTTCTTGACCTTCTTCTTTTTCTTTAAAGACTTTGGAGGCTTGGCCTGAATGTTTTGTCCACCTTCACCAACTTTCAGCGTTGGACGCGGCTTCAGCATCCCCTCAATAATCTCGGGCTCCAGCGGGCTCTTCCACCTAATCGCTGGACATGCTTGGAGATCTTTCAGCATTCTTTTGGCCTTTGTCCAAAGAACAACCTCCCATGGAGCTTCCTTTATAAATGAGCATGATGCCCCCGGCGTGTCCATCTTTTTCGGAGCGTGTGGCTGTGGCGGGCTTACTTTCCAATTCTCGGACAGTGTGAATTTGCCTTGTTGGTATTGGTCCTCAATCCAGCCTTTGAAGACGAAGCAATCTTCGATTGGATGGTGATTGATCATTTCTTTGTGTGTGTTAAGATAATGAATAAAATTCATAATCAAAGAATTGTTTGACAGCAATCAACTACGGTGTCGGATGTAGATTGTAAGTGAGTGCGGATCGTCCACAGGGACAGTGTAATAGTTCATCTTTTGAATTAGATGAGTCGAAACTTTAAAAAAAAGAAAACAAAACAATTCATGATTTATATTTGAAGTTCAAGAATTAGAAAATATAGATCTAATAACAAGAAAAATATAGAATCAAGAATTGAGAGTTTGATGATTTTTCCAACCAAATATCAAGAATTGAAATGAGGCTCGTAGGAATCGATCGGATCTATAGACGTGATGCAATCTCAAGATGACGTATTCTCATCCTTCGATGGATTGATACTAGATCGATGATGATCGACGAGAATTAGGGATTTCTAGTGAAACTAGGGTTTCATCATTTATCCCTTGTTCATTCGTCGATATCATTCACATTCTAGCCTCTAGTAAATTCAAGAAACGATCGTAGATCCCTAATTTCGAGCGATCACAATCAAGAAAGCATCGCAACGAAACTAGGTCATCGGTTCTTGAACTTGCTAGGGTTTACAAAACTCGTAGGAATCAAGAATTGTTTTCAAATATATTACATCATCATTCTATTGATCGTCTCGACTCCTCAACGAGCGGAGTATTACTCAAACATCACAACAAGAACTACAATTGTAAATTGAGATCGAATCATGATGCAAGAATTTAAAGAAAACAAGATAAAAGAATTTCACCTTTATTTATCGACAATTTTCGTTACAACTCTCTTAAATTTACAACAAGAAGGAACTAGATCGTCGATTCTGGCTTCGCATTTCTCCGTGAGTCGCGGATCGGCTTGGACCACTTGCTCTGTTGAAGATCGGCTCCGCTCCTAAAGGTTGAAGGGCTTCTTGCTTGATTTGGTACTCGGGAATCTTGAATTTGGATTGGAATTAGGGTTAGGGTTTCGCACAAGTCTTGTCACTAGACTTGTGGAAGAAGATGAAGAATTGAAGAAGACTAAAGATTATTGAACCTAAAGATTAATGAACTAATGAAGAACAACCCCAACCCTTAGATCTAGGTTCCTATTTATAGCCATCAAAAGCCTAGATCTAGGATTTGAATTTTAAGTTTCCCTCCAAAAGTTTGTTGAGGAGATTTGAATTTCCCTCCAAAAGTTAGTTAGAGGAGAAGCTTCTAGATGTGATTAGTTAGGAGCTTGATTAGCTTAATCAAGATTAGGTTGCTTAATGATCTTTGCTGATCTGGCAGTAGCTTCGAGATCCTTCTGGAATTTGAAGTATCATAAAGGAATGTGGGCCCAGAGATACAAATTGTGCACTGAAAATTTAGCGCTGACGTGGCAATACCACCGCGGTTCCGCGGCGCAAGCTGGCTCCCACCGCGTAACCGCGGCGCTTTAGAGGCTTTGTGGCTTGAAACTTTTGGGCTTCTCTGGTACTGACATATGGGCCTTTTGTGATATGTTGAATTGTGTTTTGCCCTCTAGATTGCTACCAGAACTCAAGACTTGGAGTTGGTGTATTTTTGATCAGCTTCTTTTGGCTTTAATCCTGCAATTTCCTGCACAAATCTCGAAACAAGTGTTGCGCAATACAGGGATGATGCGATGCCATGATAAACACACAATTTCCTCAGAAATGTCGGTTTTAGAGTCTAACACATGCAATCTGATATTTTACGACTGATTTGCTAATATGTGTAATATGAATACCGAACACTTCTATATGAGTGCAAATGATAGGGAAATTGCTGTGTTAAAAATACATTATTTTCGACTGATCAAATTCCCCCAAACTTAATTTCAATCGTCTCGAGCGAACTGATTATTAAAAAGAAGGAGAAAATAAAGAAAGAGAAAAACTAACTAGCACACTTTCGTAGGCAACACGATTGCACTGAGCACGTGCAACAAGCCTTTAAACCTCTAGGTGTCCCTAGTAGGAGGAGTGTTGTCTCCTGAGGGTTTTCAGCGGATTGCACCCACAAAATCCAATAATAAAAGAAAGATCATGAATATTACATTTAAAGAAAATAATTTTAAAAGAAAGACTTTGAAAATTAGGGTTTCCAACTAAGCTAGCTTTTCGGTTGTCATGAGCCCTATCTTAATGGTCATGAAAAGATGTTAGAAATCACGTCCTCTCTCAATAAAACATCGTCTTATTTTTCATTCCTATCTTTCTTCCAAACATCGATCATATAACCCTGCGTGTGTGTAAAGACATCCCTACACCCGGAGAATTCAATTCAAGCTATCATACTCTTGCCCATCAGCCTCAGTACTTTTTAATTAATGAATATTTAGATGAGATTGCTCACACACTTTCATGCGACCGTTAATACTTCTTGAGGTACTAACCGACCGAATACTCATGTGCTTGCTTATTTGATGTATTTTCCTCGTCTTGCACCACCTAAGGCATAGCAGTGACTCCCAGACCAGTTGGCCTTAGGGCACTAGGTGAAGAAGCACCCTCGCTATATATATTTTTTATTGCCCTCGATGATAACAAAACCAGTGTCCATTTTTCTCACCACTTTATATTTTATTCATTCATTTTTTTTATTTCCTTCATACATCGGCTTTAAAACAAGAGCATTTCATGGTATCCTCTACTATCCCAAGCTTTAAGACGTGTGTAAGTGCGAATAGCAGGGTATCAACGTTCAAAAAATGTTTGGCTTCCAGAATAGAAATTATTTTTCAGACTTATTTTTATCCTCGGATTAGTGACGTCTTTCATCTTACTAACCCTTGGGACAACGGCTCATAACTACTTATTACTAGTTCGTATAAGAAAACTTCAAATTTTCTTGGTTTTCTTAAATTTTTCTAATCTCATGGATGTAATTTTTCACTATCTAATCTTTTATTATCTTATTTATGTACAAAAATATTTTTATATTTTGAAATTTTTTTAAATTTTTATAGGTTTTCAAAAATGTTTTGTGCTTATGCAAAGTGATATGCAAATGATGCGAAAATAAGCACAAACCTCCCCCAAACTTGTTTTCAACAATGTCCTCACTGTTGCCATCCGCTAAATCTCGAAAAACCTGTAAGCTTGGGAGGAATTATTAGTGGGGGCAAAATATTTAAGTGAAGACCCTCCCCCAAACTTATTTTTGGCTCAAATTTTGTAAAAATTTTCTTTTCAGGAGACAGAAAACATAACCCCCTCCCCCCAAACTTGAGTTAAGCAATGTTAATCTTTGAAAATCACATGAGGGGGTCAAAAATCAGTGGTCGATGCCAAGCTTTGCAAAGACCGAAGGTTAACACCAACCATTCAAAAAATTTATCAATGCAGTGCTCTGGTTGGTGGAAGAAGAAGTGGGGAAAGGTTAAGTGGTGGAATAGAATGTGTATGCGTCTCATTTTGGAGAGACGATGCAGTGTATGTGATGGATTGCTCACATTCTTTTTACAGTTCAAAAGAAGGGGTGGAGGTTCAATTTCATTGATTGGGAGATGATTTATCTCAACACCCGTGTCATTTAAAAATGCGAGTTCATCAGCGAAGATCTCCTCAAAAGTTCCATCAATACCCTGGTGAAGAATGTCATCACAAAGTGCGGGGTGATCTTTAGACTCTAAGAACAGTTCATAATCAGTGTTAATTGTTGACCCGGACATCTCGGTGGACGAGTCCGTATGTGTATGATACATAGTTCGGTCAAACAACAACATATGAAAAGAGTCAAGATCGGTATTATGAGGGTCATCAAATTCGCTGCTGTCGACATCCATTAAGTCGACAGAACAGACCTGAGCAGTAGGTTCGGAGGGTACACTTCCCAACTCGTAAATGTTCAGCTCTATTGATCTATTCCCGAAATATAGGGTCATCGAACCATTACGACAGTTGATTATAGCGTTGGAAACGGCCAAAAAGGGGCGACCTAAAATCACCGGAATTTGATTCCGTGGGTGCGCTACAGGCTGTGTATCAATTACAATAAAGTCCACAGGGAAGATAAATTCCCCGATTTTTATTAACACATCCTCCAGTTCACCCCTAGGTTTGGTGATTGATCGGTCAGCCATCTGGAGAGTGCAATGGGTTGGCTTTAACTCTCCGATACCCAGTTGCTCATAAACTGAGTATGGAAGCAAGTTAACACTAGCGCCAAGGTCTAGTAGAGCACGGTTGATGTGTTTTTCCCCAATAGAAATGGAAATAGTAGGATATCCAGGATCCTTACGTTTCCTCGGTAATTGTTGGGGGAAAGTCGTGTCTACTGTTTTTGCCATGAATATCTTCTTGGGCACTTGAGTCTTCCTCTTCCTAGTGCACAAGTTCTTAAGAGTTTTTGCATAGGACAGAACTTGTTGGATGGCATCTAGGAGAGGGATGTTGATGTTAACTTACTTTAAAATGTTCATAATCTTCTCCATATGTGGACTCGGTGTGTTAGCCCTTAACCGATTAGGATAAGGTGCTTTAGCAATAAGCGTTGGGTCCATCATAGAAGAAGAAAGTGTGTGTGGACCCGATCCCAAAATAGAAGTGGGGATCGTTCGTGAAGGAGTAAAAGAGGTGGGCTGAAGTGGCGAGCCTTTTGGGAAACGAAGAATAGGCTTGGAAGAAGGTGGTGGGGTAGAAGAACTGGGGTTAGAATTAGAAGTGTGTGTGTGAGGAAAGGTCTCAGCCGGGGTGTTATTGATTGATTTATCAGTATCATCAAACTCTTCCCCAACGTGAGTGTCAAGCATTCTTCCAGATCTCAACGTGATTGCATCCACATGATGTGAATAGCCAGGATTGGGAAAAGGTTGAGCTGGAAGTTTCCCTTTCTCTCTTGCACTCATTTCGACTTTAATCGTGCAATTTCTTCTTCCATCGATTTAATACTCTCGCTTTGGGACGCAGAGTTTTTCTCAATTTTATCGACAGAAGACTTTATTTCAGCCGATACTTGCATGAGATTTGTTAGAAGCAAGTTTATGAATGAAGAGGATTCATCAGTCCCGGTGAACTGCAAAGGACTAGATGGTGCGGGTGTGTTGACCGGATTTTGGAAATTTTGTGATTGAAAGGGGTGCTGACTCAATTGAAGTTGTGGGTGCTGTTGTGGTGGAGGGACCCCTTGGAAATTGTTTTGGGTTGGAACCGTGTTTTGAGATTGTGATTGGTTCCAAGCAAAATTAGGGTGATTCCTCCAACCCTGATTATATGTGGAAGAAAATGGATCGTTTCTAGGTCTTTGAAATGCGGCATTGGTATGCTCTTGACCTTGAAACGGACATTCTTCCGTCAAGTGAGAAGGATCAGAACAGCATCCACATACAGTTTTGGAGAGTGATATTTGACTTAGGGCGGCAGCTAAAAATTTGTTTTCCATAGCGTCAAATTTCTTGTGTAAAGATGAAATTTCAGCTCTAATTCCTATGGAAATATCATTGCCATCCCTAGACGATTGACTCACACCCTCCCACTGTAAAGATTTTTCGACGAAATTTTCTAGAAAATTCCAGGCTTCCCCATCATCTTTGGTCATAAAATTCCCTTAACACATGGATTCAAGGGTCTGTCTTGTGTTAGGATTAATGCTCTCATAAATGATTCGACACAGTTCCCATCTCGGGATGCCGTGATGTGGACATTGGACTAACAGATCCTTGAAACGTTCAAGACATTTTGAAAATGTTTCATATGGAAGCTGGGTGAATTGATAGATTTCGCTACGGACTCGAGCTGTCTTTTGATGTGGGTAGAATTTCTTAAGGAATGCTTTGACGAATTCGTCCCAATTTGAAATGGAATGTGCGGTAGTGTTATATATCCACTTCTCGGCTAAATCGCACAAAGTGAATGGGAGAAGACGTAGACGGAAAACATCCAAAGAAAGCTGTGAAGTACCCATTATTGCGCATACATTTTCAAATTTCGTGATAAATACATAGGCGTCCTCAGACTCGAGACCGTGAAATTTTGGTAGAAGGTTGATGTATTAGGGTTTTATTTGAAAATTTTCCCCGTTGGCTGGTGGAATGGAAAGGCAGGTGGAAAGGGGACCTCGTGTAGGATAGCACCTCTCTTAGAGAGAGATGCGAGGTGGATTCTGTGCACCAACGGACGGTGGCAGGGTAGTGGAAAAGAAATTCGATGGAGGTGATCCATCGATGTGGGTGTGGTGGTGGGTAAAAGAAAGGGTAAATGTAGAAATACCGACTTTTGGGTCGATGAGGGAAACGCGGACTAACGGGCACTAGAATCCCGTGTCTAGCCTATCTTGCACTAAAAAGGGTTAGTACAAGTGGCAGCGTGAATTTATAATTAGGGGAATGATATGAATGCGGTGTTTGTTTTGAAAATATACGGATTTTTGAAAATATGATGCAACACAACAAATGCAGCACACAAAACCCTAAAATCTAGGGGTCACCTAGGTCAAAACTCTAGACCGCTCCTAACTGCCAAAAGACAAGTCGCAGGATAAAATCCTCCACTGCCTCTTTGCCCCCCTGTGGCCAGGTAAGTGCCAGGTAAGTGGGAAGGTACTCCACTACGTAAGTAGTGGGCCTAATTAATAACCACTAGCCTTCGACACACTTGCCTTAGACACCATAAGAAAACGCGGATAAGCAATGAATTACCCACGGCCTTCTCTTGTCCTAAGTGAGCGCGACGGTCCTTAGAATCATCTCTAGATATTTTTTAATTAATGAGGGTGAATGCGAATGCAAATTTTGCGATTTTCGGGGCTTAGGAAGGGTAATGAACTCCCCACCTAATCTAGATTTGGTCTTTGCCCCTTAATGTCCGTATTAATTATGCAAACAACCACGAGAATCAAAACAAGCATAATTTAATTTTGCTTTTTGCGCGGCGCTGCAATTATTTGCAAAGAAACCTGCACAAAATTGTTATTGGAGCAGATTGAGGAGGAGATAAGAAAGTTAGAAGATACCTGAGAATTTTTTGTGGGATGATGACGTCATCAGGCGGCGGATCCGCCGCAAATGACTGCTAATGCCGCGGAATCGCGGTCCTATGAAGTGATCACTGCACTGAAATTTTTGGTACTATTTCTAATTGTCTCCTGAGCTCTCTGGAATATTCAGAAAAAAAATTCCACAGCTCCACAAATTCCAGAATTCCTCGCAATCAAATCACAACAACACGTATTAGTGTTTGCACGAATTTTGATCTAAGAATTATAATGGAATAAATTTTTCAACTCAAATTTCAAAATACGAACAATTAGCGCACTATCCACGGCAACGGCGCCATTTGATTGATCATTTCTTTGTGTGTGTTAAGAGAATGAATAAAATTCACAATCAAAGAATTGTTTGACCGCAATCAACTACGGTGTCGGATGTAGATTGTAAGTGAGTGCGGATCGTCCACAGGGACATTGTAATAGTTCGTCTTTTGAATTAGATGAGTCGAAACTTTAAAGAAAACAAAACAAAACAATTCATGATTTATATTTGAAGTTCAAGAATTAGAAAATATAGATCTAATAACAAGAAAAATATAGAATCAAGAATTGAGAGTTTGATGATTTTTCCAACTAAATATCAAGAATCGAAATGAGGCTCGTAGGAATCGATCGGATCTATAGACGTGATACAATCTCAAGATGACGTATTCTCATCCTTCGATGGATTGATACTAGATCGATGATGATCGACGAGAATTAGGGATTTCTAGTGAAACTAGGGTTTCATCATTTATCCCTTGTTCATTCGTCGATATCATTCACATTCTAGGCTCTAGTAAATTCAAGAAACGATCGTAGATCCCTAATTTCGAGCGATCACAATCAAGAAAGTATCGCAACAAAACTAGGTCATCGGTTCTTGAACTTGCTAGGGTTTACAAAACTCATAGGAATCAAGAATCGTTTTCAAATATATTACATCATCATTCTATTGATCGTCTCGACTCCTCAACGAGCGGAGTATTACTCAAACATCACAACAAGAACTACAATTGTAAATTGAGATCGAATCATGATGCAAGAATTTAAAGAAAACAAGATAAAAGAATTTCACCTTTATTTATCTGTCACGACCCGAAAGAGCACGTGACTGGCACTTGAACCATATGAAGCCTATAGGACTACATCTGATCCAAGTAAGCCAAAAGCCCAGAAATCTAAAACCATTTTGAAGAATAAATAAAATAAAAACTGGTTTAAAGAAGTGAAGAAATACAGGTTTGAAATCAAGGTTTTTAAATAACTAAGCCGAAGGTACGTTTTGAAAACAATAAGTCTTTTCTAAAAATTTCGGCAGAGTTTCCTTTGTAAAACTGGCCCCGAATGGGGTACAACAAGGATAACAATACATATACAAGATAAAGGCATCCCCAAGCGGGAGCTAGCTCTTCGTCTATCGACGGTCACAACCACACAATGATATAATAATATACAACGCCAAGTGGCGAGGATCAAAACCAAAAGAAAGCTCAAAGTAGCAAGAAAACCGCAATACTACTAAGCGCGACTCTAAGGTCGAAATATACAACACTGATATCTAGGTCTGAAAGAATATACAAGTTTTGGTTGATGGACATTTCTAGATACAATAAATAAATAAGTACAAAATGGGGATTCTTGATGCAAAAGAATCCACCTACCAAAAGCAAATCACCCGCAAGAAGGTAGTGTGCCAGAAATGCCGCAATAGAACCTGTACGGCATAACCTGCAAGAACTGTGGCACAACGGGGGTGAGTTGCCAACTCGTGAATAGAAACATCTACAAGGATAAATCGAATGCAAGACATAATCCTAAGTCAACGATCAGTAATATGTCCACAAGAGTACATCTGAGTGTAATAAGGTGGCAAGGTAACATCTAATCATGTATATAGTGCCAGGTACTCAGGTAATAACATGTCATCAGTGTAAGGTATGTCTGCATGAAGTATCAATGAAGAAATATCAATAATATCAATACACATATATTAGCGTCCCATACCACTAATATTGGTGTAAGATAAGTGTAAACCCAGTCTGTAAATATGTGGAACCCGTCCACCTGTCACCCACTGACAGTAAGCATCAAGTATGCAAAGTGAGGATATAACCAAAATCATGGAAAACTCATCATGAAACCCGTGCCAAACACCGACACGTAAATCCTCATCCATATGGGGCTCCGTCTGCGGATATCGGCCCTCGGCCCCGGCAGTATGAGTCAACCCATGTCCATCTCTGGGCTCCGTCTGCGGATATCGGCCCGTCGGCCCCAGCAGTATGCCCATCTTTCGGCTCCAGGCGGTATCCCCCGGATATCCGCCGAGCTCAGGTAAAATCACCGGTAGGTACTCGCCCGCCTCCAGGCTCAATCGGCATAACCCATCGATCATCTCGCCGAGGGGAACCATACCGGGCCCACCACGAACCCGCAAACGGTACTTCACCTCCTCGAATCGGGTTTCAAGCACACGTCTCAGCACCGAGAAAACGCGTGGTGGACGCACCGAAATATCATATCACGAGGTACCGGGTTTTCATAAAATGCCGCTTTTCTTAAATAACCCCACGGTCCTCAAAAACCAGAAATCACATGAAAATCCAACATCTAGCAGTAAATCCAATGCGATGTACTATGCTATCAATCCATGATATATGCGACATGTAAAGAGAGTAATCATATCGGAAATCATGCAACATGGAATAGGAATGCGCATATGTCAAAGGAAGCATCATATCACGAATGTAATAGTACTACTGTGTAGTGACATGGCAATTATCGATGATGAAGTGTGTGAGCCGGCAAATAGTGTACGTGAAACGTACGCATCATCGATAATGGTGCTGGTGTCCTAACAGCATGATAATAACATGGTAATGAACATATGCCAGCAATGCGAATAGTATGAAAATGCGGAAGCTAGTAATCAACAGCACAGTAAAGTATCTACTATGCAAACTACATCTAAGTATCCTGTCAATCAGGAGGGGTAGGTGTGGAAACCACCTAAAACTGAGTCAATGCATATATGTAGATATATAGTCGGTGATCCCGCCTCAATGTCATATCGTAAGATATCCTCTAGCTATGAGTGCGGATCTATCATCAATATCAGCTCGTACGGTAACTCATCGTACGGCATTCCCAAAAGCTGGGTAGGGATCAACATCTCATTGTCATCAGATCATCTAGTCTGGATGTACTACTCTATCTCTAGTACAAACGGTAACCTCGGTAAAGTATGCATGCGGGGGTAAACACACATCCCAAGCCCGCAAGAATCACAAGTCATATCCCACATATGAATCGTATCAAATCACCGATCCCAGGGCACCAAGCCCACAATATCGACTCATCTCCAAAGTCGTCACATATCATCAATCACAGTGTAAGTACATGTGAAAAGCAAGGGTATGTGTATAGGTGTAATTCTATCCTAGGGTTCGCGGCTATGAACTACACTAGTCACTTCTAACCCTACATATCCAAATACACCTAATATCACAATACTATAAAATAAACTATCTACGGACTGCGGGGGTGCTATAGCCATCCACCCGACTTTCCCCCGTAGATATAATCTACTCACCTTGCATCATCATTTGCGGACATCACCATGTATTTGCTTATCGTCCGAAGTCTTCATGGGTACCTACACATCAAAATATCGTATATGCGCATTAAAACCAAATCCAATCTAAAACGGCGCATAAACTCCAAAACGATACGATAAGGGGGCCTATAGGTGAGAACCTATGGCACGCCTTCAAAACCATCCATAATCCTCTATATCGTCGTATAAAAGATAATAGTCGAGGCAAAACACATTCCACCATTTCAGAATCCAAAAATACGGAATACGGAAACACGAATCCAAAACGACAACATAGGATATATGTCCCAGATTTCACCCTAGGAAGAATCTGTCGAAACTAGAAGTACCCAGGGCCAAGAATTGAGGAATTGGGGCTGTGCACGCAAAACGAGGAAGTTCCTCACTGGTCTGGCCACAATTTGCGGCCAGAAAGGAGGTTTTGGCGGCCGTACGGAGGAGTTAGGGGCTAGGGTTTGGGGTGTTGCCTCTAGGTTGCCTGCACATCTCAATTTCCACTCAATATTATTTTAGGGGTCTCGGGGTGATAGCAGATTCCATTTAACCCTCACAGATTTCACAATTTCCCCGATATCGGTTTCTAAAATCCGTATTCTGTGGTTCTAGCATCAGGTTAGGGTCTCAATTCAAACACTAGGGTGTTGGTATAATCTTAACTGAGCTCAATTTCATAATGCAACACCAATTCACTCAAACCCTAACTAGGTTTCTCTCAAATCCATAATATCACACGATTTCAATTCTAAACTTGCATAGGGGTATATGTAAAGGGTAAAACTAAGACAATGGTTCAGAAATTACCTCAATTGGCAACTCAAGAAAATTCTTGAGTTGCCCCAAGTGGTCACAATCCAAGCTTTCTAGGTCCATCCTAAAGATCTCGAGCTTGCGCATCTTTTTTATGAAACCGACATAGGATTTTGGTGTGGTTTTAGAGATGAAGTGAGGGGATTTAGTGGAGGGGAGAAGAGGGCTAGGGCAGCAGCAGCAAGAGAGAGGAAGAGGGAGAGAAATGAGAGGGGAGGGAAATGGCTAAGGGTTAGAAGTCAAATGTCCACTCTCTCTCTCACCTACCCTCATCATTACCTTTTTCTTTTCTTTTCTTTTTCTCTAAATCCCTAAACCTTCTCATGAGAATAGTAACCCCAAAAGAAATCCATGGCTAGAAAAATACACAAGTGTGGGAAAAATGTGATATGTGCAAGTTTTGCACAAAATTACCGAAAAACCCGATTAGCGATTTTAATCGCGATTAGCACCAATTTAGTGTCAAAATGATCACAACAACTTAAAAATGTCATAATTCCAATAAATAACTTATTTTAGAATTTTCCACAATTTTTCATAATTTTCCTCCATTTATCTGCATTTAAAAATAGATTTAATATTAAAATAATCAATAAAATAATATTAAATTATAAAAATTCCCAAAATTAATATTTTATATTTTTAAAGATGTTACAATCTACCCCCCTTAAAGAAATTCGGTCCCCGAATTTAAATTTAAACCCCCAATACTAAAAACAATTTCAGTAATAATCCAATTTGTCGGGGCTCCGAAAATATCATCAAATAGAACGTCATAGCGCAATGCATGCGCAAGGGTACTGAGCAGATAACTCAAAATCAAAACTCCGTCAAGCATCCCGCAATCATCGGAGTCGATGTAAAAACACAATGTCAAATCCAATACAAAACCGATATGATATGGATCGAAACTACACATGTAGACATCCAATCTATACACGTAAAAAGCTGATGTAAAAGCATGCAAAAGTATATCCAGGTACCATCCACTGACTAGTCCTGGTCAGCATGAAGGCAAAAATCCAACATCATAAAGGTACTGCTCCAAAAGGAAATAATCCCAAAAATGCACATAACACAATCCTGTGCGTCTGGTGCGCACGGAAATCAAAAATCCATAAATGTGCTAAATAGGTGCACAAAACATCTAGGTGCAACGGGTGTGCACGAAACCTCTGTCATGGGCAACGTATGTGCCTGACAGCCAAGGTCCGGTGCATCTAACATGCACGAAGAAATCTCGATTTAGTGCATCGGGTGCGCACCAAAATCGTATCTAAAGACATGCGCCCAACATGCGCGAAAATCCAAATCTGTGCATCCATCGTGCACGAATGAAAATCTAAACCCTGCGCACTCAACATGCACGAAATCACGAAATCCAATAGCAAACACCGAACAGGCGTAAAGCACATCAAAAGCACGGAGTGCAAAAGTCAACCACCCATATCAGGGTCAAAATCAACGACATAATGCGGCTCAAATCAAAATCAAGTGTACCGCAAAGAAAAATCCCATAACCGTGTGCATCAGCGTGCACAAATCAAATCATAACACCAAAATGCATGAAAACCATGCTGGAAGCATAAATCAAATCACTGAATACTGTAGGCATGAAATCTCAATCAATACCTCAAATGTAATAACTCTGCGCAAAATATATAAATATCCAGTGGGTGTATGAAACCAAAATCATGAAACTCAGTCATCAAAACTAAATCATGCCAACAGAACGCCCAAGATACCGAAATCCCAAAATGACGGATACGTGATAATCGAATCACAAAATCACAAATCACAAATACCGTCTTCGGTAGTTTCTCCTTCAAGGTCGAGAAGGAGTCAGAGTAATCCACAGCTAGAAGCGCAGGATATCTACCTGCCTCTAGCTCACGGTCTGGCGTCTTCTGACTCTCGGGGTCCTATCTTCTCTGCGGATTACTTATCACGCGGTCAATCGGCTCATCGGCCCTGTCAGGTGTGCTAACGGGGACGATTCCGTTCTGGCACTTCTTTGTCAAACCTCACGACCACTCGTAAGGCAGCATATCACTGGCGTCGGCCTCTGGCTCTCTGAAAGCACGTCACACATCTGATCCTTGGTGCAAACATCATGGCAGCTATGTCCTGGAAGGAATCCTGCTCAAGGTCTCTTCCAATCATGCCTATGCCGATCTGTACAGAGGCTAGCTCTCCTGCATAACCTCTTCTCGCTCAAAAGACACCTGTGTCCTCAAAACACTATTTCCTCAGAAACTGGTCACATCCCAACGTCTCTGTAAGCAAATCAGGTCTCTAGTCTCGACGGGAAGCAATGACAGCTCGTCAGGGTCTCACACGAACCTCTTGTTCCAACTATCTCTATCGTCGTCCACTATGACGTCACGCCAAGCTACTATGCACTGCACTGTTCTCGGCCACGGTCAATCTAAAGTCTCTTACACTGACTCGAAATCGCGTACTCTGTAGCTTCATCGTTCTATAGAAGATGTCAGGTCGAACTGGTCCTCGGGAACACGTCCCAAATCATCGGAGGAATACTCATCACTCGTCCGTCCTCGATCAATTCGCAACGCATCTGGTTAAGTTCCTCTATCCGAACTTGGTCAACTACCTCGTCGACAATGCCGAACTCTGGCCTGCTGGGTGTGCACAAAATGACCACTCTGGGTCTAAGTCTTCTCGTATCGTACTCCAGAAAGGTCCTGCCTAGATTCCTTTCTCAAATCTCAATCCTGCCGAATGCCCGGAAATCATCATCCAATGCTGAAGCTAAAAATTATTCCGGAACGGCTGCATACTTATCGCGCTTCTTTCTGGAAGTTATATCCATATACCACGCCTCGGGGTGCGTATCACATCTCTAATATCAGCGGAGGGGAACATCGTCTCGTCGAAATCTCGTACGAACTCTTTTCTTCACTCTGCTCAAATGTCGACTGATTCGGACTCGTCTCATCATGGCTACACAAACTGCGCTCCGACGGCTACGCTCGCATCTGGAGTCTCCCAAGCAGTGTCCCATCACGATATCCGAAAGATGTCGAACCATCCGATCGACTCGTCGGATCCTCATAATCCCCCAAGAGCTCACATCTCGGGTACAGTTTAATAGTATCGAGTACATGCCACAGCGTCGGTGGTCCAGCCGTAGAAGGGCAAACCCAAGCCTCACTAATGGCACCGCGGAACCGCCGTAAACCCTAAGGTTCAAAGGCTGTCACACGGTCATTAAGTCGAGTTAGGGTTTCATTCTTCTAGAGGGTCCATAGAATCACCTGCATGTCTTTCCGTATACTTTAAACTTGGAAAATGGCTCCTGACATTCGATCGTCTCAATCGACTCTCAACGAACCTGCGTGAAGTCGTCTCTAGCTGGAAACAATCAATCTGATATCCACGCATCGGGGTAAGCGAACTCACCACACGTCCTAGTCATTCATCCTCGGTGACTAGCGACTCGCTATCATCTCTCTAAGTACATGCTCATGCTGCAGTAGCTCCAATCATCTGGGCGATATTTCATCATTTGCAGCAACAACTGGCTCATACACCTGTACGCCGAACAATGCCTCAATCCTCCAGGAAAGGCAATACATAAGCGGTCATCTCTGAATCAGCCTGCTCTGGGTCTGAGTAAGACTCTCCACACTGGGAATCTTCAACTCAACTGGGCCCGCTCTGGCGCAAAACCGGACGAATCACATTCGTCTCTCAAATCTGGTAGACTAGCTATCATCTGTCGCATATCTGCCTGAAAGCTCCGGCAAATTTCAGCTCGCAAGCTCCGAAAGCAACATCCTGTCAATCTCAGCAACAGCTGGTCCATCTGTCTGCACGGTAGGCGACATCACAATCCCTGAGGTATACTGTACATCAACAGTCCTCTCTCAACTGGCAGCTCTAACAAAGGCACGATCATCCGGTGCAAACCAAGCACTCGCCTCCACTAGAGGTCACAAACACCAACACTAACTCGAGACGTTCCCATGTCACCAGAGAACACAAAGGTCGGCCCTCGTACCACACGAGCTCACACCGGCCGAAACCCTAGCAGCAGCCCAAACTGCGCTCAAACACGGTGACAGGAATCCCAATCGAGTATCAAAAGAGTACACCAGAGGCAAGAAGGAAAACAACAGATCCAAAGTGGATACATGATCATAGGAAGGAACAGCATCAATGAAGGTATGATCATGAACTAATAGAATCGGGGATCTCAAATGGATGTATAATCCAGGATATGAAAAGAATCACTGATCTCAAAACAAATGTCCATCCTAAGGTTCCTTAAGCGGAGTGGCGTGTCGTAAGTATGCCGCGGAACATACCAACGGTACGTCACTCTACTTTAGTCACCTAATCCATCAACCAAGGGTCATCCTAAAACGACGAAAGTTCGGGTTCACACCCCCTCAACCAAGTCTAAGTTCCGTAAGGGCAAGCCTAAGTTCCGTATATAAACAACTCCCTAGGCTCCACATAGTCAAACTTAGACTCGAACCAAGGTCAACCTAGCGCTCTGATACCAACTTTGTCACGACCCGAAAGAGCACGTGACTGGCACTTGAACCATATGAAGCCTATAGGACTACATCTGATCCAAGTAAGCCAAAAGCCCAGAAATCTAAAACCATTTTGAAGAATAAATAAAATAAAAACTGGTTTAAAGAAGTGAAGAAATACAGGTTTGAAATCAAGGTTTTTAAATAACTAAGCCGAAGGTACGTTTTGAAAACAATAAGTCTTTTCTAAAAATTTCGGCAGAGTTTCCTTTGTAAAACTGGCCCCGAATGGGGTACAACAAGGATAACAATACATATACAAGATAAAGGCATCCCCAAGCGGGAGCTAGCTCTTCGTCTATCGACGGTCACAACCACACAATGATATAATAATATACAACGCCAAGTGGCGAGGATCAAAACCAAAAGAAAGCTCAAAGTAGCAAGAAAACCGCAATACTACTAAGCGCGACTCTAAGGTCGAAATATACAACACTGATATCTAAGTCTGAAAGAATATACAAGTTTTGGTTGATGGACATTTCTAGATACAATAAATAAATAAGTACAAAATGGGGATTCTTGATGCAAAAGAATCCACCTACCAAAAGCAAATCACCCGCAAGAAGGTAGTGTGCCAGAAATGCCGCAATAGAACCTGTACGGCATAACCTGCAAGAACTGTGGCACAACGGGGGTGAGTTGCCAACTCGTGAATAGAAACATCTACAAGGATAAATCGAATGCAAGACATAATCCTAAGTCAACGATCAGTAATATGTCCACAAGAGTACATCTGAGTGTAATAAGGTGGCAAGGTAACATCTAATCATGTATATAGTGCCAGGTACTCAGGTAATAACATGTCATCAGTGTAAGGTATGTCTGCATGAAGTATCAATGAAGAAATATCAATAATATCAATACACATATATTAGCGTCCCATACCACTAATATTGGTGTAAGATAAGTGTAAACCCAGTCTGTAAATATGTGGAACCCGTCCACCTGTCACCCACTGACAGTAAGCATCAAGTATGCAAAGTGAGGATATAACCAAAATCATGGAAAACTCATCATGAAACCCGTGCCAAACACCGACACGTAAATCCTCATCCATATGGGGCTCCGTCTGCGGATATCGGCCCTCGGCCCCGGCAGTATGAGTCAACCCATGTCCATCTCTGGGCTCCGTCTGCGGATATCGGCCCGTCGGCCCCAGCAGTATGCCCATCTCTCGGCTCCAGGCGGTATCCCCCGGATATCCGCCGAGCTCAGGTAAAATCACCGGTAGGTACTCGCCCGCCTCCAGGCTCAATCGGCATAACCCATCGATCATCTCGCCGAGGGGAACCATACCGGGCCCACCACGAACCCGCAAACGGTACTTCACCTCCTCGAATCGGGTTTCAAGCACACGTCTCAGCACCGAGAAAACGCGTGGTGGACGCACCGAAATATCATATCACGAGGTACCGGGTTTTCATAAAATGCCGCTTTTCTTAAATAACCCCACGGTCCTCAAAAACCAGAAATCACATGAAAATCCAACATCTAGCAGTAAATCCAATGCGATGTACTATGCTATCAATCCATGATATATGCGACATGTAAAGAGAGTAATCATATCGGAAATCATGCAACATGGAATAGGAATGCGCATATGTCAAAGGAAGCATCATATCACGAATGTAATAGTACTACTGTGTAGTGACATGGCAATTATCGATGATGAAGTGTGTGAGCCGGCAAATAGTGTACGTGAAACGTACGCATCATCGATAATGGTGCTGGTGTCCTAACAGCATGATAATAACATGGTAATGAACATATGCCAGCAATGCGAATAGTATGAAAATGCGGAAGCTAGTAATCAACAGCACAGTAAAGTATCTACTATGCAAACTACATCTAAGTATCCTGTCAATCAGGAGGGGTAGGTGTGGAAACCACCTAAAACTGAGTCAATGCATATATGTAGATATATAGTCGGTGATCCCGCCTCAATGTCATATCGTAAGATATCCTCTAGCTATGAGTGCGGATCTATCATCAATATCAGCTCGTACGGTAACTCATCGTACGGCATTCCCAAAAGCTGGGTAGGGATCAACATCTCATTGTCATCAGATCATCTAGTCTGGATGTACTACTCTATCTCTAGTACAAACGGTAACCTCGGTAAAGTATGCATGCGGGGGTAAACACACATCCCAAGCCCGCAAGAATCACAAGTCATATCCCACATATGAATCGTATCAAATCACCGATCCCAGGGCACCAAGCCCACAATATCGACTCATCTCCAAAGTCGTCACATATCATCAATCACAGTGTAAGTACATGTGAAAAGCAAGGGTATGTGTATAGGTGTAATTCTATCCTAGGGTTCGCGGCTATGAACTACACTAGTCACTTCTAACCCTACATATCCAAATACACCTAATATCACAATACTATAAAATAAACTATCTACGGACTGCGGGGGTGCTATACGCCATCCACCCGACTTTCCCCCGTAGATATAATCTACTCACCTTGCATCATCATTTGCGGACATCACCATGTATTTGCTTATCGTCCGAAGTCTTCATGGGTACCTACACATCAAAATATCGTATATGCGCATTAAAACCAAATCCAATCTAAAACGGCGCATAAACTCCAAAACGATACGATAAGGGGGCCTATAGGTGAGAACCTATGGCACGCCTTCAAAACCATCCATAATCCTCTATATCGTCGTATAAACGACAATAGTCGAGGCAAAACACATTCCACCATTTCAGAATCCAAAAATACGGAATACGGAAACACGAATCCAAAACGACAACATAGGATATATGTCCCAGATTTCACCCTAGGAAGAATCTGTCGAAACTAGAAGTACCCAGGGCCAAGAATTGAGGAATTGGGGCTGTGCACGCAAAACGAGGAAGTTCCTCACTGGTCTGGCCGCAATTTGCGGCCAGAAAGGAGGTTTTGGCGGCCGTACGGAGGAGTTAGGGGCTAGGGTTTGGGGTGTTGCCTCTAGGTTGCCTGCACATCTCAATTTCCACTCAATATTATTTTAGGGGTCTCGGGGTGATAGCAGATTCCATTTAACCCTCACAGATTTCACAATTTCCCCGATATCGGTTTCTAAAATCCGTATTCTGTGGTTCTAGCATCAGGTTAGGGTCTCAATTCAAACACTAGGGTGTTGGTATAATCTTAACTGAGCTCAATTTCATAATGCAACACCAATTCACTCAAACCCTAACTAGGTTTCTCTCAAATCCATAATATCACACGATTTCAATTCTAAACTTGCATAGGGGTATATGTAAAGGGTAAAACTAAGACAATGGTTCAGAAATTACCTCAATTGGCAACTCAAGAAAATTCTTGAGTTGCCCCAAGTGGTCACAATCCAAGCTTTCTAGGTCCATCCTAAAGATCTCGAGCTTGCGCATCTTTTTTGTGAAACCGACATAGGATTTTGGTGTGGTTTTAGAGATGAAGTGAGGGGATTTAGTGGAGGGGAGAAGAGGGCTAGGGCAGCAGCAGCAAGAGAGAGGAAGAGGGAGAGAAATGAGAGGGGAGGGAAATGGCTAAGGGTTAGAAGTCAAATGTCCACTCTCTCTCTCACCTACCCTCATCATTACCTTTTTCTTTTCTTTTCTTTTTCTCTAAATCCCTAAACCTTCTCATGAGAATAGTAACCCCAAAAGAAATCCATGGCTAGAAAAATACACAAGTGTGGGAAAAATGTGATATGTGCAAGTTTTGCACAAAATTACCGAAAAACCCGATTAGCGATTTTAATCGCGATTAGCACCAATTTAGTGTCAAAATGATCACAACAACTTAAAATTGTCATAATTCCAATAAATAACTCATTTTAGAATTTTCCACAATTTTTCATAATTTTCCTCCATTTATTTGCATTTAAAAATAGATTTAATATTAAAATAATCAATAAAATAATATTAAATTATAAAAATTCCCAAAATTAATATTTTATATTTTTAAAGATGTTACATTATCGACAATTTTCGTTACAACTCTCTTGAATTTACAACAAGAAGGAACTAGATCGTCGATTCTGGCTTCGCATTTCTCCGTGAGTTACGGATCGGCTTGGACCACTTGCTCTGTTGAAGATCGGCTCCGCTCCTAAAGGTTGAAGGGCTTCTTGCTTGATTTGGTACTCGGGAATCTTGAATTTGGATTGGAATTAGGGTTAGGGTTTCGCACAAGTCTTGTCACTAGACTTGTGGAAGAAGATGAAGAATTGAAGAAGACTAAAGATTATTGAACCTAAAGATTAATGAACTAATGAAGAACAACCCCAACCCTTAGATCTAGGTTCCTATTTATAGCCATCAAAACCCTAGATCTAGGATTTGAATTTTAAGTTTCCCTCCAAAAGTTTGTTGAGGAGATTTGAATTTCCCTCCAAAAGTTAGTTAGAGGAGAAGCTTCTAGATGTGATTAGTTAGGAGCTTGATTAGCTTAATCAGGATTAGGTTTCTTAATGATCTTTGCTAATCTGGCAGTAGCTTCGAGATCCTTCTGGAATTTGAAGTATCATAAAGGAATGTGGGCCCAGAGATACAAATTGTGCACTGAAAATTTAGCGTTGACGTGGCAATACCGCCGCGGTTCCGCGGCGCAAGATGGCTCCCGCTGCGTAACCGCGGCGCTTTGGAGGCTTTGTGGCTTGAAACTTTTGGGCTTCTCTGGTACTGACATATGGGCCCTTTTGTGATATGTTGAATTGTGTTTTGCCCTCTAGATTGCTACCAGAACTCAAGACTTGGAGTTGGTGTATTTTTTATCAGCTTCTTTTGGCTTTAATCCTGTAATTTCCTGCACAAATCTCGAAACAAGTGTTGCGCAATACAGGGATGATGCGATGCCATGATAAACACACAATTTCCTCAGAAATGTCGGTTTTAGAGTCTAACACATGCAATCTGATATTTTACGACTGATTTGCTAATATGTGTAATATGAATACCGAACACTTCTATATGAGTGCAAATGATAGGAAAATTGCCGTGTTAAAAATACATTATTTTCGACTGATCAGATGGCCTAGTGCTCGGTGGTAGGGGAAGAAATTATGATTGTTGGCATCACCCGGCTGCAGTGGATGTCTTGGATCTGGCAGATTGATGAGCCTGTAACGCACCGCCAGTTCGAATAGTCTCCTCGTTTTATCCCGGGGAAATGAATAAGGGAGTTTTAGCTTCTCGTTGAAGAATCGTTGTCTATCGTTTTGGCGATCGGCTGGTTTTGGACCACTGGGCTGCTGCTGAGCATTGGCAACGAAGGTCACTTTCCCTTTACCCTTTTCATTTCGAGGCTCCATTTTCGAGGAAGACGGTCTATGGCTCATCTGATCCATTTAGGCCAGCTTGTCAATCAAGGCCTGGAAAGTAGTTGGCTTGAAAAACATCATGAACTGGGATATGGTTGCCTGCATATCGAGGGTACCCACGAACATGCCTACTGCAGGAGCTTCTTCGATGTGTTGTTCGCATTTCGACCATAAGTTCCGCCACCGGATTGCATACTGAACCCATGTTTCTCCCGGCTTCACTCTGGCGTTGATCAACGCCGTGATTGGGGTGCGTTCGCTGGCGCTTGAGAACCTTTTTGTAAACAGTAGCTCCATTTCTGTAAATGTCTTGACGGAGTCATTTGGCAGCTCTGAATACCATTTGAATGCTGTCTCTGACAAGCTGCCAACAAACTGGCGAAGTAGCAGTTTATCGTCACCCCCAGTATTACCGCACAAAGCCCTGAATTGAGCAACGTGCTGGTGTGGATTACCCGTCCCCTTATATACGTGGAATTTAGGGATCGTATATCCCGGCGGGTACTTTATTTGGTCGTACCAACCTGGATAGTGTCGTCCAGTCTTCACGATTTGGCCAGCCGCTTCGCTCGCCTGATGAGCTCGTATCTGTTGAGCTATATAGTCGTCAAGGGAGGCTTTCGAGATCGTCTCCTCTTTGGTTGTTGAACAAGCAGGAAGAGGGTTTTATGTCTCCCGTCTGTCGTCTTCAAGGATAATCTGGGGGTCTTCAGCTGGAGGATCCGGCTGTATCATCATCCCGACCATATCTTGGAATAAAAGCGCCATTTGTTTTATGTTAGCCGCTTGTTCCGCAGCCTCTTTGTCTTTCTTCTCGAGGATTTTGCGGAGGAACTCGGCATCGGTTTCCTGCTCCTGACGCTGCTCCGATGATGTTTCCGGGCTTGCTTTTGACCCAGTGAGTGCGGCCATGGTTGTCAGCATCTCTTGGAGCTTTTGTTGATGTTGCTCTTGAGCCTTAGTTACTGACTGCGTGAGTGGTCGATGGCCCGTGGAGATACAGCTATCCACTTTTTCGGAAGCCATGTAGATGGTGTGCACCACCATGCCCCCAGACTTGGGACGTTTAGGTTCAGTGCCTTTGAGATTCGTCGCAGATGCCGGGATTTTCTCCGGCCTTCTCCTTTTATGGGCAGTCGAAGTTGAGGAGGCCATTGCAGCGGGCACCCAAGTAGACGACACCTTCTGTGGTACGACATGGTGCTCCTTCTCTTGCAGAACTTTCATCTTCTTCGGTCGGCGGGAGTAGTCTTGGTTGATCACCGAGTCTTAGACCTTTCGCCAGACCCTGTGAATTTTGGAGGACAGCGGCTGAGGGGGCTCCTCTGGCATTTCCTTTATAACGTCCTCCATAGGTGGAGGAGTTCTTTTTAGCACAGCAGTCGGAGAGTTCTTGCGCACCCACTTGAGTGGTTCAAATCTGTTCTCAGTTGAAACAGCAGCATCGAATTCAATGGTTGGAGCTGACGGAGTCAGTCCAGAAGGGAAACTGCCCCCAGCTTTCCTCATTCGGCATCAGTGGCGACGTCGAGCGCGTCTTGCAGATGGTACTGGCTCAATTACGGAGGTGGCTTCATCATGCTTCATGCTTTGATGAGAAACTGTCGTTGGCGTCAGCCTGTCAAAGACTGATGTCCGTTGAGAGGGGATGGTCAACCTGTCGAAGGCAGACTTTCGACCAGGGGTAGCAACCTTGGTGACTTCGCCTGGAGCGGGAGTTAGGACGGCCAGTATTGTGAAGACCGACCCCTTAGTAGGGGAAGTCATTCTGATGACTTCATTTGCTGGAGCAGGGATGGGTATCCAATTCGGGATAACCCCTTCAGGTATTGCGGGCTTCTTCACAGGCCCATTGGAGCTTTGGCCCAGTCTATTAAAGACCATGGCATTGGATTTGGGCGACCCGTTGAGAGGGGCCACGGTAGTTGCAAGCCGATCAAAGACCAACTTCTTCGAAGCTTCTTGCGATGGCACTGGGGAGTTGAAGCTCATTGGTGGGAGCATAGTCCTAAAGAACAACCCAGTGGTGGCTTGCGTCACCTGTTCCACTGGCATCGTGAAAACGGAGGCCGCTTAAGGCCCATACGTCACTCCTCCAGCATGGACGGAGTGGGAGTTGTTGCAGTTGGTGCAGTTGAAAGCCATTTTCTCTGCACGGGAGCAAGACACCAAATCTTAGTACCTCGAATCCAGGGGCAACCACATTAAACCGCGATTCGTTCGCGAACACAACACACGAAGTGTGGAGTGGAAAAAGGGAAAGGACCCACCGGGCGTGCCAGAATCTGTTCTTCGCCGAAAGACGCGACCGGGATGTTGGGACGTCTGGCCTGAATTTTAGGGGCAGATGCTATTTGATTTTATTCGTCCACCTCTCCGAAGATGCCAAGTTGATTTATGGCACCGTATATCGAAGGTGTAGACGGATATGGCCGTTGTAGCAGACTTCGTCAGATTCCCCCTCATTATGAGGGGTTTTTGATTGTGGGGACGCTCTTCCCTGCAGGCGTAAGCCCCTGCAGTTAATTACGCTACCGCATCGCGGTAACCACTTTCTCCTTCTCCAGAAGGTCACTTCGTGTCGTGTGTGTTTGTTTTATTTTTGGTTACCCGTGGATTGTATACGGAGACTAATTTATGTGGTCGCCCGTAGGGCGTGGATTAGTCCAAATCCGAATTTTCTTAGATTTGGGTTTGGTTTGGTTTAAGGCTCGTTAATCTCTTTGAGATTAAGATCAACTTAAACGTTTGTTAACGATATGTTAGTCTAATTTTAGACTAAGATCTACTCAACGGGGTTTCGGGATCATTTAGATCCAACGACAGAGTATTTGGGCTCTATCGTCTTAGTTTTAGGGACATTGCGGTCCATAAGTTTAAAGACATCATAGTCTGTGGGTGTTTAGCTTAAGGACGTCGCGGTCCATAAGTTTAAGGAAGTCATAGTTCATGAGTTTAAGGATCCCATAGTCCGTAAAGTTTAAGGACATCATAGTCCATGAGTTTAAGGACATCATAGTCTAGTTTAAAGACGTCATAGTCTGTGAGATTTTGGTTTAACCGTTTAGGGATGTGCCAAAAGTTATTGGTTATTGGGACCCTCCATCTCTCTGAAGACGTTGAAGAATTACAACGACATATATCAGAGGTATGAAGAGATGTACCCTTGAACTAATGTCCCGATTTGGGGGAATGGGATGAACATCAGTTTAGATGTCATTTGTTGGGAGCTCATTAGCGATCTTTAGCACTGAGATCGGTTTTGGAGACCCTGAGCATAAAGGGCTCAATTGATGGTCCTTGGAAAATTTGGTCTACATCTGGCTAATGTTAGCCTTTCATAGTGTTCAACACTAACATATTTATTCAACGCTCACGTGCTCCCACGTGAGGTGTTTGAAATAGTGTTAAACACTAAAATTCTAAGGCCCTCACATGGGGTCACGTGAGGCGCACGAAACAATGCCGAACTTCAAGAATTTGAAGCGCTGCCTCTTTGAGCTTATTCTTTTATTTTTTTTCTGAGCGCTAAGCGTTGCTGGGTTACGTGAGATCACGTGAGGTGACCCAAAAGTGGGAACTGCCTCCGATTTATTCTCTTTCTTACTTTATAAGTGCCAAGCATTACCATGGGTTCACGTGTGATCACGTGAGCCAATCTCGATTGTTCTCTTTTGTTCATCAAAGGCGCTCACATGGGAGCACGTGATCGGCTATTATCATGCTGGGTGCCAATCCTTTTACGTGCATGAAGATCCTGAGTTTTGAGACCTTCAAGCCCACTGTTTTATGAGAATTGGATTCTTAAGACTTAGTTTTTCTCTTAGGTTTGTGATCTGTATGACAGAATTTCCCCGATGAGAATTAAATTCTCAACTTGTGGGGAGATCTTCTTCTGCAGATCTTTTACCATAAGGGAGAACTAAGTTCTCATATGAAGGGTTAAACCCTTGTTTCATCAGAGGAATTAAATTCCTACGACTTAAATTCCTATATACTTTTATGGGAGAATTAAATTCTCTGATCCCTCTAGGTTTTGGATCTGCATGGCAAAATCTCCGCGATGAGAATTAAATTCTCAACTTGTGGGGAGATCTGCTTCTGCAGATCTTAAGCAGAGGAAGAACTAAGTTTTTATTAGAAGAGTTAAACTCTTATGGAGGTGAAAGAAACGAGATATTCTCTGTGTTTTGTTCCTTCTCCTACCTCGGGTTTTTCTTTCTGTCTCTTTCTCTTCTAAGAACCTGAAAACTTCTCTCTCTTTTTCTTCTTGTATTCTCAAAACTTCCCTCCCTTTTTTATGTTTCTTTGCTCTTATTTATAGGAGAAAGAAGGGAATCAATTTTGTTTAGAAAATCTCTCATTGAGAGATTTTGATCAACCAAAATGATATTTTAGATCAATCGGTGAATTTTATCCACAGTTGGATTTTTAATTCGAGGGCTTCCGTTTTACAGAGTTATTTCTTTTGTTGTTCTTAACAAGTTTAGGAAGATATTTCCTTGCTCAGAATTTTCTGTAGATTGGTGATTTTTAATCACCATTGGATCTTTAATCCAACGGCGCTCTGTTTTACAGAATGTAATCTTTCTTATTTAGAAAGGTCTAAGAAAATATTTTCCAAATAAGGCTTTTGGTCCCTTTTAATTAGAATTTGCTTTTATTGGTTCAGCACGCATAGGGGTCTATCACATGTAGCTCGTGACCCCATCAAACTAAGACCACCAAAAGGTGTCACGTGCTATCACATAAGCTTCTTTTTGTCCCACTTGTTTGCTTTATTCAGGCGCCTGTATTTTTTTCTTATAGAGGTCTCGTGTCAGCACGTAAGGTTTGGTTTTGGCTTAGTTTTGTTAAACGAAGCGTCTATCACGTGTGGACACGTGATGCTCCACTTGAGGGCTTTTCCCGTTGCTTTTCTATATTATTATTTTTTTTATTCAGTTTCCATAAGGGAACATGCCGTCCGGGGAGCTGCGTAGGGAGCTTCAGAGGGCTGGTCTTGCACCCCGATCAGTATCCCCTTCGGATGACTCCTTCCGTGTGGACTTTTCCACACCTCCAGATATATTGCACGCATATTCATTTTGAATGTAATATTATAGATATACACGCATATTTATTTCAAAATTACTTATATAGTCAATGTTTAATTTTCTAGCTGTTGGCGGTGCATCCACATTAGAGGCAGAGGCCACTACCGGCGTTGGGTAGTATATGGGGGATGGGAGTCGCATCCAAAAGAAGTATCCACATCACGTTGAGTAGGGCGATCAGCACTGGTGCTCATTTGCCCTCTTCTGGGATCAGGCTCGGGTATTAATATATATTTTCATTTAACTTATCCAATATATTTATTATTATTTAACACTTGCAATTTAAATACAGTATTTTTTTGTATTTGCAGTTGGATTACGACTTTCAGCCTGTGCCCGACCCTGATCACTCTAAGAGAGTGCTCGATCTTCACGCTTTGTACATAGGCCTGATGAAGAACATGTAATCAAAGGTCCGATACAATAGGAACGAGCTGAAGATCGATTGCTATTGGTATGGCTGGCGACCCCCGAGGCAGAAAGAACGACTCTCCTACATACTCTGGCCTTTGCGAGAGTCGACGTAAATACATGGCCTCTCTTGTGCCAATATTACAACTCTCAGCGCAAACAGGTTTGTAATTTAAATGTATTTCATTGTTTAGTATATAATTTATTTTTTTGTGTTGCTTAATTAAAAAACTAAATCTGAATGCGTTGTGCAGAAACATGCCGATCAAAATAAGGAAAATAGAAGGTCGGCGAAGAGGGGTCGCCCCATTTATACAGGTGGCTCGATGAACATTACTCATGCCATGGAGGCATCGGTAAATTACAATAGATTTATTTTGATATAATGTAATATTAAGAGTTATTTTATAATATATGTAAATTTTTGGCGAATTGCAGAGATCTCAGACCCTGGCATAGGGCGGTACACCGAGTGTGCTGGCCGCGTATCTTTCCGTCCATGGCATCTTGACAGACCCTGCCACGGGCAAGCTTCGATTCCCCGATACAGCTACCCAGGAGTATTGTGTAAGTGTTAATATTTATTCTAATTAGAATGAAATTTTTGTTTTGATAAGTTCAAATTTAAATGATATACTTATATTTTAATAGTTAATGTGGGTGTAGGAGCAGGTGGTGGAGCAAGCGGAGGCATCGGGGATCAATTTTAGTGGACAGACCAATCCGATGCTACTGACCCAGTCATAGACGCTGCATACAGAGGGCACCACGGAGGTTGGGAGAGAGGCCAGGGACTGGGTCCTAGCATGGCCCATGTGAGGTTGGTCTCCACTCCAGCGGTTACTTCCTCTGCCTCCCGTGAGCGACGTCTGGAGCATGATGTTGCCGCCTTGAAGACCACCGTCGAGGAGTTAAAGGAGATGTTGGTACGTATATTACTTAATAGTAAAATATTATATCACATTATAGATAGTAACATATGCAATATTAGTAGCCTGAACTTATTTGGTTGTAGACTTAGCTTTGATTAATCATACTTATATGAAACTATCTAATTAAAACAAACTACGGTTTTCCAAACTAGATACCCAAACGAGGCCTAAATTCCCTAAATATTCTTAGATTGGGGGTTTCGCGATAACCTGATAATGATACGAATTCGACTAAAATCTAATACACCATTCTTACTCGTTTATTACACACAAAATTTAATAGATTCGACAGGCTACTTCGGCTGCGGCTCCACATGCATCTCATTCGGCTGCGGCTCCGCAAGCCGCTATCTAGGCTGCGGTTGCGCAGACCACTCCTGTAGCTCCACAGCCCGCTCAGACTCCCGCACAGTCCGCTCCTTCATTAGTCGAGTTTTTGACGACTCAGGGCTGCATCGAGGAGCAGATGCGCCAGATTACGGCGATTATCAGAGGTGGAGGAGTTAAACCAAGCTAGGGTAGCTTTTTTTAAATATTTTTGAGGATGTATGTACTTATCTGATACATATTGTATATATTTTGGACGATATTGGTGGTTGTTTGCTTGTTCACGATGATTTAGATTGATATCGTATTCTGTTTGTTTATTTCTTTTATACATTATGCGTGAGATGTTGATTATGAATATTTATGTATTTTGTTATATGATGTATATATTATTGTGCACAGGATGGGGAAATACATGAAACCCATTTTTTAAAAAATCCCTGATATTTTGTCCCTACGGATTAATCCTTAGGGCCATCTGTTGCACCTATGGATTAATCCGTAGGTGCAATGTTTACCCCTACACAGTTCGCCGTAGGGACAAAATATCAGGCTACCTGATATTTTGTCCCTATGGACTCAGTAACATGGGTAAAAATTGCCCCTACGGATTAATCCGTAAGTGAATTTATCTGAGCCACCGAATAAATCCGTAGGGGAATCTATCAGGCCCTACGGATAAATTTGTAGGGGCAAGTATTTTATTTTATAAACCAATAAATTAAATAAAGATTATGTCCCTACGGAGTAAGACGTAGAGGCAATTATTACTCCGTAAGAGCATATTCAGAGCGTGATAGAGGTCCTTTTCGGGTCTCCGTCAGATGTTGTCTTCCGTCGATCTCCCGGTGGATTTTTGGAGGTGATCACCTGTTGCGTGTGGGTCTCAATGGGTTTTGAGAAGATTGGTGGTTTGAGGAGTTCGCACCGAGTACCTGCAAGGAAATCCCGAGGTGGTTTGGTACCACCGAGGACCCTCCGACGATCAAGTTAGTATGAGATCCGAGCAGAGTAACGGCTAAGTGTGGTGAAAAAAGCTTACTTGACCCCTCTGTGATGGAGGTTTATATAGTTGCGGCGGCACGCAGTAGCAGGTGCGAGAATCTCGCCGACGGTTACGCTCCCAACGTCACCCCCGTGTAATAAGCGGATCGCCCGTTAACGGGGATCGTGATGGAGTGGAACGTGGGATGTTGCCGGCGAAGAATCTGCGCATGGCGAGATTTGCGGAGCGGCGGTTACGCCAGTAAGTGGTTGAGTTGGTCGGTCGTAGGGACCGAGGAAGGTGGCCTCGACGGGAGAGCTCGGGAACGAGCGGGGGGGCGAGGTATCTTGGTCCTGTGGTAGCTCGGGGGAGAGCGGAGAGGCCGAGGAAGCCAATTTGCAGGGGGCTCTGAGGTGAGCCAGCTTGTGCTCGCAGGTCGGGTACAGGGGTGGCCTGGTCGGCCCCTGTGGGCCCTCTCCTCTGAGTTCTGGGACACGTCATCTGCCACGTGCCTTGATCTGGGAGATCGTCAATATAGAGCATCATTATTAGCCCCCCACTCTTGTCCTGACCAGCTGGCGGGTCGGGTCAAGAGTGGACTGCCGGGCTGCTCAGGGTGCGCTCCCTCCTAAGATTTCGTCGGGACAAGTCACCGGGCTGTCGGCTGTCTTTTCTACCAGCGAATCATGGCGAGATCTCTGCATTTAAGGATGGTGCGTCGGTTCGTGCATCCCGTCACTGAAGCGATGGTCCACGTGTCAAGCGTCGGTTGGCCGACGCGACGTATTCAGTCCTGCGGCGTCTAATGGGATGCGGCCTAGTGCGGGAACGACGTGTGGAGTGATCGGAGCCGTTGGACACGAGGAGGTGTTTTGGCGGGAGATAAAGGGCGCCGTTAGATGAGGTCGTTTGCGGTGATAAAAAGGGGCGAGGCCCACTCCAGGGCCCCTACTCCTTCATATTTCCTCACTCTAAGTCCTGGTTGCTCGGCGCTCGTCTTCTTTTTCTTCTTTTGTGTCCCAAGGATCCCTCTTCTCCAGGATAGATGTCTTCTTTAGTAGAGTCTGTAGATGTCATAGGAGTAAGTTCTAGGGACCCTCTAGTTGAGCCTGAGTCTTCCCGGGGAGCAGGGGTCAGATCCTCTTCCCGGGATCGTGTGGCGGGGGCAGCCCCCAAGGGGGAGGCGGTAGATGCTGCCCCTAGCGCGTCATGTTGGGTGAGGCATGAGGACGAGCTTGCCAATGCTCAGGCTCGCTTCCATATCCCCTCACGTTATACGCTTCGTCTGGCCAAGGAGGGAGAGAGGGCGGACCAAGTACGGGGCAGGAAGATCTCTCTGTACTTGGAAGCTTTTTGGGATGGAATGCGCCTGCCCTTCTCTTCCAAGATCATCGAAGCGCTGAACTTCTTTGGGTTAGCCCCTGGCCAGTTAGTGCCGAACTCATGGAGGATCTCCTTGGATTCCTGATCCGCCTGAAGCTACAGGCGGTTCCCTTCAGCCTCTCCCTCCTTGATTCTTCCCTTGTCTTCAAAAATCATCCTGGAGGTCGAGCGGGCGACCCGAGGTGGGTCTACCTCTCTTTTAGAAAGAGACAAGGGGGGTGCCGGGACAGGGGTTGTAGTCCTGCCTTCTTCCATTCATGAATGGAAGAAGAAGTTTTTCTTCGTCGCGCCGCCCGAGGGTGAGGATTGGCCCGTGCCCACCAAGTGGTTGAGAGAAAAGTGTTTGTCGGGGAACCAGTCCAATGACCCCGACGCGGTGAGGGTGGCGTCATAGGATCCCGTCCCCCGATTTGATGTGCTGTTGTCTGAAAGGGTCCTGAGTTGGGCCGGGCTCAGCCCCGTCGAGTTCGTCGGTAAGTTAGGCTTGCTTTTTGGCTTGTATATTGCATGTGTCGCCGATTTCTTTGCATTTGGTTTTGTGCAGGACCCATGGATATGGACGAGCTCCAAGCCTCTATGCGCCAGCCGAGGAAGGTCACGAAGGCTGGAGGCGCCAGATCTTCTCGTTCGAAGCCCGTCCCGGCTCCTTCTCCTCCGGTGGCCGCGTCCCACGAGCGTTTGGGGGCGGATCCCGTCCCGGGGTCTAGCAGAGCGCCGGGCCGAAAGCGGGCTCGAATTCTGGAAGACCCGGTCTCGGAGGAGGAGATCGACTCCCCGTCGGAACCACTTAAAAGGGGTTCCCGGAGGTCTTCTCGGGGCCCGTCCTCGCCGATCATGGTGGAGGGGGGTCTCCAGTTCGCGGTGCCCTCGGGGCTATCCGTCGCGGATAGACTGCTGCACGACATAGAGAAGTAGGCATGGGGTAGGGTCCCCAGGAGAACCTTCAGGGCCCAGATGGTGTCCATCGCAGAGGAGTCCGTGCAGGTAAGTGCTCGGTTGTTTGTGAGATTCGGTGCCTCCTTCGTCTCCCTGACCTCTTCCCTATTTTTCAGGTTCTCCAGCACGTCGCTCTTTCCTTACGCATGGAGGCCGAGATGATAGCCCCGGCGATGAAGGCTGCGGACCAGCTTGCCTCGCTGAAAAAAAGCTCCAAGCGGGAGCTGAGGAGGTGATGGCGAGGATTGCCGCCCTGGAGGGCGAGGTGGAGGCCGGGAAACGGAAAGTTGCCCGGTACCGCGAGGCCGCCGTGGCTGCCGAGGTCAAGCTTGAGGACGCTCAGGCGCTCGCCGGCAACATGAAGAAGACGGTGAGGGCCCTCCGGAAGGAGCTGGGGACGGCGGTCGAAGCGGCGAAGTTGGCCAACCTCTCGGTGGCGAAGGCGGTGGAGGGCTACAAGAAGTCGAAGGAATTCTACAATGACCTAGCCGTGGCCACCATCCGCATCTGGCATGAGGCCCTCGACACCGTCAAGGCCCGGATGCCCGAGTTCGCAGACAAAGAGCTCCAGGCCGAATAACCCCTCACGGACGCCAATGAGCAGGGGGAAGAGATTTCTGACGAGGAGGTGGCCAAGGACCCCGCTCGACTCGTGTTGGACATCGAGGATCCCGGGGTCGCGCCTGGCCCCGGGGCCTAAAGCCCCCGTCTTCCTCCTCTTTTATTTTGCCGCTTCTGGAATTTTTGTAAGCCTCCGGGCAGTCTGTAAGGCTGGGGAGCCCAAAATACCCTTTGTAAAGACTTTGCTTTTGGTAGTAAAACTTTTTGTTTCATCAGCTTGCACTTTATCTTCTGTTTGTGAAGAATGCACGTAAAATATTCTTGCTTGCACTGTTGAGTTTCCATGTCAGGTCGGCCATCTGTCTACCGATCGTTCGTCAAGTTGATTTCGATCACTTGCCAAGTGCTGCTGAGAAGGAGGCGTCTCCATGGCCCCGAAGTCGAGGGGGATCACTCAGACTTGGATAGACTTGATGTCTCTTTTTGGGGCTTCGGATCCGCTGCATGTGATGGGCAGAGGGATGTCTGCCGGGGATGACCGAGCAGGGTAGCTGCTTGGGTGATCCTGGCAAGGTTTTTGGTCCCTGTCGGTTGTGGTAGAAAGCTACCAATCGGGGATAGACGGGTAAGGGTTGGGCTTGACTGTCTCTGGGAGGACTTTGATCCTTACCATTGGAGGAGCCGTAAGAGGCCCGCTAAGGATAACCGGGCAGTGAAGCTGCGCGGTTGCCTCTAGGTGAAGGCCTTGATCCCTTGCGACGTGAGTGGGAAGCCACTTTCCAGGGATGACCGAGCAGGGTAGCCGCTCGGTTGCCTCTTGCGAGGGCTTTGACCCTTAGCATTGGAGGGGCTGTAAGAAGCTACTAAGGATAACCGGGCAGTGAAGCTGCGTGGTTGCCTCGTGACGAGGGCTTTGATCTCTGGAGTCTTGGGTAGGCAACCACCAGCCGGGGATGACCGAGCAGGGTAGCCGCTCAGATGCCTCTTGCGAGGGCTTTGATCCCTGGCGTCGTGGGTAGGGAGCTACCGGCCGGAGATGACCGAGCAGGGTAGCCGCTCGGTTGCCTCTTGCAAGGGCTTTTGATCCTTCTGGACGGGGACCGAGCAGGGTTGCTGCCCAGTGCCTCTTGGTGAGGTCTTTGATCCCTGTCGGTTGTGGTAGAAAGCTACCAGCCGGGGATAGCCGAGCAAGGGTCAGGCTCAACTGCCTCTGGGAGGAGTTTGGTCCTTGGCGCAGGAGGGGCTGTAAGAAGCCTACCAAGGACCCTTAGCTGGGCAGGGTTACTGCCGGTGCCTCTTGGCGAGGGCTTTTGACCTGAAGGATAGCCGAGCGAGGGTCGGGCTCGGCTGCCTCTGGGAGGGCTTTTGGATCCCTGTCGGTTGTGGTAGGAAGCTACCAGCCAGGAATAGCCGAGCGAGGGTCGGGCTCGACTGCCTCTAGGAGCACTTTTTGATCCCTGGCGTTGCGAGTAGGGAAGCTACCAGCCAGGGATAGCCCAGCAGGGTAGCTGCCGAGCCGCCTCTATGGAGGGCTTTGATCCTTAGCGTTGGAAGGGCCGTAGGAGGCCTGCTAAGGATAACCGGGCAATGAATCCGCGCGGTTGCCTCTTGGCGAGGGCTTTGATCCCTGGCGTTGCGAGTGGGGAAGCCACCGGCTAGGGATCGCCGAACAGGGTATCTGCTCGGCTGCCTCTAAGGAGGACTTTGATCTTTAGCGTTGGAGGGGCCGTAGGAGGCCTGCTAAGGATGGTCGGGCAGTGAAGATGCGCAGTTGCCTTTCGCCGAGGACTTTGGTCCCCGGTGTTGCGTGTAGGGAAGCTACCGGCTGGGGATAGCCGAGCGTGGTAGATGCTTGGCCGATTCTTCATGAGGTTTCGCCCGACCATCCAGTTGCAGGTATGGGGAACAGGAACGGTCACGGCGAACGTGCGCGTGGCATGCGCATTGAATGCGTGGGGAGGCGAAGCGCCAGAGTCGCATCGTTTCGATTCCGCCAGAGAAGGCTCAATGATCGCCGCGTGGAAGCGACTTTTGAGTTCCGTTGGGGCGCAGTAGGCTATATAAAGCTGAGGGAGCGCTGGTCCTTCATTTCTTCACAAACAGATCGTTGAGAATGGAAGACTTCCCCTTTACCATCCCTGACATCATTCACTTCGAGGACGTATACCTTTACGACCAGAACTGCACCGAGGACATGGTGCAGTTGGTCTATAGGAACATCGAAGACCACTTCGGCCGGCTGCTCCCCTGGCGCTCCCCCTGCTGCAGCTGCTGATGTACTCCATCTGGAGGGCGTCGCTGGGGCTTTACAACCCCTTGTCCGAGCAGCTCTACGACGAGGCCGTTGGCAAGCTGCGGTCTCTGAGGCGCTTCGGCCTAATCTCCGCGAGTCGGCTGGCCCGCTCGGTGGCACTCGTCCGTGAGTGCTACAAACTGAGGCTCGAGGTCGACGCGCACGGGGGGAATCGAAGGCAGAGGTTGGATCTCGCGAGGCCTCGGATGGCGGAGATATTTACTGAGTACCATGAGCAGTGCTCTCTGCACCCCCTTCCCCTGCTGTTGTAATTTTTCTTTTTCTTTTTGTATGTATGGCTGAGGAGCCCATAATACCTTTTTGAATAAATAAGACCTTTCCTTCTTTTTCGCAATGTTCCATTGATCTTTTATTAGACTAACAACAGACCCTAGGAAGAGTTTACATTGCCCTTAAAAAAACAAATACATGCTAATAGATGACCTTATTAGCGCAGCCCGAGCTCCTCGGAAGTTTGTTGTTCTCTGTGCTCGGCGCTGGGTACGGGGCTCCCTGGGCGCTGTACCGGTCATCCGCAGAAACGAGCATGATCTGGCCGATGGTCAAATCGGCGGGAGGGGGACGCTGCTCCTGCTCGCGGTCGGCCTGCCACTTGTCTCTCAAGTAGGCGGCGAGGTGCCCTGATCGGATGAGCTCCTCGATGTAGTTCCGGAGTTTCTTACAATCCTCCGTGGTATGGCCCAACGTCCGGTGGAAGGCGCAGTAGAGGCCCCGGGTTCGTTTCGAGGCCTGACGTGGGATTGGAGGAAACTTGAAGAACCCATCGCCCTGGGCCTCCTCCAGTAACACTGCGAGGGAGACGTTGAGCGGGCTGTACTCCTGGAACTTCGGATGATATGGCTGCTGACGCTCCAGCCTCTCTTCCCGAGCCCTCTTCTTCTGGTCAGACCATTCTGCTCGAGGGAGGTTCGCGTTCACCTCGGACTCCAGCTGGACCTCGCACTCGGTCCACGCCTTGACCTTGGCCATGGTCTTAGGCTGCGCCAATGCAAAGGAGCGCAACCACTCCTTGTGCCTAAGACCAGATCTGAGCGCCGTGATGACGGTCTCGTCCCGGTGCTTGGGGATTTCGAGGAGGGCATTGTAGAAGTGGGTGACGTAAGCCTTGAACGTCTCCTTGTCCCCGCTCTTAATTGTGAAGAGGTAGTCGACCGTGCGCTTCTGCCGACGGTTCTCGATGAAGTGGCTGAGGAACTGAGTAGCCAGCTCGTCAAAGGTCGAGATTGAGCGAAGCTCGAGTCTTCGGAACCAGTCCCGACCAGCGCGGATGAGGGTGGCTGGGAAGGCTCTGCACTGAGCGGCGTCGGAATGGTCCTGGAAGCTCATCCCCGAAGTGAAAGCATCCAAATGGTCTTTTGGGTCAGTTTTCTCGTCAAACAGAGAGACCTTCGGGGGCTTGTTGCGCGAGGAGACGTGAGCAGCGAGCAGCCCCTCGGTAAATGGCTTGGTGAGCGAGTCGGCGGCATACTTAGCCCCATCGCCTGAGAGGCAACCTTCTCGGCGCATACCCTCGATCTTCTTCTCGAGGGCGTCGAGTCGGCCGTGGTACCCCGAGGATTTCGGTGCCTTGTGATCCCTGGCCTCTGCTGTAGGAGATCTGCGTTTGGGCGCGGCCCCGGTTCCTCTTGATGAGGTTCCTCAGATCCCCGGGCGAAGTGGCTTCCGAGCTGCCGTGGCGAGCCCCTTCTGTGCGACCCCGTCGAGGGAGAGGGTATCGGTCATGCCTGTGGACAGGTGAGGTGACCGACATCTCCCCATGTGGGTGGGGGTCGTGAGGAGGCTCAAGACGAGGCACTCTGGCGGCGGATCTTGGTGTGGGGCTGTGGGGCGCCCAGCGGGCCTCAGAGAGTATCGGCCCGTGAGATCTGTGGCCATGGGACGTAGCCTGCCGGTGGTCAGCTGTGCCGACGAGAGCAGAGTCTTCTAGAGGCGGAGAAGCGGCGATCTAGGGCCCTGGCCCGGCCGTCTGGACGCGGATGAGTGCCTCCACGATGGACTGTAGGCGGTCTATTCGGCCGGCGAGGGCGTTGATGACGGTTGCTGGAAGAGATTCATCCGTGCCTCCGTTAAGGGGGAGGCGGCCGCTGGTACCTGGATCATCAGGGTGATTGCTTGCCATGTGAGTGGAGATCGGAAGGCCAACTTTATTTTTTTTGTGGAGTCGTTTTCCCACAGACGGCGCCAACTGATGGAGGTCCTTTTCAGGTCTCCGTCGGATGTTGTCTTCCGTCGATCTCCCGGTGGATTTTTGGAGGTGATCTCCTGTTGCGTGTGGGTCTCAATGGGTTTTGAGGAGATTAGTGGTTTGAGGAGTTCGCGCCGAGTACCTGCAAAGAAATCCCGGGGTGGTTTGGTACCACCGAGGACCCTCCGACGATCAAGTTAGTACGAGATCCGAGCAGAGTAACGGCTAAGTGGGGTGAAAAAATCTTACTTGACCCCTCTGTGATGGGGGTTTATATAGTGGCGGCAACACGCAGTAGCAGGTGCGAGAATCTCGCCGGCGGTTACGTTCCTGACGTCACGCCCGCGTAATAAGCGAATTGCCCGTTAACGGGGATCGTGATGGCGTGGAACGTGGGATGTTGCCGGCGGAGAATCCGCGCATGGAGAGATTTGCGGAGCGGCGGTTACGCCAGTGAGTGGTGGAGTTGGTCGGTCGGAGGGACCGAGGAAGGTGGCCTCGGCGGGAGAGCTCGGGAACGAGCGGGAGGGCCGAGGTATCTTGGTCCTGTGGTAGCTCGGGGGCGAGCAGAAAAGCCGAGGAGGCCAATTTGTAGGGGGCTCTGAGGTGAGCCAGCTTGTGCTCGCAGGTCGGGTACAGGGGTGGCCCGGTCGACCCCTGTGGGCCCTCTCCTCTGAGTTCCAGGACACGTCATCTGCCACGTGCCTTGATCTGGGAGATCGTCAATATAGAGCATCATCAGAGCGAAACTTGCACCTTTGGCATTTGGACCTACGGTGGAGTTTTATGTCCCTACAGAAATATCCGTAGGACGGTGATTTGCCCCTGCGGCTAAATCTGTGGGGGCAACCCATTATTATAGTAGTGTATATCACAGTGAACAGCAACCCAACTCGCATTTCTCTTTAGTTGGACTTTGAAAATGCCGCTGGGGAAGGGAATAGTTACACACACACTTTTACTTTATATCTATCGGCTATGTCTTAGTATAATGAGTATACGATTTTTTCCATATCCGGATTTCTTTGAGTATTCCTTTGTTAGCAGATATAACATCTATTCATCCATAGTGCAAACTTAGAACAGAAACTGGTTATGGACACAATAATATCTATATCCAATCCATTTGCAACCGATATAGAAACCAGATATGATTACATAACTATTCGTATCAGATATGCATATATTATTAAAACCGCCTATCCATCCGGTGAACACGACCTGGATCAAATTAATTCCCCAAAAAAAGATAATAAAATTGAATAGTCTTAGAAGTGTCATAGATAGTTCATCTTTATTTCAATTAGATAGTAGTCATGTGATTTATTATATAATAAATCTTTAACAATTGTATCCTATTCTGAAAATTTGTTTAAATTTGACTCCTTCAAGCAGTAAAATTAAGTAAAATAAATATATTAAAAACTATATTAAAATTTTTAAAACTAAGAATGAATAAACAATCATTGAACTCATCTTTAATCAGTTATTACAGGAATCCGATGAAATACACTCATCTCTCATTTGATTTTTGGCTAGTTCCATTTTTACTATAAAATAATGCAACACAAGTTGGTTGAGTTTTTTTTGAAATCGAAACACAAGTTGAGTTAACCATATCAATTTTAAGTTTACTTTATAAGTTATGTATTTTATAAATGAATTATAATGCCAATCTTTTAATGCTTTATTTTTTTCTCATATATGTATAATCTAAACTT
Source organism: Agapanthus africanus (assembly GCA_030015575.1). Taxonomy (NCBI): domain Eukaryota; kingdom Viridiplantae; phylum Streptophyta; class Magnoliopsida; order Asparagales; family Amaryllidaceae; genus Agapanthus; species Agapanthus africanus. Next base: position 127,990,766 of record JASDDO010000022.1, on the reverse strand, counting down.
CTTCCCCCACCTCAGGCGCGGAGGCCGCCTAACCAAAGGTCCAGGCTCCGCCATTGGAAATTATTACCGTCACGTATAGATACATAACTTATAAAGATTTTCTAAATTTATGTTCATCATTTTAAGTTTTATATCTCAAATTATAATAGTAAGGATTATGGTAAAATTCATTTTTTTAACCGTTAAATTTTTGTTGGCAACAACAACGACTACTACTATTGAGCCTTTTATCCCAAGCATATGGGGTAGGCTGCATGAACCAACATGGGAATCACGCCGGGTCCAGCACATGAATCCTTTGTCTCCACTCACTCTTATCGAACAATATACTTTCATTGAGGCTTTTGGCAATCATATCTTTTCGTATCACCTGCATCCACGTTTTCTTCGGTCTCCCTTTCGCCCTTTTGACATTGCCTATATCGAGAGCATCCATTCGTTGAACCGGTACTTTCATAGGCCTGCATCGCACATGACCAAACCATCTTAGCCGGTTTTCCCGTATCTTCTCTCTATAGGTGTTATACCAACTTTTGCACGAATATCCTCATTTCGCACCTTATCTTTTCTAATGTTACCACACGTCCAACAAAGTATGCATATCTCCGCTATGTGCAATTTCTGTGTATGATGCTTTTTAGAAGCCCAGCATTTTGTACCATATAATAAGGCATGCCGAATAGCGTTCCGATAAAAATTTTCTTTCAATCTTAACGGAAAATTACGATCACACGAAATCCTTGTTGCACTCCTCCACTTCAACCAACCAGCCTGAATTCTTTGATTGACATTGCTATCGATCTCCCCATCTTTTTGGACGATGGAACTTAGGTATCTAAATCGATCTCTTAGTGATATCTCTTGTCCATCCAGTGTTATACCATTGTGGTCTCGACTTCTCTGTTTGCTAAATTTGCATTGCATATATGCTGTTTTTGTTGGATATAGTGCCCTCAAAATCAATTATTGGATCGCAAGCACGTGATTGCAATGATTGAGGAAGGACCTATACCGGTAGGACAGTCTTACTCGAGATGATAGTATGCTATCTGATTTGTCTTTATCAGTCGTGTACAGGTTTAGGTGACATTACTGTTCACTATTACACGTTAATAGAGCCCTTAGGATTCTTGCTTGACTATCAACAGTATGATGGCGATCATATACGTGAGAGTTGGGTAGTCTATAAGCACATCCTTAAAAGTGGTCCCTAGTCGTGGGAGTTTCGAGACAGGGCATCGATACTCCGGAGTAGACTAGTGTATACAGTCGAGACCCCGACGAGGGGCGGTGTCCGGTCTCACAAGACACTGGTGTCAGTTGGTTCACCTAGGATATATACAGGTGCTCATTGGGTTATGAGTGCACCGGACAGGACTCGCCAGGAACCTGCTAGTTGGTATTATGCCTAGCGTCAGATAGCAGTTCTCTGGTGACATGTGTACAGGTTAGTTCATCGACCTGAGATCGTCATTTTTCGCGTGTGAGTTCCCACTGTGCTTTGATTATTACCCTACCACGGCTCAAAGAAGTCGTGCAAATAGGTTTTAGTTGGGTACAATCCCGAGCCACATGGAGGCAGTGAGCGGATCGGCAGGGGATTCGTCTCTCCTGGTATTGGGGGTGAGATTGCGCTGTGTCTGGGAGAGCCATTACACAAAGCCCTCGGCCGAGGCAGGAGATTTACTGGTAGGTACTCTAGTAGTATCTCAGGGTGTTTTGGGCTACACTCTGATACGACTTATACCGCTTTTGGGGGTCTGACGTTACCAGCCTCCTAGGCCCGATATGCGATGCTCATAGACGAACGGACCGGACTGTACGGATATTGTCACGGATAGGCTCAATTAGGGTTCCAGGATGAGTTCGCTCATCGGCTTTCCTTTTGCTCAATATTTGGGGCAGCCGTTACGTACAGCTAGTACCGTTGACGTGCATGTAGTTAAACCCACTGCCAGAGTATTGACGAGTCTTTAGAGTCCCCCACAAATAGTTTCCCAAGTTCGGGCGAAAGATTGTAGAGGTCGTATGGTTTTATAGCAGGGTTCGAACATACACGTGTACTTATGCACGTGTCATGGTTCGGACAGATAATACTGGTGGGCTTTGGTTTAAACCGGATTCTAGTATTATATTGTGTAGGGATATTTTGTCTCTTTGCATTCGTATTCAGTTGGAATACGGATGCGGGTATGTATATACAGTTTAGGAGTAATCCTACGGTATTACTTTTGAAGCTGCCGATTCTCTTTCGCCCGACATAAACATTTGGTTTAATGTTTATGCTGCGGTATTTGTTTGAAATTCCTAGCTGGACCATTTCCTTTCATCCATGGCTTAAGCTACCAAAGGGCTTTAAGCTTCTTCCTTTGGGGTGTTATTTGCAAATGTTACGTTTATAAAGGGAGGGGCCTTTTTGTGGTATCCTGCCCCCCCCCCTAGCAAGGTTCATTCTAGAATGAGATGAGGTGTTTAATGAATCACCATTTTCATTAAATGGTTTTTGTTTCCTTTTAGATCTTTTGTGTTGATCTTTTGCAAAGATTTTTTGCTTATTGTCACCATTTTCATTCTTGTGCTTACCCCCGATGATGTGGCCGACCCCACCAATTTCAGCCCCAAAAATTGGCCTAACCCCATTAGTGAAAAAGATTGATTCATTTGTAAAATTCCAAGCTCATTTCTTCACCCAAAAAGGCAACTTCAATTTACATCCACCCAATGGCTTGGGTGAATTGAGACAAATTATTCTACACACTCTCTACTTCAATCTTGGACATATCGGATAGCAAACTTCATGTCCGAGTTGACTTGGTTTAGAGGCGGGAGCCCGTATAAAGATCTGTTGACGTGGTGCCAACTCGACGAGGAGACAGGAGATCGGAGATGCCGCGAGGAGTGCGGGATGATGGCTAAAGACCGGAGGACACGGATCGATCGGTATAGCCATTCTATCATTTTACAGTTTGCTAGTTTAGTGTTAATGGCACGATCCGGGTTACAGTTTGCGCTAGCGCCAGCTTATGAAAAAGTTTTTGTTCCGCGTTTGGCCTCGAATTGAAGGCTGGGGTGCTACCGTAGACTTACAGCTTTGACCCTGCTCAATCTGAACTCCCGAGATTCCAATGTTTGCCTCCATAACTCCAATTTGGCATTAACCCCTATTTTCGTCTCATTTACCCGAACAATATCATCAGTGAATAACATACACGAAGGTATCTCATCCTGAATAGTTCTAATAAGCTCATCCATCACGATGGTAAACAGGAATGGACTTAATGTAGATCGTTGATGCAGACCAATTGTAATCGGAAAATCGCTCGTTGGGCCGCTGCAAGTTCTAATATTTGCCATTACTCTATCGTACATATCCTTAATTATGTCAATATACTTGACCGGGACTCCCTTCTTCATCATTGTTCCACATAATATCTCTCTAGATACTTTATTATACGCTTTCTTTAAGTCAATAAATATCATATGCAAATCTCTTCTGCTTTTTCGAAAACGCTCGATAAGTTGACGAAGCAAATGAATAGTCTCCGTCGTCTATCGTTCAGATATGAATCCAAACTGGTTCTCTATTATTATAACATCTTTTCTTAGCTTATGTTCAATCACCCTCTCCCAAAACTTCATGGTATGACACATAAGTTTTATTCCACAGTAGTTTGAGCAATTTTGAATGTCACCATTGTTCTTATAGATATCTATAAGGGTATTTTTTCTCCACTCACTTGACATCTTTTTGGTTTTCCAAATATTCTTAAAAAGATCTTTCAACCATCTAACGTCTACTTCTCCTAAGCATCTTCAAATCTCGATAGGAATCCCGTCTGGACCAACCGTTTTTCTTGATTTCATTCTCTTCAAACCCTCTTTAAGCTCAGGTATTTTTATTATACGCATGAAATCACGGTTTATATCTTGAGATTGAATGACAAGTCCGTCCAAATTCTCAGTAAAACACTCATTGAACAATTTTTCAAAATAATCTCTCCATATTTTCTTGATATTCTCATCTCGAAGTAAAACCTTCTGATCTTCATTTTTGACACACTTCATCGCACATAAGTATATGGTCTTCCTTTTTCACATCCGTCCAATCATGTATGTATCATTTTCAGCCTCCTTAGTGTCCAACTTCTCGTCCACCTCCTTATAGACCTTAGTTTTAGTTTCCCAAACAGCTTTCTTAACTTCTTTTTTAGCTATTTTATATTTCTCAAATCTTTCAGTATCTCTGTTTTTCTTCAAATTTCTATAAGAATCCCTCTTGAATTTAATTACAGCATTTACTTCTACGTTCCATCATGACGTTTTCTTAAGTGGTGGAGCACCACTTCTCGACTCACCAAGTAGAATTTTAGTTACCCTCTTGATACAACTAGCCATCTTATTCTATGTTGTGTCCGAATTATTTTCAAACTGCTAATCTGCCTCTTAAACTACACGATCTATAAAAACTTTTTGGTTACTTTCGTTCGGTCACCACAACTTAATTTTAGGCTCTACCTTACGTCTAATCTTCTTAGGTTCTCTTCTAAATCGAACATCTAGAACTAAAAGTCTATATTGAATGGTTACACTTTTACGTGGCACTACCTTATAATCGATGCAATAAACTCTATCTATCTTTCTAGTTAGAAAAAAATCTATTTGACATACACTCGACCTATTCCTAAAGGTGATAAGGTGAGACACTCTTTTCAAAAACCATGTACTTTCTAAGACCAAATCATAAGATAAGACAAAATTTAGAATTGAATTATCTGCTTCATTCCTCCGTCCAAAACCTCCATAGATAGTATCAAACCAATATGTCTAGTACTTACATGTCCATTGAGATCGCCACCAATAAATAACTTTTCTACACTAGCTACCCTTCACATCATCTCGTCTAAATCCATAGAAAGTTTCCGGCGGCCTGCAGCTTGATAGAGAATCTTGGATCTGACAACCAACAGGTGCAAACTGGTCCTTGTTTGGAAGCTCAGCGGAGGCAAATTCAAGAAAGCATTCAAGCTTTTTCAAAGGAAAATGCCAAAATACACCAGTATATAGAGAGAAAAATTGAACAAAAAATGCAAACAAGTTATGTATACGCTTAAAGTAATAGTTGCTGTTTTTTTTTTATCAATTTGTTGCTATTAATTATTGTTGTAAGAAATATATAACATTATTTCTTGGGTTTTTAAACATATGGCAATTGTTGTTATTTCTTGGCAATTATCATAATTTTTCATAAAATTAGTGAAATAAAAGGCATATCATATAAAATTCAAAAAATAAAATAAAATCGGGTATTGTAAAGAATTCAGGGGTTTCATTGTTAGTTAGAAATTTGAAATTATCATTTTAGAACAAATTAAAATGTATGTCTTAAATTCCTTTTTTTCGGTTACTGGAACCAATAAATAACAGCCTTTCAAAAATCATAAAGCAAGAAGTTGTCATCTTGGAACAACAAACAAATATGAAGATAAAGGGTAAGTTGGGAATTTGAAAAGTACAAATTTTTTATTATAGAAATTTCATTAATATATGTGGAAAAATTGGCAAAAATATGCCTATCAAATGACAAAGTAAGAAAATTAATGGAAAAAAAAACTAACAAGGAGCCTCGAACCTCACCAAGCACCGACAAAAATGCTGTGCCAATACTAATAGCTTGAAATATGTTTGTTAAAAAACTACAAGTTTTCAATATAGATTAATAAGATTCATTGATTCATAAAGATGCAACTAATTATTTTCCAATTAGTTTAACTTCCACGCCATGAACACAGAAATATTGGTGTCCGTTTCGACACCTGATGATGGCCACTTTTGGTTATTTCTTTGAGATCTAAATAGTCTTATCATTTTAATTGCGGTTAGGGTTAGGGTTAGGGTTAGGGTAAGACTTGGGTTAGGGTTAGGGTTAGGGTTTGGATCAGGTTTAGGGTGGCTAGGGTTAATTTGGGTTAATTAGAGGCTAGGGTTAATTTGGGTTAATTAGTGATAATTTGAAAGGGTTAGGATGTTGATTAGGGTTAATTAGGTTAATTTGGGTAAATTGGGTTAAGTTTGGGTTAATTAGGGATAATTTGTGTTAGGGTGATGATTATGGTTAATTGTGGTTAATTAGGTTAATTTGGGTTATTTAGGGTTAGGGTTTAGAGCGCACTAGTTCATTCAGTAGTATACTCGATGATAACGTATACGTACAACTTTACCATAAACGCAAGAAAAATTTACCCTAAACTAAAACCTTCGAACCCTTAATAACGAAACGTAAACGTAAAATCTATTCAAATTAAATGTTCAAGTTAAAATCAATATATGATACTCGATAATAATATGAAACTTCCATATTCTCATCGATACTGATATATGAAAATCAAAGCGCCACATAGTCCCTGTCTATCGGTTAACATACGTTCGATATTCGTCGTGACATAGAACTATACGAAGTTTGTTAAATATCAGACGGTATAGTTCGGTACTAACAACCGTCGTATAGTCTATGTGACGAGAAGATTCAATCGTATGATAATCGATAGATTTGTCCAGTGTGGACAAGTTAGGAATATATAAAGCAAACACCTGCATTCACTTGTGTTTTCATCCGTTTCGAGTTATTTCGTCGGTACTTTTCCGCTGGTTCTCCGTATACAAAGATAAATTAGATGTTCATTTCAACGTTATTTCACAGTTTTGAAATGATTATCTATTCTATTACAGTGTACTCGGAGAACAGCGGGGAGATGCTGCTGAAATTTACTCGAAACGGTTGAAAGCACAAGCGAATGGGTGTCTGCTCTATACATTCTTAATGTGATAGAAGCCTTACCCCCGACAGCCGAAACACACATATACAACACGAATACACAACAAACGCACACACAGCACATACACACTAACAACCCTACACTTAAGCGAAATCATAAATTGAAACACACATATATAGAATACAACTTATACATGGGTATCCACAAATCTAACTTTGATTATCGATAATATATTCTTCTCAACGACAAATGCATACACAAACCATATACACGGATTTTCTCCTTTGTCAGTAACCATCTCGTTCTTAGATTTCTCAATATAGTCATCATAAGCTACAATTTATATGTTATACAGTCTAACATGGCCCATGAGTACATCAGAGTTAAGGACTGGATGTATGTGGATTGGCAACAACGTATGCAACCTAATTTTGTCGCAGGAGTTGCTGCTTTTATTGAATTTGCACGCGCACATAATAAGATCGTGTTAGAGAAGATTGTTTGCCCGTGCGATAGATGTGGGAATAAGTACTGGCAGAAGGTAGAATTTGCAGAGCTACATATCGTTAAACATAGTTTTACTAGATTTTATACAACTTGGCTATATCACGGGGAAGGAGAAAAAGACAGTAATGCGACAGAAGAAGAAGGAGAAGACGGTAATGCAGTAGAAGAAGGAGAAGACGGTAATACGGCAGAAGAAGAAAACGATAATTTCTTTTCAGGAGAAGAAATGGAGAATATGGTAGAGGCTGTTCTAGGTGAATCTATTTGTATCAAAGATGACATTTCTTCCGGTCAAGGACCGCGTGCGGATAAATATGAAAATTTCATGAATGATGCTAAAAAACCAATTTATGATAATGCAAAGTATTCCACCCTCTCATGGTTCGTCCAACTTTTCCAGATTAAGTGTCTAAATGGATGGAGCAACAAGTCATTCACAATACTTCTTTTGTTCTTGAAAAATTCTATGCTCCCGGGAAATAACGTGCCCGGCAGCTGGTACGGAGCCCAGAAGATGATGTCTGATTTGGGTATGAAGTGTGAGAAGATTCAAGCATGTTCTAAAAATTGCGTGTTGTACCAGAAAGAGAATTCAAATTTGAATGAGTGTCCAACATGCGGAGAGGCTGGGTATAAGCCGAAAAATTCTGATAAGAAGCCCGATATACCTGTCAAGATAGCACGATACTTTCCCATAACACAGAGCCTGCAGAGGCTATTCAGGTGCAAGAAAAAAGCCGAGGCAATGATTTGGCATCACCGTGCACCTCCAAGTGAAGATGGAAAAATGAATCATCCAAGATATTCATCGGCATGGAAGGATTTCGATAGGAGGCACGAAATATTCAGAGGGTCGGTCTTGCACCCCGATCGGAGACCCCTTCTGATGGCTCCTTCCGTGTGGACTTTACCACACCTCCAAGTATATTGCACGCATATTCATTTTGAATGTAATATTATAGATATACATGCATATTTATGTCAAAATTACTTATATAGTCAATGTTTGATTGTCTAGTTGTTGGTGGTGCGTCTATATCAGGGACAGAGGCTACTCCCGTACCTCCAGATATGTTTATATGTCCTATAGTTCATGCATATTGATTCATAATGCTATATCATAAATATACATACATTCTTTTTGCTCTTACGTATTTAGATAATCCTTTTTTAATTGTTTAGCTTTAGGTGGTGCCTCCACATCTCGGGCTGAGGCCACCACCGCACCCGCGGGTATGTTTATATATATATCCTATAGTGTAATCATGTTGATTTAGAATGCAATTACTATATAGTCAATATTTAATTGTCTAATTATAGGTGGTGCGTCCACGTCTGGTGCAGGGGCTACTCTCACTTCCATACCCTTCGCTCAGTCTGCAGGTTAGTATGAATAAATATAAAATATTTATTCATTTTACATATCCTTTAAGAATAAACATGAACTACATGTAATTTTTTCGATATTTATTTTCTAGTTGGAGGGCATGCGTCCACGTCCGTGTCACCGGCTGTTCCTCGCCGGAGGAACTATCGTCCCGCTCGTGTTGCTGCTCGGGCCCAGGCTCATGCTTCTATTGCGGGAGATATATATCACATTTCAATTTTTGTTAAACCTTGATTTCTTAATATCTCTTAATATTGATTGTCTTGATATTTCTTGTAGACGCAGAGCATCCCCGTCCCGAGCGGGAGACTCGAGACCCGAATCAGTCCCACAGGCTGGGCCCGACAGAGCTAGGGGGAGGCAGCATTCCCTCTCTTCTTTACCCCTGATTATCGCTATACTGGCGATTATGCCGAGAGTTTCGGCCGGTATATGGGGGATGCGAGCCGTCTAGTGAAGAAGTATCCACTTCACGTTGCGTGGGGCGACCATCATGTATATACTTATATGATACGCCAGACCACTCCTACAGCTCCACAGCCCGCTCAGACTCCCGCACAGTCTGCATTGGTCGAGTTGTTGACGCAGGGTTTACCCGAGGAGCAGATGCGCCAGATTACGGCGATTATCAGAGGTGGTGCTGGACCGAGCTATGGTAGCTTTTTGATTTTTATATTTTAAGTATGTATATACTTATTGTATATATTTTATATATTATGCGTGAGATTTAGATTGATATCGTATTCTGTTTGTTGGTTATATGATATATATATTATTGTGCACAGGGCGAGAAAAAAACCGACAGCCCATTTTTTTATTAAAAAAACCTGATAATTTGTCCCTACGGATTAATCTGTAGAGCTAACAGTTACACCTGCAGATTAATCCGTAGGGACAAACTTTGCCCCTACATATTTATCCGTAGGGACAAAATATCAGGATACATGATATTTTGGTCTTATGGACTCAGTAACAGATGGTAGAGTTGCCCCTACGGATTAATTCGTAGGGGCATAAGGATGGACTTACGGAGGTATAAATCTGGCCCTACGTATTACTCCGTAGGGGCATGTATTTGCCCCTACGGGGTAATACGTAGAGGCAACTATTTTATTTTATAAACCGGTAAATTAAATAAATATTTTGTCCCTACAGATAACTTTGTAGGAACATATGGACCTACTCATTAAGCCGTAGGGGCAATTATTCAACCGTAGAGACATGTTTAAGGCAAAAACTTGCACCTACGGCGTTTGCATCTACGGTCACTTTTTGTGCCCCTACGAATATAACCGTAGGGGCAGTGGTTTGCTCCTACGGCTTTATCTGTAGGGGCAAACCTTATCTGTAGTAGTCTGTGTGCATATAATAAAAAATATTCAAATTGATTTTCTTAAAATAAGTTGTGAATCTTTGTAAGCACACTGATAATATATATTAAGTTTTTAGATATAAGAATTCATTTGTTTAGATCTAGAGTATATAGTTCCTAATGTTACGATGCAGATTATGGGTTTCAATAGTGGTTCGTCGTTAACATCTTCATCTTTGGCAGCCTCTACGGCAACATCTTTATCTCCGGCACCATATTAATCTTCACAGTCAGAGTGTATTTTTCGTCGGTTGAAAAAACAAGTTCCTACATTGTTTAAGTTAAAAAAAACTGATTTGATATATATGATATATAATCAAATAAATGAAAAACATAACAGTGTAGGTATTAATGTGAGTATGTATGAATATTGTCAATATCTTTGTCTTCTTATGATATCATAAGATTTGAGATATAAAAGGTTTAAATTTACATCTTATACCTTATTGGAGGAGTACCACCCCAGCCGTATATACAAAAAGAACCAAAAGAAATCAAACCAAAACCAAAACACAATAGGCTGTATAAGCCCAAAAGTCCAAACACTCACCATCTTTATCCCTACTCCTGCAGAAAATTTAAGATCTGAGCTTATAGAGAGGAGAAAACCATGGCTTGGCCGCTGCGGTGAGGCTTTGCTACGTCCATCGTAGAGCCGAGCTCAAAGGCCAACAGATAACCAAAATTGCAATCCTCTCATCGATTTGAATCCTACAAATTTTAGCCCTAACTATCCAAACATACCCTTACTACAATTGTGCACCCTCTTACAAAACTTCCTCGGTCCTTAATATATGTTTTCTTAAAATCAAAAAATTTATAAATTTTCCAATCTCCGCCATTAGTAATGATGAAATTGTTTTTTTTAAATTCTTTGGATAAATTAGCTTCAGCTAATGTTTTTAAAGAAATTTCTTAAGCTTGAGTAAATGCACAGGTTTCCACAGCTCATAAATTTTAAAGCTTTTCTTACCTGTTTAAACAAGGTATAAAAATTAAGCAACAAAGATTACATTGCATTTATATGTTCAACTGCTAATCAAAATTCTTGCACTATAAAGTTGAATAACAAGATAATGACTTTATTGATAAGATAATTAAGCCGATTACAATATTTAGGGAAAAATAAAGACACAAAAATGAAAAAGTAAAAGTAAAATAAAATAAAAATATAAGACAAGAAGAAGTTCGAGTGAGATGGCGATGGAGTGGGTATCTGAATTGGATTGCCACTAGCCTTTGATCCTTCCATCGTCAACACCAACAGATACACTCCTCGCATATACCCCATTGCTGCGTTATCACTTGAATATTATATGTTCAATTGCAATATTATCTGTTCTATTACAACATTCTAACTTTAGGGCTTGACTTTAGTCCCACCCATTTTCATGAGAAACTTTGATTTCTTTTCCCACTCATCGATCGTGTCATTACTTTGGCTTGAATGGAATATCGATGTACAGACCAGATCCCTTAGTGCATATGTCACAAATGTAGATATGTCACAACTTGTTTGTGGAATCGCAATGTTACCATTAGTGCATTATAGAGAACTTTTTGACATTCATGTATGCTAATGAATAATGATGAGGTATTTGACTCTGGGGCTCTGGCATTGCATGAACCCAAGATTCAAGCTGATCCAGACCAGAAATCACAATAGTCGATCGATCTTAACCAAGGTATTTGACTGTGCTGACTCTGATTTCACCTCTTGTATATAGTAGAAATTTTACTAAAACTGTTAAAAAGAGAATATTGATTGGTCATGATTTGTGTTCTTTCAATATATCTTGTAACGAATGATCGTCAAACAACGGCATCTAATGCATTTAACACAGATAAAACTGGAGAGGAAATTGAAAAATGATCCTAATTAACACCGAGTTTTTATCAAAGTGTTTAAATTAGATCATAATTTTTAACACCTGCAGCTATTGTTGTAGACATATCATCATCATCATCATCTAGTAGTAAGGTGGCCATATCATCATCATCATCATCTAAGTCTTTTCCCATCCAAATGGGATTGTCTTATGAAGTAAAGCTTATTTTACCAACAGAGTTTTACTGCCAGCTGTTGACATGACGTTAACCCTCAACATATCAGTGCCGAATTTCTGGTTCAAAAAACTATGACAAGAGAGCGTTTATCATGGTCTTAGAAGAACTCTTGATATATCCTCCAAATTCTCAAATTATGGAAATGTCTAAAAGAAGCGGAAAAAATGATATGGAATTATGTTCATCTCTAAGACACAAATATAGCCAAGAAAGAAATGAAACATATTCCATAAAGGTGGCCATATAAGGACTATTTTTTTACACCTGAAAATGTAACCTGTTTTCTCACCTGGAGGAGAAAAGAAATCACTTATCTTTTCTTATGTGAATGACCAATTGCTTTTCCAATATATTTATTACAACTTGTGCACGTGCTTTGCACGTGTCAAATGTAATATTTCATATTTGTGAGAATAAGTATATATGTAAATTTGTAAATAATGAGGGTTTATTTATAAATGTGTATTTCATATAAATGAGAATGATTAGGTGTAAATTTGTAAATATTGAGGGTTTATATGTAAATTTATCATCATTTTTTTTGTTCTCTTTTTGGATGAGGTGGAGACCCTAGAAGAATATTTCTTTTCTTTCTTTGAATTTTATAGAAAGGGGAGGGTGTTCATCTCATCAAGAGGGTATTTGCATCATAAAGAAGGAGATGGGGGTGGGGGGGGGGGGGGGGGGGGGCATTTTGAAAATCTTTGCCCTGGCGAACATCATGAAGGTATACATTTTATGTTGGTGGAGAGTTTAACTTGGATTGAAAGCTTGTCAAATGCATGCAGCCATGTCATGTGAAGACAACATACATATGCGAGCATACGATAAGTCCATTCAATTTGATTGAAAGTGCATCATTGCTTTTGAAAGAAAGGTTTGACGTTTTCCCATCTTTCATTCTCATATCGCATTGTGCATATTTATAGTAGACATGTATTATCGGCAGCAAAGCCCAGAATTTTATTTTTCTTGGAAGGGCTAATAACGTTCATGATAATCATATTACTTGGTTTAATAAGGTACCCGAATGTTGTAATTTTCACTAAAAAAATCATCATCATCATCATCTATCTATATATATATATATAGAGAGAGAGAGAGAGAGAGAATAATGAAGGAAAGATTTGAGGGAATTTCTTATGACATCGCAAAAATACTACCTTCACGATTTTTTTCAACGATTAGCATTCATCATCATCATCTTCATCATCTAAGATGTGGATACACCAAATTTCATATGATTCTACCACTTTCTGACCGTTGATTTATTGGGTGCAAAATTAACAGTTTATCGACAATAGAACTTTTTACATTGCAAATTCAACAGTGAAAAATTGGTAAAATCACATGAAATTTGGTGTATCCACATCTTAGATGATGAAGAAGATGAAGGGCGATTGTAGAAAAAAATCGTGGAGAATATAAATTTTGATGCCCCCTAACGAAAAAGTCTCACAATGCCTCGTTTCTTCATTATTCTTTCTTTTATATATATATATATATATATATATATATATATATATATATGTGTGTGTGTGTGTGTGTGTGTGTGTGGTGGCGGGGTGGGGGGTGGGGAGGGAGTGCGGATCCATGTGTTTTTCAAATTCATCAACATTTTTATGTGACCTTCTTTCAACTATCCGCTCTGTCCAAGATGTTCTACATATCCTAAATAGTGTATGGATGAAAAATCATCTCGAATGGAAGTGTTTTGCATTTGCAAAATGTGTGGATTTATTTTAGCCGTGCAGTTTTAAAAAAAAATTAGCAGAGTTTTACACATAGAAGACATTTCCATTCGACGTGATTTTTCATCTATACACTATCTACGACGTGTAGAACGATTTGGACGGAGCGGATTGTTGAAAAGACGTCAGACGAAAAAGTTTATGAATTTGAAAAACATAAACCCGTCCTGACAGATCGCTCTCTATATGCGTATTTATGTGTGCGTTTGTTTAGCAAATTATAGAATAAAGAAATGTGGTTCTATTAAGCAGTGATCTATGAGCACAAATTGTCAGATAGCTAAAATCAATAATTATATTATATTAGGTAGGTGTTTGTTTTTGGTAGATAAAAAATACAGAAAAAAAGTGGCGGCTATGTTGGAAATAATAACATCCATTTTTCTAGGGGATCTTGACCACACATCCTACGTGCTTTGCACGTAGGATGCACCAATACCAAAGGCCCAATGTTTCATACAAATCTCAACCGTTCATTTCTATATAGGATGGATTTTGACCGTTATATGTAATAGTATGGATGCTATTATTCCCATAATAGCAGCCACTTCGGATCTAAAATATATGAGTGCATGTATGGTATATCGACATTTCTTAGATACCATATTGAGTTGTCACGAAGTTTCAATAACTTTTATTTCAGAGGAGTCAATTTTTTTTTTGAATGATTTATTCAACCATTTCCTTGGAAAAATTTAGTCTTGCTCATATATCACTAATTTGGTAAGATTATTATTTCAACTGAAAACATTAATTTACCTTTTCATATAGAAAATCAAAGCTTAGGTTGGGTTGCCTAGCCATTGCTAGGTACCTAAAGGTAACGTAGAATATATACATTTTGACATAATTATAATATAAAACCTGAAGATGTATCCATTGTCTATAGCGTCGTATACAGACCGTTGAGATTTGACAAGAGAGATAAAAAGGGGTCTTAGAAATAGAAGAAAATTCTCCTATCATCTTTAGCCCCTCTGTACATCAAACTATGAACAATATGTAACCCTCTTCTCCCTTGTAACGAATTCAATGTCAAATGAGGATTCTACGTGAATTTTACTGTCCTTTCATGCCTCAATCCCCCTCCGCTCTTACAGTGAAACTCGTAAATTGGATGTTATATCTGAAATCTCCACTACAAATTAATGAAACTGCGTTACCAGTTCCATAAAACAATATATTTTTATCTCCTAGTTTTTTAATGCTTAATTCCTACAGGTAACAGATATGCTACTTCGTGATATAAGAATAATATTTGTTAAATTAAAACCAATAATTATGTACTATGTTACTGTGAACTAGAAATAATGATTAAACTAGTTTGGCTGAAATATCTAATTAAAGAATAATATTTAGGCCATCATTGGTATATCCATTTGTAAGGATTAGTTTTGCCTCCTACTGTCAGTAGAAAACCACTCTTCACTTCTGCAGATATAGCGAATGCAAGATCCATTTAACAACTAATGAATGCAGAGTTTTTAATGCATTAAATTTGTTTATCCAAGTTTCATAATCCTTTGTTGCGATTTAGGCTGAGATTTTCCTTTATTGACGGCTGGTAGAAGGAAATAACTCAATGAGTCTTATTTGGATGAGAAGATGAGTCCTGATTTGATTCGGTAGTTTTGAACAACTACATGTCTTTCTTAACAACACTTTATCTTCTTAATATATTATTTAGATTTAATTTGATCATGTCTAGCAACATACAAGCAAGAGAAGTGAGATGGACCCACAAGGAGGCTACTCGGTTAAGAAATGGTGATCTGACCAAGTAATGCAAAATTTAACGAAGCCAAGATCTTTCTTAGCTTAAGTTGTGGTTGGATCCATTCATGAGTAGCCTAGATTTTAAGGAAAAAAGGTTATATCTCTAGAGGTGCCAGATCCGTTGCAGAAGTTGTGGTTGGATCCAGCCAACCCAAGTCTTTTGTGAACGATATTGAATTGGATTATGTAGGCTTTCATATCCTGCATACGTACAAGAACCATCCAAACAACTAATTGTGTGTGTAATTAATATTTTTGTGTGCTTGAGCAAGCTAGAGTTGCCGTTTAACTTCAATGTAACTGCCCCATGACAATATAGGTATCCAATCATAGTGGCTCACAGCTGATGGGGGATCATTACAATGCACAATCATTGTGTGCAATCCGATGTGTTTATGGTTTTTCTGGATCTCAAATTCCAACTCAACTGAGGCATGTATGGCTGTGGGCGCATTTGGAGGATGCTGTTTCCATTGGTTATGGATGATTTCAATGATGATCCACATTGTTGGGAGGAAGTCGACAAATGGAACAATGCCCGCGACAAAACAAATCATGCAATCAACAACCAACACGCAATTAATTACGAAAGATCAAAACAATAATTAAGTGCGAGAACAAGATAAGAAATCACAAACCGAACAAGAGAGCGTTTTGTTAACGGGGTTCACCTACCGTATGGCTTGTCGCCGGTAGAGCGGAATCTGCAAACGTCTACTAACAATTCTTGAATCAATTACACCGAGTAACCCTAAGAGATTTCTTTTAAATTTCTCTAGATCTAAGCCGTCACCCTCTCAAAACAATAGTCTCTTGTTTTGACTTAATTTGGCAGTACAAACATTATATGAGAGATCTCTATTTATTTGCAAACCCTAATCCTATCTAAAATAGAGATAAATCACAATTTGGTAAATAAGATTCACAGCAGTTATCACGACGACGGACGTCTGACCTACACTTGGGCAGATGTCTGCCTCGACTCTGTATCTCTTCAGCGTCTTGGACAGGCGTCTGGTTTTTTGCCACCAGACGTATGCCGCTGCTCTGGACGGGACTTCAAGCTTATCCAGATGTCTGAACCACACTTGGTCAGACGTCTGGACTCATTCTGTATTTGGGCTTAATTCTTCTGCAGACATCTGCCTCGTTGACTTTCAGACGTCTTTCGTTACTTTGTGTTTTTAACATGCTATCGTGTGCACGTCCAGACGTCTGTACTTTCTTCTTCTGCAAACGTCTGACCTAAAATATTCTCCACAATTATTAACAATCTCCCACTTAGAGATACTTTAGTCTTGATTCCCAAATCTAGTAGACTTCACATGACTCCACTCCACTCTTTCCTCATCAGATTTTTATGGAGAGGTTCACCAACCTGCAATAGAGATCCAGCTTGTCTCTGTCTACGACCTTGGTGAACATATCTACCGGATTCTTTTTCCCGCGATCTTCTGCAGTGTCAACTCATCATCTTCTATCGCTATGCGAATAAAATGGTACCGCACCTTGACGTGCTTTGTCCTCGAGTGATAAATTGCGTTCTTTGCCAAATGTATCGCACTTTGGATGTCGCTCCATAAAGTATTGAAGTCTTATTTCTTTTCCAATTCTTTAAGTAGCCCATGCAACCACATCATTTCCTTACTGGATTCTGTAATCACCACATACTCATCCTTCGTCGTTGACAGTACCACCACCTTTTGCAATTGAGAGACCCAATTCACCGTTGTTCTCCCAACCGTAAATACGTACCTCGTTGTGCTCTTCCCGCTATCTCGATCACCCGAGTAGTTTGCATCAACATAACCTTACACCTTTAGAGAGTCACTCCCGAAATATAAGTAATCATTTGACGTACCCCTTAGATACCTCAAAATCCACTTCATCGCCTTCCAATGTTTCTTTCTCGGGTTTTGCATATATCTGCTCACAACTCCCACTGCATGTACAATATCTGGTCTCGTACTCACCATTGGATATATCAAACTCCCCACCGCAAATACATAAGGCACGCTTGCCATTTCATTTTTTTGCTCTTCAGATGTCGGGCATAACTCCTTCCTGAGTTTGAAGTGTTTCGCTAAACGCGTACTCACCGGCTTTGACTTATCCATGTTGAATCGATTCAAAACCATCTCGATGCAGTCCTTTTGCGATAACCACAGCTTCCACTGTTTCCTATATCTCATGATCTTCATGCCCAGAATTTGCTTGGCCGCTCCCAAATCCTTCATGGAGAATTTTCCAACCATCATCTTCTTCATATTTTGAATCTTCTCGAAATTTGGACCCGCTACTAGCATATCATCCAAATACAGTGATAGAATAATGTAGTCGCTGTCCTTCAAATTTTGAATGTAGACACAGTGATCTAATTCACATTTCATAAATCCCGTCTCTAGCATAAATGGATCAAACTTGCGATACCACACATTTCACAAATCCCGTCTCTAGCATTAACTGATCAAACTTGAGATATCACTGCCTAGGAGCTTATTTGAGGCTATACAAGCTCTTTAACTATCTACACACCATACTTTCATTCCCCTTCACCTCGTATTTAGATGGCCGCATCATATAGATTTGCGCCTTCAAATCTCTATGAAGAAACATCGTTTTCACATCCAGCTGCTCTAAGTGCAAACCCTCCACTGCCACGATATTGAGAATTACCTGAATAGATGTCATCTTTATCACTAGGGAAAAAAATCTCTTGATAGTCAATTCCTTACTTTTGCGCATATCTTTTGACTACCAAGCGAGCCTTGTACCACTTCACGCCATCATCCTCATCTTTTATCTTGTACACCCACCTATTTAGAAACGTCTTCCGACCCTTAGGTAGCTTCACTAAATCCTACGTTTGGTTCTTCTTTAAAGAATCCATCTCCTCGTTCATACATTTCTCCCATTGCTTGCTAGCACCGTCGCTTGTTACTTCTACAAGGGATTCGAGCTTTCCCGAATCTGTGTACAAAATGAAGTCGGTAACAATTTTATTAGGTAGCTTCTTATCTCACGTAGATATCTTTAGAACTTGTACATCTGGTTGCTGAACTTGGTCACCAACATGTTCTTGAACCTGATTCTGCACCGTTGGATATATATGCTCTAGAGGCTATTATTGTATATTATAGTGGATGCTTGGACATATGTATGTACATGACAGTCTTGCTTGATATATGCTATTTGGTTTGTCTTTATCTTAATATATGTATATATTTTGTAGGATTCCTAGGCACACTAATGGGGTCTCACAAGGCATCAACCATGCCAATTTCAAATTTTACAAGTGCCGAGAAACCCTAATACGGATCGTTAACTAGATTTTAGGCGAAAACATGCAACTAGTTAACAACTTAACTAAGTGAACGGAAATACAACCTTTGTAGATCCGGTCCTCCACCTCCATAGCTCCGTGATGAAGTCCTCTCCGCTGTCCAAATCGAATCCATGACTCTAGCATCGGCTTCATCGGAGAAATGGGCGGGCTAGGTCGTCGACTTCGATGCCGAAGATGATCTACGTCGAGGCATCAAAAGATCAAGCTCCAACTTCACCAAGTCATGAAACTTGTGAAGAAAACACCCTATACTACTTGGCAAGTGGTAGAGGATGAAGAAATAGGAAGTGGGTTCACTTTGGAATTGGATTTCTCACTCATTTGCTCAAGTTGCCATTGAAGCTATCAAGCTTTTTCTTCTTGAAGAAGAAGAAGATAATATGATAAGTGTTATTTTTAAAAAGAAAATAAATACTTATCATATGGCAACCATGATTAGGTGTAGAGAATAGACCATGGTTAATTGGAAGGGTTAGGGTTAAGCATGAAGACAAAATGGTCACTTGGTCAAAACTTTAAGAAGCTTCAATAACAAACAAAGAAAGCCACCATTTTCTCTCTTATCCTTTTCTTTTGCCAAAATGAACAAAAGAAATAAATAAATGAATAAATAAATAAACAAAAACCTAACCACTCATATAACCATGGTTTAATTTTTACACAAACTCAAGTTAACATGTATTATCAAACATGATACAATCAAGTGTACACAAAAATATATCACATATACAATGTGCACATCAAGTGAGAAAATCCTTTTAAAATAAACCAATACTAGTTAATGCAAAGTAATATATCAAATATATAATTATACATTAAATCATTAAATCAACACTTGATTCAATGATCCGGTCATGTCGCACATAACCGACTAGTATCTAATGTATCGACTTATCGAATCAATCTTCGATTCGATAACTAGGTTATATCGCATACAACCAATCGAAACATTCATCGCGAGAATGAAATACGGTATCACATACACACATTATTCTCGGTTCCGCACATATCTCATATGCGCTCCTATTTCGTTTTGCTTGAGCCAGGAAACCTCTGTGTAGGACTCTAAAGACTCGTTAATACGCCGGCAGCAGGTGATGATCATATCAAGCACCCACAAGCCGCAAGCGGTCTACTAAACGTAACGGCCACCCGGGTATTGAGCGATCAGAAGATCGACGAGCAATCCCGCTCACACTCCTGCGAATCCAACCGGTAACACTTACCGTACAGTCCGGTCTCGTCGTCTGATATGTCGCATATCTCGCCTAGGGGTAGTAAACGTCAGACCCCAATAGCTCGATAAGTCGTGTCGATATGAGGTCTATAACAGTTCGAGAAACTACTGGTAACACTTACCAGTAAATCTCAGCAACCATGGCCAGGGATTTCCGGTTACAGCTAATCGAACACTGCGCAACATCAACTCCCTATACCGGGAGAGACGAATCCCCTCCTATCGCTCATTGCCTCCATGTGATTCGGGACTGTACCCAAAAACCACCGTTTTGCACGCCTTCTTGGACGTGGTAAGGTGGAAATCAAAGTATAGTAGGAACCACACAAGACTCTATGACGATCTCGGGTCTACAGACTACTCTGTACCAGTGTCACCAGAGAACTGCCATCTGACGTAAGGTATAATACCATCTGGGAGTTCTCAGTAAGTCCGTCCAGTGTACCCAGTCTCCACTGAGCACCCTCTGATGTCAAACACCAATGGATATGGGATCATCCATCGCCCATCTGTATGGGTCGAGAAGATATACGCTAGTCTACACTGATATATCGATGCCCCGTCTCGATACACCCATGACTAGGGACCTTGAAGGATGTACTTATGGACTACCATGTCCCCACTAGTATGATCCGCATCATAGTCCAGGTAGTCAAGTACACATCCTAAGGGCTTTACCAACATGTAATAGAGAGACAATCAGTGTACACGTTAAGGTAAAGAGCAACCAGATAGCATACTATCATGTCGAGCAAGAAAGTCCTCCCTATATATGTCCCAGCATCCACTACAATATACATCCTATGTACAGTAATGGCCTCTAGGGCATACATATAACTAACATATTTTACTTACTATTATATATCACTAATACATGTTGATAAAGCCCGTATGAACTTTGCTTGACTGCCAGAATTATGATGTCGATCATAGTAGTAGGGCCTAGGTAGTCAATAAGCACATCCTTAAAAGTTCATAGTCGTTGGAGTATCGAGACTGGGAATCGATATTCCAGAGTAGACTAGTTTATACGTATCTTAACCCCGACCGGGGTGATGGTTGTCCCACAGCCATCGGTGTTTGACACCAAAGATTGTATACAGGTGCTCATTAGAGAATGAGTACACTGAACGGACCAACCGAGAACTCCTTGGTATTATACCTATCGTCAGATAGCAGTTCTCTGGTGACATGAGTACAGGGTAGTCTGTAGACCTGAGATCGTTATAGTGTCTTGTGTGGTTCCTACCGTGCTTTGATTACTACCTTAACACATCTTTAAAGAGCCGTGCAAAAAAGTTTTAGTTGGGTACAGTCTCGAACCATATGGAGGCATTAATTGATCGGAAGTGATTCGTCTCCTCCGGTATAGGGAGTTCATGTCGCGTAGTGCACGATTGACTATAACCATAAGTCCATGGTCAAGGCAGATGAGATTTAGTGATAAATGTTATCGATAGCTTCTTGTTGGTTATGAGCTAGACATCGGCATGACTTATCAGGTTACTGGAGATCTGATGGATTCCACCCCCCAAGACCCGGTATGCGACACTCTTAAACGAAGAGACCGGACTGTACGGTGAGTGTAACTGATAGGCTCTGCACGGTTCAGATGAGCTTGCTGGTCAACCTTCTTTTAATCAATACCTAGGTAGCCGCTACGTGTAGCCGGTACCGCTGACGTGCTCGTGGGTAATGGATATGATCCTAACCTACCGCGAGTGTATTGTCAAGATTTTAGAGTTCCATACAGAGGTTTCCCGACTCAGGCGAAACGATGTAAAGTGCGTATAGTGATACGTGCAGGAGTTCGATTAAATACGTGTATTTGATACACGTACGTTAATCGGACACTTTTAATAATACTAGCCGACTTTTGTTGAAACCGAATTATTAAATCAAGTGTTGATTTAATAATTAAATATATATATTGATATATATATTTTTCTAGTATTATGTTCACTTTATTTATCTCTCATTTTGTATTTGTATTTGATGCAAACCCAAATATATATGTATTTGATACATATTACATGCGTATATGATAAACTTGATTGTTTCTAGATGGATGATTCATTTTCTTTATTTGAGAAATAAAGAAATGAGTCATTAAGAGAGAGAGAAGTGTAGAGAATATTGGAGCCTTCTAGGGTTTTCAAAAAGATAAAGATGGATACCCTCTCTCTTTCTCTCTTGAGTAATCTAGTTAATTCTCATTTTCTGTTTTTCTCTCTCTTGATTTTTCCTTTGAGAGAAAAGAAAAGAGAAACACTTGAGAGAAAAATATAGTGAGCAAAAATTCTACATCCTCTTCCTCTCTCATTTCTAGCAAACTTGTGAGAGAAAGTTGCTTCATGAGGATTTTCTTCTTGGTGAAGTAGTAGCTTGGGTTGAGCTTATCTCAAGATGGATCATCTTTGACGAGGTGATCTTCTTGCAAGCTCGATTCTGACGACCTTAGAGCCTAGTTAGAGTTCATGGAACCAAGAAGGAGTCTTCTGCAATCGGGCGGACATTCTACAAACGTTGTAGCACTTCTAGAACCCTAGTTTTAATGTCTTGATGCTCTTTTATGTTGCAAGTTCGAATCTTTGGGTGTTTTATAGGTTTTGGTGACTTTTTTTACTTGAAAATTTTTGTTACGACTTCCGCTTTGTTTGCAAGTGTTGCGATGCAAGCAAAAACTACTAACATGGTATCAGAGCCGGCCCAAAAGACGTTAACTTGTTTAGACGATGTTATAGTTTCGGATCAAGAAATTTTGCTGATTCTTGTTGTTGGAGATAGTGCCCTCAGAGTCAATTATTGGATCACAGGCACGTGATTGCAATGATTGAGGGAGGACCTATCCCAGTAGGACAGTCTTACTCAAGATGATAGTATGCTATCTGGTTTATCTTTCTCATCGTGTACTGCTTTAGGTGACCTGACAGGTCGCTATTACACGTTGGTAGAGCCCCTAGGATTCTTTCTTGACTGCCAGCAGTATGAGGGCGATCATATACGTGAGAGCTGGTGGTCTATAAGCACATCCTTAAAAGGTCCCTAGTCGTGGGAGTTTCAAGACAGGGCATCGATACTCCAGAGTAGACTAGTGTATACAGTCGAGACCCCGACGAGGGGCGGTGGCCGGTCTCACAAGCCACTGGTGTCGGTTGGATCACCTAAGATGTATACAGGTGCTCATTGGGTTATGAGTACACCGGACAGGACTCACCAGGAACATGCTAGTTGGTCTTATACCTGACGTCAGATAGCAGTTCCCTGGTGACATGTGTACAGATTAGTTCATCGACCTGGGGATCGTCATTTGTCTCGTGTGAGTTCTCACTGTACTTTGATTACTACCCTACCACGCTCAAAGGAGACGTGCAAACAGGTTTTAGTTGGGTACAGTCCCGAGCCACATGGAGGCAGTGAGCGGATCTTTAGGGGTTCGTCTCTCCCGGGATTGGGGGTGAGGTCGTGCTGTGTCTAGGAGAGCCATTACACGAAGCCCTCGGCCGAGGCAGGAGATTTACTGGTAGGTATTCCAGTAGTATCTCAGGGTGTTCTGGGCTACACTCCGACACGACTTGTACCGCTTTTGGGGGTCTGACTTTTATCAACCTCTAGGCCCGCCATGCGATGCTCATAGACGATCGGACCGGACTGTACGGATATAGTCACTGACAGGCTCAGTAGGGTGTCAGGATGAGTTCGCTCATCGACGTCCCTTTTGGTCAATACCCGGTAGCCCGTTACGTATTGGCTTATACCTCTGACGTGCTAGTGGTTAAATCCACAACCAAGGTGTTGACGAGTCTTTAGAGTCCACCACACATTCAGTTACTCAAGCTTTCGGGCGAAAAGCTGTAGAGGCCGTATGGAGATATGGCAGGGTCCGATCAGATACGTGCGGTATTGCACGGATCAGAATCAGACAGTTTGTACTACATGCCGTATGGATATATGGCAAGGTTCGATAAGATACGTGCGGTATTGCACGGATCAGGATCGAATGGATATTACTAGCCGGCTTTGGTTTAAGCCGGATCCTAGTATAGTACAGTGTAGATTTTGTCTCATTGCATTTGTATTTCGGTCGGAATACAGATGCGGGTGTGTATGCACAGTAGCGGGGTTTTCCTGTAATTTATTACGGGACCAGTTTTCTGGAGTTGCCAGTTTGCTTTTCGTTTCGGCCATATTTCTTTGTATCCTTCATTGGCCGAAGTTTGGTGGAGGAGGGCTTATTTGCATTTGTGCAAATAAGTATTTGTGGAGGGTGTTCTTTACATTTTGTTGCTTCATGATGAGTAGCTCTTCTTTGACCTTGACTTCTATCTTCATCATGGCTTGACTTTTGTAGGACATGATTGTTGATGATGATGTTGGGTGATGATGGTAGTATGAGTGTTGGATTTACTTGTGATCATTTCTTGATATCATGACCTTTCTCTCTCTCCCTTGCATTCCACCCACCCCTTGACTTTACTCTTTCTCTCTCCACTCACACAATAAGGAGGGGCCGGCCACTTTTGAAGGGAGGGGGATTGATTTTCATGTGTGGCATTTTTGTTTTTCAAAGGGTTCTAAGAAAAGCTCTCTAGTTCATCTCAAAAATCCATTCCTCCACCATCTCAAAAGGCAACTCCTAAACCCCAAAATGAGACACAAGTTCTACACATTCTACAGCAAACCTTGGGCACGTCGGCTCGCCAACTTCGTGCCCGAGTTGCCTCGGTATAGGGGTGGGAGCCCGTAAAAGAAGCAGGCGACGTGGTGCCCTTCCGGCGACGAGGTGGAGATCGGAAATTCCGCGGGAGATCGGGACGACGACGAGAAGACCGGAGGACTCGGATCACTCGGTATATTTCTCTTCCCCATCTTGTAGTTAACTAGGACTAGTTAATGGCACGATCCGGGTTCTAGTGCGCGGTGGTGCCGGTTCAAGAAAATTTAAAGTTAGCCATCGCTTCCGCATTTGTTCTCTGGATGGAGGCCGGGGCGCCGCCGTGCACTTACAGTGGTATCAGAGCCTCGCCATTAAAATAGTCTAGCTTTGTCTAATGTGTTTTACAATTCCGATCGAACAAATGTTCCGAAAACCCAATAACACATGCATCAGTTTTCTGTCGAATTTTTCTGGCTCGAAATTTTTTTCAGGTTGTAGAAAAGTGATGTACTGGAAGTTCTAAGCATTCTGTAGAAATTCGATACAGTAACTCGACAATGGGAGCACGGAACCGCGGCCAAACCCCCCCTTGGGCCGCTGTTCCGCCGCACATTGATGTCCTTGCCGTATCAAATTTCTGCAGTTGCTTTCTGGGTTGAAAATAGGGTTTCTGGAATATTATTTTTGGGCCCAGAATTTCTTGATGTGCTACAGTAGTACTTGGGGCCCACTTGGTAATTTTTGATCGATCGGATATTTTAAACACAATAGTTCACAGTATTTACATTATATCTGCGACCGTGAATGTCACTCGATCGGTAAATCCAGTCTATCTGCTATAGCCCTTTTAGACGGATTTGCGAACGTGACTTTCACGTTGATGTTCTATGTTTTGCTGTGATGTTGCGGATTGGTCGTGGGGATAGCCTAGATGCAATGCTAGTACAGTTTTTGTTGTATCATGTACATTTGATATTGCGGGCCGAGCGTCCGACATGTGGACTGCCGTCACTGCCTGTTTGCATTATTATTTTGGGGCATGACCAGGTTGCGGTCGATGTACCTGTTGTATGTATATTTTACTTTCTGTACTAGGATTACCCCAAGGTGGGGTGCACGGATAGCCGGATTCTAGAGGGCAACGGGCCCGCATCTCATGGCATTGAGACGGAGGGGGCTTAACTCTAGAATTGGCAGGCTATTCGCCGCACTCATAGGGGGTACAGGTTGACCCAGGAGGGGTGCCCAAGTTACCGGATTCCGTGAAGTGCTGGGTGGTCCATTCACGGTGCTGAAGGGGGCTGCCTCGCTTCAGGTTTTGGCGGGTAACTTGCCGCGCCCGTAGGGGTCTAGGATTTCATTGCACAGGCTATCCACACGACCAGGGGAACGTCGGGTTTCAGTAGTGGCTCTGTGAAACCCGGGGATCCCAGATATCTGTATTGTTCTGTGTTGCTGTACATTTCTGTGATGTTGCATTTTATCACGCCTTGAGCGAATATAATATATTGGTATATATATTAGTAGATGTTGTATATGTTTTGCATCCGCGCTAGTCCAGTCCCCGCTCTGTCGTTAGTTAGCTAACCTAACGGGTAATGACGGGATCCAGTGGCGAATGCGGATGGCATATACGTACATCAATATATTTTCGTTCTTTGTGGTATGATCAAATGATGGGATTGCGTTGATTCGGATCAATGCAAGTTAAAAACAAACCTAATCTGATGTTGTTGGAACACTTTTCAAAAAGCTGTTATTGCAAGGACGTTCTCTTTTGTTTTGCATCGTGGTATTCATTTAGAATATCCTGCTCCTCAGTCGACGAAGCAAGGGCCGAGATCCCTTCACCGGGAGTGATCCCTTGGACAAAAAGTTTGCGTCAGGGCAATAACTTCACTATAGCCGATTACTTTTGGTTTGCACCGTGGTATTCAGTTGGAATATCCTGCACCTCATTCTACGGGGAAAGAGCCGAGATCCCTTCACCGGGAGTGACCTCTTTAGCAACGGTTTTCGTCACTATATTTTTAAAAGCTATCCGTTCCTTCAACGATATCAAGTTCATTACGTTAAAGGTTTTCGCCAGAAACCATTCGTAGCCCTCCGTCGTTTCATATGGATGGTCAATAGTATTCAAGTTGTGTATGTTGGCCAAAGTCAAGGCACAGTGATTGGTAGCTATTAGGGTATTCATATGCAGCATAGATAGATGCGTTGGTTTGGGACAGTCGTACTACCATTTTGGCCAAAGTCAAGGGTAGGTACGGGTGGGTTCAAATTAACCTGGAGAATGACGGGTAGAACTTGACATGTGACTTATGATATGTTGGCCAAAGTCAAGGTCATAAGAGCATGGGGTAAAAATCACATCGAGAGTTTCTAAACAAACTAAAACTTGCCACATATGCGCATACCTTCTGGAGTGTGATAGCGTGAGCAGATTCCGTCACGTTATCATGCGATGATAGTTGGATCCCGATTCCCACTGATGAGTTGGTTTACTCCTCGGGCGATCCCGACTAATTCTTCTTTCAGGTTTGGAGGAGAATTTGACGGTACAGTGGGAGGTTTCCAGATTAGATAAATTAGTAACCATTCTGAACTAGGTTAGAGTGCACGCCGAGTGTTTCTTTTCTCTCTCTCTTTGGCAGCGACCATTGACCTGACCCTAAGACTATGACTCAGTGACCAAGATTGACCGAACCTTCTTAAACACTGGCTTTTGGATTGTCAGAGTTGCTAACCTCATTGCCACTCCTACTTTTACCCTTTTCTCCAGGACACCCCGTATTACTACGAACGTCCACTTCCATTGGACAAAACCATCGTATGGTTATATACGAACTCGAAGGAATTTATTCGAGGATGGTTTCCGGTTCTGGAGAAAACGGATAGGATTATTCAGTTGTTTTTTCCTTTTACCTTCTCTCAGGTTGCGAGTACTCCTTGGTTTAGGAGATAGTACACCTATTACGCAAATTGGATAGTCTTCTTCCAAACCTTAGGCTGGTGCCGAATGGTAGGGAATGAAGAAAACCAATTAGCATAACGATGGTGTGCAGAAGGTATTAAGTTAAGACAAAGCAAGGGATTAGTAAGAGGGTAAAGTAAATCGCGACTGCTATTCTCGACCAAACCAGGTATTTCATTACCACTCCCACTTCACCTTTGTATTTCTCCACGACACTCCGTATCACTATGAAGATCCACAGTTTATTGGATACTCCATCGTATGGTTATATACGAACTCGAAAGGAACTTGTTCCAGTTCGGGGATGGATTCTGGTTCAGGAGAAATAAGAATAAGGTTTATTCGGGTGTCTTTTATCTTCACCTTCTCTCGCATTGCGAGTGCTCCTAGGATTAGGACAGTACACCCATTAGGCTTATTGGATATTCTTCTTCCAAACCATAGGCTGGTGCCGAACGGTAGGGAAGGAAGAAAACCATTTGGCCTAAAGGGGTGTGCAGAAGGTAATGACTAAAGACATATAAAGGGATTTGGAGAGGTGGCAAAGAATTACACGGTTACAGTTGTGAATCTGGATAATGGAAGAGGCATTACTAGGAATACCAGGATACCCCATCGAAACATTTCAATGTTTCAGTTTCACTGTGTAATGTTAAAACAAAACTGATTTCCCGATTAGATACTTACTCCAGGGTATGTATTTACCAGGTATGATTCTCACATCTGTATGGTTTTACAGATGATGAGTGGGAGTAAGTTATTGGGAATTGGGTGATCATCCTCATTATATCGGGATTCGTTGTAATCGGTGATATTTGAGGAAGTCACCTGGGTTGTTTGCCGGACGGCAAATATTTGGTTTTGAATATCCGCTGTCATGCACCAATTTCAAATTGATATATCTGTACGTCTATTTTTATAGAGTGAGATATACCTTTTTGAAATTATGTCTACGACATTTACCTATATCAGTGGATGGTTAGGTAAGGAGCATTAAACAGCGGTGTAATTCTTCTTAACCGTAAGTACAGTTTTCAACCTACGACACACAGTGAATGAGTTATCAGACTCAAGGGACTTATACAGAGTATTGTATGGTGTCCAGGGTCTATCAGGACAGAGGGGTTGGTCCTCGTACTATATTCGGTTTACTTATGACTTCTCTAGTTTTTAGATAGGTGTTTCGTGGAAACAGAGGGTCCGAATTTTGAGAAGTTATAGGTATTTGAATAAAGTAGAGAACCAGGTATTGCAAGTATCAGGATTCTTCAAAGTGATCGAAGATGTAGATACTTGTGTATGGTATTCCGTTGATAGTAATGATTAAGAGACCTTGCTTCTTTTTCAGGTTACTCATAAGTGGAAGCATTCCTAAGTTGAGTAACGCTGATAAGCTTCCTTCCATTTAGTTAACATGCACTGGAGACAGTTGCTTGATTTGAATCTGGTTCAATTAAATCAGTGCCTCTGGTTCTATATTGGATATAGAACAGTTCATATCTTAACGATGTTAAGGTACGGGGAGTTGTTCGGTTTAATATTAAAACCAGACACTGGACAACTCAATGCACGTTTCTGTAATGGCTGTTTGTGGGTTGACCCAGGCTATGACGAGGGTTGACTTTCTACCATCTGGAAGATCAATAGCGGTATTGTTCTAGACTCGCCACAGTTTTATTAAAAATGGATTTTTTCAGAAAAACAGTGGTGGGAGTATGGTAGAACTGGAAGTGATTCCAGAACCACAAACGATTACTGAAGATTTGATAGGAACCTACAGATTCAATCTAGTTTGACATTCCATTGGCCACTCCGCAGATAAGGTGGGTAACTTCGGGCACCCGAGAGGTACTCCGGTAGCCTCAAGGACAGTGACAGGGAGGTTCTTGTTTACCCACAATTGCCATTGCTGTTGTTCCAGGTTACGAGACCCGGCGGGAGGATATATATAGCGTCGTTCTAAACTAGCTTTAGAAGTGTACGTATATATGACTCTGCCAGAGGGTTGTCGTAGTCAGTGGGAGCAGCGGAAGCATTGGTGGACTGGTAGCTTATGTCTATTTATAGACTGAAGCACCAGTAGCGGAGATAGATCATCTATTTCTGATGTGACAGTCATATGTTTGACTTCATCAGAATAGGGGATGGATCTGTTGAGAAGCTAGTAGGGTGTGATGTCATGGTATTTGGATGACATACACAGAGTAGGAAAAGAAACTCCTATACTACGATCGGTTATACTTTGGTCGTCACACAGTGGTTCCTCCACATGGGACTTGGACATTATATCAGACATACTGATTACTAGATCTATGGTTTTAGATCTAGATTTGGGTGGTTTTCCAATTAAGGGTACTTAGACAGCATTCTAAGAGTATTTAGAATGGACGACTCCTAGCACGGTAGTGTACCTGCAGGTAATTGAGTCACCCTCTCTAAAGGTGTCTTATAGACTAAAGGAGAGAGGGATGCGCATGATTGACAGATCACTTGCTCCGGCAATTGAGTCAATCGTAAGATGTCAAGTACCACACCAGATGTTGTTCTTGCACTAGATGCAATAAGTTGATATTGATCCTATCCTAGAGAAATAGTCGGAAGCAGTTTTAGAACATAAGTGGATGTTCTAAGGGATATGATAACGACAGCCTCATTCGGGAGACAGTTATCATTCCAGGCTTCCAAGGTGACCTGGACGACAAGGAGGTTGTCAGAGTTATAGTTTTCCTTCTGACGAGGGGTAGTATTTTGGACAGGTGGTCCAAGGCAATACTGAGGGTGGCATGGCGCAGGATACTGATTAAGTTCAGTTGACGATACAGTCTAAGAAGTTTGGATTTGGAGTTCATTTATGAGCTAGGTCCCATCAGACATCCAGACACATTCTAAGACGGGTATTGCTCATTTCGGGAGATGGTTTTCTCTGCGAACTTGAGATTATAGAGAGACATAGAAAGAAACATCAAGACGGATCCACTCACTGAGGCTATTCCTCGAACGCAATAATTTCACAAACGGGTTTTGTGAGACTGACTAGTAGGGGAGTTGGGTGTTCGGTATCACACGGGCTGTGAGTATGCGACATCGCAATAATTAGCCTTTAGTGCAAGTGGGAGATTGTTGGAGATAGTGCCCTCAGAGTCAATTATTGGATCACAGGCACGTGATTGCAATGATTGAGGGAGGACCTATCCCAGTAGGACAGTTTTACTCAAGATGATAGTATGCTATCTGGTTTATCTTTCTCATCGTGTACTGCTTTAGGTGACCTGACAGGTCACTATTACACGTTGGTAGAGCCCCTAGGATTCTTGCTTAACTGCCAGCAGTATGAGGGCGATCATATACGTGAGAGCTGGTGGTCTATAAGCACATCCTTAAAAGGTCCCTAGTCGTGGGAGTTTCGAGACAGGGCATCGATACTCCAGAGTAGACTAGTGTATACAGTCAAGACCCCGACGAGGGGCGGTGGCCTGTCTCACAAGCCACTGGTGTCGGTTGGTTCACCTAAGATGTATACAGGTGCTCATTGGGTTATGAGTACACCGGACAGGACTCACCGGGAACATGCTAGTTGGTCTTATACCTGACGTCAGATAGCAGTTCCCTCGTGACATGTGTACAGGTTAGTTCATCGACCTGGGGATCGTCATTTGTCTCGTGTGAGTTCCCACTGTACTTTGATTACTCCTCTACCACGCTCAAAGGAGACGTGCAAACAGGTTTTAGTTGGGTACAGTCCCGAGCCACATGGAGGCAGTGAGCGGATCTTTAGGGGTTCGTCTCTCCCGGTATTGGGGGTGAGGTCGCGCTGTGTCTAGGAGAGCCATTACATGAAGCCCTCGGTCGAGGCAGGAGATTTACAGGTAGGTATTCCAGTAGTATCTCAGGGTGTTCTGGGCTACACTCCGACACGACTTGTACCGCTTTTGGGGGTCTGACTTTTACCAACCCACTAGGCCCGCCATGCGATGCTCATAGACGAACGGACCGGACTGTACGGATATTGTCACTGACATGCTCAGTAGGGTGTCAGGATGAGTTCGCTCATCGACGTCCCTTTTGGTCAATACCTGGTAGCCCGTTACGTATTGGCTTATACCTTTGACGTGCTAGTGGTTAAATCCACAACCAAGGTGTTGACGAGTCTTTAGAGTCCACCACACATTCAGTTACTCAAGCTTTCGGGCGAAAAGATGTAGAGGCCGTATGGAGATATGGCAGGGTCCGATCAGATACGTGCGGTATTGCACGGATCAGGATCAGACAGTTTGTACTACAGGCTGTATGGATATATGGAAGGGTTCGATCAGATACGTGCGGTATTGCACGGATCAGGATCGAACGGATATTACTAGCCGGCTTTGGTTTAAGCCGGATCCTAGTATAGTACAGTTTAGATTTTGTCTCATTGCATTTGTATTTCGGTCGGAATACAGATGCGGGTGTGTATGCACAGTAGCGGGGTTTTTCTGTAATTTATTACGGGACCAGTTTTCTGGAGTTGCCAGTTTGCTTTTTATTTTGGCCATATTTCTTTGTATCCTTCATTGGCCGAAGTTTGGTGGAGGAGGGCTTATTTGCATTTGTGCAAATAAGTATTTGTGGAGGGTGTTCTTTACATTTTGTTGCTTCATGATGAGTAGCTCTTCTTTGACCTTGACTTCTATCTTCATCATGGCTTGACTTTTGTAGGACATGATTGTTGATGATGATGTTGGGTGATGATGGTAGTATGAGTGTTGGATTTACTTGTGATCATTTCTTGATATCATGACCTTTCTCTCTCTCCCTTGCATTCCACCCACCCCTTGACTTTACTCTCTCTCTCTCCACTCACACAATAAGGAGGGGCCGGCCACTTTTGAAGGGAGGGGGATTGATTTTCATGTGTGGCATTTTTGTTTTTCAAAGGATGCTAAGAAAAGCTCTCTAGTTCATCTCAAAAATCCATTCCTCCACTATATCAAAAGGCAACTCCTAAACCCCAAAATGAGACACAAGTTCTACACATTCTACAGCAAACCTTGGGCACATCGGCTCACCAACTTCGTGCCCGAGTTGCCTCGGTATAGAGGTGGGAGCCCGTAAAAGAAGCAGGCGACGTGGTGCCCTTCCGGCGACGAGGTGGAGATCGGACATTCCGCGGGAGATCGGGACGACGACGAGAAGACCGGAGGACTCGGATCACTCGGTATATTTCTCTTCCCCAACTTGTAGTTAGCTAGGACTAGTTAATGGCACGATCCGGGTTCTAGTGCGCGGTGGTGCCGGTTCAAGAAAATTTAAAGTTAGCCATCGCTTCCGCATTTGGCCTCGGGATGGAGGCCGGGGCGCCGCCGTGCACTTACACTTGTTTCTAAGTTTAAGCCTCTGTTGGATTTCTAAAACTCGACTTGAAATTTTTGTGATATGTACTATTGAAATGGGTTTGCTTTGAAAATGGTCTGGAAGAAGCACAGGACAAAACACTTGTGCCTTGGGCGCCCAGGTCAGCCTTCAGGCCACCTGGGTCAGCCATATCACGATGTTTTGGCTCCTGGTTCTTCCAGGGGCTTAAACACAAGGAAATTAAATTTTTTAGATGCCTCATAATTGCCTAGATGTTGATTTGATCATTGTTGTTTTTGTGGGTAGTCCGAAAAACTTTTTGTTCAAAATTTTAGCATCGTACTTGTTTCACGATTAAAGAGATGTGTTTATAAACGTCGTTGAATTGATATGTGATCAATTCGATGGGGTTGCACATTGGTTATTTGCGATGTTGTTGGTGTGGATATTTTCTTATGATGGTTTAGTCAGATTGTCATAATGAATAGCCCTCGTGCGATGTGTACGTAATATGTGATTTGTATGTATACTCTTTTATTTGGAATGAGCGGCTGGTTTGTGACCGTCGTTTCCAGTGAATGTATATTTTTATTAGGACATGGTCAGGTTGCGATCGTTGTCGTCATTGTATATATATTTCATTTTACGTCCTAGGATAATCCAAGGAGATGTCCCCGAGTCATCGAGTTCTAGATTGCGGTAAGCAGAATCTTATAGTGATGAGATCGAGAAGACTCATTCTAGAATTGACGGGTTGCTTGCCACACTTGTAGAGGTTTAGGATAGACCCGGGGTGGAGTGATCAAGTTACCGGACTCAAGAAAGAGCCCGGGGACCCACTCATGACATTGAGGACAGGTTGCCTCACTTCTAAGATTGGCGGGTAGTTTGTCGCACTTGTAGGGATCTTGGATAGATATTGTACGGGCTATGCATATGACCGAGAACGTCGCATTTCATTTGCGGCTCAAGCGAAATGCGTGGCTCCTAGTTTATCCGCATTTCCATGTTGCAAGTTGTTTACCGCATACCTGTGATGTTATTTCATTCCTGAGATGCCTATATATATAAATAAATGCTTTTATATATTTTGCATCCACGTTAGCATTGTGTCCGCCCTGCCGTAAGTTAAGTAACTTTATGGTGAAGACTCGATACCCCGTGGTGGATGCGGATGACACATAATTGCATTGTATTTTCGTTGTTTCTGATTTGATAGGGAATTAAATGATTGGACTGCATTAATTTGGATTTATGGAAAAAAAATAAACCTAATATGATACTGTTGGAACCAAATTTTTTAAACCACCCGGTTTTCTTCAAAACTACTTGTTTTAAAAATGGAGCTTAAACCACTCCTTTTCAAAACTACTCTGTTACATCAACAATATCAACTTCATTACGTTAAGCGTTTTCTTCAAAACCTGCCGTAGCCCTATGTCATTTCAGAATAGTAGTACTTAGTATTCGTGCTACGTTTGTTGACCTTGTTAAGGCGTAGTGTACGGTAGCTAAGTGATACTTTTCTGCCACATGTAATGTGATTAGTTAGGACATTCGCATAGCCTTATTGGCCTTGTTAAGGGCTCGTGCGGGTGGGTCTAAATTAATCACAAATTAAAGGATTGAACTTGACTAGCGACTTATGATTTGTTGACCTTATTAAGGTCATAAACTGTTAAGGGTAAAAACCATATTGGGAGTTTCAAGTATAGAAATTTGCAATGTGATTGCATACCTTCTATGTGATAGTTAGGTCCCGATTCGCACTGTGAGTAAGTGTTACTCTCGGAAGATTTTTCACTTCACAATTAACTAACCCATTAGATGTCTAGAAAGGTGTTAACGAGGTTATACATCTGTGGAAACAGAGTTATTTAATTAGGTCTGTACGCAGGCATGAGTAGCCTCCCTCAGAGTACCAATACTGGCCCGGCTGAACAGTTAGCGAACTTGTGGGGTATGATAATCCCGGCTAGATCTCCTTTTAAGGATTGAATGAGAATTCGATTAAATAGTAGGAGCTATCATGTTTAGATAAATTAATAAACCAATCTAGTTTTGCAAGAGCTCACACTAAGTGTTTCTTTTCTCTCTCTCCAGTTAGCGACCATTTCACGCCCTAAATCAAAAGATAATAAAATGTATGACTTGACCGAACCCGCTTATTATACTGGGTTGGGGAACATTGTTTCCTCTCTAACTTATAACAATCATGAGTATGGACATGGAATAGAGGAATGCGAGGATTTCCATGAAACCATATTGAAGAAGAAGCATATTGATGCCTCATCTTCGAGTGTGTTGGTTATTGAGAACTCTTTCTCAGTTTTCTTTACGTCCTGGGTATTGGATACAGGATCGGGATCTTATATCTGTAATATGTTATAAGGGTTAAGAAGAAGTAGAGCATTGGGGAAATGTGATATGTCTCTCGGAGTAGGGAATGAAACAATTGTTGTTGTTGATGCCGTTGGCGAATATCACCTGGTGTTGCCAAATAGAAATATATTGATTTTGAACAACTGTTATTATGCATCTTCTATGGTTTGTAATATCATATTCGTTTCTTTATTAGATAAAAATGGATATAACTTTGTATTAGATAGAAATTTCATGAACATTTACCATAATCAAGCGTTGATCGGGTATTTTACCTTATGTAATGGTATATATGTTATTGATCAAAATACAGTTTTCAATATACAAAATACACGGAAGAGGAAAAGCTCAGAAATCAACTGTTTACCGCCGAAAATGGGAAAGACAAACATCTCGCCTGAATTTAGGGGCAGATGCTATTGGGTTTTGTCCGTCCACCTCTCCGAAGATGCCAAGTTGATTTATGACACCGTGTGTCGGAGGTTTGGATAGATGCGGCCGTCGTAGCAGACTTCGTCAGATTCCCCCTCATTGTGTGGGGTTTTTGATTGTGGGGACGCTCTTCCCTGTAGGTGCAGGCCCCTACAGTTAATTACGCTACCGTATCGCGGTAACCACTTTCTCCTTCTCCAGATGTTCACTTTGTGTCATGTATGTTTGTTTTATTTTTGGTTGCCCGTGGATTGTATACGGAGACTAATTTGTGTTGTCATCCGTAGGGCGGGGTTTAGTCCAAATCCGTATTTTCTTAGATTTGGGTTTGGTTTGATTTAAGGATCGTTAACCTTATTGGAGATAGTGCCCTCAGAGTCAATTATTGGATCACAGGCACGTGATTGCAATGATTGAGGGAGGACCTGTCCCAGTAGGACAGTCTTACTCGAGATGATAGTATGCTATCTGGTTTATCTTTATCATCGTGTACTGCTTTAGGTGACCTGACAAGTCGCTATTACACGTTGGTAGAGCCCCTAGGATTCTTGCTTGACCTCCAGTAGTATGAGGGCGATCATATAAGTGAGAGCTGGCAGTCTATAAGCACATCCTTAAAAGGTCCCTAGTCGTGGGAGTTTCGAGACACGGCATCGATATTCCAGAGTAGACTAGTGTATACAGTCGAGACCCCGACGAGGGGCGGTGGCCGGTCTCACAAGCCACTGGTGTCTGTTGGTTCACCTAAGATGTATACAGGTGCTCATTGGGTTATGAGTACACCGGATAGGGCTCGCCGGGAACATGCTAGTTGGTCTTATACCTGACGTCAGATAGCAGTTCCCTGGTGACATGTGTACAGGTTAGTTCATCGACCTGGGGATCGTCATTTGTCTCGTGTGAGTTCCCACTGTACTTTGATTACTACCCTACCACGCTCAAAGGAGACGTGCAAACAGGTTTTAGTTGGGTACAGTCCCGAGCCACATGGAGGCAGTGAGTGGATCTTCAGGGGTTCGTCTCTCCCGGTATTGGGGGTGAGATCGCGCTGTGTCTAGGAGAGCCATTACACGAAGCCCTTGGCCGAGGCAGGAGATTTACTGGTAGGTATTCCAGTAGTATCTCAGGTTGTTCTGGGCTACACCCCGACACGACTTGTACCGCTTTTGGGGGTCTGACTTTTACCAACCCCCTAGGCCCGCTATGCGATGCTTATAGACGAACGGACCGGACTGTACGGATATTGTCACTGACAGGCTCAGTAGGGTGTCAGGATGAGTTTGCTCATCGACGTCCCTTTTGGTCAATACCTGGTAGCCCGTTACGTATTGGCTTATACTTCTGACGTGCTAGTGGTTAAATCCACAACCAATGTGTTGATGAGTCTTTAGAGTCCCCCACATTCAGTTACTCAAGCTTTCGGACGAAACGCTGTAGAGGCCGTATGGAGATATGGCAGGGTCCGATCAGATACGTATGGTATTGCACGGATCAGGATCGGACGGTTTGTACTACAGGCCGTATGGATATATGGCAGGGTTCGATCAGATACGTGCGGCATTGCACGGATCAGGATCGGACGGATAATACTAGCTGGCTTTGGTTTAAACCGGATCCTAGTATAGTACAGTGTAGATTTTGTCTTATTGCATTTGTATTTCGGTCGGAATACAGATGCGGGTATGTATACACAGTATCGGGGTTTTTCCTGTAATTTATTACGGGACCAGTTTTTTGGAGTTGCTAGTTTGCTTTCCGTTTCGGCCATATTTCATTTGTATCTTTCAATGGCCGAAGATTGGTGGAGGGGGGCTTATTTGCATTTGTGCAAATAGGCAATTTGGAAGGGGGTCTTTGCATATTATTGTATCATGATACTTGCACCATCATTGCTTGACTTTCTTTTGTCATCATGGTTTGACTTGTAGAGTTATGATGGGAGTTGATTAGGTTTTGGAGTGTTAGATTTGTTTTGTGATCATTCCTTCTCATGATCACTTCACACTCTCCCTTGTATGATTGATCCTCACCCCTTTTTGTTTTTCTCTCTCCCCCATCACCACAAGTGGCCGGCCACTATGAGGAGTGGGCTGTCCCAATTTGGTGTGGGGAGAAATACTCTCATTTGGCTTGCAAAATGATATGGTTCATCTCCAAAAGCTCATATCCTTTTCACCTCCACCATATGGCAATTCCACAAACCCCAAAATGAGACACAAGTTCTACACACCATTCTACAGCAAATCTTGGGTACGTCGGCTCGCCAACTTCGTGTCCGAGTTGCCTCGGTATAGAGGTGGGAGCCCGTAAAAGAAGCAGGCGACATGGTGCCCTTCCGGCGACGAGGTGGAGACCGGACATTCCGCGGGAGATCGGGACGACGACGAGAAGACCGGAGGACTCGGATCACTCGATATATTTCTCTTCCCCATCTTGTAGTTAGCTAGGACTAGTTAATGGTTCGATCCGGGTATTAGTGCGCGGTGGTGCCAGTTCATGAAAAATTTAAGTATATCACCGCTTCTGCATTTTGGCCTCGGGATGGAGGCCGGGGCGCCGCCGTGCACTTATAGTGGTATCAGAGCCTCGCCATTAATATAGTCTAGCTTTGTCTAATGTGTTTTGCATTTCCGATCGAACAAAAATACCAAAACCCTCGTTTTCATGCATATCAGTTTCTGTCGAAATTTTTTTGTCTCGAAAAATTTTTCTGGGTGTTGCAGAATGATGTGCAGGGAATCCTAAGAACACTGTAGAATTTTGGTCACCTGATCCCTCCGTACGACCGCGGAACCGCGGCCATAACCCCTTTTTGGCCGCGGTTCCACCGCAGGAATTTGGGTTCACGTCACCAATTTTTTGCAGTGGGCTTTTGGGCTGAAAATAGGGGTTTTGGAATATTAATTTTGGGCCCAGAATTTGTTTAAGTGCTACAGTAAAGCTTGGGGGCCCACTTGATAAAATTTGATCGATCGGATATTTAAAACACATTATTTCACAGTATTTACATTATATCTGCGACCGTGAATGTCACTTGATCGGTAAATCCTGTCTAACTGCTATAGCCCGGTTAGACAGATTTGCGAACGTGACTTTCACGTTGATGTTCTGTGTGTTGCTGTGATGTTGCGGATTGGTCGTGGGGGATAGCCTGGATGCAATACTAGTACAGTTTATGTTGTATTATGTACATTTGATATTGCGGGGCGAGCGTCCGACATGTGGACTGCCGTCACTGCCTGATTGTATTATTATTTTGGGGCACGACCAGGTTGCGGTCGATGTACCCGTTGTATGTATATTTTACTTTCTGTACTAGGATTACCCCAAGGTGGGGTGCACGGATAGTCGGACTCTAGAGGGCAAGAAGCCCGCATCTCATGGCATTGAGACGGAGGGGGCTTCACTCTAGAATTGGCGGGCTATTCGCCGCACTCGTAGGGGGTACAGGTTGACCCAGGAGGGGTGCCCAAGTTACCGGATTCCGTGAAGTGCTGGGTGGTCCATTCATGTTGCTGAAGGGGGCTGCCTCGCTTCAGGTTTTGGCGGGTAACTTGCCGCGCCCATAGGGGTCTAGGATTTCATTGCACAGGCTATCCATACGACCAGGGGAACGTCGGGTTTCAGTAGTGGCTCTGTGAAACCCGAGGATCCCAGATATCTGTATTGTTCTGTGATGCTGTACATTTCTGTGATGTTGCATTTTATCACGCCTTGAGCGAATATAATATATTGGTATATATATTAGTAGATGTTGTATATGTTTTGCATCCGCGCTAGTCCAGTCCCCGCTCTGTCGTTAGTTAGTTAACCTAACGGGTAATGACGGGACCCAGTGGCGAATGTGGATGGCATATACGTACATCAGTATATTTTCGTTCTTTGTGGTGTGATCAATTGATGGGACTGCGTTGATTCGGATCAATGCAAGTTAAAAACAAACCTAATCTGATATTGTTGGAACACTTTTCAAAAATCTGTTATTGCAAGGACGTTCACTTTTGTTTTGCATCGTGGTATTCAGTTGGAATATTCCGCTCCTCAGTCGACGAGGCAAGGGCCGAGATCCCTTCACCGGGAGTGACCCCTTGGACAGAAATTTGCGTCAGGGCATTAACTTCATTATAGCCGATTACTTTTGCTTTGCACCGTGGTATTCAGTTGGAATATCCTGCACCTCATTCTACGGGGAAAGAGCCGAGATCCCTTCATCGGGAGTGACCTCTTTAGCAAAGGTTTTCGTCACTATATTTTCACAAAGCTATCAGTTCCTTCAACGATATCAAGTTCATTACGTTAAAGGTTTTCGCCAGAAACCATTCGTAGCCCTCCGTCGTTTCATATGGATGGTCAATAGTATTCAAGCTGTGTATGTTGGCCAAAGTCAAGGCACAGTGATTGGTAGCTAATGGGGTATTCATATGCAGCATAGATAGATGCGTTGGTTTGGGACAGTCATACTGCCATTTTGGCCAAAGTCAAGAGTAGGTACGGGTGGGTTCAAATTAACCTGGAGAATGACGGGTAGAACTTGACATGTGACTTATGATATGTTGGCCAAAGTCAAGGTCATAAGAGCATGGGGCAGAAATCACATCGGGAGTTTCTAAAGAAACTGAAACTTGCCAGATATGCGCATACCTTCTGGAGTGTGACACCGTGAGCGGATTCCGTCACGTTATCATACGATGATAGTTGGATCCCGATTCCCACTGATGAGTTGGTTTACTCCTCGGGTGACCCCGACTAATTCATCTTTCAGGTTTGGAGGAGAATTTGACGGTACAGTGGGAGGTTTCTAGATTAGATAAATTTATAACCATTCTGATCTAGGATAGAGTGCACGCTGAGTGTTTCTTTTCTCTCTCTCTTTGGCAGCGACCATTGACCCGACCCTAAAATTATGGCCCAGTGACCAAAATTGACCGAACCTTCTTAAACACAGGCTTTTGGATTATCAGAGTTGCAAACTTCATTGCTACTCCTACTTTTACCCTTTTCTCCAGGACACCCCGTATTACTACGAACGTCCACTTCCATTGGACAAAACCATCGTATGGTTAGATACGAACTCGAAAGAATTTATTCGAGGATGGTTTCAGGTTATGGAGAAAACGGATAGGACTATTCAGTTGTCTTTTCCTTTTGCCGTCTCTCAGGTTGCGAGTGCTCCTTGGTTTAGGAGTAGTACACCTATTTCGCAAATTGGATAGTCTTCTTCCAAACCTTAGGCTGGTGCCGACCGGTAGGAAATGAAGAAAACCAGTTAGTCTAAACGGTGTACAGAAGGTATTGGGTTAAGACAAATAAAGGGATTAGTAAGAGGGCAAAGTAAATTGCGACTGCTATTCACGACCAAATCAAGTATTTATTCGCCAATCCTAAATCACCTTTGCATTTCTCCAGAACACTCCGTATCACTACGAAGATCCACAGTTTATTGGATACTCCATCGTATGGTTATATACGAACTCGAAAGGAACTTGTTCCAGTTCGGGGATGGATTCTGGTTCAGGAGAAATAGGAATAAGGTTTATTCAGTTGTCTTTTATCTTCACCTTCTCTCATTACGAGTGTTCCTAGGACTAGGATAGTACACCCATTATGCTTATTGGATAGTCTTCTTCCAAACCATAGGCTGGTGCCGAACGGTAGGGAAAGAAGAAAACCATTTGGCCTAAAGGGGTGTGCAGAAGGTAATGACTAAAGACATATAAAGGGATTTGGAGAGGTGGTAAAGAATTATACGGTTACAGTCGTGAATCTGGAAGAGGCATTGCTAGGAATACCGGGATACCCCATCGAAACATTTCAATGTTTCAGTTTCACTGTGTACTGTTAAAAGAAAGATGATTTCCCAATTAGTGCTTACTCCAGGGTATGTATTTACCAGGTATGATTCTCACATCTGTATGGTTTTACAGATGATGAGTGGGAGTAAGTTATTGGGAATTGGGTGATCATCCTCATTATATCGGGATTCGTTGTAATCGGTGATATTTGAAGAAATCACCTGGGCTGTTTGCCGGTTGGCAAATATTTGGTTTTGAATATCCGCTGTTATGCACCAATTTCAAATTGATGTATCTGTACGTCTATTTTTATGAGATATACCTTTTTGAAATTATGTCTACGACATTTACCTATATCAGTGGATGGTTAGGTAAGGAGCATTAAACAGCGGTGTAATTCTTCTTAACCATAAGTACAGTTTTCAACCTACGACACACAGTGAATGACTTATCAGACTCAAGGGACTTATACAGAGTATTGTATGTTGTCCAGGGTCCATCAGGACAGAGGACTTGGTCCTCGTACTATATTCGGTTTACTTATGACTTCTCTAATTTTTACACAAGTGTTTCGTGGAAACACAGGGTCCGAATTTTGAGAAGTTATAGGTATTTGAATAAAGTAGAGAACCAGGTATTGCAAGTATCGGGATTTTTCAAAGTGATCGAAGATGTAGATACTTGTGTATGGTGTTCAGTTGATGGTAATGGTTAAGAGAACTTGCTTCTCTTTCATGTTACTCATAATTGGAAGCATTCCTAAGTTGAGTAACGCTGATCGGCCTCCTTCCATTTAGTTGACATGCACTGGAGACAGCTGCATGATTTGAATCTGGTTCAATTAAATCAGTGCCTCTGGTTCTATATTGGATATAGAACAGTTCATATCTTAACGTTGTTAAGGTACGGGGAGTTGTCCGGCTTATGATTAAAACCAGACTCTGGATAACTCAAGGCACGTTTCTGTAATGGCTGTTTGTGGGTTGACCCAGGCTATGACGAGGGTTGACTTTCTACCATCTGGATGAACAATAGCGATATTGTTCTAGACTCGCCACAGTTTTATTAAAAATAGATTTTTTCAGAAAACAGTAGTGGAAGTATGGTAGAACTGGAAGTGATTCCAGAACCACAAACGATTACTGAAGATTTCATAGGAACCTACAGATTCAATCTGGTTTGACATTCTATTGGCCACTCCGCAAATACGGTGGGTAACTTCATGCACCCGAGAGGTACTCCGGTAGCCTCAAGGACGGTGGCAGGGAAGTTCTTGTTTGCCCACACTTGCCATTGCTGTTGTTCCAGGCTGCGAGACCCGGCAGGAGGATGAGTATAGCGTCGTTCTGAACTGGCTTCAGAAGTGTACGTGTATATGACTCTGCCAGAGGGTTGTCGTAGTCAGTGGGAGTAGCGGAAGCATTAGTGGACAGGTTGCTTATGTCTATTTATAGACTAAAGCAGATATAGCGGAGATAGATCATCAATTTCTGATGTGACAGTCATAGGTTTGACTTCATCAGAATAGGGGATGGATCTGTTGAAAAGGTAGTAGGGTGTGATGTCCTGGTATTTGGATGACATACACAGAATAGGAAGTGATATTCCTATACTACAATCAGTTATACTTTGGTCGTCACACAGTGGTTTCTCCACATGGGACTTGGACATTATATCAGACATACTGGTTACTAGATCTATGGTTTTAGATCTAGATTTGGGTGGTTTCCCAATCAGGGTATTTTGACAGCATTCTAAGAGTATTTAGAATGGACGACTCCTGGCACGGTAGTGTACCTGCAGGTGATGGAGTCACCCTCTCTAAAGGTGTCTTACAGACTGAAGGGGAGAGGGATGTGCATGATTGGCAGATCACTTGCTTAGGCAATTGAGTCAATCATGAGATGTCAAGTACCACACCAGATGTTGTTCTTGCACTAGATACAATAAGTTGACATTGATCCAATCCTGGAGAAACAGTCGGAAGCATTTTTAGAACATAAGTGGATGTTCTCGGGATATGATAACGACAGCCACATTCAGGAGACATTTATCATTCCAGGCTTCCAAGGTGACATGGACGACAAGGAGGTTGTCAGAGCTATAGTTTTTCCTTCTGACGAGGGACAGTATTTTGGACAGGTGATCCAAGGCAATACTGAGGGAGGCATGGCGCAGGACACTGATTAAGTTCAGTTGACGATACAGTCTAAGAAGTTTGGATTTGGAGTTCATTTATGAGCTAGGTCCCATCAGACATCCAGGCACATTCTAAGACAGGTATTGCTCATTTCGGGAGATGGGTTTCTCCTCGAACTTGAGATATAGAGAGACATAGAAAGAAACATCAAAGCGGATCCACTCACTAAGGCTATTCCTCGAACGCAATAGTTTCGCGAACGAGCTTTGTGAAACTGACTAGTAGAGGAGTTGGGTGTTCGATATCACACGGGCTATGAGTATGCGACATCGCAATAATTAGCCTTGAGTGCAAGTGGGAGATTGTTGGAGATAGTGCCCTCAGAGTCAATTATTGGATCACAGGCACGTGATTGCAATGATTGAGGGAGGACCTGTCCCAGTAGGACAGTCTTACTCGAGATGATAGTATGCTATCTGGTTTATCTTTATCATCGTGTACTGCTTTAGGTGACCTGACAAGTCGCTATTACACGTTGGTAGAGCCCCTAGGATTCTTGCTTGACCACCAGCAGTATGAGGGCGATCATATAAGTGAGAGCTGGCAGTCTATAAACACATCCTTAAAAGGTCCCTAGTCGTGGGAGTTTCGAGACAGGGCATCGATACTCCAGAGTAGACTAGTGTATACAGTCGAGACCCCGACGAGGGGCGGTGGCCGGTCTCACAAGCCACTGGTGTCAGTTGGTTCACCTAAGATGTATACAGGTGCTCATTGGGTTATGAGTACACCGGACAGGGCTCGCCGGGAACATGCTAGTTGGT
Source organism: Agapanthus africanus (assembly GCA_030015575.1). Lineage (NCBI taxonomy): Eukaryota > Viridiplantae > Streptophyta > Magnoliopsida > Asparagales > Amaryllidaceae > Agapanthus > Agapanthus africanus. The sequence goes on along the minus strand of JASDDO010000022.1, from coordinate 127,946,018 downwards.
CTTATACCTGACGTCAGATAGCAGTTCCCTGGTGACATGTGTACAGGTTAGTTCATCGACCTGGGGATCGTCATTTGTCTCGTGTGAGTTCCCACTGTACTTTGATTACTACCCTACCACGCTCAAAGGAGACGTGCAAACAGGTTTTAGTTGGGTACAGTCCCGAGCCACATGGAGGCAGTGAGCGGATCTTCAGGGGTTCGTCTCTCCCGGTATTGGGGGTGAGGTCGCGCTGTATCTAGGAGAGCCATTACACGAAGCCCTCAGCCGAGGCAGGAGATTTACTGGTAGGTATTCCAGTAGTATCTTAGGGTGTTCTGGGCTACACTCCGACACGACTTGTACCGCTTTTGGGGGTCTGACTTTTACCAACCCCCTAGGCCCGCCATGCGATGCTCATAGACGAACGGACCGGACTGTACGGATATTGTCACTGACTGGCTCAGTAGGGTGTCAGGATGAGTTTGCTCATCGACGTCCCTTTTGGTCAATACCTGGTAGCTCGTTACGTATTGGCTTATACCTCTGACGTGCTAGTGGTTAAATCCACAACCAAGGTGTTGACGAGTCTTTAGAGTCCCCCACATTCAGTTACTCAAGCTTTCGGGCGAAACGCTGTAGAGGCCGTATGGAGATATGGCAGGGTCCGATCAGATACGCATGGTATTGCACGGATCAAGATCGGACGGTTTGTACTACAGGCCGTATGGATATATGGCAGGGTTCGATCAGATACGTGCGGCATTGCACGGATCAGGATCGGACGGATAATACTAGCCGGCTTTAGTTTAAACCGGATCCTAGTATAATACAGTGTAGATTTTGTCTCATTGCATTTGTATTTCGGTCGGAATACAGATGCGGGTGTGTATACACAGTATCGGGGTTTTTCCTGTAATTTATTACGGGACCAGTTTTTTGGAGTTGCCAGTTTGCTTTCCGTTTCGGCCATATTTCATTTGTATCTTTCAATGGCCGAAGATTGGTGGAGGGGGGATTATTTGCATTTGTGCAAATAGGCAATTTGGAAGGGGGTCTTTGCATATTATTGTATCATGATACTTGCACCATCATTGCTTGACTTTATTTTGTCATCATGGTTTGACTTGTAGAGTTATGATGTGAGTTGATTAGGTTTTGGAGTGTTAGATTTGTTTTGTGATCATTCCTTCTCATGATCACTTCACACTCTCCCTTGTATGATTGATCCTCACCCCTTTTTGTTTTTCTCTCTCTCCCATCACCACAAGTGGCCGGCCACTATGAGGAGTAGGCTGTCCCAATTTGGTGTGGGGAGAAATACTCTCATTTGGCTTGCAAAATGATATGGTTCATCTCCAAAAGCTCATATCCTTTTCACCTCCACCATATGGCAATTCCACAAACCCCAAAATGAGACACAAGTTCTACACACCATTCTACAGCAAATCTTGGGCACGTTGGCTCGCCAACTTCGTGCCCGAGTTGCCTCGGTATAGAGGTGGGAGCCCGTAAAAGAAGCAGGCGACGTGGTGCCCTTCCGGCGACGAGGTGGAGACCGGACATTCCGCGGGAGATCGGGACGACGACGAGAAGACCGGAGGACTCGGATCACTCGGTATATTTCTCTTCCCCATCTTGTAGTTAGCTAGGACTAGTTAATGGTTTGATCCGGGTATTAGTGCGCGGTGGTGCCAGTTCATGAAAAATTTAAGTATATCACCGCTTCCGCATTTTGGCCTCGGGATGGAGGCCGGGACGCCGCCGTGCACTTACAGCGCCCGCGTGTGTGGTACGTGGGGCACTCGGCGCTTTTGCTTTTTTTTTTGGATTTTTTTGAAGAGTTCAATTCTTTGTTCTTCCCTGGATCTTCAATCCCTAAGAACAAATTCATCCCTGCGAGAATTAAATTCTCATTTGTGGAAGACTTGTCTCATGGATCTCAGATCCATGGAAAGAACTATATTCTTTTATAAGGGTTAAACCCTTAGGTATGCAGATGAGATACAATGATCTCTATTTACCTTGAAAAAAGTTCTTCTTCTTTCTTCTCTCTTAAAGCTCTTTTTGCTAGCTCTTTTTTTTTGAACTCGAAGTTTAGGGGGGGGGGTTTCTCTCTTTAAGACTTGCAGTCTTGGGGCTTTGTATAGTGGAGGCACATTTATTGATTCAGTAATGGAAATCTCTCATTGAGAGATTTCTTAATTGATTTGGGAAATTTATCCATCGTTGGATCTTTGATCCAAGGACTTTTGTTTTACAGAAGACATTTTTCTTGTTTTTAACAAGATTAGGGAAATATTTCCCCATACAGAACTTATTCTGTATATTGGTGATTTTTAATCATCATTGGATCTTTGATCCAACGGTGCTCTGATTTACAGAGCACAATCTTTCTTATTTAGAAAGATTGAGAATGTATTTTCCTGTACAGAGCTTATTCTATAGCTTGGTGATTTTTAAGCACCATTGGATCTTTGATCCAACGGTGCTCTGATTTACAGAGCACAATCTTTCTTATTTAGAAAGATTGGGAAAATATTTTCCTATACAGAGCTTATTCTGTATCTTGGTGATTTTTAATCACCATTGAATCTTTGATCCCACGGTGCTCTGATTTACAGAGCACAATCTTTCTTGTTCAGAAAGATTTAAGGAGTATTTCCTCAATCAGAATTTAATTCTATGCTATGATGATTTATCATCTTCGTTGGATCTTTGATCCAAGGGTGGAAATCCTTTAGTTCTGGCGCTGGCTCTCTCGTGCTTTGCACGTGAGGCGCTGCCTCAGAGTTTTTAATTCTTGGCGCTGGCGCTCTCGTGCCTTACACGTGAGGCGCTGCCTCAGTTCAAATTTTGAACAGAGCCTTGCTCTCTTATTAGGTGGAAACAAATGCTCCCCCACCGTTGCGCTCACGTGGCTCACACGTGAGTGCAGCGATGGCAACCTTTCCACCGTTGGATCATCCTGGAAGTTGGATCGTCTTCCAGCGTCTATAAGTAGGGTATTTGGCCCTTGAGATGACTTCTGTTCATTTTCTTTCTTTCTTATTTCTTAGAATTTAATTCTTTCTTCAGAGCTTAGATCTCTGCCCAAAGAAATTCCTTTTAGAGTTAGAACTCTGTCCAATTTTGGTAAGGATCGAACTTATTAACAGAGCTTTGCTCTTCTCAGATCGTAGATCTTTAAAATGGATTTTTAGGGTTTCTTTAAACCGTTAATTAGAACAGAGCTTTGCTCTTCTTAGATCGTAGATCTTAGAATGGATTTTTAGGGTTACTTAACCCATTAATTAGAACACTGTTCATCTCTATGAAGAACTCTTAGAGTTCGTTTTGTAGATCTTAAAGATCTTGGAGTTTTTACTCTGTAAAAAAAACTTTGATTTTTTAGGGTTCTGATGGATTACTCCATCGTTTTCACAGAGCATGGCTCTTAGAAATTTTGGGGAATTTTTATTCCCCTCATAATTAAAGTTGACAGATATAATTTCTGTAGGGTTGCTAGGCACGCGCACAAGGGTCTACGAGGCATCAACCATGCCCGATTAAAAATTTAGCCGTGCCGAACAACCCGAATACGGATCTTTAAACTAGAGATTAGGCGAAAAAAAGCATGCTAAACACTTTAACACTAAGTGAGAGGGATTACAACCTTTGTAGATCCGGTCCTTCACTTCATATGCTCCGTGTTGTGGTCCCTTCGCTGCGATCATCAGGATCCGGACTCTCGAGAGGTTCCACGAAGAGAAAGATGCAACCTTTGCTTCCGATCTTCGATACTAAAATGATCTACCTTGAAGTTCCGTTAACACAAGCTAACACTCATGAAATGATGTGAACACCCTCATCTAAATGGCAAGAGAAGATGAGGATGATGAAGTAGGATTTTTGCTCTCTTTATTTATCTTTTTCTCACATATTTTCATCACAAGGAAAAAGTCTAGAAAGCTTTTTCATGAAAGAATGAAGGAAGAAGAAGAATAGTGATCCATTTTCTTTTGTGATGAATAATGAAAGGATTAATATGACAAATAATGCAACCATGGTTGACTTAACCATTGTAGAGAATTAACTAGGGTTAGGGTTTGGGTTGGGTTAAAACATGAGTCACTTACAAATATCTTTTCCAAAACAAAAAGAAAACCTTCTAGAATCTACTAGAAGTCATTAACCCAAATCAAACCCTAATCTTGATTAATCTTTACTAAACATGTTGCATTAGTTATCATATCATGTTACAATATTATATATCACATATATAATATTTATTGTAACCAAATAAGATAATACATTTAACATATATCGCATATATATCAATGTATTACCCGAGTGAGAAAAAGAAACTTTTAGTGAGCTAATATTAGTTAATGTCATTTAATATATCATATATATTATTATACATTAAATTATCGAATCAACACTTGATCCGACAATCCGGCTATATCGCATATAACCGACTAATATTTATCCGTACCAATTCATCGAATCAACTCTTGATCCGATGACCCGGCTGATATCAAATATCGCGAGAATACAATACGATATCACATACCGCATTATCCTCGGTCCCGCACATATCACATATGTGCCCCTACTCCGTTTCGCCTGAGCCAAGAAACCTCTGTGTAGGACTCTAAAGAATCGTCAATACGCCGGCAGTAGGTGATGATCATATCAAACACCCACAAGCTGCAAGCGGTCAGCTAAACGTAACAGCTACCCAGATATTGAGCGCTCAGAAGATCAACAAGCAAGCATGTACATTCTCCTGTGAATCCAAACAGTAACACTCCCGTACAGTCCGGTCTCGTCGTCTGATATGTCGCATATCTCGCCTAGGGGTGGTGAACGTCAGACCCCAGTAGCTTGATAAGTCGTGTCGATTTGAGGTCTATAACAGTTCGAGAAACTACTGATAACACTTACCAGTAAATCTCAGCAACCCTGGCCAGGGATTTCCGGTTATAGCCAATCGAACACAGCACGACATCAACTCCCTATACCGGGAGAGACGAATCCCCTCCTATCTCTCATTGCCTCCATGTGATTCGGGACTGTACCCAAAAGCCACCTTTTTGCATGCCCTCTTGGACGTGGTATGATGGAAATCAAAGCACAGTGGGAATCACACAAGACTCTATGACGATCTCGGGTCAACAGACTACTCTGTACCAGTGTCACCAGAGAACTGCCATCTGACGTATGGTATAATACCATCTGGGAGTTCTCGGCGAGTCCGTCCAGTGTACCCAGTCTCCACTGAGCACCCGTACACCATCCTTGATGTCAAACACCGATGGATATGGGATCATCCATTGCCCATCATATGGGTCAAGATGCGTATACGCTAGTCTACTCTGGTGTATCGATGCCCTGTCTCGATACACCCTCGACTAGGAACAGTTATAGGATGTACTCGTCGACTACTGTGGCCCCACTAGTATGATCTCATCATAGTCCCAGTAGTCGAGTACATATCCTAAGGGCTTTATCAACATGTAATATAGAGACAATCAGAGTACATGTTAAGATAAAGTACAACCAGATAGCATACTATCATGTCGAGCAAGAAAGTCCTCCCTATATATGTCCTAGCATCCACTACAATATACATCGTATGTACAGTAATGGCCTCTAGGCATACATATAACTAACAATTTCTGTTTGCAAAGTACCGCTCTCGAGGGAGTTCAACTCCTTGGCCCAATGAGTTTCTCATTAAATGAGAATCTCTTTAGGATTTTCTCTTTAATGATTAACTGTCTCATCTATGATAAGCCATCACTTTGATTTTGTGGGTCCTCCTCGGTCCATTTTTCCTGCTTTACAGTGTGGTACAAATTTAAAGTACCAAATGTCAGAATTTGTAATGTAGTATTGACATCTAACCCTCATTTCTTTTCGCACAGGTACTATGTCTTTTGACTCTTCTTTCCCATTTGTTCGCCCAGAGAGTGCATATGCCAACGCGCCTGTGGATCGGGAAGTTTTTGCACTGATTAAAGATCATGACCCGGTGCAGAAGTCTCTTCACTTATGGGGGTTGTGGTACAACCAAATTATTCAGGGTCGGCTCAGTTTCTCTTGTGCGGCGCCTTCAGAGCCAATTTCCGCCATTCATTATGCTAACTCGCCCTAGGTGAATTATACTGTGGAGGAGATTAACTGGATTATGGATGGACGCCTCCAACCTTCTATGGGCTCGATACCTGTACAGCCGCCGTTGGCTATAGATATTCTGGGGCGGCGCATATGTCAAGGCGAGTTGTGCCCTCAGAGGCATGCATATATGATAGGCTTTACTCCTCGCCATTCAGCCGGATACTTGCAGTGGACTCGATACATCTTGTCAGCCAAAAAATCGCAACTGCTGAAGCTCGGGTTGTACCCTGCTATCTACGCGTCTTTTTTCCAATATCCCGCGCCTCATGTGTGGTGGGTCAAGGATTTCTTGGAACAGTGGAGACTCACACCTTTCTTTTATCGGACCGGGAGGTTTCAATTTCCCTGGAGGAATTTGCAGAAATTTCGGGTCTACCCGTCAGAGGGGGAACATTACGAGGAAATACTTTCCCCTGATGAGTACATCTTCACCACCAAATCAGTGGTGATGGGTCTCACTACGGAGAATTCTATTCAACATCGACTCCCGAGTCTAATCAAGGTGTTGAATATTTAAGAGAGTCTGTTTCTCGAGTCCGGAGGGCACGGAGTCAGCTTCGCAGATTTCATCGCCCGCTTTCTTCACCCGGAAGTCTTGTCAAAATAAGCTGCGAAGTTCGCCAAGCTTGACGATCCTTTTGGTTTTGGCTTGGACAATCAGCTGACAGTGGAAGCGGATCAAAGGATATTCTTCATCCAAGACACCCCGGTCGTCCCCTTTGCAGAGCTCGCAACTTCAGATGTCGACGAAGAGACGTGTTCCTGCCAAAAATTTCTGCGCAAAAGAGTCCAAGGTATCAAATGGCAGCGATACGCTCAACAAAATACGAACCAGTATTTTCCGGCCTGTATTTTGATAAACTCCCCAATGAAGAACTGTTTAATTATGATGGTATTGAAAGCATCTCGAAAACACCTTCGATTTGATATATTATGGGCCTCATAATTCATCCGGGATCAAAAGTTATGAGCAAATGTCTATGCACATGTGATTTAAGGAAGAAGATGCGAACCAGTATTTTCCGAGCTGTATTTTGACAAACTCCGGAATGAGAAATGGTTAAATTATGTTGGTATTGAAAGCATCTCGAAAAAACCTTCGATTTGATATATTATGGGCCTCATAAGTCATCCGAGATCAAAAGTTATGAGCAAATGTGTTATGCACGTGTAATCTAAAGTAATACTCTACTACATGGGAATGCATTTTTTAGTCCCACATCGGGAAAAAGAAAGATGGCTTCTCTACCACTCCCATATAAATAAGAGGGGATACCTCTTAGAAAGAGTAGAGTAAAATCCTCAAATGATTCAATACTCAAAGGAGCATTCAGTACTCAAAGGAGCTTAGTTCTCCAAGATAGGAGCATGTTCCTCCATAATGCACATATGCGCAAGCGCCATGTGCGCTACATGCAACGCACGTGTGCCCGCCATGCCGCACCACGTGCAACGCACGTGCAAACCACATGAGAACATTTAATAATATTAAAAGGAGCTTGTTCTCCATATATAGAAGCTCTGCTTCTCCTCATAATGCGCGCGCGCCACGTGCGACGCACGTGTGCCCGCCACACGCGCGCCACGTGCGACGCACGTGTGCCCGCCACGCGCGCGCCACGTGCGACGCACGTGTGAGAACATTTAATAATATTAAAAGGAGCTTGTTCTCCATATATAGAAGCTCTGCTTCTCCTCATAATGCGCATGTGCGCTACGTGCAACGCACATGTGTTTGCCACGCGCGCGCCACGTGCAACGCACGTGCGCACCACATGAGAATATTTAATAATATTAAAAGGAGCCTGTTCTCCATATATAGAATCCCTGCTTCTCATAATGCGCATGTGCGCCACGTGCAACGCACGTGTGCCCGCCACACGCGCACCACGTGCAACGCACGTGCGCACCATATGAGAATATTCAATTAAAAGGAGACTCGTTCTCCATAGGAGCTTGCTCCTCCCCATAATGCGCATATGCGCAAGAACCATATGCGCTACGTGCAAATATGAGCGCCCAACACGTGCGACGCATGTGCACCCAACACGTACGACGCACGTGCGCGAACGCAAAGAAGCCTTTTCAGCAGCGAGAAGCTTAAGCTCCAGCCTGTTCTTCCCCCCTAATGATTGAGATATGGTTCAAAGGGTACATCCCTCCACACCTTCGATATATAGCACTGTAATCTCTCAGTGTCGTCGGAGAGGTGGTGGGTCCCAACGACCAATGATCCTTCTTTCTAAAATAAAAAAAAAGAGAAGAAGAGAGAACATTGATAGAGAAACAGGGAAAGAATTCAGACAACTCCTAAAAAGAAAGTTTGAGAAGAAATCAGAAAGAAAAGAAGGTAAACCTTTGAAAAGAAGAATTTCTTCTGAAAAGAACAATGATCTAAGAACAAGATCAAGATCTTAAAATAAAAAGAAAAGATCAAATAATAAGAATAAAATAAGAAGTAATATACTTCTTTATTAAATCATTTGATCTACATAAAGGCATTGCCTTTTGATGAACCACTAGTTCTGGAATCTTAAAAAGATTCTTTTCTTGAATCCAAAATTGGATCAAGATATTAAAACAGTGCCTTGCACTTGTAAATCTGTACTGTTGCGCTCTTGGGTTGGCGCAAGCCACCAGAGAGCGCCATGTGTCAGCTCCAGAACAACTTGCGCTATGCGCTTTTAAAATAGAGCATTGCTCTCTGAAATTGGTGCAACTCACCAGAGCGCGCCACGTGTAAGCAGCGCAGCAGCGCAGCGCACTGCGCTATCTGTGCTTGCGCTCACCAGAGCGTGACACGTGTTATCTCCACATGTGCTTGTGCTCATTAATTAGCGCAAAGCGCCAGACAAATGCACCGCATTGTTTACTGAAGGGGCCAGGCCCAAGTCAAAAAGGCATAGTAGGCCAAAATAAATTGCAATGCAATAAAAGGGGCAGAGCCCAAATAAAATTGATGCTCTGCATCATTTATAAAAGGGCAGAGCCCAAACAAAATAAAACGCAATAAAATGGCAGAGCCCAAACAAAATTGATGCTCTGCATCATTTATAAAAGGGCAGAGCCCGAACAAAATAAGAAATGCAGTGCATTATTAAACAGGGGCAAAGCCCTAGCACAGGCCTAATAGGCCAAAGACAAATAAGATATTAAACATTTCTAAACTGGACTTAGCCCAATCATGGTCGTAAGTCCTTAAATTAAATTGACTGAGCACAGCCGCTCTCTTAAATCAATTTACATCCGGTTCGAGGGTATATCTCCGAACTTCTCTGACTTCTATCGTTGTAATCCTTCAACGACGTAGAGAGGCGACAGGTCCCGACAACCATACATCACCACGGACTGTGCGGTCCTTAAACTCATGGACTCATGCGTCCTTAAACTAAAACACGGACTGTGGGGTCCTTAAACCCGCGGACTTATGCGTCCTTAAACTAAAAGACGGACTGTGGGGTCCTTAAACCCACGGACTTATGCGTCCTTAAACTAAAACATAGACTGTGGGGTCCTTAAACCCACGGACTTAAGCGTCCTTAAACTACCTATGGACCACCATGTCCCTAAACTGGAATATGGACCCCCATGTCCCTAAACTGGCAATGGACTGCAATGTCTCTAAACTACCTATGGACCGCATGTCCCTAAACTAGAGAAATAGAGCCCAAATGCTCTTTTGTCGGATCTAAACGATCCCGTTAGGTTTATCTTAGTCTCAAATCGGACTAACGTATCCTTAACAAACGTTTGAGTTGATCTTAGCCTCAAACATGGTTAACGTATCCTTAAACCAAAACCAAAAACCCGAATCTAAGAAAGATACGGATTTGGACTAATCCACGTCCTACGGGCGACGAAATAAATAGTCTCCGTATACAATCCACGGGCAACCACAAACAAAACAAACACACATGACACGAAGTGAAATTCTGGAGAAGGAGAAAGTGGCTACCGCGATGCGGTAGCGTAAATAACTGCAGGGGCTTGCGCCTGCAGGGAAGAGCGTCCCCACAATCAAAAACCCCTCTAGCGAGGGGGAATCTGACAAAGTTTGCTATATCGGCCGCATTCGTCTAAACCTCCGATACACGGTGCCATAAATCAACTTGGCATCTTCGGAGAGGTAGACGGATAAAACCATATAGCATCTGTCCCGAATCTCAGGCAAGACGCCCTCACGTCGTCGCCGTCTTTCGGAGGGGAACAGATTCCGGCACGCCCGGTGGGACATTTTCCTCTTTCCACTCCACACTTCGTGTGTCGTATTCGCGAACGAATCACGGTTTGTTAATGCTTGCCTTCGGATTTTAAGTTACTAAGATTTGGTCTTTTGCCTGGCACAGAAATCAAGCATCGATGGCCTCTACCTGTTCGAAATGCTCCAACTGCAGCTGCAACTCGCGTTTGGCCTCAACTTGGGGCATAACCTATGGACCCCAAGCGGCTACTTTTTTTACCATGCCCGTGGAGCAGATTACTCAAGCCATCACAGGATTGTTTTTTGGAACCATGCTTCCACCAACATGCTTCAGTACCCCCGTGCCCGTACAAGAAGCTCCTAAGAAGTCGGTCTTCGATCGACTTTCAGTTACTGCGGCCCCTCTCAACGGGTCTCCCAACACTAGTGCCTCGGTCTTCCCCAGACTGGGCCAAAACACCTGCGAGCCCACAATGAACCTTGCAGTCCCGGAAAAGGTTATTCCAAAAAGAGTAGCCAAACTTGCTCCTGAAGTCGTCAAGGCGGCTTCTCCTGCTAAGAGATCGGTCTTTGCAAGGTTGATCGTCCCCATTCCCACTCCTGCTCTTGCTGCTCAAAAGACATCAGTCTTCAATAGGCTGACGCCGGCAACAGCCCCACACCTGAACAGGGGGCAAGAAGAAGCTGTTTCTGTCTCTGAACCAATACCGACGACTCGTCGCGCCCGTCGACGCCACTGGCGCCGGATAAGGAAGACTGGGGGCAATTCCCCTTCTGGGATAACTCCGCCGGCTCCGACGATGGAAGTTAACGCTGCTGTTCCAACCGGGAACAACTTCGAGCTACTGAACAGAGTGCGCAGAAACTCGCCAACTGCAGTGCTCAAAAGATCTCCTCTACCGGTAGAGACCGTCGTGGAAGCAGAAAAGCCGGAGCAGCCTCTTCAATCGCTGTCCTCTAGGATCTATAAGACATGGCGACGAGTCCGAGAATCTATCATTGATCCTAACTTCTCTCGCCAACAGAAGAAGTTGAAAGGTCGACAAGAAGAAAATCCCCCGGTCAAGCAACGAAAGGTGACGACCGCTTGGGTGCCCAAAGCAACGGTCCCTTCAACTTCTACGGCCCATAAAAGAAGAAGGCCGGAGAAAGTGCCAACGCCGACGACGAATATCAAAGGTGGTGAACCCAAATGCCCTAAGTCAGGGATCATTGTAGTTCATACCGTCTATATGGCATCTCATAAAGAGAACATCCGCATATCAACAGGTCATAGACCGCTCACAGCGATCGATGACCAAAGCACAGGAGCAGCAGCAGAAGCTCCAAGAAATGATGGACGCTATGGCCGCACTTACTGGGCCAAAAGAAAACCCTGAAACGTCCTCGGATGAACGCCAGGAGGAAGAAACCGACACCGAATTCCTTCGTCGAATATTGGAGAAGAAGGATAAAGAGGCCGCCGAACAAGCAGCCAACATAAAGAGTATGAGCCTCCTGTTCTAAGACATGGTAGGGATGATGATCCAGCAAGATCCTCCGGCCGAAGATCCCCCGATCGTCCTTGAAGACGATAGGGGAGAGACATCAAATCCTCCACCAGCTCTGTCAACAGCTAAGGAGGAGACAATCTCCAAAGCTGACTTAGACGAGTACATAACCCAGCAAATACGGGTTCATCATGCGACTGAAGCAGCCGGTCAGGTCGTAAAAACGGGGCGGTCGTATCCAAGTTGGTACGATCAAATCAAGTACCCACCCGGTTACACAATTCCCAAGTTCCATGTCTACAAGGGGACGGGCAATCCTCACCAGTATGTTGCCCAGTTCAGGGCACTCTGCGGCAACACCGGCGGTGATGACAAGCTGTTGCTCCGCCAGTTTGTTGGAAGCTTATCAGATACATCGTTCGAATGGTACTCTGAGCTCCCGAACGACTCTATCAAGAACTTCGCGGAAATGGTGCTGTTGTTTACCCAGCGTTTTGCAAGCGCCATTGAACGGACCCCGATGACGGCACTGATTAACGCCAGGGTAAAGCCAGGCGAGACATGGGTTCAATATGCTATACGATGGAGGAATTTATGGTCAAAGTGCGAGCAGCGCATCGAAGAAGCTCCTGCGGTGGGTATGTTTGTGGGAACCCTTGATCCGCAAGCAACCATCTCACAATTTATGATGTTTTTCAAGCCGACTACCTTCCAGGCCTTGATTGACAAGGTAGCACAAATGGATCAGATGGGCCATAAACCCCCTCTTCCAAAGCCGGACTCCCGAAATGACAAGGGGAAGGGAAAAGCGATCGTTGTCGCTAATGCTCAACAACAACCGAGCAACTCGAAGCCGGTTGTTCGTCAAAATAATATGCGCCTGCACGTAGCCCTTGAGGAGAGGCTAGGACGTTCTTACTCTTTTCCACGAGATAAAACAAGAAGGTTATTCGAGCTGGTGTTGCGCAATCGACTCATAAATCTGCCGGATCCGAAACGTCTGTCGCAACCAAATGATGTCAATGAGCCCAACTACTGTCCTTATCATCGAGTACTAGGTCATCCGATCGAAGATTGCTACGTCTTCAAAAATTGGCTCGAAGACCAGTACCGACAGGGCAAGTTCGCGTTATCAGACAAATGGAAGTTGAATCCCCCGCAGCCCCACACCTCTAAGGGAATGAATACGCCAGGGGCAACATGCTCTGTCGTTGAAGAAGCTCCTTGGGAGGTTGTATTATCAGCTAAGACAAAGAGAATGCTGAACGACCTTCAAGCATGCCCAGCGATCAAGTGGAAGAACCTATTGGAACTGCAGGTCATTGAAGGGATGTTAAAACCACGTCCAATTCCAAAGACCGATGGTAGTGGCTCAAGCATTCGCAACTAGTTGTCAAAATCTTCAAAGAAGAAGAAGAAGAAATCAAAGAAGCCCGTGAAGCCTGGCGACAAGCGCACGGACTTGCAAAAACAAATCGACGCGCTGGAGGAATACAACCAGAAGGCACAGACTCCCATTACATTCCAAGAGTTCCTCAATCACGTCTTTCAAGAGGAAGATGAGGGAGAAAGTTCATCTGATGAATATGAAGAATACGTGGCGAGCTGTCATGTGATTTCCCATTCGTTCATGGACGATGAGGAGACTCCTTGCACCGAAAAGCTGGGGGCAGATCCTGAACAAAAAATTCTGGGGCCATCAGATGAAGTAATTGACGCATTCCTTAATGAAGCTCGGTTGAAAAGTAAAACTGAGCGAGAACGCGAGGCGGTCATATTTGAAAGGGCCAAGCGCCAGCGACTGGATGAAAGAGCCGAGACGCTCCCGCTGGAGCAAAATACCTCCACTACCGACAAAAGCCAATTTAAGATGAGGAAAAGGTTTGCTAAGGCCATATCAATGGGCATGAAGCTACCCTCCTCCGAAGGAAATATTACTGGTAAAATGGAAATGCATCCCTCCTATTGCTTATATCATCAGAAGGTTTCACACCCCACTCAAGAGTGCAAAGCTTTTGATAGATGGTGGCAATGATACGTTGCTCATCGAAAACATTTTAGGCGGGAGAAGCGCAAAACTCGTCGGGAGCAGAAAAGTACGACCGAGGGGCTTAACAGAACCACCGGCGATTGTCACATGGTTAACACCGGGGGATCGCAAGTGCTCACATTTGGGAGTAATTCCGACGAAGAGCTGGCTCTTAGCCCCCTCTTTAAAGAGTCCACTTCGGGAAAAGAAGAAGAGCCGAAGATTTATGAAAATATCCGGCTGCGTAATCGCACGCTGCCCGAAAAGAATCTCGGACCCTCAAACAAAAAAAATAAGGGAAAAGAGAAGGTCCCTGAAGATATCGACTTAGATGACCAAGCTGTGGAGGAGCTAAGTGCCAAGGACCCGCCAAAGAGAAATAAGGTGGATTACAACATCTTAGCACATCTGAGGAAGCTACCCTCACAGCTCAGCATTCTTGACGCCCTTTTGCTATCAAAGGAGGCGAGAGATTCATTAATCAAGGCACTACAGGATCCGGAGCAATTCCAAACTTTCCTGGCCGAGGAAAAGATGAAAGATGAATTGGAGGAAGTGCACACGGCCGATGTCGCTTTTGGTGATGAAGACCTTCTCCTTGGGATGTACGAGCACAATCACCCCCTTTATATCTCAGGATACTGCCACGATATAAAGATAGGCAAGATCCTGATCGACAATGGATCCTCCGTTAATCTCCTCAATGTGCGAGTGTTAAAAAAAATCTGCATGAGCGTCCAACACCTTGCTCGGGATAAGATTACCATCTCCGGGTTTGACTCCCAATCATCAAGAACTCTTGGGTCTGTGATACTGACGCTACGCTTTGGGCTACTCATCACGGATATTAAGTTCCACGTCATAGACGCCAAGACATGCTACAACGCTCTGCTCGGCCGACCGTGGTTACATGAGTACAACATCATCCCTTCTACACAACATCAGTGTATGAAGTATTCTAAGGATGGTCTCGAGTATACCGTGGCGGGAGAACTGAACCTGTTCTCTGTGAACGAGGTCCGAAAATACGAAGATGCTAAATACTTCTTACCGGATTTCGAAGACACGGAGAGGTGTCACAAGCCGGAGAATAAAGCTAATGCCACCATCCTTGTCTTCGGCAGTGATACCGAGGAGGAAGAGGAGATAGTGTATTCGGGGTCCGCCCCAACACAACAAGCCAGGGCCACCTGCTCCTACGTTGATATTTGGTAGTGACTCGGAAGATGAGGTCCATGCTGTATTCCCCGCTCGACCCTTAATACAAGCATCCGCTGATGAAGAGCAAAGTCTACAAGTCGCCATGGTGCCGCTTAAACACCGTAAAGAACTGGATGCACTTGGTATTTACAAGGTAGAAGAGCTGTAAACGTTCTATATCCCTCCCAGGCGAGAAAGCGAAAAAGCAATTCTATTCTACCGCTCTGAAGAAACCAAACAGGAGAAAGAAATCTGGCATGGCGCGGATCCTACGCTTGACAGGCTTCAACCCATTCGTCTCCCCAGATATTATACAGAAGGCTTGAAAAGGTTGCTGAAACGCCAAAGGATATCCTTCAAGCAGACCGTTCGAAAAGCCAAGTTCTATGAAAAAGTCTGGAACGTTCCCGGGACTCAACGCAAACTGCCAATGGGAGAATGGAGACAAAAGGGCTTAGATACATCCGGTCAAAGAAACGAGAGCTACTAAACGGTTGCTACGTTGTGTATGACTTAGATGAAGAAGCGGACGCTCAGTGGGAGGACGCTAATCCTGAAACAGTGAAAGTTCCAGATGCAAAAGTGCCCAATCCATCGTTCGAAGAACAAATGGACAAATTTATAAGGGAAGCTAGTCAAAAAGTCCGAGACGACCATAACCGTGAAATGACCATCTATGAGAAATCCAAAACGCAACGCCTCCTCCAACAGGCCGTGAAAGATGAAAATGCCGCTCCTTGTCAACCTATTATAAAGAAGGCTCGACGCAGAGGCAGAAACAAGTCGAAACGCGAAAAAGGCGCTCAACAGCAACAAAGCGGGACTAAGAGATCACGCAAGCGGGAATCGAACGGTTCCGATCTATCCCTCATGAGAAAAATGGGTCGAGCATACTCTTTTCCTCGAAACAAGATGAATAAAATACTCGACCTCGCTCTAAAACATCAGATGCTTACACTGCCGGAGTCTAAACACCCCGAACAAGCAGGAAAAGTCTCTCACCCGGACTATTTCCCTTATCACCGAGTGATAGGCCACCCTCTCGAGGACTGCTTCACCTTCAAGAATTGGGTTGAAGATCAGTATCAGTTTGGCAAGTTCGCTTTGTCTGATAAGTGGAGGGTAACGCCGCCACAGAAACATGAGCCCAAGGCCATAGAAGAAAAACCATTCCTACATTGGGATTGGAAGCGAATTCGTACTTGTCACATGATAACAATATCAAAAGAAGAGCCCGAGAACATGGATGACCTTCCCTGGTGGTTTGAAAACAGCCACGACGAGGTAATCTCAGAATTCCCACCAGCACCAAAAGAGCTGGAAGATGGAATCCAGACCACTGCAGACAACCTCAAGAAACTTGAGTTAGGAATGACAAACGACCCGCGACCGACATTCATTAGCGAGCTGCTGTCTGAAGAAAAGGTAGATTCATTAAAAGACCTGCTTATGCAGCACAAAGATTGCTTCGCATGGAACTATTCCGAAATGCCGGGACTAGATCCAGAAATTGCTGTGCACAAATTAGCAATATCCCCGGACGTCAAGCCAGTCAAACAGGCATCGAGAAGAATGCGGTTCGAGCTTGAGATGAGTATCAATGCCGAGGTCAAGAAGCTGATCGACTCTGGCTTCATCCAGGAAGTTCAATACCCTGAATGGATCGCCAACATCGTCCCGGTGATGAAGAAAAATGGGACAGTACGCATATGCGTGGATTTCCGGGATCTCAATAAAGCCTGCCCGAAGGACGATTTCCCAGTGCCATTCACCGAACTGATGATAGAAAATACGTCCACTCATGAGGTTTTCTCCTTCATGGATGGCTCATCAGGGTATAATCAAATAAAGATGCATCCCGAAGACCAGAAGCACACCGCCTTCAGGACTCCTTTGGGTATATTCTGCTACAAGGTGATGCCCTTCGGTTTAAAGAACGTCGGTGCTACTTATCAGAGAGCCATGACGCAAATCTTTGATGACCTTATACACGAAATCGTCGAATGCTATATCTACGATCTCATGGTTAAAAGTAAATCATACGAGGAACATCTCGAGCATCTGAAGACCGTATTTCAACGCCTTCGGCAATACAACTTGAAGATGAACCCTCTTAAGTGTGCATTCAGAGTTACCTCGGGCAAATTTCTGGGATTCATCGTCTGACGCCGAGGTATTGAGATAGATCCATCAAAGATCAAGGCGATCATGGAAATGCCTCCGCTAAGGACTCTCAAACAGCTGCGGTCTCTCCAAGGGAAGCTCGCGTATATATGGTGATTTATAGCTAACCTTTCAGGCAAGTGCCGTCCTTACAGTCACCCGATGAAGAAGGGAACCCCGTTCGTCTGGGACCAAAAATGCCAAAGCGCGCTAGACGAGATCAAGCAATACCTGCAGAACCCGCCAATGTTGGCTGCTCCAGTTAAGGAAAAACCCCTCATTCTTTATACAACCGCCCTCGAAGGTTCTTTAGGCGCATTATGGGCACAAGAGAACGACCAAGGGAAGGAGAGAGCTCTCTACTACTTGAGTCGAGTTCTACTGGGGGCAGAAAGCAACTACTCTCCCATTGAAAAACACTGCCTGGCGTTGATCTTTACGATAACAAAGCTCAGACACTATGCATTAGCGCATGAGGTCCGCCTCATTTCGAAGGTGGATCCTCTTAAATATCTAATGTCAAAAGCCATATTGACAGTACGACTCGCTAAATGGGCCCTACTATTGATGGAG
Source organism: Agapanthus africanus (assembly GCA_030015575.1). NCBI lineage: Eukaryota > Viridiplantae > Streptophyta > Magnoliopsida > Asparagales > Amaryllidaceae > Agapanthus > Agapanthus africanus. Next base: position 127,928,218 of record JASDDO010000022.1, on the reverse strand, counting down.
TTCTCGATAACATATCAACCTCTCAAGGCAGTGAAAGGCCAGGCCATCGCCGACTTTCTCGCTGAACATCCGATACCTGTCGATTCTCCTCTGAATTGCGATCTTCCAGATAAACATGCGTTTGATGCGATCGACGGTGGTGATACCCGATGGGAGCTTTATTTCGATGGAGCATCTTCCGTGAAGAAGCACAAACAATGTACCCCTATAATCAAATCGGGGGTAGGACTCATCTTTGTAACTCCACAAGGGGGGATAATGCGCTTTGCTTTCTCCCTAACAGAGCCAAGGACAAACAATGAAGCCGAATACGAAGCCCTGATAGTAGGCCTCGAGATCGCCATCGACATGGGAATTGAAAACCTCTTCATATATGGAGATTCCCAACTGATCGTTAGTCAAGTAAACGGCGACTACCAAACATGCAAACCAGAATTGGTGAAGTACGGCGAAAAAGTGCAACAATTGTCGACCCAAATTCCTTCCTATACTTTGGAAAACATACCGCGCACGGAAAACAGCAAAGCGGACGCATTAGCCAAACTCGCTAAGGAACTGGCTGATGAGAACCTCGATGACGTAAGAATCGTGGTACAAAGCCGTCGGGTGCTTGCCCCAGCGGAAATATCTCCGGAATCGCCCGAAGGAAAGGGAGAGACCGAGCAGACGACCCTGCAAATAAAAGATCTGGAAAATACCGAGGATTGGAGAGAAGTCTTTATAGACTGCTTCAAATACCGTTGAACGCCCGAAGATGCGCCCTCAAGACATCAGCTTATGAAACGAGCTCTGTCTTTCGCCTTCGTCAATGATACTCTATATAAGATGTCGTTTGATTCTTTATGGCTAAGATGTCTGGGACCGGACGAAGCGGAAAAAGTCGTTCAGGAAGTTCATGACGGACTCTGCGGTTCTCACCAAGCGGGCCCGAAGATGAAGCTGAAGATCAAACGGATGGGCTACTACTGGCCCACGATGATACAGGACTGCCTCGAATAAGCGAAGCAATACCACTCATGCCAAATCCATGGGGACTTCATCCACCAACATCCAAATCTACTCCATCCAATAGTGGCTAGCTTGCCGTTCGAAATGTGGGGAACTGATATAGTCGGCCCTATTGAACCAGTGTCGTATAGGGGACATCGCTTCATCCTGGCGACGAATGACTACTTCTCCAAATGGGCAGAAGCAGTACCGTTAAGAGAAGTAAAGACGGAGAATATCCTCCATTTCTTCAAGACGCATGTCATATATCGGTTTGGAACTCCACGACAGATCATCTCCGATAACGGGCCAGCTTACAGAAGCCATAAGATCAGTCGCTTCGCGCAACAACGCAATATAGACTGGAGATATTCCTCGGTTTATAATCCGCGAGCTAATGGTCTAGCCGAGGCCTTCAACAAGACCTTGACAAAGATCATGAAGAAAACGGTATCCCGAAATAAGAAGGACTGGCACGAGAGGATGCAAGAGGCTCTCTGGGCGTATCGAACCATGTTCAAGACAACCACTAACACAACGCCATATGAGTTGGTATTCAGTACAGAAGCAGTACTCCCCTTCAAGATAGAGTTACCCTCTCTACGAGTTGCAGTCCACTACGAGCTAACAGATGAAGAAAACGCTCACCTTCGGCTTGAGGAACTTGATGCCCTTGATGAAACCCGGCTCATAGCGCAACAAAATCTGGAGGCTTATAAAGCAAAGATGACGCGTTCATATGAAAGATTGACCCGGCCAAGGACATTCCGCCAAGGCGAACTTGTACTAGTGGTCAAAAGGCCGATGATCACTAATCGCGCCAAGCGGGGAAAATTTGAGCCAAACTTTGAAGGCCCGTACATCATAGACAAGGTCTACCAGGGTGGAGCCTATCTACTCATGGATATGCACGGTGAAAGGCCTTTCAGGCCAATAAACGGCCGCTTCCTAAAGAAATACTACGCTTAATGAGCCACACCCTAGGTCAATGATAGATGACGACGACTATGTCCGCTCGCTATCTTCCTAAGCTCAAACGCTATAAGCAGTAGCCAGCCTTCTCCATGACGGAACGAAACATCCTTAAGCTAATTGTAGGGTTCCTAGGCACTCTTGTGAAGGTTCATAAGGCATCATACATGCCCGGATAATATTTTAGACGTGCCGAACAACCCAAAGACGGGATCTTTGCTAGATTATTAGGGTTTAGCATGCAAGATAACAACTTTTTATCTAAGTGTGAGGGATTACAATCTTTGTAGTCCGCTCCTTCGCTTCACAAGCTCTGAGTAGAAGTCCCTTTGCCGCGATCCACGATCTCCCGGACTCAAGAGAGGCTCCACGACTCGAACGATCCATGCTAGCTTAAAGTGTTCCGAATCTCCGATGATCTACGTCGAAGTTGCAAAAACCCAAGCTTTCTCACTCTATAGAGATGAACACCCTAATCTCATGGGCTAGATGAGATGAGGATGAGGGAGTAGTATTTAGCTTTCTTTTTAATTCACTTTCTCACAATTTATCATCACCAAAAGAATTTCTAGTAAGCTTTTTCTTTTTAACTTAAGAGAGAAGAAGATGATAATGAAAAGATAATTCCTTTTGTGATGAATAGAAAAGAAATCATTATGATTGATATATCAACCATGGTCAAGGATGAGTGGCTAAGAGTTTGTAGAGAATAAACTAGAGTTAGGGTTTGGTTAGGTTAAGGATAAGTATCAACCATAATATCTTAACCAAGACAAAAGGAAAAGCTTCTAGAATGTGCAAGAAGAAGCTAACCCTAATCAAACCCTAATCCCATTTAATCATCCTTAAACATGATTAATAATAAATCATATCATGTCACAATAATATATATCACATATATATTATATATTTGCAACAAAAGAAAATAATACATTTAACATATATCGCATATATATCAATGTATTAATCCAGTGAGAAAATGAAATAATAAAGTGAGCCAATATTAGATAATGTAATACAATATATCATATATATTATTATACATTAAATCATCGAATCAACACTTGATCCAACGATCCGGCTATATCGAATATAACCGGCTAATATATCATGTACCGATTCATCGAATCAACACTTGATCCGATGTCCCGATTCATATCAAAATATCTCGAGAATATAATACGGTATCTCATATCGCATTATCCTCGGTCCTGCACATATCACATATGTGCCTTTACTCCATTTCGCCTGAGCCAAGAAACCTCTGTGTAGGACTCTAATGAATCGTCAATACGCCGGTAGCAGGTGATGATCTTATCAAACACCCACAAGCTGCAAGCGGTCAGCTAAACATAACAGCCACCCAGGTATTGAGCGATCAGAAGATCAACAAGCTAGCCTGTGCGTTCTCCTGTGAATCCAATCAGTAACACTCCCGTACAGTCCGGTCTGTTCGTCTGATATGCCGCATATCAGGTCTAGGGGTGGTATACGTCAGACCCCAGTAACCGATAAGTCGTGTCGATGTGAGGCTCATAACAGGTCGAGAAACTACTGGTAACACTTACCGGTATATCTCTATATCAGCCCTGTCCAGGGACTTCCAGTTATAGCCAATCGAACACAGCACAACATCAACTCCCTATACCGGGAGAGACGAATCCCCTCCTATTGCTCATTGCCTCCATGTGATTCGGGACTGTACCCAAAAGCCACCGTTTTGCACGCCCTCTTGGACGTGGTAAGGTGGAAATCAAAGCACAGTGGGAATCACACAAGACTCTATGACGATCTCGGGTCTACAGACTACCCTGTACCAGTGTCACCGGAGAACTGCCATCTGACGTGTGGTATATCACCAACTGGGTGTTCTCGGCGAGTCCGTCCAGTGTACCCAGTCTCCACTGAGCACCCGTACATCATCCTTGATGTCAAACACCGATGGATATGGGATCATCCATCGCCCATCATATGGGTCAAGATGCGTATACGCTAGTCTACTCTGGTGTATCGATGTCCTGTCTCGATATACCCTCGACTAGGAACATTTATAGGATGTACTCATCGACTACCGTTGCCCCACTAGTACGATCTCATCATAATCCCAGTAGTCGAGTACAGATCCTAAGGGCTTTATCAACATGTGAGAGAAAGACAGTAAACCAATACAAGTCAACATGTTAAGATAAAGTGAAACCAAATAGCATACTATCATGATGAGCAAGAAAGTCCTCTCTGTATATATCTAAGCATCCATCATAATATACATCAAATGTACAACAATGGCCTCTAGGGCATATACATAACTAACAATCTCCCACTTGCACTAAGGCCAGCTGCCTAGCATCCCTTACCTAGCATCCCGAATAATCTCTCAAACTGTATCTGGGGAATGGCCTTCGTGAGTGGATCCGCAATGTTGTCCTTCGTATCTACTCTCCTAACCTCGATCTCCCGGCGATCAACTATCTCCCTGATCAGGTGATACCGCCTCAGAATATGTCTGGATTTCTGATGGGATCTGGGTTCCTTGGCCAAAGCCACAGCTCCATTGTTATCGCAATACAGAGGTATTGGATGTTCAATGGATGGAACCACTCCAAGTTCACTAATGAACTTCTTCATCCAGACAGCCTCTTTGGCAGCATCGTTGGCAGCGATGTATTCAGCCTCCATCGTCGAGTCTGCAACGGTATCTTGTTTGGAACTATTCCAACATACCGCCCCTCCATTGAGGGTAAAGACAAAACCCGAATGCGACTTAGAGTCATCCTTATCACTTTGGAAGCTGGAATCGGTAAAGGACTCCACTCGGAGTTCTCCGTTAGCATACACCAAGAACATGTATCTAGTCCTTCGCAAGTACTTGAGAATGTTCTTCACAGCTGTCCAGTGACTCTCTCTAGGATCTTCTTGATACCGACTCACTACACTTAGTGAGTATGCTACATCGGGTCTGGTACATAGTATCACATACATGATAGAGCCTATTGCCGAAGCATAGGGTATCCCTTGCATGCGAGCTCTCTCCAAATCAGTCTTGGGAGACATCTCTTTGGAGAGAGTGAGTCCAGAGATTGTGGGTTGGTTCCCACGCTTGGATTCTTCCATACTAAACCTCTTTAGGATGGTGTCAATGTACCTGGATTGGGACAATCCCAGTATCCGTTTAGATCTATCTCTATAGATCATGATTCCCAATATGCAGGAGGCATCGCCTAGATCTTTCATTGAGAATCTCTGTGATAAGAAGAGCTTGACTGATTGCAGCATAGGAATATCATTTTCTATCAAGAGTATGTCATCCACGTACAATACGAGGAAGACAACCTTACTCTCTGCTACCTTCTTATAGATACAAGGTTCATCTATATTTTTGATGAAGTCAAATTCTTTGACTACAACATCAAAACAGATGTTCCAACTCCGCGATGCTTGCTTTAACCCATAAATGGATTTAAGCAGCTTGCACACCTTTCCGCTGCTCCCACTATCTACGAAGCCCTCTGGCTGAGTCATGTACACGCACTCTTCTAAATCACCGTTTAGAAAGGCGGTCTTAACATCCATTTGCCAGATTTCGTAGTCATGGTATGCAGCAATGGCAAGTAAGATCCGGATGGACTTAAGCATAGCCACTGGAGAAAAGGTTTCGTCATAATCCACACCTGGTCGTTGACGAAAACCCTTTGCTACAAGTCTAGCTTTGAAAGTCTCAACTTTTCCATCTACACCAAATTTCTTTTTAAAAATCCACTTGCTTCCAATGGGTTTTACCCCTTCAGGAGCATTTTCCAAAATCCATACTTTATTGGTGTACATGGATTCCATCTCAGATGCATTGCATCCAGCCATTTCACAGAGTCACCACTTGTGATGGCCTGCTCGAAACTAGTCGGGTCATCATCTTCCATGATGCAATCCTCGCTTCCACCATCAATGAGAAAACTGTAGTATCTCTCAGGTGGATGAGAAACCCTGCTAGATCGGCGGAGAGGCTGGGGTTCGTCGGGTACTACTGAATCCTCTGGTTCTACTAAATCTTCAGTTGCAATTTGTGTTTCTGGAACCTCTTCCAGCTCTACCTCTTTGCCACTAATTTCTTTTGCAAGAAATTCCTTTTCTAAAAAGGTAGCATATTGAGAAACAAACACTTTTTGTTCCTCAGCGTGATAGAAAATATATCCTTGAGAATTCTTAGGATATCCCACAAATTTGCAAAGAACTGATCGTGCCTCGAGTTTGTCTGGATTTTGACTTTTGACATAGGCCGGACAACCCCATATCTTAACTCGTTTAAAATATGGTCTCTTCCCACTCCATATCTCATATGGTGTGGTAGGTACAGATTTAGACGGAACTAGATTCAATATGTATATGGCTGTCTCAAGCGCATACCCCCAAAAGGAAATAGGTAACTCAGCACCGCTCATCATAGATCGCACCATATCTAATAGGGTCCGATTCCTTCGTTTCGATACACCGTTGTGCTGTGGTGTATAAGGAGGAGTAAGCTGAGAGAGAATCCCATTCTCTTTTAGATAATCCAGAAAATCATTGCTCAAGTATTCTCCTCCTCGATCAGATCGAAGGATCTTAATACTTTTGCCCGTTTGGTTCTCTACTTCGTGCTTATATTCTCTGAATGCCTCAAAAGCTTCAGACTTGTGTTTCAACAGGAACACATGCCCGTATCTAGAGAGATCGTCAGTGAATGTAATAAAGTAGGAAGAACCGTTCCTGGCATGCGTAGACATAGGACCGCATACATCACTATGTACCAGTCCTAAGAGTTCGGTTACTCTTTCTCCGTGTCCACTAAACGGAGCTTTGGTCATTTTTCCTTTGAGACATGAATGGCAAGTATCATAAGATAATAATTCGAATGGATTCAAATAACCATCCTTATGTAACTTAGCCAGTCGTGTCGCATTGATATGACCAAGTCTACAATGCCACAAAAAGGATTCGTTCATTTCTGAACTTTTCCTCTTGTGTGTGTTTTGTATATCGAGGACTGTATTCTGATTTAGAATGAATATGCCATTATGTAACGAGCCTGATGCAATCAACTTTTGATCTAGGAATATATTCATAACATTATCCTTTACTACAAAATTATATCCTTCTTTACTTAATAAAGAAACTGATATAATGTTGCATATCATGTTCGGTATATAATAGCACTCATTTAGAATCAGTGTATTACGACTTGGCAATACAAGGTGATATTCGCCAACTGCTTTGGCTGCAATACTTGCACCGTTCCCTACTTGAACGGAATGATCACCTTTTCCCAGTTCTCTACCTTTACGTAGCCCATGTAACAATTTACATATATGGGATCCTGATCCGGTATCCAATACCCAGGACGTAGGGTGAACTGAGAAACAGTTCTCAATAACTAACACACCTAAAGAAGATGCATCAACATGCATGTTCTTTTGGGCGGCGTGAGAATCCAGATATTCTCCTATTCCTTGTTCAGTCTTATAACTCTTATAAGAAAGAACGGGTCCAACGTTCCCCTGCTCAGTATAATAAGCGGGTTCAGTCAATACATCCATATTATTATCTTGATTATGGCCTGACATGGTCGCTACCTGGAGAGAGAGAGAAGAAAACACTTTAGCGTATGCTCTTGCAAGATTAGATTGGTTATTATCTTATCTAATCAGGATGTCTCCCACAGTTTTTATCAAATCTACCTTCAAACCCTAAAAGGTAAGATTAGCCGGGATTAATTACACCTACAATTTCGTCAATTTTTCAGCCAGATCAGTGTCGGTACTTTGAAGGAGGTTCCCCGTGCTTTCGCACGGACCTAATTAAAGTAAACCTCGTTTTCCCAGAGGCGTAACCCCGTTAACACTTTTCTAGACACCTACTTGATCGACTAATTGTCCTGTGTAAAACTCTCTCAGGAGTAACTCTTGTAAGTCCATATTGCGACCCCCGGTTCTTACGGGGAGGCGGAAATGGTATAAAAAACAAATTTTTATCGCAAGAGGCAACATGGACTAAACAATGTCGGGATCGTGTCTAAACTAAACTAGCATACAAGCTAAAGAGACTTAGCTACTCGGATGAAGGTTATACCTAAACTTGAACTCCTTCTTCTTCAAACCTTGTAGAGGTTGATGGTTCTTGCCTTGTAGCTTTCTTCCGTCGAAGATGGATCCACCTCGAGAGTTCAACCTTTGGGCTCTTCCTCGTGCTTTGAGTGAACTAGGGTTTCCGGCTTGCTAAACCTTTAACCTAGAATGAGTAGAGAGTGTTTAAGAGGTGCTTTTCTTTTAAAAGAGAAGGATTCTCAACACATGAGAAGGTTTCTCTTTTGCTAGAGGAAGAAGAAGATGAAGAGAGGAGAGAGAAGCTAAATGAGATAATGAGCTATGTTTTTCTTTCTTGCAACCATAATGCCAAAAGAAAAGAATTATCTAAATAATAATAATTCAAAATAAGAATAGTTGATGGTAATTTGGAATGACCACTATCATGCTTCATTTAATGAAATGTAAGCATGAATCAAGGAGGATATTTACAAAGCATGATGGTGGTCAACATTCAACCATGGTCAACAAGTCAACCATGGTCAACAAGTCAACAAAATCAACCATAACATAATTCTCATTTAATTACTATTATTAATAGATAATCCATAAATCCATTAGGGTTTGGAAAATGATAACCGTCAATTGTGCATACGCACCCGTTCCGAAACCCTAATGAAAGTCATCTTCCTCCTCCTCAAATAACTGTGCATACACACCTGCATTCTTGTTCCGAGGAACATGAATACTGAGAGATAAAAGCAACCCCAAAACATATACCAGTATCCGGCTCAAACCAGAGCCTGCTGGCAATATCCGTCCGGACTCCAAACGTGCACAAGTGCGCGGAGGAGAACGAACCCTGTCGCAAAACCATGCGACCTCTACTCTGTTTTGCCCAGAGGCGAATATCCTCTGTGTGGGACTCTAAAGACTCGACACTACGCTGGCAGTGGGTTTAACCACAGACCGCAAGCGGCACTAGCTGTGCGTAACGGTCCCCAGGTAGATGCCGACAAGAAGGCTGACGAGGTGAAACCCCATCTGAACTCCTACTGAGTCTGAATGTGACAGTCTCCGTACAGTCCGGTCTGTTCGTCTGATACATCGCATGTCGGGCCTAGGGGGCGGTAAAACGTCAGTCCCCCAATAGCGGTACAAGTCGTGTCGGAGCGAAGCCCAAAACACCCTGAGATAACACTGGAACCTACCAGTATGTCTCGCTTGCCCTGGCCAGGGACTACTCGTGTAATGGCTCTCCTAGACACAGCACGATGTCAACCCCCAATACCGGAAAAGACGAATCCTGTCTAACTGTCACTGCCTCCAAGTGCTTCGGGACTGCACCCAACCACCACCTGTTTGCACGACTCCTTTGAGCCATGGTAGGGTAGTGATCAAAGTGCAGTGGGAACACACTCGAGGCGAAGTGTCAGTGTCAAGTCAGCGGACTAAGCTGTACTTATGTCACCTGGGAACTGATGACTGACGATAGGTATAATACCAACCTGTCAGTTCCCGACGAGTCCTGTCCAGTGTACTCGTAACCCAACGAGCACCCGTATACTATCTCCAGCACGACGTACTGATGGCTGTGGGACAGACCATCTCCCACACTGGGATGAGAAGCGCATACGCTAGTCTACTCCGGAGTATCGATGCCCTGTCTCGATAGTCCTACGACTAGGGACCTGTATAAGGATGTGCTTATAGATTACCCAGCCCCCACTAGTGTGACTGCCATCACAACGCTGGTAATCAAGCAAAAATCCTAAGGGCTCCACTAATGCGTATAAGTGATATACTGAAATAAACACAAGTACACATTGAAGTAGAAACAAACCAAGTAGCATACTACTATATTGAGCAAGATTGTTTATACAAGGTGAATATCCCAAGCTTCCATTAAGTAATATACAAACTAGTATGATACAGTAATGGCCTCTAGGGCATATACACTAACAATCTCCCACTTGCACTAAGGCCATGTACTGGCGTATCGAAGACCTATCATCTCGATCAGCCGCTCGAACTGAGTCTGGGGTAGGGCCTTGGTGAATGGATCTGCAGTGTTCTCTTCTGAAGCAACCCTCCGAACCTCGATCTCCTTGCGATCCACGATCTCCCTGATCAGGTGATACCGCCTCAAGATGTGCCTGGATCTCTGATGGGACCTGGGTTCCTTCGCTAAAGCTATAGCCCCGTTGTTGTCGCAATACAGAGGTATTGGGTCAACAATGGACGGAACCACCTGAAGTTCTTTTAAGAACTTCCTCATCCAGACAGCTTCTTTTGCGGCATCAGATGCAGCAATGTATTCCGCTTCCATAGTCGAGTCTGCAACGGTTTCCTGTTTGGAGCTCTTCCAACACACCGCCCCTCCATTGAGGGTGAAGACAAAACCCGACATGGACTTGGAATCATCCTTGTCACTCTGGAAGCTGGAGTCAGCAAAGGCCTCGATCTGGAGGTCTTTTCCGCCATACACCAAGAACATCTCCTTAGTCCTTCTCAGGTACTTGAGAATGTTCTTTACCGCTATCCAGTGTTTCTCCCCAGGGTTTGACTGATACCGGCTTACCACACTCAGTGCATAAGCTACATCCGGTCTGGTACACAACATCGCATACATTATAGAGCCTACCGCAGAAGCGTAGGGTATAATAGACATGCGATCCCTCTCCAAATCAGTCTTGGGAGACATCTCTTTAGAGAGGGTGATCCCGTGACAAGCCGGTAGGTTACCACGCTTGGAATCTTCCATACTGAATCTCTTCACTATGGTGTCGATGTACCTGGACTGAGAAAGTCCTAATATCCTCTTGGATCTATCACGATGGATCCGGATCCCCAGGATGTATGAGGCATCACCCAGGTCTTTCATGGAGAACCTGTGTGACAAGAACCCCTTGACAGATTGTAGCATAGGAATGTCATTTCCTATTAAGAGAATGTCATCCACGTACAAAACGAGGAATACTGCAGTTCTCGCTACAAATCTACTATAGATGCATGGTTCATCTGGATTTTTGATAAAGCCAAATTCCTTGACTGTCTCATCAAAACAGATGTTCCAACTCCGCGATGCCTGCTTTAGTCCATAGATGGACTTAAGCAACTTGCACACCTTTCCGCTGCTCCCACTCTGAATGAAACCCTCTGGCTGATCCATATAGACACACTCCTCTAAATTTCCATTCAGAAAAGCGGTCTTTACGTCCATCTGCCAAATCTCATAATCGTGGAAGGCAGCAATGGCAAGAAGGATCCGAATGGATTTCAGCATAGCCACTGGAGAAAAGGTTTCGTCATAGTCCAAGCCAGGTTTTTGACGGAAACCCTTTGCTACAAGTCTAGCTTTATAGGTCTCAACCTGTCCATCTACACCAATCTTCCTTTTGAAGATCCACTTGCATCCTACGTGTTTTACCCCGTCTGGAGCAATGTCCAACGTCCATACTTTGTTGGTGTACATGGACTCCATTTCGGTCCGCATTGCATCCAGCCATTTTACCGAGTCAACGCTCTGAACGGCCTGCTGGAAGCTAGTAGGCTCATCATAATCTATGATGCAATCCTCTCGATCCTCGTCTATGAGAAAACCGTAGTATCTCTCGGGCGGATGAGACTGCCTACTACTCCTGCGGAGCGGCGTAGGAATGTCCTGTTCATTTGAACCCTCTGGTTCCATTAAGCTTTCAGTAATAGTCTGTGGTTCTGGAATTTCTTCCAGTTCTACTGCGCTCCCACTTGTTTCCTTTTCTATGAACTGGTGTTCTAGAAAGTGGGCATGACGAGAAACAAGAATTTTTTGTTCCTCTTCGTAGTAGAAGAGATATCCCTTGGAATTCTTTGGATATCCCACAAACTTACACAGTACTGAGCGTGCCTCGAGCTTGTCCGCATGCTGCTTTTTAACAAAAGCTGGACTTCCCCAAGTCTTAATGTGACTGAGATGGGGCCTCTTCCCACACCACATCTCATATGGTGTAGTAGGCACAGTCTTAGTAGGAACTCGGTTTAAAAGGTACGCAGCTGATTCTAGCGCATACCCCCAGAATGATCGCGGTAACTCAGTGCTACTCATCATGGACCGTACCATATCCAATAGGGTTCGGTTCCGTCTCTCCGATACACCGTTGTGTTGCGGAGTGTATAGAGGAGTAAGCTGAGAGAGAATTCCGTTCTCTTTTAAATATTTCAGGAACTCGGCACTCAAGTATTCTCCACCTCGATCCGATCTTAGAATCTTAATACTTTTGCCGGTTTGGTTTTCCACTTCATTCTTATATTCCTGGAATTTTTCAAAGGCCTCGGACTTATGTTTCATTAAGAAGACATAACCGTACCTTGAGAAATCATCCGTAAAAGTAATGAAGTAAGAGTAACCGCTTCGCGCATGTGTAGACATTGGACCGCACACGTCGCTGTGTACGAGTCCCAAGAGCTCGCTCGCTCTTACTCCGTGTCCAGTGAACGGAGTCTTTGTCATCTTTCCCATGAGACAAGATTCACAAGTGGCATAAGACTGATACTCGAACGAATCCAAGTATCCTTCTTTATGTAACTTAGTCAACCGTGTCTCATTGATGTGACCCAGTCTACAATGCCATAAGAAAGCCTGATTAATATCTGGAGACTTTCTTTTGTGTGTATTCTGGACATTGAAAATCTGTGGTTGGTTTAATACGTATATACCATTGCTTAGTGTACCTGACCCAATCAGAACTTGATTAAGGTGAATGTTTACAACATTACTTACAAACGCAAATTCATAACCTTCTTTAGAAACCAAAGATACAGAGATGATATTACAAGTTGCGTTGGGTACAAAAAAGCAATTACGCAAAACCAAAACATGCCCATCTGACATTCCCAGGTGATAGTCCCCCACGGCTTTAGCATCCATGCTAGCTCCATTCGCAACTCTGAGGGTCATGTCACCTGCCTTCAAAAACCTACAGTTTCTCAACGCCTGCAAAGAATTACAGATATGAGATCCTGATCCGGTATCCAATACCCAGGAAGTAGAGTTTATAGAAAGACAGTTTTCAATAACATACACACCTGAAGCTGAAGCCGCAACCTGCTTCAGTTCCTGTGTCTTGGCCTTCCAAGCCCTGCAATCTTTCTTCCAGTGTCCACTCTTATGACAATAGAAGCATTCTTCTTTTCCAACAAGCTTCCCCGCAATCTTTGTTGCCTTTTCCTTTCCCTTTGTACCCACTTTACTAACACCGCCTCTTGGTTTGGCGGGGGCTTTCTTCCTCTTTCCCTTGGCTTTCGCCTTGGACCTAGAGGAAGAAGATCCTCCTACAAACAAAGCGGGTGTTTCCCTACCCTTCTGTAGGGTGCCCTCTGCGCTCCTCAGCATGTTGAGGAGTTCTGAAAGTTCAACTTCCTTTTCTTGCAAGTTGAAATTCAGTATGAACTTGGCGTAAGTGGATGGAAGGGACTGGAGAATTATATCCGTGTAGAGTTCACTGTCCAACGTGGTCCCAAGTTCCGCGAGCTCCTCAGTGTAGCCAATCATCTTAAGCACGTGGTCCGCTACCGATGATCCGACGGCCAATTTTGTCGAAAACAACTTCTTCGACACTTCGTATCTAGCGATACGAGACTGCTCTCCATACAGTTCTTTTGTATGAAGAAATATGGATTCCAAATCCATATTCTCGTGCCTCCTCTGATGTTCGTTGTCCATCGAGGCAAGTACGAGGCACCTGGCCTTCGCGCTGTCAATCTCCCAAGTCTTACGGATTTCCTTATCCGCGACGCTGGAGGTGGGACCTGGGACGGGGGGAGCTTTGGTGGTAAGAAGATACCCCAGCTTGTCGTAAGTGATTGCCAACTTGACATTCCTGAGCCAATCTTTGTAGTTTGGCCCTGTCAATATGTTTTTATCTAGAATCAACTTAAGTCCAGTCATTTCGATTTGGTCGCTGCAGGGGGGAGAGAAGGAACACTTTAGCACGATGCTCTTGCAAGTTTAGAATGGTTTTTAATTTGTCTAAACAGGATGGCTCCCACTGTCTCTCGAATCCCTCCTCAAACCACAAAGGAAGAATTAGCCGGGATCAATCCCACCGTGCAATACTTGCTTAACCGTTCAGCCAGGCCAGTGTCGGTACTTCGAGGGAGGTTTTCCAACGCTTTCGCGAAGTTCCTTAATTAAATAACCTCTTTTCCCTGGGGGCGTAGCCCCGCTAACACCTTTCTAGGCACCTACTAGGTTTATAGCATTGATCGTCTAGTGAGAAATTTCCCGAGGAGTAGCATATACTCACAGTAGGATCGGGATCCAAATATCATCGCGTGACGAAACTGAAGGAATCCTACCAGAATCACCACCCTCCAAATGGTATGCAAATCTAGCAAGTTTCAGTACTTATGAAACTCCCGATGTGGATTTTTGCCCCATGCTCTTATGACCTTGACTTTGGCCAAAATATCATAAGTCACATGTCAAGTTCTGCCCGTCACTATCCAGGTTAATTTGGATCCATCCGTACCTACCCTTGACTTTGGCCAAAATGGCAGCACGACTGTCCCAAACCAACGCATCTATCTATGCTACACATGAACACCCAATAGCTACCAATCACTATGCCTTGACTTTGGCCAAAATACATAGCTTGAATACTACTGCCTATTCATGCGAAGCGACGGAGGGCTACGAATGGTTTTGGTAAAACCGTGAACGTAGTGAACTTGATATAATCGATGGAACGAGATAGCTTTTAGAAGGAGCGGCTCAAGCTCCGCATTTAAAAGTTAGTTTTGAAAAGAACCGAGTGGTTTTTTCGAAAGTGTTCCAACGATTTTAACTTGGTTTATTATCTTGCATTAGTTCTTTTAATGCGTGATATTCTTGCATTAGTACTTTTAATGCGTCCCATCATTTAATTCCTACCATTGCAGAAAACAACCAAAATATGACGTACGCTTATGCCATTCGCATTCGCCACGGGGTCCCGTCATCACTCGTTAGGTTACTTAACTAACGACAGAGCGGGGGCTGGGCTAGCGCGGCTGTAAAACATAAGCAACACCTAAATAGAAAGCAATGATAGACATTACAGATCACAGATGAATACATTGGATATACTAGCAATCTGCAATCCTTTCGAGCCTGAAACGAAAAGCGGATAACACGGTCGCGGTGAATAGCCAATACCCCACCCAAGACCCCTACGGGTGCGGCAAACTACCCGCCAAGAACCCGGCAGTTTGTGCACCCCTCCATGGGTCTATCCTAGGAGCAAAAACAGTAAAAAGAATTATACAATGACGGCTACAACCCCGACCCGGTTGTGCGGCCAAACAAATAATAATGATTACATCAATTTACATTTACAATGAATGAAAGAAAAACAAAAGCTCATCTCACATCCACCCCGGCTATTCACCCGCGACAGTCCAACACATTCATATACACATTCCAATATCAAACACAGATCATGTATAACCCCGACTAATCGTCTTATAGCGATTAACCGACGTTCAATACATGCAAGCATCACAGATATAACCATCATAGTCAAAGTGCAGTGAAGTTCGGAAAAAATACGGAATTATAGGACCCCAAAAGCAAATTTCTGTTCTGGAAAATCTGGGCACATATAATATATTTCAAAAATCCCAAAACCAACACAGACACACACTGCACGAAAAACGATGCACAGAAGACGACAAACCGCGGCGCTTCCGCGGCACATGCCTACCTCGTGCGGCGGAAGCGCGGCGGTTTGGATGAATTAGGGTATCGTTTTTCTTGGGTGTTCACACAAAACCCTGAGCCGAATTTACAAGTATAAAGTTTTTCATTTAGAGCAGAAAAAATTTCAACAGAAACTTAGGGTTTTGTTTTTTCCGGTTTTGTGATTTTTTTCGGTTCCGAACTTCGTTACACTTCACTACCAAGCTAGTTTAAGTTTAGTTAGGCTCTAATACCACTGTAAGTCCATATTGCGACCCCCGGTTCTTACGGGGAGGCGGAAACGGTATAAAAAACAAATTTTTATCGCAAGAGGCAACATGGACTAAACAATGTCGGGATCGTGTCTAAACTAAACTAGCATACAAGCTAAAGAGACTTAGCTACTCGGATGAAGGTTATACCTAAACTTGAACTCCTTCTTCTTCAAACCTTGTAGAGGTTGATGGTTCTTGCCTTGTAGCTTTCTTCCGTCGAAGATGGATCCACCTCGAGAGTTCAACCTTTAGGCTCTTCCTCGTGCTTTGAGTGAACTAGGGTTTCCGGCTTGCTAAACCTTTAACCTAGAATGAGTAGAGAGTGTTTAAGAGGTGCTTTTCTTTTAAAAGAGAAGGATTCTCAACACATGAGAAGGTTTCTCTTTTGCTAGAGGAAGAAGAAGATGAAGAGAGGAGAGAGAAGCTAAATGAGATAATGAGCTATGTTTTTCTTTCTTGCAACCATAATGCCAAAAGAAAAGAATTATCTAAATAATAATAATTCAAAATAAGAATAGTTGATGGTAATTTGGAATGACCACTATCATGCTTCATTTAATGAAATGTAAGCATGAATCAAGGAGGATATTTACAAAGCATGATGGTGGTCAACATTCAACCATGGTCAACAAGTCAACCATGGTCAACAAGTCAACAAAATCAACCATAACATAATTCTCATTTAATTACTATTATTAATAGATAATCCATAAATCCATTAGGGTTTGGAAAATGATAACCGTCAATTGTGCATACGCACCCGTTCCGAAACCCTAATGAAAGTCATCTTCCTCCTCCTCAAATAACTGTGCATACACACCTGCATTCTTGTTCCGAGGAACATGAATACTGAGAGATAAAAGCAACCCCAAAACATATACCAGTATCCGGCTCAAACCAGAGCCTGCTGGCAATATCCGTCCGGACTCCAAACGTGCACAAGTGCGCGGAGGAGAACGAACCCTGTCGCAAAACCATGCGACCTCTACTCTGTTTTGCCCAGAGGCGAATACCCTCTGTGTGGGACTCTAAAGACTCGACACTACGCTGGCAGTGGGTTTAACCACAGACCGCAAGCGGCACTAGCTGTGCGTAACGGTCCCCAGGTAGATGCCGACAAGAAGGCTGACGAGGTGAAACCCCATCTGAACTCCTACTGAGTCTGAATGTGACAGTCTCCGTACAGTCCGGTCTGTTCGTCTGATACATCGCATGTCGGGCCTAGGGGGCGGTAAAACGTCAGTCCCCCAATAGCGGTACAAGTCGTGTCGGAGCGAAGCCCAAAACACCCTGAGATAACACTGGAACCTACCAGTATGTCTCGCTTGCCCTGGCCAGGGACTACTCGTGTAATGGCTCTCCTAGACACAGCGCGATGTCAACCCCCAATACCGGGAGAGACGAATCCTGTCTAACTGTCACTGCCTCCAAGTGCTTCGGGACTGCACCCAACCACCACCTGTTTGCACGACTCCTTTGAGCCATGGTAGGGTAGTGATCAAAGTGCAGTGGGAACACACTCGAGGCGAAGTGTCAGTGTCAAGTCAGCGGACTAAGCTGTACTTATGTCACCTGGGAACTGATGACTGACGATAGGTATAATACCAACCTGTCAGTTCCCGACGAGTCCTGTCCAGTGTACTCGTAACCCAACGAGCACCCGTATACTATCTCCAGCACGACGTACTGATGGCTGTGGGACAGACCATCTCCCACACTGGGATGAGAAGCGCATACGCTAGTCTACTCCGGAGTATCGATGCCCTGTCTCGATAGTCCTGCGACTAGGGACCTGTATAAGGATGTGCTTATAGATTACCCAGCCCCCACTAGTGTGACTGCCATCACAACGCTGGTAATCAAGCAAAAATCCTAAGGGCTCCACTAATGCGTATAAGTGATATACTGAAATAAACACAAGTACACATTGAAGTAGAAACAAACCAAGTAGAATACTACTATATTGAGCAAGATTGTTTATACAAGGTGAATATCCCAAGCTTCCATTAAGTAATATACAAACTAGTATGATACAGTAATGGCCTCTAGGGCATATACACTAACAACTCTTACTCGCAGTGGGTATCGAGATCCAACTATCTCATAGAAGGTATGCAATCTCATTGCAAATTTCAACACTTGAAATTCCCGATAATATTTTTCCCCTAGCGATCTATGACCTTAACTAAGTCAACAAACCATAAATTGCAAGTCAAGTTCAACCCGTACATTTCCCGATTGAATTAAACCCACCCGTACGACCCTTAACTGAGTCAACAAGGCCGTACGAATACCCTAATCCAATCACATCTCATGTTTTAGCAGATAAACATTACTTAGCTACCATACACTATGCCTTAACTAAGTCAACAAACATAGCACGAATACTAAATAATATCTATCTGAAATGACGGAGGGCTACGCAGGTTTTTCAGAAAACCCTGAGCGTAATGAACTTGATATCGTCGTAGAATCGAGTAGTTTTTGAAAAAGGAGTGTTTTTGAGGCTTTTCTTAGTTTCGCTAAAGGGGTCACTCCCGGTGAAGGGATCGTCGGCCCTTTCCTCATCGAATAAGGTGCAGGATATATCATATATATCGCTGTGCAAAGCAAAACTTTAAAAGCAATCAAAAGACAAACCGAGTTTTGTAGCATCTGCCAGTTTCGCTAAAGAGGTCACTCCCGGTGACGGGATCTCAGCTCTTTCCTCATCGAATAAGGTGCATGACATATCATATATATCGTTGTGCAAAGCAAAACTGTAGCTACCCTTTTTTATAAAGTTTTGATTCTACAACATCTTTAGGTTTCTTTTCCTTTTATTAATCTCATTAATAAAATCCCATCAGCTTATGCTTCCTAAGCATCACAGATAAATACGACGTACACTTATGCCATCCGTTTTCGCTCGATGTCCCCTCATGCACCGTTAGGTTAGGTAACTAACGACAGAGCAGGGCAGGGCTAGTGCGGGTGTAAAACATAAGTAACATCTATATAATATATCATATATACTATATATTGTAGCCATCAGAACATATCAAATGATCACATCACAGATATCGCAGCAGAAACATAGATATAATGTGGGATATACTAGGACGTCCGTATTTAGTACTTAGCCAATAATAGAAAATACAGATTCCACAGTCGCGATGAATAGCCAAGCCCACACCCTGGACCCCTACGAGAACGGCAAGCGACCCTACCAATTCTGGAGTTTAGGAGACCCGGTCTCGACTCCTCGAGATGGCCTCCCACTGAACCCCATAACCCGGTCACCTGTGCTCCCCTCCTTGGGACCATCCTAATGCGGAAAAGTAAATAATATACAACACTGGTGGCATCGACCTCAACCTGGAAGTGCCCCAAATAAAAGAATATTATATTACATTTGAATTTACATGAATGAAAAAATAAAACTCTCATCTCACATAAAACCCCCGGCTATTCAATCGCGACAATCCTGCATATCATATCTCAGCAACACATAATATCTCATATCATCAACGTAAGTAAGTATGCATATACCGATCGTCGTCGATGTATAGCAATGACAATCGGCAATACAACTACATACTACACTTACAGTCACAGAAAAGAAAGTGTAAAACTACAATATTTGGAATCCACAATCACTTTAGACATCATAAATCCGAAATATCACATACTTCGCATTTCATGCCTAACTCTATGAATTCCACATATTGTATCATATTCCAGATAAATAGACAGTATTAAACTTTTCGAACAGATAATCAAATACCCAAAATTTCCCAAAGTGCTCAACACTTGAGCGGAATTCAAATAATCCCAGAATATGTCATAGTACTAGTGATCCAGCCGTAGAAGGGTCAAGCCAACGCCTCACATGTGGCACGCCGTACTTCCCCAAACCCGAAGGTTCAAAAGGCAGTTCAAGACGGTCATATAATCGAGTTAAGGTTTGTTGTCTTCTAGAGGGTCCACCGCTTAACTTGTACAATTTTTCCGAAAGATTTAAACCCGATAAAAATTCAACACTTGAAAGTTTGCCATGCCGGGATAAAGTGGGTTAATGATATCCGTTCAAAAAGTTTAACAGTTTCTAAATATCCGGAAATTAAAACGAATTTAAATATTCCGATCGAATCTACGATTACAAAACAAACCCCAGAATACTCAACACTTGAGTCAGAATAAAAATACCCATAAAATATATATCACAGAAATATTAATTACTGTGCAAAAATGATTCCTTGATCTCTTCATACTGCCGCGGTTCCGCGGCCCAAGCAAGGTACGGCCGCGGTTCTGCGGCGGTTTGTACGGATCAGGGGATAATTTTTTCACCGAATTTCTTATTTTTTCTTGCTGTATTTTTCAGGTATTTTTAATTCAGAAAAATCCCAGATTTTGAAAAATTTCCAGAGAGGGGGTAAATTTTGTTGGTTCGGGTTCGATCGGAGTTTTAACTTCGTAAACACGTCGCATAATGCTCTAGCTAGGCTCTGATACCACTGTAGGGTTCCTAGGAACTCTTGTGAAGGTTCATAAGGCATCAAACATGCCCGGATAAAATTTTAGACGTGCCGAACAGCCCAAAGACTGGATCTTTGCTAGATTATTAGGGTTTAGCATGCAAGATAACAACTTTTTATCTAAGTGTGAGGGATTACAACCTTTGTAGTCCGCTCCTTCGCTTCACAAGCTCCGAGTAGAAGTCCCTTTGGCGCGATCCACGATCTCCCGGACTCAAGAGATGCTCCACGACTCGAACGATCCATGCTAGCTTGAAGTGTTCTGAATCTCCGATGATCTACGTCGAAGTTGCAAAAACCCAAGCTTTCTCACTCTATAGAGATGAACACCCTAATCTCATGGGCTAGATGAGATGAGGATGAGAGAGTAGTATTTATACTTTCTTTTTAATTCACTTTCTCACAATTTATCATCACCAAAAGAATTTCTAGTAAGCTTTTTCTTTTTAACTTAAGAGAGAAGAAGATGATAATGAAAAGATAATTCCTTTTGTGATGAATAGAAAAGAAATCTTTATGATTGATATATCAACCATGGTCAAGGATGAGTGGCTAAGAGTTTGTATAGAATAAACTAGAGTTAGGGTTTGGTTAGGTTAAGGATAAGTATCAACCATAATATCTTAACCAAGACAAAAGGAAAAGCTTCTAGAATGTGCAAGAAGAAGCTAGCCCTAATCAAACCCTAATCCCATTTAATCATCCTTAAACATGTTTAAAAATAAATCATATCATGTCACAATAATATATATCACATATATATTATATATTTGCAACAAAAGAAAATAATACATTTAACATATATCGCATATATATCAATGTATTAATCCAGTGAGAAAATGAAATAATAAAGTGAGCCAATATTAGATAATGTAATACAATATATCATATATATTATTATACATTAAATCATTGAATCAACACTTGATCCAACGATCCGGCTATATCGAATATAACCGGCTAATATATCATGTACCGATTCATCGAATCAACACTTGATCCGATGTCCCGATTCATATCAAAATATCTCGAGAATATAATACGGTATCTCATATCGCATTATCCTCGGTCCTGCACATATCACATATGTGCCTCTACTCCGTTTCGCCTGAGCCAAGAAACCTCTGTGTAGGACTCTAAAGAATCCTCAATACGCCGGTAGCAGGTGATGATCATATCAAACACCCACAAGCTGAAAGCGGTCAGCTAAACGTAACAGCCACCCAGGTATTGAGCGATCAGAAAATCAACAAGCTAGCCTCTGCGTTCTCCTGTGAATCCAATCAGTAACACTCCCGTACAGTCCGGTCTGTTCGTCTGATATGTCGCATATCAGGTCTAGGGGTGGTATACGTCAGACCCCAGTAACCGATAAGTCGTGTCGAGGTGAGGCTCATAACAGGTCGAGAAACTACTGGTAACACTTACCGGTATATCTCTATATCAGCCCTGGCCAGGGACTTCCAGTTATAGCCAATCGAACACAGCACAACATCAACTCCCTATACCGGAAGAGACGAATCCCCTCCTATCGCTCATTGCCTCCATGTGATTCGGGACTGTACCCAAAAGCCACCGTTTTGCACGCCCTCTTTGACGTGGTAAGGTGGAAATCAAAGCACAGTGGGAATCACACAAGACTCTATGATGATCTCGGGTCTACAGACTACCCTGTACCAGTGTCACCGGAGAACTGCCATCTGACGTGTGGTATATCACCAACTGGGAGTTCTCGGCGAGTCCGTCCAGTGTACCCAGTCTCCACTGAGCACCCGTACATCATCCTTGATGTCAAACACCGATGGATATGGGATCATCCATCGCCCATCATATGGGTCAAGATGCGTATACGCTAGTCTACTCTGGTGTATCGATGCCCTGTCTCGATATACCCTCGACTAGGAATATTTATAGGATGTACTCATCGACTACCGTGGCCCCACTAGTATGATCTCATCATAATCCTAGTAGTCGAGTACAGATCCTAAAGGCTTTATCAACATGTGAGAGAAAGACAGTAAACCAATACAAGCCAACATGTTAAGATAAAGTGAAACCAAATAGCATACTATCATGACGAGCAAGAAAGTCCTCTCTGTATATATCTAAGCATCCATCATAATATACATCAAATGTACAACAATGGCCTCTAGGGCATATACATAACTAACACTAATAACGGACCGAAACGTCCTTAAACTACTACCGCAGCATCTTTAGGCTGACGAGATGAATAAAAAAATAATAAAAAATAATAAAAAATATATAAATAAATAAAAACGGTATGTCCATAAGCAAAAAGGGCACGGATGAAAACTCGAAAGGGCTCCGTGAGTAAAAAGAGCAGGGCTACCGGCGAGTGTTCGTGAAAACCCGAAAAGGCGCGACCTCGTAAAAAAAAAGAAGAAGAAAATAAAAAAACAAAAAAAAACGGTATGTGCATAAGTAAAATGGGCACGGATGAAAACCTGAAAGGGCTCCATGAGTAAAAATCAGCAGGACTACCGGCGATTGTTTGTGAAAACCCCAAAAGGCGCAACCTCGTTAAAAAAACACTTATAGGGTCCTCTCGACCTTGTAAGGAAAAACCACCCGCGTTAGATCCTTACGACTCATAAGGGAACAACACACTTCGGAATCCCCACGATTCCTAAGGAGAAAATACACTTACGAGACCCTCACGGCTCATAAGATTTGAAAGTCTTAAGTTACAGAGGCCTAAACCTGTGCTTAAGCAACCCCCACAACTTCCGATATTGCCCTACAAATGGCTCAATACTGGCCCTTGTATACAATCCACGGGCGCGAATAAACATTTCCCTAACCAAATCCCGTCTGTGACTGGGGATATGTTTGCATGACCCTTATAGGTCCTCTCGACTTACAAAGAGAAAACCCTCTTGTAGGATCCTTACGACTTACAGAGGAACAAACACGTAGGAATCCTCACGATTCCTAAGGAGAAAATACACCTACAAGATCCTCACGACTCGTAGGGAGAAATACCTTTGTGAGACCCTTACGGTTCAAGAAGTCAAAAGCCTTAGTCGACAGGACCCTAACCCTGGTCGCTAAGACACCTTTGTTTGACATTGACAGAGGCAGATGATGATTCGCTCCTGGCAATATCCCAGTTGTAGCGGTGCTGATGCCGAAATCGGTGTCTAATTCCAGGTTTACGGAGAAAAGCCAATAGGCCGCGCATGCATATGAAATAGCCGAAATGATAGGGCAACTTGCAATAAAAAGCAGCAAGTAAAAACGTATGCATGCAAAATAGACGAAATAATTGGGCAACTCGCAATAAAAAGCAGCGAGTAAAAATAAAATAAACAGCCGAAATGATTGGGCACCGCGAAAAATAGCCGAAATGATTGGGCAATCGCGACCTTCGCGATATAAAAGCTGAAATGATAGAGCATCGCGAAAATAAAACAAAAAAAATGATGATAAAACTTTGGCCCTACAGTTGAGATCACATCGATCCCTGTATACAATCCAAAGGCGCAAACGAAGAGGGAACCATACTTTCCTAACAGGCTCCGCCAGAAAACGAAGCCAATTCTCGACGGTTCATCTCAACTCCGAAGAAACCAGTGTCTTCGGCAAAATCCTTCGACTCGAGAAAACAAGCATCCTTGATGAAGAAAATCCTGATTCGCGTCGACTCGCAGAAAAACCAGTGTCTCCGCGGGAAATTCTCGATCCGTTTCAACACCAGGGAAACAAATAATCCTTGGCAAATACCCCAATTCAGGGAAACTAGCGTCCTTGATGAGAGCCTCCTGATTCGCGTCGACTCGCAGAGAAACCAGTGTCTCTGCGGGAAATTCTCGATCCGTTTCAACACCAGGGAAACAAATAATCCTTGGCAAATACCTCAATTCAGGAAAACTAGCGTCCTTGATGAGAGCCTCCTGATTCGCGTCGACTCGCAGAGAAACAAGTGTTTCCGCGGGAAATTCTCGATCCGTTTCAACACCAGGGAAACAAATAATCCTTGGCAAATACCTCAATTTAGGGAAACTAGCGTCCTTGATGAGAGCCTCCTGATTCACGTCGACTCGTAGAGAAACCAGTGTCTCCGCGGGAAATTCTCGATTCGTTTCAACACCAGGGAAACAAATAATCCTTAGCAAATACCTCAATTCATGGAAACTAGCATCCTTGATGAGAGCCTCCTGATTCGTGTCGACTCGCAGAGAAACCAGTGTCTCCGCGGGAATTTCTTGATCCGTTTCAACACCAGGGAAACAAATAATCCTTGGAAAATACCTCAATTCAGGGAAACTAGCGTCCTTGATGAGAGCCTCCTGATTCGCATCTACTCGCAGAGAAACCAGTGTCTCCACGGGAAATTCTCGATTCGTTTCAACACCAGGGAAACAAATAATCCTTGGCAAATACCTCAATTCAGGGAAACTAGCGTCCTTGATGAGAGCCTCCTGATTCGCGTCGACTCGCCGAGAAACTAGTGTCTCCGCGGGAAATTCTCGATTCGTTTCAACACCAGGGAAACAAATAATCCTTGGCAAATACCTCAATTCAGGGAAACTAGCGTCCTTGATGAGAGCCTCCTGATTCGCGTCGACTCGCAGAGAAACCAGTGTCTCCGCGGGAAATTCTAGATTCGTTTCAACACTAGGGAAACAAATAATCCTTGGCAAATACATCAATTCAAGGAAACTAGCGTCCTTGATGAAAGCCTCCTGATTCGCGTCGACTCGCAGAGAAACCAGTGTCTCCGCGGGAAATTCTCGATTCGTTTCAACACCAGGGAAACAAATAATCCTTGGCAAATACTTCAATTCAGGGAAACCAGCGTCCTTGATGAGAACCTCCTGATTCGCTTCGGCTCACAGAGAAACCAGTGTCTCCGCGGGAAATTCCCGATTCGTCTCAACTTGCAAGATGAAGCCTCAGGCAGCAGGGATTAAAAAACTTGTTTCCTAAATAATGGGACCCTGCAAGTCGGTCTAAAAAGGTCTCTTGCATACTATTCACGGGTCTCACTCTCCAAAGTCGAGTTTCGACAAGGAGGGAAACAACCGTTCACGGGTCCTCTCGACTCGTAAGAGGGAAAAATTCTCTTATAGGATCCTTACGACTTGTAAGAGAAAACACACTTAGGAATCCTCACGATTCCTAAGGAGAAAGTCCACCTATGAGATCCTCTCGATCCGTAGGGAGAAAAGTCTCTATGAGACCCTCACGGCTCATAGAGTTGAAAAGTCTTAGGCAGCAGATCTGAATCTGCGGCCTAAGCATCGCTATCTCTTGGAAAAAACTATGTTATCTACCAATTATGTTTATCAAGACAACATGCTGATAATAAGAGAAGGCAGAAAGAAAAAGAGCATACAAGACATTGCAAAAGAAAATGTGTATCTTTATTCATTGACTTCAATCAAATACAAGATGAATCGTATAAAAGAATAAAGAATGGATACATATTATTTAAAAGGAAAATTTTACAAATACATTGATACAAAGGCAGCTACTGGGAAGGAAGCGTTTTAAGTAGCTTTATCAGTTGTTCGCACACTTCCTTCCATGCCTTTTCCCGATCAGCTACCACCGCCAGTTCTGCCTTTACTTGAGCCCGCTGCTGCAAGGCAGATGCAAGCTGCTCCTTAACGGTCTGATGAGCGGCTTCACGGCCTGGAGTGTCATGCTCGGCGACATCAAGTTTTTGCTTCAAGTTTAGCCCATGTGAGATACGCTCCAGAAGGCCCTCGAAGACAGCCTTCACCTCGGCAGCGTTCGCCTCAACTTCAGCACATAAGCGAGCAGTTTCGCTTGAAGACTCCCGATGCTCCTTCAGCCTTAAAGCTGCTTCTTGTTCCAAATGGTGGAAATGAGAAGTGCTTTGCTCGAGCCATGCTTCCCGTTGAGTACTCACGGCCAAGAACCTCCGTCTCGGAAACAAGTCAGCCAATGACCTCCGTCGGGGAAAAAAATCAGCCAACGACCTTCCCGTCGGAGCAATACTTCGACTCGGAAACAAGTCAACTCACCAACCACTTACGAGTCATCTCGACTTGTATGGGAGAAAATTCTCTTATAAGATCCTTACGACTTATAAGAGAAAACGCACTTAGGAATCCTCATGATTCCTAAGGAGAAAATGCACCTACGAGATCCTCTCGATCCGTAGGGAGAAAAGTCTTTATGAGACCCTCACGGCTCATAAAGTTGAAATATCTTAGGTGGCAGATCCTACCCTTGTCTTCTAAGCCATTACTGCCCTACTCATGAGCATATAAACTATTTCACACCAGAGTAGAACATAAAGAAATAGAATGGTACGGCTCATGAAATTGAGAGTTTGGAACTATATCTTTTAAGAGTCGAGATTTGAGTCAATGATAAATGACGACGTTTGTGTCCGCTCGTTATCTTCTTAGATCAAGATTCTGAAAGTTATATACCAATCTGAAACTGGTTATACGCTATGCATTACTCTGCACTACTTTACCCACATATATACTTACGTAGGCAAAATAGTGCGGAGCATTTGTTTCCGCCAAAAATTTCTGCGCAAAAGAGTCCAAGGTATCAAATGGCAGCGATACGCTTAAGAAAATACGAACCAGTATCTTCCGGCCTGTATTTTGATAAACTCCCCAATGAAGAACTGTTAAATTATGATGGTATTGAAAGCAACTTGAAAAAACCTTCGATTTGATTTATTATGGGCGTCATAATTCATCCGGGATCAAAAGTTATGAGCAAATGTCTATGCACATGTGATTTAAGGAAGAAGATGCGAACCAGTATTTTCCTAGCTGTATTTTGACAAACTCCGGAATGAGAAAAGGCTAAATTATGATGGTATTGAAAGCATCTCGAAAAAACCTTCGATTTGATATATTATGGGCCTCATAATTCATCCGAGATCAAAATTTATGAGCAAATGTGTTGTGCACGTGTAATTTAAAGTAATGCTCTACTACATGGGGAATGCATTTTTTAGTCCCACATCGGGAAAAGGAGAGATGGCTTCACTACCACTCCCATATAAATAAGAGAGGATACCTCTTAGAAAGGGTAGAGTAAAATCCTCAAAGGATTCAATACCCAAAGGAGCTTAGTTCTCCAAGATAGGAGCATGCTGCTCCATAATGCGCATATGCGCAAGCGCCATGTGCGCTACGTGCAACGCACGTGTGCCCGCCATGCGGCAACACGTGCAACGCACGTGCACACCACATGAGAACATTTAATAATATTAAAAGGAGCTTGTTCTCTATATATAGAAGCTCTGCTTCTCCTCATAATGCGCATGTGCGTTACGTGCAACGCACGTGTGCTGGCCACGCACGCGCCAAGTGCAACGCACGTGCGCACCATATGAGAACATTTAATAGTATTAAAAGAAGCTTGTTCTCCATATATAGAAGCACTACTTCTCCTCATAATGCGCATGTGCGCTACGTGCAACGCACGTATGCTCACCACGCGCGCGCCACGTGCAACGCACGTGTGCCCGTCACGCCACGTGCAACGCTTATGTGCCCGCCACGCGTGCACCACGTGCAACGCACGTGCGCACCACATGAGAACATTTAATAATATTAAAAGGAGCCTGTTCTCCATATATAGAAGCTCTGCTTCTCCTCATAATGCGCATGTCGCCACGTGCAACGCACGTGCGCACCATATGAGAATATTCAATTAAAAGCAGACTCGTTCTCCATAGGAGCTTGCCTCCCATAATGCGCATATGCGCAAGATCCATGTGCGCTACGTGCAAATACGAGCGCCCAACACGTGCGACGCACGTGCTCCCAACACGTGCGACGCACGTGCGCGAACGCAAAGAAGCCTTTTTCAGCAGCGAGAAGCTTAAGCTCCAGCCTGTTCTTCCCCCCTAATGATTGAGACATGGTTCAAAGGGTACATCCCTCCACACCTTCGATATATGGCACTGTAATCTCTCAGTGCCGTCGGAGAGGTGGTGGGTCCCAACGACCAATGATCCTTCTTTCTAAAATAAAAAAAAGAGAAGAAGAGAGAACATTGATAGAGAAACAGGGAAAGAATTCAGAGAACTCCTAAAAAGAAAGTTTGAGAAGAAATCAGAAAGAAAAGAAGGTAAAACTTTGAAAAGAAGAATTTCTTCTGAAAAGATCATTGATCTGAGAATAAGATCAAGATCTTAAAATAAAAAGAAAGGATCAAATAATAAAAATAAAATAAGAAGTAATATACTTCTTTATTAGATCATTTGATCTACACAAAGGCATTGCCTTTTGATGAACCACTGGTTCTGAAATCTTAAAAAGATTCTTTTCTTGAATCCAAAATTGGATCAAGATATTAAAACAGTGCCTTGCACTTGTAAATCTGTACTACTGCGCTCTTGGGTTGGCGCAA
The DNA here is from genome assembly GCA_030015575.1 of Agapanthus africanus. Classification (NCBI taxonomy): domain Eukaryota; kingdom Viridiplantae; phylum Streptophyta; class Magnoliopsida; order Asparagales; family Amaryllidaceae; genus Agapanthus; species Agapanthus africanus. Next base: position 127,899,333 of record JASDDO010000022.1, on the reverse strand, counting down.
GCCACCAGAGAGCGCCACGTGTCAGCTCCAGAACAACTTGCGCTATGCGCTTTTAAAATAGAGCATTGCTCTTTGAAATTGGTGCAACTCACCAGAGCGCGCCACGTGTCAGCAGCGCACTGCGCTAACTGCGCTTGTGCTCACCAGAGCGTGACACGTGTCACCTCCACATGCGCTTGTGCTCATTAATTAGCGCAAAGCGCCAGACAAATGCTCTGCATTGTTTACTGAAGGGGCATGCCCAAGTCAAAAAGGCCTAGTAGGCCAAAATAAATTGCAATGCAATAACAGGGGCAGAGCCCAAATAAAATTGATACTCTGCATCATTTATAAAAGGGCAGAGCCCAAACAAAATAAAACGCAATAAAATGGCAGAGCCCAAACAAAATTGATGCTCTGCATCATTTATAAAATGGCAGAGCCCGAACAAAATAAGAAATGCAGTGCATTATTAAACAGGGGTAAAGCCCTAGCACATGCCTAATAGGCCAAAGACAAATAAGATGTTAAACATTTCTAAACTGGACTTAGCCCAATCATGGCCGTAAGTCCTCAAATTAAGTTGACTGAGCACAGCTGCTCTCTTAAATCAATTTACATCCGGTTCGAAGGTACATCTCCGAACATCTCTGACTCCTATCGTTGTAATCCTTCAACGACGTCAGAGAGGCGAAGGGTCCCGACAACCATACATCACCACGGACTGTGGGGTCCTTAAACTCATGGACTCATGCGTCCTTAAACTAAAACACGGACTGTGGGGTCCTTAAACCCGCGGACTTATGCGTCCTTAAACTAAAAGACGGACTGTGGGGTCCTTAAACCCATGGACTTATGCGTCCTTAAACTAAAACACGGACTGTGGGGTCCTTAAACCCACGGACTTAAGCGTCCTTAAACTACCTATGGACCACCATGTCCCTAAACTGGAATATGGAACCCTATGTCCCTAAACTGGCAATGGACCGCAATGTCCCTAAACTACCTATGGACCACCATGTCCCTAAACTAGAACAATAGAGCCCAAATGCTCTTTTTCCGGATCTAAACGATCCCGTTAGGTTTATCTTAGTCTCAAATCGGACTAACGTATCCTTAACAAACGTTTGAGTTGATCTTAGCCTCAAATATGGTTAACGTATCCTTAAACCAAAACCAAAAACCCGAATCTAAGAAAGATACGGATTTGGACTAATCCACGTCCTACGGGCGACGAAATAAATAGTCTCCATATACAATCCACGGGCAACCACAAACAAAACAAACACACACGACACGAAGTGAAATTCTGGAGAATGAGAAAGTGGCTACCGCGATGCGGTAGCGTAATTAACTGCAGGGGCTTGCACCTGCAGGGAAGAGCGTCCCCACAATCAAAAATCTCTCTAGCGAGGGGGAATCTGACGAAGTCTGCTACATCAGCCGTATCCGTCTAAACCTCCGATACACGGTGCCATAAATCAACTTGGCATCTTCGGAGAGGTAGACGGATAAAAGCATATAGCATCTGCCCCGAATCTCAGGCAAGACGCCCTCACGTCGTGTCCGCCATTCGGAGGGGAACAAGACGTTCTTTTTAGGGTTCCTCAGGCTATGGTTAAGCAGGTTTGTGCTCCCAATGCACCCTCGCTATATGAGGCCAACCGTCTTCTATCCGGCTCACCGAATGGTTGCCGGGACGTGAGTGGCCATCGGGATCGCTGGGCTAGTCACCTGTATCATGGCCTAAGCTTAGCGGCAGACACCACTCAGCCGGGGGTACAGCCCGTACATCGCCCGCTGCACTATTTCACATCGTGGATCGAGCTGTATGTGCTCGGCACTTTTAGAGTCCACAAACAACCCCGTTTTTATGACAGTTATAATTTCCCCTCGGTTATGTTTCTAGTTGACGCTTCTGGTTTAGATCCATGACAGCGAGAGGTTCGGGGTCTAGTCCTTCACCCGCGTATGGTCGGGGATGGCATGAATTTCGTCGATAAGGTCTTAACTATCGGCAAGGAATCCACTAAAACGGTGCAGCCGCTGCGCGATACCTTCAAAGATGGGGCTCCTACATTGAAGGCTCGGGAGATTCTGCATTTGTATTCAATCAGACTAGGCTTTTTAGTGTTCAGGCAGAATGACTCAGCGCTGTTCATAAGGTACAACCCGCACCGTTTCGCTCAACAGTCGAGTTACGATCAGGGTGTCCCGCTTGAGGCTTTTTTAGCTGAGCCGGTTTCTACAAAAGAGGGTATCCGCAGCGCGCTGCACCATTTCATGCGGCTAAATACCGAGTCCAACTTCTTTATCAGTGAGCCGAGCTGCGTTCCGAAAGCCTCGAACGCATACATGGCGTAGTACCAGCATGCAACGGGTGCTGTTATTAGGGAATAAAGGCGTTTACTGCTCGATCGCAAGGGTGCAGTCCCGGTAATTCGACTGTCCCCTTAAAGCGACGGACTACAGTCGGTCCTTCTTTAAGAGAAGCTGCCGCGGTTGCGGTCCCGTGCGCCTTTCCTGAGAAGCCTTTGCCCCGTGTTCCTATAGAAACGGTAGCTGCAGCGTCCCTGGAGTCTAGCGTGGATACGGAGATCCGGACTTGTCGCCCAAAAATGCCCGTCAATCGCAAGCTCATGTTATCAGCCGCCAGTGTTCGCTCACAGAAAAAGAAGAAGTCGCTCTTTTCTGCTGACGTTGTACTCGGCCAGAAGCCCCATGCTCCGTACAGCGAAGGCTTATGTGAGTATGGCACTAACGATAGCTTGTTCAACACGCCTATGACCGACACTAATCTACAGGCTGCCCTTATGGCCTCCGAGTGACTGGCTCGCGAAGAAGCAGCGCTGATCACCATCGCGAAGTAGGGTATACTTCAGTTGTATTTTTTCGCGTTCATTTCTTCCTTATTATTATGCTTTTACTAATACCCTTTTCTTCAATAGGTATTTCTACCGAAGAGGCTCTCGCGGGTTCCATCAAGACGTTCGAGGAGGAAGAGAGGCTTCGCGCTTCTTTAGGTCTCGGTAAAATTCAGCTCATTGTGTCTTCATTCCTCTTTTTTATTCGTGTTCTGACCCTCTTCCTTATTTTATTGTAGGGACTACCTTGACTCAGGTTATTCCGAGTGCGGTACCGATCCCGAGCGGTGATGCAGCGACGCTCCCAGAGTCAGCTATCGGGGCCCCAGCTCCCCTAACATTACCGCAGGAGGCTTCGCTAAAGCAGCTGATGACAAACGTCGCAATGGCTCCGGAGGCAAAGCTTGGTTCGGACGACGACGTCCCTTTGTCAGAGGTCTTGAGGAGATCATTTCTCACTGCTCGGACCGAAAAGAAGTGTAGGAAGTGTGTGGCGAGGGAACGCGATGCCAGTTTGTCCGTGGGTGCTGGCTCAACCAGCATCCTGCTTGCTGATACCCCTTCGGTGGATGTTCCCTCTACGTTGTCTACCGTCCATAGATAGGTTGCGTGCGCAGCTCGAGAAGAAACTGAAAGGCTGCTCCAAGGTAACGTAATGCCGAGTCTTTTATTAGAACTTGATCTTCGAACTTTAACACATGCAATTTTTTGCAGGGCCAAGTCTTGGTGATGGGATGACGGGCGAAACCCTGGCGTTTACCATGCCCGAAGTTGCTATCCACTCTCTGGAATCTGGGACTGTCTAGACCGCTGCTCTTTCATCGTGTGGTTCCCTGGTATCGGCGGGCGTCGCAAGCGTCACGACGGCCTTCGTCGAATCAGGGGATGAAGCCATGGGCGCAGAAACTACTCCTCTGAGGGAGAACGAAGAAGCCGCTACGCCTGGTGATGCATCCGTCTCTGTTTTGGTTGATGACCCATCTGGTAAGTCTTGAGTCACTATTCTCTTTTTATTTCTCAATCCCGTTCAGCTTCTTCTGACGATATTTTGTTTGTAGGTGCAGTGAAAGCTGAGATTGTGCCATCTGAAGCACCTCCGGTCACCGCCATGATGGTTGTTGCTCCCTCGCCTTCTCCTATGTCCTCCGAAATGCTGGAAGGTATAGGTTTGTGATTTATTTAGTTTAACTGTGGACACCATCTTCCTTGTAGTGACAGTATATTGTCGCAGCTCCGCAGGAGTCCTTTTCGACCATCTATGCCAGGTGTTGAACCCACATTTCTCCTTCCAGTCGGAAGTCACTCTGCCTGCTGGTATTGGTTAGTATATTCTTTAGCTAATGTCTCTCCTTTTCTTTTCTGAATAGCCGTATTGTTTCTAAGACTTCTTTACATTGATCGCAGCGTCACGGATCGGAGGAAGAGACGAGAGAATATCCGCGCCTACGGTACTCCCAATTTTTCCACCTGCCACAACCGGTATAGTAGACTCCATCGCTCATGTATTTTCTTTACCTCCCGAGTTGACATTTGACAATAATTTGTTTTTCAGCAATCGCACCGGCTCCAGGTCCCTTTGAATCTCGCATCCCAATGCCGGCAGGGCCCTTTGCTAAACGCCCATCTTCCAGGGGCGCTGCGAATAGCCGGCGAATGTTGAGCGAATTCGTCGAGGATCTTGACGCCGAGGCCCTCGCATCCGCTGCAGAATTTATTGCTGAGGTTAATCCTATGTTGGCAACACTCGTGAACTTCCATGACGAAGGTGTCGTCGAGTCTTGGGTTAATTACTGCAGAAAGATCGAGGCTTGCCTGCATGAGATTGAGCTCAAGCGTCTTGCTCCTGAGGTTCTGTCTTTAAACTCCCAGCGGGCTGCGTGGGTCGAGAGTAGTGTTCCTTTCATCTTCCATTTTGAACAAGAGGCGACCTTGAGGCGAAAGGAACATGAAGTAGCTTTAAGCGAATCGGCCCGGTTGCACGCCTAGGTTGAAGCGAATGTTGCACTGAAAGCTGTCTTTGACAATCTCCAGCTATACATTTCGGATGGGTTGACACTGAGATGGGCGCTTGACTCTATGGAGAGGGTTGTGCAGGACTGCAAAGCTGCCATGCTAGAAACTGACAAAAATCTTTCGTCCTGTTCGCAGCAACGAACTCAAATTGAAGCGGAGCTGGCCGTTGTGGCTGAACACGAGAAGCGATTGAGAGGAGTGTGTGAGCGGCTTGCTGACTTATTGAAAATGCCTCCTTCTTAGCATTCGTTTATATATATATATATATATATTTGACTGAAAATTTATAATTGGTGAATAACATGCATTCACTTTTGATTCATTTATGCGATGTATCCTGTATTCATTTGAATTCCTGAATAAAAGGCATATTTTATCTCATACTATCTCTTTCTTTTCTTTGTTGTGTCATTGGCATGTGACTTTAGCAAATGTGGCCCGTGGATAGTCTATCTTGACCTCCCGGTAGGGCAGCGATTGCTTAGGAAACAGGTTCGGATCTGTCGCTTAAGACTTTTCGACTTCATGAGCCATAAGGGTCTCATAAAGACTTTTCTCCCTACGGGTCGAGAGGATCTCATATGTGTATTTTCTCCTTATGAATCGTGAGGATTACTAAGTGCGTTTTCTCTTGAGAGTCGTAAGGACTTACAAGAGAGTTTTCTTTTTACGGGTTGAGAGATTCGTGGGTTGACTTTGTTTACGGGTCGAAGCATTGCTCCGACGGGGAGGTCATTGGTTGATTTATTTCCGAGCCGAAGCATTGCTCCGATGGGGAGGTCATTAGTTGACTTGTTTCCGGACCGAAGCATTGCTCCGATGGGGAGGTCATTGGTTAACTTGTTTCCGAGCTGAAGCATTGCTCCGACGGGGAGGTCATTGGTTGAATTGTTTCCGAGCCGAAGTGTTGCTCCGACGGGGAGGTTATTGGTTGACTTGTTTCCGGGTCGAAGCATTGCTCCGACAGGGAAGTCATTGGGTGACTTGTTTCCGAGACGGAGCGTTGTTCCGGCGGGGAGGTCATTGGCTGACTTGTTTCTAAGGTGAAGCATTGATCCGGCGGGGAGGTCATTGGCTGACTTGTTTCCGAGACGGAGCGTTGATTCGGCGGGCAGGTCATTGGCTGACTTGTTTCCGAGATGGAGCGTTGTTCCGATAGGGAGGTCATTGGCTGACTTGTTTTCGAGATGGAGCGTTGATCCGGTGGGGAGGTCATTGGCTAACTTGTTTCTGAGACGGACCGTTGTTACGGCGAAAAGGTCATTGGCTGACTTGTTTCCGAGATGGAGCGTTGATCCGGCGGGGAAGTCATTGGATGCCTTATTTCCAAGACGGAGCGTTGTTCCGACGGGGAGGTCATTGGCTGATTTGTTTCCGAGATGGAGCGTTGATCCGGCGGGGAAGTCATTGACTGACCTGCTCCACTTTCTGCGGTGTCGGGGTTGACTTGCTCCACTTACCGCGATGTCGAGAAGGAACACTGTGTTGATCTTTTGGGATATAGATGTTGCCGTTGAGATCTGACTCTTCCTTTTGACAGAGTCTGTTGGGAAATGTAGTTCCATTTTCGTTTATGCCCATGGATTGTGTACAAGGGTCAGTATGGACGTGACTGCAGGGCAGAAGTTTCATTCTTTCATTTTTTCCCCTTCCGCGATGCTCTATCATTTCAGCTTTTTATATCGCGAAAGTCACGATTGCCAAATCATTTCGGCTATTTTTCGCGGTGCCCAATCATTTCGGCTATTTTTGCTTCTTACTCGCTGCTTTTTATTATGAGTTGCCCAACATTTCGGCTATTTTTATATGTATTTTTGGTTCGTTGATTTTGTTGTGAGTATGGACATAAGATTTGATACCAATCTTAGCATCAGCATCGTTGCGACTGGAATATCGCCAGGAGCGAATCATCACTTGCCGTGAAAGGACTTGGAATTTGTTACCGATTTAGGCATCGGTATCGCTACTACTGGAATGTTGCCAGGAGCGAATCATCATTCTCCTTCGCCGCTATCGAACAAAGGTGGCTTAGTAGACAGGGTTAGGGATCCTGTCGACTAAGGCTTTTGACTTCATGAGCCGTAAGGGTCTCATAAAGGTGTTTCTCCCTACGAGTCGTGAGGATCTCGTAGGTACGTTTTCTCCTTAGGAATCATAAGGATTCTTAAGTGCATGATCTCTTATAAGTCATAAGGATCTTACAAGAGTGTTTTCTCCTTATATGTTGAGAGGACCTATAAGTGTTGTTCATCAAATAGGGGAATTTCACACCATTGGTGGAACTGGGCGAGGGAACGCTTATTTTTGCCCATGGCTCGTATACAAGGGTCAGTATTGAATAGCTTGTAGGGCAACCTAGGAGATGTGATGGCTTATGAACAGGTTCAGGTCCCTGTATTTTAAGACTTTTGAATCCGGTGAGCCGTGAGGTTCTCATAGGGGGGAAATTCTCCTTACAAGTCATGAGGATCTTGTAAGTGTAATTTCTCCTTAGGGATCGTGAGGATTCCTAAGTGTGCTGCTCCCTTGTTCCTAAGTGTGCTCCTCCCTTGTGAGTCGTAAGGATCTCACGCAGGTATTTTCTCCTTATAAGGGAATTTCTTTTACGAGTCTGCGCCCTTTCGGATTTTCACAAACTCGCCGGTAGCCCTGCTGTTTTTACTCACGGAGCCCTTTCGGGTTTTCATCCGTGCCCATTTCGCTTATGGACGTACCCCTTTTTTTTGCTGTGTTAGCCTAAGAATGCTACGGTTCATAGTAGTTTAAAGTCGTTTCGGTCCGTAGCTAGTTTCAGGACATTGTGGTCCATTGTTAGTTTAAGGACATTTCGGTCCGTAGCTAGTTTAAGGACATTACGGTCCATAGTTAGTTTAGGGACGTTTCGGTCCGCAGATAGTTTAAGGACATTATGGTCTATAGTTAGTTTAGGGACGTTTTAGTCCGCAGCTAGTTTAAGGACGTTTCGGTTCGCAGCTAGTTTAAGAACATTACGGTCCATAGTTAGTTTAGGGACGTTTCGGTCCGCAGTTAGTTTAGGGACATTTTGGTCCACAGCTAGTTTAAGGACATTACAGTCCATAGTTAGTTTAGGGACATTCGGTCCGCAGTTAGTTTAGGGACGTTTCGGTCCGCAGCTAGTTTAAGGACATTACGGTCCATAGTTAGTTTAGGGACGTTTCGGCCCGTTGTTAATTTTCTGCGGCGAAGTTTTGCCGAATACTACTTACAGAGCTTGGTACTCAAGAAGACAGCAAGCGGACACAAGCGTCGTCATTTGTCATTAACTTAAGTTGCGACTTGTCAAGCATAGTATTTCTTAAGGAGCCGACCGTTTATTGGCCGGAAGGGTCTTTCGCCATGCATATCCATGAGCAAGTAAGCCCCGCCTTGGTAGACTTTGTTTATGATGTACGGGCCCTCATAGTTTGGCTCGAATTTCACCCGTTTGGCACGATTGGGGATCATAGGTCTTTTGGAAACTAGCACGAGTTCGTCTTGGCGGAATTTTCTCGGCCTAGTCAATCTTTCGTATGAGCGTGTCATCTTTGCTTTGTAAGCCTCTAAGTTTTGCCGCGCCATGAGACGAGTTTCATCGAGGGCATCGAGTTCTTCAAGTCGAAGATGGGCATTTTCTTCATCCGTAGCTCGTAATGAACCGCCACTCGTAGAGAGGGTAACTCTATTTCAAAGAGTAGTACTGCTTTCGTACCGAATACCAATGCTTACGGCGTTGTATTCGTAGCCGTTTTGAACGTAGTTCGATACGTCCAGAGAGCTTCATGTAATCTCTCGTGCCAATCCTTTTTATTTTTAGACACCGTCTTCTTTATGATCTTTGTCAAGGTTTTGTTGAAAGCCTCAGCTAGACCGTTAGCTCGGAGATTATAGACCGAAGAGTATCTCTAGTCTATATTATGCTGATGTGCGAAGCGGCTGATTCTGTGACTTCTATAGGCCGGCCCGTTATCGGAGACAATCCGTCGTGGAGTGCCGAACCGATAGATGACGTGTCTCTTGAAGAAATGGAGAATATTCTCTGTCTTCACTTCTCTTAGCGGTACTGCTTCTGCCCACTTAGAGAAATAATCAGTCGTCGCCAATATGAACCGATGTCCTTTGGATAACGCTGGTTCGATGGGCCCAATTATGTCGGTTCCCCATATTTAGAACGGCCAACTAGCCACTGTTGGGTGTAGCGGGTTTGGATGCTGGTGGATGAAGTCTCCATGAATTTGGCACGAGTGGCACTGCTACACGTATTCGAGGCAGTCCTGAATCATCGTAGGCCAATAATAGCCCATTCTTTTGATCTTCAGCTTCATCTTCGGCCCGGCTTGATGAGAACTGCAGAGTTCGTCGTGAGTTTCTTGGACGACTCTCCTTGCTTCTTTCGGTCCCAGGAATCTCATCCAAAGAGAGTCGAACGATCTCTTATATAGAGTATTATTGACGAAGGCGAAAGACAGAGCACGTTTCATGAGCTGGTGTCTTGAGGATGCATCTTCGGGCGTTCGACGGGATTTGAAGTAGTCTATAAAGATTTCTCTCCAATCCTTAGCCCTTTCTTGGTCCTCTATTCGTAGGACTGTTTGCTTGGTCGCTTCCTTTTCTTCAGACGACTCTGGAGATATTTCTGCTGGTGCGAGAACTCGACGGCTCTGCACAACGATTGTTACATCATCGAGATTTTCGTCAGCCAGTTCTTTAGCGAGTTTGGCTAATGCATTCGCTTTGCTATTTTCTGTACGTGGTATGCTTTCTAGGGCATAGGAAGGGATTTGAGTCAGCAGTTGTTGCACTCTCTCGCCGTACTTTACCAACTCTGGTTTGCATGCTTGATAGTCACCGTTTACTTGACTAACGACCAGCTGGGAGTCTCCGTATATAAGGAGATTTTCGATCCCCATGTTAACAGCGATCTCAAGACCTGCTATCAAAGCCTCATATTCCGCTTCATTGTTTGTTCTTGGCTCCGTTAAGGAAAAGGCAAAGCGCTTTATCTTTCCTTGTAGGGTTACGAAGATAAGGCCTACCCCAGATTTGATTATAGGGGTGTTGTGCTGTCGCTTCTTCACGGAAGATCCTCCGTCGAAATAGAGTTCCTATCGGGTATCACTCCCTCCTTTCTCCCCGTCGACCGTGTCAAACGCGTGTTCGTCTGGCAGTTCGCAATTTAAAGGTGAGTCTCTAGGTATCGGATGCTCAGCGAGGAAGTCGGCGATGGCTTGGCCTTTCACTGCCTTGAGGGGTCGATAGATTATCGAGAACTCTATCAAGAGGAGGGCCCATTTAGCGAGTTGTCCCGTTAGTATGGCTCTTGACATCAAATACTTGAGAGGATCCACTTTTGATGTGAGATAGACTTCATGCGCTAAATCATAATGCCAAAGCTTCGTTATCGTGAAGATTAACGATGGGCAGTGTTTTTCGATAGGGGAGTAGTTGTTTTCTGCTCCCAGTAGAACTCGACTCAGATAGTAAAAGGCTCTCTCCTTCCCTTGATCGTTTTCTTGTGCCCATAGCACGCCTAAGGAACCTTCAAGGGCCGCTGTGTATAAAATGAGGGGTTTTCTCTTGACCGGAGCGGTCAGTACCGGTGGATTCTACAGGTATTGCTTGATTTCGTCCAGTGCACTCTGGCATTTACGATCCCAAATGAAAGGGGTTCCCTTCTTCATCAGGTGACTGCAGGGGCGACATTTTTCGGAGAGGTTGGCTATGAACCGTCGGATATACACGAGTTTCCCTTGTAGCGACCGCAATTGTTTCAAAGTTCTTGGAGTGGGAATTTCCATAATCGCTTTGATCTTCGATGGATCTATTTTGATGCCCCGGTGTCGTATGATGAATCCTAGGAACTTACCTGAGGAAACTCCAAATGTGCATTTCAGAGGGTTCATCTTCAGTTTATACTTACGTAGACGTTGGAACGCTATTTTCAAATGCTCCCAGTGTTTCTCATACGATTTGCTTTTCACTATGAGGTCATCGATATAGCATTCGATGATTTCATGTATGAGGTCATTGAAAATCTTTGTCATGGCCCTCTAATAGGTAGCGCCGACGTTCTTCAGACCGAAAAGCATCACTTTGTAGCAGTATACCCAGAGGAGTCCGAAAAGCAGTATGCTTCTGGTCTTTGGGATGCATCTTTATTTGATTGTATCCTGATGAGCCGTCCATGAAGGAGAAAACTTTGTGAGTAGACGTGTTATCTATCATCAGCTCGGTAATCGGTATGGGAAAATCATCTTTCGGATAGGCTTTGTTAAGGTCTCGAAAGTCCACGCAGATACGCATCGTCCTATTTTTCTTCGTCACTGGGACAATGTTAGAGACCCAGTTAGGGTATTGACTTCTTGGATGAAGCCGGAGTCGATTAGCTTCTTGACCTCGGCGTTGATATTCATTTCAAACTTGAGCCGCATTCTTCTCGGTGCTTGTTTGAGTGGCTTGATGTCCGGAGATATCGCCAATTTATGCACAGCTATTTCTGGATCTAACTGTTGGGGTAAAAATTTACACCCCGGTTGACCGAGTCAAAGTCAAGGTCAACCCTCAAGCTAGGTGGGCCCAAGCCCAGGTCAAGCGGGCCCATGCCCAAGTCGAGCCCGCAGCCAGCCTCTCTCATGGCAACAACAAAATCATGTCATAAATAATTTTTATGTAATTTTTTTATGCGTGAATGTAAACAAAATGGGCATAAAGCCAAATTTTTGTAAGCCCATGGTTTATGTGCAAAAAGAAATGGCACATGAACCATAGGATGGGCAAAATGCCATTTTGTAAAGCCCAAGGGCTATATATAAATGTGTAAGCCTATATAAGGCAACATGATGATGAATAAAGCATACACTCTTTTCGCTCCCTCAAAAAACTAGGGCGTGTGCCTCTTTCTCCTTCTTCAAGGTTCTAAAAACCTTCTTCTTTCTGTTGAATTAAATCAAGAGTTTAACTCTCCCTTTTTCAAAAATAAATAGTTTTTCACCACAAAACACACAAAGGGGAGCTCGGATCTCCAGTCAGATCTCGAAAAGGGGAGACTTTTAAGTCTCATCCCCTTTTCTCCAAGATCCCGCCGATCAAGAGCAGGAAGAAGAAGACCCATCTCCAAAATCTAACTTTGGACAGATCCAAGGCTCAAAAGAAAAGCCAAAGATTCCTAGGAGTTTAAATCCTTTCTAGATCTGTTGGAGTTTAACTCCATAAATTAAATTTCTGCTAGGAGTTTGACTCCTAAAATCCCTTTTGGGAGTTCAACTCCCCAACCTAGGGGCCAAGTCCCTTCCCGCGGGTGCTTCCCACGGTCACGTGGGTGCCACGTGACCCCGGGCGCCAAGGCGTCGTTCGGTCACGTGTGCCCACGTGACCCCCGGGTGCTGAGGCGCCTAATGGTCACGGGCGCACACGTGACCCCGGGCACCAAGGCGCCCTTCGGTCACGTGTGCCCACATGACCCCGGGCGCTGAGGCGCCCAATGGACACGTGTGCCCACGTGACCCTGGGGCGCCTAGGCGCCCATCGGTCACGTGTGCCCACGTGACCCCGGGGCGCCTAGGCGCCCATCGGTCACGTGTACCCACGTGACCCCGGGCGCGGAGGCGCCTAATGGTCACGTGTGCGCCACGTGACCCCGGGCGCTGAGGCGCCCAATGGTCACGTGTGCGCCACGTGACCCCGGGCGCTGAGGCGCCCAATGGTCACGTGTGCGCCACGTGACCCCGGGCACCAAGCGCCCACATGCTGCGCACGCGTCTTTAAGACGCTTTCCCCCCTTTTTCTATGCACTCCACACTAAATATGCCTCCCCCGTTAGAAAAAATTTCTAACGGGGCGCTGCCCCGCACCCCACAAGGGGGCTGCTAGCCCCCTTGACCCCCAGCCCGCTATCCGGGTAGCGGGACCCCCGTAAAAAACTCTGCGGGGCCCCCAGTATATCCAAAACCCTTCCAAAACATGCACTGCATATTGAGTTCGCATGACTAGTTTAACCCGTCAATCGGAGGTTCCTTCGCTCCAAATGCGAAGGGTAATTAACGGCAACTGAGTCCGCGGCTGCCGGAGATTTGGATCCCCACAATCAATAAACCCCGGCCTACCCTAGGCAGGGGGAATCTGTAGTACGCCTGACAAGCGCGCGCGTATTCCCATCTCAATGGGGTGACGAAAAACACCCTACACTAACCCCGGCATCTCAGAGTAGTTCCGTGCGAAGTAGTCTTTATACTGCATGAACACGTCTCTTAGTGTAGCCACCTGTTCTTCGGACAGCAGCTTTGTTGTCCCTAAGTCAATTTTCCTTATGTTGTCCGCAGTAGTATGTATTCCATCTTCCAACTCTTTTAGTGCTAGTGGAAATTCCGAGATCAACTCATCTTCATTCTCATTTTCGAAGTACCAGGAGAAGTCATCCATATTCTCGTGCTCTCCTTCTTCCGACAGCGTTATCACGTAACAGCTAAAAGATCGTATCCAAGACCGATGTTGATCTGGGTCTACTCTTGCTATATACGTTGCTTTTGGCACATGCTTTTGTAGTGGGGCTACCTTCCAGCTGTTGGATAGAGCGAATCTGCCGAGTTGATATTGGTCTTCGACCCAGTTTTTGAAGGTGAAGCAGTCTTCAAGAGGATGTCCTATCGCTCGGTGATAGGAGCAATAATCCGGGTGATGAACCTCGTTTGCTTCATCGGGGTGCCGAGACTTCGGGAATGTCATCATTTGATGTTTCATGACAAGTTCAAAGATTATCATGGTCTTGTCTCAAGGGAAAGAATATGCTCGACCCATCTTTTTCATAAAAGACGGATTCTGGCTGATCTTTTCTCGATTACGTGACCTTTTAGATCCGTTTTGCCGCTGACGAACGTTTTTTCCGTTCTTTAACTTGTTTTTGCCTCCACATCTGGCCTTTTTCTTGTCTTGGGAATGCATGGAGGGCTGACGGTGACAGGCATTGTCATCCTCCGTAGCCTGTTGAAGGAGGCGTTGCATCTTGGTTTTCTCGTAAATGACCATTTCGCGGCTATGGTCATTCCGAAACTTTTGACACGCTTCCCTTACTAGCTTGTCCATCCGTTCTTCAAACGATGGACTCGGCATTTTTATGACAGGATCTCGTTCTGGTTCAGCGTCAGCGTCTTTTAAAAGAGCACCATCTTCTTCATCGAGGTCATTTATGACATGGCAGCCATGGAATTGCTCCCATTCTTGGACTGGAGATATCCAAGCCCAATCGTTTCCATTTTTCCGTTGGGCAATTTTCGCTGAGTTCCGGGAACGTTCTAAATCCTGTTGTAGAACTGAGCTTGTCGAGCAGTCTGTTTGAAAGGTACGCCTTAGCATCTTAATAACCTTCTCAATCCCTCCATATAGTATCTGGGCAGACGGATGGGTTGGAGCCTGTCGAGCGCAAAATCGGCACCATGCCAAACTTCTCTTTCGACCTTAGTCTCCGTGGATCGATAGAATAGGATCGCCTTTTGACCTCTTCGCCTGGAAGGGATGTAGAATGTCTGCAGCTCTTGCACACTATATGTCTTAAGCGCATCATGCTCTCTGTAGTGCTGCCGCGGAACCATGGCGATTTGCAAACTCTGATCATCTCCAGTGAGGTCCTGCATTGATGGACGGACCGAGAACACTGCGTTAACTTCGTCTTCAGAGTCACTGCCAAAGACCAGAATAGGGGTAGATGGTCCTGGCCTGTTGCATTGGGACGGCCCTGAATAGACTATTTCTTCTTTCTCCTCGGTATCACTCCCGAAGACCAGAATAGTGGTGATAGATGTAACATTTTAAAAAAATAAAATATTATTTTTGGGAATTTTTAAAATTTTATATTAATTTTTTAATGAATATTTTAATATTCGGTATAATTAAATACCGATAAATGGGGAAAATTCTGGAAAAATTATGGAAAATTCTAAAATGTGGTATTTTGTGGAATTATGTCGTTTTTAAGCTTTTATGGTTAATTATATGCTAATTTAGTGTTAATCGCGATTAAAAATCGCTAATTGGATTTTTAGCATTTTTGTGCAAAAATGTGCACATATCTTTTTTCCACCCTTGTCACCCTTGTTACATGTTTTGGATTCATGGTTGCTTAGGGTTCACCATGGTGGGAGAAAAGAAAAGGAAAAGAAAAGAAAAAGTGAAGCATGATTATAAGAGAGAGAGAGGGTAGGTATAGGTCAACATGCTTTTTGAACCATACCCCCATCAATTTCCATCTCATTTTCTCTCTCCCCTCTTCTAGAGCTGCTGCTGCTCCAGCCCCTCCCTCTTCTTCCTCCTCCCTCTTCAACCTAGATCCACCATTAAAACCTAATCAAAACCATATCCCCATTTCACAAAAAATGTTCCCAAGCTCACTAGCTACCTATTGGACTAAGCAGGAGCTGATTTGGAGAACTTTGAGCAACTCAAGAATTTTCTTGAGTTGCCAAAGGAGGTAATTTCTGCACCCTAAAGTAGTAGTTCAAATTCTTATTGCATCCATGCTAGTTTCATATCGATATTGTGTCGTTTTGTGGACCTTGGAGATTTCTAGTTAAGGTTTAGGTTAGATCTGAATTCAAGGGTGAAATTGGGGGTTGTGATGACCTTAGAAACCCTGGTGGGATGTTACTTTGGACCAAACCTGAAGATAAAACCCAGAATATGGATTTAGCAAATCGATATCGGGAAAAACTGAAAATCTTTCACTGTTTTTAGGAATCTACCATCACCCCGAGACCCCTAAAATAATTTTGACTGGACTGAGAGATGTGCAGGCACCCTGGAACCACCATCCAAAGCCCCATCCCCTGAATCCACTTCTTGGCCGTAGATAAATCCCATCTGTCCTCAATTTGCGGCCAGAGCATGGGTTCTGGGCTCCGTATTTGTTCTGTAGCTTGATACCCTATAAATTTGACCCATGGTATGTGCAATTTTGTCTTGTTCCAATCAGGGTAAAATCTGGGTTGATTTTCCTATGTTGGCGTATGATTTACGACTTGTTTTAGCATGGATTTTGGTATTTGAGGATTCGATTCTGTCGGGTGGCGTTTGGACGTCAACGACAAGCGGATATTGGTTGTGTTTGCATGCGAAACTATAGGTTTTTACCTATGCGAGTAGCATGTGCCGTTTTAGTTTCCGACATGATTTTCATGTGTTCTTGCGATTGTGTATCTTTGTAGGTACCCTACGTGATGTTGAGGCGTTGAAGATGAAGATGGCGATATCGGCATCGGCACACGAGAAGCAAGGTGAGTAGATTTATATCTACGGGGAGAAGTTGGGTGGATGGCGTATAGCACCCCCACAGTCCGATGTCTAGTGTACTATATATACTATATATATATTTATGATAGCTTATGTGTGACTTGGTTGTTTAGGATGTGTTAGGTGTACCATGCATAGATTAGGGTTAGAAGTAACTAGTGTAGTTCCTAGTCGCGAAACCTAGAATAGGTTTACACCCACACGCATACACGTGCATATTTGCTACGTTTTTACTGTGATGACGAGGATATTGGAGGACACTGGAGATGAGTCGATGAGATTGGGTATAGTGCCGTGATATCAGTGATGTGATGTGATTCGTATTTGGGATACGATATGTGATTTTTAGCAGGCCTTCGAACGTGTGTTTCACTCACACATTCATACTTATATAGATGGTATCGACTTGTACTAGATTTAGATCAATACCCCGGATTATGTGATATGATGATAATGATACCTGATATGTGATGAGAAGAGTGTGATATTGACCTGTACCCAGCTTATGGGATGCCGTACGATGATTTACCGTGCGAGCTTTATATTATTGATTGATCCGCGCTCATGACTCGAGGATGTTAATGATATACGGTATCGTACACGATACTATTGAGGCGGGATCACCGACTCTTATATATATATATATATATCGACTCAGATTCAGATGGTATCCATACCCCTCCCGTTGACTTGATAGTTAGATGTAGATTACTTAGTAGATGTTAGACTAGACCCGAGTCATACCTATTTCAAAACCAACGAATCGGGAATATCTTAAAAACAAGTAAAGGGATTCTACGGGTATTTTCAAGGGACGTATCTTTCTTAAAAACACCGTAGCCCTTATTTTACTAAAAACCCCAATTGGTCTTATTTCAAATGGCACAATCACATGATATGTACATATTGATGTGGACACTTCACCATTGCGTTGATTTATTCGATTCCGCATTTTCAGTACTTTTCGCATTGCATTTCATGGGTTATTGCTATATTACCATCATGATGTTAGGACACCAGCACCATTATCGATGATGCGTATGTTCCACGTACACTTGCTTGCCGGCTCACACACTTCATCATCGATAATTGCCATGTCACTACACTGTAGTACTGTTGCATTCAGGATACGATCCTTTCATGGCATACTTGTTCACATACTCATTGTACACTTATATTTGTGCACATACTTACTGCAAACTCATATTTGTACACATACTTGTTTGCACATACATAGATGATATTTCTAAATTTGGGAACCGCAAGATACTCTTTAAAACTGATTCATTTTAAAAGAGCGGCTTTCCCCAATATGTGCATATCACTATTACTTGTTGCATGATATCTCGATATGCTTACATTCTTTTACATATCGCATACATCATGCTTTATGATTAAACGCATTGAGATATGTTGTTTCCATGATATTTCTGGATTTGGGAACCGTGGCTATTTCAACTGAGAATATGTATTGTCTTTAAAACCCGGTTTCCCTTGATATGATATTTCAGTGCGTCCACCATGTGTTTTCTCGGTTTTGAGAGTGGCATATGAATCATGATTCGAGGAGCGGTAGGCACCGTCTGCGGGTACATGGTGGACCCGGTAAGGTACCCAGGGGCAAGAAGACTCGTATATGTTAGACGGTGAGCCTGGCAGGGGAGCACTACCTACCGGTGATAGTATTTGGACTCGGCGGTTATCGTGGGGATACCGACCGGAGTATGTACGTATGGATACGTTGAAATTCGAGGGTCGAAGCTGGGCACTCGGGTTTTCGAGATAGCGTATGATACGTACCTATTAGGGCCAGTCTTGGTGGCAGCGCCTGATAGATGAGGATTTACGTGCCGATGCTAGGCACAGGTTTCTTGATGTTTTCGAGTGTCGATACTAGGCACTCAGGTTCAATGATTTGATTATATCCTCATATTTCCATGCATATGCTTTACGATATTTACATGCATGATGCTTATTGTCATTGGGTGACAGGTGGACGGGATCCACATATATACAGACCTTGATCATATACAGACCTTGATTACATTGATCATACTTCATTTGTATATATAACAGGGTATGAGAGCGCTGTTATATATACCCTTACACCAATATTAGTGGAATGGGACGCTAATATATGTGTATTGATATCCATTTTGATACCTTATCATATTTACTTCATGCAGACATACCTTATATTATGTCATGTTATTACCTGAGGCACTGGTACGAGCACTTGGCACTACCTACATGTATAGATGTTATATTGCCAGCTTATCATGCTTCAGACATATCCTTTTGAGGTTTATATTATACTGATCGTATTGACCTAGGATTTTGTCGTGCATTCGATTTCTGCTTGTAGATATTTTCTATTCACAAGTTGGTAACTCACCCCCGTTGTGCCACAATTCTTGCAGGTGTTGCCGTACAGGTTTCATGGCGGCATTTCTGGCACACTACTTCCTTATGGGTGGTTTGCTTTGGTAGGTGGGTTCTTTTGCATCCGAACCCCCCCATTGTATATGTATTATTCATTGTATCTAGAAATTCCATCAACCAAAACTTGTATATTGTTTCAGACTTAGACATTAGTGATGTATTATTCCGACCTTAGAGTCGCGTGTAGTAGTATTACGGTTTTCATGTTATTTTGAGTTTTCTTTTGAGTTTTGATCCTCGCCCTTCGGCGTTGTATATCATATTGCTTGTGTGGTTGTGACCGTCAATTGACGAAGAGCTAGCTCCCGCTTGGGGATGCCATTTATCATTACATATATTACTCTTGTTGTACCCCGTTCGGGGCCAGTTTTTACAAAGGAAACTCTGCCGAAAATTTTAGAAGAGACTATACATTTTAAAAATCATATTCGGCTTACTTATTTAAAAACCTTATATCTAAAACATGTTTTCTTGACTTCTTTAAACTAGTTTTCCTTATTTATTATAAAAAATGGTTTTAGATTTCTGGGCTTTTGACTTACTTGGATTAGATGGGGTCCTATAGACTTCATATGATTCAAGTGCCAGTCACGGGCTATTTCGGAACATGACAAAGTTGGTATCAAAGTGCTTGGTTAACCTTGGTTCGAGTCTAAGTTTGACTATGTGGAGCCTAGGGCGTCTATATATATACGGAACTTAGGCCTGACCTTACGGAACTTAGACTTTCGAGGGGGTATTGATCAGTCGAAAATAATGTATTTTTAACACGACAATTTCCTTAACATTTGCACTCATTTAGAAGTGTTCGGTATTCATATTTCACATATTAGAAAATCAGTCGTTAGATATCAGATTTCATGTGTTAGACTTTTAAACCGACACTTTAAGGGAAATTAACTGCATTTCATGGCATCGCATCATTTCTGTATTTGCACAACACTTGTCTTGAGTCTGTGCAGGAAAATACGGAAGAAAAATAAAAGAAGCTGATCAAAAATACGCCAACTCAATGATTTCAGATCTGGTTGCAATTCAGAAGGAATTATACAAATCAATATATCCTAAAAAGGCCCAAGAATCAGCCCAAGCCTGTACCAGAAAGCCCAATCCCCAAGGCTCATAAAGCGCCGCGGAACCGCGGCGGGAGCTAGCTTACGCCGCGGAACCGCGACGCTTCTGCCACATCATCGTTTCATTTTTAGTGAAAATTTTATCTTTCAGGGCCCACATTCATTTCATACATGACAAATTCCAGAATTCTCGCGAAGCTACTGCCAGATCAGCAAAGATCATTAAGCAAGGCTAATCCTAATTAAGCTCCTAACTAACCTCTTATAGAAGCTCCCTCCTAACTAATCACATCTAGAAGCTTCTCCTCTAACTAACTTTTGGAGGGAAATTCAAATTTCCTCAACAAACTTTAGGAGGGAAACTTAGAATTTGAAATCCTAGATCTAGGGTTTAGATGTCTATAAATAGGAACCTAGACCTAGGGTTAAAGGCTAATCAATTTTTAGGAAATCAATCTTTAGGTAATCAATCTTTAATCTTTACCTCTTTCTTCATCTTCTTCCACAAGTCTAGTGACAAGGCTTGTGCGAAACCCTAACCCTAATTCCACTCCAAATTCAAGATCTTGAGTACCAATCAAGCAAGAAGCCCTTCAACCTTTTAGGAGCCGAGCCGATCTTCAATCGGGCAAGTGATCCAAGCCGATCCATGACTCACGGAGCCGAGCGAAGCCAAATCGACGATCGAGTTCTTCCTCTTGTAGTTCTTGAGCGAATGTAACTAAATTGTTGATATAAATAAAAGGTGAAATTCTTGAATCTTGCTTTCTTTAATGTCTTGCATCATGATTAGATCTCAATTTGTAATTGTTGTTCTTGTTGTGATGTTTGAGTAAAGCTCCGCTCGTCAAGGAGTCGAGACGATCAATAGAATGATGATGTAACAAATCTTTAAAACGATTTTTAAGTCCTACGAGTTTTGTAAACCCTAGCAAGTTCAAGAATCGATGACCTAGTTTCGTAGCGATGCTTTCTTGATTGTGATCGCTCGAAATTAGGGATCTACGATCGTTTCTTGAATTTACTAGAGGCTAGAATGTGAATGATATCGACGAAGGAACAAGGGATAAGATGAAACCCTAGTTTCACTAGAAATCCCTAATTTTTGTCGATCATCATCGATCTAGTATCAATTCATCGAAGGATAAGAATACGACATCGTGAGATTACATCACATCTATAGATCCGATCGATTCCTACGAGCCTCATTTCGATTCTTGAGATTTGGTTTGGAAAAATCAACAAACTATCAATTCTTGATTCTATCTTTTTCTTGTTATTAGATCTATATTTTTCTAATTCTTGAACTTCAATTTCAAATTATGAATTGTTTTGTTTTCTTTTCATTAAAGTTTCGACTCATCTAATTCAAAAGACGAACGATTACACTGTCCCTGTGGACGATCCGCACTCACTTACAATCTACATCCGACACCGTAGTTGATTGCGGTCAAATAATTTTTGGTTGTGATTTCTATACAATTTCATACTACACACACAAGAATTCTTTTCAATCAAATGGCGCCGTTGCCTGGGACTATTTGATTTGATAAACACATCCAAGAAAATTGAACAATCAAATGGCGCCATTGCTGGGGATAGTGAGCTAATTGTTCGTATTTTGAAATTTGAGTTGAAAAATTTATTCCATTATAATTTTTAGATCTAAACTCGCACAAACCCTAATACGTATGTTGTGATTTGATTGCGAGGGAATCTGGAATCATTGGAGCTTGGATAAAATTTTTCTGAATATTCAAGAGAGCTAGGGGAGTTAACAGGAACCCTCTGTAGAATTTTCATTCAGTGAACAGTGAAATTGGCCGCCTTTCCGCGGCATTTGGTAGCTAAGACCGCGCTTCCGCGGTGGTTCTGGTAGTTCACTGCTCCAAAATTTTTCTGGTAAATCCTCACTTTCTTATCTCTTACCTCATCTGCTCTAATTAACATTTTATGCAGATTTCTTTGCAAATAATCGCAGCGCCGCAAAAAGCAAAATAAAAATTTGTGCGTGTTTTGATTTTTGGTTGTTTGCATATTAATACGGAAATTAAGGAGCACGACCAAATCCAGATTAGGTGGGGAGTTCATTACCCTTCCTAGGCCCCGAAAATCACCAAACCTGCATCCGCATTGACCCTCATTAATTAAAAAATATCTAGAGATGACTCTAAGGACTGTCGCGCTCAATTAGGACAGAAGAAGGCCGTGGGTAATTCATTGCTTATCCGCGTTTTCTTGTGGTGCCTAGGAAAGTGTGTCGAAGGCTAGTGGTTATTAATTAGGCCCACTACTTACGTAGTGGAGTACCTTCCCACTTACCTGGCACTTACCTGGCCACAGGGGAACAAAGAGGCAGTAGAGGATTTATCCTGCGACTTGTCTTTTGGCAGTTAGGAGCGATCTAGAGCCGGACCTAGGTGACCACTAGAATTTGGGTTTTGCTTGTTGCATTTTGGGATTTGCATCATATTTTCAAAAATCCGTCCACTTTTCAAAACAAACACCGCATTCATATCATTTCCCCTAATTATAAATTCACGCTGCCACTTGTACTAACCCTTTTTAGTGCAAGATAGGCTGGACAACAGGATTCTAGTGCCTGTTAGTCCGCGTCCTTTTGATCGACCCTAAAGTCGGTATTTCTACATTTACCCTTTCTTTTACCCACCACCACACCCACATCGATGGATCCATCTCCATCGAACTTCTTTTCCACTACTCTGCCGCCGTCCGTTGGTGCGCAGAATCCACCTCGCATCTCTCTCCAAGAGAGGTGCTATCCTACACGAGGCCCACTTTCCACTTGTCTTTCCATTCCACCAGCCAACGGGGAAAATTTTCAAATAAAACCCCAATACATCAACCTTCTACCAAAATTTCACGGTCTCGAGTCTGAGGACGCATACGTGTTTATCACGAAATTTGAAAATGTATGCGCAATGATGGGTACTTCACAGCTTTCTGTGGATGCTTTACGTCTTCGTCTTCTCCCATTCACCTTGTGCGATTTAGCCGAGAAGTGGCTATATAACACTACCGCACATTCCATTTCAAATTGGGATGAATTCGTCAAAGCATTCCTTAAGAAATTCTACCCACATCAAAAGACAGCTCGAGTCCGTAGCGAAATCTATCAATTCACCCAGCTTCCAAATGAAACATTTTCAAAATGTCTTGAACGTTTCAAGGATCTGTTAGTCCAATGTCCACATCACGACATCCCGAGATGGGAACTATGCCGAATTATTTATGAGGGCATTACTCCTTACACAAGACAGACCCTTGAATCCATGTGTCAAGGCAATTTTATGACCAAAGATGATGGGGAAGCCTGGAACTTTCTAGAAAATTTCGCTGAAAAATCTTTACAGTGGGAGGGTGTGAGTCAATCATCTAGGGATGGCAATGATATTTCCATAGGAGTTAGAGCTGACATTTCAGCTATGCAAAAGAAACTTGAGACTATGGAAAACAAATTCTTAGCCGCCCTAAGTCAAATATCACTCTCCAAAACTGTATGTGGATGCTATTCTGATCCTTCTCACTTGACGGAAGAATGTCCGTTTCAAGGTCATGAGCATACCAATGCCGCATTTCAAAGACCTAGAAACGATCCATCTTCCTCCACACATGATCAGGGTTGGAGGAATCACCCTAACTTTGCTTGGAACCAATCACAATCTCAAAACACGGTTCCAAACACGAATCATTTCCAAAGGGTCCCTCCACCACAACAACAGCCACCACTTCAATTGAGTCAGCACCCCTTCCAAGCACAAAACTTTCAAAATCCGGCCAACACTTTTGCACCGTCTAGTCCATTACAATTGACCGGTATAGATAATACCTCCGCACTAGCACAAACCTTGGATACTTTCATGAAACAATCCATCCAAGGGACGGCAAGTTTGCAATCTTCCGTTGAGAATGTAATGAAGATCATTATCTCTCAAAATGAGAACATCAAATCGATGGAAGAACAAATTGCACAACTAAAAGCCGAAATGAGTGCACGAGAGAAAGGGAAACTTCCAGCTCAACCTTTACCCAAGCCTGGCTATTCACATCTTGTGATTGCAACCACGTTGAGATCTGGAAGAGTGCTTGACCATCGCCTTGGGGAAGAGTTTGATGATACTAATAAATCAATCAATAACACCCCGGCTGTGACCTTTCCTTCCACTTCTACTTCTAATTCTAACCCCAGTTCTTCTACCTCACCAACTTCTTCCGAGCCTATTCTTCGTTTCCCAAAAGGCTCGCTACTTCAGCCCACCTCTTTTACTCCTCCACGGACGATCCCCACTTCTATTTTGGGATCGGTTCTACACCCACTTCCTTCTCCTATGATGGACCCAACGCTTATTGCTAAAGCACCTTATCCTAATCGGTTAAGGGCTAACACTCCGAGTCCACATATGAAGAAGATTATGAACATTTTTAAGCAAGTAAACACCAACATCCCTCTCCTAGATGCCATCCAACAAGTTCCGTCCTATGCGAAAACTCTTAAGAACTTGTGCACTAGGAAGAGGAAGACTCAAGTGCCCAAGAAGATTTTCATGGAAAAAACAATAGACACGGCTTTCCCCCAACAATTACCGAGGAAACGTAAGGATCCAGGATATCCTACTATTTCCGTTTCTATTGGGGAAAAACATATCAACCGTGCTCTACTAGACCTTGGCGCTAGTGTTAACTTGCTTCCATACTCAGTCTATGAGCAATTAGGGATCGGAGAGTTGAAGCCAACCAATTGCACTCTCCAGATGGCTGACCGATCAATCACCAAACCTAGGGGTGAACTGGAGGATGTGTTAATAAAAATCGGAGAATTTATATTCCCGGTAGATTTTATTGTAATTGATACACAGCCTGTAGCGAACCCACGGAATCAAATTCCGGTGATTTTAGGTCGCCCCTTTTTGGCCACTTCCAATGCTATTATCAACTGTCGTAATGGTTCTATGACCCTATCTTTCGGGAATAGGTCAATAGAGCTGAATATTTACAAGTTGGGAAGTGTACCCTCCGAACCTACTGCTCAAGTCTGTTCTGTCGAATTAATGGATGTCGACAGCAGCGAATTTGATGATCCTCCTGATATTGATCTTGACTCTTTTCATATGTTGTTGTTTGACCTAACTATGTATCATACACATACGGTTTCTTCCACTGAGATGTCCAGGTCAACAATTAACACTAATTATGAACTGCTTTTAGAGTCTGAAGATCACCCCGCACTTTGTGATGACATTATTCATCGGGGTATTGATGGAACTTTCGAGGAGATCTTCGCTGATGAACTCGCATTTTTGAATGACACGGGTGTTGAGATGAATCATCTCCCAATCAATGAAATTGAACCTCCACCCCTTCTTCTGAACTGTAAAAAGAATGCGAGTAATCCATCACATTCACTGCATCGTCTCTTCAATATGAGACGCACACACATTCTATTCCACCACTTTCCCTTTCCACACTTCTTCTTCCACCAACCAGAGCACTGCATTGATAAAATTTTCGAATGGTTGGTGTTGATATTCGGTCTTTGCAAAGCTTGGCATCGACCAATAATTCTTGACCCCCTCATGTGATTTTTAAAAGATTAACATTGCATAACTCAAGTTTGGGGGGGGGGCATTTTTTTTCTGGCTCTTGAAAAGAAAATTTTTACAAAATGATGAGCCAAAAATAAGTTTGGGGGAAGTTCTTCACTTAAATATTTTGCCCCCACTAATAAATTCCTCCCAAGCTTACAGATTTTTCGAGATTTAGCAGAAGGCAACAGTGAGGACACTGTTGAAAACAAGTTTGGGGGAGGTTTGTGCTTATTTTCGCATCATTTGCATATCATTTGCATAAGCACAAAACATTTAAAAACCTATAAAAATTTAAAAATTTTCAAAAGATAAAAATATTTTTTGTACATAAATAAGATAATGAAAGTTTAGATAGTGAAAAATTACATCCATGAGATTAGAAAAATTTAAGAAAACCAAGAAAATTAGAAGTTTTCTTATACGAACTAGTAATAAGTAGTTATGAGCCGTTGTCCCAAGGGTTAGTAAGATGGAGGAAGTCACTAATCTGAGGATAAAAATAAGTCTGAAAAATAGTTTCTATTCTGGAAGCCAAACATTTTGAACGTTGATACCCTGCTATTCGCACTTACACACGTCTTAAACCCTGGGATAGTAGAGGATACCTTGAAATGCTCTTGTCTTAAAGCCAAAAGTATGAAGGAAATAAAAAAAATGAAGAAAATATAAAGTGGTGAGAAAAATGGACACTGGTTTTGTTATCACCAAGGGCAATAAAAAAATTTATAGCGAGGGTGCCTCTTCACCTAGTGCCCTAAGGCCAACTGGTCTGGGAGTCACTGCTATGCCTTAGGTGGTGCAAGACGAGGAAAATACACCAAGTAAGCAAGCACAGGAGTAATCGGTCGGTTAGTACCTCAAGAAGTATTAACGGTCGCATGAAAGTGTGTGAGCAATCTCATCTAAATATTCATTAATTAAAAAGTACTGAGGCTGATGGGCAAGAGTATGATAGCTTGAATTGAATTCTCCTGGTGTAGGGATATCCTTTACACACACGCAGGGTTATATGATCGATGTTTGGAAGAAAGATAGGAATGAAGAATAAGACGATGTTTTATTGAGGGAGGACGTGATCTCTAATATCTTTTCATGACCATTAAGATAGGGCTCATGACAACCGAAAAGCTAGCTCAGTTAGAAACCCTAATTTTCAAGGCTTTTCTTTTACGATTCTTTTCTTTAAATGTAATATTCATGATCTTTCTTTTATTATTGGATTTTGTGGGTGTAATCCGCTGAAAACCCTCAGGAGACAACACTCCTCCTACTAGGGACACCTAGAGGTTTAGAGGCTTGTTGCACGTGCTCGGTGCAATCGTGTTGCCTACGAAAGTATGCTAGTTAGTTTTTTTTCTTTCTTTATTTTCTCCTTCTCTTTTTAATAAAACATTCACTCGAGACGATCGAAATTAAGTTTGGGGGTATTTAATCAGTCGAAAATAATGTATTTTTAACACGGCAATTTTCTTAACATTTGCACTCATTTAGAAGTGTTCGGTATTCATATTTCACATATTAGCAAATCAGTCGTTAGATATCAGATTTCATGTGTTAGACTTTTAAACCGACACTTTAAGGGAAATTAACCGCATTTCATGGCATCGCATCATTTCTGTATTTGCGCAACACTTGTCTTGAGTCTGTGCAGGAAAATACGGAAGAAAAATAAAAGAAGCTGATCAAAAATACGCCAACTCAATGATTTCAGATCTGGTAGCAATTCAGAAGGAATTATACAAATCAATATATCCTAAAAAGGCCCAAGAATCAGCCCAAGCCTGTACCAGAAAGCCCAATCCTTAAGGCTCATAAAGCGCCGCGGAACCGCGGCGGGAGCCAGCTTACGCCGCGGAACCGCGGCGCTTCTGCCACATCATCGTTTCATTTTTGGTGAAAAATTTATCTTTTAGGGCCCACATTCATTTCATACATGACAAATTCCAGAATTCTCGCGAAGCTACTGCCAGATCAGCAAAGATCATTAAGCAAGGCTAATCCTAATTAAGCTCCTAACTAACCTCTTATAGAAGCTCCCTCCTAACTAATCACATCTAGAAGCTTCTCCTCTAACTAACTTTTGGAGGGAAATTCAAATTTCCTCAACAAACTTTAGGAGGGAAACTTAGAATTTGAAATCCTAGATCTAGGGTTTAGATGTCTATAAATAGGTACCTAGACCTAGGGTTAAAGGCTAATCAATTTTTAGGAAATCAATCTTTAGGTAATCAATCTTTAATCTTTACCTCTTTCTTCATCTTCTTCCACAAGTCTAGTGACAAGGCTTGTACGAAACCTTAACCCTAATTCCACTCCAAATTCAAGATCTTGAGTACCAATCAAGCAAGAAGCCCTTCAACCTTTTAGGAGCCGAGCCGATCTTCAATCGGGCAAGTGATCCAAGCCGATCCACGACTCACGGAGCCGAGCGAAGCCAAATCGACGATCGAGTTCTTCCTCTTGTAGTTCTTGAGCGAATGTAACTAAATTGTTGATATAAATAAAAGGTGAAATTCTTGAATCTTGCTTTCTCTAATGTCTTGCATCATGATTAGATCTCAATTTTTAATTGTTGTTCTTGTTGTGATGTTTGAGTAAAACTCCGCTCGTCAAGGAGTCGAGACGATCAATAGAATGATGATGTAACAAATCTTTAAAACGATTTTTAAGTCCTACGAGTTTTGTAAACCCTAGCAAGTTCAAGAATCGATGACCTAGTTTCGTAGCGATGCTTTCTTGATTGTGATCGCTCAAAATTAGGGATCTACGATCGTTTCTTGAATTTACTAGAGGCTAGAATGTGAATGATATCGACGAAGGAACAAGGGATAAAATGAAACCCTAGTTTCACTAGAAATCCCTAATTCTTGTCGATCATCATCGATCTAGTATCAATTCATCGAAGGATAAGAATACGACATCGTGAGATTACATCACATCTACAGATCCGATCGATTCCTACGAGCCTCATTTCGATTCTTGAGATTTGGTTTGGAAAAATCAACAAACTATCAATTCTTGATTCTATCTTTTTCTTATTATTAGATCTATATTTTTCTAATTCTTGAACTTCAATTTCAAATCATGAATTGTTTTCTTTTCTTTTCATTAAAGTTTCGACTCATCTAATTCAAAAGACGAACGATTACACTGTCCCTGTAGACGATCCGCACTCACTTACAATCTACATCCGACACCGTAGTTGATTGCGGTCAAATAATTTTTGGTTGTGATTTCTATTCAATTTCTTACTACACACACAAGAATTCTTTTCAATCAAATGGCGCCGTTGCCGGGGACTATTTGATTTGATAAACACATCCAAGAAAATTGAACAATCAGGTATTAGACCCGAACTTTCGTCGCGTAGGATGACCCTTGGTTGATGGAGTAGGTGACTTCAGTAGAGTGATGTACAGTGTGTATGTTCCGTGGCATACTTACGACACGCCACTCCGCTTAAGAAAGCTTAGGATGTACATATTTTCGAGATCAGTGATTCTCTTCACATCCATGATTATACACGCATTTGAGATCCTCGATTCTATTAGTTCCATGATCATACTTTCATTGATGTGGTTCCTTCTTATGATCATGTATCCATTATGGATCTGTTGTTTTCTTTCTTGCCATTGATCTGCT
Source organism: Agapanthus africanus (assembly GCA_030015575.1). Taxonomy (NCBI): domain Eukaryota; kingdom Viridiplantae; phylum Streptophyta; class Magnoliopsida; order Asparagales; family Amaryllidaceae; genus Agapanthus; species Agapanthus africanus. The sequence goes on along the minus strand of JASDDO010000022.1, from coordinate 127,870,440 downwards.
CTCTTCGATACTCGATTGAAGTTCCTGTCGCCATTGTTTGAGCGCAGCTTGAGCTACTGCTAGTGCTACGGTCAGGGCGAGCTCGTCTGGTACGAGGGCCGACCATTGTGTTTTCTGGTGACATGGGAACATCTCGAGTCAGTATTGATGATTGTGACCTCGTGTGGAGGCGAGTGCTTGGTTTTACACCGGATGATCGGGCCATTGCTAGAGCTGCCAGTTGAGAGAGGACTGTTGATGTACAGCATGCCTCAGAGATTATGATGTCGCCTACCGTGCAGACAGATGGACCAGCTATTGCTGAGATTGATATGATGTCGCTTCCGGAGCTTACGAGCTGAGATCACCGGAGCTTCCAGGAAGACATGAGACAGATGATAGCTGGTCTACCGGATTTGAGAGACGAAGGTGATTCGTCCGATTTTTGCGCCGGAGCAGGCCCAGTTGAGTTGAAGATTTTCATTGTGGAGAGTCTTACTCAGATCTAGAGCAGACCGATTTAGAGATGACCGCCAATGTATCACCTTTCCTGGAGGATTGAGGCGCTGTTCAGCGTACAAACGAAGGAGCCAGTTGTTGCTGCGAACAACGAGATATCGCCCCAGATGTTGGAGCTATTGCGGTATGAGTTGTACTAGAAAATGATAGAAGGTCGCTAGTCATCGAGGACGAATGACTAGGACATGTGGATTGTTCGCCTACCCCGATGCGAGGTCATCAGATAGATTGATTCTAGCTATAGACGACTTCACGCAGATTCGTTGAGAGTCGATAGAGACAATCGAATGTCAGGAAACCATATTCCAAGTTTAAAGTATTCGGAAAGACGTGCAAGCAATTCTATGGACCCTCTAGAAGAATGAAACCCTAACTCGACTTAATGACCGTGTGAAAGCCTTTGAACCTTAGGGTTTGCGGCTGTTCCGCGGCGCCATTAGTGAGGCTTGGGTTTGCCCTTCTACGGATGGACCACTGATGCTGTGGTATGTACTCGATACTATTAAACTGTACCCATGATGTTGATCTCTTGGGGGATTATGAGGTTCTGATGAGTCGATCGGATGGTTCGACATCATTCGGATATCATGTAAGGGAACACACTGCTTGGGAGACTCCAGATACGAGCATAGCCGTTGAAGCGCAGTCCATGCAGCCACGAGAAGACGGGTCCGAATAAGTCGACATTGGAGCCGAGTGAAGTAAAGAGTTCGTAAGAGATTTCGACGAGGTGACGTTCCACTCCGCTGACATCGGAGATGCGATACGCATGCAGAAGCGTAGTATATGGATATACCTTCCAGGAGGAGTCGCGAGGAGTATGCTGCCGTTCCGGAACAAGAAACAGATATAGAAAAGATAATAACTTCCGGGCAATTCGGCAGAAATGAGATTTGAGAAAGACCTCGACAGGGCTTTTCTGGAATATTATACGAGAAGACCTGGACCCAGGAGTGGTCATATTGCGCACACCCAGCAGGCCAAAGTTCGGCATCGTCGACGAGATAGTTGACCGGGTTCGGATAAAGGACCTCACCCAGTTGCTTTGTGAGTTGATCGAGGACAGACAAGTATTGAGTATTCCTCCGTTGGTTGGGATGCGTTTCCGAGAACTTGTTCGGCCAAACATCTTCTACAGAATGATCAAGCTACAGAGTAAACGATTTCTAGTCCATGCGATAGACTTCGGATTAACCATGGCCGAGAACAGTGCGGTGCGTAGATAGCCTGGCGTGACGTCATAGTGGACGACGATAAAGATAAGTGGAACCAGAGGTTCGTGCGAGACGCTGACGTGCTGTCATTACTTTCCGTCGAGGCTAGAGACCTAATATACTTACAGAGGCATTGGGATACGACCAGTTTCCGAGGAAATGTGTGCGGAACACGCAGATGTACAGAACACGAGAAGAGATTATGCAAGAGTACCAGCCTCCGTACAGATCGGCATAAGCAAGATCGGAAGAGACCCTGAGCAGGATTCCTTCCAGGACACTGCTGCAATGATATTTGCACCCAGGATCAGATGTGTCACGTGCATTCAGAGAGCCAGAGGCCGACGCCTGTGACATGCTGCTTTGCGAGTGGTAGTGAGAATTGACCGAGAGATGACCAGAGAAGTGCCAAAACCGAATCGTCCCCGTTAGCACACCTGATAGGGCCGATGAGCCGACTGATTGTGAGATTGGTAATCCACAGAGCAGATAAAGACCCAGAGACAGAGGACGCCAGACCGTGAGCAAGAGGCAAGTAGATACCTTGTGCTTCTAGCATTGGGTGCACCGACACCTTCTTGACTTTGAAGGAGGGACTACCGACGACGGTATTTATGATTTGTGATTTTGTGATTCGATTATCACGTATCCGTCATCTTGGATTTCGGTATTTTGGGCGTTCTGTTTGCATGATTTAGTTTTGGTGACTGAGTTTCATGATATTTGTTTTCTCGCACCCACTGGGTATTTATATTTTGCGCATAGTTATTACATTTGAGGTATTGATTGTGATTTTACGCCTATTTTATGTAGTGATTTGATTTACGCTTCCAGCATAGTTTTCATGCACCTTTAGTGTTTTGATTTGATTTGCGCACGCTGATGCATATGATTGTGAACTTATACACTGCGATATACCTTATTTGGATTGAGTCGTATTGTATACCGTCGGTTTCGATTTTGATTCTGATATTGATGTTGATTCTTGCACTCTGTGCATTTGATTTGGATTTCCGTGTGTGTTGAGCGCTTGCTTTGAGATACTATTTTGGTGCACACCAGTTGCACTAAATCAAGATTCTTTGTGCATGTCAGATGCACCTGATTTTGCTGTCAGGCACACACGTTGCCTATGACAGATGTTTCGTGCACACCCGTTGCACCTAGATATTGTTTTGTGCACCTGTATGGCACATATATGGATTTTTATTTCTTTGCGCACCAGACGCATAGAATATTCTTATATATACATTTTTTATGTATTGATGATTTCGGAGCCCCGACAATTTGGATTTTTACTGAAATGATTTAGAATTTGGGGGCTTAAATTTAAATTGGGGACCGAATTTCTTTAAGGGGGGAAGATTGTAACATTTCAAAAAAATAAAATATTATTTTAGGGAATTTTTATAATTTTATATTAATTTTTTAATGAATATTTTAATATCGATATAATTAAATACCGATAAATGGGGAAAATTCTGGAAAAATTCTAAAATGGGGTATTTTATGGAATTATGTCATTTTTAAGCTTTTATGGTTAATTATATGCTAATTTAGTGTTAATTGCGATTAAAAATCGCTAATTGGATTTTTAGCATTTTTGTGCAAAAATGTGCACATATCATTTTTCCACCCTTGTCACCCTTGTTGGATGTTTTGGGTTCATGGTTGCTTAGGGTTCACCATGGTGGGAGAAAAAAAAAGGAAAAGAAAAGAAAAAGTGAAGCATGATTATGAAAGAGAGAGGGTAGGTATAAGTCAACTTGCTTTTTGAACCATACCCCCATCATTTTCCATCTCATTTTCTCTCTCCCCTCTCCTAGAGCTGCTGCTGCTCCAGCCCCTCCCTCTTCTTCCTCCTCCCTCTTCAACCTAGATCCACCATTAAAACCTAATCAAAACCTTATCCCCATTTCACAAAAAATGTTCCCAAGCTCACTAGATACCTATTGGACTAAGGAGGAGTTGATTTGGAGAACTTTGAGCAACTCAAGAATTTTCTTGAGTTGCCAAAGGAGGTAATTTCTGCACCCTAGAGTAGTAGTTCAAATTCTTATTGCATCCATGCTAGTTTCATATCGATATTGTGTCGTTTTGTGGACCTTGGAGATTTCTAGTTAGGGTTTAGGTTAGATCTGAATTCAAGGGTGAAATTGGGGGTTTTGATGACCTTAGAAACCCTGGTGGGATGTTACTTTGGACCCAACCTAAATATAAAACCCAGAATACGGATTTTTCGAGTCGATATCGGGGAAAACTGAAAATATGTCACTGTTTTTAGGAACCTGCTATCACCCCGAGACCCCTAAAATAATTTTGACTGGACTGAGAGATGTGCAGGCACCCTGGAACCACCACCCAAAGCCCCATCCCCTGAATCCACTACTTGGCCGCAGATAAATCCCATCTGGCCGCAATTTGCGGCCAGAGCATGGGTTCTGGGCTCCGTATTTGTTCTGTAGCTTGATACCCTATAAATTTGACCCTTGGTATGTGCAATTTTGTCTTGTTCCAATCAGGATAAAATCTGGGTTGATTTTCCTATGTTGGCGCATGATTTACGACTTATTTTAGCATGAATTTTGGTATTTGAGGATTCGATTCTGTCGGGTGGCGTTTGGACGTCAACGACAAGCGGATATTGGTTGTGTTTGCATGCGAAACTATAGGTTTTTACCTATGCGAGTAGCGTGTGCCGTTTTGGTTTCCGACATGATTTTCATGTGTTTTTGCGATTGTGTATCTTTGTAGGTACCCTACGTGATGTTGAGGCATTGAAGATGAAGATGGGGATATCGGCATCGGCACACGAGAAGCAAGGTGGGTAGATTTATATCTACGGGGAGAAGTCGGGTGGATGGCGTATATCACCCCCGCAGTCCGATGTCTAGTGTACTATATATACTATATATATATATTTATGATAGCTTATGTGTGACTTGGTTGTTTAGGATGTGTTAGGTGTACTATGCATAGATTAGGGTTAGAAGTAACTAGTTTAGTTCCTAGTCGCGAAACCTAGAATTGGTTTACACCCACACACATACACGTACATATTTGCTACATTTTTACTGTGATGATGAGGATATTGGAGGACATTGGAGATGAGTCGATGAGATTGGGCATAGTTCCGTGATATCAGTGATGTGATGCGATTCGTATTTGGGATACGATATGTGATTTTTAGCGGGCCTTTGGACGTGTGTTTCACTCACGCATTCATACTTATATAGATGGTATAGACTTGTACTAGACTTAGATCAGTACCCCAGATTATGTGATATGATGATAATGATACCTCATATGTGATGAGAAGAGTGTGATATTGACCCGTACCCAGCTAATGGGATGCCGTACGATGATTTACCGTGCGAGCTTTATATTATTGATTGATCCGCGCTCATGACTCGAGGATGTCAGATGATATACGGTATCGTACACGATACTATTGAGGCAGGATCGCCGACTCTTATATATATATATATATATATATATATATATATATATTTATCGACTCAGATTCAGGTGGTATCCATACCCCTCCCGTTGACTTGATAGTTAGATGTAGATTACTTAGTAGATGTTAGACTAGACCCGAGTCATACCTATTTCAAATCTAATGAATCGGGAATATCTTAAAAATAAGTAAAGGGATTTTACGGGTATTTTCAAGGGACGCATCTTTCTTAAAAACACCGTAGCCCTTATTTTACTAAAAACCCCGATTGGTCTTATTTCAAATGGCACAATCACATAACATATACATATTGATGTAGACACTTCACTATTGCGTTGATTTATTCGATTCCGCATTTTCAGTACTTTTCGCATTGCGTTTCATGGGTTATTGCTATATTACCATCATGATATTAGGACACCAGCACCATTATCGATGATGCGTATGTTCCACGTACACTTGCTTGCCGACTCACACACTTCATCATCGATAATTGACATGTCACAACACTGTAGTACGGTTGCATTCAGGATACGATCCTTGCATGGCATACTTGTACACTTACTCATTGTACACTTATATTTGTGCACATACTTACTGTATACTCATACTTGTACACATACTTGTTTGCACATACATAGATGATATTTTTAGATTTGGGAACCGCAAGATACTCTTTAAAACTGATTCATTTTAAAAGAGCGGCTTTCCCCAATATGTGCATATCACTATTCCTTATTGCATGATATATCGATATGCTTACAGTCTTTTATATGTCGCATACATCATGCTTTATGATTATACGCATTGAGATATGTTGTTTCCATGATATTTCTGGATTTGGGAACCGTGGCTATTTCAACTGAGAATATGTATTGTCTTTAAAACTCGGTTTCCCTTGATATGATATTTCAGTGCGTCCACCATGTGTTTTCTCGGTTCTGAGAGTGGCATATGAAACCCGATTCGAGGAGCGGTAGGCACCGTCTGCGGGTACATGGTGGACCTGGTAAGGTACCCCGGGGCAAGAAGACTCGTATATGTTAGACGGTAAGCCTGGCAGGGGTGCACTACCTACCGGTGATAGTATTTGGACTCGGCGGTTATCGTGGGGATACCGACCGGAGTATGTACGTATGGATATGTCGAAATTCGAGGGTCGAAGCTGGGCACTCAGGTTTTCGAGATAGCGTATGATACGTACCTATCAGGGCCAGTCTTGGTGATGACGCCTGATAGATGAGGATTTACATGCCGATGCTAGGCACAGGTTGTTAGTGTATATGCCCTAGAGGCCATTACTGTATCATACTATTTTGTATATTACTTAATGGAAGCTTGGGATATTCACCTTGTATAAACAATCTTGCTCAATATAGTAGTATGCTACTTGGTTTGTTTCTACTTCAATGTGTACATGTGTTTATTTTAGTATATCACCTATACACATTAGTGGAGCCCTTAGGATCTTTGCTTGATTACCAGCGTTGTGATGGCAGTCACACTAGTGGGGGCTGGGTAATCTATAAGCACATCCTTATGCAGGTCCCTAGTCGCAGGACTATCGAGACAGGGCATCGATACTCCGGAGTAGACTAGCGTATGCGCTTCTCATCCCAGTGTGGGAGATGGTCTGTCCCACAGCCATCAGTACGTCGTACTGGAGATAGTATGCGGGTGCTCGTTGGGTTACGAGTATACTGGACAGGACTCGTTGGGAACTGATTGGTTGGTATTATACCTATCGTCAGTTATCAGTTCCCAGGTGACATGATTACAGCTTAGTCCACTGACTTGACACTGTCACTTCGCCTCGAGTGTGTTCCCACTGTACTTTGATTACTACCCTACCACGGCTCAAAGGAATCGTGCAAACAGGTAGTTTTTGGGTGCAGTCCCGAAGCACTTTGAGGCAGTGACGGTTAGACAGGATTCGTCTCTCCCGGTATTGGGGGTTGACATCGCGCTGTGTCTAGGAGAGCCATTACACGAGTAGTCCCTGGCCAGGGCAAGCGAGATATACTAGTAGGTTTCCAGTGTTATCTCAGGGTGTTCTGGGCTTCACTCCCACACGACTTGTACCGCTATTAGGGGACTGACGTTTACCGCCCCCTAGGCCCGCCATGCGATGTATCAGACGAACAGACCGGACTGTATGGAGACTGTCACATTCAGACTCAGTAGGAGTTCAGATGGGTTTCACCTCGTCAGTCTTCTTGTCGGCATCTACCTGGGGACCGTTACGCACAGCTAGTGCCGCTTGCGGTCTGTGGTTAAACCCACTGCTAGCGTAGGGTCGAGTCTTTAGAGTCCCACACAGAAAGCTATTCGCCTTTAGGCAAAAGAGTAGAGGTCGCATGGTTTTGCGACAGGGTTTGGTCACATCCGTGCACTTGTGCACGTACAGTGTCCGGACAGTTAACACTAGCGGGCTTTGGTTGAAGCCAGATCCTAGTGTACGTTTTGGGATTGGTTTTATCTAGTATGTATTCATGTTCCTCGGAACGCGGATGCGGGTGTGTATGCACAGTTGACGGAGAGACAGAGGCAGAGGATTCTCGTTAGGGTTGTTGAGTGTTGACTGTTGACTATTGACTTTTTTCTAAATCCTAATGAGAATATGAAACATAATTAACAATAATATTAATTAAGTATTATAGTGACATGGTTGTTGAGGGGTTGATTTTGTTGACTTGTTGACTTTGTTGACCGGTTGACTAGGTTGGACTAGTTGACCATCATCATGACAATAGCTATCATTTCATGGCAAAGACTTTTGCTTGCTTGTTTCTCTTATGCAAAATGAGTGCATGAAATGATATGGCTATTTTGACTTAAACCATCACATAATACTTGATTGCTATTATTTGTTATGATGGCTTTAGATTATGAGAGCCAAGAGGGAAAAAGTCTTGCTCATTTTTTCTCTCATTTCTTTTCTCTCTCTTGTTTTGAGCTCTCACCCTCTTCCTTTTGCTCTCCCTCTCTCTAGTCTATGGTTCACTTGTCTCATGTGTTGAGAAGCAAGAACCATAGAGAAAAATCCCAACACACTCTCCTCTACTCACTCTAGTTCACAAGGTTTAGCAAACCGAGTGAACTAGTTTCTTCAAAGTTCGAAGAAGAAGCCAAAGGTAGAAGCTTTCGGGTGGATCGATCTTCGGCGCAAGGAGACGACGGGGTGAAGCCGATCCGTACACCATCGAGAGTTGAAGACGAAGGAGTTCAAGGAAGAAAGGTATAACCCCCTAACCTAGTAGTTAACAACTCCTAGTTAGGTTGTTAGGTAGATAGTTTAACAAAGATCCGTTTTGAGTCCATGTTACCTCCTCTAGAAAAATCGTTTTTCGTCATTTCCGCAAGCCCGTAAGTACCGGGAGCGGTAGCATGGACTTACAGTGGTGTCAAATCCTAGTCAAACACTACCTAACATGTTAGCATAGTAACTAGAAATTCGACCGGAGAAAAAGTCGCGAAATACACCCCGATATCAAAATTGATGTCAATTTTTAAAGTGCTGTAAAAATAATAAATCATGCTTTAAAAATCGACTCAGGGTTTTTATAGTCTACTGTAGAAAAACGGTCCAGAGAACCCATCAAACCGCAGCGGAAACGCGGCAATAGCTTGCTATTACCGCGGTTCCGCGGCCGATTTAGCTCCTCTCTGGATCGTCTTCACTGCAGTTTGTTCTATGGGGTATTTTGGGATTTTTGGTATATGTTTTTTCAGCCCAGATTTTCCAGAAAGAAAAATTTGTTTCGGGGGCTTTAAAAACCGTATTTTGATCGAGTTTCTAAAGACTAAGGCTAACGGGTTTATATCTGTGATGTGATATTTGTATTGAACGTCTGCTAATCGCTATATATCGATTAGTGGGGGTTATACAAATCTGTGATCTGTGATAATGTTGGTATGTGTATATGAATTCATTGGATTGTCGCGGGTGAATAGCCGGGGGTTGTGAGATAAGAGTTTTCTTTTCTTTCAATTCATGTAAATTTGTAAATTGATGTAATATTATTTTTGGCCGCACAACCGGGTCGGGGTTGTAGCCGTCATTGTATAATTTCTTTTTACTGTTTTTGCTCCTAGGATAGACCCAAGATAGGGTGCACAAACTACCGGGTATCTTGAAGTGCCGAGTGGACTACTCACGTCGTTGAGGGAGGTTGCTCCACTTCGGATATTTGGCGGGTAGTTTGCCGCACCCGTAGGGGTCTAGGGTGGGGTTTGGCTATTCACCACGACAGTGTAATCTGCTTTTCGTTACAGGCTCGTACGAATTGCGGATTCCTAGTATATCCAATGTATTCATCTGTGATCTGAAATGGCTATCATTGCAATATATCTATATATGATATTATTTAGGCGTTGCTTATGTTTTGCAGCCGCGCTAGCCCGGCCCCCGCTCTGTTGTTAGTTAAGTAACCTAACGGGTAATGACGGGGACCCGTGGCGAATGCGAATGGCATAAGCGTACGTCATATTTTAGTTGTTTTCTGCAATGGTAGGATTAAATGATGGGACGCATTAAAAGAACTAATGCAAGAAAAACACGCATTAAAAGAACTAATGCAAGAAAATAAACCAAGTAAAAGTCGTTAGAATACTTTCAAAAACCACTCGGTTTCTTTTCAAAATAACTTTTAAACGCGGAGCTTAAGCCACTCCTTTTAAAAGCTATCTCGTTCCATCGATTATATCAAGTTCACTACGTTCACGGTTTCACCAAAACCATTCGTAGCCCTCCGTCGTTTCACATGGATGGACAATAGTATTCAAGCTATGTATGTTGGCCAAAGTCAAGGCATAGTGATTGGTAGCTATTGGGTATTCATGTGCAGCATAGATAGATGTGTTGGTTTAGGGCAGTTGTTCTACCATTTTGGCCAAAATCAAGGGTATGTGCGGATGGGCTCAAATTAACCTGGAGAATGACGGGTAGAACTTGACATGTGACTTATGATATTTTGGCCAAAGTCAAGGTCATAAGAGCATGGGGCAAAAATCCACATCGGGAGTTTCAAAAGAACTGAAACATGCTAGTGTTGCATACCATTTGGAGTGTGATAATTCTGGTAGGATTCCTTCAGTTTCGTCACGCGATGATATTTGGATCCCGATCCTACTGTGAGTATATGCTACTCCTCGAGAAATTTCTCACTTAACGATCAATGTTATAAACCAAGTAGGTGTCTAGAAAGGTGTTAGCGGGGCTACGCCCCCAGGGAAAAGAGGTTCTTAAATTAAGGAACTCCGCGAAAGCGTTGGAAAACCTCCCTCGAAGTACCGACACCAGCCTGGCCGAACGGTTAAGCAAGTATTGTACGGTGAGATTGATCCTGACTAATTCTTCCGTTTTGGTTTGAGGAGGGATTCGAGAGACGGTGGGAGCCATCCTGTTTAGACAAACTAAAAACCACTCTAAACTTGCAAGAGCGTCATGCTGAGTGTTTCTTCTCTCTCTCCTAATTACAGCGACCAATCGACATGACTGGACTTAAGTTACTTCTAGATAAAAACATACTGACAAGGCCAAACTACAAAGATTGGCTCAGGAATGTCAAAATGGCAATCACTTATGACAAGTTGGGGTATCTCCTTACCACCAAAGCTCCCCCTGTCCCAGGTCCCACCTCCAGCGTCGTGGATAAAGAAATCCGTAAGATTTGGGATATCAATTGCGTGAAGGCCAGGTGCCTCGTGCTTACCTCTATGGACAACGAACATCAGAGGAGGCACGAGAATATGGACCTCGAATCCATATTTCTTCATACAAAAGAACTGTATGGAGAGCAATCTCGTATCGCAAGATATGAAGTATCGAAGAAGTTATTTTCGGCAAGGTTGGCCATCAGATCATCGGTAGCGGAACACGTGCTTAAGATGATTGGCTTCATTGAGGAGCTCGCGGAACTTGGGACCACGTTAGAGAACGAGCTCTATACGGACTTGATTCTCCAATCCCTTCCTTTCACTTACGCCCAGTTTATCCTGAACTTCAACTTGCAAGAAAAGGAAGTTGAACTTTCAGAACTTCTCAACATGCTGAGGAGCGCAGAGGGCACCCTACAGAAAGGTAGGGAAACATCCACTTTGTTTGTAGGAGGATCTTCTTCTTCTAGGTCCAAGAAGAAAGCCAAGGGAAAGAAGAAGAAAGCCCCCGCCAAACCAAGGGGCGGTGTTAGTAAAGTGGATACGAAGGGAATGGCAAAGGCAACAAAGAAAGTAGGGAAGCTTGTGGATAAGGAAGAATGCTTCTACTGTCATAAAAGTGGACACTGGAAGAATGATTGCAGGGCTTGGAAAGCTAGAACACAGGATCTGAAGCAAGCTGCAGCTTCAGCTTCAGGTGTGTATGTTATTGAAAACTGTCTATCAATAAACTCTACTTCATGGGTATTGGATACCGGATCAGGATCTCATATCTGTAATTATTTGCAGGCATTGAGAAACCGTAGGGTTTTGAAGGCAGGTGACATGACTCTCAAAGTTGCAAACGGAGCTAGCATGGATGCTAAGGCCGTGGGGGACTATCACCTGGGAATGTCAGATGGACATGTTTTGGTTTTACGTAATTGCTTTTTTGTACCCAACGCAACTTGTAATATCATTTCTGTATCTTTGATTTCTAAAGAAGGTTATGAATTTGCGTTTGTAAGTAATGTTGTAAACATTCACCTTAATCAAGTTCTGATTGGGTCAGGTACATTAAGAAATGGTATATACGTATTAAACCAACCACAGATTTTCAATGTCCAGAATACACACAAAAGAAAGTCTCCGGAAATAAATCAGACTTTCTTATGGCATTGTAGACTGGGTCACATCAATGAGAGAAGGTTTACGAAGTTACAAATAGAAGGATATTTGAATCCGTTCGAATATCAATCGTATGCCACTTGTTAATCCTGTCTCAAAGGAAAGATGACAAAGACTCTGTTCACTGGACACGGAGTAAGAGCGAGCGAGCTCTTGGGACTCGTACACAATGACGTGTGCGGTCCAATGTCTACACATGCGCGAAGCGGTTATTCTTACTTCATTACTTTTACGGATGACTTTTCAAGGTACGGTTATTTCTTCTTAATGAAACATAAGTCCGAAGCCTTTAGAAAATTCCAGGAATATAAGAATGAAGTAGAAAAACAAACCGGCAAAAGTATCAAGATTCTAAGATCGGATCGAGGTGGTGAATACTTGAGTGCCGAGTTCCTGGACTATTTAAAAGAGAACGGAATTCTCTCTCAGCTTACTCCTCCATACACTCCGCAACATAACGGTGTATCGGAGAGACGGAACCGAACCCTATTGGATATGGTACGGTCCATGATGAGTAACGCTGAGTTACCGCGATCATTCTGAGGATATGCGCTAGAATCAGCTGCATACCTTTTGAACCGAGTTCCAACTAAGACTGTACCTACTACACCATATGAGATGTGGTGTGGGAAGAGACCCTATCTTAATTACATTAAGACATGGGGAAGTCCAGCTTTTGTCAAAAAGCAGCATGCGGACAAGCTCGAGGCACGCTCAGTACAGTGCAAGTTTGTGGGATATCCAAAGAACTCCAAGGGATATCTCTTCTATTACGCAGAGGAACAAAAGATCATTGTTTCTCGTAATGCCCATTTTCTAGAACACCGGTTCTTAGAAAAGGAAACAAGTGGGAGTGAAATAGAACTGGAAGAAATTCCAGAACCACAGACTATTACTGAAAGCTTAGTGGAACCAGAGGGTTCAAAAGAAAATGACATTCCTACGCCGCTCCGCAGGAGTAGTAGGCAGTCTCATCCGCCCGAGAGATACTACGGTTTTCTCATAGACGGGGATAGAGATGATTGAATCATAGACTATGATGAGCCGACTAGCTTCCAGCAGGCTATTCAGAGCGTTGACTCGGTAAAATGGCTGGATGCAACGCGGACCGAAATGGAGTCCATGTACACCAAGAAAGTATGGACGTTGGACGTTGCTCCAGATGGGGTAAAACCCGTAGGATGCAAGTGGATCTTCAAAAGGAAGATTGGTGTAGATGGACAGGTTGAGACCTATAAATCTAGACTGGTTGCAAAGGGTTTTCGTCAAAGACCTGGTTTGGACTATGACGAGACATTTTCTCCAGTAGCTATGCTGAAATCCATTCGGATCCTTCTTGCCATTGCTGCCTTCCACGATTATAAGATTAGGAAGATGAATGTAAAGACTGCTTTTCTAAATGGAAATTTAGAGGAGTGTGTTTATATGGACCAGCCAAAGGGTTTCATTCAGAGTGGGAGCAGCGGAAAGGTGTGCAAGTTGCTTAAGTCCATCTATGGACTAAAGCAGGCATCGAGGAGTTGGAACATCTGTTTTGATGAGATGGTCAAGGAATTTGGCTTTATCAAAAATCCAGATGAGCCATGCATCTATAGTAGATTTGTAGCGAGAACTGTAGTATTCCTCGTTTTATACATGGATGACATTCTCTTAACAGGAAATGACATTCCTATGCTACAATATGTCAAGGGGTTCTTGTCACACAGGTTCTCCATGAAAGACCTGGGTGATGCCTCATACATTCTGGGGATCCGGATCTATCATGACAGATCCAAGAGGATACTGGGACTCTCACAGTCCAGGTACATCGACACCATACTGAAAAGATTCAGTATGGAGGATTCCAAGCGCGGTAATCTACCGGCTTGTCACGGGATCACCCTCTCCAAAGAGATGTCTCCCAAGACTGAATTGGAAAGGGATCGCATGTCTATTATACCCTACACTTCTGCGGTAGGCTCTATAATGTATGCGATGTTATGTACCAGACCGGATGTAGCTTATGCACTGAGTGTGGTAAGCTGGTATCAGTCAAACCCTGGGGAGAAACATTGGATATCAGTAAAGAACATTCTCAAGTACCTGAGAAGGATTAAGGAGTTGTTCTTGGTGTATGGTGGAAAAGACTTCCAGATCGAGGCCTTTGCTGACTCCAGCTTCCAAAGTGACAAGGATGATTCCAAGTCCATGTCGGGTTATGTCTTTACCCTCAATGGAGGGGCGGTGTGTTGGAAGAGTTCCAAACAGGAAACCGTTGCTGACTCGACGATGGAAGCGGAATATATCGCTGCTGCAGATGCCGCAAAAGAAGCTGTCTGGGTAAGGAAGTTCTTAACTGAACTTCAGGTGGTTCCGTCCATTGTTGATCCAATACCTCTGTATTGCGACAACAATGGGGCTATAGCTTTAGCAAAGGAACCAAGGTCCCATCAGAAGTCCAGACACATCTTAAGGCGGTATCACCTGATCAGGGAGATCGTGGGTCGCCAGGAGATTGAGGTTCGGAGAGTTTCTACGGAAGATAACACTGCCGATCCACTCACAAAGGCCTTACCCCAGACTCAGTTCGAGCGGCTGATCGAGATGATAGGTCTTCGATACGCCAGTACATGGCCTTAGTGCGAGTGGGAGATTGTTAGTGTATATACCCTAGAGGCCATTACTGTATCATACTAGTTTGTATATTACTTAATGGAAGCTTGGGATATTCACCTTGTATAAACAATCTTGCTCAATATAGTAGTATGCTACTTGGTTTGTTTCTACTTCAATGTGTACATGTGTTTATTTTAGTATATCACCTATACACATTAGTGGAGCCCTTAGGATCTTTGCTTGATTACCAGCGTTGTGATGGCAGTCACACTAGTGGGGGCTGGGTAATCTATATGCACATCCTTATGCAGGTCCCTAGTCGCGGGACTATTGAGACAGGGCATCGATACTCCGGAGTAGACTAGCGTATGAGCTTCTCATCCCAGTGTGGGAGATGGTCTGTCCCACAGCCATCAGTACGTCGTACTGGAGATAGTATGCGGGTGCTCGTTGGGTTACGAGTACACTGGACATGACTCGTCGGGAACTGATTGGTTGGTATTATACCTATCGTTAGTTATCAGTTCCCAGGTGACATGAGTACAGCTTAGTCCGCTGACTTGACACTGTCACTTCGCCTCGAGTGTGTTCCCACTGTACTTTGATTACTACCCTACCACGGCTCAAAGGAGTCGTGCAAACAGGTAGTTTTTGGGTGCAGTCCCGAAGCACTTGGAGGCAGTGACGGTTAGACAAGATTCGTCTCTCCCGGTATTGGGGGTTGACATCGCGCTGTGTCTAGGAGAGCCATTACACGAGTAGTCCCTGGCCAGGGCAAGCGAGATATACTGGTAGGTTTCCAGTGTTATCTCAGGGTGTTCTGGGCTTCACTCCCACACGACTTGTACCGCTATTAGGGGACTGACGTTTACCGCCCCCTAGGCCCGCCATGCGATGTATCAGACGAACAGACCGGACTGTATGGAGACTGTCACATTCAGACTCAGTAGGAGTTCAGATGGGTTTCACCTCGTCAGTCTTCTTGTCGGCATCTACCTGGGGACCGTTACGCACAGCTAGTGCCGCTTGCGGTCTGTGGTTAAAACCACTGCCAGCGTAGTGTCGAGTCTTTAGAGTCCCACACAGAAAGCTATTCGCCTTTAGGCAAAAGAGTAGAGGTCGCATGGTTTTGCGACAGGGTTCGGTCACATCCATGCACTTGTGCACGTACAGTGTCCGGACAGTTAACACTAGCGGGCTTTGGTTGAAGCCAGATCCTAGTGTACGTTTTGGGATTGGTTTTATCTAGTATGTATTCATGTTCCTCGAAACGCGAATGCGGGTGTGTATGCACAGTTGACGGAGAGACAGAGGCAGAGGATTTTCATTAGGGTTGTTGACTATTGACTGTTGACTATTGACTTTTTGCTAAACCCTAATGAGAATATGAAACATAATTAACAATAATATTAATTAAGTATTATAGTGACATGGTTGTTGAGGGGTTGACTTTGTTGACTTGTTGATTTTGTTGACCGGTTGACTAGGTTGGACTAGTTGACCATCATCATGACAATTGCTATCATTTCATGGCAAAGACGTTTGCTTGCTTGTTTCTCTTGTGCAAAATGAGTGCATGAAATGATATGGCTATTTTGACTTAAACCATCACATAATACTTGATTGCTATTATTTGTTATGATGGCTTTGGATTATGAGAGCCAAGATGGAAAAAGTCTTGCTAATTTTTTCTCTCATTTCTTTTCTCTCTCTTGTTTTGAGCTCTCACCCTCTTCCTCTTGCTCTCCCTCTCTCTAGTATATGGTTCACTTGTCTCATGTGTTGAGAAGCAAGAACCATAGAGAAAAATCCCAACACACTCTCCTCTACTCACTCTAGTTCACAAGGTTTAGCAAACCGAGTGAACTAGTTTCTTCAAAGTTCGAAGAAGAAGCCATAGGTAGAAGCTTTCGGGTGGATCAATCTTCGGCGCAAGGAGACGACGGGGTGAAGCCGATCCGTACACCATCGAGAGTTGAAGATGAAGGAGTTCAAGGAAGAAAGTTATAACCCCCTAACCGAGTAGTTAACAACTCCTAGTTAGGTTGTTAGGTATATAGTTTAACAAAGATCCGTTTTGAGTCCATGTTACCTCCTTTAGAAAAACCGTTTTTCGTCATTTCCGCAAGCCCGTAAGTACCGGGAGTGGTAGCATGGACTTACACAGGTTTCATGATGTTTTCGAGTGTCGATGCTAGGCACTCAGGTTCCATGATTTGATTATATCCTCATATTTCCATGCATATGCTTTACGATATTTACATTCATGATGCTTATTGTCATTGGGTGACAGGTGGACGGGATCCACATATATACAGACCTTGATCACATACAGACCTTGATTATATTAATCATACTTCATTTGTATATATAACAGGGTATGAGGGAGCTGTTATATATAGCCTTACACCAATATTAGTGGAATGAGACGCTAATATATGTGTATTGATATCCATTTTGATACCTTATCATATTTACTTCATGTAGACATACCTTATATTATGACATGTTATTACCTGAGGCACTGGTACGAGCACTTGGCACTACCTATATGTATAGATGTTATATTGCCACCTTATCATGCTTCAGACTTATCCTTTTGAGGTTTATATTATACTGATCGTATTGACCTAGGATTATGTCGTGCATTCGATTTCTGCTTGTAGATATTTTCTATTTACGAGTTGGCAACTCACCCCTGTTGTGCCACAGTTCTTGTAGGTGTTGCCGTACAGGTTTCATGGCGGCATTTCTGGCACACTACTTCCTTGTGGGTGGTTTGCTTTGGTAGGTGGGTTCTTTTGCATCCGAACCCCCCATTGTATATGTATTATTCATTGTATCTAGAAATTTCATCAACCAAAACTTGTATATTGTTTCAGACTTAGACACTAGTGATGTATTATTCCGACCTTAGAGTCGCGTGTAGTAGTATTACGGTTTTCATGTTATTTTGAGTTTTCTTTTGAGTTTTGATCCTCGCCCTTCGGCGTTGTATATCATATTTCTTGTATGGTTGTGACCGTCGATTGACGAAGAACAAGCTCCCACTTGGGGATGCTATTTATCATTGCATATATTACTCTTGTTGTACCCCGTTCAGGGCCAGTTTTTACAAAGGAAACTCTGCCGAAAATTTTAGAAAAGACTATACATTTTAAAAATGCACATTCGGCTTACTTATTTAAAAATCATATATCTAAACCATGTTTTCTTGACTTCTTTAAACTAATTTTCCTTATTTATTATAAAAAATGGTTTTAGATTTCTGGGCTTTTGGCTTACTTGGATTAGATGGGGTCCTATAGACTTCATATGATTCAAGTGCCAGTCACGGGCTATTTCGGGTCGTGGCAATAGCTTTTTTATTATTCTTCGGTTTATAGTATCTTTCTGTGTCTTCAAAGTCTGGTAGGAAATACTTTGCATCTTCGTACTTTCGGACTTCATTTACGGAGAATGGATTCAGTTCCCCCGTTACAGTATACTCGAGACCATCTTTGAAATACTTCATACACTGATGTTGTGTAGAAGGGATGATGTTGTGCTCGTGTAACCAAGGCCTGCCGAGTAAAGCGTTGTAACAGGTCTTGGCGTTAATGACATGAAATTTGATGTCAGTGACAAGCAGCCCAAAGCATAACGTCAGTATTACAGACCCGAGCGTCCGTGATGACTGGGAGTCGTACCCGGAGATGGTGATTTTATCCCAAGTGAGGTGTTGAACGCTCATGCAGATTTCTTTTAGCACCCTCACATTTAGGAGGTTGACAGAGAACCCGTTGTCAACTAAGATCTTCCCTATCTTGATATCATGGCAGTACCCAGTGACATACAGGGGATGATTGTGCTCGCACGTTCCGAGGAGGAGATCTTCATCGTCAAAAATAATGTCAGCTGTGTGCACTTCTTCCAGCTCGTCCTTCATCTTTTCTTCAGTAAGGAAAGAATGAAACTGTTCGGGCTCTTATAATGCCCTGATAAGAGAATCTCGTGCCTCTTTAGACAACAGAAGGGCATCCAAAATGCTTAGCTGTGAGGGTATCTTCCTCAGATGTGTCAGAACATTGTAATCCACTTTGTTTTTCTTGGGCAGGTCCTTGGCTGTCAGCTCTTCGACGACACGATCATCGAAGGCGATATCCTCAGGGACTTTTTCCTTCCCCTTATCTGTTTTGCTCGATCCCTTGTTTGTAGGTTCGAGATCCTTTTCGGGCAACGTACGATTACGCAGCTGAATATTTTCACAATTCTTTATTTCTTCCTCTTTTCCTGAGGTGGATTCCTTGAAGAGAGGGGCCGAGGGCTATTTCTTTGTCAGAATCTCTTCCGAATGTGAGAACTTGCGATCCCCTGGTATTAACCATATGACAGTTGCCGGCAGTCCTTTTGTGCTCATCTGTCGTGCTTCTCTGCTCCCAACGAGTTTTGCACTTCATCCGCTTGAAATGTTGTCAGTGAGCAATGTATCCTTGCCACCACTTTTTAAAGGCCATGCATTCTTCGGTATGGTGTGCAATCCTCTGATGGTATAAGCAGTAGTTAGGATGCCCATCCGCTTCATCAAGGTGTATACCGCTGCGGTTATTTTCTTTGAAAGGTGGCAACTTCATTCCCATCGACAGAGCTTTAGCGAACCGTTTCCTTGTCTTAAGCCTGCTTTTGTCTGCCGCGGGCGTGCTTCGATCTAGTTGGAGTGCTTTGTGACTTATCCCTACCATGACTTCTTCAACTTGATGCCGATGCCTGGCCATTTCGCGCTCTTGATCAGCTTTGCTCCTCTGACGGGCTTCGTTCAGCAGCATGTCAATCATCTCGTCTGACAGTTCCAAGGGTTTTGGCACCGATCCTGCCCCCACCTCCTCTATATTATTTTCTGATGCCGAATGAGCTTCTTCATCATCTATGGGTGAATGAGAGATCATGTGACAACTTTCCACATAATCCTCGGGTTCTTCTGACGAGTCTTCTCGCTCATCATTGTCATTATCTCTGCCCTCAAGGATATGGTTGAGAAACTCTTGGAGTGTGACCGGGGTTTACGTCTTCTCGTTATATTCCTCCAGTGCGTCAATATGCCTTTGCAGGTCCGTGCGCTTGTCGTCAGGTTGTGCGGGCTTCTTGATCTTCTTCTTTTTCTTTGAGGACTTTGATGGCTGGGCCTGGGTATTTTGCCCATCGCTACCAACTCTCGGTGTCGGGCGCGGTTTCTGCATTCCCTCAATGATCTCTGGCTCCAGCAGGCTTTTCCATCTAATTGCTGGACATGCCTGAAGATCTTTGAGCATTCCCTTAGTCTTGTCCGAAAGAACAACTTCCCATGAATCTTCCTCTATAAATGAGCATGATGCCCCCGGCGTGTCCACCTTTTAGGAGCGTGCGGTTGTGGCGGGTTTACCCTCCAGTTTCCAGACAGCGCGAATTTGCCTTATTGGTACTGGTCCTCAATCCAGTTTTTGAAGACGAAGCAATCTTCGATTGGGTGGCCCATTATTCGGTGGTAGGGGCAGTAATTGGGATTGTTGACGTCGCCCAGTTGCAGTGGGTGTCTCGGATCTGGTAAAGTGATAAGCCTGTTGCGCACCGCTAGTTCGAATAGTCTTCTCGTTTTATCCCGAGGGAATGAGTAAGGACGTCTCAGCTTTTCTCCGAGTGATCGCTGTTTATCGTTTTGGCGAGCCGCTAGTTTCAGATCATTCGGCTGTTGCTGAGCGTTGGCGACGAAGGTCGCTTTCTCTTTGCCCTTTTCATTTTGAGGCTCCGTTTTCGAAGAGGGCGATCTATAGCCCATCTGGTCAATTTGGGCCAGCTTTTCGATCAAGGCTTAGAAAGTGGTCGGCTTGAAGAACATCATAAATTGGGATATAGTCGCTTGCGGGTCAAGGGTCCCTACGAACATGCCCACAGCAGGAGATTCTTCTATGCGTTGTTCGCATTTCGACCATAGGTTCCGCCACCGAATTGCATACTGAACCCATGTCTCTCATGGCTTCACCCTGGCGTTGATCAATGCCGTGATCGGGGTGCGTTCGCTGGCGCTTGCGAAACGCTAGGTGAATAGCAACTCCATTTCTGTGAAGGTTTTGATGGAGTCATTCGGAATCTCCGAGTACCATTCAAATGTCGTCTCCGTTAAGATGCCAACGAATTGGCGAAGTAGCAGTTTGTCGTCACCTCTAGTATTGCCACATAGAGCCCTGAACTGAGTGACGTGCTCATGGGGATTGCCTGTCCCCTTGTATAGGTGAAATTTATGGATCGTGTATCCTGGCGGGTATTTAATTTGATCGTACCAGCTTGGATAGGGTCGCCCAGTTATGACGACTTGACCAGCGGCTTCGCTTACCTGATAAGCTTGTATTTGTTGAGCTATGTAGTCATCAAGCGCAGCTTTCGAGATCGTCCCCTCCCTGGCTGCTGATAAAGCCGGAAGAGGGTTTAATGTCTCCCCTTTGTCGTCTTCAATAATTATTGGGGGATCTTCGGCTAGAGGGTCCGGCTGGATCATCATCCCCACCATATCTTGAAATAGGAGCGCCATTTGTTTTATGTTAGCTTCTTGTTCCGTGGCTTCTTTATCTTTCTTTTCGAGCATCCTTCGGAGGAACTCGGCGTCGGTTTCCTGCTCCTGGCATTGATCCGACGATACTTTCGGGCTTTCCTTCTGCCCAGTGAGTGCGGCCATCTTTGTCAGCATCTCCTGGAGTTTCTGTTGTTGCTCCTGAGCCTTTGTTATGGACCGCGTAAGTGGTCGATGACCCCCAGAAGCACGGCTTTCCTCTTTCCCAAAAGCCATATAGACAGTGTGCACTACCATGCCCCCAGACTTGGGGTGTTTAGGTTCAGTACCCTTGAGATTTGTCGTAGGCACAGGGATCTTCTCCAGTCCTCTCTTTTTATGAACGGTCAAAGTTGAGGGGGCCGCAACAGGCACTCTTGCAGGCGACGCCTTCTGTAGCGTGGTGACGGGATGGTCTTCCTCTTGACAAACCTTCATTTTCTTCTATCGGCGGGAGTAGTCTTTGTCGATTATAGAGTCTTGGACTCTTCGCCAGACCCTATGGATTTTGGAGGACAGCCGCTAAGGGGGATACTCCGGGTTTTCCTTACTAACATCTTCAGCGGGTGGAGGAGACCTTTTTAGTACAGCAATTGGAAAGTTCTTGCGCACCCTCCTGAGTGGCTTGAAGCGGTTCCCAGTTGGAATAACAGCATCAACTTCCAGCATCGGAGCTGGTGGGGTAAGTCCAGAGAGGGAACTACCCTCAGCTTTCCTCACTCGGCGCCAGTGGCGACGTCGAGCATGTCATGCGGCCGGGCTCACCTCTGTTGTCGGGGCAGCTTTGTCATGCCCCCTGACCTGATAAGAAGTTGCGGTCGGTGTCAGCCTGTCGAAAACTGACGTCCGTTGAGAGGGAACGTCTAACCTGTCGAAGACTGACTTTCGGGAAGGGGAAGCACTTGTGACGACCACACCCGAAGCAGGAATTGGAACGGTCAGTCTTGCGAAGACCGATACACTAGCAGGAGAAGCCCCTTTGATAACTTCGTTTACCGGAGCTGGGATGGCTATTCGTTTCGGGATAACTCCCTCAGGTATTGTAGGCCTCCTTACGTCCCACTGTAATTTTAGCTCAGCCTACCGAAGACTGAGGCATTAGAATTGGACGACCCGTTGAAAGGGGCCGTGGTAGTTGCAAGCCGATCGAAGACCGACTTCTTTGGATCTTCCTGTGATGGCATTGGGACGCTGAAGCTTGTTGGCAAGATCATGGCCTCGAAGAACAACCCAGTGGTGGCCTGTGTCACTTTTTCCACCGGCATTGTGAAGATGGAGGCCGCTTGGGGCCCATAAGTTACTCCTCCAGATGGGGCGGAGCGAGAGTTGCTGTTGCAATTGGTGCAGTTGGAAGCCATTGATGTCATTTTCACTTCTCCATGGAGAAATACACCAAATCTTAGTACCTCGAATCCAGGGGCAACCATATTAAACCGCGATTCATTCATGAACACGACACACGAAGTGTGGAGTGGAAAGAGGAAAAGGTCCCACCGGGCATGCCAGAATCGGCTTACCACCAAAAACGGGAAAGACAAACGTGTCGCCTGAATTTAGGGGCAGATGCTATTGGGTTTTATCCGTCCACCTCTTCGAAGAAGCCAAGTTGATTTATGGCATCGTGTATCGGAGGTTTGGACAGTTGCGGCCGTTGTCGCAAACTTCGTCAGATTCCCCCTCATTGTGAGGGGTTTTTGATTGTGGAGACGCTCTTCCCTGCAGGCGAAAGCCCCTGCAGTTAATTACGCTACCGCATCGCGGTAACCACTTTCTCCTTCTCCAGATGTTCACTTCGTGTCGTGTATGTTTGTTTAATTTTTGGTTGCCCGTGGATTGTATATGGAGACTAATTTGTGTTGTTTCCCATAGGGCGGAGATTCGTCCAAATCCATATTTTCTTAGATTTGGGTTTGGTTTGATTTAAGGATCATTAATCTTGTTTGAGATTAAGACCAACTTAAATGTTTGTTAAGGATACATTAGTCTAATTTTTAGACTAAGATCTACTTAACAAGGTTTTAGGATCATTTAGATCCAGAGAAAGAGTATTTAGGCTCTATTGTTTTAGTTTAAAGGACATCACGGTCTATAGCTAGTTTAAGAACATTATGGTCTATGGGCTAGTTTAAAGACGTTACGGTCCATAGTTAGTTTAAGGACATTACGGTCCCTTGCTAGTTTAAGGATAATTAGTTTAAGGACATTACGGTCTATAGCTGTTGGTTGTCGGGACCCGCCACCTCTCTGAAGACGTTGAAGAATTATGACAACATATATCAGAGGTGTGGGGAGATGTACCATCGAATCCAATGTCGGTTGGGAGATATGTAGTTGGGTTTGGGACTAAGACCAATTTAGAAAGAATGTGAGCACATGGGCTCGGTTGATTTGAGTTAGGGACTTCTAATCAACTTGGACTCGGTCCACTTAGTATAAAGTGGTAAACACTTGTTTGGGCTCGGTCCCCTTTTATGTGCACCAATACTGAGCATTGATATAGGGTCTGACGCTCACCCTTTTTTTATTTTTTATTGAGTGTTAAACACTCTTTATGGCGCTGAGCTCTATTTACAGAGCGGTTTATTTAAACAGCGCCCACGTGAGAAGCACATGGGGTGCTCGGCGCCAACCATTGAGTGCAGAGCACTCTTTATTTTATTAGCGCCCACGTGGGGGCACGTGGAGTGGTTGGCGCTGGGCGCCAACCACTGAGTGCTAAGCACTCTTTATCTTATTAGCACCTACGTGAGGGGCACGTGGAGCGCTTGGCACTGGGCGCCAACCACTGAGTGCTAAGCACTCTTTATTTTAGCAGCGCCCGTGTGTGTGCACATAGGGCGCTCGGCGCTTATGCCTTCTTTGTGGATTTTTCTAAAGAGTTGAATTCTTTGTTCTTCCCTGGATCTTCAATCCCTAAGAAAAAATTCATCCCTGCGAGAATTAAATTCTCATTTGTGGGAGACTTGTCTCATGGATCTCAGATCCAGGGAAAGAACTATGTTCTTTTATAAGGGTTAAACCCTTGGGTATGCAGATGAGATACAATGGTCTCTATTTACCTTGAAAAAAGTTCTTCTTCTTTCTTCTCTCTTAAAGCTCTTTTTGCTTGCTCTTTTTTTTTTGAACTCGAAGTTTATGGGGCGGTTTCTCTCTTTAAGACTTGGAGTCTTGGGGTCTTTATATAGTGGAGGCACATTTGTTGATTCAGTTAAGGAAATCTCTCATTGAGAGATTTCTTAATTGATTTGAGGAATTTATCCACTGTTGGATTTTTTATCTAAGGACTACTGTTTTACAAAAGACATTTTTCTTATTTTTAACAAGATTAGGGAAACATTTCCCCATACAGAACTTATTCTGTATCTTGGTGATTTTTAATCACCATTGGATCTTTGATCCAATGGTGCTCTGATTTACAGAGCACAACCTTTCTTATTTAGAAAGATTGGGAAGATATTTTCCTCTACAGAGCTTATTCCGTAGCTTGGTGATTTTTAATCACCATTGGATCTTTGATCCAATGGTGCTCTGATTTACAGAGCACAATCTTTCTTGTTTAGAAAGATTGGAAAACTATTTTCCCATACAGAGCTTATTCTGTATCTTGGTGATTTTTAATCACCATTGGATCTTTGATCAAACGTTGCTCTGATTTACAGAGCACAATCTTTCTTGTTTAGAAAGATTTAAGGAGTATTTCTTCAATCAAAATTTAATTTTATGCTCAGATGATTTATCATCTCCGTTGGATCTTTGATCCAAGGGTGGAGATCCTTTAGTTCTGGCGCTGGCGCTCTCGTGCTTTGAACGTGAGGCGCTGCCTCAGAGTTTTTAATTCTTGGCGCTGGCGCTCTCGTGCCTTGCACGTAAGGCGCTGTCTTATTGGGGGAAACATCAACGAAACCTTTTTTTGGCATTATAGACTTTGTCATATCAATGAGACCAGACTAGCAAAGTTACATAAGAATGGATATTTGGATCTGTTTTAATTTATATCCTATGAAACTTGTCCGTCTTGTTTCAAAGGAAAGATGACCAAAATTCTGTTTACTGGACACAGAGCAAGAGCTACGGAACTCTTGGGACTGATACGTAGTGATATATGCGGCCCTATCTCTACACATGCGATGTGAGGGTACTCCTACTTCATTACAATCACTTATGATATCTCTAGGTACGGATATGTATTCTTAATAAAATACAAAGCTGAAGATTTTGAGAAATTCAAAGAATATAAGAACGAAATAGAGAACCAAACAGGTAAAAATATCAAAATCCTTCGATCTGATTTAGGTGGGGAATACTTGAGCACGGAATTCCAAGACAATCTAAAAGAGAATAGGATTCTCTCTCAATTTATTCCTCCGTATACACCATAGCACAACGGTATATCGGAGCGGAGGAATCATGCCCTATTAGATATGGTACGCTTTATGATGAGTAATGCTGAATTGCCTCTTTCATTATGGGGATATGCGCTTATGACAGCGGCTCATCTATTGAATCAAGTTCCATCCAAATCAGTGTCTAGGACTCCATATGAAATGTAGTTAGGAAATAGACCATATCTTAAATGTATTAAGATATGGGGTTGTCCGGCCTATGTTAAAAAGCAAAATCTGGACAAATTTCAAGCTTGATCAGTTCTATATAAGTGTGAGATATCTAAAGAATTCGTATAGATATCTTTTCTACCATATGGAGGAACAAAAGGTATTTGTTTCTTAATATGCCAAATTTTTATAAAATGAATTTCTTACAAAACTAATTAGTGGCAATGCGGTAGAACTGGAAGAAATTCTAGAAACACAAACTACAATTGAAGATTTAGTGGAACCAGATAATTTAGTAGTCCCTGACGAGCCTCAGCCACTCTGCAAATCTAGTTAGGTTCTTTACCCACCCGAGAGATACTACGAATTTCTCATAGATTGTGATAAAGATGATTGCATCATGAAAAATAATGACCCTACAAGTTTTGAGCATACCCTCACAAGTGGGGACTCTGTGAAATAACTGGATGCTATGCGATCTGAGATGAAATCCGTGTGCACCAACAATTTATGGACTTTGGAGGCTGCTCTTGAAAGGGTAAAACCCATTGGGAGCAAATGGATCTTCGAAAAGAAGATCGGTGTAGATGGAAAGGTTGAGACCTTCAAAGCTAGATTTGCAGCAAAAGGATTTCATCAAAGATCAGGTATGGACTATGACGAAATTTTTTCTCCAGTTGCTATGCTTAAGTCCTTCTGAATCCTACTTGCTATTGTTGTCTTCCATAACTATGAAATCTGGTAGATGGATGTCAAAATCGTCTTTCTGAATGGTGATTTAGAAGAAAGTGTATATATGACATGGCCAGAGGGCTTCATACATAGTAGGAGCAGCGGAAAAGTGTGCAAGTTGCTTAAATCCATTTATGGATTAAAGTAGGCGTCGCGGAGTTGGAACATCTGTTTTGATATTGCGGTCAAAGAGTTTGAATTCATCAAAAATGTAGATGAACCATGCATATATAAGAAGGTTGTAGAGAGTGTTGTTGTATTCCTCATATTGTACGGGGATGACATTCTCTTTATAGGAAATGATATTTCTATGCTACAATCGGTCAAAATCATCTTGTCATTGAAATTCTTTATGAAAGACCTGGATGATGCTTCCTACATTATGGGGATTAAGATCTATAGGGATAAATCTAAAAAGATGTTGGGATTTTTCCAGTCCAGGTACATAGACACCATACTAAAGAGGTTTAGTATGGGAGATTCCAAGCACGGTAATTTACCCGCTTGTCATTAAATCACCCTCTCTAAAAAGATATCTCCCAAGACTAATGGGGAGAGGGCTGGCATGAATGATATACCCTACGCTTCGGCAGTGGGATCCATCGTGTATGCAATATTATGTACCAGACCAGATGTAGTTTACACACTTAGTGTGGTAAGTAGGTATCAATCGAATTCAGGAAAGAAGTATTGGACAATTATGAAGAACATTCTTAAGTACCTGTGAAAGAATAAAGAAATGTTCTTGATGTATGGTAATAACGATCTCCAAATAGAGGCCTTTACCAATTCAATCTTCCAAAGTGACAAATATGACAGCAAGTCTGTCTCGGGTTATGTGTTTACCCTCAATGGAGGGACGGTCTGTTGGAAGAGTTCCAAACAGGATACTATAGCAGACTCGACGATGGAGGCTGAATACGGTGCTGCTAACATTGCTGCTAAAGAGACTGTCTGGATGAGAAAGTTCATATCTAAGCTTGGAGTGGTTCCAACCATTGTTGATTCAATACCCTTGTATTGTGATAACAATAGGATAGCGCTAGCCAAGGAACCTCGGTCCCATCAATGATCTAGACAAATTCTTAGGCAGTATCACCTGATCCGGAAGATAGTTGATCGCTGTAAGATTGAGGTTCGGAGAGTAGATACAAAGGACAACATGGCAGATCCATTCACCAAGCCCATTCATCAGGCACAGCTTGAGCGCCTATTCAAGATGTTGGGTATGCGAACTACAACAACTGGCCATAGTACAAGTGGGAGATTGTTGGATATGTATGCTCTAGGGGCTATTATTGTATATTATAGTGGATGCTTGGACATATGTATGTACATGACAGTCTTGCTCAATATGATAGTATGCTATTTGGTTTGTCTTTATTTTAACATGTGTATATATTTTACTAGCTATTATATATCGCTAATACATGTTGATAAAGCCCGTTGGATCTTTGCTTGAATGCCAGAATTATGATGTCGATCATACTAGTAGGGCCTGGGTATTCCATAAGCAAATCCTTAAAAGTTCCTAGTCGATGGAGTATCGAGACTAGGCATCGATATTCTAGAGTAGACTAGTGTATACGTTTCTTGACCCCGACCAGAGCGATAGTTGTTCCCACAACCATTGGTGTTTAACACCAAAGATTGTATACAGGTGCTCATTGGAGAATGAGTACACCGAACGGACTCACCGAGAACTCCTTGATGGTATTATACCTATCGTTAGATAGCAGTTCTCTGGTGACATAAGTACAAGATAGTCTGTAAACCTGAAATTGTCATAGTGTCTTATGTGGTTCCTATTATGCTTTGATTACTACCTTACCATGGTTTTAAAGAGCCGTGCAAATAGATTTTAGTTGGATACAGTCCCGAACCATATGAAGGCAGTGAGCGATCGGAAGAATTCGTTTCGCCCGGTATAAAGAGTTAATGTCGCGTAGTGCACGATTTTCCATAACCATAAGTCCCTGGCCAGAACAGATGAGATTTACTAATAAGTGTTATCGATATTTTCTCGGCTGGTTATAAGCTAGACATCGACATGACTTATCAGGTTGTTGAGGGTCTGACAGATTCCACCCCCTCCCAGAACCGGTATGCAACATTCTTAGATGAAAGACTGGACTATACGGTGAGTGTCACTAATAGGCTTTATAGGGTTCGGATATGCTTGCTTGTCAACCTTCTTTCGATCAATACCTGGATAGCCATTACGTGTAGCTAGTGCCACTGACGTACTTGTGGGTGATGGATATGATCATAACCTACTGCCAGCGTATTGTCGAGTCTTTAGTATCTCACACAGAGGTTTTCCGACTTAGGAGAAACGATGTAGAGTGCGTAGAGTGATACGTACATGAGTTCGATTAAACATGTGTATTTGATACATATACGTTAATCGGACGCTTTTAATAATACTAATCGACTTTTGTTGAAGCCGGATTATTAAATCAAGTATTGATTTAATATATATATATATATATATATATATATATATATATATATATTCTAGTATTATGTTCACTTTATTTATCTCTCATTTTTTATTTGTATTTGATACAAATACTAGTATATGTAATTGATACATATTACATGTGTATATTGTAAGGATGTTATGCTCATCTGGTAGGGTTTTAAAACACAGCGGAATGTATAATTATAAAAATCTAAAGAGCTATTTAATCCAAACACTAGTATCAGAGCCGCCCCAAAAGACATAAACTTGTTTTGACGAAGTTATAGTTTCGGATCAAGAAAAATTTCTGTTTTTGATTTCCAAGTTTAACCCTCGCTGTCTAATTACAAAATAACACTTGAATTTTTTTTGAATGATGCCATTATATTGTTTTTGGTTTGAAGATGAAGCAGGAGAAGATGGGGCACAAAATACTATGCACTGGCCGACCAAAAATGGCTTTTGGCCGACTTGGTCGGCCAGGGCACAGTGAAATGTGCCCAGGATCCTATAAGGGGTTACACTGGTGGAAATGGGATTTTTCTGATATTTCATTTTTTCCCAGATCGTGATTTGATCATGTTTGAGTGTATGGGAAGTACGTAAAGATTATTGATCGAAACTGTTGCATCGTGTTTGTTTCGCATTTAAAGATATGTGTAGGTAAACGTCGCCGAATTGATGTGATCAATTCGACAAGGTTTCACATTAGTTATTTGCAATATTTACGATATTTGTGATATTGTGATATTGTTGCTATTGTTGTAATGGTTTATCTGATTGTCGCAATGAATAACCCCTCGTGTGAGATACTTATATAATTGGGATATATGTATTTCATTTCTTGGGGACGAGCGGCCGAATTGTGGTCATCGTTATCACTTGATGTATATTATTTCATTGGGGCACGGCCTGGTTGCGGTCGATGTTACTATTGTATATATTTCGATTCATGTACTAGAATACCTTGCAATGAAGCACTCGAGTCATCGAATTCTAGGATACAGCGGGTGTCCATCTCAAGGAGTTGAGACCCGGATTACCTTATTCTAGGATTGGCAGATAGTTCGCCGCGCTTGTAGAGGTTAGGTATGACTCACAGAGGAGTGCCCAAGTTACTGGGTTCTAGATAGCGCTGGGTGGCCCATTCATGATATTGAGAACGGGTTGCCTTACTACTAGGATTTGCGGGTGGCTTACCGTGCTCGTAGGAGTCGTAGATCGATGATGTATGGGCTATTCATACGACCGTGGAATTTCATGTTTCGTGATCGGCTTAAACGAAACATGTTATTCCTAATATATCTGCTTTTCCATATTCTGTGATGTTTATCGCTTTCCTGTAATGTGATTATTTGCCTGTGATGATATATATGTTGATATATATTATATATAAATAAATGCTAATATATGTTTTGTATCCGCACGAGCCATGCCTCCGCCCTGCCATAATTAAGTAACCTTATGGTGAAGACTCGAGGCCCCGTGGCGAATGCAGATGGAATATATAGCATTATATTTTCTTTTCATATCATACTTTTCTGTAATAGTGTGAGAAAATTCTAGATAATATGTGATTATCTAAATGATGGGATTGCATTAATTCGGATTAAAGCAAAGAAAAAAAACCTAAAATACGTTGTAGGAACCAATTTTTTTAAAAAGAAATTATAGCCGTATTCTTTTGCTTTGCATAGAGTTATTCAGTTAAGAATATCCTACACCTCATTTGATGAGCTAAGAGCCCTGATCCCTCGATGGGGAATCCGCGCTTAAGCAAAAGTCTATGCAACTATAAATTTTCAAAATCACTTGTTCCTTCAATGAGATCAAGTTCTTTACGTTAATGGTTTTCTTCAAAACCATCCGTAGCCCTCTGTCATTTCAGTAAGTAGATTACTTAGTATTCTTGCTGTGTTTGTTAACTCCGTTAAGGCGCAGTGTATGATAGCTAGTTGATGTCTTCCTGCTTGCATGTGATGTGATTAGTTAGAATAGTCGCACAACTTTGTTGACATCGTTAAGGGCTTGTGTGGGTGGATGTAAATTAGTCAAATGATGGGTTGAACTTGACTAGCGACTTATGATTTGTTGACCTCGTTAAGGTCATAAGCCGTTAGGGGTAAAAACCAATATTGGGAGTTTCAAGCGTTGAAAGTTACAATGTGATTGCATACCTTCTATGGAGTAGGATGACTTGTTAACCACGTCAAGATTACCATGCCATGATAGTTTGGATCCTGATTCCCACTGTAAATAATAGTTACTCTTGAAAGATTTTCTATACATGATCCCAGCTAATTCTCCTTTTAGGGTTTGAAGGAGGATTTGACGAAACTGTGGGAGTCATCCTGATTAGATATATTAATAAACCAATCTAATCTTGATAGAGTGCATGATGAGTGTTTCTTTTCTCTCTCTGGCAGCGACCTATTACTATTCTTAAACTAAAACTCATAAACCAAGTTAACCGAACCTTTTTACATCATTGTCTTTGGAATGTCATGATTGCCCTAATTCATGACATAGTCGCATATTTCCTTACCTATCCTACTTCCCCTTTTGCTTGCTCCAGAACCCTCTGTATCTGGTACAGAGATCCATATTGCTTGGAAGGCCATCTAGTATAGTTAAATACAAGCTCACAGAAATTGTTTCAGTTCGAGAATGGCCACTGATTCTGGATAAAGTGAATTGTTCATTTGTCTATCCCCTCCACTTTATCTCAAGTTTGAGAGCTCCTTTAATAAGGATAATATACCAGTTACGCTTGTTGGATTGTCTTCTTCCAATCCCGAGGATGGAGCTGAAAGGAAGGGTCAAAAGAAAACCAACTAGTATAAGTTCGGTATACACAAGGTAAAATGTAGAGACATCAAAAGGGGTTGAAGTGAGAGAAAAGAAATTGCAACTATTGTCATGAGTCTGGGCATTGGAAAAGGCATTACTGGAAATACCTGGCCACCCAATTGAACCATTTTAATGTTTCAGTTTTCCTGTGTGGTTGAAATTGAGAACTGCTTCTCAATTAACTTTGACTGCTGGGTATATGGATACCAGATTAATATCTTACATCTGTTAGTTGTTACAAATGCTGAGAATGAGTAGAGTATTAGGAAAGGTGATTTATTCCTCAATGTCGGATTTTGGACCAATTGTTGCTATTGCGGGAAATTACATGTTTTTCCCCAGCGGCAAACTTTTGGTTTTGAATAGCCGTTGTTATGCACCAACTTTTAAAACTGATATATCTGTTTCTTTATTCGGTAAAGTAGGATATTATTTTTTGAAAATATGTTCTAAACACTTACCGTTATCATTTGATAATTAGGTAAGGTGCAATGAATAACGGTATAGACATTCTTAACCAAAATACAGTTTTCAACTTACAACACACGAAATTTGAGTCAGTAAACCCTTAGGACATATGCATGTATGTTGTCCGATGTCCATTTGGGCAAGGGGTTGGTACTCGGTATTAAGTATTGAGAATTTGATTCTCTCTCACATTACTCCTCCGAGAGTGCACTCCATGATGAGTAATGCTGAGTGGCCTTTTTCATTAAGAGATATGCATTGGAAACAGTTGCATACCAATTGAATATGGTTCTATATAAATATGTGCATGTGATTCTATATGTGATATAGAATGAGAACATATCTTAAGGCTGTTAAGATATGGAGTTATCCGGTTTATACTTATAAACATAATCCGGACCAACTCAAGGCACATGTCGGTAATATGCAGTTTGTGGGTTATCCAAATCTTTGGCAAGGATTTAATTTCTACCATTTTTAAGATCAAAAGTTGATTTGTTCTTGAATCAACACCTTTTTAGAAAAGGAATTTCTTGCAAAAAAAATTATAGAGAGTATGGTAGAACTGGAAGTGATTCCAAAACCACAAACGGTTTCTAAAAATTTAGTAGAACCTGGAGATTTAATTGACCCTGACAAACTTTAGCTACTCCACACATTTAGTAGGCGACCTCAACCACCTGAGAGATACTTCGGTTCCCTCGTAGACGGTGACAGGGAGGCTTGCATCATGTGATGATGACTCTGCTATATCAGCAGGCCATAGGTAGTGGTGACTTCGAACTGATGGCTAGATGTCATTTTATCTAAGTTGGACTCTATGCACTGCAATAAAGTATGGACTTTATTGGGTGCTCCTGAAGGGGTAAAACCCATATGGAGTAAGTAGATCTTTCGAGATCAGTGCAGATGGAAAGGCAATCACCTGATAAGGCTAAATAGGTAGTAAAAGGTTTTTATCAAATTCCCGATGTGGATTATGATAAAAAATTTACTTCAATGTCTGTACTGAAGTCCATATGGATATAACTTACCACTGTTGTTCTTCATGACTATGATATCTGGCAGGTGGATGAATATAATGTCTTTCTAAATAGGGATTTAGAAGTGTATGTGTATATAACTC
Source organism: Agapanthus africanus (assembly GCA_030015575.1). NCBI lineage: Eukaryota > Viridiplantae > Streptophyta > Magnoliopsida > Asparagales > Amaryllidaceae > Agapanthus > Agapanthus africanus. The sequence continues at coordinate 127,837,096 of JASDDO010000022.1, read as the reverse complement.
TGCAAGAGAATTAGCATGGTCTGAAAGGTTCCTAGGCACTCCTAAGAGGTCTCACAAGGCATCAACTATGCCAATTTCTAATTTTACGGGTGCCGAGAAACCCTAATACGGATCGTTGGCTAGAAGTTTAGGCGAAAAAGAAACTAGTTTACAACTAAACTAAAAGAACAGAAATACAACCTTTGTAGATCCGGTCCTCCACCTCCACGGCTCCGCGATGAAGTCTCCTCGCTGTACAAATCGGATCTTGGGCTCTAGCGTCGACTTCATCGGAGAAAAAGCGGGCTAGGTCATCGACGACGATGCCGAAGATGATCTACGTCGAGGCATCGCTAGATCAAGCTCCAACTTCACCAAGTCATGAAAACTTGTGAAGGAAACACCCTATACTACTTGGCAAGAGGTAGAGGATGAAGAAATAGGAAGTGGGTTCACTTTAGAATTGGATTTCTCACTCCTTTTCATCAATCACCATTGATGGATGCAAGGTTCTTCATCTTGAAGAAGAAGAAGAAGATAATATTATGATAAGTTATTAGAATAGAAAAGAAAAACAATCCTTAACATAATTTTAACTATAGTTATGTGTAGAGAATTGACCAAGGTTAAAGGAATGGTTAGGGTTAAGGAGATGAAGACAAAATGGTTACATTGGTCAAAGCTTCATGAAGCTTCAACAAGCTTCATGAAAGAAAGAAACAAAACCATTTTGTTTTTCTTTTATCCCATTTCTTTTTAATCCAAATTAAAAAGATAAATGAATGAATAAATATAAACCCTAACCATTTACTTAACCAAGGTTTAATTCTTTACACAAACCCTAGCTTTCATGTATCATCAAACATGATACAATCAAATGCACAAAAATATATCAAATATACAATGTGCACATCAAGTGAGAAAATCCATTTAAAGTGAACCGATACTAGTTAATGCAAAGTAATATATCAAATATATATAATTATGCATTAAATCATTAAATCAACACTTGATTTAATGATCCGGTCATATCGCATATAACCGACTAATATCAACAGTAACAACTTATCGAATCAACACTTGATCCGATAACCCGGCTATATCTCATATAACCGATCAATGTCACAAATCGCGAGAATCGAATACAGTATCACATACTGGTATCATTCTTGGTCCCGCACATATCTCATATGCGCTCCTATTTCGTTTTGCTTGAGCAAGGAAACCTCTGTGTAGGACTCTAAAGACTCGTCAATACGCCGGCAGCAGGTGATGATCATATCAAACACCCACAAGCCGCAAGCGGTCTGCTAAACGTAACGGCCACCCGGGTATTGAGCGATCAGAAGATCGACGAGCAAGCCCGCTCACACTCCAGTGAATCCAACCAGTAACACTTACCATACAGTCCGGTCTGTTCGTCTGATATGTCGCATATCTCGCCTAGGGGTGGTAAACGTCAGACCCCAATAGCTCGATAAGTCGTGTCGAAATGAGGTCTATAACATTTTGAGAAACTACTGGTAACACTTACCAGTAAATCTCAGCAACCCTGGCCAGGGATTTCCGGTTATAGCCAATCGAACACAGCGCAACATCAACTCCCTATACCGGGAGAGACGAATCCCCTCCTATCGCTCATTGCCTCCATGTGACTCGGGACTGTACCCAAAAACCACCGTTTTGCACGCCCTCTTGGACGTGGTAAGGTGGAAATCAAAGCACAGTGGGAACCACACAAGACTCTATGACGATCTCGGGTCAACAGACTACTCTGTACCAGTGTCACCAGAGAACTGCCATCTGACGTAAGGTATAATACCATCTGGGAGTTCTCGGCGAGTCCGTCCAGTGTACCCAGTCTCTACTGAGCACCCGTATATCATCTCTGATGTCAAACACCAATGGATATGGGATCATCCATCGCCCATCTGTATGGGTCGAGAAGGTATATGCTAGTCTACTCTGGTATATCGATGCCCCGTCTCGATACACCCACGACTAGGGACTTTGAAGGATGTACTTATGGACTACCATGTCCCCACTAGTATGATCCGCATCATAGTCCAGGTAGTCAAGTACACATCCTAAGGGCTTTACCAACATGTAACAGAGAGACAATCAGTATACACGTTAAGGTAAAGAGTAACCAGATAGCATACTATCATGTCGAGCAAGAAAGTCCTCCCTATATATGTCCCAGCATCCACTACAATATACATCCTATGTACAGTAATGGCCTATAGGGCATACATATAACTAACAATCTCCTACTTGCACTAGGGCCATCTGTATAGCAGTGGTTGTAGTATCTCATACTCAACCATCCCATAAAAGTCTCTCTCTGGGAATAGGCCTTCGTGAGTGGATCCGCCGTGTTATCCTCTGAGTCTGCTCTCCTAGCCTCGATCACACTGGAGATCAACCATCTCCATGATCAGGTGATACTGCCTTAGATTATGTCTGGGTCACTGATGGGACCGGGGTTCCCGGGCCAAAGCCACACTTCCATTGTCACACAATGGTAGGAACCTAGTTCATCTCATGAACCAACACACACCTAAACAGCCTCTTTGGTAGCATCTTAAGTAGCGATGTATCCTGCCTTTATCGTCTAGTATGTCACGGTATCTAGCTTGGAACTCTTCCAACATACCGTCCCTCTACTGAGGATTAAGACAATGCCTGTGACTGACATTCAGTCGTCTTTATCACCCTGGAACACTTCCAGTGATTCTCCCCAAGATCGATTGATACAATCTCACTACAGCTAGTGAGTATTCTAATATCCATTTAGATCTATCTCATAGATCCAAAACCCAGGATTTAGTAGGTATCACTTTGATCCTATGTGGAGAATCATTGTGATAAGCGGAGATTGATCGAGCGTAGCATAGGAAACTCTTTCCCTATCAAGAGTATGTCATCCACGTACTATACGAGGATCGTACTCCCTACTACCTTTTTGTTTATACAAGGTTCATCTACCATTTTGATGATGTCAAACTCTTTGACTAATTCATCAAAACAGATGTTCCAACTCCGCGATGCCTGCTTTATCCTATAAAGCATCTTGCACACGTTTCCGCTGCTCCCACTGTCTACGAAGCCCTATGGCTGTGTACTTATAGACGCAATCTTCTAAAACATCATTTAGAAAAGCAGTCATGACACCCAACCACCAGATATCGTAGTCATGGTATGTAGCCGTGACAAGTAGGATCTGGATGGATTTAAGCATAGCTACTTGAAAAGGTTTCATCATTATCCACACCTGGTCAATGATGCAAACTTTTAACAAGTCTAGCTTTGAAAGTCTCAACTTTTCCATCTACACCAAGTAATCTTCTCAAGATATACTTGCTCCTGATGGGGATTTAACCCTTCAGATATAGCAACTAATGTCCATACTTTGTTGGTGTATAAGGATTCCATCTCAGATCGCTAAGCATCCAGCCATTCTTACAGAGTCTTACTCCTGATGGCCAGCTCGAAGCTAGTTGGGTCATCATCTCATGATGCAATCCTCGCTCCCACTGTCATAGAGAAACAGAAGTATCTCTCAGGTGAGTGAGGGAACCCTACTAGATCGGCGGAGAGGCTGAGGTTCGTTGGTTACTATCGAATCCTTCGGTTCTACCAAATCATCTGTTGTAGCTTGTATAGCTGGAACCTTTCCAGTTGTACATAACTGACCTTGCCTCGAGCTTGTCCGGATTTTGCTTTTTAGACATAGGCCGGACAACCCCAAATCTTAACTAGCTTAAGATATGGGCTCTTCCCTTCCCATATCACATATGAAGCGGTAGGCAACAGATTTGATTCGAACCCTATTTAATAGGTATGCAGCTTCATAAGTGCATAACTCCCTAAAGGAAATAGGTGACTCAGTAGTACTCATCATAGAGCACACCATATCAAATAGGGTGTATCTACTCCACCCCGATATACCATCGTGCTATGGTGTATACGGAGGAGTAATGCTGAGAGAGAATCTCATTCTCCTTTAGAATAGTCCAGGAATTCCATGCACAAGTATTCTCCTCCCTGATCTCATCATAGGACATAATACTTATACCCGTATTTTGGTTCTCTACTTCTAAATCATATTCTGTGAATATCTCAAAAGGTTCGGACTTGTGTTTCAACAGGAACATAGGTCTGAATCTCGAAAGATCATCAGAGAATGTAATGAAGTAAAAAGAACTATTCTTGGTATGTGTAGACTGGGGACCTTCATACATCAACATGTATCATCCCAAGAGTTCACTAACTCTTTCTCTGTTTCCAGTAAACGGAGCTATGGTCATCTTATCTTTGTGACATGACTGGCAAGTTTCACAAGATGTAACTTCAAACTGATTTAAATATACATCTAAATGTAACTTCGGTCAGTCGGGTCGCATTGATATGACCTAGTCTACAATACCTCAAGAAGAATCCGTTCATTTCTGAACCCTTCCTCTTGTGTGTGTTCCGTATACTAAGAACTGTAGTTTGATTTAGAACATTTATGCTTTTAGATAACGTGCCTGAACCGATCAACTTTTGATATAGGAAATGTTCAAAACATTATCCAGCAATACAAAATTTTATCATTTCTTTACTTATAAAGAGACTGATATGATTTTGTATATCAGGTTCGGTATCTAATAACATTCGTTCAGAATCAATGTATTGGTAATACAGGGTGACAGTGACCAACAGACTTGGATGCAACACTTGCCCCATTTTCTGCCTCATGAAACTTATCACCCGTTCTCAGTTTTTCTATCCTTTTGCAGCCCTATGTAACAGATTACATATCTGGGATCCTGATCCGGTATCATATACCCAGGATTCAGAGGATACTGAGAATCTGTGTAACGAACACACCCGAAGATGATGCATCAACATGCACTCTCTTCGTTTGGGCGGCACGGGAATTCTGGTAATCCCCAATTTCCTGCTCTGTCTTATAACATTTATAAGTTGGAGTGGGACCAACGTTCCCCAGCTCAGTATAACAAGCGGGTTCGGTCAATATTCCGTATTATTATCTTGATTAAGGCATGATATGGTCGCTACCTGGAGAGAGAGAGAAGAAAACACTCAGCGTGCGCTCTTGCAAGAATAGATTGGTTATTATTTTATCTAATCAGGATGGCTCCCACTGCTTTTTATCAAATCTTCCTTCAAACCCTAAAAGGAAAGACTAGTCGGGATTAATTACACACTACAAGATCGCCAATTTTTCAGCCAGGCCAGTGTCGGTACTTTGAGGGAGGTCCCCCGTGCTTTCGCACGAACCTAATTAATGTAAATCTCGTTTTCCCAGAGGCGTAACCTCGTTAACACCTTTCTAGACACCTACTTGATCGGCTAATTGTAATGTATAAAACACTCCCAGGAGTAACTCTTACTCGCAGTGGGTATCAGGATCCAACTATCTCATAGAAGGTATGCAATCTCATTGCAAATTTCAACACTTGAAATTCCCGATAATTTTGCCCCTAGCGTCCTATGACCTTGACGGAGGCCAAACTACCCATAGTCCGCTAGTCAAGTTCAACCCGTCATTTCCTGATTGAATTAAACCCACCCGCACGACCATTGACGGAGGCCAAACAACGCCGTACGAATACCCTAATCCAATCGCATCGTATGCTAGCAGATAAGCATTAGTTAGCTACCGTACACTACGCCTTGACGGAGGCCAAACTACCGCAGCACGAATACTAACTAGTACTTATCTGAAATGACGGAGGGCTATGACAGGTTTTTCTGAAAACCTATTGCGTAAAGAACTTGATATCGTTGTAGGATCGAATGAATTTTGAAATGGAGTGTTTTTTAGGCTTTTCTAGTTTTGCTAAAGGAGTCACTCCCGGTGAAGGGATCGTCGGTCCTTTCCTCGTCGAATGAGGTGCGGGATATATCATATATATTACCGTGCATAGCAAAAACTCTTAAAAGCAATCAAAAGACAAACCGAGGGTTGTAGCATCAGCCAATTATTGCTAAAGGAGTCACTCCAGGTGAAGGGATCTCGGTCCTTTCCTTATCGAATGAGGTGCAGGATATATCATATACACCGCTGTGCAAAGCAAGAACTGTAGCTACCTGTTTTATTTTTGAAATTCGATTCTACAACATCTTAGGTTTCTTTTATTTCATTAATCTCATTAATGAAGTCCCATCATTTAAGTACCTAAACATCACAGATAAATACGACGTACACTTATGCCATCCGCATTCGCCTCGATGTCCCCTCGTGCACCATTAGGTTAGGTAACTAACGGCAGAGCGGGGCAGGGCTAGCGCGGGTGTAAAACATAAGTAACGTCTATATAATATATCATATATACTATATACTGTATCTATCACAGAACATTACATGATCACATCACAGATATCGCAGCAGAAGAATCATATGAAATATTGGATATACTAGGACGTCCGTGTTTTTAATACGAGCCAGTATAAAAAACGGATTCCACGGTCGTGATGAATAGCCAAACCCACACCCCTAGACCCCTACGAGAGCAGCAAGCAACCCTACCAATTCTAGAGTTAGCAGACCCGGACTCGACTCCTCGAGTTGGTCTCCCACTGGACTCCAGAACCCGGTTACTTGTGCCCTCCTCCTTGGGTCTATCCTAGTGCGGAAAAGTAAATACTATACAAACGGTGACAACTTCCGCAACCTGGAAGCGCCCCAATAAAAGAATATTACATACAAGTTTTTACATGAATGAAAATGAAAAACACTCATCTCACATAAAAAAAACCCCGGCTATTCAAACGCGACGATCCAATATAACATATCCAGCAACACATAACACCACATGTCATCAACGTAAGTAAATATGTCCATCCCAATTGTCGTTGACATATAGCAACGAAACCGGCGATATCACATATTACACTTACGGTCACAGAAAAGAAAGTGTAAAACTACAACAGTTGGAATCCGCAACCACCTCAGACATCGCATGCCTGACCAAATGAATTCTTTAGACATCGCATGCCTAACAATTATAAACCCCGCATTTTAGTCTCATTATCGAAAACACTTTTCAATATCAAGTCGGGAAATTCAACAGGATTCCCGACATTTTGATCGAATGCTCGTCGCAAACTTTAGTAGACGGTCGCACCCCCGATAACGTCGACGAAGTGCACCAAGGCGGAACACCGCTACCGGGAGCACCCAAACGGATGCTTTCGGCGACGGTGTTCTCCTACAGTCACTTGGTCGGGGCTATGGGGTGTAGTTGTCTATTAAGTTTACCCGGCGAGTATCCGCGTATGCTACGTGATTGCGACGTACTTTTGATCACATCAAAATTCCGTGGCAACCGATCAAGTGAGACTAAACTGCTACGTTTATAACATTCATTCAGTTATCTCATAACTTCTTGTGAATTCCAATTATTGTATCCCATTCCGGATAAATAGAAAATGTCAAACTTTCCGATCGAACAATCGAACACCCAAGTTTTCCCGATACAGATCAACACATGAAACAAGTCTAAAAACATTCAGTTCGTGCCTCAGTACCAACGGTCCAGCCGTAGAAGGGTCAAGCCAACGCCTCACATGTGGCACGCCGTACTGCCCCAAACCCGAAGGTTCAAAGGGCAGTTCAAGACGGTCACATAATCGAGTTAAGGTTTGTTGTCTTCTAGAGGGTCCATCGAGTTACTTGCACTACTTAGAACGTCTTTAAACCACGGAAAAATCCAACACTTGGAAATTTCCCGACAGGGGAAAAATTGGGTATTTATATCCGGTCGACCTTTTTAACATATTCAAAAATTGTCCGGAAAGCCACATAGACAAAATCTGATACTCCGATCGAAACACCGAATCCCCAAAACAACCCCAGAAAATCCAACTCTTGAATAAATATTAAAAATTCCCAGAAAACTCAGCATTAAAATAAAGAAGTTACTGTACCAAAATCGTTGACTGATGAGACATGTTGACTGCGGAACCGCCGCATAAGCCATACTTATGCCGCGGTTCCGCCGCTCTTTGGAGGAATCATGAGTCCCGTTTTGTACAGTAATTCTTAGAATCTCCTTCTTAGTTTTCTACATATTTTTAATATGGAAAAAACTCAGTTTTTAGAAAAAGTCCAGAGAGCAATTTGTTTTAGGGTTTCGATGTTCATTCAGGTTTCAAACGTCGTATAGGTTTCGCCTAAGGCTCTAGCTAGGCTCTGATACCAATGAAAGGTTCCTAGGCACTCCTAAGAGGTCTCACAAGGCATCAACCATGCCAATTTCTAATTTTTACGGGTGCCGAGAAACCCTAATACGGATCGTTGGCTAGAAGTTTAGGCGAAAAAGAAACTAGTTTACAACTAAACTAAAAGAACGGAAATACAACCTTTGTAGATCCGGTCCTCCACCTCCACGGCTCCGCGATGAAGTCTCCTCGCTCTACAAATCGGATCTTGGGCTCTAGCGTCGGCTTCATCGGAGAAAAAGCGGGCTAGGTCATCGACGACGATGCCGAAGATGATCTACGTCGAGACATCGCTAGATCAAGCTCCAACTTCACCAAGTCATGAAAACTTGTGAAGGAAACACCCTATACTACTTGGCAAGAGGTAGAGGATGAAGAAATAGGAAGTGGGTTCACTTTAGAATTGGATTTCTCACTCCTTTTCATCAATCACCATTGATGGATGCAAGGTTCTTCATCTTGAAGAAGAAGAAGAAGATAATATTATGATAAGTTATTAGAATAGAAAAGAAAAACAATCCTTATCATAATTTTAACTATAGTTATGTGTAGAGAATTGACCGAGGTTAAAGGAATGGTTAGGGTTAAGAAGATGAAGACAAAATGGTTACATTGGTCAAAGGTTCATGAAGTTTCAATAAGCTTCATGAAAGAAAGAAACAAAACCATTTTGTTTTTCTTTTATCCCATTTCTTTTTAATCCAAATTAAAAAGATAAATGAATGAATAAATATAAACCCTAACCATTTACTTAACCAAGGTTTAATTCTTTACACAAACCCTAGCTTTCATGTATCATCAAACATGATACAATCAAATGCACAAAAATATATCAAATATACAATGTGCACATCAAGTGAGAAAATCCATTTAAAGTGAACCGATACTAGTTAATGCAAAGTAATATATCAAATATATATAATTATGCATTAAATAATTAAATCAACACTTGATTTAATGATCCGGTCATATCGCATATAACCGACTAATATCAACAGTAACAACTTATCGAATCAACACTTGATCCGATAACCCGGCTATATCGCATATAACCGATCAATGTCACAAATCGCGAGAATCGAATACAGTATCACATACTGGTATCATTCTCGGTCCCGCACATATCTCATATGCGCTCCTATTTCGTTTTGCTTGAGCCAGGAAACCTCTGTGTAGGACTCTAAAGACTCGTCAATACGCCGGCAGCAGGTGATGATCATATCAAACACCCACAAGCCGCAAGCGGTCTGCTAAACGTAATGGCCACCCGGGTATTGAGCGATCAGAAGATCGACGAGCAAGCCCGCTCACACTCCAGTGAATCCAACCAGTAACACTTACCATACAGTCCGGCCTGTTCGTCTGATATGTCGCATATCTCGCCTAGGGGTAGTAAACGTCAGACCCCAATAGCTCGATAAGTCGTGTCGAAATGAGGTCTATAACATTTCGAGAAACTACTAGTAACACTTACCAGTAAATCTCAGCAACCATGGCCAGGGATTTCCGGTTATAGCCAATCGAACACAGCGCAACATCAACTCCCTATACCGGGAGAGACGAATCCCCTCCTATCGCTCATTGCCTCCATGTGACTCGGGACTGTACCCAAAAACCACCGTTTTGCACGCCCTCTTGGACGTGGTAAGGTGGAAATCAAAGCACAGTGGGAACCACACAAGACTCTATGACGATCTCGGGTCAACAGACTACTCTGTACCAGTGTCACCAGAGAACTGCCATCTGACGTAAGGTATAATACCATCTGGGAGTTCTCGGCGAGTCCGTCCAGTGTACCCAGTCTCTACTGAGCACCCGTATATCATCTCTGATGTCAAACACCGATGGATATGGGATCATCCATCGCCTATCTGTATGGGTCGAGAAGGTATACGCTAGTCTACTCTGGTATATCGATGCCCCGTCTCGATACACCCACGACTAGGGACTTTGAAGGATGTACTTATGGACTACCATGTCCCCACTAGTATGATCCGCATCATAGTCCAGGTAGTCAAGTACACATCCTAAGGGCTTTACCAACATGTAACAGAGAGACAATCAGTATACACGTTAAGGTAAAGAGTATCCAGATAGCATACTATCATGTCGAGCAAGAAAGTCCTCCCTATATATGTCCCAGCATCCACTACAATATACATCCTATGTACAGTAATGGCCTCTAGGGCATACATATAACTAACATGGTCAGTGGGAGCAGTGAAAGGTGTGCAAGTTACTTACATCTATTTATACACTAAAGCATACATAGCGGAGAATTGATCATTTGTTTTCGATGTTACGATCAAATTGTTTGGGTTCATCAAAATGATAGATGGACCTGGTATTTGTAAGAAAGATGTAAAGAGTACTTTCATATTCCTCGTATCGTATGTGGATGACATACTCCTGATACGAAATGAAGTTCCTATGCTACAGTTCGGTCAAACTATGGTTGCCACAAATGTTTTTCCATATAACATTTGGATAATATATCAATCATTCTGATGGCTAGGTCTCTAGAGATAGATCTAGTAAGTTTTGGGATTGTCCCAATTTAGGTAAGATGACACCATTCTAAAGGGTTTTATAATCGACAACTCATAGCTAGGTAGCGTACCGGCATATGGAAGAGTCACCTTCTTTAAATAGATGTCTTTTGGACTAATGAGGAGAAGGACTCGCATGATTAATTTTCCACTTGCATCGGCAATTGGATCGATCATGTGATATTATGTATCAAACCAGATGATACTTTTACACCTGTTGTAGCAAGCAGATATTAGTCCAATCCTGGAGAAACAAAAGGAACCAGTGAAGAACATATGAGAATGCTCTTGGTGTATGGTAATAGTTGCCTCCATCAGGAGGTAGTTACCGATTTCGGTTTCTTTGGTGACATGAAAGACAAAGTGTCTGTCATGAGCTATTAGTTTTCTCTTTTTAGTGGCAGCAGTATATTAGAAAGAGTTCCAAGCTGGATACTGGGGTAGTCATGACGCTGGGTGCTGATTATGACTCAGCAAAGGGATACAGCCTATAAGTTGCTGGATAAAATTGCTCATTTATGAACTTGGTCCCATCGTCTATCCAGGAAAATTCTAAGACATGTATCGCTCAGTTCGGGAGATAGTTGATCTTCGCGAATTTTGAGAAACAGAGAGACAAAAATAGATTCATTTTAGAGGATCCACTCACTGAGTCTGTTTCTCGAACACGATTTGTGAAATTGTTAGTAGAGAAATTGGGTATGCGATACCGCAATAATTGGCCTTAAGGGCAAATGGGAGATTGTTGAATATAGGTGCGCTCAAGACAATTATTGTAATTAAATGAGGACCTATACGGAGAGAACAATTTTACTCAAGATGATAGTATACTATCTGGTTTGACTTTATTATTTATGTGTATATGTTTTACTCGATATAACGTGTTGCTAATACATAATGATAAAGCCCGTAAGATCTTTGCTTGACTACCAGGATTATGATAGGGATCATAGTAGTGGGGGCCTACGTAGCCCATAAGCACATCCTTAAATGTCCCTAGTCATGGGAGTATCGAGACTGTGTATCGATATTCCAGAGTAGACAAGTTCATACGTTTCTTAACCTCGACCGGGGCGATGGTTAATCCTATATCCATTGGTGTTTGACACCAAATATTGTATACAGGTGCTTATTAGATGAATGAGTTTCACTGGACGGACTCACCAGAGAACTCCTAAATGGGACTATACCTATCGTCAGATAACAGTTCTCTTGTGACATGAGTACAGGATAGTCTGTAGACATGAGATCGTCATAGTGTCTTGTATGTGTTTCCACTATAATTTATTACTACCTTACCACGTCTTTAAAGAACCGTGCAAATAGGTTTTAGTTGGGTACAGTCCCGAAACACATAGAGGCAATAAGTGATCGAAAGGATTCGTCTCTCCCGGTATAGGGAGTTGATGTCGTACTGTACGTGATTGGCTATAACCATAAGTCCTTGGCCATGACAGACAGGATTTACTGATAAACTTTATCAGTGATTTCTCAGGTGGTTATGAGCTTGACATCAGCATGATTTATTAGGTTTTTAGGAGTCTGACGGCTTCCATCTCCTAGACCCGGTATGCGACACTCTTAGAAGAAGAGACTGGACTGTACATCGACTGTCACTGATAGACTCTGCAAGGTTTGGATGAGCTTGCTCGTTGACCTTTCGGGTAGCCGTTATGTGCAGCTAGTACTGCTGACTTCCTTGTGGGTTAACCCGTGAGATGATTGATCTGAAAGTGTTTCAGATCAATCGGATGTGATCCTAACCTACTGCCAGCGTACTGTCGAGTCTTTAGAGTCTCACACAGAGGTTTTCCAGCACAGGCGAAACGATGTAGGACACGTATAGAGATACGTGCAGGAGTTCAATTAAGCACGTGTATTTGATACCCTTATTTTAATCGAGCATTTAATGATATTAGCCGGTATATATATTGATATAACCGGATTATTAAATTAAATGTTGATTTAATGAATATATATATATATATATATATATGTTAACTAATATCATGCTCACTTTATTATTTTCTTCTCTTTATTTATATTTATATATGATATAAATATTTATATCCACTTTATCACATATGTTGATATATGCAGTTGTGTATATGCGACTCACATAGAATAGGATGAGAACAAAATAATAAAGTAAGCATGATATTATTTAACATATATATATAATCATTAAATCAACATTTGATTTAATAATCCGGTTATATCAATATATATACCGGCTAATATCATTAAACGCCTGATTAAAATACGCGTATCAAATACACGTGCTTAATCGAACTTCTATACATATCCCTATACTTTTCTTACATCGTTTCGCCTGTGTTGGGAAACCTCTGTTGGGGACTATAAAAACTCGATAATACGCTGGCAGTAGGTTATGATCACATCCGATTAATCTGAAACACTTTCAGATCAATCCCCCCGCAGGTTAACCCACAAGCACGTCAGCGGTACTAGCTGCACATAATGACTACCAAGGAATTGATCGAAAGAAGGTCAATGAGCAAGCTCATCCAAACCGTGCAGATTCTATCAGTGACAGTCGTTGTACAGTTCGGTCTCTTTATCTAAGAGTGTCGCATACCGGGTCTAGGAGGTAGAAACCATCAGACTCCTAATAACCCGATAAATCGTGTTGATATCAAGTTCATAACCACCTAAGAAACCACTGATAACACTTATCAGTAAATCTTGTCTGCCTTGGCCAAAGACTTATGGTTATAGTCAATCACACACAGTGCGACATCAACTCCCTATACCGGTAGAGAAGAATCTCTTCGATCGCTCATTGCCTCTATGTGCTTTGGGACTGTACCCAAGTCAAACCTGTTTGCACGGCTCTTTAAAGCTATGGTAGGGTAGTAATCAAGTACAGTGGGAACACACACAAGACACAATGACGATCTCAGATATACAGACTACCTTGTACTCATGTCACATGAGAACTACTATCTGACGATAGGTATAATCATATCTACGAGTTTTCTGGTGAGTCCGTCTAATGAAACCCATTCATTTAATGAGCACATGTATACAATCTTTGGTGTCAAACACCAATGTCTATGGGATGAACTATCACCCCAGTCGGAATCAAGAAACGTATGAATTAGTCCACTCTGGAATATCGATGCTCGGTCTCGATACTCCCATGACTAGGGACATTTAAGGATGTGCTTATGGACTACTCAGGCCCCACTAGTATGATCCCTATCATAATTCTGGTAGTCAAGTAAAGATCCTACGGGCTTTATCATTATGTATTAGAGACACGTGATATCGAGTAAAACGTATACACATAAAATGATAACGACAAACCATATATCATACTATCATCCCGAGTAAGATTGATCTCTCCGTATAGGTCCTCCTTCAATTACAATAATTGCTTTGAGGGAACTTATATCCAACATATATGATACACTTGATTGTTTCTAGATGGATGATTCATTTTCTTTATTTAAGAGATAAAGAAATGAGTCATTAAAAGAGAGAGAAGTGTAGAGAATATCAAAGCCTTCTAGGGTATTCAAAGAGATAAAGATGGCTACTCTCTCTCTCTCTCTCTCTCTCTCTCTCTCGTAATCTAGTTAATTCTCATTCTCTCTGATTCTCTTAATTGATTTTTCCTTTCAGAGAAAAGAAAAGAGAAACACTAATATAATGAGCAAAAATTCTACATCCTCTTCCTCTCTCATTTCTAGCAAACTTGTGAGAGCAAGTTGCTTCATAAGGATTTTCTTGGTGAAGTAGTAGTTTGGGTTGGGCTTATCTCAAGACGGATCATCTTTGACGAGGAGATCTTCTTGCAAGCTCGATTCCGAAGACCGTGGAGCCTAGCTAGAGTTTATGGAGCTAAGAAGGGGTCTTCCGCAAGCGGTCGGACAGGCTACAAAGGTTGTAGCACTTCTAGAACCCTAATTTTAATCTCTTGATGCTCTTTTATGTTGCAAGTTTGAATTTTGTGGTGTTTTATGGGTTTTGGTGGCTTTTTCTTGCTTGAAATTTTTTGTTATGACTTCCGTTTTGTTCGCAAGTGTTGCAATGCAAGCAAAAACCACTAACATGCACTGCAGTCTTCACCGTGTTCTGATCTCCACCTATAGGTTCCTAATCGCTCTCTTGATTTCCATCTAACTCAATGAACTCTTGTACTGCACCATCTTTGGCTTGATTTTCTTCTTTGTACAAATGTTACTTATTACCTTCTTGCATGTGTAATCCCACAGTAGATATCCGAACTCATCTCCACCATACTCGATAAAATCACACTTCCTAGACTTGAATTCAAGCTTCCTCCTTTCTGCCTTATCAATCAAAGAATATGCAATACAACCAAATATTTTTAGGTGCGAGTAATTACTGGTTTACTTGACCAAATTTCTTTCGGAATGCATGTTCCCGCCAAAAAAATTTGGCTCAGAGTTTGCTGTTCCCTTATAAAAATAAAAGGACAGCTCCACGTGTTAAACACGTGTACCCACATGCAAAGCATGTAACTATCACTTCAGATAGGATTAAATCCTTGAGCGCCTCACGTGTTTCCCACGTAAGCGCCAGCGCCAGCCTCTGTTAAGATTAAATTCTATAATGGCGCCTCACGTGGAACACACGTGAGCGCCGGCATGCAAACCATGAGAGTGACTACTTATAAAAGAATTAAATTTTTAGGCGGCGCCCTCGTGCATAACACGTGGACGTCAGCGTCCAAATTAAAGAGGGTAGAATGAAATTCTACATGGGGAATATTTCCCTAAAATCTGGGATATTCTCTGTTAAACAGAGCCGTTGGATCAAAAATCCAATGGTGATAATAAATCATCAAAATGATAGAATTAAATTCTATTAGGGAAAAAATATTTCCCTGATCAAATATTCTCTGTTAAACGGAGAGCCATTGGATCAAATATCCAACGGTGATTTAAAGTCACCAAATGACAGAACTAAATTCTATTTAGGAAATATTTTCTTGATCTTTCTAATATGGAAAGATCTTTCTCTAACAGAGGATTTTGGATTTAAAATCCAATTGTGGTAAAATATCACCAATCAAACCACCTGATAGATATGTGGGAAATATTTCCTTAATCTTTCTCAAAGTAGAAAGATCTTCTTTGTTAAACAGAGTACCCTTGGATCAAAAATCCAACGGTGATTATGAAATCACCCACCGATCATCTGATGAATAAAAATTCTATCTTAGGAAAAGATATTTCCTAATCATGTTAAATAAACAAGAAACTTTTCTGTTAAACAGAGAGCTTTTGGATTAAAAATCCAATGGTGAATAAAATTCACCAACTAAGCCGAGAGATCATTTTGGATTGATTATGAAATTAATCATGATCTCTCAATCAGAGATTTTCTTAATAAGTTGATCTTTTCTCTTCTCCTATAAATAGAAGAGAAAAACAAAAAAAAGAAGAGAGAGAGAAGAGAGACACAGAACTCCCCACAAGTTTTGGCAAAAAAAATATACAGTGAGCTCTTGAGAAAGAAAGAGAATTTAATTCTCAAAAGAAGAAGAAGACTTGCCTCATTGAAACCCTAGGTAAAAAAATACACATAGAGATCATAGTGTCTCTTCTTTGTCTATCTAAGGGTTTAACCGTTCATATAAGAACATAGTTTTTCCTCTGGTTGAGATTTGCAGAAGCAAATCTCCCCACAAGTTGAGAATTCAATTCTCATCGGGGAGATTTCATTCCGCAGATTCAAAACTTAGGGGAAAAGAAGTAGGTCATAAAAGAAAAAGAAATAACAGGAGCATATGGAAGTTTAATTTCTCCAAAAATTAGGGTTTAACCCTATATAAAGAACTTAGTTCTTCAAAAAAATGATGATGATCCAAGATCCTCAAAACCGAAATCTTGATGACCATCAATGACTAAAAATGTCATTAACAGGAGATCGATATCTCTGAGAAAACACAAGAATAGCTTGGTGACTCGTTAGTGCTTAGCACCATTATGAAGCCTCACGTCTTTCCCACGTGAGTGCGTCAAACGAATAAAAAGAACAACCAAAACCGCCTCACGTGTTTCCCCACGTGAGTGCTTAAATAAGGGAAACAAGCAAAAGAAATGCCAAAATTGCCTCACGTGATTCTCACGTGGGGGCCTAAAAAGCAAAGAAAAACTTCTTTGTCAATTAGGCAGCCATCCCAAAAGAAAACAGCCACGCGTTTTGCATGAAGGATCTAATCAAGTGCTTAGCACTTCTGTAAAAGAGGGGCAGCGCCCCATATTTGGGGGTTTCACGTGTTTCACAAGTGAGCGCCATAGAACTCTAGTGATTAGCACTAATCCAGTGCCTACATGAAACGCACGTGAGCACTTTATGTTTCAGTGCTTAGCACCATGGAATAATTATATCTCAGCCCAAATCGGCTAAGTTTCCTGAGGTTAAACCTCTTTGATTTTAAATCAACCAAGCTCATATGGCTCATGGTTTCCCAAACTGATCTTAGTCTTAAAAATGAATAGTGGTCTCCTATTGATGATATCCAAAATTATATGCATCCTATGTCTCCTAAAGTAATCTTAGTCTCAAATACGACTAATGATTTTTAGGTCCACAACAACCCTTTTCCCCTTAAATACGGGATTTAGTTCAAAAGGGTACATCTCTCCACACCTTTGATACATGTCGTTGTAATTCCTCAACGTCTTCATAGAGTTGGCGGGTCCCGATGACCAACAACTTGTTTCGCTGACGCACTTCCAAATTGACGTGCATGCCCCAAATCGGATCGTGCCCCAAATTGGGAATATTCCATATCACCATTGATGATATCCAAAATTATATTCATCCTACATATCCTAAAGTAATCTTAATCTCAAATACGACTAATAATTCTTAGGTCCACAACAACCATTTTTCTCTCAAATACGGGATTTGGTTCAAAAGGGTATATCTCTCCACACCTCTGATACATGTTGTTGTAATTCTTCAACGTCTTCAGAGAGGTGGCTGGTCCCGATGACCAACAACTTCTTTCGCCGATGCACTTCCAAATTGATGTGCATGCCTCAAGTCGGATCGTGCCCCAAATTGGGTGCATTCCATATCTCCATTCTTCACATCTTCATGTAACAAATACACGTGCATGCAAGATAAATAATGGACCGAAATGTCCTTAAACTAATATTCGCCCCAAATACGGCGATAACGGACCGAAATGTTCTTAAACGAACATTCGTTCCCAAAACGGGAATGTTGGACCGAAATGTCCTTAAACTAATATTCTACCCCAAATACGGCAATAAAGGACCAAAACGTTCTTAAACTAACACCTCGCCTCAAACATAGCGATAATGGACCGCGATGTCCTTAAACTAAAATAATTGAGCCGAACGCTCATCCGTTTTGAGCCGATCTTAATTTCAAACCAGATTAACGATCCTTAAATCAACCCAAACCCAAATCTAAAAGTTTACGGATTTGGACTAATCCACGCCCTACGGGCGACGACATAAATTAGTCTCCATATACAATCCACGGGCAACCAAAACCTAAACAAACAAATATACACACGACACGATGTGAACTTCCGGAGTAGGAGAAAGTGGTTATCGCAATGCGGTAGAGTAATTAACTTTAGGGGCTTGTGTCTGCAGGGAAGAGCATCCCCACAATCAAAAACCCCTCACAAATGAGGGGGAATCTGACGAAGTCTGCTACAACGGCCATATTCGTACAAACCTCTGACATACGGTGCCATAAATCAACTTGGTATTTTCGAAGAGGTGGACGGATAAATCTAAATAGCATCTGCGTCCAAATTCAAGCAAGACGATCTATCCCAGTTCATCTAAGTTTTCAGTGGTAAACAGATTCTGGAACGCCCGGTGGGACCTTTTCCTCTTTCCACTCCACACTTCGTGTGTCGTGTTTCGTGAAAAAAATCATGGTTCGCTATGGTTTCCCTTAGATTCGAGGTACTAAGATTTGGTGTCTTGTTCCTATGCAGAAGAAGAAAAATCAATGGCTTCCAATTGCGCAACTTGCAACAGCAACTCCTGCCCCGTCCCAACTGGAGGAGTGACTTATGGGCCCAATGCGTCCTCCATCTTTTCAATGCCGGTAGGGCAAGTAAATCAAGCTACTACCGGATTGTTCTTCGGGACCATGATCCCACCAACGAGTTTCAGTGCCCCAGCACTGCAGGAAGAAGCTCCTAAGAGGTTGGGATTCGATCGACTTGCAACCACAACGACCCCTCTCAACGGGCCATCCAAATCCGACGCCTTAGTCTTCAACAGGCTGAGTCAAAGTTCAGACGTTTCAGTCTTCAACAGGCTGAGCCAGAACCAAAACGGGCTCGCAAAGAGGCTTGCCATACCTAAAGGGACTGCCCCAAAATGAATAGCCCTCCCAGCTCCTCGTGTAGGTGAAGTCATCAAAAGTGCTTCCCATGCCAGAAAATCGGTCTTCGGAAGATTGGTCGTTCCTCCGCAAACCCTACCAAGGATGTCATTCTTCAATAGGCTGACACCAGCAACAGTCTCTTACTAAAGCCAGGGACATGAAGAAGCCGCTTCCAAAACTGAGGCGGTCCCCTCTACAAGACATGCTCGACGTCGTCACTGGCGCCGAGTGAGAAAAGCTGGAGGTAATTCTCCCTTTAGACTTACCCCACCATCTCCAATGGTGGAAGTTGACGCTGCTGTTCCAACCGGGAACAACTTTGATCTGCTTAGCAGTGCGAAAGAACTCTTCAATGGCGATGCTAATGAAATCGCCCATGCCTGCAGAAACCACAGTGCAGGCAAAGACGGAGCAGCCCTATCAACGGCTCTCCTCCCAAATTCACAGGGTCCGGTAGAAAGTCCAGGACTCTGTGATCAACAAAGATTACTCTCGTCGGCCGAAGAAATCGAAGGTTCGGCAAGAGGAAGACCACCCTGAAAGGTCTACCTAGCACCTCATGAAGGGTTTGGAAGCATCACATGAACCAAAGAATGAATTTTTATGGTGTTAAGTAAACTTACAAAGGATCTATCCTAGAAAAATTAGGGTTTCAAATTTTTCATATCATCATATGAAAGGAAAGCTAGGGTTTAGAGAGTACAACCTTTGTAGCTCCCTACGCTAGACTCCTCGGCTACTTGGGGTTTGAAAGAACTCCGCTTGAACGCCTCTCGGTCACCGATGATCCACTCGAAGTCCGTTTTGTCCAAGCTTGCAACTTTATCCGATCAAATGAACGAAATGAAGCTAACACTCTAAACAAGTGGGCTGGACTTGTGTAGAATGATGTTGTGGTTCTCTTTCTCACTTCAAAATCCTAACTTGATGATTATATTGCTCCCTACAAAAATCTAGAGAGCAAAATGGGTGAGGTTGATGAAAATGATGGCTTTTTAGAAGAAGAGAAGAAAAAGCTCTCTCTTGAAAAATGAAAATATAAGTATATATATTTTTCATCTCTCATTTCAAACCATGGTTAATTATATAGATATTATTGCAATGGAGTTAAAAGCATAAAAGGAAAATAAACCATGGGTTAAAAGGTAGGTGAGCATGGTAAAGTGAAGAAGAGTGTAGAAACATTCTATCATTTAACCCTTTTTCTTTTCCTTTTTTGTTTTAATTCAAAAGCAATGAAAATCCATATAATAACCATGGTGTGATTCTTATATTGCCACCATTCTCATTGTATAAGAAACCATGATGAATGTATGTATGTATGTATGTGTATATGTACATCCATATGTGCATGAATAAAAAAGGAATGCATACATGCATACATACATCCGTAGAAACAAGAAAGGATTTCTAGTGAGAATCTAATAGTTAAATGATAAAACAACACTTGATTTATCAATCCGGCCATATCACATACGACCCCTACCAAAAATTAAGCCGCCCAATCAATATACGGTATCATATACGCGCATTTTAATCGGGTCCATGCGCATATCGCATACGCGCACCACAACGTTTCGCCTAGACTAGGAAACTCCATTATGGGACTCTAAGACTCGTCAATACGCCGGCAGTGGGTGATGATCATATCAAGCACCCCCAAGCCACAAGCGGTCAGCTAAACGTAACGGCCACCCGGGTATTGAGCAATCAGAAGAGAACAAGCGAACCTGCTACAACTCCCGTCGAGCCAACCGGCAACACTTCCCGTACAGTCCGGTCTCCTCGTCTGATATGTCGCATATCAAGTCTAGGGGTGGTAAACGTCAGACCCCAATAACTGATAAGTCGTGCCGATGTGAGGCTAATAACGGGTCGAGAAACTACTGGTAACACTTACCAGCAAATCTCTGAAACAGCCTTGGCCAGGGACTTCCCTGTTACGGCCAATCGAGCACAGTACAACATCAACCCCCAATACCGGGAGAGACGAAACCCCTCCTATCGCTCATTGCCTCCATGTGACTCGGGACTGTACCCAAAAACCACCGTTTTGCATGCCCTCATGGACGTGGTAAGGTGGAGATCAAAGCACAGTGGGAATCACACAAGACTCTATGACGATCTCGGGTCTACAGACTAACCTGTACAAGTGTCACCAGAGAACTGCCATCTGACGTGAGGTATAATACCATCTGGGAGTTCTCGGCGAGTCCGTCCAGTGTACCCAGTCTCCACTGAGCACCCGTATACCATCTATGATGTCAAACACCAATGGATATGGGATCATCCATCGCCCATCTCATGGGTCGAGAAGCGTATACGCTAGTCTACACTGGTATATCGATGCCCCGTCTCGATACACCTACGACTAGGGACCTTGAAGGATGTACTTATAGACTACCATGTCCCCAGTAGTATGATCTGCATCATAGTCCAGGTAGTCAAGTACACATCCTAAGGGCTTTACCAACATGTAACCATAACACAGTATAAAGAGACTAGTATACATGTTAAGATAAAGAGTAACCAGATAGCATACTATCATATCGAGCAAGAAAGTCATCTCTATATATGTCCAAGCATCCAATATAATATACATCATCTGTACAATACTGGCCTCTAGGGCATACATACAACTAACAATCTCCCACTTGCACTAGGGCCAGCTGCTGTAGTATCGCATACCGAGCATCCCGAAGAGTCTCTCAAACTGTATCTGGGGAATGACCTTCGTGAGTGGATCCGCTGTGTTGTTCTTCGTGTCAACCCTCCTGACCTCGATCTCCCGGCGATCAACTATCTCCCGGATCAGGTGGTACCGCCTCAGAATATGCCTGGATCGCTGATGGGACCTGGGTTCCTTGGCCAAATCCACTGCTCCATTGTTATCGCAATACAAAGGTATTGGATGCTCAATGGATAGAACCACTCCAAGTTCAGTAATGAACTTCTTGATCCAGACAGCTTCTTTGGCAGCATTGTTGGCAGCGATGTATTCAGCCTCCATCGTCGAGTCTTCCATGGTTTCCTGCTTGGAACTCTTCCAGCTAACCGCCCCTCCGTAAAGGGTAAAGACAAATCCCGACTGCGACTTAGAGTCATCCTTATCACTCTGGAAGCTGGAATCGGTAAAGGACTCCACGTGGAGTTCTCCGTTACCATACACCAAGAGCATCTCTTTAGTCCTTCGTAAGTACTTGAGAATGCTCTTCACAGCTGTCCAGTGACTCTCTCCAGGATCAGCTTGATACCTACTCACTACACTTAGTGAGTATGCTATATCGGGTCTGATACATAGCATTGCATACATGATAGAGCCTACAGCCGAAGCATAGGGTATCCCTTGCATGCGAGCTCTCTCCAAATCAGTCTTGGGAGACATCTCTTTGGAGAGAGTGACTCCAGAGATCGTGGGTAAGTTCCCACGCTTGGATTTTTCCATACTAAACCTCTTTAGTATGGTGTCAATGTACCTGGATTGGGACAATCCCAATATCCGTTTGGATCTATCTCTATAGATCCTAATTCCCAATATGCAGGAGGCATCACAAAGATCTTTCATTGAGAATCTTTATGATAAGAAGAGCTTGACCGATTGCAGCATAGGAATGTCATTTCCTATCAAAAGTATGTCATCCACGTACAATACGAAGAAGACAACCTTACTCTCTGCTACCTTTTTGTAAATACAAGGTTCATCTACGTTTTTGACGAAATCAAACTCTTTGATAACGACGTCAAAGCAGATGTTCCAACTCCGCGATGCTTGCTTCAATCCATAAATGGATTTAAGCAGCTTGCACACCTTCCCGCTGCTCCCACTATCTACGAAGCCCTCTGGCTGAGTCATGTACACGCAGTCTTCTAAATCACCGTTTAGAAAGGCGGTCTTAACATCCATTTGCCAGATTTCGTAATCATGATATGCAGCGATGGCAAGCATGATTCGGATAGATTTAAGCATAGCCACTGGAGAAAAGGTCTCGTCATAGTCCATACCTGGTCTTTGACGAAAACCATTTGCTACAAGTCTAGCTTTGAAAGCCTCCACTTTCCCATCTACACCAAGTTTTTTCTTGAAGATCCACTTGCTCCCAATGGGTTTTACCCCTTCAGGAGCATCTTCCAAAGTCCATACTTTGTTGGTGTACATGGATTCCATCTCGGATCGCATAGCATCCAGCCATTTCACTGAGTCCCCACTCGTGATGGCCTGCTCGAAGCTAGTTGGGTCATCATCCTCCATGATGCAATCCTCGCTCCCTCCGTCCATGAGAAAACCGTAGTATCTCTCAGGTTGGCGAGGAACCCTACTAGATCGGCGGAGAGGCTAAGGTTCGTTGGGAGCTACTGAATCCTCTGGTTCCACTAAATCTTCTGTCGTGGTCTGTAATGCTGGAACCTCTTCCAGTTCTACCTCCTTGCCACTAATCTCTTTTTCAAGAAATTCCTTTTCTAAAAAGGTGGCATGTCGAGAAACGAACACCTTTTGTTCCTCGGTGTGGTAGAAGATATACCCGCGTGAATGTTTAGGATATCCAATAAACTTACACAGAATGGACCTTGCCGCGAGTTTGTCCGGATTCTGCGTTTTTACATATGCCGGACAACCCCATATCTTAACATAGTTAAGACATGGTCTCTTTCCTTTCCATATCTCATATGGAGTGGTTGGCACGGATTTGGTGGGAACTATATTCAATAGGTCTGCAGCTGTTTCCAGTGCATACCCCCAGAAGGAAATAGGTAACTCAGCTGTGCTCATCATAGAGCGCACCATATCTAATAGGGTGTGGTTCCTCCATTCCGATACATCGTTGTGCTGTGGTGTATATGGAAGAGTCAGCTGAGAGAGAATCCCATTCTCTTTTAGGAAGTCCAGGAATTCATTGCTCAAGTATTCACCTCCTCGATCAGATCGAAGGATTTTAATACTTTTTCCGGTTTGGTTTTCGACTTCTTGTTTATATTCTCTAAATTTCTCAAAAGCTTCTGATTTGTGTTTCATCAGGAACACATATCTGAATCTAGAGAGATCGGCAGTGAATGTAATGAAGTACGAAGAACCATCCCTGGCATGTGTAGACATGGGACCGCATACATCACTATGTACTAGTCCCAAGAGTTCGGTATCTCTTTCTCCGTGTCCCGTAAACGGAGTTTTGGTCATCTTGCTTTTGAGACATGACTGGTAAGTGTCATAAGATGATAATTCAAACGGATTCAAATATCCATCTTTATGCAACTTAGCTAGTCGTGTCGCATTGATGTGACCCAGTCTACAATGCCATAAGAAGGATTCGTTCAGTTCTGAATTCTTCCTCTTGTGTGTGTTTTATACATAGAACTGTTGATTGATTTAGAACATAAATGCCATTGCACAACGTGCCTGATCCAACCAACTTTTGGTTACGGAAAATGTTCATAACATTATCCTGTAATACAAAATTATATCCCTCTTTAGTCAACAAAGAAACCGATATAATGTTGCATATCAGGTTCGGCATGTAATAGCATTCGTTCAGAATCAATGTATTACCAGTTGGTAATACAAGGTGATATTCCTCGACAGTCTTAGCTGCAACAATTGCACCATTTCCAACTTTTATGTCTTTATCACCTTCTCCAAGTTCTCTACCTTTTCTAAGTCCATGTAATTGATTACATATATGGGATCTGATCGCACGCTTTTGGCGTGTCGGATGTTCAAAGAATTAAAGTATAACTGCGATCAGGACGGTGTCGCTTTGCAGCTAGCCGGTTGAGCACGGGTCGGTCCACAGGGAGATGGTGGTATCTTACCTTCTTGTCTTAGACGAGTCAATAAAGAATCTGTATGTTTGTTCGGTCTAACCTATGTGTTTATTTGCAAGTATAAAGTTGTTAAGAAAAGATACGAGATTGTAAGCTAAGAAATCCTTACTCAAAACCTTTGAGCCGAGTCTTGACCAATTGAAGCTAGAGCAATCGGCAACAACGTGGATTAGGGGATTTAAGCGCGGTATTCGTGGAATCCGGCTTATTTACCCTTGTCCTTCCGTTCTTGTCTCTTGCTTTCGCCTCCGGCCAAACTGAACGCAACCGGTCGTGGTTAGGAATCACCGTTACCTTGTCAGGGTAGGGTGCCTAACGGAGCGCTTGCGTATGGTTTGGGCGAAGTTCAAATGGAAAATAACGGGAAAAGGAATTGGCAAAGAAATGTTAACTTATAATACCGTATTTCTTCTTAACAATAATAATTACATCATTCACAAAAATGAACAAAAGAGAACAAAAAGAAAAGAACAAAGAAAAGAAAAGATTACAAGAAAGAAAGTGCATGAATTAAATTGCAAGTAATTAAGGACAAGGTAATAAATTGCAAGTAAGAAAAAGCGATAAAAAGAATACGAAACTAGGACTCAAGACAAGCATGTGATCAATAGCCAACCCTTAAACTTGCAAGCTCAATGAAGAGGTTGCAAGATCAAGGGAAGGGTAGAGAACGCATGTGAAATGAAGTGCTAGTCCCGTGAGAAAATACGACCCTTGAGATCAATAACTAACCCTTAACCATTCAAGCTCAATAAAGAGGTTGAATGATCAAGAGAAAGCAAGAATCTCAAGGGGGAGCAAACTAACAAGAAAGATAAAAAACCCTCATCTTCATTAATCTTCCACTCAAAAAGCTCTCACTACAATTTCATGGAGGAAGAATGAAGAAAAAGAAGAAAAGAACAAAACTACACAAAAAAGAGGCTAAAGAAAAGCTCTCTTGATTTGGCTCAGATCTGCTGTATTTATAGGCTGGAGAATGGAAATCTAGGGCATCCACCAAAACATAATTGAAGTACCCAAAATACCCCTGAAATTCGACAGTGAGAGGGCCCCACTTGGCCGCGGAACCGCGGCCAATACCCCCCTTTGGCCGCGGTTCCGCGGCCCTTTAGAGGTGTTGGGCAGTGGGCTTTTCTTGGATGCCCTGGTTTCCTGTTTCCTCGTGTTTGCCAACTTTAAACTGCGCAAAAGTCTTCAGAATATCTCCAGATTTCCAAGTCCAAGATTGCATTATCTTTGTTTACTTTTGACTTTATCTCCCTCGAGCTCCGCGCACCCATTGATTCTTGTGCAGCCCCCTCGTGCTCTGTGCTTGTCCCAGACACGAATGACTACTGTCACATGTCTTGTATCGGGAACCGGTACTCGGCACTGGACGGATATGGATGACCGGAACCCGGCTTTTATCTGCTGTCGACAGATGTTCTGCATTTGGCGTAACTATGGAGATTTTATCCTGATTTGCAATATTTGTACTGGAAACCTGTATTCTGTAAACATGTAACAAACACGGATTAAAAGCACCTACCTATAAACACACGAGCGTAAGAATGGGCGGTATAAAATGCAATATTCTGTGATGAACAAATACCCCCAAACTTAACTTTTGCTCGTCCCGAGCAAAACCAATTATTCATAAAAATAAAATGATAACCGCACTTTCGCAGGGAACGCGATTGCACTGAGCGCGTGCAACAAGCCGTTAAACCTCTAGGTGTCCCTAGTAGGAGGAGTGTTGTCTCCTGAGGGTTTTCAGCGGATACTACCCACAAAATCCGGTCAAGCTAGTTTTTTAAAATAACCAAGATTCAAACCCCTACAGTTTTTTTTTCAGAAAATAACAATTCTATTATCCTAAGTCTAGACTATCGAACCTTTATTTTTCACACCTCGCTTCTTATTTAACTACAGATTTTATATGTCTTTACGTGCAGTGCAAATAGTGTCGTTAAGTTCCCGAAAGGTCGAATAAAGTCATTATGTCACACAATAAAGCCCAGATAACAATTTTAAAAGGATCACATAAGTTTTATAAAGAGTTAAGCTTTTTTCAAGTTTCGTTTTCCAGTAAAGTTTCAACTTCAGAATTTCTATCTTCCCTAACAGGAGACTAGGTCTTATTCTTCACTCCACCTTTTTCTTGTTTTCATTTCATACACACCTCTGTGAACGTGCAATAGTCTTTATCATAGAATAAAACCTTCAGATCTCCGTTAAAATTTTTTTTTTTTTATAAAAGCCTGTCTTTTATCAAGATTATTCTCTCACAAAGAACCGTTAGGAATTTTAACTCGGAGGGAACACTTGCTTGATTTTGTTTTAATCTGGACTTTCTAGGCTTCTTAGCGAACTTTGGGCCAATGCACCCAAACCAGTTG
The DNA here is from genome assembly GCA_030015575.1 of Agapanthus africanus. Taxonomy (NCBI): domain Eukaryota; kingdom Viridiplantae; phylum Streptophyta; class Magnoliopsida; order Asparagales; family Amaryllidaceae; genus Agapanthus; species Agapanthus africanus. Next base: position 127,809,753 of record JASDDO010000022.1, on the reverse strand, counting down.
GTTTTAAGGCATTAGGTGTAGAAACACCCCAGCGGACTTAATTACTCAAGTTATCTAGGTCCAAAAACAAAAGACAGTTTGGCGTGAAAATCATGATGATTCAATACGAACGGAGATATAACCGGTAGTTCAATTATTTTTTGGATAAAAGACGTGTTTAGTGGGTTCGGTGTGTAATCATTCCAATCAAGTTTCAGATGGGTTATTTTTCAGACTTAGTTCCAATTAAGGCATCAATAACATTCCTTCATATTCACTCACTTCATAAACTATTCTTGATATATTACTTATTTCAGAACAAACCTATTTGATTCTCAGAAAATCATTTATCTTATTTAAAAGTTTTTAAACATAAAAGACTTGTCATCTAATTTCCAAGACTCACAACACGTGTAGTGTGATGTAAAGACGTATATCAGCTATAGTTAACTTCAAAGGAGAGTTATCTTTCAGGTTTTCAAAATCCAAACATAGGATTTAGTTATTCCTATCTTTTCAAACAAAAATCGTCGAATGTTGAATCAGAGTTCTTCCACAAGCTAACTTGACAAAAAAGTTTTTATATTTTTAGAAAATTTTCAGATTTTTATGGATTTTATGGATTTAATATGCAGATGCAAAATATACATATGAATGCGAAGGAAGAAAGCTTATCGAGCACACCCCCAAACTTAAACTTGACAGTGCCCTCACTGTCAGGCTATACCAAGAGGGTCAAAATTGCCGGCGCTCCCTAAAAACAAATTATATACAAAACAAAAAAGGAAAACAAAAAATATATACAAAAAAATGTCCCCCCCAAACTTAAGTAAAACAGTGTTTCCACTGTTAAGCGTTGAAATTCAGGATTAGGGGGGAAAGAACAGTATCCATCTATACAAGGCCTTACACAGGCCAAAAGTTAACACCAACCATTCAAAAATTTTATCGTTATAAAGCGACGGTTGGTGAAAGAATGGAGTGTAGAGAAAAGAAATAAGAAACACGCGAGACCGTGTGGGGATAGAAGTGGCGTCCGGTCTCGGTGGAAGAGAAGAATGGCAGATGGGAGAAAGAAGTGGAGTACGAACTTGAGGGTGCAAATGGAGTGAATAGATTAGCACAATTTGTGATGAGCGATGTGTAAACAGCGATTGTGCTAATCTATTAACCCGTCGAGAAATGGGGTCAAATCCCTCAAGGTTCGTGAGAAACCATGGGTACGCCGAACTTGGTAAACCAGACATATGAAATGAGAGTGAGACAGGTTCTTGCAAGGATGGAACGATGGAAAGGATGGAGGGAAGGGGTTGAGGAAGGGTATCGGTTAAGGGTTCTGGAGGGTGTACACAGTCAGTGAAAGGAACAGGATGAATTGGAAAATCCGACTCATCATCTAGAACTGTTTCATCCTCAAAAATATCCTCAAAATTCTCCTCAAAATTTAGCACATCCATGCTCTTCTCTTCAAAGTCCAGACTCATATGGGGTTCGGGAAAAACAGTTAAAGACTCGGGATGATGATTTGAAGAGACAAACTCAGCCAAATCTACTGGTTCATCATCCAAAATGTTCCCAGCGTCAATATCCTTAATCAAGTGAAAGTCAATTTTCTCAGACACCTCAACAAAAGAATGGATATCAATCGATTCAGGTTCTAAAGTGGAGGTGTAGAGATCAGAAGGTTTATGATCGGTTTCACTTGGAAGAGACCCTTCACAATCGGGCAAATCAAACACTACGAAGTCGCACAACTCATTCATCATTCTATCTTCAATTGATAAAGCATTTGGGACACTTGATAGACATTCAAAACCGGAGTTGTGGGATTCAAGTTGAAATGGGTAGGTTTGATTTGGAAGGGTATACAGCTCACTCTCTCCACTCAAATTCACAGCATGTCCTACCGCCTCTTCATACATTGGAAAATTCGGAGCTAGTTCAAAACTAGCTACCGGGTCACTAGGTTGTATGAGGGCGGCCATGGACGCATTCAAATCCATCATCTGTTGGCTTGACGCTACCCTAAAGTCTTCCAATGACTGTTCTAGGCTAGACATAGGTTGTGATGGGGTTTCAGTAAAAGATTCGAAGTTGTTTAGATACTGGAAACCCCCAAATGGCTGTTCCGAAGTAATGTCTAGGGAAGGTGCAAAAGTTGGGTAGGACTGGTAGGAATTGAATGGCTGGACAGGAGTGGGATCAACATTTGGATAAGAAGGTGAATGAAATTGTTGATCCCAAGAATTTGAAGTGGTGAAAGGAGTGAAAGATCGGCTACGAGATTGTTCAATACGTTCTGCAATAGACATAGGTCTTGGAATTGCAATATGACTCGAAGAAGGGGTATCAACGTAAGAAGGGGTGACTGTTTGAAATGGTTGATACGAAGTGAATTGCGGAGTCAAATTGTTTGTCCTAGACGCGTCTATCCGATCTCTCAATGAAATTTTTGGCATGGAGGGGTCGTTCGATGTTCGGCCAAAGCAAGAACCGTAAGAAGTAATGTCCGGTTGTGGGTACCAAAGTTCGGCAAGAGTTTTGCGAGATGGAGTACCCATGATATGAAGAGAGAGAAAGAAATGTAGAGAAAAGGAGGGGAAAAAGAATGTGATTTTTTTTTTAGTTTTTTTTTTTAAATATTAACAAAAGAATGAAGTATACACACAAAAAGAATATGGACAAAAATAATCACGACACAAAAAATACCACACACCTAATCGTTCTAGGGTTAACCTAGGTCAACTAGACCTGCTCCAGAACTTGATTGTCGAAGTAAAACTGTGTCGAGAAACAGGCTCAAGATACACTGATCACGAGGCCAGATAAGTGCAGAGATAAAGGGAGGTTTTCCAACGCTTTCGCGAAGTTCCTTAATTAAATAACCCTTTCTCTTTTGGCGGTTTCCCCGTTAACACTTTCCTAGACACCCCGTAAACAATATACCGTTAAGCAAGGTTCTAAACACAGTTAACTTCTCCTAGTGAGCGCGAAGTCCTTAAGGCTTAAAGTCTAGTTTCTTTTAAATTTTGTGTGGGTAAACGTTATGCTCAAGTTCGTGATTTGTGGGCCACGGAAAAGGTGATGAAATCCTTTACCGTATATTGTGGGGTTCGCTTGCCCTTAAGTCCGTATTAATGTATGCAATGCGCAATTCAAAAAATTCTATAAAGAATCAAACAATCGTTTTTTAGTTTAAGCGCGGCGCTGCAACAAATACGGGTTAGTCAATTTTTAGCGTTTGCTAGCGAACTTGCAAAGAATCCTGCAAAGAATAGTATATTGGAAGCGTCGGATTTGAGAAGAAGGTGTTAGTAAAATACGTACCGTTAAGTTTTGGGTTAGGAAACCCCCGTTGAATCAAATCCGGTAAGCTTGAAAGGTTCTACCCGGATCTTAGGCAGTGTACTTCGTAAATCACCCTTGCCTTGAATGCACACTTTGCTCCCCACAATTGCAGTTTGCAAATACGCAAAAATCTGCACACTTGCCCACAAGAATTATCAAAAAAAACAAAAAGAATTTTTTTTATATATATATATATTTTTTTAATATATACAAAAAGAATATTAACCCGAATGACAAGAAAGAAAATACGCTACCGTCTCCCCGGCAACGGCGCCATTTGATCGCACGCTTTTAGCGTGTCGGATGTTCAAAGAATTAAAGTATAACCGCGATCAGGACGGTGTCGCTTTGCAGCTAGCCGGTTGAGCACGGGTCGGTCCACAGGGAGATGGTGGTATCTTACCTTCTTGTCTTAGACGAGTCAATAAAGAATCTGTATGTTTGTTCGGTCTAACCTATGTGTTTATTTGCAAGTATAAAGTTGTTAAGAAAAGATACGAGATTGTAAGCTAAGAAATCCTTACTCAAAACCTTTGAGCCGAGTCTTGACCAATTGAAGTTAGAGCAATCGGCAACAACGTGGATTAGGGGATTTAAGCGCGGTATTCGTGGAATCCGGCTTATTTACCCTTGTCCTTCAGTTCTTGTCTCTTGCTTTCGCCTCCGGCCAAACCGAACGCAACCGGTCGCGGTTAGGAATCACCGTTACCTTGTCAGGGTAGGGTGCCTAACGGAGCGCTTGCGTATGGTTTGGGCGAAATTCAAATGGAAAATAACGGGAAAAGGAATTGGCAAAGAAATGTTAACTTATAATACCGTATTTCTTCTTAACAATAATAATTACATCATTCACAAAAATGAACAAAAGAGAAAAAAAGAAAAGAACAAAGAAAAGAAAAGATTACAAGAAAGAAAGTGCATGAATTAAATTGCAAGTAATTAAGGACAAGGTAATAAATTGCAAGTAAGAAAAAGCGATAAAAAGAATACGAAACTAGGACTCAAGACAAGCATGTGATCAATAGCCAACCCTTAAACTTGCAAGATCAATGAAGAGGTTGCAAGATCAAGGGAAGGGTAGAGAATGCATGTGAAATGAAGTGCTAGTCCCGTGAGAAAATACGACCCTTGAGATCAATAACTAACCCTTAACCATTCAAGCTCAATGAAGAGGTTGAATGATCAAGAGAAAGCAAGAATCTCAAGGGGGAGCAAATTAACAAGAAAGATAAAAAACCCTCATCTTCATTAATCTTCCACTCAAAAAGCTCTCACTACAATTTCATGGAGGAAGAATGAAGAAGAAGAAGAAAAGAACAAAACTACACAAAAAAGAGGCTAAAGAAAAGCTCTCTTGATTTGGCTCAGATCTGATGTATTTATAGGCTGGAGAATGGAAATCTAGGGCATCCACCAGAACATAATTGAAGTACCCAAAATACCCCTGAAATTCGACAGTGAGAGGGCCCCACTTGGCCGCGGAACCGCGGCCAATACCCCCCTTTGGCCGCGGTTCCGCGGCCCTTTAGAGGTGTTGGGCAGTGGGCTTTTCTTGGATGCCCTGGTTTCCTGTTTCCTCGTGTTTGCCAACTTTAAACTGCGCAAAAGTCTTCAGAAAATCTCCAGATTTCCAAGTCCAAGATTGCATTATCTTTGTTTACTTTTGACTTTATCTCCCTCGAGCTCCGCGCACCCATTGATTCTTGTGCAGCCCCCTCGTGCTCTGTGCTTGTCCCAGACACGAATGACTACTGTCACATGTCTTGTATCGGGAACCGGTACTCGGCACTGGACGGATATGGATGACCGGAACCCGGCTTTTATCTGCTGTCGACAGATGTTCTGCATTTGGCGTAACTGTGGAGATTTTATCCTGATTTGCAATATTTGTACTGGAAACCTGTATTCTGTAAACATGTAACAAACACGGATTAAAAGCACCTACCTATAAACACACGAGCGTAAGAATGGGCGGTATAAAATGCAATATTCTGTGATGAACAGGATCCTGACCCGGTATCTAATACCCAAGACGTAGGGCAAATGGAGAAACAGTTCTCTGTAACGAACACACCCGAAGAAAATGCATTAACATGTACTTTCTTCATTCGGGTGGCATGGGAATCCTGTTATTCCCCTATTTCCTGTTCAGTCCTATAACTTTTATAAGAAAGAACGGAACCAACGTTCCCCAGCACAGTATAACATGCGGGTTCGGTCAATACATCCATATTATTATCTTGATTAAGGCATGACATGGTCGCTACCTGGAGAAAGAGAGAAGAAAACACTTTAGCGTATGCTCTTGCAAGATCAGATTGGTTATTATCTTATCTAATCAGGATGGCTCCCACTGGTTTTTATCAAATCTTCCTTCAAACCTTAAAAGGAAAGACTAGCCGGGATTAATTACACCCTACAACTTCGTCGATCTTTCAGCCAGGCCAGTGTCGGTACTTTGAGGGAGGTTCCCCATGCTTTCGCACGGACCTAATTAAAGTAAACCTCGTTTTCCCAGAAGCGTAACCCCGTTGACACCTTTCTGGACACCTACTTGATCGGCTAATTGTCCTGCGTAAAACTCTCCCGGGAGTAACAATTACTCGCATTGGGTATCAAGATCCAACTATATCATAGAAGGTATGCAATCTCATTGCAAATTTCAACACTTGAAATTCCCGATAATATTTTGCCCCTAGCGTCCCATGACCTTGACGCAGGCCAACAAACCATAGTACGCTAGTCAAGTTCAACCCGTCATTTCTTGATTGAATTAAACCCACCTGTACGACCCTTGACGCAGGCCAATAAATTCGCACGACTACCCTAATCCAATCTGCATCACATGCATTAACAGATAAATACTAGTTAGTTACCGCACACTACGCCTTGACGCAGGCCAACAAACGTAGCACGAATACTAAGTAGGATTTATCTGAAATGATGGAGGGCTACGACAGGTTTTTCTGAAAACCTATTGCGTAATGAACTTGATATCGTTGTAGAATCAAGTGAAGTTTTGAAATGGAGTGATTTTGAGGCTTTTCTAGTTTTGCTAAAGGGGTCACTCCCGGTGAAGGGATTGTCGGCCCTTTCCTCGTCGAATGAGGTGCGGGATATATCATATATATCACTGTGCAAAGCAGAAACTATAGAAGCAATCAAAAACAAACTGAGTGTGTAGCATCTGCCAGTTATTGCTAAAGGGGTCACTCCCGGTGAAGGGATCTCGGCCCTTTCCTCATCGAATAAGGTGCAGGGTATATCATATATACCGCTATGCGAAGCAAAACTGTAGCTACCCCCTTTTTTTTACAATGGCCCTTGAGGGTTCTCTAGGCACGCTATGGGCACAGGAGAACAATCAAGGAAAGGAGAGAGCCTTGTACTATTTGAGTCGAGTTCTCCTGGGGGCAGAAAACAACTACTCCCCCATCGAAAAGCATTCCCTGTCACTGATCTTCGCGATAACGAAGCTCAGACATTACGCCTTGGCATATGAGGTCCATCTCATATCAAAGGTGGATCCTCTCAAATATCTAATGTCAAGGGCCATACTAACAGGAAGGCTTGCTTAATAGTCCATCCTCCTGATGGACTTCTCGATAACGTATTGACCCCTTAAAGCAGTAAAAGGCCAGGCCATTGCCGATTTTCTCGCCGAGCATCCGATACCAGCTGTCTCCCTCTTAAATTGCGAGTTGCCGGATGAACACGCGTTCAACACAATCGAAGGAGAGAAGGAATAAAATGATTCCCGATGGGAACTCTATTTCGATGGAGCATCTTCCATGAAAAGACGAAGGCAAAACACCCCCATAATCAAAGCCGGGGTAGGCCTTATCTTCATGGCTCCACAAGGAGGGATATTGCGTTATGCCCTCTCCTTAATAGAGCCGAGGACTAATAACAAAGCTGAATATGAAGTTTTGATAGCGGGTCTCGAGATCGCTGTCGACATAGGAATCAAAGTCCTCCTCATATATGGAGACTCCCAGCTGATCGTTAGCCAAGTAAATGGCGACTATTAAACGTGTAACCCAGAGCTGATAAAGTATGGCAAAAGAGTGCAACAACTGTTGACACAAATCCCCTCTTACATCCTGGAGAGTATACCGCGTGCAGAAAATAGCAAGGCAGATGCGTTGGCCAAATTGGTTAAGGAACTGGCCGATGAAGACCTCGATGACGTAAAGATCATCATGCAAAGCCGTAGGATCCTTGCGCCAACAGAGATATCTTCGGAAGAACTAATAAAGCCATCCGAAGGAAAAGAAGCGACCGAACAAGCAACCCTTCAAATAAGGGATGAAGAAAAGGTTATCGACTAGAGAGAAGTCTTCATAGACTACTTCAAATCTCGATGAACGCCCGAAAATGCGTTGTCTTGACATCAGCTCATGAAACGAGCTATGTCCTTCGCCTTCGTCAATGGTACTCTATATAAGAGATCGTTCGATTGTCTGTGGGTAAGATTCCTAGGGCCAGAAGAAACGAAGAGAGTCGTCCAAGAAACTCACGACGGACTCTGCAGTTCTCACCAAGCTGGGCCAAAGATGATGCTGAAGATCAAAAGAATGGGTTATTATTGGCCCACAATGATTCAGGACTGCCTCGAATATATGAAGCATGTCACTCATGCCAAATTCACAGGGACTTCATCTACCAGCATCCAAATCCGCTACACCCAACAATAGCTAGCCGGTCGTTCAAAATGTGGGGAACTGATATAATCGGCCCCATTGAACCAGTATCATCCAAAGGACATCGGTTCATACCGGCAACGACTGATTAATTTTCTAAGTGGGCAGAAGCAGTACCACTAAGGGAGGTGAAGCTGGAGAATATCCTCCATTTCTTCAGAACCAATGTCATCTACCGGTTCGGCACTCCGCGACTAATTATCTCGGATAATGGGCCAGCTTATAGAAGTCATAAAATTGGGCGCTTCACACAACAGCATAAAATAGATTGGAGATACTCTTCAGTCTATAATTCTCGGGCCAACAGTTTAGCTGAAGCTTTCAACAAGACCTTGACGAAGATTACAAACAAAACGGTGTCCAAAAACAAGAGAGACTAGCACGAAAGGTTGCATGAAGCTCCTTGGTCGTACGAAAAATGTTCAAAACAATGACGAATAAAACACCATACGCGTTGGTATTCGGCACGGAAGCAGTGCTTTCCCTGGAAATAGAACACCCTTCTCTGCGAGTAGCGGTTCGATACGAGCTGACAGATGAAGAAAATGCTCATCTTCGACTTGAGGAGCTCGATGCCCTCGACGAAACCCGCCTTATAGCACAGTAAAACCTGGAGGCTTATAAGGCAAGGATGACACGGTCATACGAAAGACTGGCTAGGCCGAGAAAATTCCACCAAGGCGAGCTCATGCTAGTCTTCAAAAGACCAATGATCCCCAATCGTGCAAAACGGGGAAAATTCGAGCCGAACTATGAATGCCCATACATCATAAACAAAGTCTACCAAGATGGAGCCTACCTGCTCATGGATATGCATGGCGAAAGACTCTTCCGGCCAATAAACGGACGATTCTTCAAAAAATACTACACCTAACGAGTCATGACCTAGGTCAATGATAGATGACGATGCTCGTGTCCGTTCGCTATCTTCCTGAGTCAAAAACTCTAAAGGTAGTATGCAAAGAAACTCCGTTGCCCCAAATAGCGATAAAGGACCGAGATGTCCTTAAACTAGAAATTCGCCTCAAACATGGCGATAAAGGACCGAGATAGCCTTAAACTAGAAATTCGCCTCAAATATGGCGACAAAGGACCGAGATGTCCTTAAACTGGAAATTCGCCTCAAACATGGAGACAAAGGACCGAGATATTCTTAAACTAGAAATTCGCCTCAAGCACAGCGCAAAGGACCGAGATGCCCTTAAACTAGAAATTCGCCACAAGTGTAATATACGGTCTTCATCTACGCCAATACCCGTATTCAAATAAAATATTTTATCCATTTTACACTTTATATTAATTTCTAATTACTTTTGTTTTCCTATGAACCCAACCCTAAGCCCAAGTCCATATCTAACTCCCGCATTTTTTTCTTTTAAAAAAATGTATTAAGCCCAAGCCCAACAACCCAAATCTTTATTTCAAAAACAACAATTATATTCAAATTATCTACTCTTTCCTCCCTTTTCAAAATTCAAATTTTATATCCTCAATTAAACCCAAAATCTTACCAAATTAAATTTCCATTAATCCTCATAAAAAAAACTCTTTCCCGTTAACTCACTGTTTCTTTCTCTCTTAATTCCTTTAATTATTACCCACGATTATTCCTCTCTCTCTCATCCTTAAATTCATATTCATTATCATTCACATATTCCCTCTCCCTCTATTCTCACCCCTATTCATTCCCCACCATCTCTGTCTCTGTCTCCTTCCTCCAACTCTCTTCCCGAGCTCCCTCACCCACACCCATGCCTGCACACCCGACCCAACCTCCCTCTCCTCACCATTGCCGGCATCACCCTCGCCCCTATCCCCTCTCTCCAAAACCCCGAGACCTAACTTCACCGCCAAGCTCCCTCACCCACACCCACGCCTGCACACCCGACCCAACCTCCCTCTCCTTACCATTGTCCCAACCACCGCCGAGCTCCTCCACCTCGCCTGCCACCACCGATCACCGTGCGACCTCCTCGATGACCCACCACTCCTCCCCACTCCTTCCTCCTTTCACAGCCGCGACACACCCAACCGCGAACGAGCTCCCTGTAAATTCCGGCGACCATCGTCTGCAAGCTCCGGCCATCCACCAGCGCAACCACCAACGTCGAACTCCCCGCTGCACAACATTGAGCCTTCACGCCTCCTTTCTGGAACCGAACACCCCTTGCAGCCGTTGCCATCGCCACCGCCTTGTCGTTTTCTCCGGTGACAGCGTCGCCTCTATCACCGTGGGTATTGCCGCTGTAGCTGTTGCCGCCATCATCGTCTTCAGGCAAATGATCATCACTTGTTTCACATGCTACAAGTTTTCTAATCACATAGTTATATATATACATCGTATTTAACAATCAAGTTAATTAGAAAATCATGGATTTTGGATAAGTCTCACAATCCTCTGCTTATACATTGTTTGACATAGTTTTTAAGTCGAGCTTTTATTCGGCTCTAACCACGTACGAAATATATTGACCGATTAAACGAAACAAAAGCTCTGACTGCCATACATTCAAAATAAGTAGTTGATACTAAACGTTTGTGAAAACCTAGCTGTAAATGGCGGAACTTGTGTTCGTTAAACCCTATTACTATTTACATAGGTGCTGCTGAAATTTGGTTGACAATAAATATTATTTCACCTATAAAATGTTACCCCGAAAACCATTGCAGAATCAGAATTTGTCTGAACACACTAGACCGTTAAATTCACGATAAATCTTTTACAAACCGGATTGGAGCGTTCCATGGCTCGTACTGAAGATAACAAATTAACCTACAGTACTCTATAATTTATTTTAAAATTTGAACCAGTTATGATAGAGAAAACTGGGGAGAATTACGACTCTGGACTGCAGTCTAGAGCAGTAATCCCAGTTCACCCTTGTTTTGAAATCACCGTATAACATTTATCAAATGAGTAAAATGTGTGGAACCCTATATATTTATGTAGGAAACTGAGTTAGCTTTCTTACCCCACTATTTTCATTGGATTCCTTAACCGTATGATATTTTTAACATATTTTATAACGACGACGTGTTTTGCTGAATTCTACAGTGGCAGATTTTACACATTGAACTTAATATGACCATAACTCCATGTTGAAATAGAATATTACTGATCCTCAAATTGCGTTGGAAACATAACTGATAACCCTAAAAATTGTTCAACTATTTGTCGCCTAATTCTGATCCCAACTGGGTGAAATTCGTGTCGCGAATCAGACGTTCAGTTCAGAAACTGAATTTCCAGCCGTGAACACTTAAAATGAAACAGCTGTATCTTGAATACCGGAAACCCGATTGAACTGAAACTAATTTTGATGAATTTCTGACTGAGTGTTCTATTTATCGTATTTGTATCATTTCGTTGAATTCTAAACAGATGAATTTATGCAATTTTTGTAAGTTAATGACATGCATATTGATTCATAACATACTTAGCTTATTGATGGCATATATACATATATCATGCCCCATTTGCCATATACTTAATGTTAGCGCGTGTTAGAGTCAGTGGACATTGCATTATCATGCGTGATTGATTTTGGATTAGGAGTGAAGAGTACACCAATGGAAAGTGAATATTCCTGACAGTGATTGATACAGTGAACAGTGATAAAACCGTGCCATTGGTATACTTGTACACGACTAAATCAAGATCATAAATAGTGTAAACCTGGGGTTAAAGGGGAAATCGAAGTGGAAAGAGAATCGTATTCAGCAGGACCATGTTTTAGAGGATGATCATTCGAGCAGCGATATATATATTAGGTAGGATCTAGCGATCCGGCTGACAGGGTTATGTCCCGGGCATGTGGGCCGTTGTCTCGGGTATGTACGAGACTCCTGTTAAACATGATCCTCCTTCTACTATGCAATTTCAAACATGACCTAGAGACCGATAGAGACACAGATCATATTCTGCATCATATAGTGACATAGTGATTACTCGCATTGTTCTTACACTAGGATTACCTCTTTTACCTGTTTCATCTTATTATAATAATATTGTTATTGTGTCGCTCTGACGACCTGAGTATGCATGCTCAGATCCCGTGGAAGGACCAACGCAAGAGGCAGATCTACCTTTCGAGTTCACGGAGATATAGTCCGGTGTACTTTCTTCCTTTACTGCTTTCCATAAGTGATCGTGAGATTGAACTTGGTTAGTAATTGTTCTTGTTATCTGTAATTTGTGAACAATGGATTTTAATGTAATAAATTAGTGATGTGATTCCTTTACCACTGTGCTTTATTTACTGATTACCATGTAACGCTAGAAGCCGAAGTGTGACTACGGCAGGATGATTCCTTGACCGTAGGAGCATGGCTGGCCTAGTCATCCCCCGTTTTCCGTATTTTAGGAAGCGGGGCGTGACATGGTTTAGTTGGTATCAGAGCCGTGTTTAGTATCAAGGGATAACATTAACTATACTGTATTACGTTATTCTCGTTTCACTGCTCTTGATTTTCATCCTTGAATCTGATCTTATCCTTTTGAATCTTCCAGACATATGACGTCCCCGAACGACCCCTCTTCGGACTCCAGCACTCAGGACCGCATGGAAAGAATACTTAGTGTGCTGACCTCTCTCGCGGAAGCTCAGGAGAGGAAGACAGATTTACTCGCTGAGGGACTCAGGGCGATTACCGCTGCAGGAGGACCCTCCGCACTCATTACCGCCCCTGAGGGCGCTACTCCACCAGCTTATCATGCTGGGGCTGGTACCATATCAGACTTCCGACGGTTACATCCAGCTGCATTCACAGGGCTAGCTGAATCCCTTGAGGCTGGGCAATGGCTGATGAACATGGAGAACTTATTGACAGCCGCCAGGGTTCCAGAGGAAGATAGGGTGGACGTGATAAAGATACAATTGGAAGATGAAGCCCGTACATGGTGGTCGGTAGAAGAAAGAAGGCTAGACGGGCCGATTGAATGGGGCAAATTTAAGGAATGTTTCCTAGATCATTATTTTCCTTCCACAGCCAAGGCAGAAATGGAGGAAAGATTTATTCTTTTGAAGCAGAATGGACGCCCAGTGGACGTTTATGCGGCAGAGTTCAACCGTCTGAGCCATTTTGCTCCATACATGGTCATCTCAGAGGCCACCAGTGCCAGACATTTCCTTCAGGGGCTAGATTTCGAGTTGCAGCAGTTGATTGCATCGCTGGATTTGCAGACTTTCGCACAGGTACTCAACGCGGCGAGAGTTCAGGAGAAATTGATTAACAAGTTCAGGAGACCCCCAGTCGTTCCAGCACGTACCCACGCGCTTTCTCGAGGAGCCATACCGGTTCACAGACCAGGAACGACACAAATGAAGCGCCTGTTCGTACCACAGCATCGCCCCCAGAGACAGGGCGTAGTTTGCGGATATTGCGGTAGAGGTGGGCAAACCCAGAACGACTGTCGCCGTGCCAAAGGACAGTGCTTGATTTGCGGATCCAGACAGCACAGGATTAGCGGTTGCCCTGGGCGAGCAGAGATACAGGGAGGTTCTGGACCGCCACAGCATAGGCCACAGGAGAAGAGGCAACCCTTTACAGGTCGCGGTCAGGGACGGGCTTTCACTTTGACCGCCGAGCAGGCAGAGGCGTCAGGAGACGTTGTTACAGGTACTCTACTCGTACATTCCTTGCCAGCTAGAGTACTATTTGATTCGGGAGCATCGCATTGTTTCTTGTCTGAGCATTTCACTGATACACACTCCATACCACATGAACCACTAACCAAGGGATGGGAAATTCATACGGGTAATGGCATTATAATATCTAGTCGAGAATGTAGATTATGCCCGGTTGTAGTGTGTGGCAGGGAATTCTATGCGAATTTCCTTCTGATTGGAACAGTCTGTTACGACGCAATTCTCGGGATGGATTGGATAAGCACTTTCCATGCAGTTATCGATTGTCGTGCAAGGAAGGTGATCTTCCGCATTCCCAATCACCCGGAGTTTATTTTCGAGGGCGGAAGCAAATCTTTGGAGCCAGCCAAGTACAGAGCCAAGCCTAAGGAGCTGACAGCGATGGAGATTGATAAGAGCCCAGTCCCAGAAATTGTTCGGGACTTTTTGGACGTATTTCCTGAAGATCTACCAAGTCTACCACCTCCTCGAATCTTGGAGTTCTCGATCGATTTGACTCCAGGTACAGCCCCAGTAACCAGAGCCCCATACAGAATAGCACCAGTTGAGTTGGCAGAATTGAAGAAGCAGGTTGAAGAACTATTGGAGAAGGGATTTATTCGGCCAAGCGCTTCACCGTGGGGTGCACCAGTTCTGTTAGTAAAGAAGAAGGATGGATCGCTGCGAATATGTATAGATTATCGGGAGCTGAACAAGGTCACAAGAAAGAACAAGTACCCAATCCCGCGCATTGACGACTTATTCGATCAGCTAAGTGGAGCCAAGGTATTCTCGAAGTTGGACCTCCGTTCTGGATATCATCAAATCAGAGTAGCAGCCGAGGATGTATGCAAAACGGCTTTCAGGACCCGATACGGACATTACGAGTTCCTTGTGATGCCGTTCGGTGTTACCAATGCCCCAGCAATATTCATGGACTTGATGAACAAGGTGTTCGCAAAGTACTTGGACACGTTTGTCGTTGTGTTTATCGACGACATACTTGTCTACTCGAAGACCTAGGAAGAGCATGCTGAGCATTTGCGCACGGTCCTACAAATTCTTCGGGAAGAGAAGTTGTATGCAAAGCTAAGCAAGTGTGAATTCTGGCTCGACAAGGTTTGGTTTTTGGGACATATTGTTTCGAGCGAAGGCATCTCGGTGGACCCGGCAAAGATAGAATCTGTCAGAGATTGGCCAACGCCGAAGTCAGTGGCCGAGATCAGGAGTTTTCTGAGATTGGCAGGTTATTATCGGAGATTCGTCCAAGATTTCTCAAGAATCGCTGAACCATTGACTAGGCTGACACGGAAGGACGTACCGTTTACGTGGACATAGGAGTGCACTCAGGCATTTAACACACTAAAGCAGAAGTTAACCACGGCGCCTATTCTTACAGTACCAGATGATTCCGGAAGTTTGGTGATACACAGTGATGCCTCAGGAAAGAGTTTAGGCTGTGTTCTAATGCAGCACGGCCGAGTGGTTGCTTACACCTCTCGACAACTGAGAAACCACGAGAAGATTTACCCTACGCATGATTTGGAGTTAGCTGCGGTAGTCTTTGCGTTGAAGATTTGGATGCACTATCTATTGGGTGAGAAAGTGGAGGTATACACGGATCATAGAAGTTTGAAGTACGTTTTCACTCAGAAGGAACTAAACATGAGGCAGCGCCGATGGCTAGAACTGATGGCAGATTATGACTTGGACATTCAGTATCACCCGGGTAAGGTGAATGTTGTACCAAATGCGCTCAGTCGCAAGCCAGCGGTCATGATGTTGACCGATCAGAAGAACATTATTGAGGACTTCCAGAGACTCGAGATTGAAGTCGTTACGCCGAACGCACTCAGTCAACTTTGGCAACTACAAGTGCAATCCTCCCTGGTGGATCGCATCAAGATTGCACAAACGGATGATCCCCGATTGCAAAAGTTCAGAGAGCAAGTGGAAGCCGGACTGAGAACGGATTTGATTATACATGAAGATGGCTCTCTGAGATTCGGTAGCAGACTCTGCGTACCCAAGGGAGATGTTCGAGAAGAAGTAATAGCTGAAGCACACAGTTCAGCTTATTCTGTGCATCCAGGAGGTACAAAAATGTATCAGGACCTAAAGCAGCATTTTTGGTGGAACGGGATGAAGCGGGAAATGCGAGGTTCGTATCCAGGTGCTTGGTATGTCAGCAGGTGAAGGCGGGACATCAGAGGACAGCAGGATTGTTACAACCACTGCCGATACCTGAATGGAAGTGGGAGCACATTATTATGGATTTCGTGACGGCCTTACCATGGAGCCCTAGGGGCAATAACGCCATTTGGGTTATCGTCGATCGCCTCATGAAAGCTGCACACTTCCAACCATTCCAAGTGGGACAGACGACAGAATCACTAGCAGAAAGATATATGCAAGAGATTGTACGACTTCACGGTGTTCCAGTCGGCATTGTGTCAGACCGGGACACCAGATTCTTGTCGCACTTTTGGAAGAGCTTACAGGAGAGCTTGGGTACCCGCCTTAAATTCAGCACAGCTTATCACCCACAGACGGATGGACAATCCGAGCGTACGATTCAGACGCTTGTTCATACTATAATATTGCACTATTGTACTCCCCATTTTTATTCGTTTTATAAGTAAACAGGTACTCTTAACGCACGTTTGTTGCATATTACAGGATACAGGCTCTTGGAGCGAATACAGTGAAAAAGACGAAAGTTGATACAGAAAAGGTACTTTTGACCAACAAGTAAGACGGATCCTAGTCAAGCCTAGACAAAGAACAATTCACAATTGTACAAAGGCAATACAAGGTCCAAAATGTCGAAGTGAACAGTTAAAAGATTATTACAAGTTTCACTGAAAGATCTGGAGAAAACACAGAAGCCAAAAAAAGAAAAGAACCATAGAAGTAGAAATCCCAAACACCATAGAAAAGGCCCACAAAAATTGAGCAGAAGATCGTACCAAAGGGCCGCGGAACCGCGGCCCAAGCCAACCAATGCTGCGGTTCCGCGGCTATTAAGAGCCCGTGTCAGTGGATTTTCCTCGTGTCGGTGCGTCGATGCGGGGGTTTGGATTTTCCGTGGGCATATCTGTAAAATCACGTGTGCGAGAATCTGTAACCCTAGTTTCCTTGTTTTCCTATAAATTGTAATCACAGATCTGTAAAACTGATGCCTCTTTTCAATAAACAAATTCAAATCTATTCTGTATTATTGCTTGGAGGGAGCCATCAAATTAGTATGTTAATTTTATTTCTTCGCTTTTAATTATCTTTTAATTGGAATGTCTTTCAATCCCCTGATGATAGAGTAATCTCCTCGCTTGTTAGGATTAGCCTTAGGGAAAGGTTTGAGAGATGAGATCTCTCACCCCTTTCATGCCATTCACACCTAAGAATTAGAACTCCATGCATGCACGCACAACCACTCCCTACGGCACCTTATACATCGTGGTAATGGTGACACCGTAGTATAAAGGACCGGTTGCGCGTGTTTTCCATGGAGGTTAGGGTAATTATCGATAAAGGAAGGGTAAGAATCTAGAGGAAGAAACATCTTCCCAAAAGATTCTAATCCACTTTATTGATAATTACCGTAACATCTAATAGATCAAAAATAAGGCATTGAAAGCGGTGAGGAAACCTTTAATCTCCCAACTTCCCCTAAGCCTAACCCTAGCAAGACTTTAATTTAGATTAATTTAGTTTAGTGATAGATCTAGGTTTTAGATTTAATCAATCCAAACAACAATTGGAATCAACTCGTTAAAACACATTAAGAAAATTACCCATCTCTATGGATCGACCCGTACTCACCGGCTAGCTGCAAAGCGACGCCGTTTCTTATTGCGGTTAACTTATATCTTTGAGACTAATCAAATGGCGCCGTTGCCGGGGATGGCGTAAAATTTCTTTTGTGTGATTTCGGGTTGATATAAATTTTAAAAATTATAAAAATCTGAAAATAAAAAAATTTAAAAAATTTATCAATTTTTATCTGTTTGAAGGGTTTATCTTTTGAATCTTACAGGAACAGCGAAGAATCGAGGATCTGAAAATTTTACAGAGAGCAAATTAGAAAAAATCATATCAGAACAGAAGGGAAAGTTCAAAATAGAGCCGTACAATTTTTACAGAACCCTAATTCTACCAGAATACCGCAGAACCACGGCCTTGACATACCAAAAACCGCGGAACAGCGGCCACTTGGTGAGATCAGTGCGCGAAATTTTCTGGTCTATTTCCTCCTTCTCCCTTCTGAAAATCCCCATATATCTTTTGTGAAAATTTTCTGCAGGATTTCTTTGCGCTAAAAATCTTCTCTCCCCTTCTAAATAACAGATTTTCTTCAGGTTTCTTTGCGCCGGGCTAAAAATTGATTGCAAGTGAATTTTATTGTTTTGCATAATTTAATCGGACTTTAAGGGGCTAATTGACCAAACTCAGATTGGGTGGGGATTTCATCACCTTTCCCAGGACCCCAGAAAACACCTAAAGCATTTGCATTGGCCACGATTAATTAAAAAAAATACTAGACTCAGCACTAAGGACTTCGAGTTCAATAGGAAAAGGACTAGTATAGGCATCGGCCGTTTATCCTAACCTGACCTTGCGGTGTCTAGGCAAGTGTGTCTATGCTAGTGGTTATTAATTAGGCCCACTGTTGTGGTTCATACCCACTTACCTGGCACTTACCTGGCCGCAAGTGTCGGTGAAGAGGCGGTTTGAGGTCCTATTTCTAGCCCTAGTTAGGAGCTCTCTAGCAGACCTAGGTTACCCTAGATCTAGGCCTGATTGTGCATGTGTGGTTGATACATTTGTGTCATAAGTCTCTTTTCAAAAATCTCTTTGCAAACATTCTCACATAAAAAAAAAAAAGAAAAATCTTTTCAAAACTTGCAACTTGTCGCTAAAGAAATCTTGCACCTCGCTTACACCACTTCTTCTTCTCATTCACGTTATCTTACCCCCACATTCTGTTTTTTCTTTTTTTTCTGACTACACTACTCCTTTAGTGTATGTCACTTTGGACTAGGGATACTAACGCCCGATTAGTCCGTGTTTCGTTGGTACTGACCGACGAACCTTTCGACACCGAAGTCGAAATTCCCTCCATTTCCTTACCTCCACCTTCAAATTCTTCTTTTGAAGGTATGTCGGGATTCAACCCCAACGATACCTTACCGACGGGAATGATTCCACCTCCGTTAGGTGCGAATAACCCGAATCTTCCGCCTGTTTTAGCGCCCCCACGAATCGCGCTCCAGGATCTCTTCTACCCCGTCCGCACTTCTTTACATACATGTCTTTCACCCCCACCGGCAAATGGGGACAATTTTGAAATAAAACCACATTTCATCAATATGCTGCCAAAATTTCATGGTTTGGAATCTGAAGATGCATATATCTTTATCAATAAATTCCAAAATGTGTGCGTTATGATGAAAACGACCCAATTAAGTGATGGCGCTATATGGCTAAGGGTCATTCCTTTTACCTTATGTGACCTAGCCGAGAAGTGGCTATACAGCACCGCATCACATTCCATTAGAAATTGGGACGAGTTTGTGAGAGTTTTTCTGAAAAAGTTCTATCCTCATCACAAAACTGGTAGAATCCGTAACGAGATTATACAATTTTCACAGCTTCCTTCCGAACCATTTTGGATGTGCTTCGAGAGATTTAAAGACCTACTTGTTCAATACCCTCATCATGGGATCGAAAGTTGGCAACTTTGCCAAACATTATACGAGGGATTGAACTCGGCAACGAAGCAGTTGCTAGAAACATTATGTCAAGGTCATTTTCTCTCCAAGTCTAGCGACGAAGCGTGGCAGTTTCTTGAGGATCTTAGTGAGCAAACAATTCAGTGGGAGAGTACCAAGACCACATCATCTTCTTCAATTGGTCAATCTAGGGCAGGCATACATCAAGTAGATATGTCGGTTGCTATGAAGGCCGAGATGGCCGTACTTATGAAAAAGCTAGAAGCCATTGAGACCAAAATCTCATTGTCTTCTCCTGCACCTGCTTTACCTCCACGAACTGTTTGTGCTTGTTGTGCGAATCCATCGCATCTAACAGAAGAGTGCCCTTATAATGCATCTACTCAAGGACAGGATCAAGTCAATGCTCCATTTCAGCAACGACAAAGAAACGATCCGTACTATTCGACATACAATCCGGGGTGGAGGAGTCACCCAAATTTCGCTTGGAACCAAAATCAACAAGTCCAAGGAAATAACAATTTTCAAAGACCTCCTCCTCCACAACAACAACAAGCACCTTCACAAACTCAAAACCAGCAACCTTTCCAACAACAACCTTATACAAATCAAACGAACAATTTGGTTCAACCAAATGATGATAAGGTTATCTCGCTCGAAAAAAGTCTAGATGCATTTCTCAAGCAATCTACAGAATCCGCAGCAAGATTTGAAAATTATGTTCAGTCTTTGATGCATAACAATGCCTCACATGATCAAAGTATCAAATCTATTGAGGCACAAATTGCACAATTAACTGCTGCGTTGAGCGAAAGAGAAAAGGGAAAGCTTCCATCTCAACCATTACCAAATCCCGGTCACACACAAAACGCATATCACAATCACAATGTTAATGCGGTGACCACGTTGAGATCCAGAAGAGTGTTGCCGAATAATGTGGGTATTAGTGATGACATCCCCGCAGGTGGTTCTTCTTCTTCTTCTTCTCCATCGTCATCTTCCCCTTCTTCATTTTCTTCACCTTCTTCTCACCTTTTTCTTTAGAGCCTATTCTCCACCCTTCACACGGCTCTACGTCTTCTAACTCGAACGGACCCATTTCTCACAACACGAACACATCTACACGGGATGCCGTTTCTACTCCACATTCTACTCCACATACATTTGACTCAACAAATTTTCAAAATGCTCCATTTCCAAACAGGTTGAGTCCCAATAAACCAACTGCATAAGTGGAGAAGATTGTAGAGTTATTTAAGCAGGTTAGCATAAATATACCTCTCTTGGATGCAATCCAACAAGTCCCTTCATTCGCAAAAATCTTAAAGGGCTTATGCACCTCGAAGAGAAAGGCATCTCAAATACCCAAGAAAGTGCTAGTGGCTAGTGCAGTGAGCAATGCTATTAACCACCATCAAACCTTACCCCAAAAACGAAAGGACCCCGGCTGTCCTACGATTTCAATCACAATTGGGGATAAGAAAATTAATCGAGCACTTTTAGATCTTAGGTCTAGTGTTAACCTGCTTCCCTACTCCGTGTACGAACAATTAGGGCTTGGAGAGTTGAAACCCACTCGTTGTACTCTCCAAATGGCTGATCGATCAATCACCCATCCAAAGGGTGAGCTAGAGGATGTGTTGATCAAAGTTGGGGAGTTTATATTCTCCGTTGATTTTATTGTTATGGATACACAACCTGTTGCTAACCCACGGAACCAAATTCCGGTGATCCTCGGTCGACCATTTCTGGCCACTTCCAATGCTGTAATAAACTGTCGCAATGGCTCCATGACTCTATCCTTTGGGAAGATGTCTAGTGATGTAACGTTTTGAAAATCGTTTCGGTGAAATTTCGGAAAATCGGTAAAATGAGGGGGTTTTCTGTAAAAAGTCAAAATACAAATATCTTATTATAAAAATTAAATATACATATTCTAGCTATGTAATTGCTATTATTTGGTGTTTTTTGAGCCGCTGGTGAAATTTCAAATTTTCTGAAAAAAATATTATTTTATTCTTATTTTAAGCCGTCACTAATACATTTAATTAAGGAAAATTACAAATTGGAATGAGTTGAAACAAATTTTGTGCATCATAAAACATTAAATAAAAATTTATCATGTGGTTTTTGGAACGAAATCATTTGCCAAAACGGTTTGGAAATTATTGAAGAAAAAAGGCTTTTTTTTAGCGTAATTGGATGTTTGGGGTACTGTATTTATCATTTTTCCTCACCCCACACCCGTACCCACACCCACACACCCCCACTTACTCCTCCCCATGGCTGAATTCAGCTCCCACCATAATTTTTCCCCACTTGATTTCAATGAAAAAGAAATGAAAGAAAAAAAAAAGAAAATGGATAAATGAGTTGGGCTTTGACTTTGTGGGTTGACTTGGCTTATTTCCCCACCTCACTCTCTCTCCTCCCCTCCCCATATTATGGCCGAATCCCTCTTCTTACTGCTGCAACAGCAGCCCCCCTCTCATTTCCCCCATTTCCCCTTCTCCTTCAACCTCAAAAACCCTTCAAAAATGCATCAAAAATCCTACAAAATCAAAATCAAGCTCCTACCCATTTTTCCTTAGCCCCTATAGCATGGATCTTGGTGCAAAGATTTCAATTTGGAGGGCTAGATTTCTAGTTGGATCAATGGGTTGTGAGGTATAAAAATCTTGACCCTTTTTGTTAAATTGTCGTTTAATTATGATAGTCTATTTTATTCGAGTGTTAATTTGGTTGTGATTGCTAGTTTAGGAAATTCTAGAAAAGGGTAAAATTTTTATTAGGGTTGTTATCATTAGATTGTGGTCTTAATGAATAGATTAACATGTTTTTGTTATGTAAAACTTAATCTTGTTACATCTTGCTAATTGCTACCTTTAAATTGTCCAAATTGCATAATATTGCAAACTAGGTTTTAATGAAATGCTTATATAATGGAGATTAAAATCTAATTAGGTTTTGCATGGTATTAATAACATTTTAAAGTGTAGTTTAATACTTCATTTCATGCAAATCCAAACTAGTTTGTTGTATGTGCATTTTGCTATAAAATGGTCGAAATTGGTTAATATTGCAAACTAGTTTTTGTAAATATTGTGTTAAATCGAGAATTAAAATATGGTTAGGGTTTCTTCATATCTTAAAAATTACATTGAGTGGTTTAACCATTTAAAATATGCAAAACCAAGTTTAATTGTAAAATTATGAATTTTACATTAAAAAGTGTTAAAATTGATATTTTTGCAAACTAGGATTTTGGAAATTATGCAAATTTATGTGATTAAATTATGGAAATGGTTTTATTGACTTATTTAAGATATATAATAAATATATTGGCCACTACATTCATTTAAACATCGAGTTTTGTACTAAAACGGGTAATTTTGCTTGCTAGTTTTTCGGAAAAACGGCTTTTAGAGTGAATTTGGGGTTTTCGTGAGTTTTAAACTATTTTATATTAAAATTAGTGTTCGTGAATGTGCAAATGAGTATGATTGGATTTTCTCGATGGTTTGACGTTCGTACATCGACATCGAGGGTTGGTTTGACTATTCTTGCATGTGTAGGCGATAGGTTTTGACCTATGCATGATACGCGTGCCGATTTAGTTTTCGTATGCCGTTTCGATTTTGAATTGGGTTTTTATGCGATACGATACGTTGTGATATGTAGGTACCCCATATGGACTTCGAGACGACAAGCAAGCGCGTGGCGACGTCGGCACCGGCTAGCGAGGACCAGGTGAGTAGATTTATATCTACGGGGAGAAGTCGGGTGGATGGCGTATAGCACCCCCGCAGTCCGTAATTAGTACTATGTAGTATATTTTTATGTGTGATAGTTAGTGTGTTATGGTTAGTTAGGGGTAGAAATAACTAGCGTAGATCCTAGTTGCGAACCATAGGATAGATTTGCACCTACACGCATACACTTGTATGTTTCTTATACTTGCACGGTGTTTGATGATATGGGATGACTTTGGAGTTGAGTCGATGATGTGGGCTTTGTGCCGCGAGATCGGTGATTTGATATGATTCGTATAGGGGATACGAAATGTGATTCTTGCGGGTTCGGGATGTGTGTTTACCCCGCATTCATACTTTGAAGATGATATCAGTTGTACTAGACTTAGATCAGTACCCCAGAGTATATGATATGATAAGTGATATCTGAAATGTGATGAGATAGTGTGATATTGAACCGTACCCAGCTTTTGGGATGCCGTACGACGATTTACCGTACGAGCCTATATTGATGATAGATCCGCGCTCATGACTCGAGGATGTCAGATGATATACTGTATCGTACGTGATACTATTGAGGCGGGATCACCGACTTATATATATTTATATATCGACTCAGATGTTAGGCGGTTTCCTTACCTGTAGTTCAGCTTGTTAGTTCGGCCGTATAGTTTAGTGTGGTTGTTAGAGTAGATTAGACTTCTTACCTATTTCAAAAACTAACGAATCGTGGGCATTTTTAAAGACAGCTCAAGGGAATCTACGGACATTTCAAAAACGACGTATCTTTTCATAAAAACACCGTAGCCCTATTTTCAAAACCCCATGATTCGTGTTATTTCAAAAGGCACCGTTCGTAGGACTTATATTAGATTAATGCAGATTAGTTTTGGTTACGTCTAGTTTCAGCTCCCACTTTTTTTGTGGTTCGCTTTGCATCGCATTCTTATATTATGTTTCATACACCATTTTAATATCATGCTGATAGGACACCAGCACCATTACCGATGATGCGTATGTACCACGTACACTTACTTACCGGCTCACACACATCTTCATCGGTAATTGCCATGTCACGTACACCTTAGAAAATATATTATTGCTTGACATAGCCTATTAGCGAATAGTTTAGACATTGTAGTTATTACTTGCTACTTCATGCATACTGTTATTCATTGTTATGCCGCATTCATGGATTCTCATGCATATATTCACTATTTTGCATGCTATTGAGGTTTGGATTTGGATTTCTATGAGATTTTCTGGATTTGGAGGAAAACCGCAAAAACACAAATAAACATATTCTCTCTTTTAAAATAAAAAGTGCGGTTTTCCCATGATGTATGAGTCGTCCACCATGAGTTTGCTGATGGATTTGGAAACCCGATTCGAGGAGACGGATGAACCGTTTCGGGTACATGGTGGACCCGGTGCGGTACCCCGGGGCAAGAGGAATGTGGTGATGACGTTGAGCCTGGCAGGGGAGTACTACCTACCGGTGATTTTACCCGACGCGTCGGATATCCGGAGGATACCGTCGTGGTCTTGAGATGGATGGTAGGGGCCGGTCTGGACTGACGGCGCCCTAGATATTGAGATTGAGACATTGATATTTCGAGACAGTGAGATTCATGTTTTGTGTCGATGCTAGACACTGTTGATACTGATTTCATTATGATACCTCAGTTTTAAAAATACGAAGGAAATCTCACTAATTTATGAAAACAGTTTCTTTATTTACATGTATTCTGTTTCATGCATTCATACCTCATTCATATGATATATTGCTACCTGAGGCACTGACACGGGCACATGAAATTATACTCGGGTTAGATATTACCCTAGACATTGTCATAGGCTGCCTGTTATACTTATATTTGAGGATATATTATGATCATTGACCTAGGTTGCGTTATTTATGCGATTTCTGTGCGTAGATGTTTTTCTATTCACGAGTTGGCAACTCACCCCCGTTGTGCCCCAGTTTCTTGCAGGTTTGCCGTACCGGTTTCATTACGGCTTGCGGGCTCGGTTTCATTCGGGTGATTTGCTAGTAGGTGGGTTTACTTGTATCATACCCCCATTATATACTTTGTATATCATTATTCTGTTGTATCTAGAAGTTCCATCAACCAAACATGTATTCTTTTTGAGATAGAGACCAGTGTTGTTTATTCTTTCGACCTTAGAGTCGCTCGTTATGTTCTGGTGGTTTTGAGTTTTGATCCTCGCCGTTGGCGTTGTATATTATATTGCTTGTGTAGTTGTGACCGTCGTTTGACGAAGAGCTAGCTCCCGCTTGGGGATGCCTTTTTTCTTGATTTCGTATACTATTCATGTTGTATCCCGTTTGGGAGCCAGTATTTACAAAGGAGACTCTGCCGAAATTTTCAGTAAATTTTTTGATGTTTTTAAAAACCGCATAATTCGGCTTATGCTATTGAAATTACTTGCTTAAGTTGGTTTTCCTGCACTCTACTACTTTTCTTGGTTTGGATTTCTGGGTTTTCGGTTTACTTAGAT
This sequence comes from Agapanthus africanus, assembly GCA_030015575.1. Lineage (NCBI taxonomy): Eukaryota > Viridiplantae > Streptophyta > Magnoliopsida > Asparagales > Amaryllidaceae > Agapanthus > Agapanthus africanus. The sequence goes on along the minus strand of JASDDO010000022.1, from coordinate 127,784,089 downwards.
TACTTACGTCTCGAGACGTTCGTAGTTTAAGTGCCGGTCACGTTCCGTACTTTCAGGCCGTGACAAAGTTGGTATCAGAGCGTTAGGTTTTAACCTTCGGAGCGTAGGATGACCCTTGGTTGATGGAATAGGTGACTAAAGTAGAGTGACGTACCGTTGGTATGTTCCGCGGCATATTTACGATACGCTACTCCACTTAAGAAGCCTTAGGATGTACATTTCCTTGTTCAGTATTATATTCCTTCCTGATCTAGCCTCATCGGTACCAGTTTGGTTTTGCTGCTACGGTTACGGGCAGGGAGAGCTACGGCTAGAGTTGCGGTCAGCACAAGCTCGTCACGAATGAGGACTGACCAGGGCGAAATTCCGGCGACACACGATTGCAGAGATGTATCTCTTTACTGTGTTTCCATGCCACGAGTGTTTGGCGGATCGCCTTTATGAGGTTACTCGGAGGCGCTGATCGACACTAGAGAATTGAGCCAATGATAGAGGCCAGCCAGATTTTGATGACCGTTGGTGTGTTGCTTACTCCTGATGATTGAGGCACTGTTCAGCATGCAGACGAGCAAGCCAGTGGTTGTGGCGAACGACGAGATATCGTCCCAGATGTTGGAGCTATTGCAGTACAAGTTGTACTAAGAGATGATTGAAGGTCGCTAGTCACCGAGGATGAATGACTAGGACATGTGGTTCGTTCGCTACCTGATGCGAGGTCATCAGACAGATTGATTCCAGCTAGAGACGACTTCACGCGGAGACGCTGGGAGTCGACAGAGACGATCGATTGTCAGAAACCTACTATTCCAAGTTTAGAGTATTCGGAAAGACATGCAGGCAATTCTATGGTCCCTCTAGAAGAATGAAACCCTAACTCGACTTAATGACCGTATGAAAGCCTTTGAACCTTCGGGTTTGCGGCAGTTCTGCGGCGCCATTAGTGAGGCTTGGGTTTGCCCTTCTACGGCTGGACCACCGATGCTGTGGTATGTACTCGATACTATTAAACTGTGCCCAAGATGTTGAGCTCTTGGGGGATTATGAGGTTTTAACGACTCGATCGGATGGCTCGACTTAATTCGGATGCTAGGTGGTGAGAAGTATTCTTGGGAGACTCCAGATACGAGGATAGCCGTTGGAGCTCAGTCCATGCAGCCGCGACGAGACGAGTCCAAAGCAGACGACATTAGAGAAAAGTGGAGTAAGAGGTTCGTACCAGATCTAGATGAGATGACGTTCCACTCCGCCGACATCAGAGATGCGATGCGCATGACGAGGCAGAGTACTGGATATACCTTCCAGAAGGAGTCGCGATGGGTATGCAGCCATTACAAAGCAAAGATGCAGATATAGGGAAGGACAATGACTTCCGGACAGTTGGCAGAAGGTGAGACATAGAAGAGACCGTGAGCAGGATTCCTTTCAGGACACTGCTGCAATGATACTTGCACCCAGGATCAGATGTGTCACGTACATTCAGAGAGCCAGAGGCCGACGCCAGTGATATGCTGCCTCACGAGTGGTCGCGATGATTGACCAAGAGATGACCAGAGAAGTGCCAGAACGGAATCGTCCCCGTTAGCATACCTGACAGGGCCGATGAGCCGATGGACCGAAAGATTGGTAATTCACAGTGAAAACTTTGACCAGGAGTGGTCATGGTTACGCACCCCAGCAGGACAGAGTTCATGATCATCGATGAGACGTCCCACTAGTGACCGCGACAGTTGGCCGAGATTCTTAGAGGATGCGCTGGAGCGGTACTATTCCGCCATTATTGATTACGATGTTTTGGGTGATTTATTCGTATGATTTGATTTTGATGATTGAGGATTTACGATCGTTGCATAGTGTTGCACTTGATATCGTTTTCGTTCTTTAGTTTCACATGTTTGTGATTTTACGGTTTTAGACATTTGAGTTGATTTTGTGCATATGCACGCACACGATTTCGTTCCTGCACTCTGTATAGTTTATATATGCTTGCAGTGCAGTGATACGCCTTTTGTGCATTTAGATGCACTGGACTTTGATTTCGATTGTGATACTCGATATTTGTTTTGTGCACCTTGTGCACCTGAGTGATTTTGCGCACGTTCGGCGCTTGATATTGGATTTCATGATTTCGTGCACGATGGATGCACCTGATTTAGATTTTCGCGCATGTTGAGCGCATGTCTTGAGATGCGATTTTGGTGCACACGAGATGCACTAAATCGAGATTTTTCGTGCATGTCAGATGCACCTGATTTTGCTGTCAGGCACACCCGTTGCCTACGACTGATGTTTCGTGCACACCCGATGCACTTAGATGTTGTTGCTGTGCGCATGTATGGCACATTCATGGATTTTGATATCCGTGCGCACCAGACGCACGTAGCATTCATGTGCATATTTTGGGATTTATTTCGTATAGAGCAGTACGTTTTTATGATATTGCTATGTGTTTTCGTACTGGGCAGGACTAGTCAGAGGACAGTACCTGAATACATTTTGCATGCATTGATAGTTATTGAAGGGATTTCCAAAAAGCGAGCTATAGCCTCAGTATTTACCTACGTGTCTGATATGACACGAAATGTTTAAAACAAGGAGACCCTTCTAAATTGTTTCCAAAACGGCGGAACGTACATTTCAAACAAAAGTATATATGTATATAGTTATTTTCTTATGGTAGACGTCCGCCACTGTGCAGTATTATACGCGTTGCACAGCGACTTAAAGAGATTTGGCATGCATTTCCTTCAGATGCTTACAGATATAGATTCGATATTTACATGTATAGTTTCGAGTGATATCATATTGGTTTTGATTTGGATTTGGCATTGATGTCTTCTCCATGACTCCGATGATTGTGGGATGCTTGACGGAGTTTTGATTTGAGTTATATGCTCATTTTTCAAGCGCATGCGCTGCGCTACGATTTGTCTCATGTATTTACAATTTCGGTGCCCCGACGACTTGATGGTTTTTCTTAAATGTTTTAGTATTTGGGGGAGTTTGAATTTAAATTCGGGGACCGAATTTCTTTAAGGGGGGAAGATTGTAACGTTTTGAAAATCGTTTCGGTGAAATTTCGGAAAATCGGTAAAATGAGGGGGTTTTCTGTAAAAAGTCAAAATACAAATATCTTATTATAAAAATTAAATATACATATTCTAGCTATGTAATTGCTATTATTTGGTGTTTTTTGAGCCGCTGGTGAAATTTCAAATTTTCTGAAAAAAATATTATTTTATTCTTATTTTAAGCCGTCACTAATACATTTAATTAAGGAAAATTACAAATTGGAATGAGTTGAAACAAATTTTGTGCATCATAAAACATTAAATAAAAATTTATCATGTGGTTTTTGGAACGAAATCATTTGCCAAAACGGTTTGGAAATTATTGAAGAAAAAAGGCTTTTTTTTAGCGTAATTGGATGTTTGGGGTACTGTATTTATCATTTTTCCTCACCCCACACCCGTACCCACACCCACACACCCCCACTTACTCCTCCCCATGGCTGAATTCAGCTCCCACCATAATTTTTCCCCACTTGATTTCAATGGAAAAGAAATGAAAGAAAAAAAAAAGAAAATGGATAAATGAGTTGGGCTTTGACTTTGTGGGTTGACTTGGCTTATTTCCCCACCTCACTCTCTCTCCTCCCCTCCCCATATTATGGCCGAATCCCTCTTCTTACTGCTGCAACAGCAGCCCCCCTCTCATTTCCCCCATTTCCCCTTCTCCTTCAACCTCAAAAACCCTTCAAAAATGCATCAAAAATCCTACAAAATCAAAATCAAGCTCCTACCCATTTTTCCTTAGCCCCTATAGCATGGATCTTGGTGCAAAGATTTCAATTTGGAGGGCTAGATTTCTAGTTGGATCAATGGGTTGTGAGGTATAAAAATCTTGACCCTTTTTGTTAAATTGTCGTTTAATTATGATAATCTATTTTATTCGAGTGTTAATTTGGTTGTGATTGCTAGTTTAGGAAATTCTAGAAAAGGGTAAAATTTTTATTAGGGTTGTTATCATTAGATTGTGGTCTTAATGAATAGATTAACATGTTTTTGTTATGTAAAACTTAATCTTGTTACATCTTGCTAATTGCTACCTTTAAATTGTCCAAATTGCATAATATTGCAAACTAGGTTTTAATGAAATGCTTATATAATGGAGATTAAAATCTAATTAGGTTTTGCATGGTATTAATAACATTTTAAAGTGTAGTTTAATACTTCATTTCATGCAAATCCAAACTAGTTTGTTGTATGTGCATTTTGCTATAAAATGGTCGAAATTGGTTAATATTGCAAACTAGTTTTTGTAAATATTGTGTTAAATCGAGAATTAAAATATGGTTAGGGTTTCTTCATATCTTAAAAATTACATTGAGTGGTTTAACCATTTAAAATATGCAAAACCAAGTTTAATTGTAAAATTATGAATTTTACATTAAAAAGTGTTAAAATTGATATTTTTGCAAACTAGGATTTTGGAAATTATGCAAATTTATGTGATTAAATTATGGAAATGGTTTTATTGACTTATTTAAGATATATAATAAATATATTGGCCACTACATTCATTTAAACATCGAGTTTTGTACTAAAACGGGTAATTTTGCTTGCTAGTTTTTCGGAAAAACGGCTTTTAGAGTGAATTTGGGGTTTTCGTGAGTTTTAAACTATTTTATATTAAAATTAGTGTTCGTGAATGTGCAAATGAGTATGATTGGATTTTCTCGATGGTTTGACGTTCGTACATCGACATCGAGGGTTGGTTTGACTATTCTTGCATGTGTAGGCGATAGGTTTTGACCTATGCATGATACGCGTGCCGATTTAGTTTTCGTATGCCGTTTCGATTTTGAATTGGGTTTTTATGCGATACGATACGTTGTGATATGTAGGTACCCCATATGGACTTCGAGACGACAAGTAAGCGCGTGGCGACGTCGGCACCGGCTAGCGAGGACCAGGTGAGTAGATTTATATCTACGGGGAGAAGTCGGGTGGATGGCGTATAGCACCCCCGCAGTCCGTAATTAGTACTATGTAGTATATTTTTATGTGTGATAGTTAGTGTGTTATGGTTAGTTAGGGGTAGAAATAACTAGCGTAGATCCTAGTTGCGAACCATAGGATAGATTTGCACCTACACGCATACACTTGTATGTTTCTTATACTTGCACGGTGTTTGATGATATGGGATGACTTTGGAGTTGAGTCGATGATGTGGGCTTTGTGCCGCGAGATCGGTGATTTGATATGATTCGTATAGGGGATACGAAATGTGATTCTTGCGGGTTCGGGATGTGTGTTTACCCCGCATTCATACTTTGAAGATGATATCAGTTGTACTAGACTTAGATCAGTACCCCAGAGTATATGATATGATAAGTGATATCTGAAATGTGATGAGATAGTGTGATATTGAACCGTACCCAGCTTTTGGGATGCCGTACGACGATTTACCGTACGAGCCTATATTGATGATAGATCCGCGCTCATGACTCGAGGATGTCAGATGATATACTGTATCGTACGTGATACTATTGAGGCGGGATCACCGACTTATATATATTTATATATCGACTCAGATGTTAGGCGGTTTCCTTACCTGTAGTTCAGCTTGTTAGTTCGGCCGTATAGTTTAGTGTGGTTGTTAGAGTAGATTAGACTTCTTACCTATTTCAAAAACTAACGAATCGTGGGCATTTTTAAAGACAGCTCAAGGGAATCTACGGACATTTCAAAAACGACGTATCTTTTCATAAAAACACCGTAGCCCTATTTTCAAAACCCCATGATTCGTGTTATTTCAAAAGGCACCGTTCGTAGGACTTATATTAGATTAATGCAGATTAGTTTTGGTTACGTCTAGTTTCAGCTCCCACTTTTTTTGTGGTTCGCTTTGCATCGCATTCTTATATTATGTTTCATACACCATTTTAATATCATGCTGATAGGACACCAGCACCATTACCGATGATGCGTATGTACCACGTACACTTACTTACCGGCTCACACACATCTTCATCGGTAATTGCCATGTCACGTACACCTTAGAAAATATATTATTGCTTGACATAGCCTATTAGCGAATAGTTTAGACATTGTAGTTATTACTTGCTACTTCATGCATACTGTTATTCATTGTTATGCCGCATTCATGGATTCTCATGCATATATTCACTATTTTGCATGCTATTGAGGTTTGGATTTGGATTTCTATGAGATTTTCTGGATTTGGAGGAAAACCGCAAAAACACAAATAAACATATTCTCTCTTTTAAAATAAAAAGTGCGGTTTTCCCATGATGTATGAGTCGTCCACCATGAGTTTGCTGATGGATTTGGAAACCCGATTCGAGGAGACGGATGAACCGTTTCGGGTACATGGTGGACCCGGTGCGGTACCCCGGGGCAAGAGGAATGTGGTGATGACGTTGAGCCTGGCAGGGGAGTACTACCTACCGGTGATTTTACCCGACGCGTCGGATATCCGGAGGATACCGTCGTGGTCTTGAGATGGATGGTAGGGGCCGGTCTGGACTGACGGCGCCCTAGATATTGAGATTGAGACATTGATATTTCGAGACAGTGAGATTCATGTTTTGTGTCGATGCTAGACACTGTTGATACTGATTTCATTATGATACCTCAGTTTTAAAAATACGAAGGAAATCTCACTAATTTATGAAAACAGTTTCTTTATTTACATGTATTCTGTTTCATGCATTCATACCTCATTCATATGATATATTGCTACCTGAGGCACTGACACGGGCACATGAAATTATACTCGGGTTAGATATTACCCTAGACATTGTCATAGGCTGCCTGTTATACTTATATTTGAGGATATATTATGATCATTGACCTAGGTTGCGTTATTTATGCGATTTCTGTGCGTAGATGTTTTTCTATTCACGAGTTGGCAACTCACCCCCGTTGTGCCCCAGTTTCTTGCAGGTTTGCCGTACCGGTTTCATTACGGCTTGCGGGCTCGGTTTCATTCGGGTGATTTGCTAGTAGGTGGGTTTACTTGTATCATACCCCCATTATATACTTTGTATATCATTATTCTGTTGTATCTAGAAGTTCCATCAACCAAACATGTATTCTTTTTGAGATAGAGACCAGTGTTGTTTATTCTTTCGACCTTAGAGTCGCTCGTTATGTTCTGGTGGTTTTGAGTTTTGATCCTCGCCGTTGGCGTTGTATATTATATTGCTTGTGTAGTTGTGACCGTCGTTTGACGAAGAGCTAGCTCCCGCTTGGGGATGCCTTTTTTCTTGATTTCGTATACTATTCATGTTGTATCCCGTTTGGGAGCCAGTATTTACAAAGGAGACTCTGCCGAAATTTTCAGTAAATTTTTTGATGTTTTTAAAAACCGCATAATTCGGCTTATGCTATTGAAATTACTTGCTTAAGTTGGTTTTCCTGCACTCTACTACTTTTCTTGGTTTGGATTTCTGGGTTTTCGGTTTACTTAGATTACTTACGTCTCGAGACGTTCGTAGTTTAAGTGCCGGTCACGTTCCGTACTTTCAGGCCGTGACAAGTGAGTTCAATATTTATAAGATGGGAAGTCTGCCCCCCGTGCCCAAAACTAGTACACGAGAAGTTTGCTCTGTTCACGAAATCACGCAGGAGGACTGCGAGCTTGAAAGATTCTTGTTTGATGAAAACATTTTTGATGCCACTAGTGCGTCCCTCCTTGAGCCTACCACCGTTGACACAACCGATATGAATTATGAATGTTTCACTTTTTTGGATGATGACGACTCACAGCCCGAATATGAGTCTTTTGAATTTATGGATGAGTTCGTTGAACCATCTGAATCGGTTGTTTGCAGTGATTTCGAACCTGTATTGGAGTCATTTGAGTTCAAGGTAGGTTCCGCAATGATTCTTTCACCTCGGAAACTCGAACTCGTGTCCTTACCGCCTCGCCTTAAATATGCTTACATAGATGAGAATGAGACCTTTCCCATTATCATATCGGCTTCTCTAGCCCTTGAGCAAGAGAACGCCCTTTTGATGGTCTTACAAGATAGGCGGCAAGTTTTCGGTTGGACTATGGCGGACATCGAGGAGATCGGTTCCCTTATAATTGAATATCATATGAAATTGATGGATGATGCCACGTCAATAGAGGACCCACAGGAACATTTTGGGGGTATTGTGGTTAGTCAACCTCCTCCTTTAGAAGTTGAACCATCCCCATTTCTTTTAAGAAGCTACGAGAATGCCAACATTCCACTGATTGCTGATCATTCGCATTCTCGTTTTGATTCATCACCACCTCATGTCTTTTCACCTCCATACCACCACTTCTATCTTCCCCAATTCTTTATGGATCGCTACGACTTATTCTTCCACCAACCAATACTCTTTACTGATAAATTTTTCAACTGGTTGGTGTTGACGTTTGGGTTATGCAAAGTTTGGCAGTAATGTCTAACATTGTTTAAATGAAGTTTGGGGGGGCCTTTCTGTATATATTTGTTTTTCTTAAAAATAAAAAAAATTTAATAAATAAACGGGGGAGTGCCGACATTTTGACCCTCTTGGTTTAGTATGACGGTGAGGACACTGTCAAGTTCAAGTTTGGGGGTATGCTCGGTACGTCTTCTTCCTTCGCATTCATTTGTACATATTTTTGCATTTACATACTTATTTGAAAACCCATAAAAAATTGAAAAATTTCAAAAATTATAAAAAATATTGTATTCAATTTTGGCCATACTTAATTTGAGTTTGACAGATATGTTAACTAGCTTGGAACAACTAGATCTTAGACTTAGTAAATTAAAAACCCTAAAGATAACCTTCCTCAAAGTTTAACGGTAGAAAGTATATGCCTTGTAGTCTATTTAGAAATAGGCAAATTTTGGGTTCACTTCTTGGGTTAAGTCAAAATGAGGGAAAAGTATTGATGTTCTCATTAGAGTATAAGTTTGAAAAATAGTTCCTAGCTTAAGTCTAGATTCTGAAAATGTATACCCTACAATTTGCGCAATCACACACCTTGAAACTTGGAATAATAGAAGAGACCTTGAAATGCTCTTGTCTAAAGTCCTTGGTACAATGTAAATCAAAGAAAAAAAAGTGAATAAAAAAAATGGACACTGGATTTTGTAATTACTTAAGGCTGCAAAAATAGAAAAATATTTAGCGAGGGTGCTTCATCACCTAGTGCCTTAGACCAACTGGTTTGGGAGTCACTGCTAAAACCTTGGGTATCGCAAAACTAGGAAGTACGCTTTAAAGTGCTAACGCATCTTGTAATCGGTCGTTGGTACCTCAAGAAGTATTAACGGTCGCATGAAGGCTGTGTAAGCAAATTTCATTTAAAAAATTCACTAATTAATAAGTGCTTTGGACAATGGACGAGAGTACGATTGCTTGATTTGAATTTCCAAGTGTAGGGGTGATATATACACACACGTGGGGATATGTGATTAGAGTTTAGATAAGAGAAAGGAATGAAAGATAGAACTTGTATCTTTAATAGAGTTGATAGAAATTCCTAAGTGAAGATGAAACCCTAGAAGGAAGACTTAAGAGATGTCGAAAGCTGAGTAGGTCTACATAACATATATAATCTTAAGTTAAATAATGAGAAAATGTAAAGAATATGGGTGGATAATTTGCGAGTCAAAAGATAATAGAATTCCTTGTTAGAAAACCTAAGTGGAGAACAAAAGTCAATGGGCCAAATTGATAGGATTTTGTGGGTAGTATCCGCTGAAAACCCTCAGGAGACAACACTCCTCCTACTAGGGACACCTAAGGGTTTAACGGCTTGTTGCACGTGCTCAGTGCAATCGCGTTTACCTGCGAAAGTGCGGTTAGGATTTTAGTGAATAAAAATAAGTTTGCTCGAGGATGAGCAAAAGATAAGTTTGGGGGTATTTGTTCATACTATAATATTGCATTATTGTACTCCCCATTTTTATTCGTTTTATAAGTAAACAGGTACTCTTGACGCACGTTTGTTGCATATTACAGGATACAGGCTCTTGGAGCGAATACAGTGAAAAAGACGAAAGTTGATATAGAAAAGGTACTTTTGACCAACTAGTAAGACGGATCCTAGTCAAGCCTAGACGAAGAACAATTCACAATTGTACAAAGGCAATGCAAGGTCCTAAATGTCGAAGTGAACGGATAAAAGATCATTACAAGTTTCACTGAAAGATCTGGAGAAAACACAGAAGCCAAAAGAAGAAAAGAACCATAGAAGTAGAAATCCCAAACACCATAGAAAAGGCCCAAAAAAATTGAGCAGAATATCTTACCAAAGGGCCGCGGAACCACGGCCCAAGCCAACCAATACCGCGGTTCCGCGGCCATTAAGAGCCCGTGTCGGTGGATTTTCCTCGTGTCGGTGCGTCGATGCGGGGGTTTGGATTTTCCGTGGGCATATCTGTAAAATCACGTGTGCGAGAATCTGTAACCCTAGTTTCCTTATTTTCCTATAAATTGTAATCACAGATTTGTAAAACTGATGCCTCTTTTCAATAAACAAATTCAGATCTGTTCTGTATTATTGCTTGGAGGGAGCCATCAAATTAGTAAGTTAATTTTATTTCTTCGCTTTTAATTCTCTTTTAATTAGAATGTCTTTCAATCCCCTAATGAGCGAGTAATCTCCTCGCTTGTTAGGATTAGCCTTAGGAAAAGGTTTGAGAGATGAGATCTCTCACCCCTTTCATGCCATTCACACCTAAGAATTAGAACTCCATGCATACACGCACAACCACTCCCTACGGCACCTTATCCATCGAGGTAATGGTGACACCGTAGTATAAAGTACCGGTTGCGCGTGTTTTCCATGGAGGTTAGGGTAATTATCGATAAAGGAAGGGTAAGAATCTAGAGGAAGAAACATCTTCCCAAAAGATTCTAATCCACTTTATTGATAATTGCCGTAACATCTAATAGATCAAAAATAAGGCATTGAAAGCGGTGAGGAAATATTTAATCTCCCAACTTCCCCTAAGCCTAACCCTAGCAAGACTTTAATTTAGATTAATTTAGTTTAGTGATAGATCTAGGTTTTAGATTTAATCAATCCAAACAACAATTGGAATCAACTCGTTAAAACACATTAAGAAAATTACCCATCTCTGTGGATCGACCCGTACTCACCGGCTAGCTGCAAAGCGACGCCGTTTCTGATTGCGATTAACTTATATCTTTGAGACTAATCAATGCTCGAGGATATGTTGAGAGCCTGTATGTTGGACTTTTAGGGTTCCTGGGAGGACCATCTGCATCTAGTCGAGTTCTCGTACAACAATAGTTATCAGGATAGTATTCAGATGGCTCCTTTTGAAGCACTTTACGGGCGGAATTGTCGATCCCCGGTATGTTGGGATGATGTGGGAGAACAAAGATTACTGGGCCCCGAACTCATTGTTCTGACAGTCGACAAGGTCCAAATGATCAGGCAGCGTATTAAGACAGCTCAGGATCGACAAAAGAGTTGGGCAGATACCAGCAGGAGGGCACTAGAATTCGAAGTCGGAGATCATGTGTTCTTGAAGATTTCCCCTACTCATGGAGTTATCAGGTTCGGAGGTCGGGGAAAGCTCAGTCCCCGTTTTATGCAAATCAGAGTAGCAGCCGAGGATGTATGCAAAACGGCTTTCAGGACCCGATACGGACATTATGAGTTCCTTGTGATGCCGTTCGGTATTACCAATGCCCCTGCAATATTCATGGACTTGATGAACAAGGTGTTCGCAAAGTACTTGGACACGTTTGTCGTTGTGTTTATCAACGACATACTTGTCTACTCGAAGACCCGGGAAGAGCATGCTGAGCATTTGCGCATGGCCCTACAAATTCTTCGGGAAGAGAAGTTGTATGCAAAGCTAAGCAAGTGTGAATTCTGGCTCGACAAGGTTCAGCTTTTGGGACATATTGTTTCGGGCGAAGGCATCTCGGTGGACCCGGCAAAGATAGAATCTGTCAGAGATTGGCCAACGCCGAAGTCAGTGGCCGAGATCAGGAGTTTTCTGGGATTGGCAGGTTATTATCAGAGATTCGTCCAAGATTTCTCAAGAATCGCTGAACCATTGACTAGGCTGACATGGAAGGACGTACCGTTTACGTGGACAGAGGAGTGCACTCAGGCATTTGACACACTAAAGCAGAAGTTAACCACGGCGCCTATTCTTACAGTAACAGATGATTCTGGTGGTTTAGAGATACACAGTGATGCCTCAGGGAAGGGTTTAGGCTGTGTTCTAATGCAGCACGGCCGAGTGGTTGCTTACGCCTCTCGACAACTGAGAAACCACGAGAAGAACTACCCTACGCATGACTTGGAGTTAGCTGCGGTAGTCTTTGCGTTGAAGATTTGGAGGCACTATCTATTGGGTAAGAAAGTGGAGGTATACACGGATCATAAAAGTTTGAAGTACGTTTTCACTCAGAAGGAACTAAACATGAGGCAGCGCCGATGGCTAGAACTAATGGCAGATTATGACTTGGACATTCAGTATCACCCGGGTAAAGTGAATATTGTACCAGATGCACTTAGTCGCAAGCCAGCGGTCATGATGTTGACCGATCAGAGGAACATTATTGAGGACTTCCAGAGACTCGAGATTGAAGTCGTTACGCCGAACGCACTCAGTCAACTTTGGCAACTACAAGTGCAATCCTCCCCGGTGGATCGCATCAAGATTGCACAAACGGATGATCCCCGATTGCAAAAGTTCAGAAAGCAAGTGGAAGCCGGACTGAGAACGGATTTGATTATACATGAAGATGGCTCTCTGAGATTCGGTAGCAGACTCTGCGTACCCAAGGGAGATGTTCAAGAAGAAGTACTAGCTGAAGCACACAGTTCAGCTTATTCTGTGCATCCAGGAGGTACAAAAATGTATCAGGACCTAAAGCAGCATTTTTGGTGGAATGGGATGAAGCGGGAAATTGCGAGGTTCGTATCCAGGTGCTTGGTATGTCAGCAAGTGAAGGCGGGACATCAGAGGACAGCAGGATTGTTACAACCACTGCCGATACCTGAATGGAAGTGGGAGCACATTACTATGGATTTCGTGACGGCCTTACCACGGAGCCCTAGGGGCAATAACGCCATTTGGGTTATCGTCGATCGCCTCACGAAAGCTGCACACTTCCTACCATTCCGAGAGGGACAGTCGACAGAATCACTGGCAGAAAAATATATGCAAGAGATTGTACGACTTCACGGTGTTCCAGTCGGCAATGTGTCAGACCAGGACACCAGATTCTTGTCGCACTTTTGGAAGAGCTTACAGGAGAGCTTGGATACCCGCCTTAAATTCAGCACAGCTTATTACCCACAGACGGATGGACAATCCTAGCGTACGATTCAGACGCTTGTTCATACTATAATATTGCATTATTGTACTCCCCATTTTTATTCGTTTTATAAGTAAACAGGTACTCTTGACGCACGTTTGTTGCATATTACAGGATACAGGCTCTTGGAGCGAATACAGTGAAAAAGATGAAAGTTGATACAGAAAAGGTACTTTTGACCAACAAGTAAGACGGATCCTAGTCAAGCCTAGACGAAGAACAATTCACAATTGTACAAAGGCAATGCAAGGTCCAAAATGTCGAAGTGAACGGTTAAAAGATCATTACAAGTTTCTCTGAAAGATCTTGAGAAAACACAGAAGCCAAAAGAAGAAAAGAACCATAGAAGTAGAAATCCCAAACACCATAGAAAAGGCCCACAAAAATTGAGCAGAAGATCTTACCAAAAGGCCGCGGAACCGCGGCCCAAGCCAACCAATGCCCGGTTCCGCGGCCATTAAGAGCCCGTGTCGGTGGATTTTCCTCCTGTCGATGCGTCAATGCGGGGGTTTGGATTTTTCGTGGACATATCTGTAAAATCATGTGTGCGAGAATCTGTAACCCTAGTTTCCTTGTTTTCCTATAAATTGTAATCACAGATCTGTAAAACTGAAGCCTCTTTTCAATAAACAAATTCAGGTATGTTCTGTATTATTGCTTGGAGGGAGCCATCAAATTAGTAAGTTAATTTTATTTCTTCGCTTTTAATTCTCTTTTAATTAGAATGTCTTTCAATCCCTTAATGAGCGAGTAATCTCCTCGCTTGTTAGGATTAGCCTTAGGGAAAGGTTTGAGAGATGAGATCTCTCACCCCTTTCATGTCATTCGCACCTAAGAATTAGAACTCCATGCATGCACGCACAACCACTCCCTACGGCACCTTATCCATCGAGGTAATGGTGACACCGTAGTATAAAGGACCGGTTGCGCGTGTTTTCTATGGAGGTTAGGGTAATTATCGATAAAGGAAGGGTAAGAATCTAGAGGAAAAAACATCTTCCCAAAAGATTCTAATCCACTTTATTGATAATTACCGTAACATCTAATAGATCAAAAATAAGGCATTGAAAGCGGTGAGGAAACCTTTAATCTCCTAACTTCCCCTAAGCCTAACCCTAGCAAGACTTTAATTTAGATTAATTTAGTTTAGTGATAAATCTAGGTTTTAGATTCAATCAATCCAAACAACAATTGGAATCAACTCGTTAAAACACATTAAGAAAATTACCTATCTCTGTGGATCGACCCGTACTCACCGGCTAGCTGCAAAACGACGCCGTTTCTGATTGCGGTTAACTTATATCTTTGAGACTAATCAAATGGCGCCGTTGCCGGGGATGGCGTAAAATTTCTTTTGTGTGATTTCGGGTTGATATAAATTTTAAAAATTATAAAAATCTAAAAATAAAAAAATTTAAAAAATTTATCAATTTTTTTCTGTTTGAAGGGTTTATCTTTTGAATCTTGCAGGAACAGCGAAGAATCGAGGATATGAAAATTTTACAGAGAGAAAAATAGAAAAAATCACATCAGAACAGAAGGGAGAGTTCAAAACAGAGCCGTACAATTTTTACAGAACCCTAATTCTACCAGAATACCATGGAACCGCGGCCTTGACATACCAAAAACCGCGGAACCGCGGCCACTTGGTGAGATCAGTGCGCCAAATTTTCCGGTATGTTTCCTCCTTCTCCCCTCTGAATATCCCCATATATCTTTTGTGAAAATTTTCTGCAGGATTTCTTTGCGCTAAAAATCTTCTCTCTCCTTCTAAATAACAGATTTTCTGCAGGTTTCTTTGCGCCGCGCTAAAAATTGATTGCAAGTGAATTTTATTGTTTTGCATAATTTAATCGGACTTTAAGGGGCTAATTGACCAAACTCAGATTGGGTGGGGATTTCATCACCCTTCCCAGGACCCCAGAAAACACCTAAAGCATTTGCATTGACCACGATTATTTAAAAAAAATACTAGACTCAGCCCTAAGGACTTCGAGCTCAATAGGAAAAGGACTAGTATAGGCATCGGCCGTTTATCCTAACCTGACCTTGCGGTGTCTAGGAAAGTGTGTCTAGGCTAGTGGTTATTAATTAGGCCCATTGTTGTGGTTCCTTCCCACTTACCTGGCACTTACCTGGCCGCAAGTGTCGGTGAAAAGGCGGTTTGAGGTCCTATTTCTAGCCCTAGTTAGGAGCTCTCTAGCAGACCTAGGTGACCCTAGATCTAGGCCTGATTGTGCATGTGTGGTTGATACATTTGTGTCATAAGTCTCTTTTCAAAAATATCTTTGCAAACATTCTCACATAAAAAAAAGAAAAATCTTTTCAAAACTTGCAACTTGTCGCTAAAGAAATCTTGCACCTCGCTTACACCACTTCTTCTTCTTATTGACGTTATCTTACCCCCACATTCTGTTTTTTCTTTTTTTTTCTGACTACACTACTCCTTTAGTGTATGTCACTTTGGACTAGGGATACTAACGCCCGATTAGTCCGTGTTTCGTTGGTACCGACCGACGAACCTTTCGACCCCGAAGTCGAAATTCCCTACATTTCCTTACCTCCACCTTCAAATTCTTCTTTCGAAGGTATGTCGGGATCCAACCCCAACGATACCTTACCGACGGGAATGATTCCGCCTCCCTTAGGTGCGAATAACCCGAATCTTCCGCCTGTTGTAGCGCCCCCACGAATCGCGCTCCAAGATCTCTTCTACCGTCCGCACTTCTTTACCTACATGTCTTTCACCCCCACCGGCAAATGGGGACAATTTTGAAATAAAACGTCATTTCATCAATATGCTGCCAAAATTTCATGGTTTGGAATCTGAAGATGCGTATATCTTTATCAATAAATTTCAAAATGTGTGCGCTATGATGAAAACGACCCAATTAAGTGATAACGCTATAAGGCTAAGGGTCATTCCTTTTACCTTATGTGACCTAGCCGAGAAGTGGCTATACAGCACCGCATCACATTCCATTAGAAATTGGGACGAGTTTGTGTGAGCTTTTCTGAAAAAGTTCTATCCTCATCACAAAACTGGTAGAATCCGTAACGAGATTATACAATTTTCACAGCTTCCTTCCGAACCATTTTGGAAGTGCTTCGAGAGATTTAAAGACCTACTTGTTCAATGCCCTCATCATGGGATCGAAAGTTGGCAACTTTGCCAAACATTATACGAGGGATTGAACTCGGCAACGAAGCAGTTGCTAGAAACATTATGTCAAGGTCATTTTCTCTCCAAGTCTAGTGACGAAGCGTGGCAGTTTCTTGAGGATCTTAGTGAGCAAACAATTCAGTGGGAGAGTACCAAGACCATATCATCTTCTTCTATTGGTCAATCTAGGGCAGGCATATATCAAGTAGATATGTCGATTGCTATGAAGGTCGAGATGGCCGCACTTATGAAAATGCTAGAAGCCATTGAGACCAAAATCTCATCGTCTTCTCCTGCACCTGCTTTACCTCCACGAACTGTTTATGCTTATTGTGCGAATCCATCGCATCTAACCGAAGAGTGTCCTTATAATGCATCTACTCAAGGACAGGATCAAGTCAATGCTGCATTTCAGCAACGACAAAGAAACGATCCGTACTCTTCGACATATAATCCGTGGTGGAGGAGTCACCCAAATTTTACTTGGAACCAAAATCAACAAGTCCAAGGAAATAACAATTTTCAAAGACCTCCTCCTCTACAACAACAACAAGCACCTTCACAAACTCAAAACCAGCAACCTTTCCAACAACAACCTTATACAAATCAAACGAACAATTTGGTTCAACCAGATGATGATAAGGTTATCTCGCTCGAAAAAAGTCTAGATGCATTTCTCAAGCAATCTACAGAATCCGCAGCAAGATTTGAAAATTATGTTCAGTCTTTGATGCATAACAATGCCTCACACGATCAAAGTATCAAATCTATTGAGGCACAAATTGCACAATTAACTGATGCGTTGAGCGAGAGAGAAAAGGGAAAGCTTCCATATCAACCATTACCAAATCCCGGTCACACACAAACGCATATCACAATCACAATGTTAATGCGGTGACCACGTTGAGATCCGGAAGAGTGTTGCAGAATAATGTGGGTATTAGTGATGACATCCCCGCCGGTGGTTCTTCTTCTTCTTCTTCTCCATCGTCATCTTCCCCTTCTTCATTTTCTTCACATTCTTCTTCACCTTTTTCTTTAGAGCCTATTCTCCACCCTTCACACGGCTCTACATCTTCTAACTCGAACGGACCCATTTCTCACAACACGAACACATCTACACGGGATGCCGTTCCTACTCCACATTCTACTCCACAGACATTTGACTCAACAAATTTTCAAAATGCTCCATTTCCAAACAGGTTGAGTCCCAATAAACCAACTGCACAAGTGGAGAAGATTGTGGAGTTATTTAAGCAGGTTAGCATAAATATACCTCTCTTGGATGCAATCCAACAAGTCCCTTCATACGCGAAAATCTTAAACGGCTTATGCACCTCGAAGAGAAAGGCATCTCAAGTACCCAAGAAAGTGTTAGTGGCTAGTGCAGTGAGCAATGCTATTAACCACCATCAAACCTTACCCCAAAAACGAAAGGACCCCGGCTTTCCTAATTGGGGATAAGAAAATTAATCGAGCACTTTTAGATCTTGGGTCTAGTGTTAACCTGCTTCCCTACTCCGTGTACGAACAATTAGGGGTTGGAGAGTTGAAACCCACTCGTTGTACTCTCCAAATGGCTGATCGATCAATCACCCATCCAAGGGGTGAGCTAGAGGATGTGTTGATCAAAGTTTGGGAGTTCATATTCCCCGTTGATTTTATTGTTATGGATACACAACCTGTTGCTAACCCACGGAACCAAATTCCGGTGATCCTCGGTCGACCATTTCTGGCCACTTCCAATGCTGTAATAAACTATCGCAATGGCTCCATGACTCTATCCTTTGGGAAGATGTCTAGTGAGTTCAATATTTATAAGATGGGAAGTCTACCCCCTGTGCCTAAAACTAGTACAGGAGAAGTTTGCCCTGTTCACGAAATCACGCAGGAGGACTGCGAGCTTGAAAGATTTTTGTTTGATGAAAACAGTTTTGACGCCACTAGTGCGTCCCTCCTTGAGCCTACCACCGTTGACACAACCGATATAAATTATGAATATTTCACTTTTTCGGATGTGACGACTCACAGCCCGAATTTGAGTCGTTTGAATTTATGGATGAGTTAGTTGAACCATCCGAATCGGTTGTTTGCAGTGATTTCGAACCTGTGTTGGAGTCCTTTGAATTCGAGGTAGATTCCGCAATGATTCTTTCACCTCGGAAACTCGAACTCGTGTCCTTACCGCCTCACCTTAAATATGCTTACATAGGTGAGAATGAGACCTTTCCCATTATCATATCGGCTTCTCTAGCCCTTGAGCAAGAGAACGCCATTTTGATGGTCTTACAAGATAGGCGGCAAGTTTTCGGTTGGACTATGGCGGACATCAAGGAGATCAGTTCCCTTATAATTGAATATCATATGAAATTGATGGATGATGCCACGTCAATAGAGGACCCACGGGAACATTTTGGGGGTATTGTGGTTAATCAACCTCCTCCTTTAGAAGTTCAACCACCCCCATTTCTTTTAAGAAGCTACGAGAATGCCAACATTCCACTGATTGCTGATCATTCGCATTCTCGTTTTGATTCATCACCACCTCATGTCTTTTCACCTCCATACCTTCCATACCACCACTTCTATCTTCCCCAATTCTTTATGGATCGCTACGACTTATTCTTCCACCAACCAATACTCTTTACTGATAAATTTTTCAACTGGTTGGTGTTGACGTTTTGGGTTATGCAAAGTTTGGCAGTAATGTCTAACATTGTTTAAATGAAGTTTGGGGGGCCTTTCTGTATATATTTGTTTTTCTTAACAATAAAAAAATTTAATAAATAAACGGGGGAGTGCCGACATTTTGACCCTCTTGGATTAGTATGACAGTGAGGACACTGTCAAGTTCAAGTTTTGGGGTATGCTCGGTACGTCTTCTTCCTTCGCATTCATTTGTACATATTTTTGCATTTGCATACTTATCTGAAAACCCATAAAAAATTTGAAAAATTTCAAAAATTATAAAAATATTGTATTCAATTTTGGCCATACTTGATTTGAGTTTGACAAATATGTTAACTAGCTTGGAACAACTAGATCTTAGACTTAGTAAATTAAAAACCCTTAAGATAACCTTCCTCAAAGTTTAACGGTAGAAAGTATATGCCTTGTAGTCTATTTAGAAATAGGCAAATTTTGGGTTCACTTCTTGGATTAAGTCAAAATGAGGGAAGAGTATTGATGTTCTCATTAGAGTATAACTTTGAAAAATAGTTCCTAGCTTAAGTCTAGATTCTGAAAATGTATACCCTACAATTTGCACAATCACACCTTGAAACTTGGAATGGTAGAAGAGACCTTGAAATGCTCTTGTCTAAAGTCCTAAGTACAATGAAAATAAAAGAAAAGAAAGTGAATAAAAAAATGGACACTGGATTTTGTAATTAATTAAGGCCGCAAAAATAGAAAAATATTTAGCGAGGGTGCTTCATCACTTAGTGCCATAGACCAACTGGTTTGGGAGTCACTGCTAAAGCCTTGGGTATTGCAAAACTAGGAAGTACGCTTTAAAGTGCTAACGCATCTTGTAATCGGTCGTTGGTACCTCAAAAAGTATTAACGGTCGCATGAAGGATGTGTAAGCAAATTTCATTTAAAAAATTCACTAATTAATAAGTGCTTTGGACAATGGACGAGAGTACGATTGCTTGATTTGAATTTCCAAGTGTAGGGGTGATCTATACACACACGTGGGGATATGTGATTAGAGTTTAGATAAGAGAAAGGAATGAAAGATAGAACTTGTATCTTTAATAGAGTTGATAGAAATTCCTTAGTGAAGATGAAACCGTAGAAGGAAGACTTAAGAGATGCTGAAAGCTGAGTAGGTCTACATAACATATATAATCTTAAGTTAAATAATGAGGAAGTGTGAAGAATATGGGTGGATAATTTGCGAGTCAAAAAGTAATAGAATTCCTTGTTAGAAAACCTAAGTGGAGAACAAAAGTCAATGGGCCAAATTGATAGGATTTTGTGGGTAGTATCCGCTGAAAACCCTCAGGAGACAACACTCCTCCTACTAGGGACACCTAGAGGTTTAACGGCTTGTTGCACGTGCTCAGTGCAATCGCGTTTCCCTGCGAAAGTGCGGTTAGGATTTTAGTGAATAAAAATAAGTCTGCTCGAGGACGAGCAAAAGATAAGTTTGCGGGTATTTGTTCATACTATAATATTGCATTATTGTACTCCCCATTTTTATTCATTTTATAAGTAAACAGGTACTCTTGACGCACGTTTGTTGCATATTACAGGATACAGGCTCTTGGAGCGAATACAGTGAAAAAGACGAAAGTTGATACAGAAAAGGTACTTTTGACCAACAAGTAAGACGGATCCTAGTCAAGCCTAGACGAAGAACAATTCACAATTGTACAAAGGAAATGCAAGGTCCTAAATGTCGAAGTGAACGGTTAAAAGATCATTACAAGTTTCACTGAAAGATCTGGAGAAAACACAGAAGCCAAAAGAAGAAAAGAACCATAGAAGTAGAAATCCCAAACACCATAGAAAAGGCCCACAAAAATTGAGCAGAAGATCTTACCAAAGGGCCGCGGAACCGCGGCCCAAGCCAACCAATGCCGCGGTTCGGCGGCCATTAAGAGCCCGTGTCGGTGGATTTTCCTCGTGTCGGTGCGTCGATGCGGGGGTTTGGATTTTCCGTGGGCATATCCGTAAAATCACGTGTGCGAGAATCCGTAACCCTAGTTTCCTTGTTTTCCTATAAATTGTAATCACAGATCTGTAAAACTGATGTCTCTTTTCAATAAACAAATTCAGATCTGTTCTGTATTATTGCTTGGAGGGAGCCATCAAATTAGTAAGTTAATTTTATTTCTTCGCTTTTAATTCTCTTTTAATTAGAATGTCTTTCAATCCCCTAATGAGCGAGTAATCTCCTCGCTTGTTAGGATTAGCCTTAGGGAAAGGTTTGAGAGATAAGATCTCTCATCCCTTTCATGTCATTCACACCTAAGAATTAGAACTCCATGCATGCACGCACAACCAGTCCCTACGGCACCTTATCCATCGAGGTAATGGTGACACCGTAGTATAAAGTACCGGTTGCACGTGTTTTCCATGGAGGTTAGGGTAATTATCGATAAAGGAAGGGTAAGAATCTAAAGGAAGAAACATCTTCCCAAAAGATTTTAATCCACTTTATTGATAATTAGCGTAACATCTAATAGATCAAAAATAAGGCATTGAAAGCGGTGAGGAAACCTTTAATCTCCCAACTTCCCCTAAGTCTAACCCTAGCAAGACTTTAATTTAGATTAATTTAGTTTAGTGATAGATCTAGGTTTTAGATTTAATCAATCCAAACAACAATTGGAATTAACTCGTTAAAACACATTAAGAAAATTACCCATCTCTGTGGATCGACCCGTACTCACCGGCTAGCTGCAAAGCGACGCCGTTTCTGATTGCGGTTAACTTATATCTTTGAGACTAATCAACGTTCGAGGATATGTTGAGAGCCTGTATGTTGGACTTTCAGGGTTCCTGGGAGGACCATCTGCATCTTGTCGAGTTCTCGTACAACAATAGTTATCAGGCTAGTATTCAGATGGCTCCTTTTGAAGCACTTTACGGGCGGAATAGTCGATCCCCGGTATGTTGGGATGATGTGGGAGAACGAAGATTACTGGGCCCCGAACTCATTGTTCAGACAGTCGACAAGGTCCAAATGATCAGGCAGCGTATTAAGACGGCTCAGGATCGACAGAAGAGTTGGGCAGATACCAGCAGGAGGGCACTAGAATTCGAAGTCGGAGATCATGTGTTCTTGAAGATTTCCCCTACTCGTGGAGTTATCAGGTTCGGAGGTCGGGGAAAGATCAGTCCCCGTTTTATCGGACCTTTTGAGGTGCTAGAGGGAGTAGGAGATGTGGCCTATCGACTTGCCTTGCCTCCATCGCTAGCGAGTGTGCACAATACCTTCCACGTGTCACAGTTGCGGTGTTATGTTCGGGATGAGAGTCATGTCCTAGACCATTCGGAACTAGTTTTGGGTACCGATCTGTCATACGAAGAGCAGCCCACTACCATCCTCGACCGCAGAGAGAAAGTGCTGAAGAATAAGGTCATTCCGTTAGTCGGGATGTCTTGGGGCGGTCGTTCCCCAGGAGAATCCACCTGGGAGCGGGAGGAAGATATCCATGATCGTTATCCACATCTCTTTGTTTAGTACATTATTCCTTGTATCCTTGTTAAATTTCGAGGACGAAATTTTTGTAAGGGTGGTATGATGTAATATCCGGTCTTCATCTATGCCAATACCCGTATTCAAATAAAATATTTTATCCATTTTACACTTTATATTAATTTCTAATTACTTTTGTTTTCCTATGAACCCAACCCTAAGCCCAAGTCCATATCTAACTCCCACATTTTGTTCTTTTAAAAAAATTTATTGAGCCCAAGCACAACAACCCAAATCTTTATTTCAAAAACAACAATTATATTCAAATTATCTACTCTTTCCTCCCTTTTCAAAATTTAAATTTTATACTCTCAATTAAACCCAAAATCTTACCAAATTAAATTTCCATTAATCCTCATAAAAAAAAACTCTTTCCCGTTAACTCACTATTTCTTTCTCTTAATTCCTTTAATTATTACCCACGATTATTCCTCTCTCTCTCTCATCCTTTAATTCATATTCATTATCATTCACGTATTCCCTCTCCCTCAATTCTCACCCCTATTCATTCCCCACCATCTCTCTCTCTGTCTCCTTCCTCCAACTCTCTTCCCGAGCTCCCTCACCCACACCCATGCCTGCACACCCGACCCAACCTCCCTCTCCTCACCATTGCCGGCATCACCCTCACCCCTCTCCCCTCTCTCCAAAACCCCGAGACCTAACTTCACCGCCGAGCTCCCTCACCCACACCCACGCCTGCACACCCGACCCAACCTCCCTCTCCTCACCGTATAACATTGCTCAAATGCGAAAAATGTGTGGAACCCTATATCTTTATGTAGGAAACTGAGTTAGATTTCTTACCCCACTAGTTTCATTGGATTCCTTAACTGTATGATATTTTTAACATATTTTATAACGACGACGTGTTTTGCTGAATTCTACAGTGACAGATTTTACACATTGAACTTAATATGACCATAACTCCATGTTGAAATAGAATATTACTGATACGCAAATTGCGTTGGAAACATAACTGATAGACCTAAAAATTGTTGAACTATAGTGTCACCTAATTCTGATCCCAACTGGGTGAAATTCGTGTCGCGAATCGGACGTTCAGTTCTGAAACTGAATTTCCAGCCGCGAACACTTAAAATGAAACAGTTGTATCTTGAATACCGGAAACCCGATTGAACTGAAACTAATTTTGATGAATTTCTGACTGAGTGTTCTATTTATTGTATTTGTATCATTTCGTTGAATTCTAAACAGATGAATTTATGCAATTTTTGTAAGTTAATGACATGCATATTGATTCATAACATACTTAGCTTATTGATGGCATATATACATATATCATACCCCATTTGCCATATACTTAATGTTAGCGCGTGTTAGAGTCAGTGGACATTGCTTTATCGTGCGTGATTGATGTTGGATTAGGAGTGACGAGTACACCAATGGAAAGTGAATATTCGTGACAGTGATTGATACAGTAAACAGTGATAAAACCGTGCCATTGGTATACTTGTACACGACTAAATCAAGATCATAAATAGTGTAAACCTGGGGTTAAAAGGGAAATCGAAGTGGAAAGAGAATCGTATTCAGCGGGAACGTTTTTTAGAGGATGATCATTCGAGCAGCGATATATATATTAGCTAGGATCTAGCGATCCGGCTGACAGGGTTATGTCCCGGGCATGTGGGCCGTTATCTCGGGTATGTATGAGACTCCTGTTAAACATGATCCTCCTTCCACTATGAGATTTCAAACATGACCTAGAGACCGATAGGGACACATATCATATTCTGCATCATATAGTGACATAGTGATTACTCGCATTGTTCTTACACTAGGATTACCTCTTTTACCTGTTTCATCTTATTATAATAATATTGTTATTGTGTCGCTCTGACGACCTGAGTATGCATGCTCAGATCCTATGGAAAGACCTGCGCAGGAGGCAGATCTACCTTTCGAGTTCACGGAGATATAGTCTGGTGTACTTTCTTCCTTTACTGCTTTCCATAAAAGTGATCGTGAGATTGAACTTGGTTAGTAATTGTTCTTGTTATCTATAATTTGTGAACAATGGATTTTAATGTAATAAATTAGTGATGTGATTCCTTTACCACTGTGCTTTATTTACTGATTACCATGTAATGCTAGAAGCCGAAGTGTGACTACGGCGGGATGATTCCTTAACCGTAGGAGCATGGCTGGCCTAATCATCTCCCGTTTTCCGTATTTTGGGAAGCGGGGCGTGACATCAAGCATGGCGACAAAGGACCGCGACAAAGGATCGAGATGTCCTTAAACTAAAAATACATCTCAAACATGGCGATAATGGATCGAGAAGTCCTTAAACTAACAATCCTCCTCAAATATGGCGATAACGGACCGAGAAGTATTTAAACTAAAAATCCGCCTAAAAATGGCGACAATGGACCGAAAAGTCCTTAAACTAGAAATTTCTCCTCAAACATGGCGATAATGGACTGGGACGTCCCTAAACTAGCGCATCACCCTAAATACGGCGATATGTTCCCTTAAGATCTATATTGCAATCAAAGTCTCAACGGTGAAGATTACAACTCAAGTCCTACCGGCTATACAGCTACTCCAGCAATGAAGCCACCTCCAAATCCTACCGGCAAACAGATGGGTCACCTGCGGCGAAACTACTTTCGAGAGTTTCATCGTTCAAAAAAACGGTATATCCACGAGCGAAATGAGCCCGGATGAAAACCCGAAAGGGTACCGTGAGTAAAAACAGCAGAATTGCCGGCGAGTTTGTGAAAACCCAAAAGGGCGCAATCCGTTAAAAAACGGTATGTCCATAAGCAAAATGGGCACGGATGAAAACCTGAAAGGGCGCCGTGAGTAAAAACAGCAGGACTGCCAGCGAGTTCGCGAAAACCCGAAAAGGGCGCAAACTCGAAAAATAAAAAATTCATGTGCACTTGCAAGGTCCTCTCGACCTTGTGAGGAGAAAATACCTGTGTGAGATCCTTACGACTCACAAAGGAGCAACACACTTAGGAATCCCCACGATTCCTATGGAGAAATTACACTTACGAGATCCTCACGACTTGTAAGGAGAATTCCTCCTATGAGACCCTCACGGCTCATAGAATTCGAAAGTCTTAGGTTACAAGGATCCAAACCTGTTCTTAAGCCGTCATATCCACCAAATTTCCCTACAGGCGGTCTAATATTGACCCTTGTATACAATCCACGGGCATGAATAAACAATTCCCACCAAGTTCCTCCAATGGCGAGAAATGTCCCCATATAGTGAACGATACTTGTAAGTCCTTTCGATTTATAAAAAGAAAATACTCTTATAAGATACTTACGACTTATAAGAGAACACACACTTAGGAATCCCAACGATTCCTAAGGAGAAAATACACCGACGAGATCCTCACGACTCGTAGGGAGAAATAACTTTATGAGATCTTTACGGCTCATAAAGTCAAAAAGTCTTAGTCGAAAGGATCCTAACCCTGTTTACTAAGCCATCTTTGTTCAAATCGACAAAATAAAATAATGATTCGCTCCTGACAATATTCCAGTTGTAGCGATACCGATAACTAAATAGGTGTCAAACCCCAAGTCCTTCCAAGCCAAATGATGATTCACTCCTGGCAACATTCCAGTAGTAGCGATGTTGATTCCTAAACAGGTGTCAAACTCCAAGTCCTTTCACAGCAAATGATGATTCGCTCCTGGCAATATTCCAGTCGTAGCGATGCTGATGCCAAGGTTGGTATCAGATTTCAAACTCGCAATAAAAACATCAGCGAGCAAAAATGCATATGAAATAGCCTAAATGATAGGGCAACTTGCAATAAAAATCAGCGAGCAAAAAATATATGAATATGAAACAGCCGAAATGTCTGGGCAACTCGCAATAAAAAATAGCGAGTAAAAAAATGATATAGCCGAAATGATTGGGCACCGTGATAAATAGTCGAAATGATTGGGCAATCGTGACTTTTGCGACATAAAAGCTGAAAAGATAGAGCATCGTGGAAAGAAATAAAAAATGAAAATGAAACTTCTACCCTGCAGGCAGGTCCACACCGACCCCTGTATACAATTCATGGGCAAAAATGAAAGAAAGGGTGCCATATTTTTCCACCAGGCTCCATCAAAGGGAGAGCCAGATCTTAATGGCAACATGTATAGCGTAGAGGTCATCTCGACGTTCTTTTCATTCCGACAGGATGCAGAGGCAACGTCAACAAAGCTCCAAGGAGCCAAAACAAAAAAAGGAGTGATGGAAAAATCCTAACTCCAGCTCGACGTGCTTCTCATGCCAGCAGAATGCAGACGCAACGTCAATAAGGACAAACAAAAAAGGAGCAATAGAAAAAATCCCAGCTCTACCTTGACGTTCCTTCTCGATGCAGACGTGACGTCAACAAAGGCTCCAAGGAGTCAAATCAAAAAAGGAGTGACGGCAAAATCCTAACTCCAGCTCAACGTGCTCCTCATTTCAGCAAGGTGTGGACATAACTGTCAAATAAAATTGGAGCAATGACATATTCCTAACTCCAGATCTCGGTGGCAACATTTACAGCCTAGAGATCATCTCGACATTCCTTCTCAGTGCATATGCAACGTCAACAAGGACCCAAGGGGTCAAATAAAAGTGGAGCCATGGAAAAATCCTAGCTATAGATCTCAATGGCGACATCTAAAGCCTAGAGATCAGCTCGACGTTCTTCTCATTCCAACAGGGTGCAGACATGACGTCAACAAAGCTCCAAGGAGCTAAATCAAAAAGGAGTGACGGCAAAATCCTAACTCTAGCCCGACTTGCTTCTCATTCCAACAGGATGCAGATGCAACGTCAACAAAAGACCCAAGGGTCGAAACAAAAATGGAGCCATGGAAAAATCCTAGCTCCGAATCTTGACAGTTCATATACAACTCAGAGACTATCCCGGGGTTCCTTTTCAGTGCAGACGCAACATCAACAAAAGACCCAAGGATCGAAACCAAAAAATGGAGTAATGGAAAAATCCTAACTCTAAGTCTCGACGACGCATATACAACCTAGAGACCATCCTGACGTGCCCCCTCATTTCAGCAGGATGCAAATGCGGTTATCAAATGAAATTGAATCAATGGCATATTCCTTGCTCTGGACTTCAACTGCGATACATACAGCATAGAAGTCTTACAGATGTCTACCCTACTTCAGCAAAAAATCAGCATGACATCGTCAAAACAAAAAATGAAGAAGCGACATATTTCCAGCTTCAGGTCTTGAAGGAAACTCATATAAATCCTAAAAGACTATCGGAGATCATCCCACACTAGTGTGGAGCGGTTATGACTCATCAGGGCTCCAAACTGAGCCTAACCTCAAGTAAAAAAGTGTCATAGAAAATTCCTAACGCTTGCTCTTCCGACGGTAATATGACCTAAGAAGATTACTTGAAGACGTTTTGTCCAGCCTCAGAAGGGATCAGAGACACGACAGTCGCCGGGCTACTTGAACAGCAGCTTAAAAATTGCATATCGAGGAATACATCAATCAATGCGACGGTACCATGGACTAAAACCCTAGTACCACAAACTTAACGGACCCCTATCGTAAAGAATAGGGGTTATCTATATTTCACGTTAGGATACACCTGCGAAATCCTATCGACTCATTTTGACTCATAGGGAAAAACATCTTTATGAAACCCTCATGGCTCATGAAGATGAAAAACCTTAGGCGATGGGGATATCAACCTGTTTTCTAAGCATTGTGGCCATACAAGTAGGTCCAAACTGACTCTTGTATACTATCCACGGGCTACATTCTCCAAAGTCGCATACCGATGAGGAGGAAAAACCACTTACAAGTCCTCTCGACTCGTAAGGAGAAAATTTTCTTATGAGATCCTTACGACTCTCAAGAGAAAACACACTTAGAAGCCCTCAAGACTCATAAGAAGAAAATACACCTATGAGATTCTCTCAATTCGTAGAGAGAAACATGTTTATAAGACCCTCATGGCTCATAAAGTTGAAAAACCTTAGGTGACAGATCTAAACCTGTTTCCTAAGCCATCACTGTCCTACAAGGAGGTCCAAACTGACTCTCGTATACTATCCATGGGTCACATTCACCAATAAAGTGAAGAAGCCACTTACCGGTCCCCTCGATTTGTAAGGAGAAAATACTTACGTGAGATCCTTACGACTCACAAAAGTGAAAGACACTTAGGAATCCTCACGATTTCTAGGGGGAATACGCACCTATGAGATCCTCACGACTCATAGAGAGAAAAACCTTCTTGAGACCCTTACGGCTCATGAAGATGAAAAAGTCTTAGGCGACAGGGATCCTAAACTTGTCTCATAAGCCATCAATTCTATGGCAATGTATTATTTTGCACTACTTAACCCACGTACAAACATACGTGAGAAAAGTAATGGGGGCATTTGTTCCCGCCAAAATTTTTTAGCTCAGAGCTTGTTGTTCCCTTATAAAAATAAAGGGAAAGCTCCACATGTTAAACACATGTACCCACATGCAAAGCATGTAATTATCGCCTCATATAGGATTAAATCCTTGAGTGCCTCACGTATTTCCCATATGAACGCCAGCGCCAGCCTCTGTTAAGATTAAATTCTATAGTGTCGTCTTCCGTGGAACACACATGAGCGCCGGCGTGCAAAACATGAGAGTGACTACTTATAAAAGAATTAAATTCTTAGGCGGCACTCTCATGCATAGGACGTGAGCGTCAGTGCCCAAATTAAAGAGGGTAGAATTAAATTCTACATAGGGAATATTTTCCTAAAATCTAGGATATTCTCTGTTAAACAGGGCCGTTGGATCAAAAATCCAATGGTGATAATAAATTATCAAAATGATAGAATTAAATTATATTACGGAAAAAATATCTCCCTGATCAAATATTCTCTGTTAAACGTGTAAGTCGATGTTGCGCACCCCGTGTGTTTGCGGGGAGGCGGAAATAGAAAAGTATGATTTTTACGGGCTTTGCAACACCGACTTGAACCAAGGATCGAACATAAAACCCTAGCTAGCATACTACTTGAGGTTTAACTACTCGGATAAATGTTATACCTCATAGTATCATGTCCTTCTTGTCTTCTTGTTGTCCTCTTTCTCTTTGTGAGCTCCTTGGAGTGAAAATGGATCGCACCTCCTCGTTAGCTTCTCGAAGTCGAAGAAGATCCACCCGAGAGAATCTTAAGCATTCACCTCCAAGATGAGGTAACTAGGTCACTTGGTGTGCTAAACTAAGTAGCCTAGAGTGAGTAGAGAGTGATTTTGGGTAGCTAAGTTTCACTAACTCTTGGATTCTCAACACATGAGACAATAAGAGTTGAGAGGAAGAAGAAGAGAGTGAGCTTGAGGAAAGAGAAAATGATTTTCATAATGATAATTGAGATGGCTCTCTTGATATGACTACAAGTATGGCAAGAAAAATATCTCACCCAAAACATCTAGTGCCACAAAATATCTAAGTCAAATAGTCAAACCAAGTTAAATAGTCAAACCAAGTAGCCATGGCACAATTATCATTTATAAAAATAAAAAATAATTTCCTCCACCTCATAATTGTTTTAATCAAGTCAATGGCCAAAACCCTAATGAGGTGTCTCCTTCTAAAACAACCTTGAGCAATTATAAGAATGCCCATCTCATCCATATATACATACCCATATCCGTGTTTCGAGAAACACGAATACAATGAGACGAAACTGATCCATCAATATAATACTAGGATCCGGCTTAAACCAAAGCCCACTAGTATTATCTGCCCGAATATCGTACGTGCACAAGTGCACGTACGTGGTCGAAGCCCTGCCGTAAAACCATACGTCCTCTACATCGTTTCGCCCGAAGCAGGGAAACCCTCTATGTGGGACTCTAAAGACTCAACGGTACGCTGACAGTGGGTTTAACCATAAGCACGTCAGCGGTACTAGCTGCACGTAACGGCTACCTAGGTATCTGTCGATAAGAAGGCCGACGAGCAAACTCATCCGAACCCCTACTGAGCCTGTCTGTGGCAATCTCCGTACAGTCCGGTCTGTTCGTCTAAGAGTATCGCATATCGGGCCTAGGGGGTGGTAAACGTCAGAACCCTAACAGCGTAATAAGTCATGTCAGAGTGCAGCCCAAAACACCCTGAGAAACTACTGTAGTACCTACCAGTAAATCTCGCTTGCCCTGGCCAGGGACTTTGTGTAATGGCTTTCCGAACACAGTGTGAAATCAACCCGCAATACCGGGAGAGAGGTATCCTATCTAACCGCCACTACCTCCAAGTGCTTCGGGAATGCACCCAACTACTACCTATTTGCATGAATCAATAGAACCATGGTAGGGTACTAATCTAAGAACAGTGAGAACACACTTAAGGCAAAGTAGCAGTGTCAAGTCGACGGACTAAGCTGTACTCATGTCACCTGGGAACTGCTACCTGATGATAGGTATAGTACCAACCAGCAGTACCCCACGAGTCCGTCCAGTGTAACTCATAACCCAATGAGCACCTGCATACTATCTCTAGTACGATGTACTGATGGCTGTGGGACAGACCATCTCCTCTGCTGGGATGAGAAGCGTATACACTAGTCTACTATGGAGTATCGATGCCCTGTCTCGATAATCCTACGACTAGGTAAATGTATAAGGATGTGCTTATAGACTACCCAGCCCCCACTAGTGTGACTGCCATCACAACGCTGGTAGTCAAGCAAAGATCCTAAAGGTTCTATCAATATATATTAGCGATACGTTAAAAGAAATATATACACATATTAAGATAGATACAAACCAAGTAGCATACTACTATATTGAGCAAGACTGTTATAAATCTGTGTATATATCCCAAGCTTCCAAAATGTAATATACAAACTAGTACTATACAATAATGGCCTCTAGGGCATATTATACTAACAATCTCCCACTTGCACTAAGGCCATGTGCTGGCATATCGCAGACCTATCATCTCGAATAGCCTCTTGAACTGTGTCTGAGAAACGGCCTTTATGAATGGATCTGCAGTGTTGTCTTCTATAGCAATTCTCCGCACCTCGATCTCCCGGCGATCCACGATCTCCCTGATCAGGTGAAACCGCCTCAAAATGTGTCTGGACTTCTGATGGGACCTAGGTTTCTTCGCTAAAACTATAGCTCCGTTGTTGTCACAATACAGAGGCATTGGATTAGCATCGGACGGAACCACCTGAAGTTCTGTTAAGAACTTCCTCATCCAGACTGCTTCTTTAGCGGCATCACAAGCTACGATATACTCCGCTTCCATTGTTTAGTCGGCAACAGTGTCCTGCTTGGAACTCTTCCAACAAACCGCCCCTCCATTGAGAGTAAAGACATAACCCGAAATGGACTTGGAGTCATCCTTATCACTCTGGAAGCTAGAGTCGGCAAAGGCCTCGATCTGGAGGTCTTTTCCGCCGTATACCAAGAACATCTCCTTAGTCCTTCTCAGGTACTTGAGAATGTTCATTACTGCTATCTAGTGCTTCTCCTCAGGGTTCGACTGATACCGGCTTACCACGCTCAGTGCGTAAGCAACATCTGGTCTGTTACACAACATCGCATAAATTATAGAGCCTACCGCAGAAGCGTAGGGTATAATAGACATGCGATCCCTTTCCAAATCAGTCTTGGGAGACATCTCTTTGGAGAGAGTGATTCCGTGACAAGCCGATAAATTACCGCGCTTTGAATCTTCCATACTGAAACTTTTCAGTATGGTGTCGATATACCTGGACTATGAAAGTTCCAACAACCTCTTAGATCTATCACGATAGATCTGGATCCCCAGAATGTGAGAGGCATCACCCAGGTCTTTCATAGAGAACCTTTGTGATAAGAATCCTTTGACAGATTGTAGCATAGGAATGTCATTTCCTATCAAGAAAATGTCATCCACGTACAAGACGAGGAATATAATAGTTCTTTCTAAAATCTTACTATAGATGCATGGTTCATCTGGATTTTTGATAAAGTCAAATTCTTTGACCATCTCATCAAAACAGATGTTCCAACTCCGCGATGCCTGTTTTAGTCCATAAATAGACTTAAACAACTTGCGCACTTTCCCGTTGCTCCCACTCTGAATGAAACCCTCTGGCTGGTCCATATAGACACACTCTTCCAAATTTCTATTTAGAAAAGCGGTCTTTACGTCCATTTGCCAAATCTCATAATCGTGGAAAGCAGCAATGGCAAGAAGGATCCGAATATATTTGAGTATAGCCACTGGAGAAAAGGTTTCATCATAGTCCAAACCAAGTCTTTGACGAAATTCTTTTGCAACAAGTCTAGCCTTATAGGTTTCAACCTGTGCATCTACACCGATCTTCTTTCTGAAGATCCATTTGCAGCCTACGGGTTTTACCCCTTCTGGAGCAATGTCCAAAGTCTATACTTTGTTGGTGTGCATGGAATCCATCTCGGCCTGCATTGCATCAGCCATTTTACCGAGTCTGCACTCTAAATGGCTTGCTAGAAGTTAGTTGGCTCATCATTATCAATGATGCAATCTTCTCTATCCCCGTCTATGAGAAAACCGTAATATCTCTCGGGCAAATGAGACAGCCTACTACTCCTGTGGAGTGGCGCGGGAATGTCTTGTTCTTTTGAAACTTCTGGTTCCACCAAGCTTTCAGTAATAGCTTGTGGTTCTGGAATTTCTTCCAGTTCTATTGTGCTCCCACTAGTTTCTTTTTCTAAAAATTGATGTTCCAAAAAGTGGACATGACGAGAAACAAAAACCTTTTGTTCCTCTGCGTAATAGAAAAGATATCCAATGGAGTTCTTTGGGTATCTCACAAACTTACACATTACTGAGTGTGCCTCGAGTTTGTCCGCATGCTACTTTTTAACAAAAGCTGGACATTCCCATATCTTCAGATACTGAAGATAGGGTTTCTTCCCACTCCACATCTGATATGGTGTGGTAGGCACTGTCTTGGTAGGAACCTTGTTCAAAAGATATGCAGCTGATTCTAGCGTATAGCCCCAGAATAATCGCGGTAACTCAGCGTTACTTATTATGGAACGTACCATATCCAATAAGGTTCGGTTCCGTCTCTCCGATACACCGTTGTGTTGTGGTGTGTATGGAGGATTAAGCTGAGAGAGAGTTCCATTCTCTTTTAGGTAATCCAGGAACTCAGCACTCAAGTATTCACCACCTCAATCAGATCTCAGTATCTTGATACTTTTGCCGGTTTGTTTTTCAACTTCATTCTTATATTCTCAGAATTTCTCAAAAGCCTCGAATTTATGTTTCATCAAGAAGACATGTCCATACCTAGAGAAATCATTCGTAAAAGTAATGAAATAGGAATAACCACTTCTTTCATGTGTAGACATTGGACCCCATACGTCGTTGTGTATGAGTCCCAAGATCTTGCTCATTCTTACTCCGTGTCCAGTGAACGGAGTCTTTGTCATTTTTCCTTTGAGACATGATTGACAAGTTGCATATGATTGATATTCGAACGGATCCAAATATTCTTCTTTATGTAACTTGGCCAACCTTGTTTTGTTGATGTGATCCAGTCTACAATGCCATAAGAAAGCTTGATTTAATTCTGGAGTCTTTCTTTTATGTGTGTTCTAGACATTGAAAACTTGTAGTTAGTTTAATACGTATATACCGCTGTTTAGTGTACCCGACCAAATCAGACCATGATTAAGGTGGATGTTTACGACATCGCTTACAAATGTAAAATCATAAGCTTCTTTAGATAACAAAGATACTGAAATGATATTACAAGTCAAACTAGGTACACAAAACAGCTGCGCAAAAGCAAAATATGTCCACTTGTCAACCCTAAGTGATATTCCTCTACGGACACAGCATCAACGCTCGCTCCGTTAGCAACCCTGAGGGCCATATCACCGGTCTTCAGAACTCTACGGCTTCTCAGTGCCTGCAAAGAATTACAGATATGAGATCCAGATCCAGTATCCAATACCCAGGAAGTAGAGTTGATTGACAGACAGTTTTCAATTACAAACACACCTGAAGCCGAAGCCACAACTTGCTTCGGGTCCTGGTTCTTGGCTCTCCAAGCCCTGCAATCTTTCTTCCAATGGCTCTTCTTATGATAGTAGAAGCATTCTTCCTTCCCTACTGTCGGCCCCACCACTTTAGCTTTGCCTTTCGCTTCCACCTTACTAACACCGCCTTTCGGCTTGGTGGGGGCCTTCTTCTTCTTTCCCTTGGCTTTCGCCTTAGATCTAGAAGAGGAAGCTCCACTAACAAGCAGAGCGGGTGTTTCCCTAGATTTATTTAGGGTGCCCTCTGCACTTCTCAACATGTTGAGAAGTTCCAGAAGTTCAACTTCTTTACCTTGAATATTAAAATTCAAGATAAAATGGACGTAGGTGGAAGGGAGGGACTGGAGAATCAAGTCTGTATACAACTCGTTCTCTAATGTGGTCCCTAAGTCCGCAAGCTCCTTAATGTAGTCGATCATCTTAAGGACGTGTTCCCCTAAAGATGACCCGATAGCCAACTTCGCCTGAAATAGCTTCTTCGAGGTCACGTATCTTGCGATACGAGATTGCTTTCTATATAATTCCTTGGTATGGAGGAATATGGATTCAAGATCCATATTCTCGTGTCGCCTCTGGCGTTCATTGTCCATAGAGGCTAGAACGAGGCACTTGGATTTCGCGCAGTCAATTTCCCAGGTCTTACGAATTTCCTTATCCGCGATGCTGGAATCTGGACCTGGAACGGCGGGGGCTTTAGTAGTAAGAATATAGCCCAATTTGTTATATGTGATTTCCATCTTGACATTCCTAAGCCAATCTTTATAGTTCGGCTCTGTCAATATGTTTTTATCTAATAGTGTCATGTTTGGTCGCTGCAACTAATAGAGAAAAAAAAACACTCAGTATGATGCTCTTGTAAATTTAGATTGGTTTTTAGTTTATCTAAACAGGATGGCTCCCACTGTTTCTCGAATCCTTTCCCAAACCATAAAAGAAGAATTAGTCAGGATTAATCTCACCGTACAATACTTGCTTAACCTTTCAGCCCGGCCAGTTTCGGTACTTCGAGAGGGGTTTTACGACGTTTTCGTGAATTTCCTTAATTAAATAACCTCTTTGCCCTGGAGGCGTGGCCCCTCTAACACCATTCTAGACACCTACTTGGTTTATAACATTGATCGTTAAGTGAAAAAAATCTCCCGAGGAGTAGCATATACTCACAGTAGGATCGGGATCCAAATATCATCGTGTGATAAAGTCGAAGGAATCTTACCAAAATTATCACACTCCAAATGGTATGCAACACTAGCAAGTTTCGGTTTCTTTAGAAACTCCCGATGTGGATTTTTGCCCCATGCTCTTATGACCTTGATGAAGGCCAACATATCATAAGTCACATGTCAAGTTCTACTCGTCATTGTCTAGGTTAATTTGAACCCACCCGTACATACTCTTGATGAAGGCCAAAATAGCAATACGACTGTCCCAAACCAACACATCTATCTATACTACAGATGAATATTCAGCAGCTACCAATCACTATGCCTTGGCGACGGTCAAAATACATAGCTTGAATACTACTGAATATCCAACCAAAATGATGGAGGGCTACGAATAGTTTTGGCGAAACCGTGAACGTAGTGAACTTGATATAATCGAAGGAACCTGATAGCTTTTAAAAGGAGTGGTTTAAGCTCCGCATTTTAAAAGTTTTGCTGTTTTTGAAAAAACCAAGTGGTTTTAAAATTGTTCCAACGATTCAGTTTTGGTTTGTTTGGTTTGCATTAATATAATGCAGTCCTATCAATTAACCTACCATTGCAGAAAAAGAACGAAAATACAACGTACGCTTATGCCATCTGTTAGTTATATGTATGCCCTAGAGTCCATTATTGTACATGTGATGTATATTATAGTGGATGCCTGGACATATATAAATAGAGGACTTTCTTACTCGATATGATAGTATGCTATCTGATTACTCTTTATCTTAACATGTTGACTGGTATTCTTTACTGTCTCGCTCTCACTTGTTGATAAAACCTTTAGGATATGTACTTGACTACCAGGATTATGATGAGATCATATTAGTGGGGCCAGGGTAGTCCACAAGTACATCCTTTAATTTGTTCTTAGTCATAGGAATATTGAGACCAGGGCATCGATATTCCAGTGTAGACTAGTGTGTATGTTTCTTGTCCCTTGGAGGGCGATGGTTGATCCCACAACCATTGATGTATGACATCAAAGATTGTACACAGGTGCTCATTGGAGAATGGGTACACCGAACAGGACTCGCCCAGGGCTCCTATGTGGTAGTATACCTATCGTCGGATAGCAGTCCTCTGGTGACACTGGTACATGTTAGTCTGTAGACCCGGGTTCGTCATAGAGTCTTATGTGGCTCCCACTGTGCTTTGATTTCCTCCTTACCACGGCTCAAAGGAGTCGTGCAAACAGGTGGATTTTGGGTACAGTCCCGAGTCATATGGAGGCAATGAGCGATAGAAGGGGTTTCGCCTCTCCCGGTATTGGGGGTTGATGTTGCGCTTTGCTCGATTGGCTATAACTGGATGTCCCTGGCCAGGGCTGCTGTCGAGATCTACCGATAAGTGTTATCAGTAGTTTCTCGAATCGTTATAGGCCAGACATCGGTATTACTTATCACGTTACTGGGGACTGATGTTTACCACCCCTAGACATGATATGCGACATATCAGACGAAGAGACCGGACTGTACAGTAGTGTTACCGATAGGCTTCATGGAGAGTATGGATGAGCTTGCTTGTTGATCTTCATATCGCTCAATATCCGGGTAGCCGTTACGTCCAGCTAGTACCGCTGACGGCTTGTAGGTGATTGATGTGATCATCACCTACTGCTGGCATATTGACGAGTTTTTATAGTCCCATACAGAAGTTTCCTGGTTCGAGCGAAATGAAGTAGGGCACATATGTTGATATGTGCGTGGGCTTGATTAAATATGAGTATGTGATACTGTATTGTAATCTGGCAGTTATCTGTTATCATTTCGGTTATATGTGATATAACCAGATTGTCGAATCAAGTGTTGATTTGATAATGTGATATACAGATGAATGATATTAGTCGGTCATATGTGATATAACCAGATTATTAAATCAAGTGTTAATTTAATAATGTGATATAATTATATCTTAACTAATATCATTAGCTCACTAATTATTCTTCAATATATATATATATATATATATATATATATATATATATATAATGAAGCATGGCATGATTTCTGTTTTTGAGAAAAATAGAAAAGATGTGGAAAATGAGACCATGGTTGCAAGCATGGGCTTTATTCATAGTTTATTCATCTTGACTCACTATTCAAGCATGGTTGCAATTTTAGATTGCAAAATTCCATGCTTGAATGAGTGGGGGTCAAGAGTTTCCATTCATTCTAGGCTCATTCTCAACACTTAGCCATTTTGCTTGCTTTGCTCTCATGGTTTCTCTCTAGCTCATCTTCTTCCTCAATTGCCATGGTTCAAGCTTCAACCCTCACATGAGATGTGAATCATGAAGCTTGAACACAAACTTGTGAGATTTTAACATCCCCTACTTCACCATCCCACAACAAACTAGCAATTCGGTGTGGTGTGTTTCCTACACTAAAGGAGTTTAGTGTAGAGTTAACTTGGGCTAGAGAAACTTCGTGTGGATCGTCTTTGGCGTGAAGATCATGAAGGAGGTTCGTTCAACTCGAAGAGGAGTCTAGTAGAGTCGCGTGGACTTCAACCCGGAGCTATTGAAGAGAAGGACTCAAACTACAAAGGTTGTATGGTCTTTTCCTCTCTTGAGTTAATCACATCACAAAGGCAAACCCTAAATAATCTAGTAAATATCATGTTAGTCTAACTTAGCACCTAATAAAATTAAAATTTGCCATGCTTGATGCCTCTAGAACCTCATGGTGGTGTTAAGGTAGACTTTCATGGTATCAGAGCCAAACTAGAACTTTAGGGTAACTTGTAGCGACGTTAGAAATCCGTCGTTTTTGTCGCGCAAAAACTGCCGATAAAAACAGTTTCAAAAATGATGTTTTGAGTTGTTTGCACACCCCACGGGCTCACGGTTTGAACCAAGAAGCCGCGGGGTGGAGCGTGCGCACCTCGGGGACACCCCAAGGGGGACCGAACGGCTGGGCCCACTCCCCAAGACCACCACAAGGTGGTCTTAGCGGTGGGGACCTGAAACTGCCCTACCTTAGGCAGTTTCGGGTCTGTCTCACCCCCTGGACTCCTCGTGGTGGCCTCGGGGGTGGGGTACTACCTCTAGGCCCCCAATTCGATAGTTAATTTTAGGATTTTTTCTGCCGCGAAGATTTGGGCGGGTTTCGAGTTCGTTTCGACTCCCGGATTGGCTTAAAACGATCGGTTTTGGAACTTTAGCTCACTGGATTTTTCATGTCTTGGAAAAATTGGTTAAGTTTGCTAATTGCGTGCGGAACTCTAATGTCGCGGTTACTTTACGAGATTTGTGATGTGTGTGATACAATTATTAGAATCCGGATTAATTAGTTTTATGAAAACTAGTTAGTATATTGTAAAGCTAGCCGTTTAGTCTCAATTGATCGATTGCCACGACGTTTTGATTCGGATCAAAACTCCGTTGCAATTGCGTATTGTACGCGATCACTAAGTCGGGAATTTTTTTGAATTATCCGACAACCAATTGAAAAGAGTTTTCAATTTGAGACTAAAATGCAAGTTTTATATGTTAGGCATGAAATCCGGAATATGAGATATTCCGGGTTTATGATGTCTAAGAAAATTGCGGATTCTAATTATTGTAGTTTTCTGTTTCTTTTTCTGCGACCGTAAGCGTAATATGTGGGGTATCCCAATCTCTTTGCTATATGTCAACGAGTTTTAGAGATACGTATATTTGCTTACGTTGATAATATGTGATATCATGTATTGCCGTTGATATGATTTATTGGATCGTCGTGAAAGAATAGCCGGGGGTTTTTATTTTCATTCATGTAAAATCTGTATGTAATATTCTTTTATTGGGGCACTTCCGGGTTGAGGATGATGTCACCACTGTTGTATATTATTTATTTTCCGCATTAAGATATACCCAAGGCGGGGAGCACAAGTAACCGGTTTCTAGAGTCCAGTGAGAGACCATCTTAAGGAGTTGAGACCGGGTCTCCTAACTCTAGAATTTGCAGGGTTACTTGCCGCTCTCATAGGGGTCTAGGGATGTAAGTTTGGCTATTCATCACGACTGTGGAATCCGTGTTTTACATTATTGGCAAAATTTAAAACACGGACATCCCAGTATATCCAATATTTCATATGTTGTTTCTGTTGCTTGATTCTGTGATGTTGATCATATAACTGCGTGAGACGAATGTAATATTATATATATGATATATAATAAATGTTGCTTATGTTTTGCACCCGCGCTAGTCCAGCTCCCGCTCTGCCGGTAGTTAAGTAACCTAACGGTGCATGATGGGGCCCAGTGGCGAATATGGATGGTATAAGCGTACGTTCTATTTTCGTTTCATTTTTCTGTAATGTTTAGGAAACATTAATTGATGGGAATTCATTAATAAGATTAATGAAAAGAAAGAAACCAAAAGATGTTGTAGAATCAATTTTTCAAAAAGGGTAGCTCTAGTTTTTGCTTTGCATAGTGTTATTCCTTGATGAATATTCAGCACCTCATTCGATGAGGAAAGAGCCGAGATCCCTTCACCGGGAATGGCCTCTTTAGCGAAACTAGCAAATGCTACAACTCACTAGGTTTTGTTTTTGATTACTTCTATAATTCTTGCTTTCATAGTGTTATTCCTGAATATCCTACACCTCATTCGATGAGGAAAGAGCTGAGATCCCTTCACCGGGAGTGGCCTCTTTAGCAAAACTAGCAAAAGCCTCGAAAACACTCCTTTTCAAAAACAGTATATTCTACAACGATATCAAGTTCATTACGCTCATAGTTTTCTTAAAAACCTGCATAGCCCTCCGTCATTTCAGATAAGTGCTATTTTAGTATTCGTGCTACGGTAGTTTGGCCTCCGTTAAGGCGTAGTGTACGGTTGCTGATTAGTGCTTATCTATAGCATGAGATGCGATTGGATTAGGGTATTCGTACGGCGTTGTTTGGCCTCCGTCAAGGGTCGTATAGGTGGGTCTAATTCAATCAAGAAATGAACGGGTTGAACTTGACTAGCGCCCTATGGGTAGTTTGGCCTCCGTCAAGATCATAGGACGCTAGGGGTAAAAACTATTATTGGGAATTTCAAGTGTCGAAATTTGCAATGAGATTGCATACCTCCTATGTGATAGTTGGATCCCGATACCCACTGCTAGTAAGAGTTACTCCTGGGAGAATTTTGCACTTTACAATTAGCCGATCAAGTAGGAGTCTAAAAAGGTGTCAATGGGGTTATGCCTCTGGGAAAACAAGGTTTATTTTAATTAGGTCCGTGCGAAAGCACGAGGAACCTCCCTCGGAATACCGATACCTACCTGGCTGAACGATTGGTGAACCTGTAGGGTGTAATTAATCCCGATTAATTTTACCTTTTAAGGTTTGAAGGAAGATTTGATAAAAACAGTGGGAGCCATCCTGATTAGATAAGATAATAACCAATCTAATCTTGCAAAAAGCGCACACTAACGCGTTTCCTTCTCTCTCTCTCTCTCTCTCTCTCGCCAGGCAGCAACCAATGTCACGCCTTAATCAAGATAATAATATGGATGTATTGACCGAACCCTACTTTTATACAGGGCTAGGGAACGTTGGTCCTGCTCCATCTTATGAGTGTCATAAGTCTGAGCAAAGGATAGGAGAATATCAGGATTGCCGTGTTAGTTATATGTATGCCCTAGAGGCCATTGCTGTACATGAGATGTGTATTGTAGTGGATGCCGGGACATATATAGGTAGGACTTTCTTGCTCGACATGATAGTACGCTATCTGGTTGCTCTTTATCTTAACATGTACATTTATTTTCTCTCTGTTACTTGTTGATAAAGCCCTTAGGATGTATACTCGACTTGCAGGACTATGATGCAGATCATACTAGTGGGGCCTGGGCAGTCCATGAGTACATCCTTCAATGTTCCTAGTCATGGGAATATCGAGACGGGGCATCGATATTCCAGAGTAGACTAGCGTATATCTTCTCGACCCATGTCATAGGCGATGGATGATCCCATATCCATTGGTGTTTGACATCAGAGATAGTATGCGGGTGCTCAGTGGAGACTGGGTACACTGAACAGACTCGCCGAGAACTCCCGGATGGTATTATACCTCACGTCAGATAGCAGTTCTCTGGTGACACTGGTACAGCTTAGTCTGTTGATCCGAGATCGTCATAAAGTCTTGTGTGTCTCCCACTGTGCTTTGATTTCCACCCTACCACGGCTCTACTGAGTCGTGCAAACAGGTGGTTTTTGGGTACAGTCCCTATTCACATGGAGGCAATGAGCGATAGGAGGGGATTCATCTCTCCCGGTATTGGGGGTTGATGTTGCGCAATGCTCGACTCGCCATAACTGGAAATCCTTGGCCAGGGTTGCAGTGATTTACTGGTAAGTGTTATCAGTAGTTTCACACTTGTTGTGGACCTTATATCGGAATGACTTATCAAGCTACTGGGGTCTGACGTTTACCACCCCTAGGCGAGATATGTGACATATCAGACGAACAGACCGGACTGTGCGGTAAGTGTTAGTGATTGGATTCGCAGGAGTGTGGGCAGGCTTGATTGTTGATCTTCTGATCGCTCAATACCCGGGTGGCCGTTACGTTTAGCAGACCTCTTGCGGCTTGTGGGTGTTTGATATGATCATCACCTACTGTCGGCGTATTGACGAGTCTTTAGAGTCCTACACAGGGGTTTCCTGGCTCAAGCGAAATGGAGTAGGAGCACATATGTGATATGTGCGGGACCGAGATTTATACGATATAAGATACCGTATTCTATTCTCGCAATATGTAACACTGATCGGTTGTATGCGACATAGCCGGGTTATCGAATCAAGTGTTGATTCGATAAGTTGTTACACATGATATTAGTCGGTTATAGCCGGATTATTAAATCAAGAGTTGGTTTAATAATTTAATGTATGATTATATATATTTGATATATTACATTATATTAACTAGTATTAGCTCACTTAAGATTTATTTTCTCACTTGATTATGCATAAGTGTATATGTGATATATATTTGTGTACATATGATTGTGTCATGCTTGATGATACATCAAAGATAGGTGTATGAGACTTGTACCAAGATTAGGGTAAAGATTAGGGTTTTGTTTATATCTTAAGAATAACAAAAGAGAAAGACTTTGTCAAAGTTCTCAAGATTTCATGAAGCTTGTGGAAACATTGACAAAGTCAACTCTTTTGTCATTCTTTAGGATATTTAGTTAACCCAACCCTTAACTTCATACTTTGGTTAATTCTCTACATGAGTTAAGCATGATAGCTTAACTCACCCATGGTTACATTATTGAGGAGAAGATAATTCATATGATGATATTATTCTTTCTTCTTCTTCTTCATCAAGCTCCTTGAAAAAGCTTTCAAGCTCTAATTGTGATATGAGGAAAAATGTGAGAAAATCAATTCTAAAGGGAGCCCACCTCCTACTTCTTCATCCTCTACCACTTGCCATGTAGTAGAGTGTGTTCTCTTCACAAAGTTCATGACCTAGTGAAGGAATAGCTTGAGTTAGTGTCTCCCCGACGTAGATCATCTTCGGCCTCGAAGTCAACGACCTAGCCCGCTTATTTCTCCGAGGAAACCATCGCTAGAGTCCGGAGTTCATGATCGCAGCAAAAGGGACATCTACATGGAGCTATTGAAGTGAAGGACCGGATCTACAAAGGTTGTAATCCTTTTCACTTAGTGTTAAAGTTGTTTACTTGCTAGTTTTCGCATAATCTCTAGTATACGATCTTGGTTAGGGCTGTTCGGCATGACTAATTTTTTGAATCGGGCATGGTAGATGCCTTGTAGAACCTTGTTAGAGTGCATAGAAACCCTAAAGTGGTATCAGAGCCAAGCTAGAGCTTTAGGCGAAGTCTAGACGAAGTTTAAAGTCCGATCGAACCCCGAAACCTTAGTTTTTACCCTTCTCTGGAAATTTTTCAAAACTGTGATCTTTTGTGAATTAAAAATACTCAGAAAAATCAGCAGGGTTTTCTAGGAATTATTGTGCAGCACGTGCTCCTAATTCCATCAAAGCGACGCGAAACCGCGGCCGTACCGTGGCTTGCGCGGTGGTTCCGCGGCCATACTGTAGCTTCATGCTTCACTGTTTGCACAGTAACCTCCGTATGTGTTTCCTGATTCTTCTGGGAATTTTTAATTTATACTCAAGTGTTAAGTTTTCTGGGTTATATTGGGGATTCATTAATTCGATCGGATAATTTAACTTCGTTTAAGTTTTTCCGGGTAATTTTAGAAAGTGTTAAAAAGTTCGACCGGATATCAATAACTCACTTTTTCCTCTGCCGTAAAATTTTCAAGTGTTGGATTTTTCCGTGGTTTAAGAACGTTCTAAGTCGTGCAAGTAACGCGATGGACCCTCTAGAAGACAACAAACCTTAACTCGATTATGTGACCATCTTGAACTGCCTTTTGAACCTTAGGGTTTAGAGCAGTACGGCGTTGCCACATGTGAGGCGTTGGCTTGCTCCTTCTACGGGTGGACCGTTGGTACTGTGGCATGAAATGGATGTTTTTAAACTTATTTCAAGTGTTGAGCTATTTGGGAAAACTTGGGTGTTTGATTATTCGA
The DNA here is from genome assembly GCA_030015575.1 of Agapanthus africanus. NCBI lineage: Eukaryota > Viridiplantae > Streptophyta > Magnoliopsida > Asparagales > Amaryllidaceae > Agapanthus > Agapanthus africanus. The sequence continues at coordinate 127,739,560 of JASDDO010000022.1, read as the reverse complement.
TCGGAAAGTTTAATATTGTCTATTTATCTGGAATGTGATACAATATTTGGAATCCACAAGTAGTTATGAGATAACTAATTTGAATGTTATAAATCTAGCACTTTAGTCTCATTTGATCGGTTGCCACGGAAATTTTGATGTGATCAAAAGTCCGTCGCAATCACGTAGCGTACGCGGATACTCACCGAGTAAACTTAATAGATAGCCATGCCCCATAGCCCCAACCAAGTGACTGTAGGAGAACCCCGTCGCCAAAAGCATCTATTCGGGTGCTCGCGGCAGCGGTGTTCCGCCTTAGTACACTTCGTCGACGGCATCCGGGGGTGCGGCCGTCTACTAAAGTTTGCGATGAGCATTCGATCAGGATGTCGGGAATCTTGTTGAATTGCCCGACTTGATATTGAAAAGAGTTTTCGATAATGAGACTAAAATGCGGGGTTTATAATTGTTAGACATGTGATGTCTAAAGAATTCATATGGTTAGGCATGTGATGTCTAAGGAGGTTGCGGATTCCAACTGTTGTAGTTTTACACTTTCTTTTCTGCGACCGTAAGTGTAATATGTGATATCGCTGGTTTCGTTGCTATATGTCAACGACAATTGGGATGGGCATATTTACTTACGTTGATGACATGTGATGTTATGTGTTGCTGGATATTTTATATTGGATCGCCGTGTTTGAATAGCCGGGTTTTTTTTGTGAGATGAGTGTTTTTCATTTTCATTCATGTAAAATTCATTGTATGTAATATTCTTTTATTGAGGCACTTCCGGGTTGAGAATGATGTCACCATTGTATATTATTTACCTTTCCGCATTAGGATAGACCCAAGGAGGGGAGCACAAGTAACCGGGTTCTAGGGTCCAGTGGGAGACCACCTCGAGGAGTCGAGTCCGGGTCTCCTAACTCTAGAATTGGTAGGGTTGCTTGCCTCTCTCGTAGGGGTCTAGGGGTGTGGGATTGGCTATTCATCACGACCGTCGAATCCGTGTTTTATAGGGGCTCAAAATAAAATACGGATGTCCTAGTATATCCAATATTTCATATGATATTTTCTGCTGCGTTATCTATGATGTAATCATGTGATATATTCAGATAGATACTGTATATAGTATATATGATATATTATATAGACGTTGCTTATGTTTTACACCCGCCCTAGCCCTGCCCCACTCTGCCGTTAGTTACCTAATCTAACGGTGCATACGGAACATCGAGACGAATGCGGATGGCATAAGTGTACGTTGTATTTATCTATGATGTTTATGTGAACTTAAATGATAGGACATTCATTAATAAGATTAATGAAAGAAAATAAACCTAAATGATGTTGTGGAATCGAATTTCAAAAATTAGGTAGCTCTAGTTGTTGCTTTGCATAGCGGTGTTCCTTGTAGAACATCCAGCACCTTATTCGATAAGGAAAGAGCCGAGATCCCTTCACCGGGAGTGACCTCTTTAGCAATAACTAGCAGATGCTACAACCTTCGGTTTGTCTTTTGATTGCTTTTCTAGTTCTTGCTTTGCATAGTGGTATTGTGAATATCCTGCACCTCATTCGACGGGGAAAGAGCCGAGATCCCTTCACCGGGAGTGACCTCTTTAGCGAAACTAGTAAAAGCCTCAAAAGCACTCCATTTTTAAAACCATTTGATTCCGCAACGAGATAAAGTTCAAAGCGTTAAAGGTTTTCTTAAAAACCATCCGCAACCCTCCGTCATTTTAGGAAGTAGAGTACTTAGTATTCGTACTATGTTTGTTGACCATAGTCAAGGCACAGTGTACGGTAGCTAAGTGATGTCTTCCTACACAGCATATGATGCGATTAGTTAGGACAGTCATGTGACTTTGTTGACCTTAGTTAAGGGTCATGTGGGTGGGTCTAATTAATCACGAAATGACGGGTAGAGCTTGACTAGTGCTTATGATTTGTTGACCATAGTTAAGGTCATAAGTGCTAGGGGTAAAAACCATTATCGGGAATTTCAAGTGTTGAAATTTGCAATGAGATTGCATACCTTCTATGAGATAGTTGGATCCCGATACCCGCTGCGAGTAAGAGTTACTCCTGAGAGAGTTTTGCACATTACAATTAGCCGATCAAGTAGGTGTCTAAAAAGATGTCAACAGGGTTACGCCCCTGGGAAAACGAGATTTATTTTAATTAGGTACGTGCGAAAGCACGGGGAACCTCCCTCAAAGTACCGGCACTGGCCTGGCTGAAAGATTGGCGAACTTGTAGAGTGTAATTAATCCCGGCTAATCTTTCCTTTTAAGGTTTGAAGGAAGATTTGATAAAAACAGTGGGAGCCATCCTGATTAGATAAATATATAACCAATCTAATCTTGCAAGAGCACACGCAGAGTGTTTTCTTCTCTCTCTCTCCAAGTAGCGACCATGTCATGCCTTAATCAAGATAATAATATGGATGTATTGACCGAACCCGCTTGATTATACTGAGCTGGGGAACGTTGGTCCCGCTCCAACTTATAATTGTTATAAGACCGAGCAAGAAATAGGGGAATACCAGGATTCCTATGCCGCCCAAATGAAGAAAGTGCATGATGATGCATCTTTTTCGGGTATGTTTATTACATAGAACTGTTTCTCAGTATCCTTTACGTCCTGGGTATGAGATACCGGATCAGGATCCCGCATATGTAATATGTTACATGGGCTACAAATAGGTAGAGAACTAAGAACGGGTGATAAATTTCATAAGATAGAAACGATGCAAGTGTTGCAGCCAAGTATGTTGATAGTTATCACCCTGTATTACTAGAATACATTGATTCTGAACGAATGTTATTAGATACCGAACCTGATATACAACATCATATCAGTCTCTTTTTATTAAAGAAGGATATAATTTTGTATTGTTGAATAATGTTTTGAACATTTCCTATATCAAAAGTTGATCGGTTCAGGCACGCTATCTAAAAGCATATACATTCTAAATCAAACCACAGTTCCTTATGTACAGAACACACACAAGAGGAAGAGTTCAGAAATGAACGAATTCTTCTTGAGGCATTGTAGACTAGGTCATATCAATGCGACCCGACTAGCTAAGTTACATTTAGATGCATATTTAAATCAGTTTGAATTTACATCTTATGAAACTTGCTGGTCATGTTACAAAGATAAGATGACCGTAGCTCTATTTACTGGAAACAGAGAAAGAGTTAGTGAACTCTTGGGACTGATACATAGTGATGTATGAAGGTCCCCAGTCTACATATGCCAGGACTGGTTATTTGTACTTCCTTACATTCAACGAGAATCTCTCAAGATTCGGACACATGTTCCTGTTGAAACACGTGTCTGAAACTTTTGAGAAATTCAAAGAATGTAAGATAGAAGTAGAGAACCAAAACCGGGTAGAAGTATTATGTCCTATGATGAGATCAAGGAGGAGAATACTTGTACATGGAATTCCTGGACTATTCCAAACGAGAATGAGATTCTCTCTCAGCATTACTCCTCCGTATACACCACAGCACGTAGGTGTATCAGGATGGAGCAATCGCACCATATTAGATATGGTGTGCTCTATGATGAGTATTACTGAGTTACCTGTTTCATTTTGGGGGTTATGCACTTGAGAAGCTGCATACCTATTGAATTGGGTTCGAATCAAATCAGAGCCTACCACTCCATATGAGATATGGTATGGGAAGAGCCCATCTCTTAAGTAAGTTGAGATTTGGGATTGTCCGGCCTATGTCAAAAGCAAAATCCGAACAAGATCGAGGTAAGGTCAGTTCTGTAGAACTGGAAGGAGTTCCAGCTATACAAACTACAGCTGATGATTTGGTAGAACCAAAGGGTTCAATAGTCCCCGACGAACTACAGCCTCTCCGCCGATCTAGCAGGGTTCCTCATCCGCCTGAGAGATACTTCGGTTTCTCGATGACAGTGGGAGCGAGGATTGCATCATGAGATGATGACCCAACTAGTTTCGAGCAGGCCATCAAGAGTGGGGACTCTGTAAGAATGGTTGGATGCTTAGTGATCTGAGATGGAATCCATGTACACCAACAAAGTATAGACTTTGGTTGCTATATCTGAAGGGTTAAATTCCCATCAGGAGCAAGTATATCTTGAGAAGATTACTTGGTGTAGATGGAAAAGTTGAGACTATCAAAGCTAGACTTGTTAAAGGTTTTCGTCATCAACCAGGTGTGGATAATGATGGAACATTTTCCAGTGGCTATGCTTAAGTCCATCCGGATCCTACTTGCCATTGCTGCATACCATGACCGCGATATCTGGTGGTTAGGTGTCATGACTGCTTTTCTAAATATTGATTTAGAAGAGAACGTCTATAAGAACAGCCAGAGGGCTTCGTAAAAGGTGGGAGCAACGGAAACATATGCAAGATGCTTTGTGTGATAAAGCAGGCATCGCGGAGTTAGAACATCTGTTTTGATATGGTAGTCAAAGAGTTTAACTTTATCAAAGTGGTAGATGAACCTTGTATATACAAAAAGGTAGTAGAGAGTAAGGTGAACATCCTCGTATTGTACGTGGACGACACACTCTTGATAGGAAAAGAGTTTCCTATACTACGCACGGTCAATCTCCTCTTATCACAAGGATTCTCCAAATAGGATCAAAGTGATACCTCCTAAATCCTAGGTTTTATATCTATGAGATAGATCTAAATGGATGTTAGGATTCTCACTAGTTGTAGTGAGTTGGTATCAATCGATCCTGGGGAGAATCACTGGATAGCTTCCAAGGATGATAAGCACGACTGAATGTCAGTCGTAGGCATTGTCTTTACCCTCAGTAGAGGGACGGTATGTTGGAAGAGTTCCAAGCTAGGTACCGTGGCAAACTAGACGATAAAGGATGGTGACATTGCTATCAACGATACTACCAAAGAGGCAGTTTGGGTATATATTAGTTCATGAGATGAACTAGGTTCCTACCATTATATGACAATGGTGTTGAGGCTTTGGCCTAAGAACCCCGGTCCCATCAGTGACCCAGACATATTCCAAGGCAGTATCACCGGATCATGAAGATAGTTGATCTCCAGGGTGATCGAGGTTAGGAGAGTAGACTCAGAGGACAACACGGTGGATCCACTCACAAAGGCCTTTTCCCAGAGAGAGACTTTTAAGGGATGGTTGAGTATGAGATACTGCAACCACTGCTACAGATGGCCCTAGTGCAAGTGGGAGATTGTTAGTTATATGTATGCCCTAGAGGCCATTACTGTACATGAGATGTGTATTGTAGTGGATGCTGGGACATATATAGGTAGGACTTTCTTGCTCGACATGATAGTACGCTATCTGGTTGCTCTTTATCTTAACATGTACATTTATTGTCTCTCTGTTACATGTTGATAAAGCCCTTAGGATGTATACTCGACTTGCAGGACTATGATACAGATCATACTAGTGGGGCCTGGGTAGTCCATGAGTACATCCTTCAATGTTCCTAGTCGTGGGAATATCGAGACGGGGCATCGATATTCCAGAGTAGACTAGCGTATATCTTCTCGACCCATGTGATGGGCGATGGATGATCCCATATCCATTGGTGTTTGACATCAGAGATGGTATGCGGGTTCTCAGTGGAGACTGGGTACACTGAACGGACTCGCCAAGAACTCCCAAATGGTATTATACCTCACGTCAGATGGCAGTTCTCTAGTGATGCTGGTACAGCTTAGTCTGTTGACCCGAGATCGTCATAGAGTCTTGTGTGTCTCCCACTGTGCTTTGATTTCCACCCTACCACGGCTCTACTGAGTCGTGCAAACAGGTGGTTTTTGGGTACAGTCCCGATTCACATGGAGGCAATGAGCGATAGGACGGGATTCGTCTCTCCCGGTATTAGGGGTTGATGTTGCGAAATGCTCGACTGGCCATAACTGGAAATCCCTGGCCAGGGTTGCAGTGATTTACTGGTAAGTGTTATCAGTAGTTTCACGCTTGCTGTGGACCTTACATCGGCATGACTTATCAAGCTACTGGGGTTTGACGTTTACCACCCCTAGGCGAGATATGCGACATATCAGACGAACAGATCGGACTGTGCGATAAGTGTTACTGATTGGATTCGCAGGAGTGTGAGCAGGCTTGATTGTTGATCTTCTGATCGCTCAATACCCGGGTGGCCGTTACGTTTAGCAGACCTCTTGCGGCTTGTGGGTTTTTGATATGATCATCACCTACTGCCGGCGTGTTGACGAGTCTTTAGAGTCCTACACAGGGGTTTCCTGGCTCAAGCGAAATAGAGTAGGAGCACATATGTGATATGTGCGGGACCGAGATTGATACGATATGAGATACCGTATTCTATTCTCGCGATATGTAACAATGATCGGTTGTATGCGATATAGCCGGGTTATCGGATCAAGTGTGGATTCGATAAGTTGTTACACATGATATTAGTCGGTTATAGCCGGATTATTAAATCAAGAGTTGAGTTAATAATTTAATGCATGATTATATATGTTTGATATATTACATTACATTAACTAGTATTAGCTCACTTAAGATTTATTTTCTCACTTGATTGTGCATAAGTGTATATGTGATATATATTTGTGTACATATGATTGTGTCATGCTTGATGATACATCAAAGATGGGTGTATGAGACTTGTACCAAGATTAGGGTAAAAATTAGGGTTTTGTTTATATCTTAAGAATAACAAAAGAGAAAGACTTTGTCAAAGTTCTCAAGCTTTCATGAAGCTTGTGGAAACATTGACAAAGTCAACTCTTTTGTCATTCTTTAGGATATTTAGTTAACCCAACCCTTAACCTCATACTTTGGTTAATTCTCTACATGAGTTAAGCATGATAGCTTAACTCACTCATGGTTACATTATTGAGGAGAATATAATTCATATGATGATATTATTCTTTCTTCTTCTTCTTCATCAAGCTCCTTGAAAAAGCTTTCAAGCTCTAATGGTGCTATGAGGAAAAATGTGAGAAAATCAATTCTAAAGGGAGCCCACCTCCTAATTCTTCATCCTCTACCACTTGCCATGTAGTAGAGTGTGTTCTCTTCACAAAGTTCATGACCTAGTGAAGGAATAGCTTGAGTTAGTGTCTCCCCGACGTAGATCATCTTCGGCTTCAAAGTCAATGACCTAGCCCACTCATTTCTCTGAGGAAACCATCGCTAGAGTCCGGAGTTCACGATCGCAGCAAATGGGACATCTACACGGAGCTATTGAAGTGAAGGACCAGATCTACAAAGGTTGTAATCACTTTCACTTAGTGTTAAAGTTGTTTACTTGCTAGTTTTCGCATAATCTCTAGTATACGATCTTGATTAGGGTTGTTCGACACGACTAATTTTTTGAATCGGGCATGGTAGATGCCTTGTAGAACCTCGTTAGAGTGCCTAGGAACCCTACATCCCGCACCACACATACGAAGAAACGGCATGTTGATGCATCTTCTTCGGGTGTGTTCGTTACCGAGAACTGTTTCTCAGTTTGTTCTACGTCCTGGGTATTGGATACCTGATCAGGATCCTACGTATGTAATTTATTACATAGGCTAAAGAAAGGTAAAGAACTGGGAAAGGGTGATAAATCCCTAACAGTAGGGAATGGTGCAATTGTTGCAGCTAAGGCAGTTGGCAATTATCACCTTGTATTACCAACTGGTAATACATTGATTCTGAACAACTGTTACTACGTACCAAAGATGATGTGCAACATTATATCGGTTTCTTTGCTAACTAAAGAAGGATATAATCTCACATTAGAGGATAATGTTATGAACATTTTCCAGAATCAAGTGTTGATTGGATCTGATACGTTATGTAACGGTATATAAGTTCTTAATCAAAGTACAGTTCTTAACGTACAAAACACAAACAAGAGGAAAAGTTCAGAAATGAACAAAGCCTTCTTGTGGCACTGTACACTAGGTCATATCAATGCGACAAGACTGGCTAAGTTGCATAAAGATGGATATTTGAATTCGTTCAAATTTTCATCTTATAAAACTTGCTACTCATGTCTCAAAGGCAAGATGACCAAAACTTCGTTTACTGGACACGGAGAAAGAGCTACTGAACTCTTGGGGCTGATACATAATGATATATGCGGTCCTATGTCTACACATGGTAGGAATGGTTTTTCGTACTTTATTACATTCACCGATGATCTCTCAAGGTTCGGACATGTGTTCTTGTTGAAACACAAGTCTGAAGCTTTTGAGAAATTCAAAGAATATAAGTGCGAAGTAGAAAACCAGATGGGCAAAAGTATTAAAATCCTACGATCTGATCGGGGAGGAGAATACTTTAGCGGGGAATTCCATGATTATCTAAAAGAGAATGGGATTCTCTCTCAGCTTACTCCTCCGTATAAGCCACAGCACAACGGTGTATCGGAGCGGAGGAATCACACCCTATTAGATATGGTGTGCTCTATGATGAGTACTGTTGAGTTTCCTATTTCTTTTTGGGGTTATGTGCTTGAGACAGCTGCATATCTATTGAATAAATTTCCGACCAAATCAGTGCCTACCACTCCATATGAGATAGGGAATGAGGAGAGGCCATATCTTAATTTTATTCAAATATCGGGTTGTCTGGCCTATCTGAAGACACAAAATCCGGACAAGCTCGAGGCAAGTTCAGTTCTCTGCAAGTTTATAGGATATCCCAAACATTCGCGAGGGTATATCTTCTACCACTCCGAAGAATAAAAGGTGTTTGTTTCTCGACATGCCACCTTTTTAGAAAAGGGTTTTCTTATGAAAGAAATTAGTGACAATGAGGTAAAACTGGAAGAAGTTCCAGCATCACAGACTACAACTGACGATTTGGTGGAACCGGAGGATCCAATAGTACCCAACGAACCCCAGCCGCTTCGCAGATCTAGTAGGGTTCCTCATCCACCTGAAAGATACTACGGCTTTCTCATAGACGGTGGGAGCGAGGATTGCATCATGGAAGATGATGACCCTACTAGTTTCGAGCAGGCCATCACGAGTGGGAACTCTGTGAAATGGATGGATGCTATGCGATCCAAGATGGAATCCATGTACACCAACCAAGTATGGACTTTGGAAGTTACTCCTGAAGGAGTAAAACCCATTGGGAGCAAGTGGATCTTTAAAAAGAAGATGGGTGTAGATGGAAAAGTTGAGACTTTCAAAGCTAGACTTGTAGCAAAAGGTTTTCTTCAACCACCTAGCGTCGATTATGATGAAACCTTTTCTCCTGTCGCTATGTTTAAGTCCATCAGGATCCTACTTGCCATTGCTGCATACCATGACTATGAAATCTGTCAGATGGACGTCAAGACCGCTTTTCTAAATGGTGATTTAGAAGAGAGCGTATACATAACACAGCCAGAGGGCTTCATAGACAGTGGGAACATCGGAAAGGTGTGCAAGCTACTTAAATCCATCTACAGATTAAAGCAAGCGTCGCGGAGCTGGAACATCTTTTTTGATGAAACTATCAAAGAGTTTGACTTCATCAAAAATATAGATGAACCTTGTATATATAAGAAGGCAGTAGAGTGTAAGGTAGTCTTTCTCGTATTGTACGTGGATGACATACTCTTGATACGAAACGATGTTCCTATGCTACACTCGGTCAAGCTCTTCTTATCACTCAAGTTCTCCATGAAAGATCTTGGTGATGCCTCCTACATCCTGGGGATAAAGATCTATAGAGATAGATCTAAACAGATGTTGGGATTGTCCTAATCTAGGTACATAGACACCATACTAAAGAGGTTTAGTATGGAAGATTCCAAGCGAGGTAATGTACCCGCTTGTTCAGAATCACTCTCTCCAAAGAGATGTCTCCCAAGACTGATTTGGAGAGGGATCACATACAAGAGATACCCTATACTTCAGCAGTAGGCTCTATCATGTATGCGATGTTATGTACCAGACCGGATGTAGCTTACTCACTAGGTGTAGTGAGCAGGTATCAATCAGATCGTGGGGAAAACCACTGGACAGCTGTGAAGAACATTCTTAAGTACTTGAAAAGGACTAAAGAAATGTTCTTGGTGTATAGTAACGGTGAACTCCAGGTGGAGTCCTTTACCAATTCGAGTTTCTAGAGTGATAAGGATGACAGTAATTCGGTCTCGGGTTTTGTCTTTAACCTTAATGGAGGGGCGGTGTGTTGAAAGAGTTCCAAGCAAGACACCGTAGAAGATTCAACGATGGAGGCTGAATACATCGCTGCCAACGATGCTGCCAAAGAAGCTGCCTGGATGAAGAAGTTCATTGCTGAGCTTGGTATGGTACCATCCATTGAACATCCAATACCTGTGTATTGTGATAATAATGAAGCGATGGATTTGGCCAAGGAACCAAGGTCCCATCAGAGATCCAGACATATTCTGAGATGGTATCACCTAATCAGGAAGATAGTAGATCGCCGAGAGATCGAGATCAGGAGAGTTGACACAAAGGACAACGTAGCGGATCCACTCACGAAGGCCCTCCCCCAGATACAGTTTGAGAGACTTTTTGGGATGTTGGGTATGAAATAGTACAACACATGGCCTTAGTGTAAGTAGGAGATTGTTAGTTATATGTATGTCCTAAAGGCCATTATTGTACATGTGATGTATATTATAGTGGATGCTTGGACATATATATATAAAGGACTTTCTTGCTCAACATGATAGTATGCTATCTGGTTACTCTTTATCTTAACATATTGACTGGTATTCTTTACTGTCTTGCTCTCACATGTGGATAAAGTCCTTAGAATATGTACTTGACTACCAGGATTATGATGAGATCATACTAGTGGGGCCAGGGTGGTCCACAAGTACATCCTTTAATCTGTTCCTAATTATGGGAATATCGAGATCAGGGCATCGATATTCCAGTGTAGACTAGTGTGTATGTTTCTTGTCCCTTGGAGTGCGATGGTTGATCCCACAACCATTGGTGTGTGACATCAAAGATTGTACACAGGTGCTTATTGGAGAATGGGTACACCGAACAGGACTCGCCAAGGACTCCTATATGGTAGTATACCTATCGTCGGATAGTAGTCCTCTGGTGACACTGGTACAGGTTAGTCTGTAGACCCGGGATCATCATAGAGTCTTGTGTGGCTCCCACTTTGCTTTGATTTTCTCCCTACCACGGTTCAAAGAAGTCGTACAAACAGGTGTATTTTGGGTATAGTCCCGAGTCACATGGAGGCAATGAGCGATAGGTGGGGTTTCGTCTATCCCGATATTGGGGGTTGATGTTGCGCTATGCTCGATTGGCTATAACTGGAAGTCCCCGGCCAGGACTGCTGCTGAGATTTACTGATAAGTGTTATCAGTAGTTTCTCGAACCGTTATAGGCCAGACATCGGCATGACTTATCACGTTACTGGAGACTAATGTTTACCACCCCTAGACATGATATGCGACATATCAGATGAAGAGACCGGACTGTACGGTAGTGTTACCGATAGGCTTCATGGAGAGTATGGATGAGCTTGCTTGTTGATCTTCATATCGCTCAATACCCGGGTAGCCGTTATGTCCACCTAGTACCGCTGACGGTCTGTAGGTGATTGATGTGATCATTACCTACTGCTGACGTATTGACGAGTCTTTAGAGTCCCACACAGAAGTTTCCTGGTTCGAGCGAAATGAACTAGGGCACATTTGTTGATATGTGCGTGGGCTTGATTAAATATGAGTATGTGATACCGTATTGTAATCTGGCAGTTATCTGTTATCAGTTCAGTTATATGTGATATAACCATATTATCGAATAAAGTGTTGATTTGATAATGTGATATACAGATGAATGATATTAGTATGTCATATGTGATATAACCAGATTATTAAATCAAGTGTTGATTTAATAATGTGATATATATTATATGTCATATAATTATATATTAACTAATATCATTAGCTCACTAATTATTCTTCATTTTATATATATATATATATATATATATATATATATATATATATAATGAAGCATGGCATGATTTCTGTTTTTGAGAAAAATAGAAAAGAGGTGGAAAATGAGAGTATGGTTGCAAGCATGGGCTTTATTCATAGTTTATTCATCTTGACTCACTATTCAAGCATGGTTGCAATTTTATATTGCAAAATTCCATGCTTGAATAAGTGGGGATCAAGAGTTGCCATTCATTCTATGCTCATTCTTAACACTTAGCCATTTTGCTTGCTTTGCTTCCATGGTTGCTCTCTAGCTTCATCTTCTTCCTCAATTGCCATGGTTCAAGCTTCGACCCTCACATGAGATGTGAATCATGAATCTTGAACACAAACTTGTGAGTTTTTAACATCCCCTACTTCACCATCCCACAACAAACTAGTAATTTGGTGTGGTGTGTTTCCTACACTAAAGGAGTTTAGTGTAGAGTTAGCTTGGGCTAGAGGAACTTCGGGTGGATCGTCTTTGGCACGAAGATCACGAAGGAGGTTCGTTCAACTCGAAGAGGAGCCTAGTAGAGTCGCGTGGACATCAACCCGGAGCTATTGAAGAGAAGGACTCGAACTACAAAGGTTGTTTGCTCTTTTCCTCTCTTGAGTTAATCACATCACAAAGGCAAACCCTAAATAATCTAGTAAAGATCTTGTTAGTCTAACTTAGCACCAAATAAAATTAAAATTTGCCATGCTTGATGCCTATAGAACCTCATGGTGGTGTTAAGGTAGACTTTCACCATCCGCATTCGGCACGGAGCCCCGTCATTACTCGTTAGGTTACTTAACTAACGACAGAGCGGGGGATGGACTAGCGGGGATGCAAAACATAAGCTACACCTACTAGATATCATATATAGATATATACATTCGTCTCACACAATAATAGGCATTCCAAATCACAGATGAACATATTGGATATATTAGGAATTCCGCGTTTCGTTTGAGCCTGTAACGAAAGACGGATTCTACGGTCGTGATGAATAACCAAACCCCACCCTAAACCCCTACGAGTGCGGCAAACTACCCACCAAATTCCCTAAGTGAAGCAACCTCCCTTAATAAAGTGAGTAGGCCACTCGGCACTTCAAGAACCCGGTAGTTTGTGCACCCCACTTTGGGTCTATCCTAGGAGCAGAAAACAGTAAAAGAAATAATACAACGGGGGCTACAACCTCAACCCGGATGTGCCCCGCAAAATAATATTATATCAATTTACAATTTACAATTTACATCGAATGAAAGATAAAACACTCATCTCATATCCCCGGTTATTCATCCATGACGATCGAACAAGTTCATATACACAAACCAATATAACATCATCACAGATATGTGCAACCCCGACTAATCGACGTATACAAATTAGTCGACATTTTCAAACACATATACACATCACAAATCTTGTAAAGTAACCGCGACAATAGAATTCCGCACGCAATTAGCAAACTAAACCAATTTTTCCAAAACATGAAAAATCCAGTGAGCTAAAGTTCCAAAAATGATCGTTTTAAGCCAATCCGGGAGTCGAAACGAACTCGAAACCCGCCCGAATCTTCGCGGAGAGTTAGAGCATGAAATTAAATTCAAGTTGGGGGGCCTAGAGTGGGTACCCCATCCCCGAGGCCACCACGATGTGGCCAGGGGGTGAGGTAGACCCGAAACTGCCTAAGGAGGGACAGTTTCGGGTCCCCACCGCCAAGCCCACCTTGTGGTGGTCTTGGGAGTAGGCACAGCCATTCGGTCCCCCTCGGCGGTTCCCTGGAGTGTGCACGCTCCACCCCGTGGTTTCTCGGTTCAAACCGTGAGCCCGCGGGGTGCGCAAACAACTTAAAACTTCAATTTTGGAAACTGTTTTTGTCGGCAGTTATTGCGCGACAAAAACGGCGGATTTCTAACATCGCTACAAGCTATCTAAGGTTTATGAGAGGCTCTGATACCACTGTAAGTCGATGTTGCATAACCCGCGTGTTTGCAGGGAGGCGGAAATAGCAAAAAATGATTTTTATGGGCTTCGTAACACCAACGTGAACCAAGGATCGAACATAAAACCCTAGCTAGTATACTACTTGAGGTTTAACTATTCGGATGAATGTTATACCCCATAGTATCATATCCTTCTTGTCTTCTTGCTGTCCTCTTTTTCTTTATGAGCTCCTTGGAGTGAAAATGGATAGCGCCTCCTCGTCAGCTTCTCGAAGTCGAAGAAGATCCACCCGAGAGTTTCAACCTTGAGCTTTCACCTCCAAGATGAGGTAAGTAGGTCACTTGGTGTACTAAACTAAGTAGCCTAGAATGAGTAGAGAGTGATTTTGGGTAGCTAAGTCTCACTAACTCTTGGATTCTCAATACATGAGATAATAAGAGTTAAAAGGAAGAAGAAGAGAGTGAGCTTGAGGAAAGAGAAAATGTTTTTCATAATGATAATTGAGATAGCTCCCTTGATATGACTACAAGCATGGCAAGAAAAATATCTCACCCTGTTCCCCTCCGAACGGCAGCCGAGACGTGGGGCCGTCTCGCCTGGGGTTCGGGACAGATGCTAATTGGTGCTATCCGTCCACCTCTCCGAAGATGCCAAGTTGATTTATGGCACCATGCATCGAAGGTTTGAACGGATGCGTCCGATGTAGCAGACTTCATCAGATTCCCCCTCGCTTGAGGGGTTTTTGATTGTGGGGACGCTCTTCCCTGCAGGCACAAGCCCCTGCAGTTAATTACGCTACCGCATTGCGGTAACAACTTTCTCCTTCTCTAGATGGTCACTTCGTGTCGTGTGTGTTTGTTTTGTGTTTTGTTGCCCGTGGATTGTATACGGAGACTGAGTTATGTCGTCGCCCGTAGGGCGTGGACTAGTCCAAATCCATATTATCTTAGATTTGGATTTGGGGGTTTGGGTTTAAGGATACGTTAGCCTCATTTGAGCCTAAGATCGACTTAAACGTTTGTTAAGGATACGTTAGTCTAGTTTTTAGACTAAGATCAACTTAACGGGATCGTTTAGATCCAGCAAGAGAGCAATAAAAGGGGGCTCTGTTGTTTAGTTTAGTGACATTGCGGTCGGTAGGTAGTTTAAGGACATTGCGGTCCATGGGTATTTTAGGGACATTGCGGTCCAATGTTAGTTTTAAGACATTGCGGTCAAGGTTAAGGACGTCATAGTCCATGGGTTTAAGGACCCTACAGTCCGTTTTTAGTTTTAAGACATCTCGGTCAAGGTTAAGGACGTCATAGTCCATGGGTTTAAGGACCCCATAGTCCGTTGTTAGTTTTAAGACATCTCGGTCAAGGTTAAGGACCTCATAGTCCATAGGTTTAAGGACCCCACAGTCCGTTGTTAGTTTTAAGACATCTCGGTCAAGGTTAAGGACCTCATAGTCCATGGGTTTAAGGACCCCACAGTCCGTTATTAGTTTTAAGATATCTCGGTCAAGGTTAAGGACCTCATAGTCCATGGGTTTAAGGACCCCACAGTCCGTTGTTAGTTTTAAGACATCTCGGTCAAGGTTAAAGACCTCATAGTCCATGGGTTTAAGGACCCCACAGTCCGTGTCAATGTGTGGTCATCGAGACCCGTCATCTCTTTGAAGACGTTGAGGAATTACAACGCCGCGTATCAAAGGAGTGAAGAGATGTACCCTTGAACCGGGGTGGATTAAATAGTCTTCGGCCCAGTTTGGGATCAAGACCCATTAATTATGTTATGAGCCCATTAGCCCAGTTAAGTCTGAATTGAGGACTTATGGCCATCTTGGGCTAAGTCCAATCATGTTTGGAATATTGGCTTCCTGTTGGTCCATTGAAGAAGAGGCTTTGCCTCTGGCCATTAATTCAACAGTGTTGAACACTGGGATCAAGTTAGTGTTTTAACACTAAAAGACAGTTGGTGTTAGACACCAGCAACAGGGGGTTCAAATTAGTGTTAAACACTAGAGTAAATCGGTGTCAAACACTAGCAGTAGAGGCTTCAAATTAGTGTTGAACACTAAGAAATTCAGTGTTAAGCACTGCAAATAAAGTTCTTTGATTAGTGTTGAACACTAAGGCCAAACAGTGGTTTAACACTGGGTTCAGGGGTTCCAATTTAGTGTTAAACACTAAGGCAAGAGGGGTCACGTGGTAACACGTGAGGGCGCCCTCCCTTCATTTGTTCTGCTGAGAATATTGCATCTTTTAGAGCATCACGTGCCATCACGTGACGGGCATTTAAATTCTTGTATGTTAAAGCTTCTGCCAAGGGTCACGTGAGCCACTGCCTCAAAAGGGTCTTTTCTGTGGATCTTTTCGGGAGTCACGTGGTGACACGTGACCCAGCCTATATGTATGTTTTTTAGAAGATCTGTTAATCCGTTTCAAGAATTAAATCCCCCGTAGGGTTGAGCCCTAGCAATAATTTTAGAGGAATTAAATTCCTATTTCCTTTTGAAAATTTATATTCTGGGATAGAGTTGAACTCTGAATTTTCTGTAGGAATTAAATACCTCATATAGGTGAAGAACTGAATTCTATCATAGGGTTAAACCCTAATAAAAGCTTTAAGGAATTAAATTCCCACTCTCTTTTAAAGAGGTATGAGATTCTGTCATAGGGTGAAACCCTAATTTCTTCTTTTTTAAAGGAATTAAATTCCTATTATTTTTCTAGGGTTGAACCCTGATTCTGTTCATTCTGAAGGAATTAAATTCCCATAACATAGGGTTAAACCCTAATTTTATTTTAAAGGAATTAAATTCCTATAGTTCTGTGAGAATTAAATTCTCAAGCTTCCATTCCCTCCCTATGCTTTGGATCTGCATGGCAGGATCTCAACCCATTGAGCATTAAATTCTCAACTCAAGGGGAGATGTGCACTTTACAGATCCTCCACCAAAGAAAGAACTATGTTCTTCTGTTTTATATCAGAGTTAAACTCTGTTGAGAATTAAATTCTCTTTTCCTTTCAAAATGCCTTCCCTTTCTTACCTAGGGTTTTCTTTTGCAGAAGATCCAAATTCCTCCAAAGTATTAAGGCTCTCCCCTTTTTTTATTTATCGATCCTTTTCTGCATATATCTCTCTCTGTGTGTGTGTCTCTGGGCTCCTATTTATAGGAGAAGCAGCCGAATCAATTAGTTTTTGATGAATCTTTGATTAAGAGATTTGATTTGTATTCACCATTCATTTTGGACCTTTGGATTATTAGGTGAATTTTATTCACCATTGGATTTTAAATCCAGAGATTCTCCTTTGTTATTTCGGTTAGATTTTAAGGAGAAATCTTTCCAAGTTCGGGCTTTTTCCACAAATAGATGATATTTAATCACCTTTAAATTTTTAATTCAATCGGTTGCTTTGGAAAGATTTGAGAGGTCTTTTCTCAGAATTTAATTCTGTTAACAGATAGGCTTTGAAAGATGGTCACTTGTGGGCACGTGACCCTTGGTCACGTGTGGGCACGTGACCCCCTTGGAACGAGCCCTCTCCTTCTTTTTGTGCTCAGCCTTCTGGCCGCTGCTTAACCGTCACGTGCCACCACGTGACCCCTGGTCATGTGTGAGCACGTGACCCTCGTCTAGACCCTTTTTCTTGATTTAACCGGAGAACGAGTCTGCTGCTTTTGAGTGTCACGTGCCATCACGTGACCCTGGTCACGTGGGAGCACGTGACCTCTTCTGAAGCATTTTCCTTGATTTGATCAGGGAACCGGTTTGCCTTTGAAGCCGCTTTTAAATGTCACGTGCCAACACGTGACCCAGGTCACGTGGGAGTACGTGACCCTTTCTGAAGCCATTTTCTTTGATGTAGTCGGGAAGCTGAATCTGCCTTGCCGATGCTTTTAAATGTCACGTGCCAACACGTGACTGCTGGTCACGTGTGAGCACGTGACCCTTTTCTGAAGCCTCTTCCGTAGGCTTTCCTGATTTTAAATCAGGAAACAAATGCCCCCACAGCGTTGTTCTCACGTGTCTGCACGTGAGTGCAACGCTGTCACCTTTTGTGACCGTTGGATTCCTCTAGGGATTTGGGGAGATGAAACGTTTCCATCACCTCCTATAAATATTGGGGTCATTACAGAGACACCTCCACTTTGCTCATCTTCTTCCTTGCAAACTTTTTCTGAGAATTTAATTCTCTTCTTCCAGAGCTTAGTTCTCTGCCTTGAAACAACCCTCAGAGTTTGACTCTGTTCGAAAGGACCTTTCTCTTTGGGTAATGCTCTCGAATGAACGATGAACTCTCACATTCCTCTGGATTTTAAATCCGAAACAAGGGTTTTTACCCTTTTATTGACAAAGAACCCATTTTTCTTCGAGTTTCGAAACCATTTTAACCTCCAACAGTAGATTTCTTAGGGTTCATATGATGATCCATGGAGTTTAACTCTGTTCACAGAAAAGGCTTTTTGGAGAATTTAATTCCCTTTTCTTTATAAGGAATTTAATTCCTGTGAAGAACTTAGTTTCTTCTTATGGAGCCTCCTTAGGGTCTCCTTACCCTAGGTTGTCATTCTGTAATTAATGAAACAGGAGCTTTATAACAATTCTCATGACCTTTATTTCAGGTATTATGGATGCCCATATGTACGGTCTTGACCAAATCATCTCCTATGGGAACATTCGTGCGCTGGGCCGCAGTCAGAACCAGGAGTTCACCAACGCTCAGTGTGCTGAGATTATGAGCCGCTTTAACAAGTACAACCATCGGCTACTCCCCCGTCGCTCTCCTCTTTTGAGACTCATCGTGCTGGCGATTTGGGAGGCGCTTCCTCTCTTCTGCGCCGGAGTACCGCTCAGGGCATTGGACGCTGCTGAGGACAAGATACATGCGGTGTATCTTATGAGTATAATCTCGAAGAGAAGGCGCGACAACCTCATTGATCTCTTGCACCAGCCATTTCAGCAGTCGGCCGTTCTTGCCGCCTATCGGAGGGTGGAGGACATTCGCGAGGACCCTGACGCTTGTGATCGTGAGAGAAAACATACTCGGGAGGTTCGAAATGCTTGGAGAATCTTGGACAAAGTTAAGCTTGAGTTTCTCAATCCATGCCCCGCGTCTGAAGTCTTACCATTGTAAACGTGTCCTCTTTATTTTGTATGAACTTCTTGAAGTATGAATGACAAGTTTTATTATGTCTTTCCATGTTTACATGCCTTTCTCTGGGATTTTATCATTTTGCTACTGTTGTTGTTGGTGCTTTTAATATGCAGGGTGCTACTCCATTTTTTTTTAGTGTACATCAGGTTTGGGCCTCACGTGTTCTGCACGTGGGGTCCCTTGATGGGGCTGTTCACAAAATTTTTCCATGCCATATTTTCAGTGCACAATATCAGATGCAGAAAAAGGGCTTTGGAAATAGTCCCATCTCCTTGATTTTCGATGCCTTTCCTTTTTTGGGCCTTGGAAATAGCTTCACCATGCAAGATTTTCCGCGCACAGCACTTAATGCACCCCTTTATATCTGAGGCAATGGTTTTCCTTTTCTCTTCACAGAGAACTTTTATTCCCATTTTAACGCGATTTAATTCGAGAACTAAGTGCCATGGCCTGCAACCGTCCACACGCTTGTCGACAGCCATGGGAAGTTCCTATCGAGGAGATGATCCCCCGCTTTGCCGCCCAGTTGGTGGATCCACTCCTTACCGATGATGAATGCGACTCGGCGATGTATGAACTCTCGATCCGTAGGGGGTCTCCCCTCCCAATAGGTTCCCTCTAGCTCCGGATGATCCTCACGGCCGTGCTTGCCGACATTCCTCCTCATCCGGCAGAGATGACCCTGGCGATGCTTGATGCGGCTGAAGAGAAGCTCGAGGGCTTTCACGAAGCGTGCCTGATTACTCAGGCTTTGAAGGACTGCTCGATTCACTTGCTGAGCCAAATAAGGGCCCGGCGAGCTATTATGTTTGCTTTCGCGGACGAACATGGCACCAATCGATGGGGAGCGACTCCTCGCGAGAACCGTCGCTTTGACGTGCTGGAGAGAGCGGAGAGAGAGATGGAGAATTTTGTTCTTTACTTTGTTAACCCTTGTGCTACTGATCCCGTATTTGGTGACCTTTTCCCGCTAGCGTAGAATATTTAAATTAGTCCCCTTTTTTTGTATGCTTTATGCTGAACCTCCATGTAGGCTTGGTACTCGTATGTATGTTTTCGCTTGCATAAATAAACTTTGTGTTCTTCTTATGAAGACTTTATTTAGTCGTCAATATTGTCATCATGTCGTATGCACATCAGAGCTTCGCATATTGTTTCCTTTCTTTCTTTTTTTTTTATAATTGCGAACGCATGCTTGATAGGATAACGTCAGAAATTTTCTTATTGCTTCCCATACCCGATGATGTACACGTGCTTTAGATCGACTACTGCTATCAACCGGGGCTTATTTATACAGTCCAGAGCGTTCCTATCCTGTTTCAGAGGCTGCGGTCGTGACAGTGGGCTTAACTGGCCTGACAAGGCGACACGTGGCGAACACATTGTTGTGCGAGGAAAGGGGTCGGTCGTAAATTCTCGGAGAGGGAGTTGGCTTCTAAGGCGCTGAGTGAGCTTTAAGCTAATCTCACCGTCAAGGCCAACAAAGCGTACGAACTCTGGTGGGTGCTTCAGGAGTCCATAAAAGAGGTGGTGGCTCTCGATAAAGCTGCCACGTTCACTCGTGAGAGGGTCGAGGCTCATAAAGCCACCGAGAAAGAGCTCGAAGCTCGGCTTGCTTCGTATCAGGCTCAGCAAGCTCAGGCGGAGGCTCATCTTCTGGGGATCTTGCGTCATGAAGCCGTGGCTCAGCAACAAAACGATGAGCTGGTAAAATTACTACACCGCCCGCCGGCTTGAGGACTTGTATTTTTTTTTCTTTTTTCTTTGTATATACTCATGAGTGAGAGTATCTTCTTTTCATTTCTTTGTATCCATTTTAGTTTATGAATAAAAGATACATTTTTCTTCTCAATGACGTGTCTCTTTTCATTGAATGCGTTTGCGGATGATTTATCTTGATCTCCTTGCAGGACAGCGATGGCTTAGGATTCAGGGTTAAGATCTGCTTCCTAAGACTTTTGCATTTTATGAGCCATGAGGGTTTCGCAAGGAGTTTTTCTCCCTACAGGTCGAGAGGATCCCATAGGTGTAAGTTCTTCTTAAGAATCGTGAGGATTCTTAAGCGGGTTTTCCCTTGAGAGTCGTAAGGATCTCACAAGAGAGTTTTTCTTCCTTACAGGTCGTGAGGACCTGCAAGTGTTGGATGTGGTCACCCTTATCCGTGTTTCACGGGGTCAAGGGCTACTCCAGGTATCGTAGTTTAAAGACGTCGCGGTCAAGGTTAAGGACCTCATAGTCCGTGGATTTAAGGACTCCACAGTCCGATGTTAGTTTTAAGACATCACGGTCAAGGTTAAGGACCTCATAGTCCGTGGATTTAGGGACTCCACAGTCCGATGTTAGTTTTAAGACATCACGGTCAAGGTTAAGGACCTCATAGTTCGTGGATTTAGGGACTCTACAGTCCGATGTTAGTTTTAAGACATCACGGTCAAGGTTAAGGACCTCATAGTCCATGGATTTAGGGACTCCACAGTCCGATGTTAGGTTGCAGGGACCCGTCACCTCTTTGAAGACGTTGAGGAATTAGAACGTCAGGCATCAAAGGAGTGAAGAGATGTACCCTTAAACCAAAGTAGAATCAGTACAGAATCAGGGTGGTTGATTGTTAGTTTTAAAACATTACGGTCGAGGTTAAGGACATCATAGTCCGTGGATTTTAAGGACTCCACAGTCCGGTATTTGCTCTGGGTGCTTCACACGGGTTCACTGCCATGCTTGGCGAGGACCAGGCTCCGCTCTGGGCATTTTCCGCGGGGTCAAAGAGTGACGTTATCCGCGTTCCACGTAACCAGGAATTTTGCACTATATGCTTCACACGGGTTCACTGCCGTGTTCGGCGAGGACTAAGCTCCGCTCTGGATGCTTCACACGGGTTCACTGCCGTGTTCCGCGAGGATCAGGATCCGCTCTGGACGTTTTCCACGGGGTCAAAGAGTGACGTTATCCGCGTTCTACGTAACCAGGAATTTTGCACTAGATGCTTCACACGGGTTCACTGCCATGTTCAGCGAGGACTAGGCTCCGCTCTGGATGCTTCACACGGGTTCATTGCCGTGCTCCGCGAGGACCAGGATCCGCTCTGGACATTTTCCACGGGGTCAAAGAGTGACGTTATCCGCGTTCCACGTAACCAGGAATTTTGCACTAGATGCTTTACACGGGTTCACTGCCGTGTTCGGCGAGGACTAGGCTCCGCTCTGGATGCTTCACATGGGTTCACTGCCGTGCTCCGCGAGGACCAGGATCCGCTCTGGACGTTTTCTACGGGGTCAAAGAGTGACGTTATTCGCGTTCTACGTAACCAGGAATTTTGCACTAGATGCTTTACACGGGTTCACTGCCGTGTTCGGCGAGGACTAGGCTCCGCTCTGGATACTTCACACGGGTTCACTGCCGTGCTCCGCGAGGACCAGGATCCGCTCTGGACGTTTTCCACGGGGTTAAAGAGTGACGTTATCCGCGTTCCACGTAACCAGGAATTTTGCACTAGATGCTTTACACGGGTTCACTACCATGTTCGGCGAGGACTAGGCTCCGCTCTGGATGCTTCACACGGGTTCACTGCCGTGCTCCGCGAGGACCAGGATCTGCTCTGGACGTTTTCCACGGGGTCAAAGAGTGACGTTATCCGCGTTCCACGTAGCCAGGAATTTTGCACTAGATGCTTTACACGGGTTCACTGCCGTGTTCGGCGAGGACTAGGCTCCGCTCTGGATGCTTCACACGGGTTCACTGCCGTGCTCCACGAGGACCAGGATCCGCTCTGGATGTTTTCCACGGGGTCAAAGAGTGACGTTATCCGCATTCCACGTAACCAGGAATTTTGCTGAATGTATCCGCATTTCACGGGATGGAGGTTTGACTGTTGGCGATATGTATACCACCAAGCCATGGAACTAGGAGTTGACGCTGTTCCGCTTAGCTTAGAGTTGTGTCCGTTGTTACGAGACGAGTGTTGAAATGATCTCTAAGTCATTCGCGGCCTGTCGAGATTTGGCTTCTTCTTCTGATGAAACCTGGGAGAGAAGTATGATCCCTTTTTGTTTACGCCCTTGGATTGTGTACAGGGTGTGATGGAACATCATCTGTAGGGCATAAGTTGAAACTTTTTTTTTATTTTATTTCTTTTTCCGCGATGCTCTATCATTTCAGCTTTTATATCGCGGAGGTCGCAATTGCCCTATCATTTCGGCTATTTTTCGCGGTGCCCAATCATTTCGGCTATTTATTTCATTTTCACTCGCTGTTTTTTTTATTGCGAGTTGACCCATCAGTTCGGCTATTTTGCGTGCATACATTTCTGCCTGCTGCTTTTTATTGCAGGTTGCCCCATCATTTTGGCTATTTCATATGCACGTATGGCTCGCTGATTTTTTATCGTGAGTGTGGAACTTGGAATCTGACGCCAATCTCAGCATCAGCATCGCTACAACTGGAATATTGCCATGAGTGAATCATCATTTGCCATGAAAGGGCTTGGGATTTGATACCGGTTTTAGGCATCAGCATCGCTACAACTGGGATATTGCCAGGAGCGAATCATCATTTGCCTCTGTCGATGTCGGACAAAGATGGCTTAGCGAACATGGTTAGGATCCCGTCGACTAAGGCTTTTGACTTCATGAGCCGTAAGGGTCTCACAAAGGTATTTCTCCCTACGAGTCGTGAGGATCTCGTAGGTGTGTTTTCTCCTTAGGGATCGTGAGGATTCCTAAGTGTATGTTCCTCTGTAAGTCGTAAGGATCTTCCAAAAAGGGGTTTCTCCTTATAAGTCGAGAGGACTTATAAGGGTTGTTCACTATATGGATATATCCTTAGTCATGGGTGGGACTTGGTTAGGGAAATGTTTATTCGCGCCCGTGGATTGTATACAAGGGTCAGTATTGAGCCACTTGTAGGGCAATATCGAAGGTTGTGGGGGATTTGCTTAAGAACAGGTTTAGCTTTCTGTAACTTAAGACTTTCAAATCTCATGAGCCGTGAGGGTCCCATAAGAGAATTCTCCATACGAGTCGTAAGGATCTCGCAAGTGTATTTTCTCCTTAGGAATCGTGAGGATCCCTAAGTGTGTTGCTCCTTTGTGAGTCGTAAGGATCTCACGCGGGTGGTTTCTCCTTACAAGGTCGAGAGGACCCTGTAAGTGTCTTTTAACGAGATTGCGCATTTTCAGGTTTTCACAAACACTCGCCGGTAGTCCTGCTGTTTTTACTCACGGAGCCCTTTCGGGTTTTCATCCGTGCCCTTTTTGCTTGTGGACATACCGTCTTTTTTTTATTATATTATTTTTTTGTATTCCTTTTTCTTTTTCTCCTTTTTCTTTATTCATCCCGTCAGCCTAAGGATGCCGCGGTAGTAGTTTAGGGACGTTTCGGTCCGTCGTTAGTTTAAGGACATTTCGGTCCGTCGTTAGCTTAAGGACGTTTCGGTCCGTCGTTAGCTTAAGGACGTTTCGGTCCGTCATTAGTTTAAGGACATTTCGGTCCGTTATTAGTTTAAGGACATTCCGGTCCGTCGAGGAGAGGGCCAGCTACTACTTATAGAGCTTTGAGCTTTAGGAAGATAGCGAGCGGACATAGTCGTCGTCATCTATCATTGACCTGGGCTGTGGCTCATTAAGCGTGGTATTTCTTTAGGAAGCGGCCGTTTATTGGCCTGAAAGGCCTTTCACCATGCATGTCCATGAGTAGATAGGCTCCGCCCTAGTAGACCTTATCTATGATGTACGGGCCTTCATAGTTTGGCTCGAATTTTCCCCGTTTGACGCGATTGGGAATCATAGGTCTTTTGACCACTAGTACGAGTTCGCCTTGGCGGAATGTCCTCGGTCGGGTCAATCTTTCGTATGAGCGCGTCATCTTTGCTTTATAAGCTTCTAGATTTTGTTGCGCTATGAGCCGTGTTTCTTCAAGAGCATCCAGCTCCTCGAGCCGGAGGCTAGCATTTTCTTCGTTCGTCAGTTCGTAGTGGACTGCCATTCGTAGAAAGGGTAGCTCTATTTCGAGGGGGAGTACCGCTTCCGTGCTGAATACCAACGGGTACGGCGTTGTGTTCGTGGCCGTCTTGAACGTAGTTCGATAGGCCCAAAGGGCCTCTTGCAGCCTCTCGTGCCAGTCTTTCTTATTTCGGGACACCGTCTTTTTCATGATTTTTGTTAAGGTTTTATTGAAGGCCTCGGCTAGACCGTTAGCTCGCGGATTGTAAACTGAAGAATATCTCCAGTCTATATTGTGATGCTGCATGAAGCGGCTAATTTTATGGCTTCTGTAGGCTGGCCCGTTATCGGAGATAATCCGCCGTGGAGTTCCAAACCGATAGATGACGTGCGTCTTGATGAAGTGGAGGATATTCTCCGTCTTCACTTCCCTCAGCGGTACTGCTTCTGCCCATTTGGAGAAGTAATCAGTTGTCGCCAGGATGAAACGATGTCCCCGGGACGAGGCTGGTTCGATGGGGCCGACTATGTCAGTTCCCCACATTTCGAATGGCCAGCTAGCCACCGTCGGATGTAGTGGATTCGGATGCTGGTGGATGAAATCCCCAAGGATTTGGCACGAGTGGCATTGCTTCACATATTCGAGGCAGTCCTGGATCATCATGGGCCAGTAGTAACCCATCCGTTTAATTTTTAACTTCATCTTTGGGCCTGCTTGATGAGAACCACAGATTCCGTCATGAACCTCTTGAACGACTCTTTCTGCTTCGTCAGGTCCTAAACATCTTAGCCACAGAGAATCAAACGACCTCTTATACAGAGTATTATTGACGAAAGCGAAAGATAGAGCTCATTTCATGAGTTGATGTCTTGAGGACGCTTCTTCGGAGATTCGGTGGGATTTAAAGTAGTCTATGAAGACCTCCCTCCAGTCCTCAGCCTTCTCACGGTCTTTTATTTGTAGGGTTGTTTGCTCAGTCGCGCCCTTTTCTTCGTATGACTCGGGAGATATTTTTGCTGGGGTGAGCACTCGACGGCTTTGTACCATGATTTTGACGTCATCGAGGTTCTCGTCAGCCAGTTCTTTAGCGAGCTTGGCTAGCGCGTCTGCTTTGCTATTTTCCGCACGTGGTATGCTTTCCAAAGTGTAGG
The DNA here is from genome assembly GCA_030015575.1 of Agapanthus africanus. Taxonomy (NCBI): domain Eukaryota; kingdom Viridiplantae; phylum Streptophyta; class Magnoliopsida; order Asparagales; family Amaryllidaceae; genus Agapanthus; species Agapanthus africanus. The sequence goes on along the minus strand of JASDDO010000022.1, from coordinate 127,713,460 downwards.
AGGGAATTTGGGTCAATAGTTGTTGCACCTTTTCGCCGTACTTCACCAACTCCGGTTTGCACGTTTGGTAGTCACCATTTACTTGACTAACGACCGGTTGAGAATCCCCGTATATAAGGAGGTCTTCAATTCCCATGTCGATGGCGATCTCGAGACCTGCTATCAGAGCTTCGTATTCGGCTTCATTGTTTGTCCTCGGCTTTGTTAAGGAGAAGGCGAAGCGCATTATCCCTCCTTGTGGAGTTACGAAGATGAGGCCTACCCCTGATTTGATCATTGGGATACCTTGTTTGTGCTTCTTTACGGAAGACGCTCCATCGAAATAGAGTTCCCATCGGATACTACCGCCGCTAATCGCATCGAATGCATGCTCGTCCGGTAGCTCGCAGTTCAGAGGAGAACCGGCAAGTACTGGATGCTCAGCAAGGAAGTCGGCAATGGCCTGGCCTTTCACCGCCTTAAGAGGTCGTCACGTTATCGAGAACTCCATCAGAAGTAGAGCCCATTGAGCGAGTCGACCCGTCAATATAGCCTTTGACATCAAATATTTAAGAGGGTCCACCTTCGAGATGAGATGGACTTCGTGCGCCAACGCATAGTGCCTGAGCTTTGTTATCGCGAAGATTAACGCCAAGCAGTGTTTTTCAATGGGAGAGTAGTTTCTTTCTGCCCCGAGCAGAACTCGACTTAAGTAGTAGAGTGCTCTCTCCTTTCCTTGATCGTTCTCTTGTGCCCATAATGCGCCTAAGGAACCTTCGAGGGCGGTTGTATAAAGAATGAGGGGTTTTCCCTTGACCGGCGTAGCCAACACCGGAGGGTTCTGCAAGTACTGCTTGATCTCATCTTGTGCACCTTGGCATTTGTGATCCCAAACGAATGGAGTTCCCTTCTTCATCAGGTGGCTGTAAGGACGGCACTTGCCTGAAAGATTGGCGATAAATCGCCGGATGTATGCGAGCTTCCCTTGGAGAGACCGCAACTGTTTGAGGGTTCTTGGCGGAGGCATTTCCATGATCGCCTTGATCTTAGATGGATCCACTTCGATACCTCGGTGTCGGATGATGAATCCCAGGAATTTACCCGAGGAGACTCCAAACGCGCATTTGAGGGGATTCATCTTCAAATTATACTGCCGAAAGCGTTCAAATACAGTCTCCAGATGCTCTAAATGCTCTTCGTATGACATGCTTTTTACTACAAGGTCATCGATATAGCACTCGACGATGTCATGTATGAGGTCGTCGAAGATCTTTGTCATGGCCCTTTGATAGGTAGCGCCGGCATTCTTTAGACCAAAGGGCATAACCCTGTAGCAGAATATACCCAAAGGGGTCCGGAAAGCGGTGTGCTTCTGGTCTTCAGGATGCATTTTTATCTGATTGTATCCTGATGAACCGTCCATAAAGGAGAAAACCTCGTGAGTGGACGTGTTATCTATCATTAGCTCGGTTACCGGTACTGGGAAATCGTCCTTCGGACAGGCTTTATTGAGATCCCTGAAATCCACGCATATGCGTACCGTCCTAATTTTCTTCATTACCGGTTCGATATTGGCGATCCAGTCGGGATATTGGACTTCTTGGATAAATCCAGAATCGATCAGCTTCTTGACTTCGGCGTTGATGCTCATTTCAAGCTCGAGTCGCATTCTTCTCGGCGCCTGCTTGACTGGCTTGATATCTGGGGATATTGCTAATTTATGCACAGCAATCTCCGGATCTAATCCTGGAATCTCGGAATAGTTCCACGCGAAGCAGTCTTTATGCCGTAGAAGCACGTTCTTTAATGCAGCCACCCTTTCTTCAGATAGCAGCTCGCTGACGAATGTCGGTCGCGGATCATCTGCCGATCCCATCTCAATCTTCTTGAGATTATCTGCAGTAGTATGTATGCCATCTTCCAGTTCTTTCGGTGCTGGCGGAAATTCTGAGATCACCTCATCATTGCTGTTCTCAAAGCACCAGGGAAGGTCATCCATGTTTTCGGGATCTTCTTTTAATATCGTAATCGTGTAACATGTGCGAATCCGCTTCCAGGACTGAGGTGGATCTGGTCCTGCTTTTGTGGCTTTGGGTTCGTGCTTTTGTGGTGGCGTTACCCTCCAGCCGTTGGATAAAGCGAATCTGCCCTGTTGGTACTGGTCCTCGACCCAGTTCTTGAAGGTGAAGCAATCTTCGGTAGGATGTCCTATAGCTCGGTGATAAGAGCAATAGCTCAGATGAGAAGCCTTGTTAGCTTGCTCAGGGTGCTTAGATTCTGGAAGCGCGATCATTTGATGTTTTATAGCGAGCTCGAGTAACCTCTCCGTCTTGTTTCGAGGGAAGGAATACGCTCGACTCATCTTCTTCATGAGGGACAAATCCGGACTACGCAACGCCCGATCACACGACTCTCTAATCCTGCGTCGTTGTTGTCGGCTCCCCTTTCCGCTTCTTGATTTATTTCTGCCTCTGCGTTGGGCCTTTCGTACAACGGGTTGACAGGGATGAGCACCTCTGTCTTTTGCCGCCTGTTGAAACAAGCGTTGCGTCCTGGCCTTCTTGTAGATGGCCATCTCGCGGTTGTAGTCTTCCCGAGCTTTTTGACCCGCTTTCCTGATAAGCTTGTCCATTCGTTCTTCAAACGACGGACTCGGCACTTCAATCGCGGGATCTAGTTTTGATGAGGGGTTGGCATTTCCTGACAGGGCATCCTCTTCTTCATCAAAGGTATATATGGCATAGTTACTGTGGGCCCGTTCCCGTTTTCCGGTTCTCGCGTATCCAAGCCCAAGTGTTTCCATTTTCCCGTTGGGCAATTTGCGTTGGGTCCCAGGGACATCCCAAATCCTGTTGTAGAACCGAGCTTGTCGAACAGTCTATTTTAAGGGTACTCCTTGGCGCTTCAATAGCCTCTTTAGTCCATTTATGTAGTATCTGGGCAAACGGATGGGTTGGAGCCTGTCAAGTATAGCATCCGCGCCATGCCAGATCTCTTTCTCTACTTTCGTCTCTGAGGATCGGTAGAATAGGATTACCTTCTCACCCCTTTGCCTGGGAGGGACGTAAAACGTTTGCAGGTCCTGCACATTGTAGGCTTGAAGTGTGTCGAGATCCTTGTAGTGTCCTCGCGGCACCATGGTGATTTGCAAACTCTGATCATCGCTAGGGGGTGCTTGTATTGACGGCCGATTGGAGAACATGGCATTAACCTCATCTTCCGAGTCACTTCCGAAGATCAACATGGGGGCGGACGTCCCCGGGTTGTTGCGTTAAGACGGCCCAGCATAAACTATATCTTCTTCTCCTTCGGTATCGCTCCCGAAAATAGGGATGGCGGCGACGGCTTTGTTATCCGGCTTGCAACACCTTTCTGTATCCTCGAAATCTGGCAAAAAGTACTTCGCATCTTCGTATTTGCGGACTTCATTCACGGAAAATGGGTTCAGCTCACCTGTTACGGTATACTCGAAACCATCCTTAAAGTACTTCATACACTGATGTTGTATAGAAGGGATGATGTTGTATTCATGTAACCAAGGACGACCGAGCAAGGCGTTGTAGAAGGTCTTAGCGTCAATGACATGGAATTTGATGTCTGTGACGAGTAGTCCAAAGCATAATGTTAGTATCACGGATCCGAGAGTCCGTGACGATTGTGAATCGAAACCGGAGATGGTAATTTTGTCACGAGCGAGGTGTTGCACACTCATGCAGATTTCCTTTAACACCCGAACGTTAAGGAGATTGACGGAGGATCCATTATCCACTAGGATCTTGCCTATCTTGATATCATGGCAGTATCCAGAAATATATAGGGGAAGGTTGTGGTCGCACGTCCCGAGAAGGAGGTCTTCGTCACCGAAAGTGATGTCGGCCGTATGCACTTCCTCCAGTTCATCCTTCATCCTTTCCGCAGCAAGGAAGGCTTGGAATTGCTCAGGTTCTTGTAACACCTTAATTAATGAATCTCGCGCTTCTTTTGATAATAGGAGGGCATCGAGAATGCTAAGTTGAGAAGGTAGCTTCCTTAGGTGCGCTGGGATGTTGTAGTCCACCTTACCCTTCCTGGGAGGGTCATTGGCAGCCAGCTCTTTCATAACTTGGTCATCTAAAGTGATATCCTCAGTGACCTTTTCCTTTCCCTTATCTTTTCTATTTGCGGGCCCGAGATTCTTTTCCGGGAGTGTGCGATTGCGCAGCTGAATGTTTTCGCAAGCCTCCGATTCCTCCTCTTTCCCTAAAACAGATTCTTTAAAGAGAGGGCCCAGAGCCATTTCTTCATCAGAGTCGCTCCCAAAGGTGAGAACTTGTGACCCTCCGGCGTTAACCATGTAACAGTTGCCAGTGGTTCTGTTGTGCCCGTCTGCAGTACTTCTTCGTTCCCGACGAGTCTTGCGTTTCATGCGCTTAAAATGTTGCCGATGAGCAACATATCCCTGCCACCATATCCTAAAAGCGTCACACTCCTCCGTAGGGTGTGAAATTTTCCGATGATATGAGCAATAATTAGGGTGCCTCTCCGCCTCATTGAGCGTGTTTTCTTCCGAGGGTGGTAGCTTCATTCCCATTGATATGGCTTTGGTAAACCTTTTCCTCGTCTTGAATATCTCTTTGTCTGCCTCGGACGCCTTTCGATCTGGCGGGAGTACTTCCACTCTTTCGTTTAGTCGCCTGCGTTCGGCTCCTTCCGATGCGGCCATCTCACGCTCCTGATCTGCTTTACTCTTTAGACGAATCTCGTCTAGAAAGGCATCGATCATTTCATCTGTTGGCCACACAAGTTCTGGCTCAGGGTGTGCCCCCAGTTTCTCAGTGCCAGGAGTTTTCTCATCTTCCGAGTGGGAAATCACATGACAACTCGCCACATATCCCTCGGATTCATCCGATGAGCTCTCTCTATCATCTTCCTTCTGAAAGACGTAGTTAAGGAACTCTTGCAGTATGACGGGAGTCCGTGCCTTTTGATTGTACTCCTCCAGCGCGTCAATCTGTTTCTGCAAATCCGTACGCTTGTCTCCGGGCTTCACGGGCTTTTTGGATTTCTTCTTCTTTTTCTTCGAAGATTTTGACGGTTGGGTGTGAGTACTTGGGCCATCACCACGAATCTTTGTAGTTGAGCGCGGCTTCAACATCCCTTCGATGATTTGAGGTTCAAGCGGGTTCTTCCATTCAACCGCTGGGCACGCATGAAGGTCACTCAGCATCCTTTTGGTTTTAGCTGATAGCACGATTTCCCATGGAGCTTCTTCAATAAAGGAACAAGCCGCCCCCGGTGCGTCCGTCTTCTTAGGAGTATGCGGCTGTGGCGGGTTCACCTTCCACTTTTCGGACAGTGCAAACTTTCCCTGGAGGTATTGATCTTCAATCCATCCTTTGAAAACGAAGCAATCCTCAATTGGATGGCTTACCGTTTGATGGTAAGAGCAATAGTTGGGGTTATTCACCTCAGTGGGTTGTGGCGGTCGCCTTGGATTTGGCAAGTTTATAAGTCTATTGCGTACTGCCAGCTCGAATAACCATTTTGTCTTGTCCCGTGGGAACGAGTAGGGACGCTTCATCTTCTCATTATAATACCGCCGTCTTTCTTCCAACTGATCCGCCAGCTTTGAGGCACTGGGTTGCTGCTGAGCATTCGCGACGAAGGTGGCCTTTCCCTTACCCTTGTCATTCCGAGGTTCTGGCTTCGGGGGAGGTGGTCTATGACCCATCTGGTCCATCTGAGCCAACTTGTCGATTAAAGCCTGGAATGTGGTTGGCTTAAAGAACATCATAAACTGGGAGATAGTTGCGTGGGGGTCTAGGGTTCCAACGAACATGCCCACCGCGGGCGCTTCCTCAATGCGTTGCTCGCATTTCGACCACAAATTCCGCCAACGTATAGCATACTGGACCCAAGTTTCGCCTGGTTTTACCCTGGCGTTAATCAATGTCGTTATTGGAGTGCGTTCGCTGGCGCTTGCGAATCGCTGAGTGAATAGCAACTCCATTTCAGCGAACGTCTTGATAGAATCGTTCGGGAGTTCCGAATACCATTCGAACGCTGTTTCTGATAAGCTGCCCACGAACTGGCGAAGCAACAGTTTATCATCTCCTACGGTGTTACCGCAAAGGGCCCTGAACTGGGCGACATGTTGGTGGGGATTGCCGGTCCCCTTGTAAACATGGAACCTGGGAATTGTGTAACCCGGCGGGTACTTGATTTGGTCGTACCAGCTTGGATATGGCCGCCCCGTTTTTACGACTTGACCAGCTGCCTCAGTCGCATGATGAACCCGGATTTGCTGGGCTATATAGTCGACCAAATCAGCCTTAGAGATTGTCTCCTCCTTGGCCGTTGAGAGGGCCGGTGGTGGATTTGACGTTTCTCCCCTGCCGTCTTCAAGGACGATCGGGGGATCCTCAGCGGGTGGGTCATGTTGGATCATCATTCCTATCATATCTTGGAAGAGAAGGCCCATACGCTGTATGTTGGCTGCTTGTTCAGCAGCCTCTTTGTCCTTCTTCTCCAATATTCGGCGAAGGAATTCGGCGTCGGTTTCTTCCTCCTGGTGTTCGTCCGAGGACGTTTCTAGGTTTTCTTTTGGCCCGGTAAGTGCGGCCATAGCATTCATCATTTCCTGGAGCTTTTGTTGTTGCTCCTGATCTTTGGTCACCGACCGTGTAAGCGGTCTATGACTTGTAGACGCACGGCTGTCTTCCTTTCCTGACGTCATGTATACGGTATGGACCATATGCCCCCAGACTTAGGGCGTCTAGGCTTAGTGCCTTTAGCTATCATTGCAGGCTGGGGGATCTTCTCTGGCTTCCTCCTTTTATGAGCAGTGGAAGTTGAGGGGGCCGTTGAGGTGGGCACCCAGACAGCCTTTCGTGGTTTAGCCTGGTGACTGGCTTCCTGTTGGATTTTCAGCTTCTTATGCTGGCGGGAGAAGTTTGGATCGATCATCGAGTCTCGGGCCTGCCGCCAGACTTTATAGATTCGAGAGGACAGCCGTTGAGGAGATTGGGGCTGTTCTGGTTTTACTTTTATAGCTCTTTTCAGCGGATGGGGAAATTTCTTTAGCACCACGGTAGGAGAATTCTTACGCACCTTATTTAGCATCTCAAAGCTGTTCCCAGTCGGAATGGCAGCATTAACTTCCACCGTTGGGGCCGGTGGAGTTAGCCCAGAGGGGGAGTTGCCCCCAGCCTTCCTTATTCGGCGCCAATGACGACGTCGAGCATGTCGAGCGGACGGTGCCGGTTCAGCGGTGAGGATGGCTTCGTCTTGCCCCCTGTGTAGGTGGGGGGTCGCCGCTGGCGTTAGCCTGTCAAAGACCGATGTCCTTTGGGTAGTAGGAGCGGGAGCTGGAGCCGTCAATCTTGTAAAGACCGACTTTTTGGCAGGGGAAGCCGCCTTGACGACTTCAGGAGCAGGACCGGTCACTTTCTTAGAAGCAGCCTTTTCTGGGATTGTATGCCCCATTGTGGGTCCACACGAGTTCTGGCCCAATCTAAAGAAGACCGAGGCGCTGGTGTTGGGCGACCCGTTGAGAGGGGCCGCGGAAGGGGTAAGACGATCAAAGACCGACTTCTTGGGAGCTTCCTTTGTCAGCACCGGAGCGGTGAAGCTTGTCGGCGGGAGCATGGTCCCAAAACACAATCCTGTGGTAGCTCGAGTGACCTGTTCCACGGGCATTATGAATAGCGAAACAGCTTGGGGTCCATAGGCCATACCTCCTGGCGAGGCAGAGCGTTGGTTGCAATTGCAGTCCGAGCGATTGAAGCATTTCGCACAAATAGAAGCCATCGATTCTTTGCTTTCTGCAATAAGCAAAACGTCAAATCTCAGTACCTCGTAACCCAAGGGCAACCATTAGCGAACCGTGTTTGGTTCACGAGTCACGACACACGAAGTGTGGAGTGGAAAGAGGAAAAGGTCCCACCGGGCGTGCCAGAATCTGTTCCCCTCCGAACGGCGGCCGAGACGTGGGGCCGTCTCGCCTGGGGTTCGGGGCAGATGCTAATTGGTGCTATCCGTCCACCTCTCCGAAGATGCCAAGTTGATTTATGGCACCATGCATCGAAGGTTTGAACGGATGCGTCCGATATAGCAGACTTCGTCAGATTCCCCCTCGCTTGAGGGGTTTTTGATTGTGGGGACGCTCTTCCCTGCAGGCGCAAGCCCCTGCAGTTAATTACGCTACCGCATTGCGGTAACAACTTTCTCCTTCTCCAGATGGTCACTTCGTGTCATGTGTGTTTGTTTTGTGTTTTGTTGCCCGTGGATTGTATACGGAGACTGAGTTATGTCGTTGCCCGTAGGGCGTGGACTAGTCCAAATCCGTATTATCTTAGATTTGGGTTTGGGGGTTTAGGTTTAAGGATACGTTAGCCTCATTTGAGCCTAAGATCGACTTAAACGTTTGTTAAGGATACGTTAGTCTAGTTTTTAGACTAAGATCAACTTAACGGGATCGTTTAGATCCAGCAAGAGAGCAATAAAAGGGGGCTCTGTTGTTTAGTTTAGTGACGTTGCGGTCGGTAGGTAGTTTAAGGACATTGCGGTCCATGGGTAGTTTAGGGATATTGCGGTCCAATGTTAGTTTTAAGACATTGCGGTCAAGGTTAAGGATGTCATAGTCCATGGGTTTAAGGACCCCACAGTCCGTTGTTAGTTTTAAGACATCTCGGTCAAGGTTAAGGACGTCATAGTCCATGGGTTTAAGGACCCCACAGTCCGTTGTTAGTTTTAAGACATCTCGGTCAAGGTTAAGGACCTCATAGTCCATGGGTTTAAGGACCCCACAGTCCGTTGTTAGTTTTAAGACATCTCGGTCAAGGTTAAGGACCTCATAGTCCATGGGTTTAAGGACCCCACAGTCCGTTGTTAGTTTTAAGACATCTCGGTCAAGGTTAAGGACCTTATAGTCCATGGGTTTAAGGACCCCACAGTCCGTTGTTAGTTTTAAGACATCTCGGTCAAGGTTAAGGACCTCATAGTCCATGGGTTTAAGGACCCCACAGTCCGTGTCAATGTGTGGTCATCGGGACCCGTCACCTCTTTGAAGACGTTGATGAATTATAACGCCACGTATCAAAGGAGTGAAGAGATGTACCCTTGAACCGAGGTGAATTAAATAGTCTTCGGCCCAGTTTGGGATCAAGACCCATTAATTATGTTATGAGCCCATTAGCCCAGTTAAGTCTGAATTGAGGACTTATAGCCATCTTGGGCTAAGTCCAATCATGTTTGGAATATTGGCTTCCTGTTGGTCCATTGAAGAAGAGGCTTTGCCTCTGGCCATTAATTCAACAGTGTTGAACACTGGGATCAAGTTAGTGTTTTAACACTAAAAGACAGTTGGTGTTAGACACCAGCAACAGGGGGTTCAAATTAGTGTTAAACACTAGAGTAAATCGGTGTCAAACACTAGCAGCAGAGGCTTCAAATTAGTGTTGAACACTAAGAAATTCAGTGTTAAGCACTGCAAATAAAGTTCTTTGATTAGTGTTGAACACTAAGGCCAAACAGTGGTTTAACACTGGGTTCAGGGGTTCCAATTTAGTGTTAAACACTAAGGCAAGAGGGGTCACGTGGTAACACGTGAGGGTGCCCTCCCTTCATTTGTTCTGCTGGGAATATTGCATCTTTTAGAGCATCACGTGCCATCACGTGACGGGCATTTAAATGCTTGTATGTTAAAGCTTCTGCCAAGGGTCACGTGGGTCACGTGAGGCACTGCCTCAAAAGGGCCTTTTTTGTGGATCTTTTCGGGGGTCACGTGGTGACACGCGACTCTGCCTATATGTATGTTTTTTAGAAGATCTGTTAATCCCTTTTAAGAATTAAATCCCTCGTAGGGTTGAACCCTAGCAATAATTTTAGAGGAATTAAATTCCTATTTCCTTTTGAAGATTTATATTCTGGGATAGAGTTGAACTCTGAATTTTCTGTAGGAATTAAATTCCTTATATAGGTGAAGAACTGAATTCTATCATAGGGTAAAACCCTAATAAAAGGTTTAAGGAATTAAATTCCCACTCTCTTTTAAAGAGGTATGAGATTCTGTCATAGGATGAAACCCTAATTTCTTCTTTTTAAAGTTATTTTTCTAGGGTTGAACCCTGATTCTGTTCATTCTGAAGGAATTAAATTCCCATAACATAGGGTTAAACCCTAATTTTATTTTAAAGGAATTAAATTCCTATAGTTCTGTGAGAATTAAATTCTCAAGCTTCCATTCCCTCCCTATGCTTTGGATCTGCATGGCAGGATCTCAACCTATTGAGAATTAAATTCTCAACTCAAGGGGAGATGTGCACTTTACATATCCTCCACCAAAGAGAGAACTATGTTCTTCTGTTTTATATCAGAGTTAAACTCTGTTGAGAATTAAATTCTTTTTTCCTTTCAAAAAGCCTTCGCTTTCTTTCCTAGGGTTTTCTTTTGCAGAAGATCCAAATTCCTCCAAAGTATCAAGGCTCTCCTCTTTTTTTATGTATCGATCCTTTTCTGCATATATATCTCTCTCTGTGTGTGTCTCTGGGCTCCTATTTATAGGAGAAGCAGCCGAATCAATTAGTTTTTGATGAATCTTTCATTGAGAGATTTGATTTGTATTCACCATTCGTTTTTGGACCTTTGGATTATTAGGTGAATTTTATTCACCATTGGATTTTAAATCCAGAGATTCTCCTTTGTTATTTCGGTTAGATTTTAAGGAGAAATCTTTCCAAGTTCGGGCTTTTTCCACAAATAGATGATATTTAATCACCTTTAAATTTTTAATTCAATCGGTTGCTTTGGAAAGATTTGAGAGGTCTTTTCTCAGAATTTAATTCTGTTAACAGATAGGCTTTGAAAGCTGGTCACGTGTGGCCATGTGACCCTTGGTCACGTGTTGGCACGTGACCCCCTTGGAACGAGCCCTCTCCTTCTTTTTGTGCTCAGCCTTCTGGCCGCTGCTTAACCGTCACGTGCCACCACGTGACCCCTGGTCACGTGTGAGCACATGACCCTCGTCTGGACCCTTTTTCTTGATTTAACCGAAGAACGAGTCTGCTGCTTTTGAGTGTCACGTGCCATCACGTGACCCTGGTCATGTGGGAGCACGTGACCTCTTCTGAAGCCTTTTCCTTGATTTGATCAGGGAACCGGTTTCCCTTTGAAGCCGCTTTTAAATGTCGCGTGCCAACACGTGACCTAGGTCACGTGGGAGCACGTGACCCTTTCTGAAGCCCTTTTCTTTGATGTAGTCAGGAAGCTGAATCTGCCTTGCCGATGCTTTTAAATGTCACGTGCCAACACGTGACTGCTGGTCACGTATGAGCACGTGACCCTTTTCTGAAGCCTCTTCCGTAGGCTTTCCTGATTTTAAATCAGGAAACACACCCAAAATATCTAGTGCCACAAAATATCTCACAAAATATCTAAGTCAAATAGTCAAGCTAAGTCAAATGTCAAACCAAGTAGCCATGGCACAATTATCATTTATAAAAATAACAAATAATTTCCTCCACCTCATAATTGTTTTAATCAAGTCAATGGTTAAAACCCTAATAAGGTGTCTCCTTCTAAAACAATCTTGAGCAATTACAAGAATGCCCCTCTCATCCGTATATACATACCCGTATCCGTGTTTCGAGAAACACGAATACAATGAGACGAAACTAATCCATTAATATAATATTAGGATCCGGCTTAAACCAAAGGCCACTAGTATTATCCGCCCGAACATCATACGCGCACAAATGCGCGTACGTGATCGAAGCCCTGCCGTAAAACCATACGGCCTCTATATCGTTTCGCCCGAAGCAGGGAAACCCTCTGTTTGGGACTCTAAAGACTCGACAGTATGCTGGCAGTGGGTTTAACCACAAGCACATCAGCGGTACTAGCTGCACGTAACGGCTACCCAGGTATCTGTCGATAAGAAGGCCGATGTGCAAACTCATCTGAACCCCTACTGAGCCTGTCTGTGGCAATCTCCGTACAGTCCGGTCTGTTCGTCTAAGAGTCGCATATGGGGCCTAGGGGGTGGTAAACGTCAGACCCCTAATAGCGCAATAAGTCGTGTCAGAGTGCAGCCCAAAACACCTTGAGAAACTACTGGAGTACCTACCAGTAAATCTCGCTTGCCCTGGTCAGGGACTTTGTGTAATTACTTTCTGAACACAGCGCGACATCAACCCCCAATACCGGGAGAGACGAATTCTATCTAACCACCACTGCCTCTAAGTGCTTCGGGACTGCACCCAACTACTACTTGTTCCCACGACTCAATAGAGCCGTGGTAGGGTAGTAATCTAAGAATAGTGGGAACACACTTGAGGCGAAATAGCAGTGTCGAGTCGACGAACTAAGCTGTACTCATGTCACCTGGGAACTGCTACGTGACGATAGGTATAGTACCAACCGGCAGTTCCCCACGAGTCTGTCCAGTGTAACTCATAACCCAATGAGCACCTGCATACTATCTCCAGTACGACGTACTTATGGCTGTTGGACAGACCATCTCCCTTGCTAGGATAAGAAGCGTATACACTAATCTACTCTGGAGTATCGATGCCCTGTCTCGATAATCTTACGACTAGGGACCTGTATAAGGATGTGCTTGTAGACTACCGAACCTCCACTAGTGTGACTGCCATCACAACGCTGGTAGTCAAGCAAAGATCCTAAGGGCTCTATCAATATGTATTAGCGATACGTTAAAAGAAACATATATACATATTAAGATAGATACAAACCAAGTAGCATACTACTATATTGAGCAAGACTGTTATAAATCCGTGTATATATCTCAAACTTCCAAAATGTAATATACAAACTAGTACTATACAATAATAGCCTCCAGGGCATATTACACCAACAAAACGGAGAGCCGTTGGATCAAAAATCCAATGGTGATTTAAAATCATCAAATGATAGAATTAAATTCTAATTAGAAAATATTTTCCTTGATCTTTCTAATATGTAAAGATCTTTCTCTAACAGAGAATTTTGGATTTAAAATCCAATTGTGATAAAATATCACCCATCAAACCACCTGATAGAATTAAATTCTATATGGGAAATATTTCCTTGATCTTTCTCAAACTAGAAAGATCTTCTCTGTTAAACAGAGGACCCTTAGATCAAAGATCCAATGGTGATTATAAAATCACCCACCGATCATCTAATAAAATAAAAATTCTATCTTAGAAAAAGATATTTCCTAATCTTGTTAATAAATAAGAAAACTTTTTTGTTAAATAGAGGGCCTTTGGATTAAAAATCCAGTGGTGAATAAAATTCACTAAGTGAGCCGAGAGATCATTTTGGATTGATTATGAAATCAATCATGATCTCTCAATCAGATATTTTCCTAACAAGTTGATCTTTTCTGTAATACCCAGTCCCTTTTAATTATTTCCGTATTTTAAACAAGATTACAAATTTTTATTTACTTAAATATTTCCATTTTCCCAATTAATTTTCATCTAATTTTTCCTAACCCTAACTATTAAACCCTAACCCCTTATATTTATTTTTCCAATTTCTTCCTAATCAATTAACCCAAACCCTAGCCCAATCCCTCAGCCCCAAGACCCGGCCCAACTCCCCTTCTTCCCTTTTTCCTTCTCCTAATTCTAAACCCAACCCAGCCCGGCCCACTCCCTCTCCCTCTCTCTTTTATTCTTTCCCGACCTGGCCCAAGGAACCCCGGCCCAGCTCCTTACCCGACCCTTTTCTTCTTCCCCACCTTCTCTTTTCCTGCTTCTTTCACTTCCTCCCCCACGTCGTCGCACGCTCCCGAGACCCCGCTCCTCGTCGCGACCACGTCCCCAACTCCGACCCATGACCTCGCGCGCGCGCGCGCTGCTCCCTCCTTCTCTTCACGTCTTTCGCTCCTCCCTCTCTCACTCTCGTTCTCCCCCTCACTCCCAAGAACACCACAACCACCACCGCAACTCAAGCCCCGAGCTCCACCGCCTCTACGACAGCCAACCGACCCCGAGCTTCCCTCGACTACAGCCCTCTTGCTGCACCCACCTCCTTCCTTGTCATCCCAAGCCGGGCTCCTCCGCCGACACCTCGCCGGCATCCCCAACTCCCCAACATAGCCTCCTTCCCTCTCCTCCTCTCTTTCCCCGACACCCATCTCCGACGACCTCCACCCAAGAACCCTTCCTCTGACGCCTTGTCACCACCTCAACCCATTGCCTACATCAACCATCGCCAGTACATCCCTTCACCGATCTCACCTTCAACCCAGATCGAGAACCTCTAGCTACGGCCATCTCCATCTCGCAACCCCTCAAAGAATCGGAAACCCATCATCGTCCCCTGATCTCGACCCTAACCCATCATCTCCTTCGACTGCATTCCATCACCTCCTTCCTCCCTTTTTCCCGAGCTCTCCTTTTCCCTGCATGAACCCCAGCCTTCCCTGCGCACTGCAACTCAAACTCCACCACCCGACTTCAAGAACCCTAGCCTGCCTTGCCGTTGATCCCCGCCGACGAACTTCCTCCGTCGACCTCATCGGCCAACTCCGAGCTCCATCAAACCCTCGAGCCTCAAACCCACTACAACCCTCGCCGAGCTTCTGTTCCATCGCCGGCGACCACCTCAGCCACCCTGGCTGCCTCCCTCCAGTGCATGAACGCCTTCGACACCCCCTTACCGTCGACCGCAGCCGCCTCGCCCCAACAACCCAAGACGCCGATGCCGAGCCATCGAACTCGAGCCAAAGTCGAGGTTGCCGTGCCTCGGTCGCGTCGTGATCGTGCTGTTGCTGCCGCCGTACCATCGTCGATATATCGCCAGGCAAGTATATTACTTGCTTCATGCTATTAGTTCGTAGTTAATTCAGTTTAGAACTAATAATGTAGATATATATTTCGTGCGAGCCTATACGATGCAAGTGTTTGGTTTGGAACGCTAGGTGAAAACATAACTTTAAATGGCGGAACTTGCGATCCTTGGACCCGTCTACTATTTACTGATGTGTTGTGGTAATTTGGTTGAAAACCCCGGTCGTTTCACCTATGTAATGATGCTCCCGATAGTCGGTACGAAACCTGAATTTTCTTAACATGCTGGAGCATTAAATTCACATTAAATTTTTTACGAATTGGATTTTGGCGTTCCAAGGCTCGTATCGAAGCCAACGGGATGATATACAGAACCTTATAATTTATATCTAAAATTGAACTAGTTCCGATAAAGTAAATTTCGGAGGATTACGATTTTGGACTGCAGTCCAGAACGGAAATCCCAGTTAACCCCTGTTTTTAAATCCCTGTATATTCCTGTTCAAATACGAGAATGTGCGGAACCCTATATCGTTATGTAGAAAATTGAGTTAGATTTCTTACTCCACTTGTTTCACTAGATTCCTATTCTGTTCGATATTTTTAACACATTTTATAATGTCGACATGTCTAGCTGAGTTCTGCAGTGGCAGATTTTACACATCAACCTTAACTTGACCATAACTTCCTGTTGATATAGGATATTACTGATCCTCCAATTGAATTGGAAACCTAACTGATAACTCTAAATATTGGTCCATTATAGCGTCGCCTAATTGCGATCCCAACTGGGATTAAAACGTGTTACGAAACGGACTTCCTATTCTGAAATCGGATTTCCAGCAGTGAACACTTAAATTGAAATGGCCGTATCTAGCAAACCTGAAACCCGATTAGCGCGAAACCAATTTTGATGGATAGATAATTAGACATACTGCCTACCCACTTTACATTGTTTCGTTTAATTCTGCATGTATGATTTATAGTAAATTATGCAATTGGTAGGACACTGGTTGATGACATTTTATTCATATCATGATCATTGCATTCTCATCATATCATGGAAAGCTCATATACATTGATGATCTAGTGGTCATGTGCATTACCCAGTGTTAGGTATTAGTTTTTGATTGTGACAAATACGTTAGTGTTTAAGCATGAATGGATAAGTGAAAGTGACACGTACTTGTAGACAATTAGCGGACCCTATTGATTTATTGCATTGTCGACGCCTATGGGATGTGTATAAGTGTGACTATAATTGGTATAGGACGATTATGGGTGCACTTATATTAGTGTCATAGGTAAGGCACCAAACACTGTCCATTTGTTTTGGGTATCAGCCGAGACATTCTTGATATAGATCCGGTCTCCAGTTCTCGCGTAGACTTGTCATGGACCGACTGGTATTTGAGTTTATGGTTGGCGTTTGATGTAGACCACGGGGTGTGAGGTAGTTTGAGTGTGAGTTCAATAGAATCTCGGGAGTCCCATTGCCGGCACAAACAGCTATTCTGGAGATATATGGGTGATATTACTGATTATTAGCGAGTGACTCGGGCCCGTGTTCCCTTGTCCTTGGGTCCTACCCTTGGGTGGGGATACTCACGAGTGGTTGACTCTCACACTTGGACTGACGATAGGTTTAGCGACCAAAACAGTGAGACTTAGAGACTGATAGGGTTAGTGACATTAACATGCATTGCTTACTGATTCAATATACCTGCCATACTGTTTACTGCTTTACTGTTTACCTGCTCTATTATCTACCTGTATTGGCCACTCCATGCTCACGTTATCATTCCATGCTTACCGTTTCATATTCATCATTATTGCACGTGTTCACACTTGTATTTATACATATATTGCTATTGTGTCGCTCTGACGACCTGAGTATGCATGCTCAGAGTGAGAAGTGGATCTAGCTTGGATCAGGACCTGACGTACCTCGAGGACACTGTGGACATCTTGATCAGTGACCCAGAGCTATACTTCCTTGATCTCTATCTGGTTAGTTCTTTGTATTTGATTTGATTTAGTGATTGCGTTTCTCATTACCTGTGCATTGATTACTGATTACCACGTAAAGCTAGAAGCCGAAGTGTGACTACGGCGGGATATTTCCTCGACCGTAGGAGCATGGCTGGCCTTTTCAACCCCTCGTATTCCATATTTTGGGAAGCGGAGCGTGGCATTTTCTCTTATCATATAAATAGAAGAGAAAAACAAAAGAAAGAAGAGAGAGAAGAGAGACACAGAACTCCCCACAAGCTTCAGCAAAAAAGAATATACAGTGAGCTCTTGAAAAAGAAATAGAATTTAATTCTCAAAAGAAGAAGAAGACTTGCCTCATTGAAACCCTAGGTAAAAAAAAATACACAAAGATCAGTGTCTCTTCTTTGCCTATCTAAGGGTTTAACCCTTCATATAAGAACTTAGTTCTTCCATTGGTTGAGATTTGCAGAAGCAAATCTCTCCACAAATTGAAAATTTAATTCTCATCGGGAAGATTTCGTTCTGCAGATTCAAAACTTAGGGGAAAAGAATTAGGTCATAAAAGAAAAAGAAATAACAAAAGCATATGTGAATTTAATTCCTCCAAAAATTTGGGTTTAACCCTATATAAAAAACTTTGTTCTTCGAAAAATGATGATGATCCAAGATCCTCAAAAACGAAATCTTGATGATCATCAATGACTAAAAATGTCATTAACAAGAGATCGATATCTCTAAGAAAACACAAGGATAGCTTGGTGACTCGTTAGTGCTTAGCACTATTATGAAGCCTCACGTGTTTCCCACGTGAGTGCTTCAAACGAACAAAAAGAACAACCAAAACTGCCTCACGTGTTTCCTCACGTGAGTGCTTAAAAAAGGGAAACAAGCAAAGAAAAGCCAAAGCTGCCTCACGTGATTCTCACGTGGGCGCCTAAAAAGCAAAGAAAAACCTCTTTGTCAATTAGGCAGCCGTCTTAAAAGAAAGCAGTCACGTGTTTTGCACGAGGGATCTAATTAAGTGCTTAGCACTTCTGTAAAAGAGGGGTAGCGCCCCATATTTGGGGGCTTCACGTGTTTCACACGTGAGCGCAACAGAACTCTAGTGATTAGCACTAATCCAGTGCCCATATGAAACGCACGTGAGCACTATATGTCTCAATGCTTAGCACTATGGAGTAATTATAGCTCAGCCCAAATCGTCTAAGTTTCCTGTAGTTAAACCTCTTTAATTTTAAATCAACGAGCTCATATGGCTCATGGTTTCCCAAACTGATCTTAGTCTCAAAAATGACTAGTGATCTCCCATTGATGATATCCAAAATGATATTCATCCTGTGTCTCCTAAAGTAATCTTAGTCTTAAATATGATTAATGATTCTTAGGTCCACAACAACCTTTTTCCCCTCAAATACGGGATTTGGTTTAAAAGGGTACATCTCTCCACAACTCTGATATATGTCGTTGTAATTCCTCAACGTCTTCAGAGAGGTGGTGAGTCCCGATGACCAATAACTTCTTTCGCTGATGCACTTCCAAATTGACGTGCATGCCTCAAATCGGATCATGCCCTAAATTGGGCACATTCTATATCACCATTGATGATATCCAAAATGATATTCATCCTATGTCTCCTAAAGTAATCTTAGTCTCAAATACGATTAATGATTTTTAGGTCCACAACAACCCTTTTTCCCTCAAATACAGGATTTGGTTCAAAAAGGGTACATCTTTCCACACCTCTGATATATGTCGTAGTTCCTCAACGTCTTCAGAGAGGTGGCGAGTCCCGATGACCAATAACTTCTTTCGCTGATGCACTTCCAAATTGACGTGCATGTCTCAAATCGGATCGTGCCCTAAATTGGGCACATTCCATATCACCATTGATGATATCCAAAATGATATTCATCCTATGTCTGCTAAAGTAATCTTAGTCTCAAATACGACTAATGATTTTTAGGTCCACAACAACCCTTTTTCCCTCAAATACGGGATTTGGTTCAAAAGGGTACATCTCTCCATACCTCTGATCATATCGTTGTAATTCCTCAACATCTTTAGAAATGTGGCGGGTCCCGATGACCAACAACTTCTTTCACTTATGCACTTCCAAATTGACGTGCATGCCTCAAGTCGGATCGTGCCCTAAATTAGGCACATTCCATATCTCCATTGTTCACTTCGTCATGTAACAACTACACGTGCATGCAAGATGAATAATGAACCGAAATATCCTTAAACTAATATTCGCCCCAAATACGGTGATAACGGACCGAAATGTCTTTAAACTAACATTCTTCCCCAAAACGGAAATGTTGGACCGAAATGTCCTTAAACTAATATTCGCCCCCAAATACGGTGATAAAGGACCGAACTGTTCTTAAACTAACACCTCGCCTTAAACATGGCGATAATGGACCACGATGTCCTTAAACTAAAATAATTGAACCCGAACGTTCATACTTTTTGAGTCGATCTTAATCTCAAACCAGATTAATGATCCTTAAATCAACCCAAACCCAAATCTAAAAATATACGGATTTGGACTAATCCACGCCCTACGGGCGATGACATAAATTAGTCTCCGTATACAATCCACGGGCAACCAAAACTTAAACAAATAAATACACACACGACACGAAGTGAACTTCCAGAGCAGGAGAAAGTGGTTATCGCAATACAGTAACGTAATTAACTGCAGGAGCTTGCGCCTGCAGGGAAGAGCGTCCCCACAATCAAAAATCCCTCACAGACGAGGGGGAATCTGATGAAGTCTGCTACAACGGCCGCATCCATCCAAACCTCCGACATACGGTGCCATAAATCAACTTGGTATTTTCAGAGAGGTGGACGGAGAAATCCAAATAGCATATGCCCCCAAATTCAGGCAAGACGATCTATCCCAGTTCGTCTCCATTTTCGGCGGTAAACAATGCCTCCATCAAACGCACTTGCCAGGCTTCTGTTGATCCGATACACAATAGCATAAACAACTGCTGTCCATAGGAATTTTGGTATATTCGCATCCTAGGTCATGCTCCGCACTCGCTCTAGGATTGTCCTGTTCATCCTTTCAGCGATGTCATTCTGATGTGGTTTCCTGGTACCATTTTCAACCAACGAATAACCTTTTGCGAGCAAAACACCTCGAATTCATGTGTGCAATATTCCCCTCCATTATCGAACTTAATGCATTTGACCTTAGTCCCCGTTTGGTTCTCAACTTGCGCAATCCAGTGTTTGAAGATACCAAACTCATCGGGTTTCTTCTTCATCGCATACACCCATATCTTCCGGCTTGCATTATTAATGATCGTCACAAAATATTGATTTTCTCCATAAGACTCCATTGAGGTTGGACCCCATACGTCCGTATGCACCATCTCTAGCATCTTGGTCTTCTTAGCAACGCCTCTAATTTGAAATCTGAGTGCATTTTTCTTTCCGCAAACGCAGCTCTCACAAAGCTCTAACTCTACTTTTTTCAGCCCCGAAAGAAGCCCCCTGCCCTGAATAATTTTCATGTTCTTCTCACTAAGGTACCCCAAATGTTTGTGCCACAATGAAGTCTCCGAATTTATCTTCGAACCCGTCGCTAATACAACCGAAACTCCACTGCCCCCACTGAAGGTATACAATGAAGCACTCAGCTTTCCCCTTACAACCACTAACGATTCTTTGGAAATCTTCCACTGAGAATTCCCAAACACCGTCATGTAACCCTCGTTGTCTAGCTGACTTGTGGAAATTAGGCTTTTCTTTATATCTGGAGTGTGTCTCGTGTTCTTCAGCTTGATCTGACCTCTTCCTACGGTTGTAGAATGATCGTCTCCTTTCCAACGATCTTTCCTGGATAACTGTTTCCCACCATCACATGTCCAAGATCATATTGAACATACTCGCTAAAATAATGCCAGTCCGAAATGCAGTGAACGAAGCCCCGAATCTAGGAACCAAGCATCCTCCTTTATGCCTCGCTCGCCGATAAATAAAGACCATGTTCCTCCTATTCTTGTGTAGATACCACATTAGCTTCCTTTTCATTTTCCTTCTCATCTGAGCCTTTCTTTAGAAGTCTGCATTCATTTTTCCTGTGACATTTCTTTCCACAATTCCAGCAGATGCCTTGGATTTTTCTTTGATATTTTCCTCGGCTTTTAGACATACCTTTCTTTCTTTTTCCTCTTTCCATCGTCCTACCGCAATTCTCCACTAAAAGTGCAGAAGTTCCCGAACTCCCACTCACAGCCTTTCTTCGCATTTCATCACTTAATATGTAACTCACCACATCATTAAATGTGAGAGTCCATGAGATCGAATTGCTAACCGCTATTACGAGGTTCTCCCAACTCTCCGGTAATGAACATATAAATAAAAAGGCACGAATCTCATCTTTAAACAAAATTGAAACCGATTCGAGTTGGCTCGTTACGCTGTTGAATTCGTTCAAGTGTTCTGTCACCGAACCACTTTCTGCCATCTTCATGTTGAAAAGTTTTTTTATCAAATATATCTTGTTTGATATTGAAGGTTTCTCATACAATTTCACTAACGTCGTCATTAGCGCCATGGTTTTCTTTTCCTTTGAGATGTTAAAGACCACCTGCGGAGTCAACGATAGTCTTATCGTCGTCAGGGCTTTCCTATCTAAAAGATTCCACGCCTCATCGATCATCTTTTCGGGCTTTTTGCCTAGTAACAGAAGATACAGATCCTTTTGGTATTGGTAGTTCTACATCTGCATACGCCACCAACCATAGTTGTGACCATTGAATTTTTCGATCCTTATTTTATCCTCCACCATTTTTCGTATATGTTGCAGCTAACCCAACTTCCCATTCGATCTGAACCAACGCCTTCAAAACTACAATCTAAGAAAGTAGGAAAGAGAACACAAACGTCGTTACTAACCTTTAACCTAGATCGTAGAATTTCTTTGGAAATCTGCATTCATTTTTCCTGTGACCCTTCTTTTCGCAATTCCAATAGATGCCTTGGATTTTTCTTTGATATTTTCCTCGGCTTTTAGACTTACTCTTCTTTCTTTTTCCCCTTACCATCATCCTGTCGCAATTCTCCCCTGAAAGTGCAGAAGTTCCCGAACTCCCACTCATGGCCTTTCTTCGCATTTCGTCACTTAATATGCAACTCACCGCATCATTAAATTTGAGAGTCCCTGAGATCGAATTGCTAACCGCTATTACGAGGTTCCCCAATTCTCCGGCAATGAACATATAAATAAAAGGGCACGAATCTCATCTTCAAATGAAATTGAAACCGATTTGAGTTGGCTCGTCACGCTGTTGAATTTATTCAAGTGTTCTGTCACCGAACCACTTTCTGCCATCTTCATGCTGAAAAGTTTCTTCATCTAATATATCTAGTTTGATATTGAAGGTTTCTCATATAATTTCTTTAATGTCTTCATTAGCACCATGGTTTTCTTCTCCTTTGAGATGTTAATGACCACCTGCGGAGTCAACGATAGTCTTATCGTCATCAGAGTTTTCCTATCTAAAAGATTCCACGTCTTATCGGTCATCTTTTCGGGCTTTTCGCCTAGCAATAGAAGATATAGATCCTTTTGGTATAGATAGTTCTCCATCTGCATACGCCGCCAACCATAATTGTGACTATTGAATTTTTCGATCCTTATTTTATCCTCCATTTTTCGTCTATGTTGCAGCAAACCCAACTTCTCATTCGATTTGAACCAACGCTTTCAAAACTATAATCTAAGAAAGTAGGGAAGAGAACACAAGCGTCGTTACCCACCTTTAACCTAGATCGTAGAATCGAAGAACCATAAGTTCCGTAACCTTGCTCTAATACCAGTTGTTGGTATCAAGCGTCAAGTCCTATGCTCTGAAACCAGTTGTTCTGAGGAAGTTGATACACGGAACAATGCTCGCGACAAAACAAATCACGCAATTAACCATGAAAGATCAAAACAATAATTATGTGCGAGAACAAGATAAGAAATCATAAACCAAACAAGAGAGAGATTTATTAACGGAGTTCGCCTACCGTATGACTAGTTCTCGGCAGAGCGGAATCTGCAAACATCTATTAGCAATTCTTGAATCAATTAAACCGAGCAACCCTTGAAGATTTCTCTCAAATTAATCTCTCTAGATCTAAGTTGTCACCTTCTCAATATAATAGTCTCTTCTTTTGATTTAATTTGGCCTCACAAAAATTATATGAGAGGTCCCTATTTATAGGCAAATCTTAATCTTACCGAAAATAGAGATAAATCACAATTCAGTAAAATAAGATTCGCAGCAGTTATCACGACGACGGACGTCTGACCCACACTTGGGCAAACGTCTGTCTCAACTCTGTATCTCTTCAGCATCTTGGGTAGACGTTTAGTCTTTAGCCATCAGGCGTCTGCTTCTACTCTGCACTGGGCTTCAAGCTTACCCAGACGTCTGAACCACACATTGTTAGACGTCTGGCCGCACTCTGTACTTGGGCTTAGTTCTTCTGTAGACGTCTTCCGTTGCTCTGTGTTTCTGACATGTTCTCGTGTGCACATCCAGATATCTGCTTTCTTCTTCGCAGATGTCTGACCTGAAATATTCTCCACAATTATTAACAAACATTTCTGACCATGATGGGTTAGACAGAAAGGAGATCGTGAACATATGTAATCAGAAAGCCCAATGTATTTAGCCTGCATTGTAGGTTTTATTTTCTGGATATTTGTCCCCAGGGTATCGACATATCCAGTTATGGAAACCCAAATCTGCACTTGCACTTATACCTCTATATTGTTTTAAGGGTGATCCTGGTACCACAGATGCCATTTTTAGCATGAACTGGAACAATTAACAATGGGAGCGTATGTCTGACAGGGTATGATCATGTAGATCGCAGATGCCATTTTAAGCATGAACTCGAACAATTAACAATTTGAGCGTGTCATATGCGTGTGAGAGAGTTTTCAATTCCTTGTACTACATGGATACATTAGTATCCCTATAGATATGAATATATTCTTAACAATAATCAATCATCTTACTTTCTTTTATTGAGGTAATCTGCTTATGTTTGCATTATTTATAAATAAACTTGTCATAATTAATTTGATTATTAGACCTTTATCCCTCACTTGAAATGAAAATATGTTTCTGTATCTTACTGAAACAACCATATATTGGTCATTTGTAAACAGTAAATACATAATTTCAAGCCAGCACTTTAAGTAGAAAACATTAGGAATCACTAGCTTAATGGGCAAATTTTTTAGATCGTTTAATTTGTGTATAAGCTCAGCAACCATAGACCATTATCATTATTCAAATTTATTTTTTTATGTTAAGATACTGCAAACACAAAGAAGTCTTCAAGGAAAAAGCAAAATCCTAATGGATTTAACTGTTTTGAATATGTAAATAGAAACAAATTCTCATTATTATTTACATTAAGATAAGGACAACAATGCATGCCAATCATTTCTTTCCAGATAATTGCCAAACAAAATATAAGTCTGATCCTCGCTCCCAGAGAATGTCACATATAGAAAGCATTTCATGTTCATTAAATTCCATAAAATGACAACTTATTTTTGAACAATATACATTGGTTCTCAACTAATCCAAACCATTGCCAACCGATAAAATTAAACTTCTATAACAAATTAATGAAGTCGTTTGCCAAATAAATCAAACATTAAATTCTTTCTCCTCTCCTCTATTTAACCCCAACCAGCTTGTGACCATCTTCTTCCCATAGCCACCATGGCGAGAAAGAAAAAAATCACCAAGGGTAAACAAAAGATCGAGATGAAGAAGGTTGAAAGCGAGGATGCACGACACGTGTGCTTCTCAAAACGCAAGACCGGGATTTTCTCGAAAGCTAGTGAGCTTGCTACTCTCTGTGGAGCTGAGGTGGCTGTTATAGTCGACTCACCTGCAGGGTGTCCTTACTCATTTGGTAGCCCTGCAATGAACCAAGTCGTAGATCGATTCTTGTCTTTTGGTTTTGGTCACCATTCTGTGGGCCCCGACGAGGCTCAACGGCTTAGTGCAGTTCGGGTGTTGAACAATCGGTGCATGGAGATGTCTGACCAACTTGATGCCGCGAAGAAAAAGAAAGCTATGCTTGAAGATAAATTGAAAGTGCTTGTGGAAATGAATGATCAAGTGCAAAAGGCTGAAAATTTAGACGAGCTCAATCTGGCAGAGCTTAAAGACATAGAGCGATCGCTGTATGGGTTAAAAGAAACAATCCATCTTAAGCTCCGTAAGAATTTGATTGAAGGTTCTTCTTCATCAAGTAGTGGTAATTTCATACTTCTCTTAATTTCCCCCCTTGTAGTATGCATTGACGATTTACTATCTTATGATAATGTGTTCAATGGTATGTGATTGCCACTTAATATTGACGACACAGTGCTGAACCTGTTTGAGCCTGGTGCGAGTCAAGCTGGATCAAGTGGTAAATAGTGCTTAAGCATTATTTTATATATTTATCAGTTCCTTGGTAATAACATAAATCTTATAATGTTGTGGTTGATTGTTTGTGGTTTCTGGTTTGCAGCCAATCCCTTTACAATATCAGGTCCGAGTGGTAGTCAAGGTATGCAAAATTATTATTTTTGATTATTTGCTTTCAATGGCTACATATTAAATGCCATTCTTGAGAGCAAGTTTTTCATAGATCTATCTTAAAGGTTTGTTTTTTAACCTTAATTGGAGGACATGTAAAGGTTAAAACAACTACTTCAAGGTATTATTTAGCATTTTATATTATCCAATCAAAGTTCAATTTAGAGCCTGGATTAAGAATATCGGTCCATTTTTCATGTTCCCCACAAATTTGGTTCGTCGACTCTAAATTTTTATGTTCAGAGCATGCTTGCTGTTCTAAAAAATATATATATTTTTGTAATTTGTGTTTGTAAAATGTAAGATTGAGAAATAAAAAGGGTTGGTGATTGGTGGGGGGATTGATCGCCCCCTTAAAATTTAGAAGAATCGCTCCCTTACAATTTACAAATATAAAATTTGGAATGATCGATATAGCCGGGCGTTTCCATATCTTAGTGATTGACCAGTGTTGGTCTCAGATTATAGCATTATATTTTTTCATTTCTTAGTGGGCATTTGTTTCTCGACTCCAATCTCCATCACTAAGGCTCCGCTTTTTGTGATATCTTCGGAGCAGCATAATTAGTACCTTGCTATTGCAAATAATATGTAGGATTAAGCATTGGGTTTTTCTGCTACCTTGCTTCATTACAAATTTCTGGCTTACATCAAATAATACTCGCATATACTCGTATGCATGTGAGCTAGCTATGGCCATTAGCTAGGTTGGTGAATTCACCAACTTTCTAAACAAGTGACTTGTATGTTGCAACTCATAAATCTTTAAGAATTTGGTTGAAGGTTCTTCCTCATCAACCTTGATAGCATGTAGTTCAAGAATTTTCTTATTGATATATGGAGTTTTTGTGGTAGCAAAAATCTATAATTTATTATCCTACACAATATTGTATTTAATGGCTTATAAATTTGCAGCTAATCCTTTTTCAATGCGGTCCTTGCTGGAGCTTGCAACAAATCATAGAGGTGAGTGGCAGTAAATGTAAGCAAAATAGCTATTAGTTTCTTCCATGGATTTTAGTAATTGCCTTCCTAGCTGTATCAATGCTTGATGATATTAATCAGGTGTTTCAATGAATTTGGGCACCGTGAAATGTTGCAACAAAGACAATCACAAAGCACAAACCAAACGATAACGAGAAGTAATCAAAACCAGATAGAGAATATGAGAACTTGCTGATTGACGAAGGCGTAGCTTTATTAATATCAAATTCGGAAAAGTACAAATCGATGAAGTAATACAAATCCCTCTCAAATAAATACTAGCTCTGTCACAATACAATAGGTTCTCTTTATATTATCAAAAGCTATCAGATATAAGGTTAAAACAAGCTATCATATATATAACATACAAAAGATTTACCTAAATAACAAATTTTCTAACTAAAAAAATAACAGCCAGTCCAATACGGCAGATGTCGGCATAAGAAATGGGCAGACGTCTACCCAAATATCTTCGAAACTCCAGAGCGTAACCAGACATCTGAATAAGGATGTTCAGATGTCTGGCCTTCATGTCCAAAATTACCAGAGCGCTCGCAGACATCTGGACTTATACAATTCAGACGTCTGCCCTTCGACAGACGTCTGTTTGCAGATAATATCGAATCTCTGCAGTTTCACGATAACTTCAGATCATAGGGAAATCTTCATGGATCGAATGTGAGGCACCATAACAAATCTCCATCTTGCCCCACATTCCGCAAACTTCTCTATCAAAATAATAACAGCTCCATCTTCACCATAAACCCCTTAAAGGGCTCAATGAATGCGATACACTGCAATTAAGTTTAAGCAGTGCTCAAACTTAACAACTGAAAGAGACTTCGTCAATATATCGGCCGGATTATTCGTTGTGCCAACTTTCTTCACAATAATCTTTTCTTTCTTAACGACTTCCTGCACGAACCAAGACCTTACATCAATATGCTTCATCCTCTCATGATGCATCTGATATTTCGTCAAGTAAATTACGCTTTGACTATCACAGTAGGCCATTATGGTATCCTTTTGAATACCTGGTTCCAAAAATAGTCTCTTCAACTAGATTGCCTTCTTAACGGCCGCAACTACGACCATATACTCCGCCTCTATCGTAGACAACGCAACCGTGGGTTGTAATGAAGCAAGCCAACTGATGGCACTTCTTTCCAAGGAGAATACATAACCGGTGATTGATCTGCGTCTCTCAAGATCACCTGCATAATTGGAGTCGCTAAATCCAATGAAATTTTCGTTGTTCATCCCAACCACTAACCCCGACATACCTCGCAGGTATCGTAATATCTATTTCACCGTCTGCTAATGGCTTTTCCAATGAGATGCCTTATAGAGATTAACAATATTAACGGCGTATGAAATGTCGGGTCGTGTACAAACTATAGCATACATAATACTACCCACCGCATTTGCATTCGATATATACTTAATCTCATGCTCTGTTTACGGTGATGAACGAGCTGAAAGTTTAAAATGAGCTGCCAACGGAGTACTTACAAATTTAGCGGCTGTCATATCGAAACGCTTCAAAACTTTCTCAGCATATCGCTGTTAAGACAAGTAAAACTTTCTTTCTTTGTAATCTCGCCTTATCTCCATATCAAGTATTTTCTTGGCCGCTTCCAAATCCTTGGTCACAAACTTGCCTTTCAATTGTTCATTTAAATTCTGAATATCAACCGTATACATTACTGCTGTCAACGTACTATCAACATAAAGTAGCAAGTATATGTAAGAATTATCGGCGAGCTTCTTCGAATATACACAATTGCCGTCCATACTTCTCATAAATCCAACTTCTTTCATAAAGAAGTCAAACTTCTTATACCACTGTCTAGGTGACTGCTGCAAACCATAGAGAGACTTCTCTATCAAACAAACATGGTCTTGTTTGTCTTAAACTTCAAAACCCCTGGGCTGTTGTATGTAGATCATCATTACCAAATCACCATGCAAGAATGCGGTCTTCACATCGAGCTGCTCAAGCTCCAAGTCTTACATAACTACCCAACCGAGCAAGACACGTATAGAGGTGCGTTTAACAACCGGGAAAACACCTCACTGAAGTTAACTCCCTGCATCTGTGAATAGCGTTTAGCTATCAACCGCACCTTATATTTCGTATCAACCACCTTTTGGTCACTTCTTTCTTCTTGAAAACTCACTTGCAGCCAACTATCTTCTTTCCACTTTCGGGCTTTACGGGCATCCAATTTTGGTTCTTGTGAAGAGACTCAATGTTTTCATTCATAGCGACTAACCAACGAGCTGATTTATCAGATGAGATGGCTTCTTTAATGCTTGCCGGCCCACTACTATTAACTGTCTCTGCAACGGACAGTGCATACACCACTAGATCATCATAGCCATATCTCTATGGCGTTCTAATGTCCCTTCTTTGTCGGTCATGAGTATGCAAATACTCCTCATCATGGGACTGCTCATCATGAGCTTTTTCAGACAATGGTGAAGAAGAGATCTCCTGCGAACCCGAGCTCTCACCGACCTCAATATCAACTCTCGGCTCGTTCTTCCTTGAATCGTCTACAGCTGGAGATTTCATGTTGTTCGGCTTCAATATGGAAGATTTATCAAACATCACATCTCTGCTAATCATAAATTTAGGCGATTTTGGATCCGAACACTACAATCTATAACCCTTTATGCCAGTAGCATAACCAAGAAAGATGCACTTCTTTGCTTGAGGATCCAACTTGCCTTCTCGGCAATGTGCCTTAGCGGGCAACCAAACAGTTTAAGTGTTGAATAATCGACGTGTTTTCCAAACCATAGCTGCTCCGGTGTCTTACTACCTAGCGTCGTATGAGGTGACTGATTCACAATATAGTACACCGTGTTTACCGCTTCTATCCAAAACTCCTTGTCTAGCTGTGCATTAGACAACATGTACCACGCTTTCTCCAAAAGAGTCCGGTTCATCCGCTTCATGACTTTATTCTGTTGTGGTGTATAGACAACGGTATGATGTTGAACTATCCTTTTGTTTTTGTAAAAATCATTGAAATCTCCACCGCAAAATTTTAACCTGTCTTCCATCCTCGGTCTCGTGATCTACTTTCCTGTCTACTTCTCAAGCAATATCTTTCATTACTTGAATATAGTAAACACATCACTTTTATACATCAAGAAGTAGACCCAAACCTTTCTTGAAAGTCATCAATAAAGGTAAGCAAATATTTGGCACCGCTTCATTTAGAAGAAACCAGAGAGGGTCCTCAAAGATTTGAATGGATATAATCTAGAGTATGTTCTGTATCGTGCATCGTCGAACTGAAGCTAACGCGTATTTGCTTCCCAAAAACGCAATATTCGCATTCGTCGTACTCTTATTGTCAAGTAGATCCTATTTCGACAACTCAGCCAAAGCTCTCTCACTCATATGCCTGAGCCTTATGTTCCATAATCTGGTAGTTTCCAAATCCGTCATAAATTTGGATGATGAAATAGCCGTAAATCCGAAAGTCGTCAAACCCTGCAACAAATACAAAGAATCTTTTTTTCAAGCCCTTCATCACAAAACGAGTACCTTTGGTTACCTTCAATACTCCACCTTTGGCGGAAAACTTGTAACCTTATCGTCGAGTTCATCCAAAAAGATGAGATTCTTCTTCAAATCAGATACGTGCCTGACTTCTGCCAATGTTCTCACAACACCGTTAAATATCTTGATTTTGATCGTCCCCTTACCAATAGTTCGATATGAACTATTGTTGCCCATCAAAACCACTTCACCATCAACGGACTTATAGGTGGTAAATAAATCCCTATTGGGACACATGTGGGAGAAACAAGCCGAATCCATAATCCATTCGTTCATGGATCGATGTGCACTATCAAGAACCACAAGAAGATCTCTTTCTCCTTCCGATACACTCACTTCAGCCGAAAACTTCTACGATTTTTCTTCATGTTTTAGTTTGTTCTGCAACTTAAAGCAATCGACCTTAAAGTGTCCTTTCTTCTTCCAATAATTATAGGTCACGTTCTTAGATTTGGATTTTGACCTCGATTTCTTCCTATTTGCTTATGGATCTTTTTTCTCCGCTCGCTCTCGAACAAATAAGCCAGATGATGAACCATCCACTTCGGTGGAAATCAACTCCTTATCGATCTTCTTTTTGTTCATCAAATTCTTCTTGAAATCCTTAATTGAGATCGTATCTCGTCCATAAACCATGGTATCACGAAAGTGCTTATAAGAAAGTGGCAACGAACACAACAAGAGCAGAGCCTGGTCTTCATCATCTATCTTAACGTCGATCTTACCCAGATCCGTAATGATCGTATTAAACTCACCGATATGAGATTTTATTGGAGAGTCTTCTAACATGAGAAGTGTGTAAAGATACTGCTTCAACAGAAGTCGATTTGTGAGAGACTTTCTTAAATATAACTTCTCTAATTTATTCCATAAATCAGCCTTCTTCACCAAAACTTCTAATAGAACTTCGTTAGTTAGAT
The DNA here is from genome assembly GCA_030015575.1 of Agapanthus africanus. NCBI lineage: Eukaryota > Viridiplantae > Streptophyta > Magnoliopsida > Asparagales > Amaryllidaceae > Agapanthus > Agapanthus africanus. The sequence continues at coordinate 127,682,607 of JASDDO010000022.1, read as the reverse complement.
ACAAGTGAATAGCCGTGAGGGCCTTCTCATCCATCTCCTCCCAAGCTTCCTCCGTCATAGTGAAAATCTTTTTATTCTTTCCTAGAATAGCCTTTTTCAAATTGTTTTCCATAAAAACGGCAACCATACGGACTTGCCACAAACTAAAACTTGTATTTCTATCAAACTTTTCGATATCAAACTTCATGATTCTGGAGACATGATATGGGATCAATCAAACATGATGTGCTAATAAACCCTAAACTTCAAAATCACGATCTAAAAAAGTGGGAAAGAGAATGTAGTTGTCGTTACTTACCGTTGACCTAGATCGCAAAATCGAAGACCTAATGGTTCAATCCAAAAGATCCAAAAAAACAACAATGGCTCTGATACGAGATTGTTGCGACAAAGATAATCACAAAACACAAACCAAATGATAACGAGAACTAATCAAAACCTCATGCAAGATAGAGAATATAAGAACTTACTAATTGAAGAAGGCGAAGATTTATTAATATCAAATTCGGAGAAGTACAAATCGATGAAAAAATACAAATTCTTCTCAAATAAACCCTAATTCTCTCACAATACAATTGGTTCTCTCTAAATTTTCAAAAAATATCAGATTTAGGGTCAAAACAAGCTATCATATATATAGCATACAAAAGATTTATCTAAATAACAAATTTCCTAAGTAAGAAAATAACAGCCGGCCCAATACGGCAGACGTCTGCATAAGAAATGGACAGACGTCTGCCCAAGCATCTTCGAAACTCCAGAGCGTAACCATTAACCCTCCATTGCCGGCTTTTCTTACATCCCCGTCTGAACAAGGATGTTCAAACATCTGAAGCTCTCTCCAGCTTCGCAATAACTCCGAATTATAGGGAAATCGTCAGGAATCGAATGTGAGGCATTACAACATGACATATATTATAGTCAGAAAAATGGAAAATTTTTGTACTGTGAAAACCATTGTTGAGAGTATGCTTTCGCTAAAACAATTCTAATGCTTTGTTTTCCTTAACCATCTTTTTGAAGGCTAGGTAAAGATTACAAAACCCTTCTTTCTGTATTATTTGGTGAAAAATTTCTTTTAAGAAGTTGATTAATTACACAAGTTTCTCATTTGTTCCTGTAAAATGGAGATTTGTGCACTCTTAACTTATTGTTTGGAACATGCTGGCTGTTCAAGAATATAATTTCTTTCAATTTGCATTATCATCGCAAAATCCGAGAATAGGTATTCTCGAAATAACTTTTAAAAAAAACTAATTTTGAATTCTCTTTCAAATATGACTTTGGAATGATGTTAGCAGATCCACACCCGATAGTGACTATAGAGAATGAGTACTATCTTAGAATCTTAATCTTTAACCTGAACTCAAATAATAGTAATTCTTTTTGTAGCGGTATTTATCACATGAGAGCTCTATCATCAAGGCTCCGTTTTTGTTTGGCTTCTCTTAAATTTTAATATTCCTGAAACTTCTTAATATTATGGCAATTGAAAATCATCTCCAGAATAAAGCATCGAAGCTAACAGTTATCTTTCTTTATAATAAATAGTTTCGGCGTCATTTAAATGTAGTGCAATCATTTTTTTCATCACATAAACTTGAGTGATTGGTTCCTGCTCCCACCCTAGAGATAAGTCACGATCGTGTCTAGAGTATCATATTTGAAATTAAGATTTCTTTTTCCTAAATAATATCGTCATCAACATGAAGATTATGGCATTGTTTTTCTTTTTTCTTTTTGGTGGCAGTGAATCTTTCTTCCCTGGGAGACATGCTTGGCCTGGGAGAAATTCAGCCTGGCCAAAACTGTAAGACAATTTTGAACAACTGATTCATTTGGCCAAAACCATCAATTGCTTTTATATTTTGTCCAATAAGATGAAATTTATGGTAATAATATCTTTCATGGCATGTATATAATTCACAGCAAATCCTATCATGATGGCAAACACTGCAAATATGATATATCGGCCGGCTCCAAGTGAACATACAGGTTCTGCCATAACCTTTTGCTGAGCGAATTATTAGTAGCATGATTATTTATTCTTCGAATATGGAAATAATTATATGGTGACTTCTATTTTTGATTTCATTGGTGATTCTACTACAGTGGTCGGCCCTGCTGAGCTTGAATTGAATTTGCCTCCTCGTCATGGTAATATGGATTATTTGCTTTTTATTGAACTTTCCAACTTTAACTTTAGCATTGATTTTAATGTAACCTATCATTTTTCTTGTGCTGGTTTTTCTTTGTTTGATTGTTTATGGGTGTTTGGATTTTTATGAGACAGCCTTTTATTTGAACATAGATTTTATACATATATTAAATTTCTTGCGTTCCTTCATTTCTGGGATATTGCTAACGATTTTCTCTATTGGATTGATTATTTGGCAGTGAATCCTAGTGCCGAGGTGAACCCTGAGCTGCAGGAAAATCATCATGAACGCGGTCATTGATATGGGGGTATTCGACGATATTTTTCACCGAATAAAAGCATAATTCTAGCAATTTGCTAGATTTTTTTTTTCCAGAGTCCTCAAGTTTATTTTATTGGAGAAACTAGATTCAGAATAAGTGAACAGCAAATTTGTGAGTGTTGCTTAATTTATGTTGTCTTTTTTTCAAATATTTTGATATAATTTTCTATATACTTCATCATAGATAGTGGATATGCTATCTCCATTATTGCAACTAATTTGGACTTGTTACATATCTGTGGTTAAATTCTATGCTAAAGTTTATGTAGAGTCCCTATTTAGCATTAGAGGGTAGAAATGAAGCTATCTAACTTTGACGATGGTGGAGAATTGGCAACCAAAAATAAAATAGTGTCCAAATAGAAGTTGATTTTTCTTTCCGTCTCAGTTATCCATGTACTACAGTAGACCGTTGGATTAACCGTTACGTCGTTCCATCTTCTACTATCAAATGGGGTTTCTACACAAACTTGATGGATAAGTTTTACACAAGGATTTATGGTATAGCTGAAAACAACTGGATAGTTTCTGGTACACAAGTCTTTGTTCCAGCTTTTAGGTTTCATGTTATAGTTTTGAAAAAGTTTAAATATGATGGTTGGTATTTTTAATTTGCGCTGTTATATATAATCTTCATTCTCTTCTGATAGTTATGACAGGTCAAATTTCAATCGATCATTGGTGCCAATAAACCCAAACAATTATGTTTGCTAATTATCAAAATATGAAATTGCATCTTTCTAATCTCATCATGGTTGGAGTTTTGGTGTGTTCATATATATTTTAAAAATTATATCCACGTAAACGGAATTTATATTCTGCTGAACAAGCATTTAAAGAGCAAGCGGAAAAACATTGGTTGTGTGATAGCACAAATTTAGGGCGAAAAGAACATCCGATGTGCAGGTATGTGACCGATTATTACTAAACTCAAAATGCTTTAAACAAAAGAAATATTACTACTAAAGTAGGATATATATAAGATTGATATCCATTAAATGATTAGAACATAAAAAATACAGAAAGTAAATTTAGATAATCCAAATACCCATTAACTTGCAAGAGTAAATAATCCAAAAATCACATTTTTCTCAACCTACAAAAAGAACACCAAGTCACTAACCAATAAAAAGAAAAGGGGAAAAGAAATAGACATCAAATTAACATGTCTCTCTCTACTCAGAAACAATCATCATCTCATCTATCATCTCCATGATATCATCCACACCATCATCTTCCTCCTTCGATGCTGACGACGCTCCTTCTACTTTCTCAACCGCTACCACATTGCTATTTCTTGCTTGAATCTCTTTCTTGTATCCATCATGAATTTTCTTCAAGCACTCCATCTGCTTCTTCCAAAACCTTTCCGTGCTCGCCCCATCGAATCGCTTCTTCTCGATGAAACTGCCCCTCGTCCTCGCGAGATGCTTAAGGCTGCGGATGTTTTTGTGTACCTTCAACGTCTTGGGTCTGTCCTTGGCCTTCGCTGCCAACACAAGCCGGTCGCACTCCGTTGCTAGCATGGTTTTGATCCATGAGTCCATTCTTGATGAACTCATGAGTAATGCCATTATTTTCAGAAATCGAGAGAGAGAGGGAGAGAGAGAATGATCTTCTTGAGGTAGCAACTTAAATTTCTTGATTAATTTGTGCTTTGATGACGGTTATTGACCGAATCTTAACAGAAAGGGGTTGGAATCCTTAATTTGGAAAGTAGTTATTATATGTGACGGGTATGTATACGAGGTTAACAGAAAGAGGTTGGAATCCTTAATTTCCTCCTATTGTAAAAATGTACCCTTCCTGATTTTTTTGGACGGTCGGCATACATCGTTATGAATACACAAAATTTCATGTGAATATACCATTTTTTCACCGTTGATTTAGTTGGTGCAAAATTAATGGTTTATCGACAATATAACTTTTTACATTGCTAATTCAACTGTGAAAAGGTGGTGGAATCGCATAAAATTTGGTGTACATCTTAGATGATGACGACGACCATGATGATGGATGCCGATCGTAGAAAAAAATGTTGGAGATTGTATTTTTTCGACGCTATAGAAGGAAATTCCCTCATATGTATATATAGAGAGGTGAGATTATTAGTTTAGAAAAAATGCAATTTAAATTTTAAACCATCCTGAATTTTTTTTAAAAAAATTACTAATTATCTTAGAAAAATTGCAATTTAAATTTTAAAGCATTCTGAATTTTTTTTAAAAAAATTACTAATTATCATAGAAAAATTGCAATTTAAATTTTTAATCATCCTGATATTTAAAAAACGAGAATTATACTACTAATTAAGATATGATAAGGGAACAAAACCCTACTTTAAAAGGATAATATTGAATAAAAAAAAGTGAATTCCATTTATCATCTCAATAAGTGCGAAATTTAAGTACCATCCTCAAAACTTCTCCTTGTACTTGTGAAACTCATTTTCTTACGTACTTCCATTTATTTTTTTTGAGATAAATATAACTACCCAGGATCATTGAAGAGAGATTAATAAGTACAACCTCAAGTTGACAACAATATCACACTAAGCTGCTATATCATCACAGTTTAAAACATCTAGCTATTACATGCCATCCAAAATAAACAACACAATGTTCACGCACACACAGGTGCAATCAAAATATCAAGCCTCTAGCCAAAACACCCAATTGCCTAAGCCTCCCCCTCGTCGTCGTCATCCTCTCCGTCGTTGTCCACCTCCTCGGGCACTTGATGGTCACCCCTAGGCATCAGTCTTCTCATCTTCTCACGGGCATCATCTGTAAAAAGGCACCTTCAATTATATATGCAGTGTAGAAACAATAGCCAGAACAATGACCTAGATCGCAAAATCGAAGACCTAATGGTTCAATCCAAAAGATCCAAAAACAACAACAATGGCTCTGATACGAGATTGTTGCGACAAAGATAATCACAAAACACAAACCAAATGATAACGAGAACTAATCAAAACCTCATGCAAGATAGAGAATATAAGAACTTACTAATTGAAGAAGGCGAAGATTTATTAATATCAAATTCGGAGAAGTACAAATCGATGAAAAAATACAAATCCTTCTCAAATAAACCCTAATTCTCTCACAATACAATTGGTTCTCTCTAAATTTTCAAAAAATATCAGATTTAGGGTCAAAACAAGCTATCATATATATAGCATACAAAAGATTTATCTAAATAACAAATTTCCTAAGTAAGAAAATAACAGCCGGCCCAATACGGCAGACGTCTGCATAAGAAATGGACAGACGTCTGCCCAAGCATCTTCGAAACTCCAGAGCGTAACCATTAACCCTCCATTGCCGGCTTTTCTTACATCCCCGTCTGAACAAGGATGTTCAAACATCTGAAGCTCTCTCCAGCTTAGCAATAACTCTGAATTATAGGGAAATCGTCAGGAATCGAATGTGAGGCATTACAACATGACATATATTATAGTCAGAAAAATGGAAAATTTTTGTACTGTGAAAACCATTGTTGAGAGTATGCTTTCGCTAAAACAATTCTAATGCTTTGTTTTCCTTAACCATCTTTTTGAAGGCTAGGTAAAGATTACAAAACCCTTCTTTCTGTATTATTTGGTGAAAAATTTCTTTTAAGAAGTTGATTAATTACACAAATTTCTCATTTGTTCCTGTAAATTGGAGATTTGTGCACTCTTAACTTATTGTTTGGAACATGCTGGCTGTTCAAGAATATAATTTCTTTCAATTTGCATTATCATCGCAAAATCCGAGAATAGGTATTCTCGAAATAACTTTTAAAAAAAACTAATTTTGAATTCTCTTTCAAATATGACTTTGGAATGATGTTAGCAGATCCACACCCGATAGTGACTATAGAGAATGAGTACTATCTTAGAATCTTAATCTTTAACCTGAACTCAAATAATAGTAATTCTTTTTGTAGCGGTATTTATCACATGAGAGCTCTATCATCAAGGCTCCGTTTTTGTTTGGCTTCTCTTAAATTTTAATATTCCTGAAACTTCTTAATATTATGGCAATTGAAAATCATCTCCAGAATAAAGCATCGAAGCTAACAGTTATCTTTCTTTATAACAAATAGTTTCGGCGTCATTTAAATGTAGTGCAATCATTTTTTTCATCACATAAACTTGAGTGATTGGTTCCTGCTCCCACCCTAGAGATAAGTCACGATCGTGTCTAGAGTATCATATTTGAAATTAAGATTTCTTTTTCCTAAATAATATCGTCATCAACATGAAGATTATGGCATTGTTTTTCTTTTTTCTTTTTGGTGGCAGTGAATCTTTCTTCCCTGGGAGACATGCTTGGCCTGGGAGAAATTCAGCCTGGCCAAAACTGTAAGACAATTTTGACCAACTGATTCATTTGGCCAAAACCATCAATTGCTTTTATATTTTGTCCAATAAGATGAAATTTATGGTAATAATATGTTTCATGGCATGTATATAATTCACAGCAAATCCTATCATGATGGCAAACACTGCAAATATGATATATCAGCCGGCTCCAAGTGAACATACAGGTTCTGCCATAACCTTTTGCTGAGCGAATTATTAGTAGCATGATTATTTATTCTTCGAATATGGAAATAATTATATGGTGACTTCTATTTTTGATTTCATTGGTGATTCTACTACAGTGGTCGGCCCTGCTGAGCTTGAATTGAATTTGCCTCCTCGTCATGGTAATATGGATTATTTGCTTTTTATTGAACTTTCCAACTTTAACTTTAGCATTGATTTTAATGTAACCTATCATTTTTCTTGTGCTGGTTTTTCTTTGTTTGATTGTTTATGGGTGTTTGGATTTTTATGAGACAGCCTTTTATTTGAACATAGATTTTATACATATATTAAATTTCTTGCGTTCCTTCATTTCTGGGATATTGCTAACGATTTTCTCTATTGGATTGATTATTTGGCAGTGAATCCTAGTGCCGAGGTGAACCCTGAGCTGCAGGAAAATCATCATGAACGCGGTCATTGATATGGGGGTATTCGACGATATTTTTCACCGAATAAAAGCATAATTCTAGCAATTTGCTAGATTTTTTTTTTCCAGAGTCCTCAAGTTTATTTTATTGGAGAAACTAGATTCAGAATAAGTGAACAGCAAATTTGTGAGTGTTGCTTAATTTATGTTCTTTTTTTCAAATATTTTGATATAATTTTCTATATACTTCATCATAGATAGTGGATATGCTATCTCCATTATTGCAACTAATTTGGACTTGTTACATATCTGTGGTTAAATTCTATGCTAAAGTTTATGTAGAGTCCCTATTTAGCATTAGAGGGTAGCAATGAAGCTATCTAACTTTGACGATGGTGGAGAATTGGCAACCAAAAATAAAATAGTGTCCAAATAGAAGTTGATTTTTCTTTCCGTCTCAGTTATCCATGTACTACAGTAGACCGTTGGATTAACCGTTACGTCGTTCCATCTTCTACTATCAAATGGGGTTTCTACACAAACTTGATGGATAAGTTTTACACAAGGATTTATGGTATAGCTGAAAACAACTGGATAGTTTCTGGTACACAAGTCTTTGTTCCAGCTTTTAGGTTTCATGTTATAGTTTTGAAAAAGTTTAAATATGATGGTTGGTATTTTTAATTTGCGCTGTTATATATAATCTTCATTCTCTTCTGATAGTTATGACAGGTCAAATTTCAATCGATCATTGGTGCCAATAAACCCAAACAATTATGTTTGCTAATTATCAAAATATGAAATTGCATCTTTCTAATCTCATCATGGTTGGAGTTTTGGTGTGTTCATATATATTTTAAAAATTATATCCACGTAAACGGAATTTATATTCTGCTGAACAAGCATTTAAAGAGCAAGCGGAAAAACATTGGTTGTGTGATAGCACAAATTTAGGGCGAAAAGAACATCCGATGTGCAGGTATGTGACCGATTATTACTAAACTCAAAATGCTTTTAACAAAAGAAATATTACTACTAAAGTAGGATATATATAAGATTGATATCCATTAAATGATTAGAACATAAAAAATACAGAAAGTAAATTTAGATAATCCAAATACCCATTAACTTGCAAGAGTAAATAATCCAAAAATCACATTTTTCTCAACCTACAAAAAGAACACCAAGTCACTAACCAATAAAAAGAAAAGGAGAAAAGAAATAGACATCAAATTAACATGTCTCTCTCTACTCAGAAACAATCATCATCTCATCTATCATCTCCATGATATAATCCACACCATCATCTTCTTCCTTCGATGCTGACGACGCTCCTTCTACTTTCTCAACCGCTACCACATTGCTATTTCTTGCTTGAATCTCTTTCTTGTATCCATCATGAATTTTCTTCAAGCACTCCATCTGCTTCTTCCAAAACCTTTCCGTGCTCGCCCCATCGAATCGCTTCTTCTCGATGAAACTGCCCCTCGTCCTCGCAAGATGCTTAAGGCTGCGGATGTTTTTGTGTACCTTCAACGTCTTTGGTCTGTCCTTGGCCTTCGCTGCCAACACAAGCCGGTCGCACTCCGTTGCTAGCATGGTTTTGATCCATGAGTCCATTCTTGATGAACTCATGAGTAATGCCATTATTTTCAGAAATCGAGAGAGAGAGGGAGAGAGAGAATGATCTTCTTGAGGTAGCAACTTAAATTTCTTGATTAATTTGTGCTTTGATGACGGTTATTGACCGAATCTTAACAGAAAGGGGTTGGAATCCTTAATTTGGAAAGTAGTTATTATATGTGACGGGTGTGTATACGAGGTTAACAGAAAGAGGTTGGAATCCTTAATTTCCTCCTATTGTAAAAATGTACCCTTCCTGATTTTTTTGGACGGTCGGCATACATCGTTATGAATACACAAAATTTCATGTGAATATACCATTTTTTCACCGTTGATTTAGTCGGTGCAAAATTAATGGTTTATCGACAATATAACTTTTTACATTGCTAATTCAACTGTGAAAAGGTGGTGGAATCGCATAAAATTTGGTGTACAACTTAGATGATGACGACGACCATGATGATGGATGCCGATCGTAGAAAAAAATGTTGGAGATTGTATTTTTTCGACGCCATAGAAGGAAATTCCCTCATATGTATATATAGAGAGGTGAGATTATTAGTTTAGAAAAAATGCATGTAAATTTTAAACCATCCTGAATTTTTTTAAAAAAAATTACTAATTATCTTAGAAAAATTGCAATTTAAATTTTAAACCATTCTGAATTTTTTTTTAAAAAATTACTAATTATCATAGAAAAATTGCAATTTAATTTTTTAATCATCCTGATATTTAAAAAACGAGAATTATACTACTAATTAAGATATGATAAGGGAACAAAACCCTACTTTAAAAGGATAATATTGAATAAAAAAAGTGAATTCCATTTATCATCTCAATAAGTGCGAAATTTAAATACCATCCTCAAAACTTCTCCTTGTACTTGTGAAACTCATTTTCTTACGTACTTCCATTTATTTTTTTTGAGATAAATATAACCACCCAGGATCATTGAAGAGAGATTAATAAGTACAACCCCAAGTTGACAACAATATCACACTAAGCTGCTATATCATCACAGTTTAAAACATCTAGCTATTACATGCCATCCAAAATAAACAACACAATGTTCACGCACACACAGGTGCAATCAAAATATCAAGCCTCTAGCCAAAACACCCAACTGCCTAAGCCTCCCCCTCGTGGTCGTCATCCTCTCCGTCGTTGTCCACCTCCTCGGGCACTTGATGGTCACCCCTAGGCATCAGTCTTCTCATCTTCTCACGGGCATCATCTGTAAAATGGCACCTTCAATTATATATGCAGTGTAGAAACAATAGCCAGAACAATGACCTAGATCGCAAAATCGAAGACCTAATGGTTCAATCCAAAAGATCCAAAAACAACAACAATGGCTCTGATACGAGATTGTTGCGACAAAGATAATCACAAAACACAAACCAAATGATAACGAGAACTAATCAAAACCTCATGCAAGATGGAGAATATAAGAACTTACTAATTGAAGAAGGCGAAGATTTATTAATATCAAATTCGGAGAAGTACAAATCGATGAAAAAATACAAATCCTTCTCAAATAAACCCTAATTCTCTCACAATACAATTGGTTCTCTCTAAATTTTCAAAAAATATCAGATTTAGGGTCAAAACAAGCTATCATATATATAGCATACAAAAGATTTATCTAAATAACAAATTTCCTAAGTAAGAAAATAACAGCCGGCCCAATACGGCAGACGTCTGCATAAGAAATGGACAGACGTCTGCCCAAGCATCTTCGAAACTCCAGAGCGTAACCATTAACCCTCCATTGCCGGCTTTTCTTACATCCCCGTCTGAACAAGGATGTTCAAACATCTGAAGCTCTCTCCAGCTTAGCAATAACTCCGAATTATAGGGAAATCGTCAGGAATCGAATGTGAGGCATTACAACATGACATATATTATAGTCAGAAAAATGGAAAATTTTTGTACTGTGAAAACCATTGTTGAGAGTATGCTTTCGCTAAAACAATTCTAATGCTTTGTTTTCCTTAACCATCTTTTTGAAGGCTAGGTAAAGATTACAAAACCCTTCTTTCTGTATTATTTGGTGAAAAATTTCTTTTAAGAAGTTGATTAATTACACAAGTTTCTCATTTGTTCCTGTAAATTGGAGATTTGTGCACTCTTAACTTATTGTTTGGAACATGCTGGCTGTTCAAGAATATAATTTCTTTCAATTTGCATTATCATCGCAAAATCCGAGAATAGGTATTCTCGAAATAACTTTTAAAAAAAACTAATTTTGAATTCTCTTTCAAATATGACTTTGGAATGATGTTAGCAGATCCACACCCGATAGTGACTATAGAGAATGAGTACTATCTTAGAATCTTAATCTTTAACCTGAACTCAAATAATAGTAATTCTTTTTGTAGCGGTATTTATCACATGAGAGCTCTATCATCAAGGCTCCGTTTTTGTTTGGCTTCTCTTAAATTTTAATATTCCTGAAACTTCTTAATATTATGGCAATTGAAAATCATCTCCAGAATAAAGCATCGAAGCTAACAGTTATCTTTCTTTATAACAAATAGTTTCGGCGTCATTTAAATGTAGTGCAATCATTTTTTTCATCACATAAACTTGAGTGATTGGTTCCTGCTCCCACCCTAGAGATAAGTCACGATCGTGTCTAGAGTATCATATTTGAAATTAAGATTTCTTTTTCCTAAATAATATCGTCATCAACATGAAGATTATGGCATTGTTTTTCTTTTTTCTTTTTGGTGGCAGTGAATCTTTCTTCCCTGGGAGACATGCTTGGCCTGGGAGAAATTCAGCCTGGCCAAAACTGTAAGACAATTTTGAACAACTGATTCATTTGGCCAAAACCATCAATTGCTTTTATATTTTGTCCAATAAGATGAAATTTATGGTAATAATATCTTTCATGGCATGTATATAATTCACAGCAAATCCTATCATGATGGCAAACACTGCAAATATGATATATCAGCCGGCTCCAAGTGAACATACAGGTTCTGCCATAACCTTTTGCTGAGCGAATTATTAGTAGCATGATTATTTATTCTTCGAATATGGAAATAATTATATGGTGACTTCTATTTTTGATTTCATTGGTGATTCTACTACAGTGGTCGGCCCTGCTGAGCTTGAATTGAATTTGCCTCCTCGTCATGGTAATATGGATTATTTGCTTTTTATTGAACTTTCCAACTTTAACTTTAGCATTGATTTTAATGTAACCTATCATTTTTCTTGTGCTGGTTTTTCTTTGTTTGATTGTTTATTGGTGTTTGGATTTTTATGAGACAGCCTTTTATTTGAACATAGATTTTATACATATATTAAATTTCTTGCGTTCCTTCATTTCTGGGATATTGCTAACGATTTTCTCTATTGGATTGATTATTTGGCAGTGAATCCTAGTGCCGAGGTGAACCCTGAGCTGCAGGAAAATCATCATGAACGCGGTCATTGATATGGGGGTATTCGACGATATTTTTCACCGAATAAAAGCATAATTCTAGCAATTTGCTAGATTTTTTTTTTCCAGAGTCCTCAAGTTTATTTTATTGGAGAAACTAGATTCAGAATAAGTGAACAGCAAATTTGTGAGTGTTGCTTAATTTATGTTGTCTTTTTTTCAAATATTTTGATATAATTTTCTATATACTTCATCATAGATAGTGGATATGCTATCTCCATTATTGCAACTAATTTGGACTTGTTACATATCTGTGGTTAAATTCTATGCTAAAGTTTATGTAGAGTCCCTATTTAGCATTAGAGGGTAGAAATGAAGCTATCTAACTTTGACGATGGTGGAGAATTGGCAACCAAAAATAAAATAGTGTCCAAATAGAAGTTGATTTTTCTTTCCGTCTCAGTTATCCATGTACTACAGTAGACCGTTGGATTAACCGTTACGTCGTTCCATCTTCTACTATCAAATGGGGTTTCTACACAAACTTGATGGATAAGTTTTACACAAGGATTTATGGTATAGCTGAAAACAACTGGATAGTTTCTGGTACACAAGTCTTTGTTCCAGCTTTTAGGTTTCATGTTATAGTTTTGAAAAAGTTTAAATATGATGGTTGGTATTTTTAATTTGCGCTGTTATATATATTCTTCATTCTCTTCTGATAGTTATGACAGGTCAAATTTCAATCGATCATTGGTGCCAATAAACCCAAACAATTATGTTTGCTAATTATCAAAATATGAAATTGCATCTTTCTAATCTCATCATGGTTGGAGTTTTGGTGTGTTCATATATATTTTAAAAATTATATCCTCTTAAACGGAATTTATATTCTGCTGAACAAGCATTTAAAGAGCAAGCGGAAAAACATTGGTTGTGTGATAGCACAAATTTAGGGCGAAAAGAACATCCGATGTGCAGGTATGTGACCGATTATTACTAAACTCAAAATGCTTTTAACAAAAGAAATATTACTACTAAAGTAGGATATATATAAGATTGATATCCATTAAATGATTAGAACATAAAAAATACAGAAAGTAATTTTAGATAATCCAAATACCCATTAACTTGCAAGAGTAAATAATCCAAAAATCACATTTTTCTCAACCTACAAAAAGAACACCAAGTCACTAACCAATAAAAAGAAAAGGGGAAAAGAAATAGACATCAAATTAACATGTCTCTCTCTACTCAGAAACAATCATCATCTCATCTATCATCTCCATGATATCATCCACACCATCATCTTCCTCCTTCGATGCTGACGACGCTCCTTCTACTTTCTCAACCGCTACCACATTGCTATTTCTTGCTTGAATCTCTTTCTTGTATCCATCATGAATTTTCTTCAAGCACTCCATCTGCTTCTTCCAAAACCTTTCCGTGCTCGCCCTATCGAATCGCTTCTTCTCGATGAAACTGCTCCTCGTCCTCGCGAGATGCTTAAGGCTGCGGATGTTTTTGTGTACCTTCAACGTCTTGGGTCTGTCCTTGGCCTTCGCTGCCAACACAAGCCGGTCGCACTCCGTTGCTAACATGGTTTTGATCCATGAGTCCATTCTTGATGAACTCATGAGTAATGCCATTATTTTCAGAAATCGAGAGAGAGAGGGAGAGAGAGAATGATCTTCTTGAGGTAGCAACTTAAATTTCTTGATTAATTTGTGCTTTGATGACGGTTATTGACCGAATCTAAACAGAAAGGGGTTGGAATCCTTAATTTGGAAAGTAGTTATTATATGTGACGGGTGTGTATACGAGATTAACAGAAAGAGGTTGGAATCCTTAATTTCCTCCTATTGTAAAAATGTACCCTTCCTGATTTTTTTGGACGGTCGGCATACATCGATATGAATACACAAAATTTCATGTGAATATACCATTTTTTCACCGTTGATTTAGTTGGTGCAAAATTAATGGTTTACCGACAATATAACTTTTTACATTGCTAATTCAACGGTGAAAAGGTGGTGGAATGGCATAAAATTTGGTGTACATCTTAGATGATGACGACGACCATGATGATGGATGCCGATCGTCGAAAAAAATGTTGGAGATTGTATTTTTTCGACGTTATAGAAGGAAATTCTCTCATATGTATATATAGAGAGGTGAGATTATTAGTTTAGAAAAAATGCAATTTAAATTTTCCATCCTGAATTTTTTTTAAAAAATTACTAATTATCTTAGAAAAATTGCAATTTAAATTTTAAACCATTCTGAATTTTTTTAAAAAAAAATTACTAATTATCTTAGAAAAATTGCAATTTAAATTTTTAATCATCCTGATATTTAAAAAACGAGAATTATACTACTAATTAAGATATGATAAGGGAACAAAACCCTACTTTAAAAGGATAATATTGAATAAAAAAAAAGTGAATTCCATTTATCATCTCAATAAGTGCGATATTTAAATACCATCCTCAAAACTTCTCCTTGTACTTGTGAAACTCATTTTCTTACGTACTTCCATTTATTTTTTTTGAGATAAATATAACCACCCAGGATCATTGAAGAGAGATTAATAAGTACAACCCCAAGTTGACAACAATATCACACTAAGCTGCTATATCATCACAGTTTAAAACATCTAGCTATTACATGCCATCCAAAATAAACAACACAATGATCACGCACACACAGGTGCAATCAAAATATCAAGCCTCTAGCCAAAACACCCAACTGCCTAAGCCTCCCCCTCGTCGTCGTCATCCTCTCCGTCGCTGTCCACCTCCTCGGGCAGTTGATGGTCACCCCTAGGCATCAGTCTTCTCATCTTCCCACGGGCATCATCTGTAAAAAGGCACCTTCAATTATATATGCAGTGTAGAAACAATAGCCAGAACAATGACCTGGATCGCAAAATCGAAGACCTAATGGTTCAATCCAAAAGATCCAAAAACAACAACAATGGCTCTGATACGAGATTGTTGCGACAAAGATAATCATAAAACACAAACCAAATGATAACGAGAACTAATCAAAACCTCATGCAAGATAGAGAATATAAGAACTTACTAATTGAAGAAGGCGAAGATTTATTAATATCAAATTCGGAGAAGTACAAATCGATGAAAAAATACAAATCCTTCTCAAATAAACCCTAATTCTCTCACAATACAATTGGTTCTCTCTAAATTTTCAAAAAATATCAGATTTAGGGTCAAAACAAGCTATCATATATATATAGCATACAAAAGATTTACCTAAATAACAAATTTCCTAAGTAAGAAAATAACAGCCGGCCCAATACGGCAGACGTCTGCATAAGAAATGGACAGACGTCTGCCCAAGCATCTTCGAAACTCCAGAGCGTAACCATTAACCCTCCATTGCCGGCTTTTCTTACATCCCCGTCTGAACAAGGATGTTCAAACATCTGAAGCTCTCTCCAGCTTCGCAA
Organism: Agapanthus africanus; assembly: GCA_030015575.1. Classification (NCBI taxonomy): domain Eukaryota; kingdom Viridiplantae; phylum Streptophyta; class Magnoliopsida; order Asparagales; family Amaryllidaceae; genus Agapanthus; species Agapanthus africanus. The sequence goes on along the minus strand of JASDDO010000022.1, from coordinate 127,666,695 downwards.
TAACTCCGAATTATAGGGAAATCGTCAGGAATCGAATGTGAGGCATCACAACATGACATATATTATAGTCAGAAAAATGGAAAATTTTTGTACTGTGAAAACCATTGTTGAGAGTATGCTTTCGCTAAAACAATTCTAATGCTTTGTTTTCCTTAACCATCTTTTTGAAGGCTAGGTAAAGATTACAAAACCCTTCTTTCTGTATTATTTGGGGAAAAATTTCTTTTAAGAAGTTGATTAATTACACAAGTTTCTCATTTGTTCCTGTAAATTGGAGATTTGTGCACTCTTAACTTATTGTTTGGAACATGCTGGCTGTTCAAGAATATAATTTCTTTCAATTTGCATTATCATCGCAAAATCCGAGAATAGGTATTCTTGAAATAACTTTTAAAAAAAACTAATTTTGAATTCTCTTTCAAATATGACTTTGGAATGATGTTAGCAGATCCACACCCGATAGTGACTATAGAGAATGAGTACTATCTTAGAATCTTAATCTTTAACCTGAACTCAAATAATAGTAATTCTTTTTGTAGCGGTATTTATCACATGAGAGCTCTATCATCAAGGCTCCGTTTTTGTTTGGCTTCTCTTAAATTTTAATATTCCTGAAACTTCTTAATATTATGGCAATTGAAAATCATCTCCAGAATAAAGCATCGAAGCTAACAGTTATCTTTCTTTATAATAAATAGTTTCGGCGTCATTTAAATGTAGTGCAATCATTTTTTTCCATCACATAAACTTGAGTGATCGTGTCTAGAGTATCATATTTGAAATTAAGATTTCTTTTTCCTAAATAATATCGTCATCAACATGAAGATTATGGCATTGTTTTTCTTTTTTCTTTTTGGTGGCAGTGAATCTTTCTTCCCTGGGAGACATGCTTGGCCTGGGAGAAATTCAGCTTGGCCAAAACTGTAAGACAATTTTGAACAACTGATTCATTTGGCCAAAACCATCAATTGCTTTTATATTTTGTCCAATAAGATGAAATTTATGGTAATAATATATTTCACATCAAATCCTATCATGATGGCAAACACTGCAAATATGATATATCAGCCGGCTCCAAGTGAACATACAGGTTCTGCCATAACCTTTTGCTGAGCGAATTATTAGTAGCATGATTATTTATTCTTCGAATATGGAAATAATTATATGGTGACTTCTATTTTTGATTTCATTGGTGGTTCTACTACAGTGGTCGGCCCTGCTGAGCTTGAATTGAATTTGCCTCCTCGCCATGGTAATATGGATTATTTGCTTTTTATTGAACTTTCCAACTTTAACTTTAGCATGGATTTTAATGTAATCTATCATTTTTCCTGTGTTGGTTTTTCTTTGTTTGATTGTTTATGGGCGTTTGGCTTTTTATCGAGACAGCCTTTTATTTGAACATAGATTTTATACATATATTAAATTTCATGTGTTCATTTCTGGGATATTGCTAACGATTTTCTCTATTGGATTGATTATTTGGCAGTGAATCCTAGTGCCGAGGTGAACCCTGAGCTGCAGGAAAATCATCATGAACGCGGTCATTGATATGGGGGTATTCGACGATATTTTTCACCAAATAAAAGCTTAATTCTAGCAATTTGCTAGATATTTTTTTTCCAGAGTCATCAAGTTTATTTTATTGGAGAAACTAGATTCAGAATAAGTGAACCGCAAATTTGTGAGTGTTGCTTAATTTATGTTGTCTTTTTTTTCAAATATTTTGATATAATTTTCTATATACTTCATTATAGATGGTGGATATGCTATCTCCATTATTGCAACTAATTTGGACTTGTTACATATCTGTGGTTAAATTCTATGCTAAAGTTTAGGTAGAATCCCTATTTAGCATTAGAGGGTAGAAATGAAGCTATTAACTTTGACGATGGTGGAGGATTGGCAACCAAAAATAAATAGTGTCCAAATAGAAGTTGATTTTTCTTTCCGTCTCAGTTATCCATGTACTACAGTAGACCGTTGGATTAACCGTTACGTCGTTCCATCTTCTACTATCAAATGGGGTTTCTACACAAACTTGATGGATAAGTTTTACACAAGGATTTATGGTATAGCTGAAAACAACTGGATAGTTTCTGGTACACAAGTCTTTGTTCCAGCTTTTAGGTTTCATGTTATAGTTTTGAAAAAGTTTAAATATGATGGTTGGTATTTTTAATTTGCGCTGTTATATATATTCTTCATTCTCTTCTGATAGTTATGACAGGTCAAATTTCAATCGATCATTGGTGCCAATAAACCCAAACAATTATGTTTGCTAATTATCAAAATATGAAATTGCATCTTTCTAATCTCATCATGGTTGGAGTTTTGGTGTGTTCATATATATTTTAAAAATTATATCCACGTAAACGGAATTTATATTCTGCTGAACAAGCATTTAAAGACAACAACAACAACAACAACTGAGCCTTTTATCCCAAGCATATGGGGTAGGCTACATGAACCAACATGAGAATCACGCCGGGTCCAGCACATGTATCCTCTGTCTCCACCCACTTCTATCGAACAATATACTTTCATTGAGTCCTTTGGCAACCATATCGTTTCGTATCACCTCCATCCATGTTTTCTTCGGTCTCCCTTTTGCTCTTTTGCCATTACCCATATCGAGAGTATTTATTCGTCGAACCGGTGCTTCCATAGGTCTGCGTCGCACATGACCAAACCATCTAAGCCGGTTTTCCCGCATCTTCTCCTCCAAGGGTGCCACACCAACTTTTGCACGAATATCCTCATTTCGCACCTTGTCTTTTCTAGTGTTACCGCACATCCAACGAAGCATGCGCATCTCCGCTACGTGCATCTTCTGTGTATGATGCTTCTTAGGAGCCCAGCATTCTGTACCATATAATAAGGCAGGCCGAATAGCGCTCCGATAAAACTTCCCTTTCAATTTTAACGGAAAGTTACGATCACACAAAATCCCTGTTGCACTCCTCCATTTCAACCAACCAGCTTGGATCTTTTGATTAACATCACTATCGATCTCCCCATTCCTTTGGATGATGGAACCTAGATATCTAAACTGGTCGCTCGGTGATATCTCTTGCCCTTCCAATGTTATACCAATATGGTTTTGACTTCTCTGGCTACTAAATTTGCAGTGCATATATGCTGTCTTGGACCTGCTCAATCTGAATCCCCGAGATTCTAATGTTTGTCTCCATAATTCCAATTTGGCATTAACCCCTGCTTTCGTCTCATTTACTAGAACAATATCATCAGAGAATAGCATACACCAAGGGACCTCATCTTGGATAGTTCTAGTAAGCTCATCCATCACGATGGTAAACAGGAAAGGACTTAATGCAGATCCTTGATGTAAACCAATAGTAATCGGAAAATCACTTGTTAAGCCACCGCAAGTTCTGACATTTGCCACTACTCCGTCGTACATATCCTTGATTATGTCAATATACTTGACGGGGACCCCCTTTTTCATCATTGTCCCCCATAATACCTCTCTAGGTACCTTGTCGTACGCTTTTTCTAAATCAATAAATATCATATGCAAATCTCTTCTCCTCTCTCGAAAGCGCTCGACAAGTTGACGAAGCAAATGAATCGCCTCTGTCGTCGATCGTCCAGGCATGAACCCAAATTGGTTCTCTGTTATCTTAATATCCTTCCTTAGCCTGTGTTTAATCACTCTCTCCCAAAGTTTCATGGTGTGACACATTAGTTTTATTCCACGGTAGTTTGAGCAACTTTGAATGTCACCCTTATTCTTGTAGATAGGTACAAGGATACTTTTCCTCTATTCATTTGGCATCTTTTTTGTCTGCCAAATCTTATTAAACAGATCTGTCAGCCATTTAACGCCTATTTCTCCTAAGCATCTCCAAATCTCGATAGGAATCCCGTCAGGACCAACCGCTTTTCTTAAACCCATTCTGTTCAAAGCTTCTTTAACCTCAGTAAGTCTTATTTTACGCATGAAATCACGATTTATATCTTGAGATTGAATGACAAGTCCATCCAAATTCTTAGTAAAGCTCTCATTGAACAATTTGTCAAAATAATCTCTCCATCTTTCCTTGATATCCTCATCTCGAACTAAAACCTTCTGATTTTCATTTTTGACACACTTCACCGCACATAAGTCTCTAGTCTTCCTTTCCCGCATTCGAGCAATCCGGTATATATCATTTGCAGCCTCTTTAGTGTCTAATTTCTCGTACACCTCCTTGTAGACCTTAGATTTAGCTTCCCGAACAGCTTTCTTAACTTCCTTTTTAGCCATTTTGTACTTCTCAAATCTCTCCACATCTCTACTTTTCTTCAAATCTTTATAAGAATCTCTTTTAATTTTAATAGCAGCCTTTACATCTTCATTCCACCATGATATGTCCTTAGATGGTGGAGCACCACCTCTCGACTCACCAAGTAGATCTCTAGCTACTTTCTTGATATAACTAGCCATTTTGTTCCATGTTTTGTCTGGATCATCTTCCGACTGCCAATCCACTTCTTGTACTACACGATCTATAAAAGACTTTTGATTACCTTCTTTCAATCGCCACCATTTAATTTTAGGCTGTACCTTACGTCTAATCTTCCTAGGTTCTCTTCTAAATCGAAAATCTAGAACTAAAAGTCTATGTTGAGTAGTTACACTCTCACCTGGCACTACCTTACAGTCGATACAACAACCTCTATCTATTCTTCTCGTCGGAAAAAAAGTCTATTTGACTAGCATTTGATCCGCTCCTAAAAGTGATAAGGTGGGACTCTCTTTTCCTAAACCAGGTGTTTGCTAAGATCAAGTCATAAGATAAAGCAAAATGTAGAATCGAGTCACCTACTTCATTCCTTTGTCCGAAACCAAAACCTCCATGGATAGTATCAAACCCACTACGACTAGTACCTACATGTCCATTAAGATCACCACCAATAAATAACTTCTCTCCACTAGGTATACTTTGCACCACCTCGTCTAAATCCTCCCAGAATAGACGCTTACTAGCGTCATCAAGACCTATCTGTGGTGCATAAGCACTAATAACATTAAAGATCTCTCCACCTAGAATAAGCTTAACCAGTAAAATTCTATCACCTTTTCTCCTAATCTCAACTACATCCTCAAGCAACCGTCTATCTATGATTGTACCTACCCCATTACGATTTTTATCTCTACCCGTATACCAAAGCTTATAACCCCAAGGCTCTATGACTCTACTCTTTTCACCTACCCACTTAGTTTCTTGCAAACACATAATACCAACTCTCCTCCTAATCATCACCTCCACTAATTCTATTAGTCTACCCGTAAGGGAACCTATATTCCAGGAAGCTAGACGGATCCTATGAAACCCTTGCTTATTTGTCACTACACCCGGGGTCCGATGTAGCGCGCCGTTTCTGGACGACGACCCTTGCTTATTTGTCACTACACCCGGGGTCCGATGTAGCGCGCCGTCTGTAGACGACGACCCTTGCTTATTTGTCACTACACCCGGGGTCTGATGTAGCGCGCCGTCTGTAGACGACGACCCTTGCTTATTTGTCACTACACCCGGGGTCCGATGTAGCGTGCCGTCTCTAGACGACGACCCTTGCTTATTTGTCACTACACCCGGGGTCCGATGTAGCGCGCCGCATCTGGACGACGACCAAGCCCTTGCATATTTAACACTACACCCGGGATCCGATGTAGCGCGTCGCTCAGTAGGGGACGCCCCAACGATATTCTGATTCTGGTTCATGTCATAGAATGTGACAAAGTTTTACGTTGGCTGTCACAAGCCTACCACAACCCTCACCCTTTCTCATCCGGACTTGGGACCGGCAACGGTGGGTTTGAAGAGCAAGCGGAAAAACATTTAAAGAGCAAGCGGAAAAACATTGGTTGTGTGATAGCACAAATTTAGGGCGAAAAGAACATCCGATGTGCAGGTATGTGACCGATTATTACTAAACTCAAAATGCTTTTAACAAAAGAAATATTACTACTAAAGTAGGATATATATAAGATTGATATCCATTAAATGATTAGAACATAAAAATTACAGAAAGTAAATTTAGATAATCCAAATACCCATTAACTTGCAAGAGTAAATAATCCAAAAATCACATTTTTCTCAACCTACAAAAAGAACACCAAGTCACTAACCAATAAAAAGAAAAGGGGAAAAGAAATGGACATCAAATTAACATGTCTCTCTCTACTCAGAAACAATCATCATCTCATCTATCATCTCCATGATATCATCCACACCATCATCTTCCTCCTTCGATGCTGACGACGCTCCTTCTACTTTCTCGACCGCTACCACATTGCTATTTCTTGCTTGAATCTCTTTCTTGTATCCATCATGAATTTTCTTCAAGCACTCCATCTGCTTCTTCCAAAACCTTTCCGTGCTCGCCCCATCGAATCGCTTCTTCTCGATGAAACTGCTCCTCGTCCTCGCGAGATGCTTAAGGCTGCGGATGTTTTTGTGTACCTTCAACGTCTTGGGTCTGTCCTTGGCCTTCGCTGCCAACACAAGCCGGTCACACTCCGTTGCTAGCATGGTTTTGATCCATGAGTCCATTCTTGATGAACTCATGAGTAATGCCATTATTTTCAGAAATCTAGAGAGAGGGAGGGAGAGAGAGAATGATCTTCTTGAGGTAGCAACTTAAATTTCTTGATTAATTTGTACTTTGATGACGGTTATTGACCGAATCTTAACAGAAAGGGGTTGGAATCCTTAATTTGGAAAGCAGTTATTATATGTGACGCGTGTGTATACGAGGTTAACAGAAAGGGGTTGGAATCCTTAATTTCCTCCTATTGTAAAAATGTACCCTTCCTGATTTTTTTCGGCATGCATCGATATGAATACACAAAATTTCATGTGAATATACCATTTTTTCACCGTTGATTTAGTTGGTGCAAAATTAATGGTTTACCAACAATATAACATTTTACATTGCTAATTCAACGGTGAAAAAGTTGTGGAATCACATAAAATTTGGTGTACATCTTAGATGATGACGACGACAACGATGATGGATGCCGATCGTCGGAAAAAATGGTGGAGATTGTATTTTTTTTGACGCTATAAAAGGAAATTCCCTCAAATGGCCTCTTTCCTATATATATATATATAGAGAGGTGAGATTATTAGTTTAGAAAAATTGCAATTTAAATTTTAAACCATCCTGATTTAAAAAAAAATTTACTAATTATCTTAGAAAAATCTCAATTTAAATTTTTAATCATCCTGATATTTAAAAAACGAGAATTGTACTACTAATTAAGATATGATAAGGGAACAAAACCCTACTTTAAAAGGATAATATTGAATAAAAAAAAGTGAATTCCATTTATCATCTCAATAAGTGCGATATTTAAATACCATCCTCAAAACTTCTCCTTGTATTTGTGAAACTCATTTTCTTACGTACTTCCATTTATTTTTTTTGAGATAAATATAACCACCCAGGATCGTTAAAGAGAGATTAATAAGTACAACCCCAAGTTGACAACAACATCACACTAAGCTGCTATATCATCACAGTTTAAAACATCTAGCTATTACATGCCATCCAAATTAAACAACACAATGTTCACGCACATACAGGTGCAATCAAAATATCAAGCCTCTAGCCAAAACACCCAACTGCCTAAGTGATGGAGGTCCTTTTCAGATCTTCTTCAGATGTTGTCTTCCGTCGATCTTCCAGTGGATTCTGGAGGGGATCCCCTGTTGTGTGTGGGTCTGAATGGATTTTGAGGAGATTTGGTGGTTGGGGGAGTTTGACGCCAAGTACCTGTAAAGAAGTCCCGGGTGGTTTGATACCACCGAGTACCCTCCGACGATCAAATTAGTACTAGATCCGAGCAGCGTAACGGCTAAATGGAGTAAAAAATGCTTACTTGACCCTTCTGTGATGGGGGTTTATATAGTGGTGGAGGCACGCAGCAGCAGGCGCGAGAATCTCGTCGGCAGTTACGCTCCCGACGTCACGCCCGCGTAGAGAGCGGATCGCCCATGAATGGGGATCGTGAAGGCGTGGAATGTGGGATGTTGCTGGTGGAGAATCCGCGCATGGCGAAATTCGCGGAGCGGCGGTTACGCCTGTGAGCGGCGGAACTGGACGGAGGACCAAGGAAGACGGCCTCGGCAAAAAGGGTCGGGGACGAGTGAGAAGGCCGAGGAGACTTGGTCTTATGACAGCTCGAGGCGAGCTGAGAGACCAAGGAGGCTAATCTGCAGGGTGCCCCGAGGAGGGCGAGCTTGTGCTGGCCGGTCGGTTACAGGGGTGGCCGGGTCGGCCTTTGTGGGCCTTTTATTCTAAGTCCTGGGACGTGCCATCCGCCACATGTCCTGATCGTGGGGATCGCCAATATCGAGCATTACCATTAGCCCCCCACTCTTGTCCCGACCAGCTAGCGGGTCAGATCAGGAGTGGACCGCCGGGCTGCCCGGGGTGAGCTCCCTCCTAAGGTTTCGTCGGGACGCGTCCCCGGGCCGTGAGCTGTCTTTTCCGCTAGCGAATCAGGGCGGGATCTCTGCATTTAAGGAGGGTGCGCCGGTTCGTGTATCTTGCCTTTGAAGTGACGGTCCACGTGTCAAGCGTCGGTTGGCTGACGCGACGTGCGCAGACCTACGACGCCTGAAAGGGTGCGGTCCAGTATGGGAATGACAGGTGGAGCAATCTGAGCCGTTTGGACGCGAGGAGGCATTTCGGCGGGAGACGAAGGGCATCGTTGGATGAGGTTGCCCGTGGCGATAAATAGGGGTGGGGCCTGTTCCATGGCCCCTAATCCTTCATCTCACCTTTCTTCTAAGTTTTGGCTGCTCGACGCTCTTCTTTTTGGGGATACATGGTTCGTTCCCACTGTTTGGGTCGCTCGTTCTAGAGGGAGGCCCGCGACGCGGCCGTGCCCCTGGCTGGCCCAGGTTCTGCGTCGAATGTTCTACCGGCGACAGGGTCGTCCGCCCCGTTGGCGGCTCCTGGGGTTTTTTCCGCTGGCGGTCAGAGGCGCCCGCGATCATCCGAGCTTCAGACGGGAGACGGAGGAGGGGGCGAAGACGGGGTCCCCCTTAAGAGGAAAAGGACAATCTCTCGTGCACCGCCGTCAATGGTCCCTGAAGGGATCCCCGTGCTAGAGGGAGAGGCCGTCTTCGTGGTTCCGTCCGGGCTTTCCGTCGCTTCCGGCTTGCTCGCCGGGATGGAAGAGTCGGCAGGAGGGAGACTTCCGTGCGGCACCCTGAGGGCCCAAATGGAGGCCATAGTCAAGGGGGCGGTCCAGGTACGAACCCCTTCACGCGTTGTTTTTGGCCTTCCTTTCTTTGGCCCGAGTGACTCCTGGTTTCTCATCCGCTTCCTGTCAGGTCCTTCAACACTGCGCATAGCCGCTCGTATGGAAGCCGAGGGATCGTTCCACGCACCGAGCCCAGTAGAGGCATTCTCTTTGGAGGTCGATGTCTTGCGGCGTGACCTGTGCCTGGAGAGGGCTAGGGCCGATGTCCTGGCAGCCCGTGCGGAGTCTGCGGAGCTTGCCAATTCAGCGAATCAGGGCGTCTGCCGTCGCCTGAGTGCATCTCTCCGGGTTGCCGAGAGGAACCTAGAGGACCTGGCTGATCGCTTCGCGGCCATGGAGAAGGAGAGAGATACCATCCAGAGGGATGCCGAGGCGGCGCTTCTGTCGGCTCAGGCCGCTGAGGCCCGGGCCAGGAAAGCCGTGGCCGATTACAAGGTGTCAGAGAAGTTTTACGTCGAGCTCGGTGAGTATTCTTCCGTCGCGTGGAATAAGGCTCTGGATACCATGAAGGAGCAGCTTCCCGATTTCGCCGATAGCGGGCTTCGTGCTCGGGTCCCGCTCCCGGTGGCAAGGCCTCCGGCTGACAACGATGGGGGAAATGAGGCGCACCCCTGGTGGCAAAACCTCCGGTGGTGAAGCCCCCAGCGATGAGGGAAGCGAGGCGTAGGGGGGTTTGCGCCTTAGGTCTTTTTGATATTTCCCCGTCCCCCTTTTGTAAGCCTCCGGGCAGTTTGTAAGGCCGGGGAGCCCGAAGTACCCTTTGTAAAGACTGTGCGTTTGATAATAAAACTTCTTCTTTGGTTTCGTCGGTCCGCACTTTATCTTCTGTTTGTGCTGCTAGGCTTTCATGTCAGGTCGGCTATCTGTTCAGCGATCGTTCGTCGAGTTGAATTCGATCACTTGCCAAGCGTTGCCGAGGATGGACGGAAGCTGCCCCATTGCCCTTAGGTGAGGGCTTCTAATTTATGGCGTTGTGGGTAGGCAACTACCAGCCTGGGATGACCGAGCGAGATCGCCGCTTGGGTGCCTCTTGCGAGGGCTTCGATCCCTGGTGTCATGGGTAGGGAGCTACCAGCCGGGGATAGCCGAGCAAGGGCTCGACTGCCTCTGGGAGGACTTTCTGATCCTAGGCACTGCGGTAGGGAAGCTACCCGCCGGGAATAACTGGGTAGGAATGACCGGGCAGTGAATCCGTGCGGTTGCCTCTTACGAGGGCTCTAATCCTTCAGGACGGGGACCGAGCAGGGTTACTGCCCAGTGCCTCTTAGCGAGGACTTTAATCCCTGTCGATGCTACCAGCCAGGGATAGCCGAGCAAGGACTCGACTGCCTCTGGGAGGACTTTGGTCATTGGCGCGGGAGGGGCTGTAGAAGCCTACCAAGGACCATTGGCCGGGCAGGGTTACTGCCCGGTGCCCCTTGGCGAGGGCTTTTGTCCTAAAGGATAGCCGAGCGAGGGATCCTCGGGCTCGACTGCCTCTGGGAGGGCTTTCTGATCCCCGGCGTTGCGGCAGGGAAGCTGCCCGCCGGGGATAGCCGAGCGATGGTTGGGCTCGACTGCCTCTGGGAGGGCTTTTCGATCCCTGATGTTGTGGTAGGGAAGCTACCCATCAGGGATAACCGAGCAGGGTAGCTGCTGGGTTGCCTTTAAAGAGGACTTTGGTCCTTAGCGTCGGGGGGCTGTAGGAAGCCTACTAAGGATAACCGGGCAGTGAGGCTGCATGGCTGCCTCTTGGCGAGGGATTTGGATTGTAAAGACAGAACTCTACTAGGGATGTTTCGACATTTTCGCCGGCCTTGACCTCACTACAGCTTGAGCTTCTCGGCGTTGTAAGGCCATGGGAGCTTGCGTCCGTCCGCGTCTTGTAGGCGGTAGGCTCCGCCGGGGAGCGCCTTCGAGACGAGGAAGGGACCGTTCCACTTTGGGGAGAACTTGTGAAGCCTGCCTTGGTCGATGAACTCATTTCGCCGTAGGACCAGATCCCCGGTCTTGAAGGAGCGGTGTTTGACCCGAGCGTTGTAGTATCGGGCCGTTTGTTGTTGATAAGCGGAAACTCTGATCTGAGCCCGGTCTCTCTTCTCCAACAAGATGTCCAGGTTGGTCCGTGCCGCCGAGGTGTTTGTGTCATCATCGAAGTTCTCGACCCAGTGGCTGGGTAGCCCGATCTCCGCTGGGACCATCGCTTCGGTCCCGTAGCAGAGGCTGAAGGGGGTCTCCCCGGTGGGAGTCTTCTTTGATGTGCGCAAGGCCCATAAGACCCGGGGTAGTTCTTCGACCTAACTGCCTTATTGCCCTTCTAGGCGGGTCCGGAGACCTCGGAGGACGTCTCGATTAGCGACCTCGGCTTGCTCGTTGTACTGGGGATGCGTGACCGCGGTGAACTTCATGAGGATATGGTATTCTTTGCAGAAGTCCTTCACCTTTTCGTTCTCAACGTTCGTCCCGTGGTCGGTGATGATACACCTCGGGATGCCGAACCGCAGTATTAGGTTGTTTTGCAAGAACTTGATGGTTGTGGCGGCGTCCGGTTTCCTGATGGGGACGGCCTCAATCCACTTGGTGAAGTAGTCCACCGCGACGAGGACGTATTTGTGCCCGCCTGTACCGGTAGGGAACTGGCCGATCATATCCAATCCCCACTGGGCGAACGGCCATGGGGATGTTAGGGCAGTCAACTCAGTAGCCGGGAGGCAGGGAATGCTGCCGTGAAGCTGGCAGCTCTTGCACCTCCTGACTAGCTTCAGGGCGTCCTTGTGCATAGTGGGCCAGTAGTACCCCTGGAGAAACGCCTTTTGGATCAAGGTTCGGGCCCCCTGGTGTGCACCGCCCACCCCCTTATGGATTTCCCGAAGGACGCAGTCGACTTCGTGGGGGTCAACGCACCGGAGCAGGGGCTGAGTGAAGGCCTTCTTGTATAGGTTCCTATTACTCCAGACGAAGTGGCGGGCTTTGGCCCGGAGACGGCGGGCGGCTTCCCGGTCCTCTGGGAGCGCGTCGTTCTTCAGAAATTCCATGAGGGGCTTCCTCCAATCCTGGTCGCTCTCCTGTGCCGCGTACACGTGGAGTGTCGTCGCTCCGTCTCCCATGCTGGGTTGAGGCAAGGTTTCAAAGAGGATAGACCGCTTATTGTTGGCCGAGTATGACGAAGCCAGCTTGCTCAGGGCGTCGGCTTGGGCATTCAGCTGCCAGGGTATTTGTTCTACCTGGACTTCGTCAAAGTTCCTTCGGAGTTTCCTCACCTCGTCCAGGTACTTCATCATCAGAGGCTCCCGAGCTTCGATGTGGCTGGTCACTTGACCGACAACAATGGCCGAGTCGCTGCGGATTCTAATTATCTTCAGTCCCAGTCCAGTGGCCATGCGCAGTCCGGCAAGGAGGGCCTCGTACTCTGCAGCGTTGTTCGAGGCTTTGAAACCGAGCTTTAAAGAATACTCTATCTCTGCTTCGTTCGGGCCCCGGATAATGAGGCCGGCACCGCAGCCTTCTTCGGTAGAAGACCCGTCAACGTAGATGACCCACTCCGGAACCGAGCCAGGCTTTCCGCGATAGGACACTGGGTTGCGAGGGGCAGCGTGGACTCCGGCTTCTTTCTAGGGATGGTGCATTCAACGATGAAATCGGCCAGGGCCTGCACTTTGATGGTCTGCCTCGGGCGATACCTTATGTCAAATTGAGATATCTCCCACCTCCATTTTTCTAAGCGGCCCGAGATTCTGGTGATGCTAGGATAGCCCCCAACGGGCGCTCGGTGAGGACGATGATGGTGTGTGCTTGGAAGCAGTGCCGCAGCTTCCTCGAGGCTACCACGAGGGCTAAGACAATCTTCTCTATGGCAGGGTACCTCGTTTCGGCGTCCTTAAATACGTGGCTCGCATAGTACACCGGCTTCTGCGCTCCATCGGCCTCCTGGACGAGCACCGAGCCTGCTGCTTGGTCGGTACCGCCAGATATAGCGACAGCTTATCTCCTTCAACTGGTCGGGTGAGCAGTGGTGGCGTCGCGAGGTGCTTCTTCAATTGGTCGAAGGTGGCTTGGCACTCCTCCGACCACTCAAACCTCGGGATTTTCCTCAGTGCCTTAAAGAACGGAAGGCATTTCTCCCCCGACCTGGACATGAAACGGCTTAGAGCAGCGACTCGTCCCGTGAGCCGCATGATCTCGACGTTGGTCTTGGGCGCGACCATGTTGAGGATAGTGTCGATCTTCTCTGGGTTTGCTTCGATTCCGCGGTGAGTGACCATGAACCCGAGGAACTTTCCCCCGGTGACTCTGAATGCGCACTTGGCGGGGTTTAGCTTCATGTTGAACTTGCGGAGCACTTCGAACGCCTCACCCAGGTCCCTGGCATGGTCGGCCGACGAGACAGATTTGACGAGCATGTCGTCAATGTATACTTCCATATTCCTGCCGATCTGTGGATTGAACATGCGGTTGACCAACCTTTGGTACGTGGCCTCGACGTTCTTAAGGCCGAAGGGCATCACCTTGTAGCAATATACTCCCCAGTCCATTGTGAATGCGATGAGATCTTCATCTTCAGGATTCATACGGATTTAGTTGTAGCCGGAGAAAGCATCCATGAAGCTCAACAGCTCGTGGCCGGCCGAGCTGTCGACGAGCTGGTCTATCCGGGAGAGCGGAAAGTTGTCCTTAGGGCAGGCCTTATTGGGGTCGGTGTGTAGGGTTTACCTATCACCCTATGAAAGGTTTGGAAGCATCACATGTCACAAAGATTAGATTTTTATGGTGCTAAGTAAGCATACAAAAGATCTATCCTAGAAAATTAGGGTTTCTAAACTTTACAAGTAGCAAAGACTAGGGTTTTGAGAGTACAACCTTTGTAGTTCCCTATGCTAGACTCCTTGGCCACTTGAAGGTTGGAGGAGGGTTCGCTTGAGGTCTCCTAGTGTCCACGACGATCCATCCGAAGCTCCTTGTCCAAGCTAACAACTTCACTAGATCAAGTGCAGGAAATGAAGCTAACACTCTAAACAAGTGGGCTAGACTTGTGTAGAATGACGTTGCGGTGGCTATTCTCACTTCAAAAGCCTATCTTGATGAGTGTTTTGCTCACTATAGAAAACTAGAGAGCAAAGGAAGGAGGAGGAAGAAGATGATGGCTTTTCTTTTTCACAAGAGTAAAAGATTAACACTACTATGAAAATAGAAAAATATATCTATATATATTTTTCCTCTTCATCTTAAACCATGGTTATATAATATGGATATTTATTTCATTTTAGTTAAAACACAAGAGGAAGATTAAATCATGGTTAATAAGTAGGCGAACATGGTTAGGTCAAAAGAAGAGTGTAGAATATAACCATTCATTAATCTTTTCTCTTTTCTTTTATTTTAACTTAAATAGAAATAATTATCCATACATATAAACATGGTGTGAGTCTTATATTGCCACCATTTTCAATGTATAAGCAACCATGAAGGATGATGTATGTATGTATGTGTGTATGCACATCCATATGTGCATGAATCTATAAAGAAAGCATACATGCATGCGTACATCCATCAAATATAAGAAAGGATTTCTAGTGAGAAACTAATGGTTAAATGATAAATCAACACTTTATTTATCAATCCGGCCATATCACATACGACCCAACCAAAAGCAAGCCACCCGATTAATATACGGTATCTTATACGCGCATTTTAACCGGGTCCATGCGCATATCGCATACGCGCACCACAACGTTTCGCCTGGACTAGGTAACTCCTTTGTGGGACTCTAAGACTCGTCAATACACCAGCAGTGGGTGATGATCATATCAAGCACCCCCAAGGCGCAAGCGGTCAGCTAAACGTAACGGCCACCCGGGTATTGAGCGATCAGAAGAAAACAAGCGAACCTGCTACAACTCCCGTCGAGCCAACCGGCAACACTACCCGTGCAGTCCGGTCTCCTCGTCTGATATGTCGCACATCAAGTCTAGGGGTGGTAAACGTCAGACCCCAATAACCGATAAGTCGTGCCGATGTGAGGCCCATAACGGGTCGAGAAACTACTGACTAACCTGCATAAGTGTCACCTGAGAACTGCCATCTGACGTGAGGTATAATACCATCTGGGAGTTCTCGGCGAGTCCGTCCAGTGTACCCAGTCTCCACTGAGCACCCGTATACCATCTCTGATGTCAAACACCAATGGATATGGGATCATCCATCGCCCATCTCATGGGTCGAGAAGCGTATACGCTAGTCTACACTGGTATATCGATGCCCCGTCTCGATACACCCACGACTAGGGACCTTGAAGGATGTACTTATGGACTACTATGTCCCCACTAGTATGATCCGCATCATAGTCCAGGTAGTCAAGTACACATCCTAAAGGCTTTACCAACATGTAATTTTAAGACAGTATAAAGAGACAAGTCTACATGTTAAGATAAAGAGTAATCAGATAGCATACTATCATATCGAGCAAGAAAGTCATCTCTATATATGTCCAAGCATCCAATATAATATACATCATCTGTACAATACTGGCCTCTAAGGCATACATACAACTAACAATCTCCCACTTGCACTAGGACCAGCTGCTGTAGTATCGCATACCGAGCATCCCGAAGAGTCTTTCAAACTGTATCTGGGGAATGGCCTTCGTGAGTGGATCCGCTGTGTTATTCTTCGTATCAACCCTCCTGATCTCGATCTTCCGGCGATCAACTATTCCCGGATCAGGTGATACCGCCTCAGAATATGCCTGGATCGCTGATGGGACCTGGGTTCCTTGGCTAAAGCCACCGCTCCTTTGTTATCGCAATACAAAGGTATTGGATGCTCAATGGATGGAACCACTCCAAGTTCAGTAATGAACTTCTTGATCCAGACAGCCTCTTTGGCAGCATCGTTGGCAGCGATGTATTCAGCCTCCATCGTCGAGTCTGCCACAGTTTCCTGCTTGGAACTCTTCCAGCTAACCGCCCCTCCATAAAGGGTAAAGACAAATCCCGACTGCGACTTATAGTCTTCCTTATCACTCTAGAAGCTCGAATCGGTAAAGGACTCCACTTGGAGTTCTCCGTTACCATACACCAAGAGCATCTCTTTAGTCCTTCGTAAGTACTTGAGAATGCTCTTCACAGCTGTCCAGTGACTCTCTCCAGGATCAGCTTGATACCTGCTCACTACACTTAGTGAGTATGCTACATCGGGTCTGGTACATAGCATCGCGTACATGATAGAGCCTACAGCCGAAGCATAGGGTATCCCTTGTATGCGAGCTCTCTCCAAATCAGTCTTGGGAGACATCTCTTTGGAGAGAGTGACTCCAGGGATCGTGGGTAAGTTCCCACGCTTAGATTCTTCTATACTAAACCTCTTTAGTATGGTGTCAATGTACCTGGATTGGGACAATTCCAATATCCGTTTGGATCTATCTCTATAGATCCTAATTCCCAATATGCAGGAGGCATCACCAAGATCTTTCATTGAGAATCTTTGTGATAAGAAGAGCTTGACCGATTGCAACATAGGAATGCCATTTCCTATCAAGAGTATGTCTTCCACGTACAATACAAGGAAGACAACCTTACTCTCTGCCACCTTCTTGTAGATACAAGGTTCATCTACGTTTTTGACGAAATCAAACTCTTTGATAACGACGTCAAAGCAGATGTTCCAGCTCCGCGATGCTTGCTTTAATCCATAAATGGATTTAAGTAGCTTGCACACCTTCCTGCTGCTCCCACTATCTACGAAGCCCTCTGGCTGAGTCATGTACACGCACTCTTCTAAATCACCGTTTAGAAAGGCGGTCTTAACATCCATTTGCCAGATTTCATAATCATGATATGCAGCGATGGCAAGCATGATCCGGATGGATTTAAGCATAGCTACTGGAGAAAAGGTTTCATCATAATCCACATCTGGTCTTTGACGAAAACCCTTTGCAACAAGTCTAGCTTTGAAAGTCTCCACTTTCCCATTTACACCAAGTTTTTTCTTGAAGATCCACTTGCTCCCAATGGGTTTTACCTCTTCAGGAGCATCTTCCAAAGTCCACACTTTGTTGGTGTACATGGATTCCATCTCGGACCGCATTGCATCCATCCATTTCACTGAGTCTCCACTCGTGATGGCCTGTTGGAAGCTAGTTGGGCCATCATCCTCCATGATGCAATCCTCGCTCCCACCATCCATGAGAAAACCGTAGTATCTCTCAGGTGGGCGAGGAACCCTACTAGATCGGCGGAGTGGCTAAGGTTCATTGCGAACTACCGAATCCTCCGGTTCAACCAAATCTTCTGTCGTAGTCTGTATTGCTGGAACCTCTTCCAGTTCTACCTCCTTGCCACTAATCTCTTTTTCAAGAAATTTCTTTTCTAAAAAGGTGGCATGTCGAGAAATAAACACCTTTTGTTCCTCGGTGTGGTAGAAGATATACCCGTGCGAATGTTTGGGATATCCAATAAACTTACACAGAATTGACCTTGCCGCGAGTTTGTCCGGATTCTGTGTTTTGACATAGGCCGGGCAACCCCATATCTTAACATAATTAAGACATGGTCTCTTACCTTTCCATATCTCATATGGAGTGGTTGGCATGGATTTGGTGGGAACCATATTCAATAGGTCTGCAGTTGTTTCCAGTGCATACCCCCAGAAGGAAATAGGTAACTCAGCTGTGCTCATCATAGAGTGCACCATATCTAATAGGGTGCGGTTCCTCCGTTCCGATACACCATTGTGCTGTGGTGTATATGGAGGAGTCAGCTGAGAGAGAATCCCATTCTCTTTTAGGAAGTCCAGGAATTCATTGCTCAAGTATTCACCTCCTCGATCAGATCGAAGGATTTTACTTTTTCCGGTTTGGTTCTCGACTTCTTGTTTATATTCTCTAAATTTCTCAAAAGTTTCTGATTTGTGTTTCATCAGGAATACATATCCGAATCTAGAGAGATCGTCAGTGAATGTAATGAAGTACGCAGAACCATTCCTGGCATGTGTAGACATTGGACCGCATACATCACTATGCACCAGTCCCAAGAGTTCCGTAACTCTTTCTCCGTGTCTCGTAAACGGAGTTTTGGTCATCTTGCCTTTGAGACATGACTGGTAAGTGTCATAAGATGAAAATTCAAACGGATTCAAATATCCATCCTTATGCAACTTAACTAGTCATGTCGCATTGATGTGATCTAGTCTACAATGCCACAAGAAGGATTCGTTCAGTACTGAACTCTTCCTCTTGTGTGTGTTTGTTATACTCAGAACTGTTGATTGATTTAGAACATAAATGCCATTGCACAACGTGCCTGATCCAACCAACTTTTGGTTAAGGAAAATGTTCATAACATTATCCTGTAATACAAAATTATATCCTTCTTTACTCAACAAAGAAACTGATATAATGTTGCATATCAGGTTCGGCATGTAATAGCATTCGTTCAGAATCAATGTATTACCAGTTGGTAATACAAGGTGATATTCCCCGACGGTCTTAGCTGCAACAATTGCACCATTTCCAACCCTTATGTCTTTATCGCCTTCTCCAAGTTCTCTACCTTTCTTAAGCCCGTGTAACTGATTACATATATGGGATCCTGACCTGGTATCTAATACCCAGGACGTAGGGCAAATGGAGAAACAGTTCTCTGTAACGAATACACCCGAAGAAAATGCATCATCATGTACTTTCTTCATTCGGGTGGCATAGGAATCCTGGTATTCCCCTATGTCTTGTTCAGTCCTATAACTCTTATAA
The DNA here is from genome assembly GCA_030015575.1 of Agapanthus africanus. Classification (NCBI taxonomy): domain Eukaryota; kingdom Viridiplantae; phylum Streptophyta; class Magnoliopsida; order Asparagales; family Amaryllidaceae; genus Agapanthus; species Agapanthus africanus. The sequence goes on along the minus strand of JASDDO010000022.1, from coordinate 127,647,685 downwards.
GATAGAACGGAACCAACGTTCCCCAGCACAGTATAACATGCGGGTTCGGTCAATACATCCATATTAGTATCTTGATTAAGGCATGACATGGTCGCTATCTGGAGAGAGAGAGAAGAAAACACTTTAGCGTATTCTCTTGCAAGATCAGATTGGTTATTATCTTATCTAATCAGGATGGCTCCCACTGTTTTTATCAAATCTTCCTTCAAACCCTGAAAGGAAAGACTAGCCGGGATTAATTACACCCTACAACTTCGCCGATCTTTCAGCCAGGCCAGTGTCGGTACTTTGATGGAGGTTCCCCGTGCTTTCGCACGGACCTAATTAAAGTAAACCTCGTTTTTCCAGAGGCGTAACCCCGTTGACACCTTTCTAGACACCTACTTGATCGGCTAATTGTCCTGTGTAAAACTCTCCCGGGAGTAACAATTACTCGCAGTGGGTATCGGGATCCAACTATCTTATAGAAGGTATGCAATTTCATTGCAAATTTCAACACTTAAAATTCCCGATAATATTTTGCCCCTAGCGTCCCATGACCTTGACGCAGGCCAACAAATCATAGTGCGCTAGTCAAGTTCAACCCGTCATTTCTTGATTGAATTAAACCCACCCGTACGACCCTTGACGCAGGCCAACAAAGTCGCACGACTACCCTAATCCAATCTGCATCATATGCACAAATAAATAAATACTAGTTAGCTACCGCACACTACGCCTTGACGCAGGCCAACAAACGTAGCGCGAATACTAAGTAGGACTTATCTGAAATGACGAAGGGCTACGACATGTTTTTTCTGAAAACCTATTGCGTAATGAACTTGATATCATTGTAGAATCAAGTGAATTTTTAAATGGAGTAATTTTGAGGCTTTTATTAGTTTTGCTAAAGAGGTCACTCCCGGTGAAGGGATCTCGGCTCTTTCCTCATCGAATAAGGTGCGGGATATATCATATATATCACTGTGCAAAGAAAAACTCCAAAGGCAATCAAAAACCAAACCGAGTTTTGTAGCATCTGCCAGTTTTGCTAAAGAGGTCACTCCCGGTGAAGGGATCTCGGCTCTTTCCCCATCGAATAAGGTGCAGGGTATATCATATATACCGCTATGCAAAGCAAGACTGTAGCTACCCTTTTGGAAAATTTTGATTCTACAACATCTTTTAGGTTTCTTTTCTTGCATTAATCACATTAATGAAGTCCCATCATTTAAGTCATCTAAACATCACAGATAAATACGACGTACACTTATGCCATCCGCATTCGCCTCGATGTCTCCTCGTGCACCGTTAGGTTAGGTAACTAACGGCAGAGCAGGGCAGGGCTAGCGCGGGTGTAAAACATAAGTAACGCCTATATAATATATCATATATACTATATACAGTATTTATCACAGAACATATCTAATGATCACATCACAGATATCGCAGCAGAAACATAGATATAATGTGGGATATACTAGGACGTTCGTATTTAGTATTTAGCCAACAATAGAAAATACGGATTCTACAGTCGTGATGAATAGTCAAGCCCACACCCTGGACCCCTACGAGAGTGGCGAGCGACCCTACCAATTCTGGAGTTTAGGAGACCCGGTCTCGACTCTTCGAGATGGACTCCCACTGAACCCCAGAACCCGGTCACCTATGCTCCCCTCCTTTCGTCCATCCTAATACGGAAAAGTAAATAATATATAACACTGGTGGCATCGACCTCAACCCGGAAGTGCTCCAAATAAAAGAATATTATATTACATTTGAATTTACATGAATGAAAATATAAAACTCTCATCTCACATAAAACCCCCCGGCTATTCAATCGCGACAATCCTGCACATCATATCTCAGCAACACATAATATCTCATATCATCAACGTAAGTAAGTATGCATACACTGATCGTCGTCGATGTATAGCAACGACAATCGGTAAATACATACTACACTTACGGTCACAGAAAAGAAAGTGTAAAACTGCAATATCTGGAATCCACATTCTCTTTAGACATCGTAAATGCGAAATATCACATACTTCGTATTTCATGTCTAGCTATATGAATTCCACACATTGCATCGCATTCCAGATAAATAGACAGTAGTAAAGTTTTCGAACGAATGATCAAATACTCAAAATTCCCTAAAGCTCAACACTTGAGCGGAGTTCAAAAACCCGAAATGTGATACAGTAGTAGCGGTCCAGCCGTAGAAGGGTCAAGCCAACGCCTCACATGTGGCACGCCGTACTGCCCTAAACCCTAAGGTTCAAAAGGCAGTTCAAGACGGCCACATAATCGAGTTAAGGTTTATTGTCTTCTAGAGGGTCCACTACAAACAAACTTGCACGTATTTCCAAAAGATTTAAACCCCGTGAAAGAGTGAGTAAATGATACTCGTTCAAACAATTCAATACTTTCTAAATTACCCGGAAAGAAACACGAAATCAAAATTTCGATCGAATCACCGACTCCAAAACAATCTCCAGAACATACAGCACTAAATTCAGATTAAAAATACCCCAAATATTATACAAGCAGACAAAATAATTACTGTACAAAAACGACATAGAGATTCATCAGTACGGCCGTGGAACCGCGGCCCAAGCAGGCTATTGCCACGGTTCCGCGGTGGAAAGTACTGTTCATGGGTTCATTTTTCACAGTATTGCTAATATTTTCCTGCAGAATTTTTTTAAGTATTTTTAATTCTGAAAAACAACAGTTTTGAAAAAATGTCCAGAGAGTGCTAAAAATCCGTATTTTTCGATTCGATCGGAGTTTTAACTTCGTTAAAGTGTCGCCTAATGTTCTAGGTCGGCTCTGATACCATTGTAGGGTTTACCTAGCACCCTATGAAAGGTTTGGAAGCATCACATGTCACAAAGATTAGATTTTTATGGTGCTAAGTAAGCATACAAAGGATCTATCCTAGAAAATTAGGGTTTCTAAACTTTACAAGTAGCAAAGACTAGGGTTTTGAGAGTACAACCTTTGTAGTTCCCTACGCTAGACTCCTTGGCCACTTGATGGTTGGAGGAGGGTTTGCTTGAGGTCTCCTAGTGTCCACGACGATCCACCCGAAGCTCCTTGTCCAAGCTAAAAACTTCACTAGATCAAGTGGAGGAAATGAAGCTAACACTGTAAACAAGTGGGCTAGACTTGTGTAGAATGATGTTGTGGTGGCTATTCTCACTTCAAAAACCTATCTTGATGAGTGTTTTGCTCACTATAGAAAACTAGAGAGCAAAGGAAGAAGGAGGAAGAAGATGATGGCTTTTCTTTTTCACAAGAGTAAAAGATTAACACTACTATGAAAATAGAAAAATATACCTATATATATTTTTCCTCTTCATCTTAAACCATGGCTATATAATATGGATATTTATTTCATTTTAGTTAAAACACAAGAGGAAGATTAAATCATGGTTAATAAGTAGGTGAACATGGTTAGGTCAAAAGAAGAGTGTAGAATATAACCATTCATTAATCTTTTCTCTTTTCTTTTATTTTAACTTAAATAAAAATAATTATCCATACATATAAATATGGTGTGAGTCTTATATTGCCACCATTTTCAATGTATAAGCAACCATGAAGGATGATGTATGTATGTATGTATGTGTGTATGCACATCCATATGTGCATGAATCTATAAAGAAAGCATACATGCATGCATACATCCATCAAATACAAGAAAGGATTTCTAGTGAGAAACTAATGGTTAAATGATAAATCAACACTTGATTTATCAATCCGGCCATATCACATACGACCCAACCAAAAGCAAGCCACCCGATTAATATACGGTATCTCATACGCGCATTTTAACCGGGTCCATACGCATATCGCATACGCGCACCACAACGTTTTGCCTGGACTAGGTAACTCCTTTGTGGGACTCTAAGACTCGTCAATACGCCGGCAGTGGGTGATGATCATATCAAGCACCCCCAAGTACCAAGCGGTCAGCTAAATGTAACGGCCACCCGGGTATTGAGCGATCAGAAGAAAACAAGCGAACCTGCTACAACTCCCGTCAAGCCAACCGGCAACATTACCCGTGCAGTCCGGTCTCCTCGTCTGATATGTCGCATATCAAGTCTAGGGGTAGTAAACGTCAGAGGGCCTTCGCTCACTCTGATCCGGACCCCAATAACCGATAAGTCGTGCCGATGTGAGGCCCATAACGGGTCGAGAAACTACTGACTAACCTGCATAAGTGTCACCTGAGAACTGCCATCTGACGTGAGGTATAATACCATCTGGGAGTTCTCGGCGAGTCCGTCCAGTGTACCCAGTCTCCACTGAGCACCCGTATACCATCTCTGATGTCAAACACCAATGGATATGAGATCATCCATCGCCCATCTCATGGGTCGAGAAGCGTATACGCTAGTCTACACTGGTATATCGATGCCCCGTCTCGATACACCCACGACTAGGGACCTTGAAGGATGTACTTATGGACTACCATGTCCCCACTAGTATGATCCGCATCATAGTCCAGGTAGTCAAGTACACATCCTAAGGGCTTTACCAACATGTAATTTTAAGACAGTATAAAGAGACAAGTCTATATGTTAAGATAAAGAGCAACCATATAGCATACTATCATATCGAGCAAGAAAGTCATCTCTATATATGTCCAAGCATCCAATATAATATACATCATCTGTACAATACTGGCCTCTAGGGCATACATACAACTAACACGGTGAAGTCGACGCACATACGCCACTTCCCGCTTGACTTCTTGACCAGAACTACGTTCGCCAACCACTCCGAGTAGGGTACATTTCTGATGAAGTTGGCGGTGAGGAGCCGATCAACCTCCTCTTCGATAGCCTTCTGTTTCACCGGGACGAAGCTTCTCTTCTTTTGTCTGACGGGTCGGGCGGCAGGATCAACCCCGAGCTTGTGGGAGATGATTTTGGGATCAATCCCAGGTATGTCAGCAGGCGCCCAGGCGAAAACGTCGGAGTTGCTTCTGAGGAATCTTACCAGGTCATCTCGCTGAGTCCCTGTCAGGAGTGATCCGACCTGGACGGTTTTTCCCTGGTCTCCTTCTAATAGGGGCACCTCGGTCAGAGGTTCGACCGGTGCCCCCCGGATCTCCTTCCGCTCGTCTCGGGTGTCCAGGGAACCTTTGATGTCGTCATTTACCTCAACGTCGTCGGCCGGCCGCTTGGGCGAAGACGTTTCAGTAAGGCATATCTTCGCGACCCGCTGGCTCCCATAGGCCCGACCTATCCCGCCCCGATCGAGAGGGAACTTTATCGCCAGGTGGTAGGTCGATATCTGGGCCTGGAGGGAGTTCAGCGTTGGACGGCCGAAGAGGACGTTGTAGGCCGATGGGACTTTTGCTACGATGAAGTCCACAGGCAACGTGCGCATGCAGCCGGGCTCCCCGATCGTGAACTGCAGGATGACCACCCCTTGCGCCGGGATGGAGTGGTTGGTGAACCCCGAAAGGACGTGAGAGGTCAGTTTCAAGTCTGCTGGGGCTAGCCCCATGCGTAGAAAGTTGTCGTGGAAGAGGATGTCCGCCGAACTTCCCGAATCGACGAGTATCCGGTGGACCTCGTACCGGTGGATTTAGGCCATGATCACCAGTGGGTCGTTGTGGGGCACGGATATGCCGTGGAGATCCCCGAAGCCAAAGGTGATGGGCTCGCGGCCTCTAGCCCTTTTGCTCGGGCGGTCGCTGGCGTCTGTTGCCGGCGCGGGGTGCCGAGCCTCGCAGGAGCCTGACTGGCCCCCTGTCGCAACGACCATAGTCCTTGATGGGCCTTGGTTTCCTTCGGCGGGGCCCGCGAGGCGGTGGCCGGTGTAGGGGCCGGTGACGTTCGGTTGAGGCTCGCCCGTGTCTCCGTTGAGGGGAAAGTGGTAGCTGGGACCCGGATTTTTGGCGCGATCACTTGCCATGTGGATGGAGATCGGAAGGCCAACTTTGTTTTTGTGGAGTTTTCGCTTCCCACAGACGGCGCCAACTGATGGAGGTCCTTTTCAGATCTCCTTCAGATGTTGTCTTCCGTCGATCTCCCGGTGGATTCTGGAGGGGATCCCCTATTGTGTGTGGGTCTCAATGGGTTTTGAGGAGATTTGCTGGTTGGGGGAGTTTGACGCCAAGTACCTGCAAAGAAGTCCCGGGGTGGTTTGATACCACCGAGGACTCTCCGACGATCAAGTTAGTATTAGATCCGTGCAGCGTAACGGCTAAGTGGAGTAAAAATGGCTTACTTGACCCTTCTGTAATGGGGGTTTATATAGTGGTGGAGGCACGCAGCAGCAGGCGCGAGAATCTCGCCGGCAGTTACGCTCCCGATGTTACGCCCGCGTAGAGAGCGGATCGCCCATGAATGGAGATCGTGAAGGCGTGGAATGCGGGATGTTGCCGACGGAGAATCTGTGCATGGCGAGATTCGCAGAGCGGCGGTTACGCCTGTGAGCGGAGGAACTGGACGGAGGACCGAGGAAGACGGCCTCGACAAAGGGGATCGGGGACGAGCAAGAAGGCCGAGGAGACTCGGTCTTGTGGCAGCTCGGGGCAAGATGAGGGACCGAGAATGCTAATCTGTAGGGTGCCCCGAGGAGGGATAGCTTGTGCTGGCCGGTCAGTTACAGGGGTGGCCAGGTCGGCCTTTGTGGGCCCTTTCTTCTGAGTCCTGGGACGTGCCATCCACCACATGTCCTGATCGTGGGGATCGCCAATATTGAGCATTACCACTAAGCCTCCCCCTCGTTGTCATCATCCTCTCTGTCGCTGTCCACCTCCTCGGGTAGTTGATGGTCACCCCTAGGCATCAGTCTTCTCATCTTCCCATGGGCATCATCTATAAAAAGGCACCTCCAATTATATACGCAGTGTAGAAACAATAGCGAGAACAATGCCATTTAAAGTAGCCCAAAGCCCCCTAATATTACATCTAACTACCCGGGATCTCCATCTACCCCAAAGGACATCCATCATGGTCGGTAGAGAGGGAATGTTGCTAGAGGCACAAACGCGTCCCCAGACATCTTTGGCAAACGGACAATCAAAGAAAAGATGGTCCACACTTTCATCGACACGATTACATATAACACACACAAGTGGCCCTTGCCAATTCACTTCACAAGGTTATCTCTGGTATGAATTGCATTCTTAATAGCAAGCCAAGTAAAGATCTTGATTTTATGCGGAGTCTTCGCCTTCTAAATATGTTTGCATCTGTTCCCTTATAAAAAAAATGGGGCGGTGCTTCACGTGTTAAACACGTGAACGCTTGCGTGCAAAGCACGTGAACGCTTGTTCTGATAGGATTAAATCCTGGGGCAGCGCCTTTCTTGTTAGGCACGTGAGCGCCTGCGTGCAAAGCACGTGGACACTTGTCTGTGAAAGAATTAAATTGTAAGACTGGGCACCTGTTTCAGTGAGAATTAAATCATATACCTATGCCCACGTGGATAGCACGTGGACGTCAACGTCCAAAATTAAAGCAGTTTTACTTTGGTAGAATTAAATTCTATATGAGAAAATATTCCCCTAAAAAGAAAGATATTCTCTATTAAACAGAGAGCCATTGGATTAAAAATCCAATGGTGGAATTAAATTCTATTAGAAAAAATATCTTCATGATCTTTCTAAATAAGAAAGATATGCTTTGAACCCTTAGATTAAAAAATTAAATGGTGATTAAAAATCACCGTTTCAATCAATAGATAAAATTAAATTCTATATGGGAAAATATTTCCCTAATCTTATTAAAAACAAGAAAAATATATTCTGTTAAATAGAAAGCCTTGGATCCAACGATGATTAAAAATTACCACTTAATTATGAAATCAAATCGATATCTCTTAAATAAAGCATTCTTTCAACTAATCAACAGTTTTTTCTTCATCTATATAAAGGACCCGAGACTTCAAGTCTTAGGTAGAGAATCAACCCCATAAGATAATAGAATACTGAGAAAACCCTCTATAAGGTTTTGCAAAAAAAAGAGATAGAAGGTACAACCGAGAATTTAATTCTCTTTCTGAAGAAAATCTTCTTACTCTTCTCAAACCCTTGGTAAAAGAAAAAAGTAAAGATCAAAACGCCTCCTTTGCTTATCATAGATAGATACAAGGGTTTAACCCAGAACTTAGTTCTTTCTCTAGATCTGATATCCGCAAGACAAATCCTTCATAAGTAGATAATTTAATTCTCATAAAGAAGATCTTGTTCTTCAGACTAAGATCTAGTTGAAAACTAAACATAAGAAAAGAAACATAAAAGAAGAAATGGAACTTACATTCCAGGAATTTAATTCCTTTAAAAACAGAGTTTAACCTTTCAAAAAACTTAGTTCTTACAAAAACAGAACAGAAGAACTTAGTTCTTAAAAATCCGATCACAGATTTTCAAAACAGTGATCTTAGTGATCGTTAATGGCTAAAATACCATTAATATAAGTTTAATTTTTCTAAAAACTTAAGCAGAGATTTAATTTCTAAAATACACAGCGTCTCACGTGATATCCACGTGAACGCTCAAAAGATTCTATAGATATAGCGTCTCACGTGATATCCATGTGAGCGCTAAGAAGGCCCATGAAGATAGCGCCTCACGTATCACATACGTGAGCGCCCATAATCAGAGACCCAGTGCCTCACGTGATATACACGTGAGCGTTAAAAAGATGCCAAGCTTAAGCGCCTCATGTTATATACACGTGAGAGTTGTGTAAAGAAAGTGCTTAGCAGTGATAGGGTAACGCCCAAGCTTGAGTGCCTTACATGATTCTTACGTGAGCGTCAGAGCGGAATTTAGATATTTTATCCATAGTCAAAAGACTAAGTGCTTAGCACTGCTGGATGATAAAAAAGCCCAAGACTGAGCCCCAATATAGGCTGAGCCTCTCAAACTTCATATTTCTTGAGCCCATATTGCTCATCACAACCGAGCTCTTATGCTCACCTCTATTATTGGATGTTAACAAAATTTAATAATCCTTAACCATGTTTCTAAGTCGATATTAGTATTATATAAGACTAACGTATTCTTAGTTAAAATAAATCGAGCCCATATATTTATATATTTAAATCGATCTTAATCTAAACCCAAACCCCGATTAACGGTCCTTAAATAAAATAAAATATTCTCTTAACTGATGAAACATATGAGCTAGGTTCAAAACCAAATCTAATATATAGATTTGAACTAATCCACGCCCTACGGGCATTACAAGATTAGTCTCTGTAAACAATCCAAGAGCAGCCCTATAATAAACAAACATATCATGACACGAAATGATCTACTGGAGCAGGTGAAAGTTGTTATCGCAATGTGATAACGTAATTAATTGCAGGGGGTTGTGCCTGCGGGGAAGAGCGTCCCCACAATCAAAAACCCCTCAAAGAGGGGGAATATGATAAAGTCACGCTACAAAGATCGCATCTGTCCAAATCTCCGATATAGGTGCCATAAATCAACTTGGCATATTCGGAGAGATGAACGGATATGCTCAAAATAGCAACTGCCCCCAAATTTAGGCAATTTGACATATCCCAGTTCGTCTTTGTTTTCGACGGTAAACAGATTCTGGCACGCCCGGTGGAACCACTTACTGTAACACCCTAGTTCATTTATACCATAATCTATTTGATTATTTTCTAATCTTGTGGCTATTCTTGATTTTTTATTTGTTTTGGGTACGGATAGTGTTTTGGTATCTGTGTTTTGTATCCGACCCGACCCGCATACTTGAAACCCGTCTTAATTCTTGATTACGACTTATCCTTACTAGTACTGAGAATCCGTGCACATATATGTTCTGTATACCTGTATCTTATATCTAGTATTGCATATATTTTCAAATACTATAAATTTTAGTCAAATAATATATTTTAAATATCTAGCATGGCCTGCATCATACCACATACCCTATGGTTGCATCCGTATATCGTGTTCACTTTATGTTTGTTGTAACGGACTCGTTTGGATCGCTACGTGCATTTGCGTATATCCGTTCTTGGGGGTATCCATTTTCTTTAACCGGACATCGCATTATGGTTTTAATTGATACGTATATTATTGGTAATTTAAAACTAGATTTTTAGACACAATCCGGATTTTTTTCGGAGTATTTTTGTATTAGCTATGAAAACTCAAAATATATAATATAATATTCTTTATATATTTTTACCTTAACATATATTTTAAAATATATTTTTATATATCTAAAATCCTAATCTTAATCTCACCGTCTCTCTCTACCCACTCCCTCTCTTAATCGATCTCCTATGTATATATGCGTGTATGTGTGCGCGCGCGCGCGCGCGCGCGCGCGCGCGCGTGTGTGTGTATGTATATATCTTATATATGTATGTATATATCTTATATATGCATATTATATATAATATTTTATATACCTAATCTAAACTTGGTCTCTCTCTCTCTCCTATATATCTATAATAACCTAAAATATTTTTTAACACCTTTCTCTTTCTCTTCCTCACCCCCTCCCGCGAGAAACTTATGCCCGCGCTCATCTCACGTCGCCGACCACTCTCGTCTTCATCCCCTCACCTTTCCCCTTGTCACCTCCTTCTCCTCTCTCTCCTCCTTCTCCCCGTCGCAACCCAACCCAAGAACCCACGCCGCTGCCTGCAGTCCCTCATCGTCGTCACCCTCGCCTTCGTCGTTGACCCCGACCTCCTCACCCTCGTCCTCGCAACCACCACTACCACTTCCTCTCTCTAACCCCGACAACCCAAACCCTCAACGAACCTCTTCTGCAACCCAAGAAGAACCGTGGCACCCATCACCGCCGACCGCCGGCGACTCGACTTCGTCACCACTCCGTTGTTACCCTCATCATCTCCTCAACTCTCTCTTTTCCTCCCCTCTCCAAACCCCGACCAGGCCCATTACCCGAGCTCCCTTTCAACCCTGCATGCCTTCACCGCAGCTGTACCCATCGTCGGCACCCCATCGCCGGAGACCTTCACCTCACTGTCATCCCCTCGCCTCCTCTAACCCAGAGCTCAATACCAGACCCACCTTCTTCTTCTTCTTCTATTTTCTTTTCTTGATTCTTTCTTTTCCGATGATTGCCGGAGTCGCGCACGTCACCATCGATCTGGACGACCTAGTTGTCGTCCTCATCCAGCGTGGTCATATTCTTGAGTAGCCAAGTCCAGTCTCGTACGCGTATGAGTGCATCGCGATATTTACTCGACATCGAATGCGGCGTACATACCCCGACATGAGATCCGATCAGGCAAGTTTATATTGCTACATGATATGCTACTATATCTATATTCATATGAATAAAAATAATACATGTATTTTTAATTGTGCATCCGATATTATAGTTTACCGCTTTTAGAAGCCTAAGGATTTGCACATACACAACACATAAAATGAAAAGTCACTGAATAAACAAACACGTGCACAAGAGTATACCAAACGACCCCGATACATAGCATAAATCTCAAGCCCCTCCATCGGTGAAATACTGGCGAAATTCCATTTTTAACCGGCACCACCGGTCCAATCCATCAGGAATGCTATAAATTTTTGCCCCTGGCACTCCTTAGCCTACCCCACTTTCCCTAGGCTGTTTGTATTCTTTGCACATTTTCAGAGAACAATAAAACACCAATAACTCTAAATTTTAATGAAAAATTTAAATGTATTCTTTAACACACTAAATCCTAATTTTCCTTATAAATACCACACTATATTTCACCCTTCCTCACTCAGAACTTCATTATCAAAATTCTACTAAATTCTCAAGTCCTTTAGTGTACAAGTGGAGTTAGCAAAAGGGTAAAGTTCCGACGAAGTTCCGAGAAGTTTCCGGCGACGAAACGACGCCCCGAAGCCTACATTAGCTCCCCCTCTCCCTTCTCTTATCCACAAGCCAGTAAGTCCTCTCTTCCCCTCTCTTTCTCTATTCTAAACTTTCAAATTCTAAATCCCGACGGAAGCGGAGTTAATCCGACTTTCGATTCGGTTTTTTCTTTAAAAACCCTATTTTTCTTAAATAAAAAAATACCAAACTCTCATATCATGTTTAACAAACATATTAAAAAAAGTTTCACTCTAAAAGAATCTTTATTGCAACTTTTATTGTAATTTTACAGTAAAATACCACATACTTTAGTTTCTGACATAAAATAACATAATACCTGTATTACCTGTAGTTAGTTCACGAGGTAATAACCTACCTCATCACAACACACACCATTGATATAGCACGATGAAATTTGGGAAACATAGTTATAGGATAATACGATATTTCAAATAAATACCATCAACTTATAAAACCATTTCTTTAAAACGGTGTTAAATCAATTCCTTGCAATTGCGTCTCTACAACCAACTTTTGGGGAATCTTGTTTTGGGATGGTGCGGATTATCGCACGTCCTTAGGTCTAGTAGAGCGGTATTCAGACCTCCACAAGTAGCATTCGGATTCTGATGGAATTTATAATAACATTTTTAAGAAAATGAGATTTCTAGAAAAAAATAAATTAAAATTATTTTTATATAAATATATATATGTATTATCAAAAGATCTATTTTAAATATATTATACAATATTCCAAGTTTTCTAAATCAAAGGAATCACAATTACATGAAAATACCATTTCAATAAAAAACAATTCCAATATTTCAATAAAATACCAAATACTATGAAAACTAGGTTATACTCACAAGAAATTTCACATTTATAAAATATATATCTATGAAAACCCTAAAGACGATAATTAAATACTTGAGCTTTATTTTGAAATTATACTAAAACTATTTTTGCATAAAACCTCCTTAAGTTATATAAATTTACAATAAGGAACCTAGTAAATATAGGTTTAAGCGGGACCAATTTTCTTGAGTCTCAGGGAGCCGGAGAATATGGGTGCTTGCCTATCTAAGATAGACAACCTAAATAACGGTGTTATCAATATGGTAATTGTTTTTGAAAAAGACACAAATTCTGCCGTCCATGTGCACCAGTTACCGATAACACCAAAACCTAATTCAGGACTTCAATTTCTTTTCAAAGTGTCTGACTCAGACTGAGTCTCAATCTAATCAATCTGAGTTGAATATGATTCAAGTATAAAAACTACAATACAACATGAATCTATGAATCCGTCTATTCAATCTATATCAATCTATACAACTTGACTGAACCGAACCATGGATATATTCCATCTACATGTTCATCCATTATATCCGATCCATTTACTGATATCATGGTTTCAGCAAGTCATCTATATACAATTTACAATACAAGACAATACGATAAAGACATCACGAGGTTTAGAGGGGTAGATTGACATGGAAGGTGTTAAAGGTGGCACGAGACTGTAACCATAATACACCTAACCTGAATATCTATTGCTGTTGTACCATAGCTGAACGGTTTCTTGTGCTCCGTATACCTTAGTCTCCGAAATAGTGGGACTCCTCTCGTATACAGTGGCATTTTCTATACCAACCTACAAACAACAGCGTTAACAATATAATAAAGTTATATTCCTCCTTCTGTCTATTCTATATACTCATCTTTGGGACTTACCAAGCGTTTGTTCGCTGACGACATTCCATTTCTTCTTTCTTTGGAATGTTGTCAGGTGGATCGGACTCACTAGAGATCGAGCCTAGCAGCGAGGACTTGGAGCAGCTAGCGTTTGATCCAGAGCTTTAGATACTTGTACATATTTTTTTATTTCTGTTATGCCATTATTTAGGCATTGCTTTCATTCTATATATTTACTTTTCAGATATATTGTAAAAAGAATGTTAAGTAAATAAAATTGATGTTCATTTAAATCTTGTCTCTTATGTACATTTATTTTATATTGCTTAGATACACTTAATGTGTTTACTTCTGAGTAAATACGTAGCGGTCGAGTCGCGTCCTTTTCCCGTATATAGGAAAGCGTGGCATGACAACAAACCCTGTAGAGTGTGCAACATCGACTTACAATTTGTTCCCCTATTATTTAATCATGATAAAAAGAGCTAAGCTCTGTCAAATTTTAATGAGACAACGCCTCACGTTCTCTCTACGAGGGCGCCAGCGCCAATGCCAGCCCCTTAAGATTAAATCCTATGGTGACACCACACATGAAACTCACGTGAGCGCCAATGTGCAAAGCACAGAAATGCCTATCATACATAAGAATTAATTTCTTATGTGGCGCCCACGTGCACAACACGTGAGCGTTGGCGCCCAAGTTAAAATCAAGTATAATTAAATTCTATATGGGGATATTCCCCTAAAAACTGGGACACTCACTGTTAAACAGAGCTGTTGGATCAAAAATCTAATAGTGATGATAAATTATCAGATAATAGAATTAAATCCTATTAGGAGAAAATATCTCCCTAATCTTTCTAAGTGAGAAAAATATTCTCGATTGGATCAAAAATTCAATGATAAAATTAAATTCTATTTTGAGAATATATTTTCTCAATCTCTCTAAATAAAGAAAGATTATCCACTGTTAACAGAGCATCCTTGGATCAAATATCCAACGGTGATTATCAAATCACCAATTAAACCATCTGATTGAGTAAAATTCTATCTTATGAAAATATTTCCTAATCTTATTAAACAAACAAGAAATCTTCTCTATAAAACAGAGGCTTTTGGATTAAAAATACAATGGTGATTAAAAATCACCGATTGATAGAAATAAAATTCTATTTATGGGAAAATATATCCCTAATTTTGTTAAAAACAAGAAAATATATTCTATGATACAAAAATCACCGGATCAAAGATCCAATGGTGGATAAAATCTCCCGAGCAAAGTTTGAGACAAATTAAATCAATTGAAATCTCTCAATGAGAGATTTTCTCAAAACTAATTAACAAATTTAGCTCTAGTATATAAAAGACCCGAGACTTTAAATCTCATATAGAGAAGACCCCCCCATAAGCTTCTGTAAAAAAAATACAGAAGGCTCTAAGAAAGGTTCCACAAAACAATAGAGAATTTAATTCTCAATAGAGAAGATCTTCTTCCTCTCAAACCCTAAGTAAAAGAAAACACAGAGATCAAAACATTTTTTTCACCTATCATAAAACATCTAAGGGTTTAACCCTTTAAAAAAACTTAGTTCTTTCTTTGGATCTGAAATCCGCAAGACAACTCTTCCACAATTTGAGAATTTAATTCTCATCAGAAAGATATTTTTCTTAAGAATCAAAAATTTAGGGAACAAAGTTAAAGAGAAAGAAGATAGAGTTCATAACACTCTAGGAACTTAGTTCCTTCAAAACAAGAACTTAGTTCTTAACAGAACCCAATCCAAGATCATCAAAAATAGTGATCTTGGTGATCGTTAATGGTCAAAATACCATTAACAAAGGTTTAAACTCTCTGAAAATATCAATAGAGATTAAATCTCCAATAAAAACTCACCGCCTCACGTGAAAAACATGTGGGCACCCAAAACAGAAGGCCAGCGCCTCACGTGAACTGCACGTGAGCGCCGAGTAAAAGTGCTTAGCACTTCATATGCAGCCAAAACGGCTGAGTGCTTAGCGCTGATTGGGCAGCGCCCAGTGCCTCACGTGAAACACATGTGGACGCGCAACAAAATAAACAAGACAGCGCCGCACGTGTTCCTCACACAGACGCCATATAAAAGTGCTTAGCGCTTTATATGCAGCACTGATTGGGTAGCGCCCAGCGCCTTATGTGAAACACACATGGGTGCTCAACAAAATAAATGAGACAACGCCTCACGTGCTTCTCATGTGGACGCTATAAAAAAGTGCTTAGCACTTCATAGACAGCCAAAATGGCTGAGTGCATAGCACTGATTGAGCAATACCCATATTCCAGTACTGCACGTGCCCCTCACGTGAACGCCATACAAAAGTGATTAGCACTTCATATTCAGTCAAAATGACTGTTCATATCAGAATTTTGTATTATTATATTCCCCATTCTTAATCATATTGCAAATAAATAGGTGCTTTTGATCCATGTCTGCTAAATAGTTGCAGGTTACAAGTTCTCAGAACAATACAGTGAAAAAGGTGAAAAGACGCTATAAATGTGAGACTACGACCAATAAATAGATGAATCTGTATGATGCCGCCTACAGTTTAAGGAACAAATGAAGATCAATGAACAGTTCGATTGCACAAAGTACGAGGGCAGCACAAAGATTCCAGACTTTAACGCGAAGCTAACGGTAAAAGTCCACAAATTCTGCACTGTTGGAAATCTGGAAGAAAGTAGAAAATATTCTGAGGAACCAAGTGAAGAAACCAGAAGTAAAATGCAACATGAAGAATACCTGAGAAAACGAGCCAGAGAGCCTTCAAGATGGCCGCGGAACCGCGGCCAAACAAGGCTTATGGCCGCGGTTCTGCGGCCGTGCAGTGCACGTGTCGGTGCAAAGTGTCGGTGGTGTCGGTGCTTTGACCCGGCTTTCTTAGGGTAGTCTTGTAATTTCAGATGTGGATCAGATGTAGACCCTAAGGTTTCTCCTATTTATAAATAGGAAAGCCTACAGCCTCTTTTGGGGCATGCCTCTTTTTAATTCTAGAATAATCTTTCAATTCCATTGTAATCGTCAAGAGGTGTCAATAAAAGTAAGTTTTTTATCTTGAATTTTTCTTATCTGCAATTTAATTTCTGCAATTTTTGTATCTATCTTTTATTATCTGCACGTTAATTAGGTAATTAAAAAAAAAATTATAAAAATGAATCGCATCGTAATTTCCCCAATGAGTGAGTAATTCCTCACTTGTTAGGGTTAGGATTGGGTAGGTTTGAGAGATGAACATCTCTCACTCCTTTCTTGCCCGTCCAATATTTTAAATTAGGACTCTATTTGAATCAAACAAACACCGCTCACTATGGCACCCTATCCTACGAGATAGCGGTGATTCCCTAGTTAGACCGGTTGTGGTTGATTCACATAGAGATTAGGGCTAAGAGTTAAGAAAGGACGGATAAGGACCAAAGGGAAGAAACTATGTTTCTTCCTCGTCGTGCTAATCCCCTTTGTTAATTATTACCCTAACACCTATGTTCTTAATTAGAGCAAAGGAAGCAGTGAGAGAATTAACTTTCCAAACTAACCTAATCCTAATCCTAGCAAGGTTTTAATCCAAATTGAATTCAATCTTAGTTTTTATAAAATTCAAAAACCTACCAAAAATAGGAATTAACTCGTTAGAACAATTAGAAAAGAACACATTTTCCCTGTGGACCGACCCGTACTCAATCGGCTAGCTACCAAGCGACACCGTTATTAATTGCGGTATTCTATTCTTTGATTTTAAAACGCACGCGCATAAGCAACTATCAATCAAATGGCGCCGTTGCCGGGGATAACGGTAGTTATTTTCTTTTTGTAATTTCAGGTTAATTAAAAATTAAAAAATCATAAAAAATGAAAAATATAAAAACAAAAAAAATTTATCATCTTGTTATTTTTTGAAGGGTTTTTGTGCGAATTATGCAGGAACGGAAAGACGAACAGATTTAGATCTGGAGCAAGCTCGGTGAACAAATCCAAAAACAGAAGATTTGAACAAACAGAGAAAAAACACTACAGACAACAGAAGAATTTTGGAGGATTGACCCAACGAATCGACCGCGGAACCGCCACATTTTGGTGCATTTGACCGTGGATCCGCGACTACTTGCTGACGTCAGCACTTCAGAAACCTCTGTGAGTATTTCTTGTCTTCTCTGTAACCCCCTGAAATCCGCTGAAAAATTTTCCTGCAGGTTTCATTGAGCAAAACTTCTTCTCCCTCTCTAATAAATCAATTTTGTGCAGGATTCTTTGCGCCGCAAATAAAAGAAAAAAAATTTTAGCAAGTGTTTTGGATTTTGGTGTGTTTACTGCTTTGCATTTTTAAAACGGACTTTTAAGGGGCTATAACACCAATCCAGATTGGGTGGGGATTTCATTACCCTTTCTAGGACGCCAAAAATCACAAAAAGCATTTGCATCAATCCTCGAGTTAATTAAAAAATATTTAGACTCGGTCAATAAGGACTGTCGTGCTCATTAGGACAAAGGAAGTTTGTGGGAAATCAGTCGTTTATCTAAACCTGACTTTGTGGTGCCTAGGATAGACAAGTGGGAAAGGTAATTTTAAAAGGCCCGTCTTACGGTAATTCGTGAGAGGATCCCTCCTTTCTTTACTTGTGGTTACCTGGCCACAATTGGCGGTGAAGAGGTGATTCGAGGGATATCTCATAACTTGCCCTTTGGACCAGTTAGGAGCAGTCTAGTTGACTTAGGAGACCCTAGCTCTAGGCTTGATTGTGCATATTATGATTGCTTGAAAGTATGTCGTAGTTCCTTATAAAAAATCTTTTGCAAAACTCCTTATAAAAAAAACCAGAAAACAAAATTTTTACAAAAACTTGCCATTTTGTCGCTAGAAATCCATTGCACCCAACTTGCACCCACATTCTCTCATTGACGTTTTCTTACCCCCACATTCTACTTTTTTTTTGACTACACTACACCTCGTTGGTGTATATCCGGTTGGACTAGGGACACTAGCGCCCGTTTAGTCCGTGTCTCGTTAGTGCCTACTGACGACGCGTTCGACTCCGAAGTCGAAATTCCCTCCGCTTCTTTACCTTCATCTTCAAATTCATCATCTTCTAAGGAGATGTCGGGATTTAATCCTAACAACCCCTTACCTACTACGGGACTGATTCCACCTCAACCGGGTGCGAATAACCTACAACACCCTCCTGTCGAAGCGCCCCAACGAATCGCGCTCCAGGATCTTTTCTATCCAACTCGCACTGCACTTCCTACTTGTCTTTCACTTCCACTGGTTAATGGGGATAACTTCGAAATTAAACCCCACTTCATTAATATGTTGCCCAAATTTCACGGGCTGGAATCCGAAGATGCCTGTATCTTCATTAACAAATTCCAGAATGTTTGCGCAATGATGAAGACCACCCAACTTTCCGATGATGCTATAAGGCTACGTATCATTCCATTCACTTTATGTGACCTAGCTGAAAAGTGGCTATATAGTACAACATCACACTCCATAAAAAGTTGGGAAGAGTTTGTTAAGGCTTTTCTTAAAAAGTTTTACCCACATCACAAGACCGCGAGAATTCGCAATGAAATTAATCAATTTTCCCAGCTTCCTTCCGAACCTTTTTGGAAGTGTTTCGAAAGATTTAAGGACCTTCTTGTTCAGTGCCTTCACCACGGTATCGAGAGATGGAAACTTTGCCAAACTTTATACGAAGGACTGAACCCAGCAACTAAGCAGTTGTTGGAAACCATTTGTCAAGGTCGCTTTCTTACAAAATCGAGTGAGGAAGCTTGGCAATTTCTCGACGATCTTGCTGAACAAACACTTCAGTGGGAAAGCACTAGACAGACCACTTCATCTACTTCATCAGGTCAGTCTAGGGCAGGCATATATCAACTTGATATGTCGATTGCAATGAAGGCCGAAATAGCTGCACTCACGAAAAACTAGAAGCAATTGAGAGCAAATTCTCATCGCCTTCTCCTGCCCCAGCTTTACCCCTACGCACTATTTGCGCTTGTTGTTCGGATCCGTCCCATTTAATCGAAGAGTGTCCTTACAACCCCCTGTTCAAGGACAAGATCAAGTCAATACTGCCTTTCAGCAAAGACAAAGATATGATCCATACTCTTCAACTTATAATCCTGGTTGGAGGAGCCACCCAAATTTTTCTTGGAATCAAAATCAACAACAATTCCAAGGCAACAACAATTTCCAGAGGCCTCCTCCACAACAACAAGCCCCTCAATAAACTCAATATCAGCAACCTTTCCAACCGCAACCCTACCAAAATCAAATGAACAATTTTGCACCAAACAACTCTTTTCCTCAAAATAATTTTGTTCAACCAAATAACGATAAGGTTTTCTCGCTAGAACGAAGTCTGGATGCGTTTTTAAAACAATCTACGCAATCCTCAGCAAGTATCCAATCTTCCATTCAGTCTTTGGTGCAACACACTGCATCACATGAGCAAAACATCAAAATCATTGAAGCCCAAATGGCACAACTGAATGCTGCGTTAAGCGAGCGAGAAAAGGGAAAGCTCCTATCTCAACCATTGTCAAATCCCGGTCACACACACAACGCACATGTTGCTCTTGAACAACAAAACTATAATGTGAGTGCCGTGACCACATTGAGATCTGGAAAAGTATTGCGCAACAGCGTTGGCAATAATGACACCCCGGCCGCCGCTTCTTCTTCATATTCTTCATCATCGTCAGAGCACGTTCTTCATTCTTCACAAGGCTCTACTTCTTCTACTAATTCGAACGGACCCATATCTCACTCCACGAAAATACCAACACTAGGATCCGTTCCAACTCCGCAATCTACTCCACAAATATTGGACTCAACAAATTTTCAAAATATTCCATTTCCAAACAGGTTGAGATCCAATAAACAAACTCCACAAATGGAGAAGATTGTGGAGTTATTCAAACAGGTTAGCATTAACATACCTCTCTTGGATGCAATCCAACAAGTCTCTTATTACGCTAAAATCTTGAAGGACTTATGCACCAAGAAGAGGAAATCACAGGTACCCAAGAAAGTTTTCTTGGCTAGTGCAGTAAGTGATGCTCTTACCCAACCTTTACCTAAAAAACGAAAGGACCCTGGCTGTCCTACAATTTCAATAACAATTGGGGATAAGAACATCAACCGCACACTTTTAGATCTTGGTGCCAGTGTTAATTTGCGTCCCTATTCAGTATATGAACAATTAGGCATTGGAGAGCTGAAACCCACACATTGTACTCTCCAAATGGCTGACCGATCCATCACCCATCCTAGGGGTGAGTTAGAGGATGTGTTGATTAAAGTAGGGGACTTCATTTTCCCTGTTGATTTCATTGTTATGGACACACAACCTATAGCTAACCCCCGGAGTCAAATTCCGGTGATACTCGGTCGACCATTCCTTGCGACTTCTAATGTGGTGATCAATTGTCGAAATGGTTCGATGAACCTATCTTTTGGAAACATGACAATTGAACTCAACATTTTTAAGTTAGGGAATCAGCCCTCCGAGCCTAATGCTAATATAATTGATGTTTGCTCGATCCAAGAGATCACTCAGGAGGACCGTGGGCTCAAAAAATTTATGTTCGATCACAGCAGTTTTGACGCCACTAGTGCGTTCCTCCTTGAATCTGACACAGTTTTCACACCCGATAACGATTACGAGTGTTTCACCTTTTCGAACGATTTTGAAGAATCACCACCCGAGTTTGAGTCCTTTGAATTTTTGGATGAGTTAGCTGAACCATTCGACTCGGTTGCTTACACTCGCTTTGAACCTTTATTGGAATCCTTCGAGTTTGAGATAGTTTCACCAATTTTACCTTCAATTGTTTCGCCTCCAAAGCTCGAACTAAAGCTATTACCGTCTCACCTTAAATATGCTTACTTAGGTGAGAATGAGACCCCTCATGTTATCATCTCGGCCTCTCTATCCCCCGAGCAAGAGAAAGCCCTTTTAACGGTCTTACAAAATAATCGGCAAGCTTTTGGCTGGACTATGGCGGACATCAAGGGGATCAGTCCCCTAATAGTAGAACATCATATTCATATGATGGATGATACCAAGCCAGTAAGGGATCCACAGAGACGACTAAACCCTGTAATGAAGGAGGCTATTAAAAAGGAGATTGTAAAATGTCATGATAGTGGTATCATTTATCCTATCTCTGATAGCCAGTGGGTTAGCCCCATTCATGTTGTCCCAAAGAAATCGGGCATAACGGTCATAACTAATGAGGCGAATGAGTTAATACCTACTCGCATCCAAACTGGTTGGCGAGTATGCATCGATTATAGAAAACTCAACGCCACGACACGGAAAGACCACTTTCCATTACCTTTCATTGACCAAATGCTAGAACGATTGGCTGTGCATGAATTTTACTGCTTTTTGGATGGCTACTCCGGCTATAATCAAGTTCCCATCGCCGAAAAGGACCAAGACAAGACCACATTTACTTGTCCTTTCGGTACATTCGCTTACCGTCGCACGCCCTTTGGGTTATGCAATGCACCCGCTACTTTCCAGCGGTGTATGATGGGGATTTTTTCAGACAAGGTGGAAAAATTCTTGGAGATTTTTATGGATGATTTCTCCATTTTCGGCGACTCCTTTGACGAGTGTTTGCTACATTTAGACGCAGTTCTTATCCGGTGTAGGGATAAGAACCCCACTTTAAATTGGGAGAAGCGCCACTTTATGGTACGAGAAGGTATTGTCCTAGGACATATCATCTCGTAAAATGGCATTGAGGTAGATAAAGCTAAGATTGAAGTCATTTCCAATCTTCCTCCTCCCAAGTGCGTCAAAGACATTCGAGTCTTCCTTGGCCATGCCGATTTCTATAGACGGTTCATCAAGGATTTTAGCAAGATAGCTAGACCCTTGACTCTTTTGTTGGCCAAGGACACCACTTTTGATTTCGACTCAAGCTATATGAAGGCGTTCGAGTCGTTGAAAACTCACTTATTTCTGCTCCCATTCTTTCATCTCCCGACTGGACACATCCATTTGAAATTATATGCGATACATCTGATTTTGCCATTGGTGTTGTCCTTGGACAGCACATAAATAAGATGCCGCATGTAATTTATTACGCTAGCCGAACCTTAAACGAGGCCCAATTGAATTACACAACAACTGAAAAGAATTCTTAGCTGTTGTGTTTGCACTAGAAAAGTTAAGGCCCTATTTAATCGGCTCTTCAGTCATCGTTTACATTGACCACTCAGCTCTTCGCCATCTTTTTGCGAAGAAGGATGCTAAATCTCGGCTGATACGTTGAATCCTCTTACTACAAGAGTTCGACCTTGTCATCAGAGACAAGAGAGGATGCGAAAACGTAGTTGCCGACCATCTTTCACGCCTTCCTTCTTCGCCTACACTTCAAATTCCTATTAAAGATGTTTTTCCAGATGAGCAGCTCTTACCTGTGTCATGCGAACCTTGATTCGCAGATATTGTAAATTATTTGGCCACCGAACTTATACCAAGCGAATGGTCGAATCAAGACAGACTCAGATTTCTATCTCAGGTAAAACATTTTTACTGGGATGAACCGTATCTATTCAAATACTGTCCCGACCAAATCATTCGTCGGTGTGTCCCCGATAATGAGTTTAAGAGTGTGTTGTCATTCTGCCACGATCAAGCGTGTGGCAGGCATTTTGGCCCCAAAAAGACAGCAGAAAAGATCTTGCAGTGTGGGTTCTACTGGCCACAACTTTTTAAAGACGCGTATGAGTACTGCAAGATATGCTCCCGGTGCCAACACTTGGGCCAGATATCTCGGAGAAATGAAATGCCGCTCCAACCAATATTGGTTGTTGAAATTTTTTATGTTTGGGGGATAGTATTTATGGGATCATTTCCCAACTCTTTTGGGAACATGTATATTCTACTACTTAGGCAACATGGACCTTGTTTGTGAGGATCTTTACTAAACGAAAACTAACTAAAGCAAACTAACAACTAGTTAAGTTGTAGAAAGGTTATACCTTGAGCTCGAACTCCTTCTCTCCTTGCTCGTCGGAATGGTAGAAAGGCCTCACCTTGCTTGTCTCCTTCCGTCAAAGAACGATCCACCCGAAAGCCTCGACCTTTAGCTTCAACTCCAAGCTAGGAGTAACTAGAGTGCAAGAAATGCTAAGACTTGAACCCTAGAAGTGAGTAGAGAAGATCAAGTGAAGGTTTTTCTCAAGCTTTTTGTTTCTCAACACATGAGAGGGAGAGAGCTTGAGGGAGAGGATGAGCAAGAGAGAGAAAAGATATGATAGAATGAAAAATTAGTGAGCCATTGTCACTAATATGTGTGTAATATTTTAATTCCATAATTAGCTAGAAAATTGTCATGGTTTAATCAAGAGGTGACCATTATCATTTCACCATTAATGCAAATTGCAAGGATCAAAGAGCATCTTCCAAATGAAATGATCATGGTCAAATTGTCAACTTGGTCAACAAGTCAATGAAGTCAAAAGGTCAACAACAACAACCATGCACAATAATTAAGCTAATTATTAATTAACAATAATACACACAAAAGCAATAGGGTTAATAAAATGACAATAGTCATTAACCCTAAACAAGGTCCTCTCCCTCAATCTCAAGCAACTGTGCATACGCACCCGCATTCGTGATCCGAGGAACACGAACACAATGAGAAAAACCAATCTCAGATCATATACTAGGATCCGGCTTAAACCAAAGCCCGCTAGTATAAACTGTCCGGACAGCAAACGTGCACAAGTGCGCGGATGCGAACGAACCCTGTCGCAAAAACCATGCGACCTCTACTCGTTTTGCCTAAAGGCGAATAGCTCTCTGTGTGGGACTCTAAAGACTCGACACTACGCTGGCAGTGGGTTTAACCACAGACCGCAAGCGGCACTAGCTGTACGTAACGGTCCCCAGGTAGTGTCGATAAGAAGACTGACGAGGTGAACCCCATCTGCACTCCTACTGAGCCTGTATGTGACAGTCTCCGTACAGTCCGGTCTGTTCGTCTGATACATCGCATGGCGGGCCTAGGGGGCGGTGAACGTCAGTCCCCTAATAGCGGTACAAGTCGTGTCGGAGTGAAGCCCAAAACACCCTGAGATAACACTGGAAGCCTACCAGTATATCTCGCTTGCCCTGGCCAGGGACTACTCGTGTAATGGCTCTCCTGGACACAGCGCGATGTCAACCCCCAATACCGGGAGAGACGAATCCTGTCTAACCGTCACTGCCTCCAAGTGCTTCGGGACTGCACCCAAAAACTACCTGTTTGTACGACTCCTCTGAGCCGTGGTAGGGTAGTAATCAAAGTGCAGTGGGAACACACTCGAGGCGAAGTGATAGTGTCAAGTCAGCGAACTAAGCTGTACTCATGTCACCTGGGAACTGATAACTGACGATAGGTATATTACCAACCAACAGTTCCCGACGAGTCCTGTCCAGTGTACTCGTAACCTAACGAGCACCCGCATACTATCCCAAGTACGACGTACTAACGGCTGTGGGACAGACCGTCTCCCACACTGGGATGAGAAGCGCATACGCTAGTCTACTCCGGAGTATCGATGCCCTGTCTCGATAGTCCAACGACCAGGGACCTGTATAAGGATGTGCTTATAGATTACCCAGCTCCCACGAGTGCGAGCGCCATCACAACGCTGGTAATCAAGCAAAGATCCTAAGGGCTCTACTAATATGTATACCAGCAATATGCTAAAAGAAACACATGCACATATTAAAGCAGAGACAAACCAAGTAGCATACTACCATTTCGAGCAAGATTGTATATACAACTGTGAATATCCCAAGCTTCCATTAAGTAATATACAAACTAGTATGATACAGTAATGGCCTCTAGGGCATATACACTAACAATCTCCCACTTGCACTAAGGCCATGTACTGGCGTATCGAAGACCTATCATCTCGATCAGCCGCTCGAACTGAGTCTGGGGCAAAGCCTTGGTGAATGGATTTGCTGTGTTATCCTCTGATGCAACTCTCCGGACCTCGATCTCCTGGCGATCCACAATCTCCCTGATCAGGTGATACCGCCTTAAGATGTGTCTGGATTTCTGATGGGACCTGGGTTCCTTCGCTAAAGCTATAGCCCCGTTGTTGTCGCAATACAGAGGTATTGGGTCAACAATGGACGGAACCACCTGAAGTTCTTTCAAGAACTTCCTCATCCAGACAGCTTCTTTTGCGGCATCAGATGCAGCGATGTATTCCGCTTCCATAGTCGAGTCAGCAACGGTTTCCTGTTTGGAGCTCTTCCAACACACCGCCCCTCCATTGAGGGTAAAGACAAAACCCGACATGGACTTGGAATCATCCTTGTCACTCTGGAAGCTGGAGTCAGCAAAGGCCTCAATCTGCAGGTCTTTTCCGCCATACACCAAGAACATCTCCTTAGTCCTTCTCAGGTACTTGAGAATGTTCTTTACTGCTATCCAATGTTTCTCCCCAGGGTTTGACTGATACCTGCTTACCACACTCAGTGCATAAGCCACATCCGGTCTGGTACACAACATCGCATACATTATAGAGCCTACCGCAGAAGTGTAGGGTATAATAGACATGCGATCCCTCTCCAAATCAGTCTTGGGAGACATCTCTTTGGAGAGGGTGATCCCGTGACAAGCCGGTAGATTACCGCGCTTGGAATCTTCCATACTGAATCTCTTCAGTATGGTGTCGATGTACCTGGACTGAGAAAGTCCTAATATCCTCTTGGATCTGTCACGGTAGATCCGGATACCCAGAATGTATGAGGCATCACCCAGGTCTTTCATGGAGAACCTGTGTGACAAGAACCCCTTGACAGATTGTAGCATAGGAATGTCATTTCCTATTAAGAGAATGTCATCCACGTATAAAACGAGGAATACTACAGTTCTCGCTACAAATCTACAATAGATGCATGGTTCATCTGGATTTTTGATAAAGCCAAATTCTTTGACCGTCTCGTCAAAGCAGATGTTCCAACTCCGCGATGCCTGCTTGAGTCCATAAATGGACTTGAGCAACTTGCACACCTTTCCGCTGCTCCCACCCTGAATGAAACCCTCTGGCTGGTCCATATAGACACACTCCTCTAAATGACCATTTAGAAAAGCTGTCTTTACGTGCATCTGCCAAATTTCATAGTCGTGGAAAGCAGCGATGGCAAGAAGGATCCGAATGGATTTCAGCATAGCTACTGGAGAAAAGGTTTCGTCATAGTCCAAACCAGGTCGCTGACGAAAACCCTTTGCTACCAGTCTAGCTTTATAGGTCTCAACCTGTCCATCTACACCAATCTTCCTTTTGAAGATCCACTTGCATCCTACGGGTTTTACCCCGTCTGGAGCAATGTCCAACGTCCATACTTTGTTGGTGTACATGGACTCCATCTCGGTCCGCATTGCATCCAGCCATTTTACCGAGTCGATGCTCTGAATGGCTTGCTGGAAGCTAGTAGGCTCATCACAATCTAGGATGCAGTCCTCTCTATCCCCGTCAATGAGAAAACCGTAGTATCTCTCGGGCGGATGAGACTGCCTACTACTCCTGCGGAGTGGCACGGGAATGTCTTGATCTTTCGAACCCTCTGGCTCTACTAAGCTTTCAGTAATAGCTTGCGGTTCTGGAATTTCTTCCAGTTCTATTGCGTTCCCACTTAATTCTTTTTCTATGAACTGATGTTCTAGAAAGTGGGCATGGCGAGAAACAAGGACTTTTTGTTCCTCTTCGCAATAGAAGTAATATCCCTTGGAGTTCTTCGGATATCCCACAAACTTGCACTGTACTGAGCGTGCCTCGAGCTTGTCCGCATGCTGCTTTTTTACAAAAGCTGGACATCCCCATGTCTTAATGTGATTAAGATGGGGTCTCTTCCCACACCACATTTCATATGGTGTAGTAGGCACAGTCTTAGTTGGAACTCGGTTCAAAAGGTATGCTGCTGATTCTAGCGCATATCCCCAGAACGATCGCGGTAACTCAGCGTTACTCATCATGGACCGTACCATATCCAATAGGGTCCGGTTCCGTCTCTCCGATACACCATTATGTTGCGGAGTGTATGGAGGAGTAAGCTGAGAGAGAATTCCATTCTCTTTTAAGTAGTTCAGGAATTCGGCACTTAAGTATTCCCCTCCTCGATCCGATCTTAGGATCTTGATACTTTTGCCGGTTTGTTTTTCCACTTCATTCTTATATTCCTGGAATTTTTCAAAAGCCTCGGATTTATGTTTCATTAAGAAAACATAACCGTACCTTGAAAAATCATCCGTAAAGGTAATGAAGTAAGAAAAACCGCTTCGCGCATGTGTAGACATTGGACCGCACACGTCGCTGTGTACGAGTCCCAAGAGCTCGCTCGCTCTTTCTCCGTGTCCAGAAAACGGAGCCTTTGTCATCTTTCCTTTGAGACAGGATTGACAAGTTGCATACGATTGATATTCGAACGGATCCAAATATCCTTCAGTATGTAACTTAGTCAATCTTCTCTCATTGATGTGACCCAGTCTACAATGCCATAAGAAAGTTTTATTAATTTCTGGAGACTTTCTTTTGTGTGTATTCTGGATATTGAAAACCTGCGGTTGGTTTAAAACGTATATACCGTTGTTCAATGTACCTGACCCAATCAAAACTTGATTAAGGTGAATGTTCACTACATTACTTACAAATGCAAATTCATAACCTTCTTTAGATAATAAAGATACAGATATGATATTACAGGTTGCATTTGGTACATAATAACAACTACGCAAAACCAAAAAGTGTCCATCAGATAATCCCAGGTGATAGTCCCCCACGGCCTCTGCATCCATGCTAGCACCGTTCGCAACTCTGAGGGTCATGTCACCTGCCTTCAAAACTCTACGCTTTCTCAACGCCTGCAAAGAATTACAGATATGAGATCCTGATCCGGTATCCAATACCCAGGATGTAGAGTTTATTGATAGACAGTTTTCAATAACATACACACCTGAAGCTGAAGCTGCAACTCGCTTCAAATCCTGTGTTCTGGCTTTCCAAGCCTTGCAATCCTGTTTCCAGTGACCACTTTTGTGACAATAGAAGCATTCTTCCTTCCCCACCATCTTCCCCGCTACTTTTGTTGCTTTACCCTTTCCCTTCGTATCCACTTTACCGACACCGCCTCTTGGTTTGGCGGGGGCTTTCTTCTTCTTGCCCTTGGCTTTCGCCCTGGACCTAGAAGAGGAAGATCCTCCTACAAACAAAGTGGATGTCTCCCTACCCTTCTGTAGGGTGCCCTCAGCA
The DNA here is from genome assembly GCA_030015575.1 of Agapanthus africanus. Lineage (NCBI taxonomy): Eukaryota > Viridiplantae > Streptophyta > Magnoliopsida > Asparagales > Amaryllidaceae > Agapanthus > Agapanthus africanus. The sequence continues at coordinate 127,618,859 of JASDDO010000022.1, read as the reverse complement.
GTCCTCAACATGTTCAGAAGCTCGGCAAGTTCAACCTCCTTTCCTTGCATGTTGAAGTTAAGAACGAACTGGGCGTAAGTGGAAGGAAGGGACTGGAGAATCAAATCGGTATAGAGTTCATTCTCCAACGTGGTCCCAAGGTCCGCGAGCTCCTCTATGTAGCCGATCATCTTAAGCACGTGGTCCGCTACCGATGATCCGACGGCCAACCTTGCCGAAAAAAGCTTCTTCGACACTTCGTATCTAGCGATATGAGACTGCTCTCCATACAGTTCTTTTGTATGGAGAAATATGGACTCTAGGTCCATATTCTCGTGCCTCCTCTGATGTTCGTTGTCCATCGAGGCTAGTACGAGGCATCTGGCCCTCGCGCAATCTATCTCCCATGTCTTACGGATTTCTATATCCGCGACGCTGGAGGTGGGACCTGGGACAGGGGGAGCTTTGGTGGTAAGTATATACCCCAGCTTGTCATAAGTGATCGCCATCTTGACATTCCTGAGCCAATCTTTGTAGTTTGGCCCTGTCAATATATTTTTATCTAACAGTAACTTAAGTCCGGTCATGTTGAATGGTCGCTGCAATTAGGAGAGAGAAAAGAAACACTTTAGCATGATGCTCTTGCAAGTTTAGAGTGGTTTTTAGTTTGTCTAAACTGGATGGCTCCCACTGTTTCTCGAATCCCTTCTCAAACCATAAAGAAAAGGATTAGCCGGGATCATTCTCACCGTACAATACTTGCTTAACCGTTCAGCCAGGCCAGTGTCGGTACTTCGAGGGAGGTTTTCCAACGCTTTCGCGAAGTTCCTTAATTAAGTAACCTCTTTTCCCTGTGGGCGTAACCCCGCTAACACCTTTCTAGGCACCTACTAGGTTTATAGCATTGATCGTTAAGTGAGAGTTTTTCCGAGGAGTAGCATATACTCACAGTAGGATCGGGATCCAAATATCATCACGTGACGAAACTGAAGGAATCCTACCAGAATCACCACACTCCAAATGGTATGCAAATCTAGCAAGTTTCAGTACTTATGAAACTCCCGATGTGGATTTTTGCCCCATGCTCTTATGACCTTGACTTTGGCCAAAATATCATAAGTCACATGTCAAGTTCTACCCGTCATTCTCCTGGTTAATTTGGACCCACCCGCACCTACCCTTGACTTTGGCCAAAATGGCAGCACGACTGTCCCAAATCAACGCATCTATCTATGCTGCACATGAATGCCCAAACGCTACCAATCACTATGCCTTGACTTTGGCCAAAATACACAGCTTGAATACTTTTGACCATTCATGTGGAATGACGGAGGGCTACGAATGGTTTTGGCGAAACCGTGAACGTAGTGAACTTGATATAATCGATGGAACGAGATAGCTTTTAAAAGGAGTGGTTCAAGCTCCGCGTTTAAAAGTTTGGTTTTGAAAAGAACCGAGTGGTTTTCAAAGTGTTCCAATCGACTTTTACTTGGTTTATTTCTTGCATTAGTTCTTTTAATGCGTCCCATCATTTAATCCTACCATTGCAGAAAACAACCAAAATATGACGTACACTTATGCCATTCGCATTCGCCACGGGGCCCCGTCATCACCCGTTAGGTTACTTAACTAACGACAGAGCGGGGGCTGGGCTAGCGCGGCTGTAAAACATAAGCAACGCCTAAATAGTTATTATATATAAATATACAGCAATGATAGACATTACAGATCACAGATGAATACATTGGATATACTAGGAATCCGCAATGCGTTCGAGCCTGCAACGCAAAGCGGATTACACGGTCGCGGTGAATAGCCAATACCCCACCCAAGACCCCTACGGGTGCGGCAAACTACCCGCCAAGCACCCGAAGCGAAGCAACCTCCCTCACCACCGTGAGTAGGCCACTCGGCACTTCGAGTACCCGGTAGTTTGTGCACCCCCTCCATGGGTCTATCCTAGGAGCAAAAACAGTAAAAAGAATTATACAATGACGGCTACAACCCCGACCCGGTTGTGCGGCCATACAAAGAATATTATTACATCAATTTACATGTTACAAATGAATGAAAGAAAAACAACGCTCATCTCACATCCACCCCGGCCATTCACCCGCGACAATCCAATCCATTCATATCCACAAACCAATAACAATCACAGATCATGTATAAACCTGACTAATCGTCTTATAGCGATTAGCCGACGTTCAATACATGCAAGCATTACAGATATAACCGATGTAGTTAAAGTGTAGTGAAGTTCCGAAAAATACGGATTTATAGGCCCCCAAAAGTAAATTTTAGTTCTGGAAAATCTGGGCATATATTATATATCCTAAAAATCCCAAAATCAACACAGACAGACACTGCACGAAAAACGATGCAGAGAAGACATCAAACCGCGGCGCTTCCGCGGCACGAGCCTACCTCGTGCGGCGGAAGGGCGGCGGTTTGAACGAATCTCTGTGTCGTTTTTCATGGGTGTTCATAAAAAACCCTGAGATGAATTTACAAGTATAAAGTTTTCTATTTTGAGCAGAAAAAATTTCAACAGAAACTAGGGTTTTTCAAGAGTTTGGTTTTTGGATTTTCGGTTTCGAAACTTCGTTATACTTCACTACCTAGCTAGTTTGAGTTTAGTTAGGCTCTGATACCTCTGTAAGTCCACGTTGCCCACCCCGGTCCTTACGGGGAGGCGGAAAACATAATAAAAATTGGATTTTTAATGACTTAGGCAACATGGACCTTGTTTGTGAGGATCTTTACTAAACGAAAACTAACTAAAGCAAACTAACAACTAGTTAAGTTGTAGAAAGGTTATACCTTGAGCTCGAACTCCTTCTCTCCTTGCTCGTCGGAATGGTAGAAAGGCCTCACCTTGCTTGTCTCCTTCCGTCAAAGAACGATCCACCCGAAAGCCTCGACCTTTAGCTTCAACTCCAAGCTAGGAGTAACTAGAGTGCAAGAAATGCTAAGACTTGAACCCTAGAAGTGAGTAGAGAAGATCAAGTGAAGGTTTTTCTCAAGCTTTTTGTTTCTCAACACATGAGAGGGAGAGAGCTTGAGGGAGAGGATGAGCAAGAGAGAGAAAAGATATGATAGAATGAAAAATTAGTGAGCCATTCTCACTAATATGTGTGTAATATTTTAATTCCATAATTAGCTAGAAAATTGTCATGGTTTAATCAAGAGGTGACCATTATCATTTCACCATTAATGAAAATTGCAAGGATCAAAGAGCATCTTCCAAATGAAATGATCATGGTCAAATTGTCAACTTGGTCAACAAGTCAATGAAGTCAAAAGGTCAACAACAACAACCATGCACAATAATTAAGCTAATTATTAACTAACAATAATACACACAAAAGCAATAGGGTTAATAAAATGACAATAGTCATTAACCCTAAACAAGGTCCTCTCCCTCAATCTCAAGCAACTGTGCATACGCACCCGCATTCGTGATCCGAGGAACACGAACACAATGAGAAAAACCAATCTCAGATCATATACTAGGATCCGGCTTAAACCAAAGCCCGCTAGTATAAACTGTCCGGACAGCAAACGTGCACAAGTGCGCGGATGCGAACGAACCCTGTCGCAAAAACCATGCGACCTCTACTCGTTTTGCCTAAAGGCGAATAGCTCTCTGTGTGGGACTCTAAAGACTCGACACTACGCTGGCAGTGGGTTTAACCACAGACCGCAAGCGGCACTAGCTGTACGTAACGGTCCCCAGGTAGTGTCGATAAGAAGACTGACGAGGTGAACCCCATCTGCACTCCTACTGAGCCTGTATGTGACAGTCTCCGTACAGTCCGGTCTGTTCGTCTGATACATCGCATGGCGGGCCTAGGGGGGCGGTGAACGTCAGTCCCCTAATAGCGGTACAAGTCGTGTCGGAGTGAAGCCCAGAACACCCTGAGATAACACTGGAAGCCTACCAGTATATCTCGCTTGCCCTGGCCAGGGACTACTCGTGTAATGGCTCTCCTGGACACAGCGCGATGTCAACCCCCAATACCGGGAGAGACGAATCCTGTCTAACCGTCACTGCCTCCAAGTGCTTCGGGACTGCACCCAAAAACTAACTGTTTGCACGACTCCTCTGAGCCGTGGTAGGGTAGTAATCAAAGTGCAGTGGGAACACACTCGAGGCGAAGTGATAGTGTCAAGTCAGCGGACTAAGCTGTACTCATGTCACCTGGGAACTGATAACTGACGATAGGTATATTACCAACCAACAGTTCCCGACGAGTCCTGTCCAGTGTACTCATAACCTAACGAGCACCCGCATACTATCCCAAGTACGACGTACTAACGGCTGTGGGACAGACCGTCTCCCACACTGGGATGAGAAGCGCATACGCTAGTCTACTCCGGAGTATCGATGCCCTGTCTCGATAGTCCAACGACCAGGGACCTGTATAAGGATGTGCTTATAGATTACCCAGCTCCCACGAGTGCGAGCGCCATCACAACGCTGGTAATCAAGCAAAGATCCTAAGGGCTCTACTAATATGTATACCAGCAATATGCTAAAAGAAACACATGCACATATTAAAGCAGAGACAAACCAAGTAGCATACTACCATTTCGAGCAAGATTGTATATACAACTGTGAATATCCCAAGCTTCCATTAAGTAATATACAAACTAGTATGATACAGTAATGGCCTCTAGGGCATATACACTAACACTACTCGCTGTTGACTATGCTTCAAAATGGGTCGAGACTGTGCCCAGCCGAACTAATGAGAACAAGATTATCGTTAGATTTCTCAAAGAAAACATTTTTTCCCGGTTTGGGCATCCTCGCGCGATTATCAGTGATAATGGATCTCACTTTTGTAATAGGACTTTCGAGTCTTTAATGCGGAAATACTCCATTACTCACAAGCTGTCAACGCCCTATCATCCCCAAACTTGTGGGCAAGTCGAGATTTCGAATCGGCAGATTAAACAGATATTGGAGAAAATGGTTTCCAAAAACCGTAAAGATTGGTCATCAAAACTTATTGATGCACTTTGGGCATTCCGAACTGCCATAAGACCGATCTTGGCATGTCTCCATATAGGCTTGTTTATGGAAAGACTTACCACCTTCCAGTTGAAATAGAGTATAAGGTATTTTGGGCAATAAAAGAGTTGAATCTATCTTTGGGAGATGCGGGCAGCAATAGAAAGCTACAGTTGAACGGATTGAACGAGCTTCGGGATGAAGCCTACGAGAATGCAGTAGTTGTTAAAAACCGAACGAAGATATTCCACGATAAACACCTTATGCGCAAGACTTTCAAACCTGGTCAACAGGTTTTACTTTACGACATTCGGTTACATTTCTATCCCGACAAGCTCAGATCTCGATGGAAAGGGCCATTTTTGATACGCAACGTATATTTGCACGGTGCGATCGATCTAGAAAACCCGGAGGACGGTTCACTATTTAAAGTGAACAGACATAGACTTAAACCGTTCCTCACTGCGGATCCTTCGGAGGAGCTCTTGTTTTTACAGGAGCCGATCTACATTGACTGATCTTCCTCCATTTACCCTTTAAATTTCGATTATCTAGCCAAAACACTGTTTCAAACAAGTTTGGAGGTATGTATCATTTGTAAAAACAAAATAAAAAAAATGAAAATTTGAAAATAAAAAAAATTTTGGGGTATTTTTGTAAATTTCCAGTTTTAATAAAAAAATAAAAATTTTATTTACAAATAATTTCCTCTTTTCAGGAGGAGTTTTTTGCAAATAACCAACACATTCCCCTATAAATAAAACCCGACCCCTCTCTATTTTCATAACCCTAATTTTTCACCTCTCTGAAAACCCTAGCCGCCGCTCAAGTTTCTGCAGTGCGATCCACCTGCGCCGCCGCGTTTCCGCCGCTGTAGCCCACGTTTGACCGCGCAACCGCCGCACCTTGGTCTCTTCTCCCTCTGAATTTTTTCAAAGGAGGTTTGCATCATCTCTCCCTCTCTGTTAAATTTTTTAATAAATCTCTGAAATTTATGAATGGAACCAACAATGCAGTTAGAACGAGATTTTTCACAAATCTTTTCACACACAATTTACGGAAGTTATTTTGGTGAGGAGATCACACGGCGATGGTGGAACTTTTTAATTTACAATCATCCCAATGCCTACGTCCTTCCAGATCTAGTCACTCGTTTTTACGAGTGCATCGAGAAAGGTTGCCTAGCACAATACGGTTTTATTAAATTACTTTGGGGCAATAGGGAAATAATCATTGACAGGAACTTCATCCATGAAGTCACTTTAATTCCTAAATTAGTTGTTCACGACCAACCTCTTCAATTTGAAGACTACATGCCCTTAATGGGTAATGACTGCTCAAGGGAACCTAGGAAGGGCATACAGGCTAGAACCCTCTTCGCCAATGTATTAACTGTGTGCCGGTGGGCACAAAACAACATTTTTGGCAGTTCACATAACACAACATTTTTCACCCCATCTCTTCATATCGTGCACACCTTAATGACTAGGAACCCTAGATTTGACATGTGCACGGTTTTACTTAATTCAATTGGTGCTGGCAAAAGGGCTGCAAATTACCCATGCCCTATGTTAGTGACACAACTGTGTCGCTATTTCCTCCCTATGGAGGAATTTGAATTTTACATGCATGTAGGTATACCCATTAGGCTTCTTATTGAGGACGTATCCACGTCCTATACCCGCCTAGATGATATATGGTCGCAAAGAGAACCGGCCGAACATGTACCCGCCAGAACACCCAGCTCCAGCTCGACCGCAAGTGAGGAAGAGCTCACCCCCATAGAACATCCACGTCTTCTTAGAAGAGCCATTAAGGGGATTGATAATTTGGTAGGGATGGTGACCAACTTGGATCACCGGGTGACAGAGATTGAACATGGCGTATCTACGCTGCTAGCTAGAGAGGAGCGTTCCCGTTCACATTCAAGGGGACGGCGAGGGCCTGAGCAGTGAGGGCACTGCTTTTGGTAAGTTTGGGGGAGGAGGTAGTTATCATTGCATTGCATATTTTAATTTTTGTACATATTTTTTTTTCTTTCTTTGCATGTTTAATTCTGTATTGTATCTTCATACAAAAAATTTATAAAAATTAAAAAAATTGAAAAAAAATATATATTTGACTTAAGTTTGACAAATTCTGATATAAAAAAATTATATATTGAAAAAAAATTATAAAAATGAAAAAAATTATAAAAATTAAAAAAATCAAATAAAAAAATTGATTTTTTTTTAAAATTTATAAAAATTAAAAAATTCAATTCTGGCCATATTTGACTTAAGTTTGACAAAACGGTTAACTAGTTAGGAAAAACTAGATCCCAAAACTTAGTAAATTAAAAACTCTAAAAATAACCTTTCTTAAAATTTAACGGTAGAAAATATATGTCCTTATAGTTTACTTAGAAATAGGAAAATTTTGAGTTCAGTTCTTGGGCTAAGTCAAAATAAGGGAAGAGTATTGAAATTTTTATTTAAGTGTAAGTCTGAAAAATAATTCCGAACCTTTAGTCTAAATTCTGAAAATATATACCCTACAACTCGCACATACACGCACCTTGAAACTTGGGATAGTAGAGGATACCTTGAATTGCTTTTGTCTAAAATCCTTAGTATGAAAAAAAATTATAAGTGTGAATAATGAGATATAAAAAAATGAACACTGGTTTTGAAATCACTTAAGGCTGCGTAAAATAAAAAAATGTATAGCGATGGTGCTTTATCACCTAGTGTCTTAGACCAACTGGTTTGGGAGTCACCGCTAAAGCCTTAGGTATTACAAGACGAGAAATTACGCCAACACATTTTGTAATCGGTTAGTACCTCAAGAAGTATTAACGGTCGCATGAAGGATGTGTGAGCAATTTCATCTAAAATTAACCAACTAAAAGTACTTTGGACGATGGACAAGAGTATGATAGCTTGAATTGAATTTCCAAGTGTAGGGGTGATACATACACACACGTAGGGGTATATGATTGGGGTTTGGATGAGAGATAGGAATGAAAAATATGACTTATATCTTCAGTAGAGATGATAAAAATTCCTAACTTGAGATGGAACCTTAGAAGGAAAATAAAAGATACTAAAAGCTAAATAAATTTACAAAACATATACAATCTTAAGTTAAATGATAAGTGAGTGTGAAAAATACGGGTTGATGATTTCTAAGTTGAAGATAATAGAATTTCTTGCTAGAACACTGAATTGAAGAATGAAAGTCAATAGGCCAAATTGATCGGATTTTGTGGGTAGTATCCGCTGAAAACTCTCAGGAGACAACACTCCTCCTACTAGGGACACCTAGAGATTTGACGGCTTGTTGCATGAGCTCAGTGCAATCGCATTTCCCTGCGAAAGTGAGGTTATTTTTTTTCGAGAATAAATTAGTTTTGCTTGGGACGAGCAAAAGATAAGTTTGGGGGTATTTGTTCATATCAGAATTTTGCATTATTATGTTCCCCATTCTTAATCATATTGCACATAAATAGGTGCTTTTGATCCATGTCTGCTAAATAGTTGCAGGTTACAAGTTCTCAGAACAATACAGTGAAAAAGGTGAAAAGACGCTACAAATGTGAGACTACGACCAATAAATAGATGAATCTGTATGATGCCGCCTACAGTTTAAGGAACAAATGAAGATCAATGAACAGTTCGATTGCACAAAGTACGAGGGCAGCACAAAGATTCCAGACTTCAACGCGAAGCTAACGGTAAAAGTCCACAAATTCTGCACTGTTGGAAATCTGGAAGAAAGTAGAAAAGATTCTGAGGAACCAAGTGAAGAAACCAGAAGTAAAATGCAACATGAAGAATACCTGAGAAAACGAGCCAGAGAGCCTTCAAGATGGTGGCGGAACCGCGGCCAAACAAGGCTTATGGCCGCGGTTCCGCGGCCGTGCAGTACACGTGTCGGTGCAAAGTGTCGATGGTGTCGGTTCTTTGATCCGGCTTTCTTAGGGTAGTCTTGTAATTTCAGATGTGGATAAAATGTAAACCCTAGGGTTTCTCCTATCTATAAATAGGAAAGCCTACAATCTCTTTTGGGGCATGCCTCTTTTTAATTCTAGATTAATCTTTCAATTCCATTGTAATCGTCAAGAGGTGTCAATAAAAGTAAGTTTTTTATGTTGAATTTTTCTTATCTGCAATTTAATTTCTGCAATTTTTGTATCTATCTTTTATTATCTGCACGTTAATTAGGTAATTAAAAAGAAAATTATAAAAATGAATCGCATCGTAATTTCCCTAATGAGAGAGTAATTCCTCACTTGTTAGGGTTAGGATTGGGTAGGTTTGAGAGATGAACATCTCTCACTCCTTTTTTGCCCGTCTAATATTTTAAATTAGGACTCTAATTGAATCAAACACACACCGCTCACTACGGCACTCTATCCTACGAGATAGCGGTGATTCCCTAGTTAGACCGGTTGTGGTTGATTCACATAGAGGTTAGGGATAAGAGTTAAGAAAAGGCGAACAAGGACCAAAGGGAAGAAACTATGTTTCTTCCTAGTCGTGCTAATCCCCTTTGTTAATTATTATCCTAACACCTATGTTCTTAATTAGGGCAAAGGAAGCAGTGAGAGAACTAACTTTCCAAACTAACCTAATCCTAAACCTAACAAGGTTTTAATCCAAATTTAATTCAAGCTTAGTTTTTATAAAATTCAAAAACCTACCAAAAATAGGAATTAACTCGTTAGAACAATTAGAAAAGAACACGTTTTCCCTGTGGACCGACCCATACTCAATTGGCTAGCTACCAAGCGACACCGTTATTGATTGCGGTATTCTATTCTTTGATTTTTAAAACGCACGCGCATAAGCATCGTAATTTGGTACCCACAACCAGACATTACTTCCTTTGCTTCTTGTTTTGGTCGAATTTCGAACGACCCCTCCATGCCCAAAATTTCTTTGAAAGATCGAATAGACGCGTCTAGGGCATCCAGTTGGACTCCGCAATCCACCTTTTATCAACCATTTCAACCTTCACCACTTTCTTACGTTGATACTACTTTTTCGAGTCCTGTTGTAACTTCGAAACCCATGTCTATTGCTGAACATATTGAACAATCTCGTAGCCGATCTTTCACTCCTTTCAACACTTCCAGTTCTTGGGATTAACAATTCCATTCACCTTTTTATCCAAATGTTGATCCTAATACTGTCCAACCATTCAATTCCTATCCATCTTACCCAACTGTTGCACCTTCCCTAGACATTGCTTCTACACAGCCATTTGGGAGTTTCCAGTATCCGAACAACTTTGAATCTTTTACTGAAACCCCTTCACAACCCATGTCTAGTCTGGAACAGTCGTTGGAAGATTTTATGGTAGCGTCAAGACAACAGATGATAGATTTGAATGCGTCCATGGCCTCCCTTATACAACCTAGTGACACGGTAGCTAGTTTCCAACTAACTCCAAATTTTTCAATGTATGATAAGACGGTTGGACAGATTGAGAATTTGAGTGGTGAGAGTGAGTTGTACATCCTTCCAAATCAAAACTACCCATCCCCAATTGAATCCCACAATTCTGGTTTTGAATATCTATCAAGTGTTCCAAATGATTCACCGGTTGAAAATAAAACGTTTAATGAGTTGTGCGACTTTGTAGTGCTTGATTTGCCAGATTGTGAAGGGTCCCGTTCGAGTGAAACCATCACCGATCCTTTTACCCTCTACACCTCCACTCTAGAACCTGAATTGATAAATATCCATGCTTTTGATGAGGTGTCTAAAAAATTGATTTTCACTTGATTGAGGATATCAACGCTGGGAATATTTAGGATGATGAACCCGCAGATTTAACTGAATTTTTCTCTCCAATCCATTATCCCGAGTCATTAAATATTTCTCCCGAACTTCATATGCGTTTTGATTTTGATGAGAATTGCATGGATAAGCTAAAATTTGAGGAGAGTATTGAGAAAATTATTGAGGATGAAGCAGTTTTACTTGAGGAGTCGGATTTTCCAATTCATTCCATCTCTTTCATTGACTGCGCACACCCTCCTGAATCTTTAACCGATACCCTTCCTCAATCACTTCCCTCCATCCTTGTTCAGACTTTGCAAGAAACCGTTACACTTTCATTTTCAATGTCTGGTTTACCAAGTTCAACGTACCCATTTTTTCTCACGAATCTTGAGAGATTTGACCCCATTTCTCAGTGGATTGATAGATTAGTACAATCGTTTTTTACACATCGGTCATTACAAATTGTGCTAATTTATACACTCCATTTGCACCCTCAATTTCGTATTCCACTTCTTTCTCCTACATTCTCTGGTTCTTCTTCTAATCTTCTTGTAATGATAGCGAGTGTTAATGAATCACAATCCGATATTTTGAGTTCGATAATTCTAGAAAAACAACTTGATTTAGACTCTTTTGAAAATAAGGTAAATGAGCCTTACGACTATCTTATCTTCATAATTTTTGAAAAATCAAGTGTGTTGAATTTTGGCGCGACACTTATTGACATTGAAACATTCAATCGGACCATCGATGGAAGTTTCGAAGATATTTTTGCCGACGAGCTCGCATTCCTAAACGACACGGATTTTGTGGGTAGTATCCGCTGAAAACCCTCAGGAGACAACACTTCTCCTACTAAGGACACCTAGAGAATTAACGGCTTGTTGCGCGAGCTCAATGCAATCGCGATTCCCTGCGAAAGTGAGGTTAGGTTTTTTCGAGAATAAATTAGTTTTGCCCGGGACAAGCAAAAGATAAGTTTGGGGATATTTGTTCATATCAGAATATTGCATTATTATATCGTCCATTCTTAATCATATTACAAATAAATAGGTGCTTTTGATTCATATCTGCTAAATAGTTGCAGGTTACAGGTTCTCAGAACAATACAGTGAAAATCATGAAAAGACGCTAAAATGTGAGACTGCAACCAACAAAAGATGAATTTGTATAATGTCGCCTAATAGTTCAAGGGCAGCACAAGATACTAGACTTCAAAGCGAATCTTACGGTAAAAGTCCACAAATTCTGCACTGTTGAAAATCTGGAAGAAAGTAGAAAAGATTCTGAGGAACCAAGTGAAGAAACCCTAAAGAATTGGGCCCATGAGCCCACCAAATGGCCGCGGATCCGCGACTAAACAGGCTATTCTTCCACGGGTCCGCGGCCATGCAATGCACGTATCGGTGCAAGGTGTCGGTGGTGTCGGTGCTTTGACCCGGCTTTCTTAGGGTAGTCTTGTAATTTCAGTTGTGGATCAGAATATAAACCTAGAGTTTTTCCTATCTATAAATAGGAGGGCTCAAAACCAAATAAAGTGTGCCTTTTCTAGGGTGCCTTTTTTGAGATGCCTCTTTTTAATTCTAAATTAAATTTCAATTTCTTTGTAATCGTCAAGTGTGTATCAATAAAGTAAGTTATTTTTTTATCTCGTGTTCTTAAATTGCATATTTATTTATCTACAAGTTAATTAGGTTAATAAAAAAATATAAAAATGATTTTTGTCGCAATTTCCCTAATGAATGAGTAGTTCCTCACTTGTTAGGGTTAGGATTGGGTAGGATTGAGAGATGGAAATCTCTCACTCCTTTATTTCCCTCGTGACTTTATAAATTAGGACTCTATGTAAAACAAACACCCACCGCTCACTACGGCACCCTATCCTACGAGATAGTGGTGATTCCCTAGTTAGACCGGTAGTGGTTGATTTATATAGAGATTAGGGATAAGAGTTAAGAAAGGACGGACAAGGACCAAAAGGAAGAAACTATGTTTCTTCCTAGTCGTGCTAATCCCCTTTGTTAATTATTACCCTAACACCTATGTTCTTAATTAGGGAAAAAGAAGCAGTGAGTAGAATTATCTTTCCAAACTAATCTAATCCTAACCCTAACAAGGTTTTAATCCAAATCGAATTCAATCTTAGTTTTTATAAAAATCAAAACCTACCAAAAATAGGAATTAACTCGTTAGAAAAATTAGAAAAGAACACGTTTTCCCTGTGGGCCGATCCGTACTCAATCGGTTAGCTACCAAGCGACACCGTTATTGATTGCGGTATTCTATTCTTTGATTTTAAAACACACGCGCATAAGCATCGATCAATCAATGACTAAAGTGCTTAGCACTAATTGGACAGTGCCCATGATTGAGTGCTTCACATGATACACATGTGAATGCCAGACCCCCAAACAAGTGCTTAGCACTTTTGAATAAAATAAAAGATTAAGCAGATCAAGCCCAAATTGGCTAAGTCACTACTACAAATAGGGGTTGCCCCTACGGATAAAGGAATCCGTAGGGGCAACTTTTTATTTCCCCTACGGCTTAATCCGTAGGTGCCCACTGTTGTCCCTACGGTTTTCTATATTTTAATTTAAAAATATTTAATCATAATTTGTTGTTTGGCCCTACGGAGGCGCAAACAAAGAACCTACGGGTAAGTCCGTAGGGGCATGTATACGGGTTAATAATAAAAAAAAAGGCACAGAAAATCCCTCACCGTTTCCAAAATTTTCTTCTCTCTTATTCTTCCGCGCCTCGCGACGACCGTTCCCGCGTCTCGATCCCGATCTCGTCGGCCATCGACGTCCTCATCCTGACCTCGCCACCGCAACCGTGCTTGACTCGTCGACTTCCACGTCGCAACCGTGCTTGACTCGTCGCCGATCGCATCGTCGACTACTGGCCTCCTCCGTCGTCTCCTCCACCGCGGTTAGTAAATTTCCAATTTTTACTTCTAATTTAATACTTTTATTTCCCTCTTTTGATGATGTTAGGGGTAGGGTTCAGGGATCTGGGTTCGGGTAGGGGTGGCATCGGGTCAGTTAGGGTTAGGGTTCGATTGGGGTTGGGGTTGGGGTTAGGGTAAGGGTTTGGTTGGGGCCGGTTGGGGTTGGGGTTGGGATTAGGGTTCGGTTGGGGTTGGGATTGGTTTTGGCCGGGTTGTGGTTAGGGTTAATCAGTTAGGGTTAGGGTTATGGTATTTAGGGTTAGGGTTAGTGTTAGGGTTAGGGTCATGTTTAGGGTTAGAGGCTATGGTTAATTTGGGTTAATTGCAGTGTAGGGTTAATTTGGGTTAATTAGTGATAATTTGAAAAGGTTAGGGTGTTGATTAGGCTTAATTTGGTTAATTTGGGTAAATTTGGTTAAGTTTGGGTTGATTAGGGTTAATTAGGTTAATTTGGGTAAATTGGTGATAATTTGTGTTAGGGTAACAATTATGGTTAATTGTGGTTAATTAGGTTAATTTGGGTTATTTAGGTTTATGGTGCACTAATTTATTTAGTAGGATACACTAGTTCATTACAATAGGATACTCGATGACAACATAAACGTACAACTTTACCACAAACGCAAGAAAAATTTACCCTAAACATGAAATTTCGAACTCTTAATAACGAAACGTAAACGTAAAACTTATTCACGTTAAATGTTCAAGTTAAAACCAATATATGATACTCGATGATGATATGAAACCTTCATATTCCCATCGATACCTGTATATGAAACTAAAAGCGCCACTTAGTCCCCGTCTATCGGTTAACATACGTGCGATGCTCGTCGTGACCTAGAACTATACGAAGGTTGTTAAATATCGGACAGTATAGCTCGATACTAACAACCGTCGTATAGTCTACGCGACGAGAAAATTCAATCGTATGGTAACCCATAGATTTGTCCCGTATGGACAAGTTAAGAATGTATAAAGCAAACGCCTTCATTCACTTGTGTTTTCATCCGTTTCGAGATATTTCGTCGGTACCTTTCCGCTGGTTCTCCGTGTACAAAGATAGATTAGATGTTCATTTCAACGTTGTTTCACAGCTTTGAAATGATTATCTATTCTATTACAGTGTACTCGGAGAACAGCGGGGAGGTGCTGCCGAAATTTACTCGAAACGGTTGAAAGCACAAGTGATGGGCGTTCGCTCTATACATTCTTAATGGGATAGAAGCCTACCCCCGACAGCCGGAACACATACATACAAACGCATAATCAGAGAGCGACTCGAGATGTTCGGGTTAAAACCAATATATGATAATATGAAACCTTCATATTCCCATCGATACCCATATATGAAACTAAAAGCGCCACTTAGTCCCCGTCTATCGGTCAACATAACGTGCGATAATTTATTCTTTTCAACGACAAACGCACACACAAAGCATATACATGAATTTTCTTCTTTGTCAGTAACTATCCCGTTCTTATATTTCTCAATATAGTCAGCATAACCTACAATTTATATGTTATTCAGTCTAACATGGCCCATGAGTACGTCAGAGTTAAGGACTGGATGTATGTGGATTGGAAACAACGTATGCAACCTAAGTTTGTCGCAGGAGTTGCTGCTTTCCTTGAATTTGCACGAGCACATAATAAGATCATAATAGAGAAGATTCTCTGTCCGTGTGATAGATGTGGCAATAAGTACTGGCGGAAGGTAGAATTGGCAGAGCTTCATATTGTAAAATATGGGTTTACTAGACTTTATTCAATTTGGAAATATCATGGGGAAGGAGAAGAATGCAGTACTGCGGTAGAAGAAGGAGAACACGATAATGCGGCAGGAGAAGAAGAAGAATTCGGTAATACGGCAGGATACGGAAATTTATTTCCATCAGAAGAAATGGAGGATATGGTAGAGGCTGCCCTAGGTGAATCTATTCGTACCGAAGATGACATTCCTTCCGGTCAAGGACCGCGTGCGGATAAATATGAAAATTTCATGAATGATGCTAGGAAACCAATTTATGAGAATGCGAAGTATTCCACCCTCTCATGGTTCGTCCAACTTTTCCAAATTAAGTGCCTAAATGGATGGAGCAACAAGTCATTCACAATGCTTCTTTCGTTCTTGAAAGATTCTATGCCTCCGGGAAATAATGTGCCCGAAAGCTGGTACGAAGCCCAGAAAATGATGTCTGATTTGGGTCTAAAGTGCGAGAAGATTCAAGCATGTCCTAAAAATTGCGTGTTGTACCGGAAAGAGAATTCAGATTTGAAAGAGTGTCCAACATGCGGAGAGGCCGGGTATAAGCCGAAAGATTCTGATAAGAAGCCTGATATACCTGTGAAGATAGCACGATATTTTCCCATAACACAGAGGCTACAGAGGCTATTTAGGTGCAAGAAAACAGCCGAGGCAATGATTTGGCATCACCGTGCTCCTCCAAGTGAAAATGGAAAAATGAGCCATCCAAGAGATTCACCGGCATGGAAGGATTTCGATAGGAGGCACGCAATATTCAGTAGCGATCCTCGCAATGTCCGGCTCGGACTGGCTGCCGATGGCTTCTGCCCATTCAACTATATAGCTGGAAGTCACAGTACATGGCCCGTTGTAATGATAATTTATAATCTGTCGCCTTGGTTGGCTATGGACCAATCATACTTTATGATGCCTCTTCTTATCGACGGACCAAACTCACCGGGGAACAATATCGACGTCTATCTCCGACCTCTGATTGAGGAGCTGAAAACTTTGTTCATTGATGGTGTAGAGACATATGATTCAAACACAAATACAACCTTCATACTGCGTGCGGCTTTAATGTGGACAATTAATGACTTTCCTGCGTATGGAATGCTTTCAGGTTGGTCCGTACATGGTCACAAAGCATGTCCTCATTGCCATGAACACACAACATCAAAATTTTTGAATTTTAGCAGGAAGGTTTGTTATTGCGGCCATTGTCGTTTTCTGCCTCCAGACCACCCCTATAGGTTAGACACGGTTCACTTTGATGGTCATCAGGAGCTTCTTGGGCCTCCATCCCCATTGTCCGGAGAGGACGTGGCTGCTAAATGGGATGGTTACAATAACGTGACCTTCGGGATGGATCCGACGAGACAGGTCAAACCACAATATTGGAACAAGTTAAGCATTTTCTTCGAGCTTCCGTACTGGTCTACAAATTCAGTGCGTCATTGTCTGGACGTCATGCATATAGAGAAGGGAGTATCAGAGCACATACTTAACTTGCTTCTATGTAAAGACGGGAAATCGAAAGACAACATGAATGCCCGGATGGATCTACAAGAGTGGGGAATAAGAAGTGAACTGCACCCTAAACCGGTAGCGGGTAAACCGGGCAAGTTTGTACTTCCCAATGCCGCTTATCATATGTCACAACCGGAGAAGAAAAGATTCCTGCAGGTGTTGCATGATTTGAAAGTCCCCACAGGTTTCTCAGGATCATTCAGCAAGAAAATAAAAATTGTGAAGGGCAAGATCGATGGGCTGAAAAGTCATGACCACCATGTTATCGTGGAGCACCTTCTTCCATTAGCCCTCAGGACTTCTCTCCCCGACTCGGTTGGTCTGGTAATCAACGACCTATGTTGTTTTTTCAGGGAGTTGTGTGCTAAAACGCTGGAGGTTGCGACGCTGGATAAACTAGAAAATTCTATTGCGTTGATACTTTGCAAGTTTGAGCGTATTTTCCCACCGTCATTCATCGATATCATAATACACTTGACGGTTCATCTTGCAACTGAGGCGAAATTAGCCGGACCGGTACAATATCGATGGATGTATCCCGTCGAGAGGTACGTTAAATTTTTCGTTTCGCGCAATTTATAAATTTATTTTTGTCATGTATGCCCGTGTTTATTTATTCAACATATTCTCATTAGGTACCTTTACACTCTTAAGAAGTATATACGCAATAAAAATCGACCAGAGGGTTCTATCATGCAAGGTTATCTTCTTGATGAAGCAACCACATTTTGTTCCCGCTATCTGGACGAGAACATTGAGACAAGGCTTAACCGACCACGAAGAATTCAAGACGGGCCATATGGTAAAGCCGAGTATAAGAGGGTAGACACTATGTTTATCAACAAGATATACCGGTTTATCTTGCTTAATTGCGTATGTCTTGAACAAATTAGAGAGTAAGTTCTTTTGGATTAATTGTTATATCTGTGTTTGTGTGTATGAAATGACATAATATTAATGTCACAATTATTTGTCGAAAACAGAACTCATTTTAACGAGGTACGTGAGGGGCATCCTGATTGGAACGAAGAGCGTTTGGAAAAATACCATCAGGATAATTTTTGTGATTGGGTCACAGAGCATGTAAGTTATTCGAATTACATTTTATTGCTATCGGTTTTAATCTAAACTTGTATCGTTATGTATTTATCGTAAAATTTGTTTTGTTAGATCCACGATCCGAACTTGTCTGCATCATTTGAGAGTGATTCAAGATGTTTAGCTCAATTTCCTAGTATGGAGGTTGCACATTACAAAGGATTTGGTGTCCTTGGATACAAATTCGAAGTTAAGGACATAGAAACATCTAGAATCACTCAGAATAGTGGGATTGCGACGGTAGGATCGGACGGTGTGATTTACTATGGGTACTTAAATTGTATACTCGGCATCCACTATCCCGGACGATCAGAACCCTTTTATATATTCCACTGTACTTGGTACGATCCGCGAACCGATACAGACAGGTGGAGAAGCAGTCTTGGGACCTGGAAAGATGAATATGGATTGACCAGTGTGAACACACTTCGATTTTACGGTCAGGACGATCCGTTTATCTTTCCGAACCAAGCGTTCCAAGTATACTACTCACAGTGTTTGAAGCATCCGGGGTGGAGTGTTGTATGCCGATGGAAACCTAGAGATGTCTACGATGTCCCAGAATACGAGGACAACGATGAGGACGAAGAAGAGAGAAGGCTTAAAGTGCTCCGACCGTCTGTTTCGAAGGACGGGTTGTCTTCGACCGATCATGAAGTTACGTGGGTTAGAAATGACATCGACGATGAAATCCAAGTAGATATGTATGATGCGCCCACGAAACGAAAAAGGTTATCAGTAATGTTATATTATTACTTCACATTTTACGCTCTAGATCATATATAGTCAATACTTTTAATGATTGTCTAATGCGTCCACGAACCGTTTATCTAGATTTGATGACGATGTCGGGAGCAGCGAGGGGCGGCAGGAGCTCCAGCCGCAGCAGAGGCAGAGGCAGAGGCAGAGCGGTTCTGCCGCCCGGAGAGCTCCGTAGGGAGCTTCAGAGGGCCGGTCTTGCACCCAGATCGGAGACCCCTTCGGATACCTCCTTCCGTGTTGATTTGGCCACACTTCCAGGTATACTGCACGCATATCCATTTTGAATGTAATATTACAGATATTCATGCATGTTTATGTCAAAATTACTTATATTGTCAATGTTTGATTGTCTAGTTGTTGGTGATGCGTCAACATCTGGGACAGAGGCCACCCCCGCTCCTCCAGGTATGTTTATATATCATATAGTGTATGTATATTGATTTAGAATGCTATATCATAAATATACACATTCCTTTTGCTCTTACTTAGCAATTTTTATTATTGTCTAGCTGTAGGTGGTGACACCACCGCACCTGCGGGTATGTTTATATGTCCTATAGTGCATGCATATTGATTTAGAACGTTATATTATTGATCTACACATTCTTTTTGCAATTACTTATAAAATCTATTTTTAATTGTCTAATTATAGGTGGTGCATCCACACCTTCCACAGGGGCCACTCCTGCCGCTTCCATACCCTCCGCATCGTCTGCAGGTTAGTATGAATAAATTTAAAATATTTATTTATTTTACATATGCTCTATAGAATAAATATGAACTTCATGGAGATTTAGCGTCGATGTTTATTTTACAGTTGGAGGGGATGCGTCCGGGACCCCGGTTGTTCCTCACCGGAGGAACTATCGTCCCGCTCGTGCTGCTGCTCGGGCCCAGGCTCGTGCGCTATTCACCGGAGGTATATATCACACTTGAATTCTTAATACAACTTTGTCTTATTATTGATTGTCTTGATATTTCGTGCAGACGCAGGGCCTCTCCACCCCCAGAGGGGGACTCGAGGCCCGAATCAGTCCCATAGGCTGAGGCCTGATAGAGCTAGGGGGGAGGCAGCATTCCCCCTATTTTTTACCCTTGACTATCGCTATACCGGTCCTCATGCCGAGAGGTTCGGCCGGTATTTGGGGGACGAGAGCCGGATCGTGAAGAACTATCCACTTCACGTTGAGTGGGGCGAGCAGCACCAGCGCTCATTCGCCCTCTTCTTTGAACAGGCTCAGGTATGTATTAATATATATTTTCATTTGATCTATCCAATATATTTATTATTAACACTTGCAATCTAATAACAATGTTTTTTTTGTATTTTCAGTTGGATTACGATTTTCAGCCTGTAGCCGACCCTGATCACCCGGGGAGGGTGCTCGACCTTCATGCTCTGTACAATGGCCTGATGAAGAACATGCAGAAAAAGGTCCGATACAACAGGAATGAGCTGAAGGCCGACTGCTACTCCCTGTGGATAGCGACCCCCGAGGCAGAGAGAGCGGCCCTCCTATCTACTCCGGCGTTTGCGAGAGTCGACGTAGAGACATGGCCTATATTGTGCGCTTATTTCGACTCCGAACGCAAACGAGTATGTATTTTAAATTTAATTCATTATTTATGATATAATTTATTTCTTTGTGTTTCTTAATTAGAAAACTAAATGTTAATGTGTTGTGCAGAAACAGGCCGCTCAGAATATGGAGAACAGGAAGTCGGCGAAGAGGGGTCGCCCCACTTACACAGGTGGCTCGAGGAACATTACTCGAGCCATGGAGTTATCGGTAAATTAAGAGTTATTCTCTAATATTCTGCAATATTAAGAGTTATTCTCTAATATTTCTAATATTAAGAGTTACTTTCTAATATTGCAGACATCTCGGACCGTGGCGTCAGGTGGTACACCGAGCGTGCTGTCCGCATATCTTGCCGTCCACGGCACCTCGACAGATCCCGCCACGGGCGAGCTTCGATGTCCCGACGTCGCTACCCAGGAGTACTGCGTAAGTGTTAATATTTTTTCTACCCAAATTTGAAATTTTAGTTTTGGAAGGTTCAAGTTTAAATTTTATACTTATACTTTACTGCTTAATGTAGGTGTAGGAGCGGGTGGTTGAGCAGGCCCAGGCCTCGGGGATCGATTTTACCGGACAGAACGATCCGAGGCTGCTGACCCCAGTTCTGGATGCCGCATACGGAGGGCACCACGGAGGTTGGGAGAGAGGCCGGGGATTGGGCCCTAGCAGGGCCCATATGAGGTTGGACTCCACCCCGGCGGTTACTTCCTCCGTCTCCAGTGGCCGGCATGTCCATCAGGAACTGGATAGCTTGAGGGCCACCGTTCAGGAGTTGAAGGAGATGCTGGTATGTATACTACTTTATAGTAAAATATCATTTCATATTATATACATATCAACATATCCATAATTAGTACGTAGCTTGAGCGTATTTGGTTTTAGAATTAAGTTTGATTAATCATACATACATATATAATTAAAATAAACAACGCTTTTCCAAACTAGATATCCAAACAGGGTTTCGAAATAACTTAATAATGAAACGAATTCGAATAATACACAGTTCTTACACGCTTCTTACACACGTTATGTCCAGACGCGACAGGGTAGATCGGCCGAACCTCCACATGCATCTCCTTCGGCTGCGGCTCCGCAAGCCACTACATCGGCTGCGGTTCCGCAGACAGCTCCTGTAGCTCCACCGCCCACTCAGACTCCCGCAGCCGCGGCTCCGCAAGCGACTACCTCGACGGCGGCTGCGCAGACCACAACGCCAGCTCCATATGCCGCTCAGACTCCCTTATTTGTAGCATTGGAGAGTGTATTTACCGAGGAGCAGGCGCGCATTATTTTAACGTTATTCGGAGGTGGAGCTGGACCGAACTAGGGTAGCTTTTTGGTTCTTATTTTTTGAAACATGTATTTATTTATATCACATTGTACTACATTTTGAAACGATATTGATATTGGTTTGAATTTATATCATATTCAGTTTTTGGGTTTCTTTTATATATTATATATATGCGTGGGATGTGATTATGAATACTGCAATATATGATTTGATTGATGTATATAGTATTGTGCACAGGGCGGGAAAAAATCTAGCAGCCCTTTTTTAAAAAAAAATACAGACAATATGTACCTACGGATTAATCCGTAGGTATATATGTTGCCCCTACGGCGTTCTCCGTAGGGGCAAACTATCAGGAAACCTGATATTTTCCCACCTGATATCAGTGCAGGGTGTTGGGGGTGCCCCTACGGATATGTACGTAGGGGCCACTGTTTATCCCCTACGTATATATCCGTAGGGGCCAAATATCAGGTTTCCTGATATTTTCCCCCCGATCTCAGTGCAGTGTGTTGGGAGTGGCCCCTACGGATCAATCCGTAGGGGCTACTTTATATCCCCTACGGATACAGCCGTAGGGGACTAAATAGGACCTACGGGTATATCCGTAGGTATATACAATATATTCAAAAAAAAAAATTAAATATATGATTTTATTACCCCTACAGGGTACTCCGTAGGGGCTATAGCACCTACTGAGTTATCCGTAGAGGCATAAATTTATCCGTAGGGGCAAGTTCAGGACCTCAACTTGCACCTGCGGCCTTTGCACCTACGGGGTCTTTTTTCGCCCCTACGTATATATCCGTAGGGGCAGTGGGTTGCCCCTACCGATAAATCCGTAGGGGCAAACCATATTTGTAGTAGTGAGTCTCTGAAGTTTTCTTGCAGCTGAGCCCAAATGCTTTGTTATTGGATATTAAGTAAAATTGATCCTTAAAATATATCTAAGTTGATCGTAGTTTCAAATAAGACTAACATGTCCTTAGTTAAAAATAAATTGAGCCCAAATACTCATATATTCAAATTAATCTTAGTCTTAAATAAGACAAATGATTCTTAGATGATCCACCACAATTCTTTCCCTCAAATATGGGATTTGGTTTGAGGGTATATTTCTTCACACCTCTGATATATGCCGTTGTAATTTTTCAACGTCTTTAGAGAGGTGACGGGTCCCAACAACCAACAACTCCTCTTCTTTCGTCCCCAAAATGGGATGTTGGACCGAAATGTCCTTAAACTAATATTGGCCCCAAACACGGCGATAATAGACCATGATGTTCTTAAACTAATATAATTGAGCCCATATGCTCATTTGTTACTAAGTCGATTTTAATCTCAAATATGACTAACGATCGTTAGATCAAACTCAAATACCTCATGAACCGATGAACCTCATTTATATTAGATCTGTGTCTTAAATTTATTCCCGTTAGCAAACTAAGCTACCAATGTGAACCCCGTCAAGCAAATCCTTGACTCAAACCCGAATCTAAAATATACGGATTTGGATTAATCCGCATCCTACGGGCGACGGCATAAATTAATCTCCGTATACAATTCATGGGTAACCCAAAATAAAACAAAAACAACACGACACGAAGTGAACTGCCGGAGCAGAAGAAAGTGGTTATCGCAACACGATAACGTAATTAACTGTAAGGGCTTGCGCCTGCAGAAAAGAGCGTCTCCACAATTAAAAACCCCTCACAAATGAGAGGGAATCTGATAAAGTCTATTATAACTGTCGCATCTATCCAAACCTTCGATATACGGTGCTATAAATCAACTTGGTATTTTTGGAAAGTTGGATGGATAAATCCAAATAGTATCTGCCCTCAAATTCTGGGCCAGACGTCCCAACGTCTCGGTCCGGTCTTTTGACGGTGAACATTCATCAAAAATTTAGTTGTGTAGTAATTTAGTTAGGCAGCAATTACTAGGAGACCCTAGTAGAGTCCAGAATGAATATGAACTATAAGTGTTTCTCACTACCGTAAGGTTATTTTCTTTTTGTTGCATCAACTCAACCTCCTTAAACTGCTGCGTGTGTTGTTATTTTAGAGGGAGAAAATCCCTTAAAAACATAGTTCAAGGGAGTTTATTGTAATAAAATTCTTTAAGGTGGTTTAGTGAAAATATTGATAGTTAAGGATATTTATTGTAATTTAGCCAAAAAGATTTTTAAAAAATACACTTAGCCTGATTAACTTCAGACTCAAGAGTGACCAAACGGATGACCTTCGACAGATACGGCAAGTGATCCGCCCCATTTTCAAAGAACTGCAGCAATGAATTAAAATTTTGGCAGAACAAAGATAAGAATCTCATAATGATAAACCTCAGAGGTGCAGTGTGCACATAGTACATAGAAGATTAAGTGATTAACTAATACAAATATCATGTTTACGCAAGATAAACACTAGGACTTTATTAGAATGAAACCAATTATATTATTAAAATTGACGGGTAAATTAATATCAAAGTTGACTGAGAACAGGCCACACAAGAAGTAACAACTCTGTGTTTTATAAAGTTTTCTGGAAAATTTCTAAACCTTGCAAATGTTTTAAACAGAATAAGGAAAGTATCATGACTGACAAAAGATAAAATACAAAAGCTCAAGCAAACCTTTTAACGTCCAGGATTAACTTTTTGCCTTGCTTATATTTGTTTTCTTCTAGCAAATAGAATTATAGTTATGGATTATTTAACACATAAGTAGGGTTGTTAAACGAGCCAAGCCGAGCTTTCGGTTGTCCGTCTTGGCTCGTTTATTAAAACGAGCTCAAAAATTTGTTTATTTGTCGAACAAGCCCGAGCAAGCTTTCACCAAGCCCGAGCAAGCCTGTTCAAAATCTAGAAAATAGCTATAAATAATTGCAAAAGTGTGTATAAAAAAACCAATGCTTAATATTATTTTTGACAACCTGATTTGTGAGAAATATTGTTGTTATTACTAAACGAACAAGCTAGTTCTTGTTTAAAACCTTATCAAAATCTCTTTTTTTTTTGAGATAATAGGTGGAATAAATTAGTCATCCATCCCAGTTCGGATCTCTTCTCCCATACTTCAACACCCCCTACCACTGGGCTATTCCAAGCCCTTGAAATCTAAATTCTTTGATGTAGCATACTAAAATATTTATGACGATATGAATTTCAAGTTGATATTGACGAATTAATAGATATCATATGAATTTAAGAATGAGAAACTATTTTATTATTTCTGCTAAATACTAATTATGCTATAGACTATTCGAGCCTACACAAGCCCTAAACGAGCGGAGCTCGAACATGCTATCTTTATGTTTGCTCGTTTATTTATCGGGCTTAAATTTATGTTCAAAGCTCGACTTGTTTTAACTATCAAATGAGCTTGAGCGAGAGATTTTATTTAGCTTTTCCGAGCCAAGCTTCCGAGCTTCAAGCTTTTTTATCAGCCTAGCTTACAGATAAGCTATGGATACCACATGCTTATTGTTGCATATATATGACCGAGGATTGGAAAAGATTTTAACATTTGGCTCAATCTTTTCAACGTTCTAACGAAAAAGAAAGATAGATAACCATACTGATAATCGACAACTTAGAATATTCTATATCCGTATCATAAACGGTATCGTGTACATCTATATGAATCAGAATCAGAATCAACGTTCAAAGCAATAGATTTTTTGTCCCCATGACCGCAAGGTGATGAATTGAAAAGATGACTTTTATAAGAGTGGGATGAGTCGAGCGTATAATGGTCGTCGACAGATAAGCTGTTCTCAAGTTTTTCCATTTTGGCAGCTTCAGAAATAAATGATATTCCTTTTCTGCCCCCTCGGATTGTGAGTTAAACAGTCAGGCCTATATATAATTGGGGTCACTCATTAACTTGAACATAATGACACCTCAATCCTATTGTAAATCAGATATACATCCAAAGATATTGTCATGTTGAGAAACACATTGTTTATTATCTTGTTCTTCGTCTTCCTCCAAAATCTTACAAGCTCAGGTAATACAGGATTCGTCTTCGATGGGTTCAATAACGCCCACCTGAGTTTGGATGGGTCGGCATCGATCA
Organism: Agapanthus africanus; assembly: GCA_030015575.1. Lineage (NCBI taxonomy): Eukaryota > Viridiplantae > Streptophyta > Magnoliopsida > Asparagales > Amaryllidaceae > Agapanthus > Agapanthus africanus. The sequence goes on along the minus strand of JASDDO010000022.1, from coordinate 127,593,050 downwards.
GACCTGACGGACTCCTTATGCTGACTGATGCAACATCTGAAACGAAGGGCCATGCCTTCTATCCTCAACCTCTTAACTTCAAGTCCACCTCTGGGAGAAATAAAATCCTCTCTTTTCAAACCACTTTTGTGTTCTCCATTGATTCCCTCTACTCCAGCTCGGGTGGCCAGGGAATGGCCTTCCTCATCTCTCCCACCACTGACCTCTCTACTGCTCTCCCTGGCCAATACTTAGGCCTCTTCAACAAAACCAACCATGGTAACTCAGGCAACCGCATCTTTGCTGTTGAGTTTGACACCAAGAAGAACCCTGAATTCCAAGACATCAATGACAACCACGTTGGAATTAATATCGATAGCTTGAAATCCAACATGTCCATTACTGCCGGTTACTTTGAGGATGGCACCGGTTTGTTTCACACGTTGGATCTTAGAAATGGCAGTCCAATACAAGTGTGGATCGATTTCAATGGAGGAGACATGCAACTCGATATTACATTGTCTCTGCTTTATACGACTAAACCTATGTGGCCGCTCTTATCCCATACCTTCAATCTGTCGAGCCTAATGTTGGATTCTATGTATGTAGGCTTCTCTTCAGCTACTGATTCTTTTAGTAGTACAACCCATTCTGTTCTTGGGTGGAGCTTTAAGATGAATGGTATAGCAGAACCACTCGATACTATGAATCTTCCTACACTTTATGAAAGATCCGTCAGTGATTTGCCGACACCCATACCTATATTGGTATTGGTGCTGGTTTTGGTTTTTGTTGCCATTGTGATCAAAGTTATAAGGATGAAAAAATACGCAGAGGTACTTGAAGAGTGGGAGCTCAAATACGGGCCTCATCGTTTCTCATACGAACATTTGTTTCAAGCAACAAAAGGGTTCAAAGATAAGCAGTTATTGGGTGTTGGAGGCTTCGGCAGAGTCTATAAAGGTGTTCTGCCCACCTCCAAGATGAAGATTGCGGTTAAAAAAGTCTCCCATGAATCAAGACAAGGAATGAAACAGTTTGTGGCTGAAATTGTTACCATTGGTCGGCTCCGCCACCGAAACCTTGTGCATCTCCTGGGCTATTGTCGGCGCAAAGGTGAGCTCCTCTTGGTCTATGATTTCATGCCCAATGGTAGTCTTGATAGGTTCTTATACGACCCAATGATGCCGACTCTCAATTGGGAACAAAGATTCCGAGTCATCAAAGGAGTAGCATCAGGCCTCTTGTACCTGCATGAAGATTGGGAGCAAGTAGTTATCCACAGGGACATAAAGGCCAGTAATGTGCTGTTAGATAGTGAATTGAATGGAAAGCTTGGAGACTTCGGCCTTGCAAAATTATATGATCATGAGGCCGATCCTCAAACTACTCATGTTGCTGGAACCATGGGCTATCTTTCTCCAGAGCTAGCAAGAACTGGAAAAGCAACTACTGCAACTGACATATTTGCTTTTGGTGTCTTCCTTCTTGAAGTTGCTTGTGGGAGAAGGCCGATTAAACTGCAGGCACAAGAAGAAGAGCTGATTCTTACGGATTGGGTTCTAGCGAGGTGGCAAAGAGGGTCGGTGCTTCAAACAAAGGACTCAAGATTGGGAGAAGACTATTGTGCTGATGAAGTGGAGTTGGTGTTGAAGCTTGGTTTGATGTGCTCAAACCCCATGCCTGCGGCTAGGCCAACTATGAGACAAGTGTCACAGTTTCTCGAGGGAGATGCACCTTTACCTGAGTTACCTCCGAGTTATCTATGCATCAGTACTTTGTCGATATTCCAAAATGAAGCGTTTGATGGAGTTTGTGACAAGTCGTTCTACTCACCAGCCGCTAGTATCTCAGGTATCTCAGGTGGCAGATGATAATTTTATAGCACAACTGTCGGTTTAAATTTCACAAATAATTGCAAACAATAGTTTAATCCAAAATAAAATATATTTTATGTGAACATATTCGGTTTTGAAAATATTCATATAAACAAAGTAAGTATAGAAAGGCGAGCCTGGCGAAGGGAGACGTACGGATAGTTGCGCTGTCCTAAAAATGTATCGCTACTTCTTGTATGGATTGTACCGACAAAGACGTCTCCAGGATACAATACTCCTCGGTCCATCTGATTCCCGCCATTGAGTACTACGAATCACAAGGAAAGCTAATTGGTTTTGATCTCTCAGTCTTATCGAGTCCTGAAAAAACAAAACCATGAGAAAATAATAATCGAATTTGGTGTTGAAATGATGAAAAATTGGAGGAATTATTGATTGTGTGATTTTAACGTTCTTTGTCTTTCTGGAATTCATATCTTATTTGCAACATCTTATTGCTAGTATCGCATATAAATACAGATCATTGTGAATGCCTGTTCAGAGCTCATAAATTTTCCTACTTCAAATGATACGATTTTTTTTTTATATATTTCTAACTGTCTTAATTTTTTATTATTAATTTTGTTTATGTAATAGTACGTAGTATTGTACAAATGATTAGAAGATTGCAAAGAATTACATTGAGCTGTTATCAACGGACATATAATTACTTTTTTCTTACTCAACTCAGTGATTCACTTATAAAAGATCTTTTGCCAAGAGCTCTCCACTTCTTATAACCACAGCTATTTCAGCAGCTACAAATACATGGCACCTTCAGTTCTTTTGAAGCTGGTTTTTACATTATTGCCCGAATCCGTTACTCATGAAAATCTGAAAAGAAAGCAAGAGTCCTTCATTAATAATAATCTTACATTAATCATTGTGAACGCCTGTTCAGTTCTTGGTGTTTTCTTGGCTAAAGATCTAGTATAAGTTTTGCAGATTCCGCTCTGTCGGGACTAGCCATACGATCGGTGAACCTCGTAAACAAATATTGTGTCCGTCTCTGATTTGATTCTTTTATTCTTGCGTTATTTTATCTTTCGTTGTTTATTCCGTTTTGCATGGTTAACCGTTTAGCATAGTTCTTGCTTCTCCCGTTTTGTTTCCTCCCAACAAAGTGGTATCTGAGCATAGGGAACCGAAGAGTTTTCGATTCTACGGTCTAAGTTTATGATAGGCGACGACGTTTGTGTCCGCTTCCCATCTTCTTAAATTGTAATTTCAAAGGTGTTGGTTCAAAGATACGAGGAAGAAGGTTAAATTGGCTGTGGCCGTAAACGAAAGATGGCTGGGAATAAAATCAGAATCGAGAAGTTTAATAATCATAACTATGGTTGGTGGCGTATACAGATGGAGAACTACCTATATCAAAAAGATTTGTATCTTCCGTTATTGGACGACAAGCCTTAGAAGATATTCGATGAGGCATAGAATCGACTGGATAGAAAAGCCTTGGTGACGATTAGGTTATCGTTGACTCCATAAGTAGCCTTTAATATTTCGAAGGAGAAAATAACCATGGGGCTAATAACAACATTAGTAAAGTTGTATGAGAAGTTTTCAACGTCAAATAAAATATTTTTGATGAAAAAGTTTTTCAACATGAAAATGACAGAAAACGGTTCAATAAAATAGCATCTGAACGAGTTCAGTCTTATTCACGTTTGAAAATGAGATTCGAGCCCTATTGTTCTTATGTTCGTTAACACAGAGTTGGGAAAACCTAATTACGGCGGTCAGCAACTCGATCTCAGGGACTCACGTTTAATGATGCGGTAAGCTGCATATTAAATGATGAGATGAGAAGAAAAGCTGTAAATGAAAGTTCGGAAACTTTTGCACTCTCGGTAGAGAATCGTGGCAGGACAATGAAAAAGGGAGAAGGGAAGAAGGAACAGTCAAAGAGCCAAGGAAATTCAAAAGAAAAGATCCAAGATGACTGTTGGAACTGTGAAAAGAAGGGTCACAAGAAGAAGGATTACAGACTCTTGAAGAAAGAAAAGGCTCAGATAAAAAGTCAGATGACAAGGAAGCCAATGTGGTGTTTACACATGAATAAGGGGAACATGGACTGTCTTTCGGCGAGCGAAAGCACAAACAGAGATACCTGGTTTCTAGATTCGGGGACATCCTTTCATTGCACTTCAGATCGGCATCATTTTAGTGATTGGGTTCAAGGGGATCTTAGATATGTGACGGTAGAAAACGGTCAACCGTGCAAAATCATTAGAAAAGGGACGATTATATTGCATCCGTTAGGAGGAGGTCAAATAAATCTGAAGAACGCTAGACATATACCAGATCTGAAAAAGAGTCTAACATCTACCAGCCAGCTGGACAACGAAAGGTATGTTACGGTATTTGAGAACTCTCAGTGAAAGATTTCCAAAGGATCGTTGGTAGTCACAAAGGGAAAATTGATCGGTTCATTATATTCCTTCAGTAAGAGCAGTGGCATTTCGATTGCATTGATGACTAGTTCAGAAGCGGATTCTGAGACTTTGTTGTGGCATAAAAGATCGGGACACTTTAGCGAGAAGAATATGAAGATTCTTCAGAATAAAAAGCTTTTACCTGGGCTGAAGAAGGTAGAGTTGGGACTCTATGAGAGTTGTGTTTGTGGAAAACAAAATGCACTCAGGTTTCAGATTACCGGTGTAGTAAAGAAGACCAAGAAGTTAGAGTTGGTGCATACGGATATATGGGGACCGGCACCTGGAGAGTCTTATAGTGAAGATCGGCAATTCGTTACGTTCATTGATGATGCAAGCAGGAAGACATGGGTTTATGCAATAAAGAAGAAATCTGATGTGTTTGGTTACTACAAACACTGAATTACACAGGTGGAGAACCAAACAAGAACGGACATTAAGTGCCTAAAATCCGACAACGACGGGAAATATTACACATAAGAGTTCGATGAGTTTTTCTCACAGAGGGTATACGTTGGTTAAAAACGGTACCGAGGATACCGCAACAGAATGACATGGCTAAAAGAATAAACATGACGATTCTAGAGCTGGTAAGGAGCATGACCTTAGATGAAGATGTGCCTAAATTCCTATGGACAATAGCTATCGATACTGCTGTGTATATGATCAATCGAAACTCGGCAAGTGCACTCGATGGAGAAATTCCGGAAGAAATTTGGTCAGGTAAACCAGTAAATTACTCACCCGTTAAAGTTTTTGATTGCATTGCTTATTTACTGATAGATAAGGCGGAAATGAGTAAGGTTGACACCAAGTCAAGGGAGTGTGCATTCAGTGGTTATGCAAGAGATGAGTTCGGATATCGATTGTGAGATTACTCAATTAAGAAGACAAAACGGAGCCGGAACGTCATTTTTTATGAGCAACCCTAGTACAAGGAAGCAAAGCAACCCATTGTTAAGAATGGTGCAGTATCTGAGTTTGTTGAGTTAGATGAAACTCAGAAGAATAGTCAAATGCCTACAGGTGCAGATCAGAATATGGAGGAGATAAATATGGCAGTGCGGGATCATGTTCAGGAATCGGTTGAAAACCATGTTCAAAAACAAATGTCCCAATTTTGAGGAGATCTACACGAGAGAGGAGACCGCCTGAAAGATTAATTACCGAATTCATATTGTACACTGATTCGGGAGAGCCCGAATGCCTCACAGAAGCGACGCAGGGTAATGCTAGCAAGCAGTGGGAGCAAGGCATAGATGAAGAGATGGATTCATTGAAAAAGAACCGTATATGGAATCTAGTGAAGCTATCCAAGAGTCGAAAGTCTTTGCTGAATAGGTGGGTGTACATAATCAAGGATGAGGCCGATGGTATGAAGTTGTACAAAGCTCACTTGGTAGTCAAGAGATATGCGCAACATCATGGAATAGACTATCAAGAAATATTTTCGCCAATGGTGAAAATGACTTCAATTCGGGTTATACTTAGTATGGTGACAGTAGAAGATTGCATTTAGAACAACGTTCCTTCATGGAGATTTGGAGAAAATTTATATGATGCAGTCACCAGGATACAAGGTTAAGGGGAAGGAAAATTTGGTTTGTAGACTGCGAAAGAGTTTGTATGGACTTAAGCAAGCTCCTAAGCAGTGGTATCTCAAGTTTGATCGACTCATGTTGAAGTCAGGATTTGTGAGATGTGATTCAGATCACTGTGTTTACATTCAGACATTTAAGGATGGCAAATACATTATTTTATCACTCTGTAAGGATGATATGTTGGCGGCACGTCCGAATTTCAAGAAAATTCAAAGTCTGAAAAAGCTGATGGCTGAACAATTCTCCATGAAGGATTTGAGATCAGCCAAGCAAATTCTTGGTATGAAGACATTAAAGATAAGCAGCAACAAAAGCTGTAACTGTCGTAACAGTACTGCGTGGAGAAGGTTTTGAAGCGGTTTAATATGGACAAAGCAAAACCGGTAAGTACGCTTTTAGCGAAGTATTTCAAACTCAGCAAAGAGTTGTGCCCGACAACTTAAGAGCTAAAGGATGACATGGCACGAGTGCCATATGCATCGGCGGTTGGGAGTTTAATGTATGCAATGGTGAGTACATGACCAGATATTGCATAAGCAGTAAGAGTTGTAAGTAGGTACATGCAAAACCAGGGAAAGAAGCATTGGAATGCAGTAAAGTGGATATTAAGATATCTCATGAGAATATCCACTTATTGCTTATGTTTTGGGGGTGATACACTCAATGTGCAAAGTTATGTTGATGCATACCACTCAGATGATCGAGATTATGGATGAAGCACGGCAGGGTAAGTATTCACGGTTGGGGAGGAACATGAGTTGGTTGGATTTCCCAGTTGCAGAAGATTGTTCCGTTGTCAACGACAAAGGCCAAATATGTGGCCATTATGGAAGCCAGTAAAGAGTTGATATGGTTATAAGAATTACTCGAAGAATTGGGTAAGAAACAGAAGTTTAATACTTTGTGGAGCGACAGCCAATGTACAATACATTTGGCCAAAAATGTTGCATATCACTCTCGGATGAAGCATATCAAGACGTGGTATCATTTCATACATATAGCGTTGGAAGATGGTGAATTGACATTGCAAAATATCGAGGGAGAGAAGAATCCTATAAATATATTCACTAAGGTTGTAGTCAGAGATAAACTGGATCTCTGTTACAGGTTGGTAAACCTCTCTGAGAAGATTTCATAAGGAGAGAGCAGATAGTGGAATCATGTGAAGTCTACTAGATTTTTTTTGGAGTCAAGATGGATGAATCTTCAAATGGGAGAATGTTGATATCGTGGAGTTTTTTCATGTTGAGACGGCTCATAATTATGTTGAGTCGGCTCACAAAATGTCTGAAATTACCAATTCTTCTCTATTCATTTGAGACGGCTCATAATTATGTTGAGCCAGCTCACAACATATCTGGTATTACAATTCTTCTCTGCTCGTATGAGATAGCTAATAAAAATGTTGAGCCAGCTCAAAGTCATCTGACACGGATTTTCTGTGCGAACCGGATATTTTAGTAATACCGTTTAATCCTAATTTAAATAGAATTAGGTTCTGGCTATAAATAAGGTTTTCATTAGAGAAAATCATGATGCTATTGAGAAAGTCTGTTAAATTGTATAGAAAGAAGGTGACTGCTAAAAAAGATTAGAAAAATTTGAAAGAAATCTCATAGGATTTGCTTTTGGTGTATTCTTGATTAAAAATCTAGTAGGAATTTTGCAGATTCCGCTCTGCCGGGGACTAGCCATAAGGTGGGTGAACCTCGTAAACAAATACCGCGTCTCTCTGGTTTGATTCTCTTATTTTTGTGTTATTTTATCTTTCATTGTTTATTGTGTTTGGCATGGTGGTCGTTTAACATAGTGGTCGTTTAACATAGTTCTTACTTCTCCCATTTTATTCTCCCAACATGAACAACCTCTGTAAAATCGTAAAATTTACTGCATTGTCCTAAAAAATAATTGTTAGCTGTTTAGATGCCTTTAGATAATATCTTGGGTGGGTAAAAAATACCGAACAAAGCGAATAAGTTAGAGAATTTGACAATAGGCTTAGGTCTATGGCTTTAATTAGTTGTCGACAATATTGTGTCCTTATATTTTCATCAAGGATCCAATTGGAGATTGAGGCGAACTTAGAGCCGCATGGACGGTTAGGTATTCATTAAATACTGTAAGCGATATTGTATATTTAGCAAATTATATTCCTATGATTAGTTTATTCGATGGTTGATATTGGTGTGATAAATGCTATTAATGTTTAGTTGCTATCTGCGTGCTATCTTGATGTATATTTTTCCAAGCTGCAGAAAATGCTTAATGCTTGTATTTTATGACTACCAAGCAAGAATATGATGGCTAATTGGATAGTATATTTTAATTACGGTGTTGAACGCATTGAAAGAGATGTGATGATTACATGTTTATTATGATTTGTTAGAGAACATGTATTTTTTATAAAAATAAGAATGCATGCATGCACATGGGACCATGGTTGGAAGTTTTGATATTATAGTTATGTCTCGAGCACGTATTTTGGGTATCGCTCGAATATGAGTTGGTTTTGGTCCATGTGATGCATTCATCTCAGGCAAATACCGGTATGATTAAGAAAAGTTAAGCGGGTTAAAAGAAAGACGAGTAGTGAAGTCACGGTGAAACTATTTTGCACATACCTGAATAACATCCTGACTGCCAGACTTAACGGTTCTCTCGATCACGGGCTACAATAGTGAAGTTTTCATCTATGTCAACCTGGATGAAGGTGTTGACCATACCAAGTCATAATCTGGCCTAACTTCCTTCACATGAAAATTATTTGGAAATTGATGGAGGTCCTTTTCGGGTCTCCGTCAGATGTTGTCTTCCGTCGATCTCCCGGTGGATCTTGGAGGTGATCTTCTGTTGCGTGTGAGTCTCAATAGGTTTTGAGAAGGTTGGTGGTTTTGAGGAGTTTGCGCCGAGTACCTGCAAAGAAGTCCCGGGGTGGTTTGGTACCACCGAGGACCCTTCGACGATCAAGTTAGCACAAGATCCGAGCAGAGTAACGGCTAAGTGGGGTGAAAAAAGCTTACTTGACCCCTCTGTGATGGGGTTTAATATAGTGGCGGCAGCACGCAGTAGCAGGCGCGAGAAACTCGCCGGCAGTTACGCTCCCGACATCACGCCCGCGTAATAAGCGGATCACCCGTTAAAGGGGATCGTGATGGTGTGGAACGTGGGATGTTGCCGGCGGAGAGTCCGCGCATGACGAGATTTGCGGAGCGGTGGTTACGCCTGTGAGTGGTGGAGTTGGTTGGTCGGAGGGACCAAGGAAGATGGACTCGACGGGAGAGCTCGGGAACGAGCGGGAGGGCCGAGGCATCTTGGTCCTGTGGTAGCTCGGGGCGAGCTGAGAGGCCGAGGAGGCCAATTTGCAGGGGGTTCTGAGGTGAGCCAGCTTGTGCTTGCAGGTCGGGTACAGGGGTGGCCTGGTCGGCCCCTGTGGGCCCTTTCTTCTGAGTTCCGGGGCACATCATCTGCCACGTGTCCTGATCTGGGAGATCGCCGACATAGAGCATCATCATTAGCCCCCCACTCTTGTCCCGAATAGCTGACGGGTCGGGTCAAGAGTGGACTGCCGGGCCGCCCGGGGTGAGCTCCCTCCTAAGGTTTCGTCGGGACGCGTCCTCGGGCTGTTAGCTGTCTTTTCTGCCAGCGAATCAGGGCGAGATCTCTGCATTTAAGGAAGGTGCGCCGGTTCGTTCATCCTTTCATTGAAGCGACGGTCCGCGTGTCAAGCGTCGGTTGGCCGACGCGACGTGTGCAGACCTGCGGCGTCTGATAGGATGCGGCCCAGTGTGGGAACGACAAGTGGAGCGATTGGAGCCGTTGGACGCGAGGAGACGCTTTGGCGGGAGATGAAGGGCGCCGTTGGATGAGGGCGATTGCGATGATAAATAGGGGTGGGGCTCACTCCAGGGCCCTTACTCCTTCATATTTCCTCGCTCTAAGTCCTGGTTGCTCGGCGCTCGTCTTCTTTCTTCTGCTTTTGTTTTCTGAGGATCCCTCTTCTCCAGGTTAGATGTCTTCTTTCGTAGAATCTGTAGATGTCGTAGGAGTAGGTTCTAGGGACCCTCTAGTTGAGCCTGGGTCTTCCCGGAGAGCAGGGAACAGATCCTCTTCCCGGGATCGTGCGGTGAGGGCAGCCCCCAGGGAGGAGGCGGTAGACACTGCCCCTGGCACGTCGTGTTGGGTGAGGCATGAGGACGAGCTTGCCAATGCTCGGACTCGCTTCCACATCCCCTCACGTTATACGCTTCGTCTGGCCAAGGAGGGAGAGAGGGCAGACCAAGTACGGGGTAGGGAACTCGCCCTGTACTTGGAAGCCTTTTGGGGTGGAATGCGCCTGCCCTTCTCTCCCGAGGTCGTCGAAGCGCTGAACTTCTTTGGGTTAGCCCCTGGCTAGTTAGTGCCGAACTCATGGAGGATTCTCCGCGGGTTCCTGATCCGTCTGAAGCTACAGGCTGTTCCCTTCAGCCTCTCCATCCTTGATTCTTCTCTTTTTTTCAAAAATCATCCTAGTGGTCGAGCGGGCGACCCGAGGTGGGTCTACCTCTCTTTTAGAAAGCGACAGGGGGGCGCCGCCGGGACAGGAGTTGCAGTCCTGCCTTCTTCCATCCACGACTGGAAGAAGAAGTTTTTCTTGAGTTGGGCCATGCCCACCAAGTGGTCGATGGAAAAATGCTTGCCGGGAAACCAGTCCAATGAACCCGCCACGGTGAGAGTGGCGTCGTAGGAGCCCGCCCCCCGATTTGACGTGTTGCTGTCTGAAAGGGTCATGAGTTGGGCCGGGCTCAGCCCCGTCGAGTTCGTCGGTAAGTGAGGCTTGCTTTTTGGCTTTTATATTGCATGTGTTGCTGATTTCTTTGCATTTGGTTTTGTGCAGGACCCATGGACATGAACGAGCTCCGAGCTTCCATGCGCCGGCCGAAGAAGGTCACGACGGCTGGAGGCGCCAGCTCTTCCCGTTTGAAGTCTGCTCCGGCTCCTTCGGCCTCCGTCCCAGTGCCTCCGGTGGCCACGTCCCTTGAGCGTTCAGGGGAGGATCTCGCCCCGGGGCCTAGCAGAGTGCCGAGCCGGAAGCGGGCTCGAATTCTGGAGGACCCGGTCTTGGAGGAGGAGACCGGCTCTCCATCAAAGCCACTCAAGAGGGATCTTCGGAGGTCTCTTCGGGGCCCGCCCTCGCCGATCATGGTGGAGGAGGGGGCCCTCCAGTTCGCGGTGCCCTCGAGGCTATCTGTCGCGGATAGCCTGCTACACGAAATAGAGAAGTTGGCAGGGGTAGGGTCCCTGGGGGGACCTTCAGGGCCCAGATAGCGTCCATCGCCCAGGAGGCCGTGCAGGTAAGTGCTCGGTTGTTTGTGAGATTCGGTGCTTCCTTCGTCTTCCTGACCTCTTTCTTATTTTTTCCAGGTCCTCCAGCATGTCGCCCTTGCCGTACGCATAGAGGCCGAGGTGATAGCCCCGGCGATGAAGGCCGCGGACCAGCTTACCTCGCTAGAAGAGAGCTCCAAGAGGGAGCTGGAGGCGGCGATGGCGAGGGTTGCCGCCCTGGAGGGCGAGGTGGAGGTCGAGAAACGGGAGGTTGCCTAGTACCGTGAGGCCGCCGTGGCTGCCGAGGTCAAGCTTGAGGACGCTCAGGCACTCGCCGGCAACATGAAGAAGACGGTGAGGACCCTCCGGAAGGAGCTGGGGGCGGTGTTCATACCAGAATATTGCATTTTATATCGCCCATTCTTACGCTCGTTTGTTTATAGGTAGGTGCTTTTAATCAGTGTTTGCTACATATTTACAGGATACTGGTTCTCAGCTCTAGACAGTGAAATTCATAGAAAAGTACGTCAAATTTCGGATTACTGCCAACAACAGATAAAACACGGGTCTCCGCTCTCCATCCGTATGTTGCCACACACCAGTTTAAGGGACAAAATGGCAATTTTATACCGCCCATTCTTACGCTCATTTGTTTATAGGCATGTGCTTTTAATCAGTGTTTGCTACATATTTACAGGATACTGGTTCTCAGCTCTAGACAGTGAAGTTCATAGAAAAGTACGTCAAATTCCGGATTACTGCCAACAACAGATAAAACACGGGTCTCCGCTCTCTATCCGTATGTTGCCACACACCAGTTAAGGGACAAAATGGCAAATCGATGTCATTTTCGTGCACAAAGCTCAATGTCAACACAAGATCCAACATATCTACGCGGAGCTCGAGGAAATCTTGGCAAAAGATCCACATCACATCATCTTTTGATCTACTGAAATTCTGGAAGAAATGCGAAGAGTTTCTGAGAAAAAGTCATATACCACACTGAAGAGTACTAAAAACTAGGGAAAACCACCAAATTTGATGGCCTAACTCCTCTAAACGGCCGCGGTTCCGCGACATAAGCGTGCTTAGGCCGCGGAACCGCGGCCATTTAGTCTCCTCTCGTTGTCGTTTTTCAGGGGCATGTTGGTCTTTTCTTATAGGGGCAGATTCTTGCCCTAGGTTTCCAGTTCCCCTCCTATAAATACCCCAGAACTGAGCCAAACCAGGTGTTAATTTCTTTAGCCTCTTTTAGTGTAGTTTTGTTGTTGTTGTTCTTCTTCTTCATCTTTCCTCCATGAAAATGTAGTGAGAGCATTGAGTGGATGTTAAATGAAGATGAGAGTTTTTGTATCATTCTTGTTTGTTTAGCTTCCCCTTGAGATTCTTGCTTTCTCTTGATCTTTCAACCTCTTCATTGAGCTTGAAAGTTTAAGGGTTTGTTATTGATCTCAAGGGTTGTATCTTCTTATGGAATTAGTTCTTCACTTCACATGAGTTCTTTACCCTTCTCTTGATCTTGCAACCTCTTGATTGAGCTTGCAAGTTTAAGGGTTGGCTATTGATCCCATGCTTGTCTTGAGTTCTAGTTCTAGTTCTAGTTCTTTTTATTGCTTATTTATTACTTGCTTTTTATTACCTTGCTTTACTTATTTGCAATTTAAATTCATGCACTTACTTACTTGTAATCTTTTCTTTTCTTTGTTCTTTTTATTCTCTCTTTTTTGTTCATTTTGTGAATGGTTGTAATTATTGTTGTTGTTAAGAATCAATACGATATTGTAAGTTAACATTTCTTTGCTCATTTCCTTTTCCCGTTAATTTCCATTGAACTCCGCCCAAACGTTACGCAAACGCTCCGTTAGGCACCCTACCCTAACAAGGTAACGGTGATTCCTAACCGCGACCGGTTGCGTTCGGTTTGGCCGGAGGCGAAAGCAAGAGACAAGAACGGAAGGACAAGGGTAAATAAGCCGGATTCCACGAATACCGCGCTTAAATCCCCTAATCCACGTTGTTGCCGATTGCTCTAGCTTCAACTGGTCAAGACTCGGCTCAAAGGTTTTGAGTACGGATTTCTTTAGCTTACATTTTCGTATCCTTTCTTAACAACTTTATACTTGCAAATAATACACATAGGTTAGACTGAACAAACACATACAAATTCTTTATTGACTCGTCTAAAACAAGAAAGGACATACAACCTTCTCCCTGTGGATCGACCCGTGCTCAACCGGCTAGCTTCATAGCGACACCGTCTTGATTGCGGTTAACTTTAATTCTTTCAATCAAATGGCGCCGTTGCCGGGGAGTCGGTAACGTATTTCTTTTCTTGTTATTCGGGTTAATATTCTTTTTGTATATATATAAAAAAAAAATCTTTTTGTTATTTTTGATCATTTTTATGGGCAAGAGTGCAGATTTTTGCGGATTTGCAAACTGCGATTGTGGGGAGCAAAGTGTACATTCAAGGTTAAGGTGATTACGAAGTACAGTGCCAAAGATCCGGGTAGTTTGACCCGCGCAAGCGAACTTTTTCAAGCTTACCGGATTTGATTCAACGGGGGTTTCCTAACCCAAAAACTTAACGGTACGTACTTTACTAACACCTTCTTCTCAAATCCGACGCGTCCAATATACTATTCTTTGCAGGATTCTTTGCAAGTTCGCTAGCAAACGCTAAAAATTGACTAACCCGTATTTGTTGCAGTGCCGTGCTTAAACTAAAAAACGATTGTTTGATTCTTTATAGAATTTTTATTGAATTGTGCATTGCATCAATTAATACGGACTTAAGGGCAAGCGAACCCCACAATATACGGTAAAGGATTTCATCACCTTTTCCGTGGCCCACAAATCACGAACTTGAGTATAACGTTTACCCGCACAAAATTTAAAAGAAACTAGACTTTAAGTCTTATGGACTTCGCGCTCACTAGGAGAAGTTAACTGTGTTTAGAACCTCGCTTAACGGTATATTGTTCACGGGGTGTCTAGGAAAGTGTTAACGGCGAAACCGCCAAAAGAGAAAGGGTTATTTAATTAAGGAATTTCGCGAAAGCGTTGGAAAACCTCCCCTTATCTCTGCACTTACCTGGCCTCGTGATCAGTGTATCTTAAGCCCGTTTCTCGACACAGTTTTACTTCGACAATCAAGTTCTGGAGCAGGTCTAGTTGACCTAGGTGAACCCTAGAACGATTAGGTGTGTGGTATTTTTGTATCGTGATTGTTTTTGTCCAGATTCTTTTTCTATGTATATTTCATTCTTTTGTTAATATCTAAAAAAAAAATTAAAAAAAAATCACATTTTTTCCCCTTCCTTTTCTCTGCCTTTCTTTCTTTCTCTCTTCATATCATGGGAACCCCACCTCGCAAAACTCTTGCCGAACTTTGGTACCCACAACCAGACATTACTTCTTACGGTTCTTGCTTTGGCCGAACATCGAACGACCCCTCCATGCCTAAAGTTTTATTGAGAGATCGGATAGACGCGTCTAGGACAAACAATTTGACTCCGCAATCCACTTCGTATCAACCATTTCAAACATTCACCCCTTCTTACGTTGATACCCCTTCTTCGAGTCATGTTGCAACTCCAAGACCTATGTCTATTGCAGAACGTATAGAACAATCCCGTAGCCGATCTTTCACTCCTTTCACCACTTCAAATTCTTGGGATCAACAATTCCATTCACCTTCCTATCCAAATGTTGATCCTGCTCCTGTCCAGCCATTCAATTCCTACCAATCCTACCCTACTTTTTCACCTTCCCTAAACATTGCTTCAGAACCGCCATTTGGGAGTTTTCAGTATCCAAACAACTTTGAATCTTTTACTGAAACCCATTCACAACCCATGTCTAGTCTGGAACAGTCGTTGGAAGACTTTAGGGTAGCGTCATACCAACATATGATGGATTTGAATGCGTCCATGGCCGCCCTCATAAAACCTAGTGACCCGGTAGCTAGTTTTCAACTAGCTCCAAATTTTCCAATGTATGAAGAGGCGGTAGGACAGGCTGTGAATTTGAGTGGTGAGAGTGAGCTGTACCCCCTTCCGAATCAAGCCTACCCATTTCAACTTGAATCCCACAACTCCAATTTTGAATGTCTATCTAGTGTTCCCAACGATTCACCGATTGAAGATAGAATGATTAATGAGTTGTGCGACTTTGTAGTGTTTGATTTACCCGATTGTGAAGGGACCTTGCAAGTGAAACCACACCCAATCCTTTTGACCTCTACATCTCTACTCTAGAACCTGAATTGATTAATATC
The DNA here is from genome assembly GCA_030015575.1 of Agapanthus africanus. Lineage (NCBI taxonomy): Eukaryota > Viridiplantae > Streptophyta > Magnoliopsida > Asparagales > Amaryllidaceae > Agapanthus > Agapanthus africanus. Next base: position 127,577,575 of record JASDDO010000022.1, on the reverse strand, counting down.
CATGCTTCTGTTGAGGTGTCTGAGAATATTGATTTTCACTTGATTGAGGATATTGACGCCGGGAATATTTTGGATGATGAACCTGTAGATTTGGCAGAGTTTTTCTCTCCAATTCATCATTCCGAGTCATTAACTGTTTTTCCCGAACCCTATACGCGTCTTGATTTTGATGAAATTTGCATGAATAAGCTGAATTTTGAGGAAACTTTTGAGGATATTTTTGAGGATGAACCAGTTTTAATTGATGAGTCGGATTTTCCAATTCATCATGTTCCTTTCATTGACTGTGTACACCCTCCGGAACCTTTAACCGATAACCTTCCTCAATCACCTACCTCCATCCAATCTATCGTTCCGACCTTGCAAGAAACCGTCTCACTTTCATTTCATATGTCTGGTTTACCAAGTTCGGCGTACCCATGGTTTCTCACGAATCTTGAGGGATTTGACCCAATTTCTCGCCATATAGATAGATTAGTACAATCCATCTTTTCACATCGATCATTACAGATTGTACTAATTTATTCAATCCATTTCCACCCTCAAGTTCGTATTCCACTTCTCTCTCCCTTCCGCCATTCTTCTTCTCATATACCGAGACCGTATCCCGCTTCTATCTCCATACGGTCTCGCGTATTCCCTATTTCTTACCTCTCCGCGTTCTTTCACCAACCAGCACATTATAGAGATAAAATCTTTGAATGGTTGGTGCTCTCTTTTAGCCTGTGTAAGGCCTTGTATAGCTTGATACCATTCTCTTTCCCCCTAATCCTGAACTTCAACACTTGACAGTGAAAACACTGTTTTACTTAAGTTTGGGGGGGACTCCTTTTTTGTATATATTTTTGGTTTTCCTTTTTGTTTTGTATATAATTTGTTTCTAGGGAGCGCCAACATTTTTGTCCCTCTTGGTGTAGCCTGACAGTGAGGGCACTGTCAAGTTTAAGTTTGGGGGTGTGCTCGGTAAGCTTTCTTCCTTCGCATTCATTTGTATATTTTGCATTTGCATATCTTATTAAAAACCCACAAAAATTGAAAATTTTCCAAAAAATATAAAAACTTTGTCGTCAAGTTAGCTAATAGGGTAACTTAGATCTTTATTCCGAAAGTTTAGTTGATATAATAGAAATAACTAAATTCTAGGCTTAGGGATTGAAAACCCTAAAAATAACCCTCATTCTGTCTAACTTTGGTAAGCATACGTCCTTACAGTTTTTTTTTGAGAAATAGGTAATCTTGAGTTCAGTTCTTGAGTCAAGTCAAGATGAAGGGAAAATATTGAAGCTTTACGGGAGGATAAGTCTGAAAAATAGTTTCTTTTCTCGAGTTCAAATTTAGAAAGTATATACCCTACAAACTGCACTTACACGCACCTTGAAACTTGGGATAGTAGAGGATACCTTGAAATACTCTTGCCTGAAAGCCTAGTATGAAAGAAAAAACGGTATTTAAAGCTAAACACCAAAAGAGCATGTTGAAAAATATATCCGGTCTTGAAAAAGAAAAAGAAAAAGAAAAAGAAAAAGAAAAATAGAATAAAGTCAAGACCTGGAAACTGCTATTTACGCTTTAAGCTCACACATTCAGTAATCGGCCGTTAGTGCCTCAAGAAGCATTAACAGTCGCATGAAAAGTGTGTGAGCAACACCGTCCATCATTAAATGAAAAGAAGTAGTATTAGGTATTAGGGCAAGGGTATTATAGCTTGAATTGAATTCTTGAGTGTAGGGGTGCAAATATACACACACGTAGGGGTATACAATTGATGTTTGGATAAGAGATAGAAATAAAGAATAAGACTTGTGTTTTCTGTAAAGTTGATAAAAATCCCTGATTTGAGGCCGCACTTTAGAAGGAAAACTCAGGAGAACCAACATCTTTCTAAACTTTTATGGAACGTATAGGATCTAAAGTTAAAACAGATAGGAGGTGTGAAACATAAGGGCTGGATATTTCTAACTTAGGATGATAGAATTTCTAACGTAAATACTAAATTGTAGGAGTAGAATCGATGTTAACTTATAACACTAGCTTGACGGGATTTTGTGGGTGTAATCCGCTGAAAACCCTCAGGAGACAACACTCCTCCTACTAGGGACACCTAGAGGTTTAACGGCTTGTTGCACGCGCTCAGTGCAATCGCGTTCCCTGCGAAAGTGCGGTTAGGATTTTATTTTTGTGAATAATTGGTTTTGCTCGGGACGAGCAAAGGTTAAGTTTGGGGTATTTGTTCATACCAGAATATTGCATTTTATACCGCCCATTCTTATGCTCGTTTGTTTATAGGCAGGTGCTTTTAATCAGTGTTTGCTACATATTTACAGGATACTGGTTCTCAGCTCTAGACAGTGAAATTCATAGAAAAGTACGTCAAATTCCGGATTACTGCCAACAACAGATAAAACACGGGTCTCCGCTCTCTATCCGTATGTTGCCACACACCAGTTTAAGGGACAAAATGGCAAATCGATGTCATTTTCGTGCACAAAACTCAATGTCAACACAAGATCCAACATATCTACGCGGAGCTCGAGGAAATCTTGGCAAAAGATCTACATCACATCACCTTTTGATCTACTGAAATTCTGGAAGAAATGGGAAGAGTTTCTGAGAAAAAGTCATATACCACACTGAAGAGTACTAAAAACTAGGGAAAACCACCAAATTTCATGGCCTAACTCCTCTAAACGGCCGCGGTTCCGCGGCATAAGCGCGCTTAGGCCGCGGAACCGCGGCCATTTAGTCTCCTCTCGTTGTCGTTTTTCAGGGGCATGTTGGTATTTTCTTATAGGGGCAGATTCTTGCCCTAGGTTTCCAGTTCCCCTCCTATAAATACCCCAGAACTGAGCCAAACCAGGTGTTAATTTCTTTAGCCTCTTTTAGTGTAGTTTTGTTCTTCTTCTTCTTCTTCTTCATCTTTCCTCTATGAAAATGTAGTGAGAGCATTGAGTGGATGTTAAATGAAGATGAGAGTTTTTGTATCATTCTTGTTTGTTTAGCTTCCCCTTGAGATTCTTGCTTTCTCTTGATCTTTCAACCTCTTCATTGAGCTTGAAAGTTTAAGGGTTTGTCATTGATCTCAAGGGTTGTATCTTCTTATGGAATTAGTTCTTCACTTCACATGAGTTCTTTACCCTTCTCTTGATCTTGCAACCTCTTGATTGAGCTTGCAAGTTTAAGGGTTGGCTATTGATCCCATGTTTGTCTTGAGTTCTAGTTCTAGTTCTTTTTATCGCTTATTTATTACTTGCTTTTTATTACCTTGCTTTACTTATTTGCAATTTAAATTCATGCACTTACTTACTTGTAATCTTTTCTTTTCTTTGTTCTTTTTATTCTCTCTTTTTTGTTCATTTTGTGAATGGTTGTAATTATTGTTGTTGTTAAGAATCAATACGATATTATAAGTTAACATTTCTTTGCTCATTTCCTTTTCCCGTTATTTTCCATTGAACTCTGCCCAAACGTTACGCAAACGCTCCGTTAGGCACCCTACCCTAACAAGGTAACGGTGATTCCTAACCGCGACCGGTTGCGTTCGGTTTGGCCAGAGGCGAAAGCAAGAGACAAGAACGGAAGGACAAGGGTAAATAAGCCGGATTCCACGAATACCGCGCTTAAATCCCCTAATCCACGTTGTTGCCGATTGCTCTAGCTTCAACTGGTCAAGACTCGGCTCAAAGGTTTTGAGTACGGATTTCTTTAGCTTACATTTTCGTATCCTTTCTTAACAACTTTATGCTTGCAAATAATACACATAGGTTATACTGAACAAACACATACAAATTCTTTATTGACTCGTCTAAAACAAGAAAGGACATACAACCTTCTCCCTGTGGATCGACCCGTGCTCAACCGGCTAGCTGCATAGCGACACCGTCTTGATTGCGGTTAACTTTAATTCTTTCAATCAGGAGGCGGTCGAGGCGGCGAAGTGGGCCGACCTCTCGGCGGCGAAGGCAGTGGAGGAATACAAGAAGTCCTTCGACCTCTCGGCGGCAAAGGCGGTGAAGGACTACAAGAAGTCGAAGGACTTCTACAATGACTTAGCCGTGGCCACCACCCGCATCTGGCATGAGGCCCTCGACACCGTTAAGGTCCGGATGCCGGAGTTCGCTAATGAAGTGCTCCGGGCCGAATACCCCCTCGTGGACGCCGATGAGCAGGGGGAAGAGATTCCTGATGAGGAGGTGGCCGAGGACCCCGCTCGACTCGTGGTAGATATCGGGGACCCTGAGGTCATGCCTGGCCCCGAGGCCTAAAGCCCCCGTCTTCCTCCTCCTTTTATTTTGCCGCTTCTGGAATTTTTGTAAGCCTCCGAGTAGTCTGTAAGGCTGGGGAGCCCAAAATACCCATTGTAAAGACTTCGTTTTTGGTAGTAAAACTTTTGTTTCATCAGCTTGCACTTTATCTTCTGTTTGTGAAGAATGCTCGTAAGATATCCTTGCTTGCACTGTTGGGCTTCCATGTCAGGTCGGCTATCTGTCTAGTGATCGTTCGTCGAGTTAATTTCGATCACTTGCTAAGTGTGCCAAGCGCTGCTGAGAAGGAGGCATCTCCATGGCCCCGAAGTCAAGGGGGGATCACTCAGAATTGGATAGATCCGACGTCTCTTGTTGGGGCTTCGAATCCACTGCATGTGATGGGCAGAGGGATGCCCGTCATAGTTGTGCCGAGCATAAATGGGCTCAGTGGCCTCGTTACGAGGGCTACAAACCCATAGCGTCTGTTGGGCAGGAGGATGCCTGCTGGGGATGACCGAGAAGGGAAGCTTCTCGGTTGATCTTGGTGAGGGCTTTGATCCTTGTCGGTTGTGGTAGGGAGCTACCAACCGGGGATAGCCGAGTGAGGGTCGGGCTCGACTGCCTCTGGGAGGACTTTGATCCTTAGCGTTGGAGGGGCCGTAGGAGGCCTGCTAAGGATAATCGGGCAGTGAAGCTGCACGGTTGCCTCTTGGCGAGGGTTTTGATCCCTGGCGTTGCGAGTAGGGAAGCTACCGGCCAGGGATAGCCGAGCAGGGAAGCCGCTCAGCTGCCTCTAAGGTGGACTTTGATCCTTAGCGTTCGAGGGGCTGTAAGAAACCTACTAAGGATAACCGGGCAGTGAAGCTGCGCGGTTGCCTCTTAGCGAGGGCTTTGATCCCTGGCGTTACGAGTAGGGAAGCTTGTTCATACCATAATATTGCATTATTATATTCCCCATTCTTATTCGTTTTATAAATAAACAGGTGATTTTGACACATGTCTGCTACATATTACAGGTTACAGGTTCTTGGAGCGAAAACAGTGAAAAAGACAAAAAAACGATACAAAAGAGGGACTTTTGACCAACAAATAGAAGGATCTTAGTCAAGCCTAGACGAAGAACATTTCACAATGTATAAGGCAACGCAAGGTCCAAGATGCCAAAGAGAACGGTTAAAAGACCACTACAAGTTTTCGCTGAAAGATTTGGAGAAGACCAAGAATCCAAATGAATAAAAGAACCAAAGAATCAGAAATCCTAAGAAGCCCAGAAGCATACCCAAAAATTGCAGCCGACAATCCTCTGATTGGGCCGCGGAACCGCGGCCCAAACCCTACCCAGGCCGCGGTTCCGCGGCTATATGGAGCCCAGAGATGCATAATTTTTTACCAATTTCTTGTGCGGCGCTGACTAAGTCTTCCTAGGGCTATTTTGGTAAATGTAGACATGCGGATCAATTGTAACTTAGGGTTTCCTATCCTCTATAAATAGGAACTCTAAATCATTGTAAAGGCTATTCCTCCCTTCATTAATAAATTTTAGAATTCTTTTGGAGAGCATCGGTGCCTCTTTTCATTTCATGAATTCAGATCTGACAACCCTGTGTTGATGTTTGGAGAGAGCCATCTGTAAGTAGTTTTATTTAATTGCTCTAGTTTAGATTTTAATTCCTTGCCTTAGATGTTAGCTTTGGGGAGGGCTTTTGAGAGATGAGATCTCTCATCCCTTTCTTACCCATCATATATAATCAATAGGACTCCATGCATACACGCACACACCGCGCCCTACGGCACCCTATCCCTCGAGATAGCAGTGACACCGTAGTATAAAGGCCCGGTTGCGCGCGTTTTCCATGGAGGTTAGGGTAAGGATCTCTAAAGGAAGGACAAGAACCTAGAGGAAGGAACACCTTCCCGAATGGATCTAATCCCTTTTATTTATAAATACCATAACTCCTCATAGATCTTCATTTGGGTATAGAAAGCGTTGAGATTTATTTACATTTCCAAACCATTCCTAAACCTAACCCTAGCAAGATTTAGATCTAGATTAATTTAGTTTTTAGATAGATTTAGTTTTTAGATTTAATAATCAATCCGACGCCCATCGGAATTAACTCGTTTGAACAATTGGGAAATTCACAACATCCCTGTAGACCGACCTGTACTCACCGGCTAGCTACAAGCGACGCCGTTCTTAATTGCAGTTTAGAAATATTTTTGATCGTAAAATCCTACAGCAATCAAATGGCGCCATTGCCGGGGATGGCGTAGTTTTTCTTCTTTGCAATTTCGGGTTAATCTAAAATTATAAAAAATCTGAAAAATCTTAAAAATCACAAAAAAAATATAAAAATATATCATCTGTTATTTTTGGAAAGGGTATTTTTGTGAGAATTTTGCAGTATCTACGAACCAATTTGGATATGGAAATCTACAGAGGTCTAAACAGAAAATAAACGATCGTAACAACAGAAGATTACAACAACCAAGGAACAGAGAAAATTCCGAGATCTGAACCCTTCATCAGACCGCTGAAACGCCGCCGCAGCAAGCCTCCCACCGCGGAAACGCGGCAACGGAGTCGGATCGTCTTCTGCAAAAATTTCTCGGGATCCGACCCGTCAAGGAGACCGCGGAAACGCGGTGGGACCCCCCTTCGGCCGCGGAAAGGCTGCAGTTTGGTGGTGACACCTGTCTAAATTTGCACTGTAAGCTCCTCTGTTTCTTCTCTGTAAATCTTGATATATCTTCTGTAAATTTGCCTGCAGGATTTCTTTGCGCTTGTTTAAAATCTTCCCCCTTCCAAATAACAAATCTTGTACAGGATTCTTTGCGCGTGTTTAAAATAAAAATTGATTGCAAGAAATCTTTTCTGTTTTGCATATCTTTTCTCAAATTGCAATAACAAAAAAAATCTTTGATTGCAAGTGATTTACTGTTTTGCATATTATTAAACTGACTTTAAGGGGCTTTTGACCAATTTAAATTGGGTGGGGATTTCATCACCCTTCCCAGGACCCCAGAAATCACATAAGGTATATGCATTGACCATCTATTAATTAAAAAATACTAGACTCAGCCCTAAGAACTTCGAGCTCAATAGGACAGAGGACTACTTATAGGCATCAGCCGTTTATCCTAATCTGACCTTGCGGTGTCTAGGCAAGTGTGTCAAGGCAAGTGGTTACTTAATTAGGACCGCTACTTGTAGCGGGGAGCCTCCCACTTACCTGGCACTTCAATTGGCGGTGAAGAGGCGGTTTGAGGTCCTATTTCTAGCCCTTTGGAACAGTTAGGAGTTGTCTAGCTGACCTAGGTGACCCTAGATCTAGGCCTGATTGTGCATTTTTGGTTGATCGAAAGTGTGTCTTAGCTCTTTTCTCGAAAATCTTTTTGCAAACAGTTCTAAATAAAGAGAAAAAGGAAAAAGGAAATTTTTTTAAAAAAAGACTTGCAAATTTTTGCTGCAAATAAATCCTTGCAGCACCCAACCTTCTTTCTTTTCCCCTTTCTTCTATCATGGGTACCCCACATCATAAATCTCTTGCCGAACTTTGGTATCCCGAACCTAACTTTGCGTCGTACATCAATTGTTTCGGTCGATTTAAAGAAGATCCCTCCGTGCCCAAAATTTCTTTAAAAGATCAAATAGAAGCGTCTAGGAGAAACAGTTCGACTTTGCAACCCACATGTGTCAACCATGTCCACCTTTACCACCTTCATATGTTGATACCACTTTTTCAAGTCATGCTGTAACTCCTAAACCGATGTCCATTGCTGAGCATATCGCTTAATCTCGTAGCCGATCTTTCACCCTTCTTCCCTCATCTAGTTCTAGGAATCAAGAAGTCCATCCACCTTTTTATCCACATGTTGATCCTAATCCTGTCCAACCATCCACTTCCTACCAGTCCTACCCGACTTTTCCACTTTCACTAGACCCTGTTTCTATACAGCTTTTTGGGAGTTTCACATATCCAGACAATTTCGAATCTTTTACCGAAACCCCTTCACCACCCATGTCTAGTTTGGAACAGTCATTGGCAGCTTATATTGCAGTAACAAACAAAATGGCTAGGAATGTGGAAGCGTCCATGGCCACCCTTATGCAACCTAGTGAACAGGCAGCTAGTTTCCAACTAGCTCCAAATTTTTCAATGTATGAGGAGGCGGTTGGACAGAGGGAGAATTTGAGAGGAGCGAGTGAGTTCTACACATTCCCAAATTAGACCTACACATACCCTATTGAAGCCCACAACTCCGGTTTTCCATCGATTGTCCCAAATGATTCACATGTTGAAAATAAAAACAAGTTGTGTGATTTTGTAGTGCTTGATTTGCCAAATTGTGAAGAACCCCTTTCGAGAGAAACCACCCTTAATCCTTTCGATCTTTACACCTCCAATCTAGAACCTAAATCGATAAATATCCATGCTTTTGAGGAGGTGTCGGAAAAAATTGATTTTCACTTGATTGAGTATATAGACGCCGGGAATATTTCGGATGATGAACCTATCGATTTGATTGAAATTTTATGTCCAATTCATCATCCCGAGTCATTAGATGTTTCTCCCGAACTTCATATCCGTCTTGATTTTGATGATAATGGCATGGATATGCTAAATATTGAGGAGAATTGTGAGGATAGTATCGAGGAAAGTATTGAGGATAATATTGAGGTTGAACCATTTCTGTTTGATGTGTCGGATTTTCCAATTCATCCTCCCGAACCTTTAACTGTTATATCACCCTCCCTCCTTTCCATCGTTCCAACCACGCAAAAGATCACGCTTGAAGACTGTGAGCTTGAAAATTTTTCCTTTGAATCTGACACAGTTCTCACAGCCGATAACACTTACGAGTGTTTCACTTTTTCGGACGATGTTGATGACTCACCGCCTGAGTTTGAGTCCTTTACATTTTCAGATGAGTTAGTTGAACCATCAGAGTCGGTTGCTTACAGTCGTTTCGAACCATTGATGGAATCTTTCAAGTTCGAGATAGTTTACTACGGTGAGAATAAGACTATACCTAATTCACTCCCTTTCGTCCTTCCTATCGTTCCGACCGTACAAGAGACCATTACGCTTTCGTCTCTAATACCAAGTTCGGCATACCCATGCTTTCTTGCGAATCTTGAGGGATTTGACCCCATTTCTCGTCGGGTTGATAGATTAGCACAATCGCTTTTAACACATCGGTCATCATAAATTATGCTAATTTATTCACTCGATTTACACCCTCAAGATCGCGCAACCCTTCTTTCTCTTTTCCGCCCTTCTTCTCCTCCACCGAGACCATATTCTACCCTTCTTCCCACACGGTCTCGTGTCTTTCTCATTTCTCTCTTTTCCACTCCATTCTTTCACCAACTCGACCATTACCATGATAAGATTTTTGAATGGTTGGTGCTAACCTTTGGCTTGTGTAAGGCCAAGCATAAGTTTGGGAGGAACCTTGTTGTATATATGTATATATATTTTTTGTTTTCTTTTTCTATAAAAAATAAAAAAAAAATCAAAACATTAAAATAAATAAATAAATAAATAAATAAATAAACAGGGGAGTGCCGGCATTTTGACCCTCTTGGTGCAGCATTACAGTGAGGACACTGTCAAGTTTAAGTTTGGGGGTATGCTCGGTACGTCTTCTTCCTTCGCATTCATATGTATATTTTTGCATTTGCATACTTATTTGAAAACCCATAAAAATTAAAAAATTTCAAAAAATTATAAAAATAAATGTATTCAATTTTGGCCGTATTTTGACTTGAGTTTGACAAATAGGTTAACTGGATAGGAACAACTAGATCTTAGACTTAGTAAATTAAAAACCCTAAAAATAACCTTCCTTAAAGTTTAACTGTAGAAAGTATATGTCTTTGTAGTTTATTTAGAAATAGGCAAATTTTGAGTTCACTTCTTGGGGGCTAAGTTAAAACAAGGAAAGATTATCGATATTTTTATTAGAGTATAAGTTTAAAAAATAATTCCTAGCTTAAGTCTAGATTCTGAAAATGTATACCCTACAAATTGCACCAATACGCACCTTGAAACTTGGAATAGTAGAGGAGACCTTGAAATGCTCTTGTCTAAAGTCCTCAGTACGATGAAAATAAAAGAAAAGAAAGTGAATAAAGAAAAAAAAATGAACACTGGTTTTTGTGATTACTTAAGGCTGCAAAAATAGAAAAAATATTTAGCGAAGGTGCTTCATCACCTAGTGCTTTAGACCAACTGGTTTGGGAGTCACTGCTAAAGCCTTGGGTGTTGCAAGACTAGGAATTACGCTTTAATGTGCAAACACATCTTGTAATCGGTTGTTGGTACCTCAAGAAGTATTAACGGTCGCATGAAGGATGTGTAAGTAAATTTCATTTAAAAATTCACCAATTAATAAGTGCTTTGGACAAAAGGACAAGAGTATGATTGCTTGATTTGAATTTCCAAGTGTAGGGGTGATTTAAACACACACGTAGGGATATATGATTGGAGTTTAGATGAGAGAAAGGAGTGAAGAATAGAACTTGTATCTTTAATAGAGTTGATAAAAATTCCTAAGAGGAGATGGAACCCTAGAAGGAAAACTTAAGAAATGCCGAAAGCTAAGTAGGTCTGCAGAACATATATAATCTTAAGTTAAATGATGAGGAAGTGTGAAGAATATGGGTGGATAATTTATGAGTCGACGATAATAGAATTGTTAGTTATGTATATGCCCTAGAGGCCATTGTTGTACATTTGATGTATATTATAATGGATGCTTGGTTATATATAGAGAAGACTTTCTTGCTCGTCATGATAGTATGCTATTTGGTTTCACTTTATCTTAACATGTTGACTTGTACTGGTTTACTGTTTTACTCTCACATGTTGATAAAGCCCTTAGGACTTGTACTCGACTACTGGGACTATGATGAGATCATACTAGTGGGGCCACGGTAGTCGATGAGTACATCCTATAACTGTTCCTAGTCGAGGGTATATCGAGACAGGGTATCGATACACCAGAGTAGACTAGCGTATACGCATCTTGACCCATATGATGGGCGATGGATGATCCCATATCCATCGGTGTTTGACATCAGAGATGGTGTACGGGTGCTCAGTAGAGACTGGGTACACTGGACGGACTCGCCGAGAACTCCCAGATGGTGATATACCACACGTCAGATGGCAGTTCTCCGGTGACACAGGTACAGGGTAGTCTGAAGACCCGAGATCGTCATAGAGTCTTGTGTGATTCCCACTGTGCTTTGATTTCCACCTTACCACGTCCAAGAGGGCGTGCAAAACGGTGGCTTTTGGGTACAGTCCCGAATCACATGGAGGCAATGAGCGATAGGAGGGGATTCGTCTTTCCCGGTATTTGTGCTGTGTTCGATTGACTATAACTGGAAGTCCCTGGCCAGGGCTGATATAGAGATTTACTGGTAAGTGTTACTAGTAGTTTCTCGACCCGTTATGAGCCATACATCGACACGACTTATCGGTTACTGGGGTCTGACGTATACCACCCCTAGACTTGATATGCGACATATCAGACGAACAGACCGGACTGTACGGGAGTGTTACTGATTGGATTCACAGGAGAATGCACAGGCTAGCTTGTTGATCTTCTGATCGCTCAATACCTGGGTGGCTGTTACGTTTAGCTGACCGCTTGCAGCTTGTGGGTGTTTGATATGATCATCACCTGCTACCGGCGTATTGACGATTCTTTAGAGTCCTACACAGAGGTTTCTTGGCTCAGGCGAAACAGAGTAGTGGCACATATGTGATATGCGCAGGAACGAGAATAATGCGATATGGGATACCGTATTATATTCTCGCGATATTTAGATATGAACCAGGACATCGGATCAAGTGTTGATTCGATAAATCGGTACATGATATATTAGACGGTTATATTCGATATAGCCAGATCGTCGGATCAAGTGTTGATTCGATGATTTAATATATAATAATATATATGATATATTATTATATTAACTAATATTGGCTTACTTTATTATTTCATTTTCTCGCGGGATGATACATTGATATATATGCGATATATGTTAATTGTATTATTTTCTTTTGTTGCAAATATATAATATATATGTGATATATATTATTGTGACATGATATGATTAATTGTTAAACATGTTTAAGGATGATTAATTAAGGTTAGGGTTTGATTAGGGTTAGTAGCTTCAAGTTCCTTCTAGAAGCTATTTCTTTTGTCAAGGTTAGGATATTTTGTGATGACACATTATTAACTCAACCAAACCCTAACCCTAGTTGTTTCTCTACTTGTTCTCATCCAATCATCCTTGACCATGGTTAATAATTCAATCATAGGTTTATATTTCTATTCATCACAAAAGAAAAGGATTATCATTATTCTTTTTCCATTATCATCTTCTTCTTCTCTCTTGAAAGAAAAGCTTGCTTGATTTTCTTAAGTGATGATAAAATATGAGAAAATGATATAAAAAGAAAGAAAAATCACTACTCTCTCATCCTCATCTCATCTAGCCCTTGGGATTAGGGTGTTCTTCTCTTTTGAGTGAGAAAGCTTGAGTCGAAGCAACTTCAAGGTAGATCATCGGAGATTTGGAATACGACAAGCTAGAATGGATCGTTCGAGTCGTGGAGCCTCTCATGAGTCCGGGAGATCATGGATCGTGGCAAAGGGACTTCTACTCGGAGCTTGTGAAGTGAAGGAGCGGACTACAAAGGTTGTAATCCCTCACACTTAGATAAAAGTTATCATCTTGCATATAAAACCCTAATAATCTAGCAAAGATCCCGGCTTTGGGTTGTTCGGCACGTCTAAAATTTAATCCGGGCATGTTTGATGCCTTAAGAACCTTCACAAGAGTGCCTAGGAACCCTACAAGAATTCCTTGTTAGAAAACCTAATTGGAGAATTAAAGTCGAAAAAGCCAAATTGATAGGATTTTGTGGGTGTAATCCGTTGAAAACCCTCAGGAGACAACACTCCTCCTACTAGGGACACCTAGAGGTTTAACGGCTTGTTGCACGTGCTCAGTGCAATCGCGTTTCCCTGTGAAAGTGAGGTTAGGTTTTTTGTAGAGAATAAAAAAAATAAGTTTGCTCGAGGACTAGCAAAAGATAAGTTTGGGGGTATTTGTTCATACCATAATATTGCATTATTATATTCCCCATTCTTATTCGTTTTATAAATAAACAGGTGCTTTTGACGCATGTCTGCTACATATTACAGGTTACAGGTTCTTGGAGCGAAAACAGTGAAAAAGACAAAAAACGATACAAAAGAGGGACTTTTGACCAACAAATAGAAGGATCTTAGTCAAGCATAGACGAAGAACATTTCACAATATACAAGGCAACGCAAGGTCCAAGATGTCAAAGCGAACGGTTAAAAGACCACTACAAGTTTTCATTGAAAGATCTGGAGAAGACCTAGAATCCAAATGAATAAAAGAACCAAAGAATCAGAAATCCCAAGAAGCCCAGAAGCATACCCAAAAATTGCAGCCAGCAATCCTCTGATTGGGCCATGGAACCGTGGCCCAAACCCTACCCAGGCCGCGGTTCCGCGGCTATATGGAGCCCAGAGATGCATAATTTTTTACCAATTTCTTGTGCGGCGCTGACTAAGTCTTCCTAGGGCTATTTTGGTAATTGTAGACATGCGGATCAATTGTAACTTAGGGTTTCCTATCCTCTATAAATAGGAACTCTAAATCATTGTAAAGGCTATGCCTCCCTTCATTAATAAATTTTAGAATTCTTTTGGAGAGCATCGGTGCCTCTTTTCATTTCATGAATTCAGATCTGACAACCTTGTGTTGATGTTTGGAGAGAGCCATCTGTAAGTAGTTTTATTTAATTGCTCTAGTTTAGATTTTAATTCTTTGCCTTAGATGTTAGCTTTGGGGAGGGCTTTTGAGAGATGAGATCTCTCATCCCTTTCTTACCCATCACATATAATCAATAGGACTCCATGCATACACGCACACACCGTGCCCTACGGCACCCTATCCCTCGAGGTAGCAGTAACACCGTAGTATAAAGGCCCGGTTGCGCGCGTTTTCCATGGAGGTTAGGGTAAGGATCTCTAAAGGAAGGACAAGAACCTAGAGGAAGGAACACCTTCCCGAATGGATCTAATCCCCTTTATTGATAATTACCATAACTCCTCATAGATCTTCATTTGGGTATAGAAAGCGTTGAGATTTATTTACATTTCCAAACCATTCCTAAACCTAACCCTAGCAAGATTTAGATTTAGATTAATTTAGTTTTTAGATAGATTTAGTTTTTAGATTTAATAATCAATCCGACGCCCATCGGAATTAACTCGTTTGAGCGATTAGGAAATTCACAACATCCCTGTGGACCGACCCGTACTCACCGGCTAGCTACAAGCGACGCCGTTCTTGATTGCGGTTTAGAAATATTTTTGATCGTAAAATCCTACACCAATCAAAGCTACCGGCCAGGGATAGCCGAGCAGGGAAGCCGCTCGGTTGCTTCTAAGGAGGACTTTGATCCTTAGAGTTGGAGGGGCTGTAAGAAGCCTATTAAGGATAACCGGGCAGTGAAGCTGCGCGGTTGCCTCTTGGCGAGGGCTTTGATTTCTGGCGTCGTGGGTAGGCAACCACCAGCCGGGGATGACTGAGCGGGGCAGTCGCTCAGATGCCTCTTGAGAGGGCTTTAATCCCTGGTGTCATGGGTAGGGAGCTACCAGCTGGAGATGACCGAGCAGGGTAGCTGCTCGGCTGCGTTTAAGGAGGGCTTTTGATCCTTCAGGACGGGGATCGAGTAGGGTTACTGCCTAGTGCCTCTTGGCTAGGACTTTGACCCCTGTCGGTTGTGGTAGGAAGCTACCAGTCGAGGATAGCCGAGCAAGGGTCGGGCTCGACCGCCTCAAAGGAGGACTTTGGTCCTTAGCACGGAAGGGGCTGTAAGAAGCCTACCAAGGACCCTTGGCCAGGCAGGGTTACTGCCCGGTGCCTCTTGGCGAGGGCTTTTGTCCTGAAGGATAGCCGAGCGAGGGTCGGGCTCGACTGCCTCTGGGAGGGATTTTTATCCCTATCGGTTGTGGTAGGAAGCTACCAGCCGGGGATAGCCGAGCGAGGGTTGGGCTCGACTGCCTCTAAGGAGGACTTTGATTCTTAGCGTTGGAGGGGCTGTAGGAGGCCTGCTAAGGATAACCGGGCAGTGAAGCTGCGCGGTTGCCTCTTGGTGATGGCTTTGATCCCTGGCGTTGCGAGTAGGGAAGCTACCAGCCAAGGATAGACGACCAGGGTAGCTGCTGAGTTGCCTCTAAGGGGGACTTTTTGATCCCTGGCGTTGCGAGTAGGGAAGCTACCGGCCAGGGATAGCCGAGCAGGGTAGCTGCTGAGCTGCCTCTAAGGAGTACTTTGATCCTTAGCATTGGAGGGGCCGTAGGAGGCCTGCTTAGGATAACCGGGCAGTGAAGCTGCGCGGTTGCCTCTTGGCGAGGGCTTTGATCCCCGGCATTGCGAGTAGGGAAGCTACTGGCCATGGATAGCCGAGTAGGATAGCTGCTGAGCTGCCTCTAAAGAGGACTTTGATCCTTAGTGTTGGAGGGGCCGTAGGAGGCCTGCTAAGGATAACTGGGCAGTGAAACTGTGCGGTTGCCTCTTGGCGAGGGCTTTGATCCCCGGCGTTGCGCGTAGGGAAGCTACCGGTTAGGGATAGTCGATCATGGTAGATGCTTGGCCGATTCTTCATGAGGTTTCGCCCGACCATCCCATTGCAGGTATGGGGAACAGGAACGGTCATGCGAACGTGCGCGCAGCATGCGCACTGAATGTGTGGGAAGGCGAAGCGCCAGAGTCGCGCCGTTTCGATTCCGCCAGAGAAGGCTCAATGATCGCCGCGTGGCAGCGACTTTGTAGGTGAAAACGGGCGACCGTTAGGTTCCGTTGCGGCACAGCAGGCTATATAAAGCTGAGGGAGCGCTGGTCCTTCCTTTCTTCACAAACAGATCATTGAGAATGGAAGACTTCCCCTTTACCATCCCTGACATCATCCACTTCGAAGACGTATACCTCTACGACCAGAACTGCACCGAGGACATGGTGCAGTTGGTCTATGGGAGCATCGAAGACCACTTCGGCCGGATGCTTCCCCGGCGCTCCCCTCTGCTGCAGCTGCTGATGTACCCCATTTGGAAGGCGTCGCCGGGGCTTTACAACCCCATATCCGAGCAGCTCTACAACGAGGCCGTTGGCAAGCTGCGGTCTCTGAGGCGCTTCGGCCTGATCTCCGCGGCTCGGCTGGCTCTCTCGGTGGCACTCGTCCGTGAGTGCTAGGGACTGAGGCTCGAGGTCAACGTGCGCGAGGGGAAGCGAGGGCAGAGGCTGGATCTCGTGAGGCCTCGGCTGGATCTCGTGAGGCCTCGGCTGGCGGAGATCTTTACGGAGTACCATGAGCAGTGCTCTCTGCACCCCCTTCCCCCGCTGCTGTAATTTTCTTTTTCTTTTTATATGTATGGCCGAGGAGCCCATAATACCTTTTTGAATAAATAAGACCTTTCCTTCTTTTTCCCAATGTTCCATTGATTTTTTATTAAATTAACAACAGACCCTAGGAAGAGTTTACATTGCCCTTAAAAAAAGTACATGCTAATAGATGACCTTATTAGCGTGGCCCGAGCTCCTCGGAGGCTTGTTGGTCTCCGTGCTCGGCACCGGGTACGGGGCTCCCTGGGTGCCGGACTGGTCATCTGCCGAAACGAGCATGATCTGGCCGATGGTCAGCTCGGTGGGAGAGGGACGCTACTCCTGCCCACGGTCGGCTTGCCGCTTATCCCTCAAGTAGGCGACGAGGTGCCCTGATCGGATGAGCTCCTCGATGTAGTCCCGAAGTTGCTTATAATCCTCCGTGGCGTGGCCCAGCGTCCGGTGGAAGGCGCAGTAGGGGCACCGGGTTCACTTCGAGGCCTGACGCGGGATTGGAGGGAACTTGAAGAACCCCTCGCCTTGGGCCTCCTCTAGTAACACTGCGAGGGAGACGTTGAGCGGGGTGTACTCCTGGAACTTCGGGTGATAGGGCTGCTGACGCTTCGACCTTTCTTCCCGAGCCTTCTTCTTCTGGTCGGACCGTTCTGCTCAAGGGAGGTTCGCGTTCACTTTGTACTCGAGCTGGACCTCGCGCTCGGTCCACGCCTTGACTTCGGCCATGGTCTTAGGCTGCGCCAATGCAAAGGAGCGCAACCACTCCTTGTGCCTAAGACCAGATCTGAGCGCCGTGATGACGGTCTCGTCCCGGTGCTCGGGGACCTCAAGGAGGGCGTTGTAGAAACGGGTGACGTAAGCTTTGAATGTCTCCTTGTCCCCGCTCTTAGTTGTGAAGAGGTAGTCGACCGTGCGCTTCTACCGACGGTTCCCGATGAAGTGGCCGAGGAACTGAGTAGCCAGCTTGTCAAAGGTCGAGATTGAGCGAGGCTCGAGTCCTCGGAACCAGTCCCGACTAGAGCGGATGAGGGTGGCTAGGAAGGCTCTGCACTGGGCGGCGTCGGAATGGTCCTGGAAGGTCATCCCCGCGGTGAAAGCATCCAAATGGTCATTCGGGTCAGTTTTCCCGTCGAACAGAGAGACCTTCGGGGGCTTGTTGCACGAGGAGACATGAACAACGAGCAGTCCCTTGGTAAACGGCTTGGTGAGCGAGTCGGCGGCGTACTTAGCCCCGTCGCCCGAGAGGTGACCTTCTCGGCGCATGCCCTCGATCTTCCTCTTGAGGGCGTCGAGTCGGCCGTGGTACCCCGAGGATTCGACACCTTATGATCCTTGGCCTCTGCTGTAAGAGATCTACGTCTGGGCGCGGCCCCAGTTCCTCTTGATGAGGTTCCTCAGATCCTCGGGCGAGGTGGCCCTCGAGACGCCGTGGCGAGCCCCTTCTGTGCGACCCCGTTGAGGGAGGAGGTGTCAGTCATGCCTGGGGATGGGCGGGGTGACCGACATCTCCTCAGGGGGGTAAGGGTCGCGAGGAGGCTCGAGGCGAGGCGCTCTGGCGGCGGATCTTGGTGTGGAGCCGTGGGGCACCCAGCGGGCCTCAGAGAGTATCGGCCCGTGAGATCTGTGGCCATGGGACGTAGCCTGCCGGTGGTCAGCCGTGCCGACGAGGGCAAAGTCTTCTAGAGGAAGAGGAGCGGCGATCTGGGGCCTTGGCCCGGCCGTTTGGACGCGGACGAGCGCCTCCACGATGGACTGTAGTCGGTCTATTCGGCCGGCGAGGGCGTCGATGATGGTCGCCGGAGAAGGTTCATCCGTGCCTCCGGTGAGGGAGAGGCGGCGGCTGGTACCTGGATCTTCAAGGTGATCGCATTCCATGTGGATGGAGATCGGAAGGCCAGCTTTTGTTTTTGTGGAGCTTAAGTTTCCCACAGATAACACCAACTGATGGAGGTTCTTTCCGGGTCTCCGTCAGATGTTGTCTTCCATTGATCTCCCGGTGGATCTTGGAGGTGATCTCTTGTTGCGTGCGGGTTTCAATGGGTTTCGAGGAGATTGGTGGTTTTGAGGAGTTTGCACCAAGTACCTGCAAGGAAGTCCCGGGGTGGTTTGATACCACCGAGGACCCTCCGACGATCAAGTTAGCACAAGATCCAAGCAGAGTAACGGCTAAGTGGGGTGAAAAAAGCTTACCTGACCCCTCTATGATGGGGGTTTATATAGTGGCGGCAGCACGCAGTAGCAGGCGCGAGAATCTCGCCGGCAGTTATGCTCCCGACGTCACGCCCGCGTAATAAGCAGATCGCCCGTTAATGGGGATCGTGATGGCGTGGAACGTGGGATGTTGCCGGCGGAGAGTCCACGCATGGCGAGATTTGCGGAGCGGCGATTATGCCTGTGAGTGGTGGAGTTGGTCGGTCGGAGGGACCGAGGAAGATGGCCTCAGCGGGAGAGCTCGGGAACGAGTGGGAGGGCCGAGGCATCTTGGTCCTGTGGTAGCTCGGGGCGAGCTGAGAGGCCGAGGAGGCCAATTTGCAGGGGGCTCTGAGGTGAGCCAGCTTGTGCTTGCAGGTCGGGTACATGGGTGGCCTGGTCGGCCCCTGTGGGCCATTTCTTCTGAGTTCTGGGGCACGTCATCTGCCACGTGTCCTGATCTGGGAGATCGCCGACATAGAGCATCATCAGAAATGTTGTATTGCATTGTATGATTCTTATTTCAGTTAAGACATGGTGATGGTGCTCATCATTAGGGATTTCCCTGATCAAGACACGTGGCAGATGGCATGTCTCCCACGCACACCAACTAGCTACTTAAAGTCCACAGAGCTGAGGTAAATACCATGCCAGGGGGACACTCCTCGGCACCTTGCCTCCAAGGTAGCATTCGACCTTTGAGGAACCTCCCTTGAGTACGTTCTCTCTTCGGCTAACCACCAACCAATAGCCCGTCTTCGACCAATCATAGAGCTGAGCTTCTTCAGCTTTCTTTCTCGTCTTCGAGCCATCCTAATAGCTGAGATTCCTCAGCGTTCCTGTTTGGCCGGAAGCATGGAGCATGAGCATCCTCGTTACGGCTCCGTGTATCTCTCCGCGACGAGATCTCCGCCACTCCATGTTCTGCATCCCATGCTAGCGTATCTCGTTATTAATGAGCGTATCTCGCCATTAAGAAGGACGTTATGCATGGACGAAACGGACGGTGAGAATCTCGTATTGGCTCACCCTCAGGCGACCCCTATATAAACCCGACCTCCAGACGACTCAGATAAATTGAACTCAATCCAATACGTCGCTACTCTGCCCAATTATTCCCCGATACTTACTTGATCGTCAGAGGGTCCTACGGTGGTTTCCTACCCCGGGACTTCTTCTGCAAGTAGCAAGGCATCAACGTCAACCAGCAAACCCATTGAGATCCACACGCTCAATCTTCCAAAAAAAATCCAAGTCCTTCAGCCATGCTGGCCACAAGATCGACAGAGGACAACATCTGAGGGTGAGTCCGACCCCATCACATGGTTATTAATATTTTCATTTACAAGTAAAGTGGGGTATTTTAAAAGCTACAAAATTAGGGTTTCGGTTGATGCAGCGATGCAGGGATGGGTAAGGAAGACGACCAAAGATAATAGACAAGGCATGCGGGCATTGGACATCGACCATGAGGGTGACATGGCGGCCATTGATAGGCCAAATGGCTCGGAAGACGCGGTCTAATTAATGTCTCGTGCGGGGCCCTCGAATCATGACTCAAGATGCAGGTATTAAAGGAAAAATTATGGAAAATCCGAAAATTCCAGAATTTCTGCATGAGAATGAAAAAGGAAAGAAATTTAGAATTTAATGAAGAATAATCCAGCTAAGGGTCTGAATTTTTATCTAATGGGGACTGAATTTGAACGAGGATGCTATTAATGGTCTAAAACTGTTCTTGGACGTTTGGCCGGGCTTGAAAATGGCAACAGAGGGACGAGTTGCGTCTCAACAAAATCAGTTAACTGTGACCTACTCGGAGATAGTTAAAAATACGATATTGCAAGCAATAAGGTTGTACTCAGTAAAACCTTTTTAAGGAAGTTTAAGCAGTGCTAATTATCCCACCATTTTTCTATAAACAAAAAGAAAAGAAAAAAAATAAGGATGCTATCTAATTATTGTCAGGTGTGAATAAAGATTAGAAATGATCTCCATCGCCTTGGTTTACCCTTCTATAAGGATGGAAAAAAGAGAAATGCAAAACCATATCAGTAATTGATAACGCAGTTGCACAATCAAATTGTTTTAATCTACATGCAACGTCACATGTTCTAATACATTCAAAATATAGTTGCATTATCTAGAATTTATGCATGTGGGTTGCACCTGTTAGTTTAAAAAATTTAAAAATAGGACATAGAGAGAAATGTGGAGTGTTTTAGAGTCCCACACACATACACACACACACACACACACTTGGTTAGAGATCCACCATTCTTCTTTTTTCTAGAAAAAAAGAAAATGTAAGAAAAATTCTCACCTCTCAAGCCCTACATATCATTCTCTCACCTCTCAAGCCTCCACATCATCATCATCTCTCTCTTTCTCCTAAAAAACAATTAATTGTTTATCTAGAACCTTCCATACCATCTCTCCCAATATATATATATATATATATATATATATATATATCTTGGGAGAGATGGTATGGAAGGTTCTAGATAAACAATTAATTGTTTTTAGGAGAGAGAGAGAGATGAAGATGTGGAGGCTTTAGAGGTGAGAGAGATGATGTGGAGGGCTTGAGAGATGAGAATTTTTCTTATTTTTTTTTTATCAAGAAAAAAGGAGAAATGTGGACCTCTAACCAAGGGTATTTGCATTATATATAGAGATATATATCCACAACATAAACATAGTCTATTCTATTTCAATGTCATAAAAATGGACATGCATTAGTTATCTATATGAATCAAATCAGGGGTGGATGCAGCAATTTCGGATAGTGGGGGCAAAATAAAAATAATGTTTTATTAAAAAAACATAATACAACTTTAAAGGAGAACAAACTTTAAAATACATTGGAAAATTTTTATATTATAAAGACACTTTGCAACTCATATCATAAAAGTAAAGCATAATTTTGTAAGCAATGATTTTTTTTATATTATAAAGACAATTTCAAACCCATACGGCCACACCATAAAAGTAAAACATAAAATTAAATTTAGTAAGCAAAGAAAGTTTTTTTTATTATAAAAAATTCTTTGAAACCATCATGTAAAAGTAAAGCATAAATTTAAATTCAATAAGCGTATGAAAATTATTTATATTATAAAGACAGGGCGGAGCATTCGTCGGTTTGGTTTCCAAAAAAACTGCACTGAATCGGACCGACCTAGATCCAAAAACCGAACCGGACCGAACCGATTTGAACCGGTTCGCTTCAGTTTAATACATTGGTTCCTTCCTAGTGTACAAGAAGAAGTGGTACCCCTAAATTTGGGGGTTGAATCTGTTTGAAACGTAAGCGATCCATTGCCTTTTTATTAATCAAAGCTTATCAAGGATAAAAAACAAAGGATCATTAAAGAAAATAATAACAATAGATGATGATGAAGGGCTTGATCTCCTTCAGATGTTGTCCTCCGTCGATCTATAGCGAGTGTTGAACAGTTGAGATTGGGTGTGAAGGTTGTCTCCTTAGACGTGTGGATCTCAATGGGTTGATTTTGAGGTGGAGCCAAGCTATCTGCAAAAAAATCCCGGGGTGGGTGACCAACGTAGGACCCTTTGACGATCAAGTTAGCCGAGGAAAATAGGCAGAGTAGCGGCTTATTGGGTTGAAATTGCCTTCCCTGAGTCGTCTGAGAGAGAGGTTTTTATAGTGGTCGCATGGAGCGAGCAGGCACGAGATTATCGCCTTTGGTTACGTTTCTGACGTTACACCTGTGTGAATGATGTGATCCCCTCATTAATGACGCGACATGCTCATGGGACGTGGGCGGCGGATATCTCGCTTTGGCAAGATACACGGAGCCGTTGCGGAAGCGCAGAGGACTTGCGCTCTCGTTTGACCGGGAGAGCTGGGGAGGCTTAGCTCAGCGTGAGCTCGGAGACGAGCCGGGAGGCCGAGAAAGCTCAGCTCTGCAATTGCTCGAATACGAGCACAGGAAGATGAGCGCCAGTAGGGCGGCTAGGTCGCTCTTAGGAAAGAGGCGAAGTGTAAGCTCGGGAATAGACTGAGAAAGGTAATCAATGCTTTACATTGATTTTACCTCGGTAGTCTCCCAGGAGTCTAGCGAGCTGTCGCGGGTGACACGGCATTCGCCACGTGTTGTGATCTAAGGAATTCCCACTTGTGAGCATCATCATCAGCCTCCACTCTCGTTCCGACCTATTTATGGGTCGGGTCGAGAGTGGCCTGCTCGGTTTTCTTGGCGCAGTTTGTTGCCTAGAATCCTTGGTGTGGATTTCCGGGGCGACTTGGTGCAGGGCAGTTGCGTCGTTCAGATATATGAGGCCACGTGGCGTATTCCCGAGCGCCTGGATCTTCGCGCGTATCTCCGATGATATCAGCGGATCAGAGAAATGATCGCGCATTAAAGAGGGGGCGCCGATTCGCTCGCTCTTCTGCTGGGCTACAGGCCACGTGTCTGAAGCGGGTTGGCGGACGCGACAGGCTGTCGCTGTCGCTTGCGATCGAAGAGACGTCCCCAACGGTCGTTCGACACATAGAGGTTTGAAGGTTGGCACACGTGATGCTTTATTTTGGCGAGAACTGATCTGGGCCGTTGAATACTTTTTCTGGAGTGTATAAATAGGAGGGAACCCCCTAGGGCCAACACTTTCATCATAATTTCCCTTTGTTGCCAAAAATTTCTCGGCGTTCTATCCCTTAGATCGGGCCCCTTGCGCTTTTTCCTCGGAGGACCAATTGTTTTGAATCAGGTTAGATGTCTTCTTCCGAGGAGTCTGTAGAAATAATTAGGGTTGAGTCGGATGATGAGTATCCAGTTGTTGGAGCCGATTCTAGAGAGTCTTTTGCCTCTCTGGCTGCAGATAGCCGAGAGGGTTCTTTTGCAGCGTCCTCCACGTCGGGTTCGCCACATAAAGTCAGGGCTACCCGCGTCGCTCACCGTCAGGCGGTGGCAAGGGCTCCTAAGGTGCGCATCGGGAACGCTCGTGATGCGCTCTCCGTCCTGATGGACGTGGACGAGCTAACCGAGATTCGGGTTCGATTCCATATTTCCCCTAACTATTCGCTTCGTTTAGCTAGGGAAGGTGAATGGACGGATCAGGTGCAGGGCAAGGAGATTGCCCTATATTTGGAAGCATTCCGGGCTGGAATGCATCTACCCTTTCCAATCGAAATATGTGGGGTGCTTCGTTGCTTCCACCTCGCTCCGGGACAGCTAGCGCCGAACTCGTGGAGAATCCTTCTCGGGTTTTTGGTCCGGTTGAAACTTGAGGACACCCCCTTCAACTTGACCTTTCTTACTTCCTTCCTCTGCTATAAAAATCATCCCGACACCAGCAAGAACTAGCCGAGCTGGGTGTATTTTTTCTTCAAAAAACGCAAGGGTGAGGTGGCCGGGTCGGGAGTGGTAGTCGTTTCTTCTTCCATTCATGAATGGAAGAAGAAATTTGTATTCGTCGGCCAACCCGAAGGCGAGAATTGGCATGTGCTTACACAGTAGCACAAGGCTGACTTCCCGAGGGCGAAGCGGTCGTCCTCGTCCGAGGCGAGGGCGGTGTCTATGTGGGAGCCGATCCAGCGGGCCGACGTCTTTCTTTCCGAGCAGGCTCTTAGCTGGGCCGGGCTCAGCCCCGCACGTTTCATGGGTAAATTAGGTCTTTGGGCGATCTGTTTAGACTTGAATAATTTCTTTGGCCCTTCTATTATCACTGACTCATGTATTCTCCTTTTACAGGACAAATGAACCGATCCAAGATCCTAGACGCCATAGCCGCTACATCCTAGAGAAAGGTCGGGGGCGTAAGCTTGTCCTGAGCCGGCCCGAGCTCGGCCTCGAGACCATCTACACCGGCGAGGCCTTTGCAGCGCCCCGAGCCCCCGATGACCGCCGTGGGGGTAGCCAAAAGCATGTGCAGGACCCGGCCCCCCGGACGAGGGAGGAGGAGGAGGAAGCCGGGGTTTCCCTTAAGAGGAAAAAGACGATCTCTCGCCCACCGTCCACCGAGATTCCTGAGGGGATCCCTGTAAGTGTATATGCCCTAGGGGCCATTATTGTATCATACTGGCTTGTATATTACTTAATGGAAGCTCGGGATATTCATAGTTATATTAACAGTCTTGCTAAACATGGTAGTATGCTACTTGTTAATGTCTATCTTAATATATGTATACGTATTGATAGAGCCCTTAGGATCTTTCTTGACTACCAGTGTTGTGATGGCAGTCACACTAGTGAGGGCTGAGTAGTTTACAAGCGCATCCTTTTTCAGGTCCCTAGTCATAGGATTATCGAGACAGGGCATCGATACTCCGGAGTAGACTAGTGTGTACGCTTCTCATCCCAGTTGGGGAGATGGTCTGTCCCACAGCCATCGGTACGTCGTACTAGAGATAGTATACAGGTGCTCGTTTGGTTACGGGTACACCGGACATGACTCGCAGGGAACTGTTGGTTGGTATTATACCTGTCGTCAGTTAACAGTTCCCAGGTGACATGAGTACAACATAGTCCGAAGATTTGACACTGCTACTTCGCCTTGAGTGTGTCCCACTGTTCTTAGATTGCTCCCCTACCACGGCTCAAAGGAGTCGTGCAAACAGGTAGCAGTTGGGTGCAGTCCCGAGCACTTGGAGGTAGTGTCGGTTAGACAGGATTTGTCTCTCCCGGTATTGGGAGTTGATATCACGCTGTGTCTGGAGAGCCATTACGCAAAGTCCCTGGCCAGGGCAAGCGAGATTTACTGGTAGGTTTTCCAGTAGTTTCTTAAGGTGTAATGGGCTTCGCTCCGACACGACTTATACCGCTTTTAGGGGACTGACGCTTGCCGCCCCCTAGGCCCGATATGCGATAGTCCTAGACGAACAGACCGGACTGTACGAAGATTGTCACATCAGGCTCAGTAGGAGTTCGGATTGGTTTCCTTCATCGGCCTTCTTATCGACATCTACCTAGGGACCGTTACGTATAGCTAGTGCCGCTTGCGGTCTGTAATTAAACCCACTGCCAGCGTAGTAGTCGAGTATTTAGAGTCCCACACAGAGAGTTTTCCTGCTCCGGGGGAAACGATATAGAGGTCGTATAGTTTTACGACAGGGTTCAGACATGCACGTGCGATGTTCGGACAGTTTTTACTAGCCGGCTTTGGTTTAAGCCAGATTCTAGTATATGATTATTGGATTTATACAGTCTAAAGTTTTTCCGTGTTTTCACGGATAGGAGGGGCGTTCTCGTAATTTGGCGAGAAGCTTCTAGAAGGATGATGACTTGGGGGTTAAGGTGGCATAAGCATTTATTGATTTAGTGACTCATTTGTGTGATTCATTCATGTAGTTAATGGTGCATTAAATGGCTAATGACTCATAAGATGAATCACACATAATGAATAAATGAAGCATGATGATAAATCATTTGATTTATTTATTTGATAAATCATTATGCTTCATATATTCAAGATAAGTTATTATTTCATTATCATTCTCATCCTCACCTTCTCTCTCCTCAAGCTCTCTCTCTTCAAACCTTAATCCTACCCTCTCATGTGTTGAGATTAAGGATTAGTAAGACTTGTTAATCCATAATCACACTCTATATTACCTAGGTTGCTTAGATTAGCACTTTGAGAAACCTAGTTGCCTCAAGATTAGAGGCAAAGGTTGGACTAGAAGCTCTCGGGTGGATCGTCTATTACAAAGATGAGGCCGACGAGGAGGTGGTTAACGAGAAGAAGAAGGACTTGGTTCATTAGGTATAATCTTCTTTCATAGTAGCTAATTACTTGTAACATTTCAAAAAAATAAAATATTATTTTGGGAATTTTCATAATTTAATATTAATTTTAAATGAATATTTTATAATCGGTATAATTAAATATCGATAAATGGTGAAAATTCCGGAGAAAATTATGGAAATTCTAAAATAGCTTATTTTGTGGACATATGCCATTTTGCAGTTTTTATGATGGATTATAAGTGATTTTGGTGTTAATCGCGATTAAAAATCGCTAAGTGGATTTTTGGCTTTTTGTGCATGTGCACATAACATTTTCTACACTTGTTATACCTGTCTCATGTTTTGGACTTATGATAAGCCTAGGGTGAACCATGCTTGGAAGACCTTAGTAACTTGAACCAATTGGTTAGGTTAGTGGGGTTAATTAAGGGTGTGGCTTTGTATACAATTGGATTAGGGTTATGTTGACTTGTGTCAAGGAGGGAGAGAGAGAGAGAGCCATGATGGTTGAGATCTTATTTGGAGAGAGAGGAGGGAGGCTCCTAGGTTTTGTCACTTCACCTCACTTCAAGACTCATCATCCCATTTCACTTCAAAACTTTTTTTTTTGCCTCACATCTTTCCCTCTCACTCACTCACATCTCTTTCTCACACACATCACTCTCTCTAATCCTACACCCTACATCAGCCACCAAAACAGCCCCCTTCATCTGCTGATACTTCAGCAACAATAGCTATATCATTCTAAACAACAGCCTCAATATCAACTCTTCAGCCCATTTGTATCAGCATCTGAAGCACAGCAGCAACTCCTTTTAAAACAACCTCTTTCAAAATATCACCACCACACCACCACAACCATTCCCACAACACCAACCACAACCTCAGCCCAAAACAGCTGCACCAAACAATTTCAGCAACTGCTGCAACAGCAGCATCAGCAGCAGCAACCATACACTTGAGGTTGCTACAGGGAACTTCAGCAGCAACCACCTCTCCTCCTTCCTTCATCCTTCCCTTCTCCTACATCCTATGACACTCTTGAAGTATAATCTTGCAACCCAACTCCTTTTTGTCAAGTTATGGTTAGTTAGCTGATAAGTTTAGTGTTTTTAAGTAGATTAGTGCTAGATTAATGATTTTGAGTGAGATTTGGCCAAGAGTTGGTTCTGAATGTTAGAGTAACCTTATTAGGTGTATTTGAGACCATTGTGACCAAGTTTTGTTCCAGATTTCACCAAATTACCAGATTTGCTATACTTGGCGTATTTAGCGTTTTTGTCGACTTATAGACCTTTCTGAGACCTGCTTTCACCCGGGGCCTCCTAGAGTAAAATTGACTTGGCAGTGAGCTGTGCAGGCACCCTGGAACCACTACCCAAATCCTTAGCCCCCATCTTAAAAACCCGGCCGCAGATTTAATCCCCCTGGCCGCAATTTGCGGCCAGAGCAGGGTAAAACTGCCTCGTTTTGCGTGCACAACCCCTTTTTCATGTAAAATTGACCCCCGATATGTCTAGTTTTGAATGTTTCCTGTTAGGGTAAAATCTGGGTTGAATTTCATGAGTTGGCGTATGATTTACGACTCGTTTTCGTATGGATTTTGATATTCGATGATTCGTATCTGTCGGGTGGCGTTTGGACGTCAACGACAGTGGTGATTGGCTGTTTTTGCACACAAGGTCACAGGTTTTTACCTATGGGCGTAGTGTGCACCATTTTGGTTTTCGACATGGTTTTCATGAGTTTTAGTGTATGATATCCTTGTAGGTACCCCACGTGGCGTCGAGGCGTTGGAGAGGCAAACGGCGACATCGGCACCGGCACACATAACTAGGTGAGTAGATTTATATCTACGGGGAGAAGTCGGGTGGATGGCGTATAGCACCCCCGCAGTCCGTGGTGATGTATACGGATGCGTATACACACCAACAATCTATTATTTGTTGCTGGGATTAATTATTGATGTTTAAATGGATATTGGTATATTGGATTGGTGTAAGGTTACGGAACCTTAGGGTAGTGGGTGCACTACACATACATACACACATATACAAACTTGCATACATCCTTATTTCATATGTGATTAGGGGATTCTATATAGATATGTGTTCACATGGGTTTGGGATTATGTGTTCACATACGGATTTGAGGATGATACATGGGATTGATATGAGTCGATGAGTTTGATCTGAGATTATGATATCGGTGATATGACATGTTATGACGGTAAAATTCATGATTTAGATACGTCTTGATACTTTAGAGGATATTGGGAATGATGATGCCATAGGAATGGTGACAAATATATATTAAGTGATCGACATGTGATTATGATACACGATACGATATGACATGGTCTGATATGACCAGATATTTCTGATAGACCGCCTTGGGCGATGTATACCCTTGTGATGATATATGATGATAATATCGATTTATGCTAGACTGTTGATCAGTAGCTAGATCTTGATTATAGTGATGATGTTAGTATTGTACTAGGCGTAGGTCAGTACCCCAGATGATGATCTTGATAAAGAGAATACTCGATGAATGATATGACAAATGTGATATTGACCCGTACCCAGATTTGGGGAGGCCGTACGATGGATTCACTTACGAGTTATAAATTGATGTTTGATTCGCACTATTGATTTGGGAATAACTGATTATAGAGGTATGTTATCGGATGTAATATTAGCGAGGCGGGATCACCGACTATATATATATATAAATATGTTTATGTATCGACTCAGAGTTTATGCGGTTTCCCTTTACCTACTGTTAGCTTTAGCCCAGCCTTTTAGTGGTGTAGCAATATGACTCTTATGACATTACATGCAGTTTAGTGATCATGGTGTTCAGTATTTCAGTTCCCGCATATTATTATTGTTGCTCTGCATCGCATACTGTTGTAATTCATATTCTATTATTGATACCCTGCTGCTAGGACACCAGCACCATTACCGATGATGCGTATGTACCACGTATACTTATTGCTGTAGCACACACATCTTCATCGGTAATTGCCATGTCACGTACACTTAGAGAATATTATTGCTTGATTTAGCTTGATAGCTAGCAGTGACATGATATTAGTGTACTTTCCATATATACCAGTTGACATTGTAGTTATTACTTGTCACCTCATGCATACTGTTATTCATTATATGCTGCATTCATGGATTCTCATGCTTATATTCATGCTTTCACATGCTATTAATGATTTGGATTCGGGTTTCCATGAGATTTTCTGGATTTAGAGGAAAACCACAAAACATACATATAAACTGCTTTCTCTTTTTAATAAAAATGCGGTTTTCCCATGATGTTTGAATCGCCACCATGAGTTTTGCTGATGGATTTCGAGACCCGATTTGAGGAGGCAGATGAACCGTTTCGGGTACATGGTGGGCCCGGTGCGGTATCCCGGGGTAAGAAGATCGCAGGAGATGGCGTTGAGCCTGGCAGGGGAGCACGACCGACCGGTGATATTACCCGACACGTCGGATATCCGGAGGATACCGTCGTAGTCATGAGATGGATGGTAAGGGCCGATCTGGACTGACGGTGCCCTGGATGTTATGATTGAGACATTGAGATTTGAGATATCGAGATACAGAGATATCGTGATATTGAGATTTATGATTTGTGCCGATGCTAGGCACTGTTTTATGCTGATTTCATTATGGTACCTCATTTTAAAAATACAGAAATCTCACAAATTTATGAAAGCAGTTTTCTCCAGTACATGCATTCTATTTCATGCATTCGTACATCATGCATATGATATATTGCCACCTGATGCACTGACACATGCATATGGGTTTACACTTGGGTTAGGTATTTACCCTAGTCTTGTTATAGATTGCTGGTTATATATATTTGAGGATTATATATTTTGATCGTATGACCTAGGATTGCGTCATACATGCGATTTTCTGTTCGTAGATCTCTTTCTACCCACGAGTTGGCAACTCACCCCCGTTGTGCCCCAGTTTCTTGTAGGTGTTGCCGTACAGGTTTCATTACGGCTTTGCGGGCACTGTTCCTTTCAGGTGACTTGCTAGTAGTTGGGTTATTGTATCGTACCCATCATTATACATTGTATATTATATTCAGTTGTATCTAGAAGTTCCATCAACCAAACATGTATTTATTTTTGAGATAGAGACCAGTGATGTTATTCTTTCGACCTTAGAGTCGCGTGTTATATTTCCATGGGTTCTTGCTGGTTGAGTTATATTCTGCTGTGAT
Source organism: Agapanthus africanus (assembly GCA_030015575.1). Lineage (NCBI taxonomy): Eukaryota > Viridiplantae > Streptophyta > Magnoliopsida > Asparagales > Amaryllidaceae > Agapanthus > Agapanthus africanus. The sequence goes on along the minus strand of JASDDO010000022.1, from coordinate 127,546,709 downwards.
CCTCGCCTTTAGGCGTTGTATATTATGTTGCATACAGGTTGATTTGATATGGTTCTTCCTACTCTCTACTACTTTTCTTGGTTTGGATTTCTGGGCTCGGCTTACTTAGAGCACGTACGCCTTGGGACGTTCGTAGCCGAAGTGCCGGTCATGTTCCGTACTTTCGGGTCGTGACAAAGTTGGTATCAGAGCGTTAGATTTTACCTTTGGAGCATAGGATGACCCTTGGTTGATGGAATAGGTGACTAAAGTAGAGTGACGTACCGTGATATGTCCGCGGCATATTAACGATATGCCACTCCACTTAAGGAGCCTTAGGATGTACATTTCTTTGTCGAGTATCATATTCCTTCCCGATCTAACTTCATCGGTACAAGTTTTGGTTTTGCTGCCATGATTACGGGCAGGGAGAGCTACGGCTAGAGTTACGGTCAGCATGAGCTCGTTACGACGAGGACCGACCAGGGCGTGATTCTGGCGTCACACGATTGCCGAGATGTGTCTTGATTGTGTTTTGCGCTACGAGCGTTGGATGGATCGCGGTATGAGACTACTCGGACGTGCGGATTAGCACCAAAGGATTGAGCCACTGATAGAGGCCGGCCAGATTTTGATGACCGTTGGTGTATTGCTTCCTCCTGATGATTGAGGCACTGTTCAGCGTGCAGACGAGTGAGCCAGTTATTGCTGCGAACGACGAGCTATTACCCCAGATGTTGGAACTATTGCAGTACGAGATTGTACTCAGAGATGATGAAAGGTCGCTAGTCATCAAGGATGAATGACTAGGACATATGGAATGTTCGCTACCCCGATGCGAGGTCATCAGATAGATTGATTCCAGCAGAGACGACTTCACGCGGAGACGTTGAGAGTCGACAGAGACGATCGAATGTCAGAAACCTATTATTCTAAGTTTAAAGTATTCGGAAAGACATGCAGGCAATTCTATGGTCCCTCTAGAAGAATGAAACTCTAACTCGACTTAATGACCGTATGAAAGCCTTTGAACCTTAGGGTTTGCGGCAGTTCTGCGGCGCCATTAGTGAGGCTTGGGTTTGCCCTTCTACGGCTGGACCACCGATGCTGAGCTATGTACTTGATACTATTATACTGTACCCAAGATGTTAAGCTCTTGGGGGACTATGAGGTTTTGACCAATCGATCGGATGGCTCGACTTAATTCGGATTCTAGATGGTGAGATACAGTTCTTGGGAGACTCCAGATACGAGGATAGCCATCGGAGCTCAGTTCATGCAGCCACGACGAGACGAGTCCGAATCAGTTGACATTGGAGTCGAGTAAAGTGAAAAGTTCGACATCATCAACGAGATAGTTGACCAGGCTTTGATAAAGGACTTCACCCAGATGCATTGTGAATTGATCAAGGACGGACCAGTATTGAGTATTCCTTCAATGGTTGGACGTGTTTCCGAGGACCTGTTCAGCCAGACATCTTCTACAGTATGATAGAGCTACAAGTACGCGATTTCGAGTCCGTGCGAAAGACTTCGGATAGACCGTGGCCGAGAGCAGTTACAATGCATAGATTGCCCGGCGTGGCGTCACAGTGGATGATGATAAGACAAACAGAACCAGAGGTTCGTGCCAGGCGCTGACGAGCTGTCATTACTTTCCGTCGAGGCTAGAGACCTGATATACTTACAGAAGCATTGGGATACGGGCAGTTTTCGAGAAGATGCGATGCGGAGGACCCAGATGACCGAGAAAGAGAAAGGATTGTATAAGAGTACCAGCCTCCGTACAGTTGGCAGAGATGAGACTTGGAAGAGACCTTTAGCAGGATTCCTTCTAGGACACTGCTGCAATGATACTTGCACCCAGGATCAGATGTGCCACGTGCATTCAGAGAGCCGGAGGCCGACGCCAGTGACATGTTGCTTTACGAGTGGTCGCGACGATTGACCAAGAGATGACCAGAGAAGTGCCAGAACGGAATCGACCCCGTTAGCACACCTGACAGGGCCGATGGGCCGATGGACCGAGAGATTGGTAATTCACAGTGAAGACCTTGGGAGTGGTCATTGTTACACGCACAGCAGGCCAGAATTCATGATCATCGACGAGACGTCCCACTGGGGACCGCGACAGTTGGCCCGAGATTCGTGGAGGATGCACTTGAGCGGTACTATTCCACCATACTAGATTTCGATGTTTTGGGTGATTTATTCGCATAATTTGATTTTGATGATTGATGATTTACGATTTTTGCACAGTTGTTGCCCTTGATGTCATTTTCGTGCTTTGGTTTCACATGTTTGTGATTTTAGGGTTTTAGACATTTGAGTTGATTTTGTGCGTATGCACTCACACGATTTGGATCCTGCACTCTGTATAGTTTATATATGATTGCAGTGCAGAGATTAGCATTTTGTGCACTTAGTTGCACTGGACTTCGATTTCGAGGGTGATGCCCGATATTTGTTTTATGCATTTTATGCACCTGATTGGATTTTGCGCGTGTTTGGCGCATGATATTGGATTTCATGATTTCGTGCATGATGGATGCACCGGATTTGGGTTTGTAGCGCATGTTGAGCGCAGGTTATGAGATGCGATTTGGTACACACTATATGCACTAAATCGAGATTTTTCGTGCATATCAGATGCACATGATCTTGCGATCAGGCACACACGTTGCCTATGACCGATGCTGTGTGCACACCCGTTGCACCTTGATGTCGTTTTTGTGCACCTGCTTGGCACATTCATGGATTTTGATTTCCGTGCGCACTGGACGCACAGGTTTTTTTTTCATATGCGCTTTTTGGGATTGATTTCTTATGGAGCAGTACATTTTTATGATATTGCGATTGATTTTCGTACTGAGCAGGACTAGTCGGAGGACAGTGCCTGGATATATTTTGTATGCATTAATAGATTTCAAGGGGATTTTCAAGAGCGAGCTATAGTCTCATTATTTACATACGTGTCTGATATGACACGAAACGTTAAAAAGAGGAAAACCCTTCTAAATTGCTTTCAAAATGGCGGGACGTGAATGTTAAACAAAAGGTATATAAGTATATGACTATTTTTTTAGAGACGCCCGGCACTGTGCAGTGTTATGTGTATTGCACAGCGATTTTTTTTAAAGAAATTTGGCATGCATTCCCTTCAGGTATTTACAGGTACGGATTTGGTATTTACGTGTATAGTTCCGGTTTATAGCATATCGGCTTTGCCTTGGATTTGGTATTCGTGTTTTACCTTGATTCCGACGATTGCGAGATGCTTGACGGAGTTTTGTTTTCGAGTTATCTGTTCGTTACGCATGCGCATGTATTGCGCTATAATGCGTTTTTACGTATTGATGATTTCGGAGCCCCGTTGACTTAGACATTTTATTGAAATGTTTTAGAATTTGGGGGTTTTAAATTTAAATTCGGGGACCGAATTTCTTTAAGGGGGGAAAAATGTAACATTTCAAAAAAATAAAATATTATTTTGGGAATTTTCATAATTTAATATTAATTTTAAATGAATATTTTATAATCGGTATAATTAAATATCGATAAATGGTGAAAATTCCGGAGAAAATTATGGAAATTCTAAAATAGCTTATTTTGTGGACATATGCCATTTTGCAGTTTTTATGATGGATTATATGTGATTTTGGTGTTAATCGCGATTAAAAATCGCTAAGTGGATTTTTGGCTTTTTGTGCAAAAATATGCACACAACATTTTCTACACTTGTTATACTTGTCTCATGTTGGACTCATGATAAGCCTAGGGTGAACCATGCTTGGAAGACCTTAGTGACTTGAACCAATTGGTTAGGTTAGTGGGGTTAATTAAGGGTGTGGCTTTGTTTACAATTGGATTAGGGTTATGTTGACTTGTGTCAAGGAGAGAGAGAGAGAGAGAGAGAGAGAGAGAGCGCCATGATGGTTGAGATCTTATTTGGAGAGAGAGAACGGAGGCTCCTAGGTTTTGTCACTTCACCTCACTTCAAGACTCATCATCCCATTTCACTTTAAATTTTTTTTTTGCCTTACATCTCTCCCTCTCACTCACTCACATCTCTTTCTCATACACATCACTCTCTCTAATCCTACACCCTACATCAGCCACCAAAACAGCCCCCTTCATCTGCTGATACTTCAGCAACAACAGCTATATCATTCTAAACAACAGCCTCAATATCAACTCTTCAGCCCATTTGTATCAGCATCTGAAGCACAACAGCAACTCCTTTTAAAACAACCTCTTTCAAAATATCACCACCACACCACCACAACCATTCCCACAACACCAACCACAACCTCAGCCCAAAACAGCTGCACCAAACAATTTCAGCAACTGCTGCAACAGCAGCATCAGCAGCAGCAACCATACACTTGAGGCTGCTACAGGGAACTTCAGCAGCAACCACCTCTCCTCCTTCCTTCATCCTTCCCTTCTCCTACATCCTATGACACTCTTGAGGTATAATCTTGCAACCCAACTCCTTTTTGTCAAGTTATGGTTAGTTAGCTGATAAGTTTAGTGTTTTTAAGTAGATTAGTGCTAGATTAGTGATTTTGAGTGAGATTTGGCTAAGAGTTGGTTCTGAATGTTAGAGTAGCCTTATTAGGTGTATTTGAGACCATTGTGACCAAGATTTGTTCCAGATTTCACCAAATTACCAGATTTGCTATACTTGGCGTATTTAGCGTTTTTGTCGACTTATAAACCTTTCTGAGACCTGCTTTCACCCGGGGCCTCCTAGAGTAAAATTGACTTGGCAGTGAGCTGTGCAGGCACCCTGGAACCATTACCCAAATCCTTAGCCTCCATCTCAAAACCCTGGCCACAGATTTAATCCCCCTGGCCGCAATTTGCAGCCAGAGCAGGGTAAAACTGCCTCGTTTTGCGTGCACAGCCCCTTTTTCATATAAAATTGACCCCCGGTATGTCTAGTTTTGAATGTTTCCTGTTAGGGTAAAATCTGGGTTGAATTTCATGAGTTGGCGTATGATTTACGACTCGTTTTCATATGGATTTTGATATTCGATGATTCGTATCTGTCGGGTGGCGTTTGGACGTCAACGACAGTAGTGATTGGCTGTTTTTGCACACAAGGTCACAGGTTTTTACCTATGGGCGTAGTGTGCACCATTTTGGTTTCCGACATGGTTTTCATGAGTTTTAGCGTATGATATCCTTGTAGGTACCCCACGTGGCGTCGAGGCGTTGGAGAGGCAAACGGCGATATCAGCACCGGCACACATAACTAGGTGAGTAGATTTATATCTATGGGGAGAAGTCGGGTGGATGACGTATAGCACCCCCGCAGTCCGTGGTGATGTATACAGATGCGTATACACACAAACAATCTATTATTTGTTGCTGGGATTAATTATTGATGTTTAAATGGATATTGGTATATTGGATTGGTGTAAGGTTATGGAACCTTAGGGTAGTGGGTGCACTACACATACATACACACATATACATACTTGCATACATCCTTATTTCATATGTGATTAGGGGATTCTATATAGATATGTGTTCACATGGGTTTGGGATTATGTGTTCACATACGGATTTGAGGATGATACATGGGATTGATATGAGTCGATGAGTTTGATCTGGGATTATGATATCGGTGATATGACATGTTATGACGGTAAAATTCTTGATTTAGATACGTCTTGATACTTTAGAGGATATTGGGAATGATGATGCCATAGGAATGGTGACAAATATATACTAAGTGATCGACATGTGATTATGATACACAATAGGATATGACATGGTCTGATATGACCAGATATTTCTGATAGACCGCCTTGGGCGATGTATACCCTTGTGATGATATATGATGATAATATCGATTTATGCTAGACTGTCGATCAGTAGCTAGATCTTGATTATAGTGATGATGTTAGTATTGTACTAGGCGTAGGTCAGTACCCCAGATGATGATCTTGATAAAGAGAATACTCGATGAATGATATGACAAATGTGATATTGACCCATACCCAGATTTGGGATTCACGTACGAGCTATAAATTGATGTTTGATCTGCACTCTTGATTTGGGAATAACTGATTATAGAGGTATGTTATCGGATGTAATATTAGCGAGGCGGGATCACCGACTATATATAAATATATATGTATATGTATCGACTCAGAGTTTAGGCGGTTTCCCTTTACCTACTGTTAGCTTTAGCCCAGCCTTTTAGTGGTGTAGCAATATGACTCTTATGACATTACATGCAGTTTAGTGATCATGGTGTTCAGTATTTCAGTTCCCGCATATTATTATTGTTGCTTTGCATCGCATACTGTTGTAATTCATATTCTATTATTGATACTCTGCTGCTAGGACACCAGCACCATTACCGATGATGCGTATGTACCACGTACACTTATTGCTGTAGCACACACATCTTCATCGGTAATTGCCATGTCACGTACACTTAGAGAATATTATTGCTTGATTTAACTTGATAGCTAGCAGTGACATGATATTAGTGTACTTTCCATATATACCAGTTGACATTGTAGTTATTACTTGTCACCTCATGCATACTGTTATTCATTATATGCTGCATTCATGGATTCTCATACTTATATTCATGCTTTCACATGCTATTGATGATTTGGATTCGGGTTTCCATGAGATTTTCTGGATTTGGAGGAAAACCACAAAACATACATATAAACTGCTTTCTCTTTTTAATAAAAATGCGGTTTTCCCATGATGTTTGAGTCGTCCACCATGAGTTTTGCAGATGGATTTCGAGACCCGATTCGAGGAGGCAGATGAACCGTTTCGGGTACATGGTGGGCCCGGTACGGTACCCCGGGGTAATAAGATCGCAGGAGATGGCGTTGAGCCTGGCAGGGGAGCACGACCGACCGGTGATATTACCCGACACGTCGGATATCCGGAGGATACCGTAGTAGTCATGAGATGGATGGTAAGGGCCGATCTGGACTGACGGCTCCCTGGATGTTATGATTGCGACATTGAGATTTGAGATATCGAGATACAGAGATATCGTGATATTGAGATTTATGATTTGTGCCGATGCTAGGCACTGTTTTATGCTGATTTCATTGTGGTACCTCATTTTAAAAATACAGAAATCTCATAAATTTATGAAAGCAGTTTTCTCCAGTACATGCATTCTATTTCATGCATTCATACATCATGCATATGATATATTGCCACCTGATGCACTGACACATGCACATGGGTTTACACTTGGGTTAGGTATTTACCCTAGTCTTGTTATAGATTGCTGGTTATATATATTTGAGGATTATATATTTTGATCGTATGACCTAGGATTGCGTCATACATGCGATTTTCTGTTCGTAGATCTCTTTCTACTCACGAGTTGGTAACTCACCCCCATTGTGCCCCAGTTTCTTGCAGGTGTTGCCGTACAGGTTTCATTACGGCTTTGCGGGCACTGTTCCTTTCAGGTGACTTGCTAGTAGTTGGGTTATTGTATCGTACCCATCATTATACATTGTATATTATATTCAGTTGTATCTAGAAGTTCCATCAACCAAACATGTATTTATTTTTGAGATAGAGACCAGTGATGTTATTCTTTCGACCTTAGAGTCGCGTGTTATATTTCCATGGGTTCTTGCTGGTTGAGTTATATTCTGCTGTGATCCTCGCCTTTAGGCGTTGTATATTATGTTGCATACAGGTTGATTTGATATGGTTCTTCCTACTCTCTACTACTTTTCTTGGTTTGGATTTCTGGGCTCGGCTTACTTAGAGCACGTACGCCTTGGGACGTTCGTAGCCTAAGTGCCGGTCATGTTCCGTACTTTCGGGTCGTGACATTACTCCTATGATAGTGTTAGTTATAGTTTAGCAAAGATCCTTTCGGTTAGTCGATGTTGTTTCAAACAAAATGATTGTTTTTCATATTTCCGCCTGCCCGCAAGTCATGGGGTGTACAACGTCGACTTACAGTGGTATCAAAGCCTCACTAAATAATAACCAACTTATTAGCAAAGTCGTAAGAATTTCGAACGCAAAACGAACCGGAAAAAACATCAAATCCACCAAGTTTCTGTCGAATTTAAAATGAGGTCTAAAAATTTTTTAGGGACCTCTAAAATTACAAGCAGGGAAAGGTAAGAATACTGGAGAAATTTGGGTTCCTGAATCGGCCACGACGCCGCGGAACCACGGCCGATCCAAGCGATCGGCCGCGGATCCGCGGCCGAGTTGGGGACGATTCAACCCAAAATTCCCCAGTAATTCTTCTGGGTTAATTTTGTTCTTTCCGCAATGTTTTGTTTCTGCTCATGTCTCAGGTGCACCGAGAAGTTTTTGGAGTAGAATCAATTGTGTTTGCTCGATCGAAATTCTATGATGTTTGGCTAATTAGATTTTATCTGTGATTTGTATAATGTGTTCGTAAACCTCCCCTAACTGCTAGTATGTCGGTTGGTAGGGGGTTGCACATTTCTGTAATGATTTTACTGTTTACGTTTATGAACTTGATTGGATTGTTGTGATGATTAGCCGGGGTTTGAGATGGGTTTTAATATTCATTCATTCGATATAAATTGTAATATGATGTAATATTCTTTTGCGGGGCACATCCAGGTTGCGGTTGTAGCCACCGTTGTATTATTTCATTTTACTGTTTTTGCTCCTAGGATAGACCCAAGGTGGGGTGTACAAACTATCTGGTACTTTGAAGTGTTTAGTGGCCTACTCACGTTGTTGAGGGAGACCGCTTCACTTCGGGTACTTGGCGGGTAGTTTGCCGTACTCATAGGGGTCTAGGGCGGGGTAATAGGTATTCATCACAACTGTGTAATCCGTCTTTCGTTGCAGGCTCAAAAGAAACTCGGATTGCTTGTATATCCAATAATGTTCATCTGTGATCTGTAATGCCTATTATTGCGTCAGACGAATGTACAATATCTATATATGATAGCTATTTAGACGTCACTTATGTTTTACACCCGCGCTAGCCCAGCCCCCGCTCTGTCGTTAGTTAAGTAACCTAACGAGTGATGACGAGACCCCGTGGCGAATGCGGATGGCGTAAGAGGACGTTGTATTTTCGTTGTTTTCTGTAATGATAGGTTAATGATGAGACACATTATTATTAATGCAAAGAAAATAAACCAAAGTTGAATCGTTGGAATAGTTTAAAAGAAACCACTCGGTTATTTTTAAAACAGAAGATATTTTAATTGCGGAGCTTTAACCACTCCTTTTAAAAGCTATCAGGTTCCTTCGGTCATATCAAGTTCACTACGTTCACGGTTTTGCCAAAACCATTCGTAGCCCTCTGTCATTTCATTTGGGTATTCAGTAGTATTCAAGCTATGTATTTTGACCTAACGCCAAGGCATAGTGTTTGGTAGCTGCTCGGTATTCATTTGTTGCATAGATAGATGAGTTAGTTTGGGACAGTCGTATTATTATTTTGGCCAAACGTCAAGGATATGTACGGATGGGTTCAAATTAACAAGATAATGATGGGTAGAACTTGACATGTGACTTATGACATTTTGACCTAACGCCAAGGTCATAAGAGCATGGGGAAAAAATTTATATCGGGAATTTCTAAAGAATCTGAAATTTGCAAAGAGATGCATACCATTTGGAATGTGATGAATGCTGGTAGGATTCCTTCAGCATTATCACACGATGATATTTGGATCCCGATCCTACTATGAGTATATGCTACTCATCAGGAGATTCGTCACTTAACGAACAATGCTATAAACCAAGTAGGTGCCGAGAAAGGTGTCAATGGGGCTACGCCCCCAGAGAAAAGAGGTTATTAAATTAAGGAACTTCGCGAAAGCGTTGGAAAACCTCCCTCGAAGTACCGACACCGGCCTAGCTGAATGGTTAAGCAAGTATTGTACGGTGAGAATAGTCCTGGCTAGTTCTTCCTTTTTGGTTTGAGGAGGGATTCGAGAAACAGTGGGAGCCATCCAGTTTAGATAAACTAAAAATCACTCTAAACTTGCAAGATCTTCATGCTAAAGTGTTCCCTCTCTCTCTCATTGCAGCGACCCTAAAACATGACAGGCCTTAAGTTACTTTTAGAGAAAAATATATTGACAGGGCCAAACTATAAAGATTGGCTGCGGAATGTTAAGATGGCTTTGATTTATGACAAATTGGGGTATGTCCTTACCACCAAGGCATCTGCTTTCCTTGGTCCTAAATCCAGTAATGCGGATAAGGAAATCCATAAAACCTGGGAGTTAGATTGTGCGAAGGCCAAGTGCATCATGCTTGCCTCGATGAATAATGAACATCAGAGGAGGCACGAGGATATGGATCTCGAATCCATATTTCTCCATACAAAGGATCTGTATGGGGAGCAATCTCGTATAGCAAGATACGAGACCTCGAAGAACCTGTTTCAGGCGAGGTTGGCCATCGGATCGTCTGTAGGAGAACATATCCTAAAGATGATTGGCTACATAGAAGAGCTTACAGACCTGGGGACGACTTTGGAGAACGAGCTCTATACAGACTTGATTCTCCAGTCCCTTCCTTCCACCTACGCCCAGTTTATTCTGAATTTCAACATTCAAAGAAAAGAAGTTGAACTTCCAGAACTCCTTAACATGTTGAGGAGTGCAGAGGGCACTTTGCAGAATGCAAGGGAACACCCGCTATGTTTGTTCGTGGTGCTTCTTCTTCAGGGTCCAAGGCTAGGGCCAAAGGAAGGAAGAATAAGGCCGCCACCAAACCTAGAGGAGGTGTTAGTAAGGTGGGAGTGAAGGGAAAGAAAAAGATAGCGGTGCCAGTGTTAGTGTATATGCCCTAGGGGCCATTATTGTATCATACTAGTTTTATATTACTTAATGGAAGCTTGGGATATTCACATATATATAACAATCTTGCTAAACATGGTAGTATGCTACTTGGTTTTTCTATCTTAATATGTGAGTATACGTATTGATAGAGCTCTTAGGATCTTGCTTGACTACCAGCGTTGTGATGGCAGTCACACTAGTGGGGGCTGGGCAGTCTACAAGCACATCCTTATTCAGGTCCTTAGTCGTTGGATTATCGAGACAGGGCATCGATACTCCGGAGTAGACTAGTGTGTACGCTTCTCATCCCAGTTGGGGAGATGGTCTGTCCCACAGCCGTCAGTACGTTGTACTGGAGATAGTATGCAGGTGCTCGTTGGGTTACGGGTACACCGGACAGGACTCACAGGGAACTGTTGGTTGGTTTTATACCAGTCGTCAGTGAACAGTTCCCAGGTGACATGAGTACAGCATAGTCCGCAGACTTGACACTGCTACTTTGCCTCGAGTGTGTCCCACTGTTCTTAGATTGCTACCCTACCATGGCTCAAAGGAGTCGTGCAAACAGGTAGCAGTTGGGTGCAGTCCCGAGCACTTGGAGGCAGTGGCGGTTAGACATGATTCGTTTCTCCCGGTATTGGGGGTTGATATTGCGCTGTGTCAGAGAGCCATTACGCAAAGTCCCTGGCCAGGGCAAGCGAGATTTGCTGGTGGGTTCCAGTAGTTTCTCAGGGTGTAATGGGCTTCGCTCCGACACGACTTATACCGCTATTAGGGGACTGATGCTTGCCGCCCCCCTAGGCCCGATATGCGATAGTCTTAGACGAACGGACCAGACTGTACGGAGATTGTCACATTAGACTCAGTAGGAGTTCGGATGGGTTTCCTCATTGGCCTTCTTATCGACATCTACCTGGGGACCGTTACGTACAGCTAGTGCCGCTTGCGGTCTGTGGTTAAACCCACTGCCAGCGTAGTAGTCGAGTCTCTAGAGTCCCACGCAGAGAGTTTCCCTACTCCAGACGAAACGATATAGAGGTCGTATGGTTTTACGACAAGGGTTCGGATGCATACGTGTGTTTTCGCACGTACGACTTTCGGACAGTTTTTACTAGTCGGCTTTGTTTTAAGCCAGTTACTAGTATCCGGTTATTGGATTTATACAGTCTAAATTTTTTCCGTGTTTTCACGGATAGGAGGGGTGTTCTCGTAATTGCGCGAGAAGCTTCTAGAAGATGGTGACTAAGGAGGTTTAGGTGGCATATACATTGAATGAGATTAGTGAGTCATATGGATGATTCATCCATGTCATTAATGCTTCATAATTGCTTAATGACTCATGGAGATGAATCACCACACGATATTTATCAAGCATGGTTGTAAATCATTTTCTTTTCTTTTCTTGATAAAATAAAATGCTTGATATATATTATGATAACTCATTTTCTCTTCTCATTATTATGTTCATCTTCTCTCTCCTCAAGCTCTCTCTCTTCAAACCCTAATCCTCCCCTCTCATGTGTTGAGTACAAGGATTAGTTAGACTACTTAATCCATAACCATACTCTATTTCATCTAGGTACTTTGATTAGCACTTAAAGATACCTAGTTGCCTCAAGTTTAGAGGCAAAGCTTGGAGTTTAGCTCTCGTGGTGGATCGTCTACTACTTGGAGAAGGCCGAGGAGGAGGTGGAGTTCGTAAAGACGAAGGACACGGTTCTTTAGGTATAATCCCTTTACATAGTAGTTGTTAACTTCTATGTTTGATATTAGTTATCGTTTAGCTTCGATTCATGCGGTTAGTCGATGTTTAAGCATAGAACATGATCGTTTTTCATATTTCCGCCTCCCCGCAAGTCGTGGGGTGTTGTACATCGACTTACAGTGGTATCAGAGCCTCGCTAAACAATAAATAACTCACTTGCAAAATTGTATGAATTTCGAACGGAAAAAACGAAACCGGAAAACCCCGATATCATGAGTTTCTGTCGATTTTTAAATGAAGTCCAAAAATTTTTCAGGGAGGTTCAGATAGCTCTTAATGACAGTAGTAGAACACCCAAGAAAATTGGGCCCTTGAATCGGCTAAAGCGCCGCGGAACCACGGCGGATCCCACCGATCCGCCGCGCTTCCGCCGCCGAGTTGCTGATTCATGAACCCAATTTTCCTGTGTTGGTTCTCTGTGATATTTGGTATTTTCTGGAATTTTTTATTTTTGCTCAGGTTTCAGATTTACAGAGAAGTATTGGAGCAAAATTAAATGTGTTTAATCGATCGAAATTATACGGTATTTGCTTGTTGGATTATATCTGTGTTTGTATAATGTGTTCGTAAACCTCCCCTAACTGCTAGTATGTCGGTTGGCAGGGGGTTGCACATTTCTGTAATGGATTTTATCTGTTTGTGTATATGAACTGTGTTGGACTGTTGTGATGTATAGCCGGGGTTATGTGATGGGTTATTATTTAATTCATTTGATATAAATGTAATTTGTTGTAATATTATTTTGCGGGGCACATCCAGGTTGCAGTTGTAGCCACCGTTGTATTATTTCATTTTACTGTTTTTGCTCGTAGGACAGACCCAAGGTGGGGTGCACAAACTGCCGGGCGGGTAGTTTGCCGTACCCGTTGGGGTCTTGGGTGGGGTAATGGCTATTCATCACAACTGTGTAATCCGTCTTTTGTTGTAGACTCAAAACAAACACGGATTGCTTGCAAATCCAATAAAGTTCATCTGTGATCTGGAATGCCTATTATTGCGTCTGACGAATGTACAATATATATATATGATAGCTATTTAGACGTCACTTATGTTTTACACCCGCGCTAGCCCAGCCCCCGCTCTGTCGTTAGTTAAGTAACCTAACGGGTGATGACGGGACCCCATGGCGAATGTGGATGGCATAAGAGGACGTTGTATTTTCGTTGTTTTCTGCAATGATAGGTTAATGATGGGACGCATTATTTATAATGCAAAGAAAATAAACAAAAAAGTTTAATCGTTGGAACAATTTAAAAGAAACCACTCGGTTAATTTTAAAAACAGATATTTTTAAATGCGGAGCTTTAACCACTCCTTTTAAAAGCTATCAGGTTCCTTCGGTTATATCAAGTTCACTACGTTCACGGTTTCGCCAAAACCATTCGTTGCCCTTCGTCATTTCATCTGGGTATTCAGTAGTATTCAAGCTTTGTATTTTGACCTAACGCCAAGGCATAGTGTTTGGTAGCTACTGGTATTCATTTGTTGCATAGATAGATGAGTTAGTTTGGGACAGTCGTATTATCATTTTGGCCGAACGTCAAGGATATATACGGATGGGTTCAAATTGACAAGATAATGATGGGTAGAACTTGACATGTGACTTATGACATTTTGACCTAACGCCAAGGTCATAAGAGCATGGGGCAAAAATATATATCGGGAATTTCTAAAGAAACTGAAATTTGCAAAGAGTTGCATAACATTTGGAGTTTGATGAATGTTGGTAGGATTCCTTCAACATTATCATACAATGATATTTGGATCCCGATCCTACTGTGAGTATATGCTACTTATCAGGATATTCGTCACTTAACGATCAATGCTATAAACCAAGTAGGTGTCAAGAAAGGTGTCAGCGGGGTTACGCCCCCAGAGAAAAGAGGTTATTTAATTAAGGAACTTCGTGAAAGCGTTGGAAAACCTCCCTCGAAGTATCGACACTAGCCTGGCTGAACGGTTAAGCAAGTATTATACGGTGAGAATAGTCCTGGCTAATTCTTCTTTTATGGTTTGAGGAAGGATTCGAGGAACAGTGGGAGCCATCCAGTTTAGATAAACTAAAAACCACTCTAAACTTGCAAGAGCATCATGCTAAAGAGTTTTCTTCTCTCTCTTCTATTTGCAGCGACCCTGAAAATGACTGGACTTAAGTTACTTTTAGAGAAAAATATACTGACAGGGCCAAACTATAAAGATTGGCTGCGGAATGTCAAAATGGCTTTGACCTATGACAAACTGGGGTACGTCCTCACCGCTACGGCACCTGCTGTCCTTGGTCCCAAATCCAGTAATGCGGATAAGGAAATCCGCAAAACCTGGGATTTAGATTGCGCGAAAGCCAAGTGCATCGTGCTTGCCTCGATGAACAATGAACATCAGAGGAGGCACGAGGATATGGAACTAGATGGCATATTTCTCCATACAAAGGAACTTTATGGAGAGCAATCTCGTATAGCAAGATACGAGACCTCTAAGAACTTGTTTCGAGCGAGGTTGGCTGTCGGGTCATCGGTAGGAGAACATGTCCTAAAGATGATCGGCTATATTGAAGAGCTCGCAGACCTTGGGACGACTTTGGATAATGAGCTCTACACAGACCTTATTCTCCAGTCCCTTCCTCACACCTACGCCCAGTTTATCCTGAACTTCAACATTCAAAGAAAAGAAGTTGAACTTCCGGAACTCCTGAACATGTTAAGGAGTGCAGAGGGCACCTTGCAGAAGACAAGGAAAACACCCGCTATGTTTGTTGGCGGTGCATCTTCTTCCGGGTCCAAGGCTAAGGCCAAAGGAAGGAAGAAGAAGGCCGCCACCAAACCTAGAGGAGGTGTTAGTAAGGTGGGAGGGAAGGGAAAGAAAAAGTTTGCAGTACCGGTAGTGGGCCAGGATGAGTGCTTCCATTGTCACAGGAAAGGGCACTGGAAGAAAGATTGCAAGGCGTGGAACGCCAAGAACCAGGAACCGAAGCAAGCTGTGGCTTCGACTTCAGGTGTGTTTGTAATTGAGAATTGTCTATCAATTAACTCTACTTCCTGGGTATTGGATACCGGATCAGGATCTCATATTTGCAATTCATTGCAGGCACTGAGAAACCATAGAGTGCTGAAGGAAGGTGATATGACCCTAAAGGTTGCTAACGGAGCTAGCGTGGGAGCTGCGTCCGTCGGGGATTATCACCTAGGATTGACGAGTGGACACATTTTGGTTTTACATAACTGTTTTTTTGTACCAAGCTTAACGTGTAATATCATATCAGTTTCCTTGTTATCAAATAAAGGTTATGATTTCACGTTTGTAAGAGATGTTGTTAACATCCACCTTAATCATGGTTTGATTGGGTCCGGTACACTAAATAACGGTATATATGTTTTAAACCAACTCCAAATTTTCAATGTCCAGAACACACTAAAAAGAAAGTCTCCAGATTTAAATAAAGCTTTTTTTTATGGCATTGTAGACTGGGTCACATCAATGAGAGAAGGTTGACTAAGTTGCATAGAGAAGGATATTTAGATTCGTTCGAATATCAAACTTATGACACTTGTCAATATTGTCTCAAAGGAAAGATGACAAAGACTCCATTTACTGGACATGGAGTAAGAGCGAGCGAGCTCTTAGGACTCATACACAGCGATGTATGTGGTCCAATGTCTACGCATGCAAGAGGTGGTTTTTCCTATTTTATTACTTTCACGGATGATTACTCAAGATACGGATTCATTTATCTAATGAAACATAAATCCGAGGCTTTTGAGAAATTCCAAGAGTATAAGAATGAAGTAGGAAACCAAACCGGCAAAAGTATCAAGACACTTAGATCTGATCGAGGTGGTGAATACTTGAGTGCCGAGTTCCTAGGTTACCTAAAAGAGAAAGGAATTCTCTCTCAGCTTACTCCTCCATACACTCCACAGCATAATGGTATATCGGAGAGATGGAATCGAACCCTATTGGATATGGTACGATCCATGATGAGTAATACTGAGTTACTGCGATCTTTCTGGGGTTATGCGCTAGAATCAGTGGCATATCTTTTGAACATGGTTCCTACCAAGACTGTGCCTACCACTCCATATCAGATGTGGAGCGGGAAGAAACCCCATCTACAGTATATAAAGATTTGGGGATGTCCAGCTTTTGTTAAAAAGCAGCATGTGGACAAGCTCGAGGCACGATCAGTAAAGTGTAAGTTTGTGGGATATCCAAAGAACTTCAGAGGATATCTATTCTATTACGCAGAGGAACAAAAGGTATTTATTTCTCGTAATGCCCATTTTCTAGAACATCAGTTTTTAGAAAAGGAAACAAGTGGGAGCGAAATAGAACTGGAAGAAATTCCAGAACCACAAACTGCTACTGAAAGTTTGGTAGAACCGGTAGTTCAAGAAGAACAGGACATTCCCGCACCCCTCCGCAGGAGTAGTAGGCCGTCTCATCCGTCTGAGAGATACTACGGTTTTCTCATAGATGGGGATAGAGAGGATTGCATCATAGATGATGATAAACCTACTGACTTTCAGCAGGCCATCCAGAGCGGCGACTCGGTACGATGGCTAGATGCAATGCGGACCGAAATGGAGTCCATGTACACCAACAAAGTATGGACTTTGGACTTTGCTCCAGATGGGATAAAACCCATAAGATGCAAATGGATCTTCAAGAAAAAGATTGGTGTAGATGGACAGGTGGAAACCTATAAGGCTAGACTTGTTGCAAAGGGTTTTCGTCAAAGACCTGGTTTGGACTATGACGAAACGTTTTCTCCAGTGGCTATGCTCAAATCCATTTGGGTCCTTCTTGCTATTGCTGCCTTCCATGATTATGAAATCTGGCAGATGGACGTAAAGACGGCTTTTCTGAATGGAAATTTAGAAGAGTGCGTATATATGGATCAGCCAGAGGGTTTCAATCAGAGTGGGAGCAACGGGAAAGTATGCAAGCTGCTTAAGTCCATTTATGGACTAAAGCAGGCATCGCGGAGTTGGAACATCTGTTTTGATGAGACAGTCAAAGAATATGACTTTATCAAAAATCCAGATGAACCGTGCATATATAGTAAAGTTGTAGCCAGAAGTGTCGTATTCCTCGTCTTGTACGTGGATGACATTCTATTGATAGGAAATGACATTCCTATACTACAATCTGTCAAAGGATTCTTGTCACACAGGTTCTCCATGAAAGACCTGGGTGATGCCTCTTACATTCTGGGGATCCGGATCTATCGTGATAGATCCAAGAGGATGTTGGGACTTTCGCAGTCCAGGTATATCGACATTGTACTGAAAAGATTCAGTATGGAAGATTCTAATCGCGGTAATCTACCGGCTTGTCACGGAATCACCCTCTCCAAAGAGATGTCTCCCAAGACTGATTTGGAAAGGGAACGCATGTCTATTATACCCTACGCTTCTGCGGTAGGCTCTATAATGTATGCGATGTTGTGCACCAGACCAGATATAGCTTACGCACTGAGTGTGGTAAGCCGGTACCAGTCAGACCCAGGGGAGAAGTACTGGATAGCAGTAAAGAACATTCTCAAGTACCTAAGAAGGACTAAGGAGATGTTCTTGGTTTACGGCGGAAAAGACCTCAGGTTGGAGGCCTTTGCTGATTCCGGCTTCCAGAGTGATAAGGACGATTCCAAGTCCATGTCGGGTTATGTCTTTACCCTCAATGGAGGGGCGGTGTGCTGGAAGAGCTCCAAGCAGGACACCGTTGCTGACTCAATGATGGAAGCGGAGTATATAGCTGCTTGTGATGCCGCAAAAGAAGCAGTCTGGATGAAGAAGTTCCTAACAGAACTTCAGGTGGTTCCTACCATAGTTGATCCAATACCTCTGTATTGCGACAACAACGGAGCTATAGCTTTAGCGAAGGAACCAAGGTCCCATCAGAAGTCCAGACACATCTTAAGGCGGTATCACCTGATCAGGGAGATCATTGATCGTCAGGAGATCGAGGTTCGGAGAGTTGCTTCTGAAGAGAACATTGCTGATCCATTCACGAAGGCCCTACCTCAGATTCAGTTCGAGAGGGTACTCGAGATCATCGGTCTTCGATATGCCAGTACATGGCCCTAGTGCAAGTGGGAGATTGTTAGTGTATATGCCCTAGGGGCCATTATTGTATCATACTAGTTTGTATATTACTTAATGGAAGCTTGGGATATTCACATATATATAACAGTCTTGCTAAACATGGTAGTATGCTACTTGGTTTTTCTATCTTAATATGTGAGTATACGTATTGATAGAGCTCTTAGGATCTTGCTTGACTACCAGCGTTGTGATGGCAGTCACACTAGTGGGGGCTGGGTAGTCTACAAGCACATCCTTATTCAGGTCCCTAGTCATTGGATTATCGAGACAGGGCATCGATACTCCGGAGTAGACTAGTGTGTACGCTTCTCATCCCAGTTGGGGAGATGGTCTGTCCCACAGCCGTCAGTACGTTGTACTGGAGATAGTATGCAGGTGCTCGTTGGGTTACGGGTACACCGGACAGGAGTCACAGGGAACTGTTAGTTGGTTTTATACCAGTCGTCAGTGAACAGTTCCCAGGTGACATGAGTACAGCATAGTCCGCAGACTTAACACTGCTACTTCGCCTCGAGTGTGTCCCACTGTTCTTAGATTGCTACCCTACCATGGCTCAAAGGAGTCGTGCAAACATGTAGCAGTTGGGTGCAGTCCCGAGCACTTGGAGGCAGTGGCGGTTAGACAGGATTCGTCTCTCCCGGTATTGGGGGTTGATATCGCGCTGTGTCAGAGAGCCATTACGCAAAGTCCCTGGCCAGGGCAAGCGAGATTTGCTGGTAGGTTCCAGTAGTTTCTCAGGGTGTAATGAGCTTCGCTCCGACACGACTTATACCGCTATTAGGGGACTGACGCTTGCCGCCCCCTAGGCCCGATATGCGATAGTCTTAGACGAACGGACTGGACTGTATGGAGATTGTCACATTAGACTCAGTAGGAGTTCGGATGGGTTTCCTCATCGGCCTTCTTATCGACATCTACCTGGGGACCGTTACGTACAGCTAGTGCCGCTTGCGGTCTGTGGTTAAACCCACTGCCAGCGTAGTAGTCGAGTCTCTAGAGTCCCACGCAGAGAGTTTCCCTACTCCAGGCGAAATGATATAGAGGTCGTATGGTTTTACGACAAGGGTTCGGACGCATACGTGTGTTTTCGCACGTACGACTTTTGGACAGTTTTTACTAGTCGGCTTTGGTTTAAGCCAGTTACTAGTATCCGGTTATTGGATTTATACAGTCTAAAGTTTTTCCGTGTTTTCACGGATAGGAGGGGCGTTCTCGTAATTGCGCGAGAAGCTTCTAGAAGATGGTGACTAAGGAGGTTTAGGTGGCATATACATTGAATGAGATTAGTGAGTCATATGGATGATTCATCCATGTCATTAATGCTTCATAATTGCTTAATGACTCATGGAGATGAATCACCACAAGATATTTATCAAGCATGGTTGTAAATCATTTTCTTTTCTTTTCTTGATAAAATAAAATGCTTGATATATATTATGATAACTCATTTTCTCTTCTCATTATTATGTTCATCTTCTCTCTCCTCAAGCTCTCTCTCTTCAAACCCTAATCCTCCCCTCTCATATGTTGAGTACAAGGATTAGTTAGACTACTTAATCCATAACCATACTCTATTTCATCTAGGTACTTTGATTAGCACTTAAAGATACCTAGTTGCCTCAAGTTTAGAGGCAAAGCTTGGAGTTTAGCTCTCGTGGTGGATCGTCTACTACTTGGAGAAGGCCGAGGAGGAGGTGGAGTTCGTAAAGATGAAGGACACGGTTCTTTAGGTATAATCCCTTTACATAGTAGTTGTTAACTTCTATGTTTGATGTTAGTTATCGTTTAGCTTCGATTCATGCGGTTAGTCGATGTTTAAGCATAGAACAAGATCGTTTTTCATATTTCCGCCTCCCCGCAAGTCGTGGGGTGTTGTACATCGACTTACAGCCAGTAGTGGGAAAGGATGAGTGCTTCCACTGTCATAGGAAAGGGCATTGGAAGAAAGATTGCAAGGCTTGGAATGCCAAGAACCAGGAACCGAAGCAAGCTGTGGGTTCGACTTCAGGTGTGTTTGTAATTGTGAATTGTCTGTCAATCAACTCTACTTCCTGGGTATTGGATACCGGATCAGGATCTCATATATGCAATTCATTGCAGGCACAGAGAAACCGTAGAGTGCTGAAAGTTGGTGATATGACCCTAAAGGTTGCTAACGGAGCTAGCGTGGGAGCTGTGTCCATAGGGGATTATCACCTGGGATTGACGAGTGGACATATTTTGGTTTTACATAACTGTTTTTGTGTATCTAGTTTAACGTGTAATATCATATCAGTTTCCTTGTTATCAAAAGAAGGTTATGATTTCACGTTTGTAAGCGATGTTGTTAACATCCACCTAAATCATGGTTTGATTGGGTCCGGTACGCTGGATAACGGTATATACGTCTTAAACCAATTACAGATTTTCAATGTCCAGAACACACTAAAAAGAAAGTCTCCAGATTTAAATAAAGCTTTCTTATGGCATTGTAGACTGGGTCACATCAATGAGACAAGGTTAACTAAGTTACATAGAGAAGGATAATTGGATTCGTTCGAATATCAAACTTATGCCACTTGTCAATCATGTCTCAAAGGAAAGATGACAAAGACTCCATTCACTGAATATGGAGTAAGAGCGAGCGAGCTCTTAGGACTCATACACAGCGATGTATGTGGTCTAATATCTACACATGCAAGAGATAGTTTTTCCTATTTCATTACTTTTACAGATGATTACTCTAGGTACGGATTCATTTTCTTGATGAAACATAAATCCGAGGCTTTTGAGAAATTCCAAGAGTATAAGAATGAAGTAGAAAACCAAACCGGCAAAAGTATCAAGACACTGAGATCTGATCGAGGTGGTGAATACTTAAGTGCCGAGTTCCTAGGTTACCTAAAAGAGAAAGGAATTCTCTCTCAGCTTACTCCTCTATACACTCCACAACATAACGGTGTATTGGAGAGACGGAATCGAACCCTATTGAATATGGTACGTTCCATGATGAGTAATGCTGAGTTACCATGATCTTTCTGGGGTTATGCGCTAGAATCAGCGGCATATCTTTTGAACATAGTTCCTACCAAGACTGTGCCTACCATGCCATATCAGATGTGGAGTGGGAAGAAACCCTATCTTCAATATCTAAAGATATGGGGATGTCCAACTTTTGTTAAAAAGCAGCATGCGGACAAACTCGAGGCACGATCAGTACAGTGTAAGTTTGTGGGATATCCAAAGAACTCCAGGGGGTATTATTTCTATTACGCAGAGGAACAAAAGGTTTTTGTTTCTCGTAATGCCCATTTTCTAGAACATCGGTTTTTAGAAAAGGAAACAAGTGGGAGCGAAATAGAACTGGAAGAAATTCCAGAACCACAAACTACTACTGAAAGTTTAGTAGAACCAGTAGTTCAAGAAGAACAGGACATTCCCGCATCCCTCCGCGGGAGTAGTAGGCCGTCTCATCCGCCCGAGAGATACTACGGTTTTCTCATAGATGGGGATAGAGAAGATTGCGTCATTGATGATGATGAACCTACTAACTTCCAGCAGGCCATCCAGAGTGGAGACTCGGTACGATGGCCAGATGCAATACGGACCGAAATGGAGTCCATGTACACCAACAAAGTATGGACTTTGGACTTTGCTCCAGGTGGGGTAAAACCCATAGGATACAAATGGATATTCAAGAAAAAGATTGGTGTAGATGGACAGGTGGAAACCTATAATGCTAGACTTGTTGCAAAGGGTTTTC
This sequence comes from Agapanthus africanus, assembly GCA_030015575.1. Lineage (NCBI taxonomy): Eukaryota > Viridiplantae > Streptophyta > Magnoliopsida > Asparagales > Amaryllidaceae > Agapanthus > Agapanthus africanus. The sequence goes on along the minus strand of JASDDO010000022.1, from coordinate 127,524,314 downwards.
GTCAAAGACCTGGTTTGGACTATGACGAGACTTTTTCTCCAGTGGCTATGCTCAAATCCATTCGGGTCCTTCTTGCTATTGCCACCTTCCATGATTATGAGATCTGGCAGATGGACGTAAAGACGGCTTTACTAAATGGTAATTTGGAAGAGTGCGTCTATATGGATCAGCCAGAAGGCTTCAATCAGAGTGGGAGCAGCGGAAAAGTGTGCAAGCTGCTTAAGTCCATTTATGGACTAAAGCAGGTATCGCGGAGTTAGAACATCTGTTTGATGAAACGGTCAAAGAATATGACTTTATCAAAAATCCAGATGAACCATGTATATATAGTAAAATTGTAGCACGAACTGTCGTATTCCTTGTCTTGTACGTGGATGACATTCTATTGATAGGAAATGACATTCCTATGCTACAATCTGTCAAAGGATTCTTGTCACACAGGTTCTCATGAAAGACCAGGGTGTGCCTCTTACATTCTGGGGATCTGGATTTATCGTGATAGATCTAAGAGGATGTTGGGACTTTCACATTCTAGGTATATTAACACTATACTGAAAAGATTCAGTATGGAAGATTCTAAACACGGTAATCTACCGGCTTGTCACGGAATCACCCTCTCCAAAGAGATGTCTCCCAAGACTGATTTGGAAAGGGAACGCATGTCTATTATACCCTACGCTTCTGCGGTAGGCTCTATAATGTATGCGATGTTGTGCACCAGACCAGATGTAGCTTACGCATTAAGCGTGGTAAGCAGGTATCAGTCAGACCCAGGGGAGAAGCACTGGATAGCAGTGAAGAACATTCTCAAGTACCTGAGAAGGACTAAGGAGATGTTCTTGGTTTACGGCGGAAAAGACTTCAAGATCGAGGCCTTTGCTGATTCTGGCTTTCAGAGTGATAAGGATGACTCCAAGTCCATGTCGGGTTATGTCTTTACCCTCAATGGAGGGGCGGTGTGCTGGAAGAGCTCCAAGCAGGACACCGTTGCAGACTCGACGATAGAAGTGGAGTATATTGCTGCTTGCGATGCCACAAAAGAAGCGATCTGGATGAAGAGGTTCCTAACAGAACTTCAGGTGGTTCCTACCAATTTTGATCCAATACTGCTGTATTGCGACAACAACGGAGCTATAGCTTTAGCGAAGGAACCCAGGTCCCATCAGAAGTCCAGACACATCTTAAGGTGGTATCACTTGATTAGGGAGATCATAGATCGCCGGGAGATCGAGGTCCGGAGAGTTGCCACAGAGGAGAACACTGCTGATCCATTCACAAAGGCCTTACCTCAGATTCAGTTCGAGAGGCTACTCGAGATGATCGGTTTTCGATATGCCAGTACACGACGCTAGTGCAAGTTGGAGATTGTTAGTGTATATGCTCTAGGGGCCATTATTGTATCATACTGGCTTGTATATTACTTAATGGAAGCTTGGGATATTCACAGTTATATTAACAGTCTTGCTAAACATGGTTGTATGCTACTTGGTTATGTCTATCTTAATATGTGTATACGTATTGATAGAGCCCTTAGGATCTTGCTTGACTACCAGCGTTGTGATGGCAGTCACACTATTGGGGGCTGGGTAGTCTACAAGCACATCCTTTTTCAGGTCCCTAGTTGTAGGATTATCGAGACAGGGCATCGATACTCCGGAGTAGACTAGTGTATACGCTTCTAATCCCAGTTGGGGAGATGGTCTGTCCCACAGCCATCGGTACGTCGTACTGGAGATAGTACACAGGTGTGCGTTGGGTTACGGGTATACCGGACAGGACTCGCAGGGAACTGTTGGTTGGTATTATACCCGTCGTCAGTTAACAGTTCCCAGGTGACATGAGTACAGCATAGTCCGCAGAATTGACACTGCTACTTCGCCTCGAGTGTGTCCCACTGTTCTTAGATTGCTACCCTACCACGGCTCAAAGGAGTCGTGCAAACAGGTAGCAGTTGGGTGCAGTCCCGAGCACTTGGAGGCAGTGGCGGTTAGACAGGATTCGTCTCTCCCGGTATTGGGAGTTGATATCGCGCTGTGTCTGGAGAGCCATTACGCAAAGTCCCTGGCTAGGGCAAGCGAGATTTACTGGTAGGTTTTCCAGTAGTTTCTCAAGGTGTAATGGGCTTCGCTCCGACACGACTTATACCGCTTTTAGGGGACTGACGCTTGCCGCCCCCTAGGCCCGATATGCGATAGTCCTAGACGAACAGACCGGACTGTACGGAGATTGTCACATAAGGCTCAGTAAGAGTTTGGATGGGTTTCCTCATCGGCCTTCTTATCGACATCTACCTGGGGACCGTTACGTACAGCTAGTGCCGCTTGCGGTCTGTGGTTAAACCCACTGCCAGCGTAGTAGTCGAGTCTTTAGAGTCCCACACAGAGAGTTTCCCTGCTCCGGGCGAAACGATATAGAGGTCGTATGGTTTTACGACAGGGTTCGGACATGCACGTGCAATTATGCACGTACGATGTTCGGACAGTTTTTACTAGCCGGCTTTGGTTTAAGCCAGATTCTAGTATCGGATTATTGGATTTATACAGTCTAAAATTTTTCCGTATTTTCACGGATAGGAGGGGCATTCTCGTAATTTGGCGAGAAGCTTCTAGAAGGATGATGACTTGGGGGTTAAGGTGGCATTAGCATTTATTGATTTAGTGACTCATTTGTGTGATTCATTCATGTAGTTAATGGTACATTAAATGGATAATGACTCATGAGATGAATCACACATAATGAATAAATGAAGCATGATGATAAATCATTTGATTTATTTATTTGATAAATCATTATGCTTCATATATTCAAGATAAGTTATTATTTCATTATCATTCTTATCCCCACCTTCTCTCTCCTCAAGCTCTCTCTCTTCAAACCCTAATCCTACCCTCTCATGTGTTGAGATCAAGGATTAGTAAGACTTGTTAATCCATAATCACACTCTATATTACCTAAGTTTCTTAGATTAGCACTTTGAGAAACCTAGTTGCCTCAAGATTAGAGGCAAAGGTTGGAGTAGAAGCTCTCGGGTGGATCGTCTATTACAAAGAGGAGGTGGTTAACGAGAAGAAGAAGGACTTGGTTCATTAGGTTTAATCTTCTTTCATAGTAGCCAATTACTCCTATGATAGTGTTAGTTATAATTTAGCAAAGATCCTTTCGGTTAGTCGATGTTGTTTCAAACAAAATGATTGTTTTTCATATTTCCGCCTCCCCGCAAGTCATAGGGTGTACAACGTCGACTTACAATCCCGTGCAGGAGGGGGATATCTGATTTGAGGTTCCCTCGGGGCTTTCCGTCGCTGAGAGCTTGCTTTCCAATATGGAGCGATCGGTCGGGGGCAAAATTTCCCGGGGGACCCTGAAGGCCTAAGTGGCCGCCATTGCTCAGGAGGCGGTTCAGGTCAGTATCCATTTCCTTTAAGGATTCCCTTAAGTGCTTATCTCAGTTTGAATATTTCTAACTCCTTCTGCTGCTTTCCTCTGGTCCTTCAACACTGCGCCCTCATCGTCAACATGGAATCCGAAGAGATTGCCCCGGCCATGAGGAAGGCGGGGGAATCGTCTTTGCTGGTGGAGATCTGCGCCTTCAGCTGCGGCAGGAGAAGGAGAAGACAGCCGCCCTTGAAACCCAGTTGGTCGCATTGGAGCTGATGGTCTTCAAGTGCCAGGAGTCTCACCGTCTTCTGAGTGAGTCCCACCAAGCCGTTCAGGCTAAGTTGGAGGAGTTGGGCAAGCGCTATGCGATGATGAAGAAGGCGAGGGATGTCAGCAAGAGGGAGACCGAGGCGGCGCTTGAGGCAGCGAAGATTGCTGAGCTCCGAGCTTGCAAGTCGGTGGAGAGGTACAAGGAGTCAGACAAGTTCTACGCCGACATCGCCGAAGCCTTGCCATCATTTGGCATGAGGCTCTTGATGCCGTCAAGGCATTGAAGATGGAGTTCGCCGATGGTGAGGTCCGTTCCAGGGTCCCGCTCTCGATGGATACGCCGCAAGCGGTTGGCGCCGGGATGGCCATCAGGGGAGAGATGGTTGCGGAGGTAGAAGCCCCGGCCCCTGAGGGCGATGCCAAGTAAGGCGAGACCCGGGTGGAGCCTGTAGCCTTAGCTTTTTTGCCTTGTACCATTTTTGTTTCCTTTTTTAGTAAGGCTGAGGAGCCCAGAATAACTTGTAAAAATTTTTGGAACATGAATAAAACTGAGAAAATAAAACTGAGCTTATTTTCCTCTGCATGACTGCGTTTTTTTTTGCTTGAGTACTTCAGCTTGTCAGTATTTTCCTCGAATCAAGTATTAGGCCGTAGGTCGATGACTAGCCTTTAGATGACGATCGCGCGTCGAGTGGAAGTCGATTAATCGCCAAATGTAGGAAGCTCGGTGCCCTCCCGCTCCCTGGAGTTGGGGTGGCGAATGTTAATGACTATACAGATATTCCAGTGTTGGAAGGTCGGTACTAGTCTATGTCTCAGATTCGGGTTGACGATCACATCTCTTCGTAAGGCAGAAATCTACCCTCGGAGATTAACTAAGCAGGAATCTGCATGGTGGCCTCTTTGGAGGGCTTTAGATTCCAAGCATTGATGGGTAGGAAGTTACTCGCTCAGGATAGACCGGGCAGGAAGCTGCTCGGAGGCCTCAAGATGAGGGCTTTCGATCCTTGGCATAGATGGGTAGGAGTCTACCTGCTAGGGATGGACCGAGCAGAGAAGCTGCTCAGTGGCCTCGAGGTAAGGGCTTCGATCCATAGCGTTGTGGGATAGGAAGCTACCAGCTGCGAATGGACAGGGCAGGGAAGCTGCTCGATGGCCTCGAGACGAGGGCTTTTGATCCTTAGCGTCGATGGGTAGAAAACTACCTGCCAGGGATGGACCGAGCAGAGAAGCTGCTCGGTGGTCTCGAGGTGAGGGCTTCGATCCACAGCGTTGTGGGGTAGGAAGCTACCAGCTGCGGATGGACCAGGCAGGGAAGCTTCTCGGTGGCCACGAGATGAGGGCTTTCGATCCTTGGTGTAGATGGGTAGGAAACTACCCGCCAAGGATGGACCGAGCAGGGAAGCTGCTCGGTGGCCTCGAGGTGAGGCCTTCGATCCGCAGCATTATGGGGTAAGAAACTATTCGCCAGGGATGGACCGAGCAAGGAAGCTGCTCAGTGGACTCGAGGTGAGGGCTTCGATCCTCAGCATTGTGGGGTAGGAAGCTACCGGCTGCGGATGGACCGGGTAGGAAAGCTACTCGGTGGCCTCGAGATGAGGGCTTTCGATCCTCGGCGTAGATGTGTAGGAAACTACTCACCAGGGATGGACCAAGCAGGAAAGCTTCTCGGTGGCCTCGAGGTGAGGGCTTCGATGCAGCGTTGTAGGGGTAAGAAGCTACTAGCTACGGATGGACCGGGAAGGAAAGCTGCTCGGTGGCCTCAAGATGAGGGCTTTCGATCCTAGGTGTAGATGGGTAGGAAGCTACCTGCAAGGGATAGACCGAGCAGGGAAGCTGCTCGGTGGCCTCAAGGTGAGGGCTTCGATCCGCAACGTTATGGGGTAGGAGGCTACCGGCTGCGGATGGACCGGGCAGGGAAGCTGCTCGGTGGCCTCGAGATGAGGGCTTTGATCTTTGGCATAGATGGGCAGGAGTCTACCCGCCAGGGATGGACCGAGTAGGGAAGCTGCTCGGTGGCCTCGAGGTGAGGGCTTCGATCCGCAGCATTGTGGGGTAGGAAGCTACCAGCTGCGGATGGACCGGGCAGGGAAACTGCTCTGTGGCTTCAAGATGAGGGCTTTCGATCCTTGGTGTAGATGGGTAGGAGTCTACCCGCCAGGGATGGACCGAGTAGCGAAGCTGCTCGGTGGCCTCATGATGAGGGCTTCAATCTGCAGTATTGTGGGGTAGGAAGCTACCAGCTGCAGATGGACCGGGCAGGGAAGCTGCTCGGTGGCCTCGAGACGAGGGCTTTTGATCCTTAGCGTCGATGGGTAAGAAACTACCCGCCAGGGATAGACCGAGCAGGGAAGCTGCTCGGTAGCCTCGAGAAGAGGGCTTTTGGGCTCCCTTTCATGGGGCATCGTTCAAACTTCCATAGCCTGCATATGCGAGAGTGAGGGCGTTGTTCAAACTTTCACAGACCGTAAAATCAAGAAGAGTGACCGTCGCAGATGACGCGTGGCAGAAACGTGCCTGTAAGGCGCAATACTCCGAGGCTTGCGTCGTTCAATCTTCCATTGACCGCTTAGGGGCTCATGAGGATCGGCATGGTAGCTGCGTAGCAGCTCTGTATTGGAAAATTGAAAATATCCCACGATTCGCATCGCTGTGCGCGTAAATTTTAGCCTTTGGAGATTCGTGTTGAGGCTATAAATAGCGAAGGCATGTTGGTTTCTTTTCAGCCTTGCGTTTCTGAAGATGGTCGGGTTCATTTACACCGTCAAGGAGATCATTTCCTGTGACGACGTGTACCTCTACGACCCTGAGTGCTCCGAGCAGACGTACCAATCGGTGATAGAGCGTGTGGAGGGCCACTTCGGTCGCCTACTTCCCCGGCGATCGCCTCTCCTCTAACTGCTTATGTACGCGATTTGGAGGATGTCCCCATACCTGAACAATGCCCTATCTCCACAGCTGAGGGACGAGGCGCTCGACAAGTTGTACACGCTCCATCATCTCGGCCTAATCTCGAAGAGCAGGTGGGATCGATCAATGGCTCTTCTTCTGGAGTGTTTTCAGAAAAGGCTGACTGTTGACTCTTGTCCGGCAGATGCGGTCTCCGGCGCTTCTATGGCATCTCGGGTTCACAGGCACCATCAGATGGAGCGGGCTGAAGAGGCTAGGGCACGGCTGGTGGAGATTTCCTCGGAGTACCATCAACAATGCTTTCTTAATCTCCGGCCCCCTTTGCTGTAATTTTTTGTAAAGCCGAGGAGCCTATAATACCTCTTTAATAAAAGTATTTCTTTTTTAGGCATATTGTTTCTTTTGCATGGTTTACATGCTTTTTCAAAACGAACTTATGGGTCTCAGAACCGAGAAAGAAATAGAAATCCGTGGAAGAAGTCTCTTATAACTCGGGAGACTTAATAAAGAAAGAGAAACATCATTTCAAAAGAAGAAGCCATACTTATTTATGTAACTTGAGGTGGTGGTCTCCGCTCATTTCCCGAGCAGGATCCGAGGTAACGGCCATAATTTGGCTGATCGTTAATTCCTCGGGAGGGATCAGGTCTCTTTGCTCTTGTTCTCCCTGCCTCTTGTCCCGCAGGTATTTTACCAGGTGTCCAGAGCGGATCGACTCCATGATATAGTTACGGAGTTGTTGGCAGTTTTCGGTCGGGTGACCCTTTGACCTATGGAAGGCGTAGTACGGGCCCCGGATACGCTTAGCCGCTCTATGGGTGACTAGCGGGAGCTTGAAGAATCTCTCGCCCTTCGCCTCCTCCAATAGCTCGGTCTGGAAGATGTTGAGAGGATTGTACTCCTAGAACTTCGGGGAGTATGGTTCTGGTCGATCGACCTTCTTCTTCTCTTCTCTGCCTCTCTTCTTGTAACATTTTCAAAAATATAAAATATTAATTTTGGGAATTTTTATAATTTAATGTTATTTTATTGATTATTTTAATATTAAATCTATAATTAAATGCAAATAAATAGGAAAAATGTTAGAAAAATTATGAAAAATTTTGGTAAATTCTAAAATAGGGTAAATTAGTGAATTATGACATATTTAAGTTTTTGTGATTAGTTTGACACTAATTTAGTGCAAATCGCGATTAAAATCGCTAATCGGGTTTTTTTTGGCAATTTTGTGCAAAACTTGCACATATCACATTTTCTCACACTTTTGCATTTTCTTTCATGATTTTCTTATTTGGGGTTACTATTGAGGTGAGAAGGTTTGGATTAAGGATTAAAAGAGAAAAAGAAAAGGAAAAGAAAAGAAAAGAATAAAGAAATGGAGGTTTGGTGAGAAGAGGGTATGGCCTCATTGACTTAGCACTTAGCCATTGTTCCTTGCTTCATCTCCCTCCTTCTCCTCCCCATGCTTGCTGCTGCTGCCTCTCCTCCCTCTTCCTCCTCTCTTCAACTCCTCAAAACATCTCTGAAACAACCCCAAAACCTCACACTCCTTTTATTAAAATTGTGCACAAAGCCGAGACCTACACGATGGACCAAGAAAGCATGGATTTTGGCCACTAGGGGGCAACTCAAGAATTTTCTTGAGTTGCCAAATGAGGTAATTTCTGGACCATTACGTTTAATTCTAGCATTCTTTATACCCCAATGTGTTATTGAACCGATATTGTGCGATATTGTGAGCTTGAGGAAAACTTAGTTAGGGTTGTGAGGAATTGGTGTTGTATGATGAAATTGAGCTCAGTAGAGGACTTGTAAACACCCTAGTGCATGAATTGGAACCCAAAACCTGAAGCTAGAACCAGAAATACGGATTTTAGAAACCGATATCGGGGAAATTGTGTAATCTGTGCAGGTTAACTTGAATCTGCTATCACCCCGAGGACCCTAAAATGATATTGAGTGGAAATTGAGATGTGCAGGCACCATAGAGGCAACACCCCAAACCCTAGCCCCCAACTCATCCGTACGGCCGGCAATTTCTCCTTTTTGGCCGCCAATTGCGGCCTGGGTCCCACCTTCTTGGCTCGTATTGGTTCTGTAGTTCCTACATTGTTAGTTTAGGCCCCTGGTATATATAGATTTGTATAAAGTGACCTGGGGTAAAATCTGGAACACATTTCATGAGTTGCTGTTTTGGACTATAGTTTCCGTATTCCGTATTTTCATTTCTGCATTGGTGTGTTTCGTTTTACCTCGACTATTTGGCGTTTATACGACGATGTAGAGGATTTATTGATGGTTTTGAAGGCGTGCCATAGGTTCTCACCTATAGGCCCCCTTATCGTATCGTTTTGGATTTCATGCGCCGTTTTAGCTTGGATTTGGTTTTAATGCGCATATGCGATATTTGATGTGTAGGTACCCATGAAGACTTCGGGACGACAAGCAAATGCATGGTGACGTCCGTAATGATGATGCAAGGTGAGTAGATTATATCTACAGGGGGAAGTCGGGTGGATGGCGTATAGCACCCCCGCAGTCCGTAGTTAGTGTACTATATATAGTAGATGTGTGATAGTTTTAGTGTGTTGTTGCTTTGTGTTAGAAGTATTATGGATAGTGTAGGGTAGAAGTGACTAGTGTAGTTTATAGTCGCGAACCCTAGGATAGAATTGCACCTACACACACACCCTTGCATATTACTTGTACTTACACGGCGTTTGATGATATGGGATGACGTTGGTAATGAGTCGATGATGTGGGCTTGATGACGTGAGATCGGTGATTGGATACGATTCATTGTGGGATATGACTTGTGATTTCTTGCGGGCTTGGGAGATGTGTTTACCCCCGCATGCATACTTCACTGATGGTATCGTTTGGTGCTAGACATAGAGTAGTACCCCAGACTATGTGATCTGATGATAGTGATACCTGTTATGTGATGAGATAGTGAGATATTGACCCGTACCCAGCTATTGGGATGCCGTACGATGATTACCGTACGAGCCGATATTGATGATAGATCCGTACTCATAACTCGAGGATATCTTATGATATGACATTGAGGCGAGATCACCGACTATATACCTATATATATATGTATCGACTCAGATTTAGGCGGTTTCCATACCCCTCCAGACTTGCATGATACTTAGATCAGTAGTTGCATAGTAGATGTTAGATTAGACCAGAGTCATACCTATTTCAAACTAACGAATCGGGAATATTGCAAGATAGGAAAAAGGGGATTCTACGGATATTTTCAAATGTGTAGTGTCTATTTTCTAAACACCGTAGCCCTTGTTTTACCAAAGACCCCGATTCTTCTTATTTCAAAAGGCAAGGTTGCATGATATAGCTTTTGAGTTAGAATTCTTCACTATTGCGTTGATTATTCGATTGCACCTGTTCATACTGTTTGCATGGCATCACTTGTGCTTATTGTTATATTACCATCATGCTGTTAGGACACCAGCACCATTATCGATGATGCGTATGTTCCACGTACACTGATTGCCGACTCACACACTTCATCATCGATAATTGCTATGTCACTACACTGTAGTACTGCTGCATTCATGGTATGATTTCCGCATGGCATACTGTACACATAGACCTGTACACAAACATATATGTGACATGACTTGATACTCACATTGATGCTTATATCACATCTGATCATCATATTGTAGCTCATTTATATGTGACATGACTTGATACTCACATTGATGCTTATATCACATCTGATCATCATATTGTAGCTCATTTATATGTGACATGACTTGATACTCACATTGATGCTTATATCACATCTGATCATCATATTGTAGCTCATTTATATGTGACATGACTTGATACTCACATTGATGCTTATATCACACCTGATCATTATATTGTAGCTCATCTATATGTGACTTGACATGATATTTATGTTTGACGCACATATCATATCAGATTAGTGACTTACATTTTGGTTTGGATTGTATGTGATTTCTGGATTTGGGAACCGTGGCTATTTCAAATATGTAATCATTTAAAAACCCGGTTCCCTTGATATGATATTTCGGTGCGTCCACTATGTGTTTTCTCGGTGCTAGAGTGATATATGAAAACCCGAATCGAGGAGGCGGTTGAGGCCGATTACGGGTACATGGTGGACCCGGTATGGTACCCCGGGGTGAGAACGGTTTCGCTGTGTGATAGACGGTGAGCCCGGCAGAGGGACTACTACCTACCGGTGATTCTATTTGAGCTTGGCGGATATCTGGAGGATTCCGACCGGAGCCCAGAGATGGACATGGGTTGACTCGTACTGCCGGGGCCGAGGGCCGATACCGCAGACGGAGCCCCATATGGATGAGGATTTACGTGTCGATGCTTGGCACGGGTTTCATGATGTTTTACCATGATTTGTTTACATCCTCATATTGCATACATGATGCTTATTGTCATTGGGTGACGGGTGGACGGGTTCCACGCATATACAGACATAGATCATATACAGATATGGATCATATACAGACATGGATCATATACAGACATGGATCATATATATACAGACTGGATTTACACTTATCATACTTCATTTGTATATATAACAGGGTATGAGGGCGCTGTTATATATACCCTTACACCAATATTAGTGGTATGGGACGCTAATATATGTGTATTGATATCACTTGATACTTCATCATATTTACTTCATACAGCATACCTTACATTCATGACATGTTATTACCTGAGTACCTGGCACCACATACATATTTAGATGTTACCTTGCCACCTTATTGCACTCAGATATACTTTTGTGGATTATATTACTGATTGTTGACTTAGGTTTATGTCTTGCATTCGGTTTCTGCTTGTAGATGTTTCTATTCACGAGTTGGCAACTCACCCCCGTTGTGCCACAGTTCTTGCAGGTTTTGCCGTACAGGTTCTATTGCGGTATTTCTGGCACACTACTTTCTTGCGGGTGATTTGCTTTTGGTAGGTGGATTCTTTCGCATCAAGAACCACTGTTGTATTCATTTTATTTCATTGTATCTAGAAATCGTCCATCAACCAAAACTTGTATATTCTTTCAGACTTAGAGACAGTGTTGTATTATTCGACCTAGAGTCGCGCTTAGTAGTATTGCGGTTTCTTGTTGCTTTGAGCTTTCTTTTGGGTTTGATCCTCGCCACTTGGCGTTGTATACTATTGTTGCATGTGTGGTTGTGACCGTCGATTGACGAAGAGCTAGCTCCCGCTTGGGGATGCCTTTATCATTGCATATATATATTGTTGTTCTTATTTTACCCCATTCGGGGCCATTTTTACAAAAGAAACTCTGCCGAAATTTTTAGAAAAGACTTACTGTTTTTAAAATGCACATTCGGCTTAGTTATTTAAAAACCTTGATTTCAAACCTGTATTTCTTTACTTCTTTAAACCAGTTTTCTTTACTTATTCTTAAAATGGTTTTAGATTTCTGGGCTTTTGGCTTACTTGGATCAGATGGAGTCCTATAGGCTTTATGTGGTTCAAGGGCCAGTCACGTGCTCTTTCGGGTCGTGACAAAGTTGGTATCAGAGCGCTAGGTTGACCTTGGTTCGAGTCTAAGTTTGACTATGTGGAGCCTAGGGCGTTTATATATATACGGAACTTAGGCTTGACCTTACGGAACTTAGACTTGGTCGAGGGGGGTATTAGACCCGAACTTTCATCGTTTTAGGATGACCCTTGGTTGATGGAATAGGTGACTAAAGTAGAGTGACGTACCGTTGGTATGTTCCGCGGCATACTTACGACACGCCACTCCGCTTAAGGAACCTTAGGATGTGCATATTTTTCGAGATCAGTGATTCTCTTTATATCCAGGATTATACATCCATTTGAGATCCCCGATTCTATTAGTTTCATGATCATACCTTCATTGATGCTGTTCCTTTCTATGATCATGTATCTACTCTGGATCTGTTGTTTCCTTCTTGTCTTTGATGTGCCCTTTTGATACTCGATCGAGATTCCTGTCACCGTGGTTGAGCGCAGTTTGGGCTGCTGCTAGGGTTACGGCCGGTGTGAGCTCGTTTGGTACGAGGGCCGACCATTGTGTTTTCTGGTGACATGGGAACGTCTCGAGTTAGTGTTGGTGATTGTGACCTCTAGTGGAGGCGAGTGCTTGGATTTGCACCGGATGATCGGGCCATTGTTAGAGCTGCCTGTTGTGAGAGGACTGTTGATGTACAGCATACCTCAGAGATTGTGATGTCGCCTACCGTGCAGACAGATGGACCAGCTGTTGCTGAGATCGACAGGATGTTGCTTTCGGAGCTTACGAGCTGAGATTGCCGGAGCTTTCAGGCAGATATGCGACAGATGATAGCTAGTCTACCCGATTTGAGAGACGAAGGTGATTCGTCCGATTTTGCGCCAGAGCGTACCCAGTGAGTTGAAGATTTCCAGTGTGGAGAGTCTTACTCAGATCTAGAGCAGACCGATTCAGAGATGACTGCCTATGTGTTGCCTTTCCTGGAGGATTGAGGCATTGTTCGGCGTACAGGCGTATGAACCAGTTGTTGCTGCAAATGATGAGATATCGCCCAGATGATTGGAGCTGTTGCAGCGTGAGCATATACTCAGAGAGATGATAGCGAGTCGCTAGTCACCTGAGGATGAATGACTAGGACATGTGGTTCGTTCGTTACCGATGCGAGGTCATCAGATAGATCGTTTCCAGCTAGAGACGATTTCACGCAGGTTCGTTGAGAGTCGATTGAGACGATCGAATGTCAGGAGCCCATTTTCCAAGTTTAAAGTATACGGAAAGACATGCAGGTGATTCTATGGACCCTTTAGAAGAATGAAACCCTAACTCGACTTAATGACCGTGTGACAGCCTTTGAACCTTAGGGTTTACGGCGGTTCCGCGGCGCCATTAGTGAGGCTTGGGTTTGCCCTTCTACGGCTGGACCACCGACGCTGTGGCATGTACTCAATACTATTAAACTGTACCCGAGATGTGAGCTCTTGGGGGATTATGAGGGTCTGACGAGTCGATCGGATGGGTCGACATCTTTCGGATATCGTGATAGGATACTGCTTGGGAGACTCCAGATGCGAGCGTAGCCGTCGGAGCGCAGTTCGTGTAGCCACGATGAGTTATGTCCGAATCAGTCGACATTTGAGCAGAGTGAAGAAAAGGGTTCGTACGAGATTTCGACGAGATGACGTCCCACTCCGCCGACATCAGAGATGTGTTATGCACCCCGAGGTATGGTATATGGATATATCTTCCAGAAAGAATCGCGATGAGTATGCAGCCATTCCGGAATAAGAATTAGCTTCAGCATTGGATGATGACTTCCGGGCAATTCGGCAGGTATGAGATTTGAGAAAGGAACCTCGACAGGACCTTTCTGGAGTACGATACGAGAAGACCTAGACCAGGAGTGGTCGTATTGTGCGCACCCAGCAGGCCAGAGTTCGGCATGGTCAATGAGGAAGTTGACCAAGTTCGGATAAAGGAACTTACCCAGATGCGTTGCGAATTGATCAAGGGCGGACGAGTGATGAGTATTCCTCCGATGGTTGGGACGTGTTCCCGAGGATCTGTTCGGCCTGACATCTTCTACAGAATGATGAAGCTACAGAGTACGCGATTTCGAGTCCGTGCGAGAGACTTCAGATTGACCGTGGCCGAGAACAGTGCAGTGCAAGGTGGCTTGGCGTGACTTCATAGTGGATGATGATAGAGACATGTGGAACCAGAAGTTCGTGTGAGACGCTGACGAGCTCTCATTACTTCCCGTCGAGACTAGAGATCTGATATGCTTACAGAGACGTTGGGATGTGACCAGTTTCTGAGAAAATTTTGTGCTGAGGACACAGGTGTCTTTTGGGCGAGTAGAGGTTATGCAAGAAAGCCAGCTTCTGTACAGATCGGCATAGGCATGATCGGAAGAGACCTTGAGCAGGATTCCTTCCAGGACGTTGCTACAATGATGTTTGCACCCAGGATCAGATGCGTGACGTGCATTCAGAGAGCCGGAGGCCGACGCCAGTGATGTGCTGCCTTACGAGTAGTCATGAGGATTGACCGAGAGGTGACCCGAGAAGTGCCAGAACGGAATCGTCCCCGTTAGCACACCTGACAGGGCCGATGAGCCGATTGACTGCGAGATAGGAAATCCGCAGAGAAGATAAGGACCCAGAGTCAGAGGACGCCAGACCGCGAGCAAGAAGCAAGTAGATATCCTGCGCTGCTAGCAGTGGATGCACTGACTCCTTCTCGACCTCGAAGGAGGAACTACCGACGACGGTATTTATGATTTGTGATTTTGTGATTCGATTATCACGTATCCGTCATTTTGGATTTCGGTATTTTGGGCGTTCTGTTTGCATGATTTAGATTTGATGACTGAGTTTTATGATATTGGTTTCATGCATCCACTGGATATTTATATATTTTGCGCTGAGTTATTACATTTGAGATATTGATTGAGATTTCATGCCTATTGTATTCAGTGATTTGAATTGCATTTCCAGCGTAGTTTTCATGCACCTTTAGTATTTTGATATACGATTTTGGTGCACGCCAGATGCACTAAATCGGAATTCTTCGTGCATTTCATATGCACCTGATTTTTCTATCAGGCACACACGTTGCCTACGACAGATGTTTCGTGCACACCCGTTGCACCTAGATGTAGTTTTCTACACCTGTTTGACACATATATGGATTTTGATTCCTTGCGCACCAGACGCATAGGATATTCTTATATATCCATTTTGGGGATTGATTGCTAGTTGAGTAGTACATTTTTTTTATGATATTCTCTATGTGTTGATGTTTTCGGAGCCCCGACAAATGGATTATTACTGAAATTGTTTTAGTAGTGGGGGTTTAAATTTAAATTCGGGGACCGAATTTCTTTAAGGAGGGTAGATTGTAACATTTTCAAAAATATAAAATATTAATTTTGGGAATTTTTATAATTTAATGTTATTTTATTGATTATTTTAATATTAAATCTATAATTAAATGCAAATAAATAGGAAAAATGTTAGAAAAATTATGAAAAATTTTGGTAAATTCTAAAATAGGGTAAATTAATGAATTATGACATTTTTAAGTTTTTGTGATTAGTTTGACACTAATTTAGTGCAAATCGCGATTAAAATCGCTAATCGGGTTTTTTTTGGCAATTTTGTGCAAAACTTGCACATATCACATTTTCTCACACTTTTGCATTTTCTTTCATGATTTTCTTATTTGGGGTTACTATTGAGGTGAGAAGGTTTGGATTAAGGATTAAAAGAGAAAAAGAAAAGGAAAAGAAAAGAAAAGAATAAAGAAATGGAGGTTTGGTGAGAAGAGGGTATGGCCTCATTGACTTAGCACTTAGCCATTGTTCCTTGCTTCATCTCCCTCCTTCTCCTCCCCATGCTTGCTGCTGCTGCCTCTCCTCCCTCTTCCTCCTCTCTTCAACTCCTCAAAACATCTCTAAAACAACCCCAAAACCTCACACTCCTTTTATTAAAATTGTGCACAAAGCCGAGACCTACACGATGGACCAAGAAAGCATGGATTTTGGCCACTAGGAGGCAACTCAAGAATTTTCTTGAGTTGCCAAATGAGGTAATTTCTGGACCATTACGTTTAATTCTAGCATTCTTTATACCCCAATGTGTTATTGAACCGATATTGTGCGATATTGTGAGCTTGAGGAAAACTTAGTTAGGGTTGTGAGGAATTGGTGTTGTATGATGAAATTGAGCTCAGTAGAGGACTTGTAAACACCCTAGTGCATGAATTGGAACCCAAAACCTGAAGCTAGAACCAGAAATACGGATTTTAGAAACCGATATCGGGGAAATTGTGTAATCTGTGCAGGTTAACTTGAATCTGCTATCACCCCGAGGACCCTAAAATGATATTGAGTGGAAATTGAGATGTGCAGGCACCATAGAGGCAACACCCCAAACCCTAGCCCCCAACTCATCCGTACGGCCGCCAATTTCTCCTTTTTGGCCGCCAATTGCGGCCTGGGTCCCACCTTCTTGGCTCGTATTGGTTCTGTAGCTCCTACATTGTTAGTTTAGGCCCCTGGTATATATAGATTTGTATAAAGTGACCTGGGGTAAAATCTGGAACACATTTCATGAGTTGCTGTTTTGGACTTTAGTTTCTGTATTCCGTATTTTCATTTCTGCATTGGTGTGTTTCGTTTTACCTCGACTATTTGGCGTTTATACGACGATGTAGAGGATTTATTGATGGTTTTGAAGGCGTGCCATAGGTTCTCACCTATAGGCCCCCTTATCGTATCGTTTTGGATTTCATGCGCCGTTTTAGCTTGGATTTGGTTTTAATGCGCATATGCGATATTTGATGTGTAGGTACCCATGAAGACTTCGGGACGACAAGCAAATGCATGGTGACGTCCGTAATGATGATGCAAGGTGAGTAGATTATATCTACAGGGGGAAGTCGGGTGGATGGCGTATAGCACCCCCGCAGTCCGTAGTTAGTGTACTATATATAGTAGATGTGTGATAGTTTTAGTGTGTTGTTGCTTTGTGTTAGAAGTATTATGGATAGTGTAGGGTAGAAGTGACTAGTGTAGTTTATAGTCGCGAACCCTAGGATAGAATTGCACCTACACACACACCCTTGCATATTACTTGTACTTACACGGCGTTTGATGATATGGGATGACGTTGGTAAAGAGTCGATGATGTGGGCTTGATGACGTGAGATCGGTGATTGGATACGATTCATTATGGGATATGACTTGTGATTTCTTGCGGGCTTGGGAGATGTGTTTACCCCCGCATGCATACTTCACTGATGGTATCGTTTGGTGCTAGACATAGAGTAGTACCCCAGACTATGTGATCTGATGATAGTGATACCTGTTATGTGATGAGATAGTGAGATATTGACCCGTACCCAGCTATTGGGATGCCGTACGATGATTACCGTACGAGCCGATATTGATGATAGATCCGCACTCATAACTCGAGGATATCTTATGATATGACATTGAGGCGAGATCACCGACTATATAACTATATATATATGTATCGACTCAGATTTAGGCGGTTTCCATACCCCTCCAGACTTGCATGATACTTAGATCAGTAGTTGCATAGTAGATGTTAGATTAGACCAGAGTCATACCTATTTCAAACTAACGAATCGGGAATATTGCAAGATAGGAAAAAGGGGATTCTACGGATATTTTCAAATGTGTAGTGTCTATTTTCTAAACCCCGTAGCCCTTGTTTTACCAAAGACCCCGATTCGTCTTATTTCAAAAGGCAAGGTTGCATGATATAGCTTTTGAGTTAGAATTCTTCACTATTGCGTTGATTATTCGATTGCACCTGTTCATACTGTTTGCATGGCATCACTTGTGCTTATTGTTATATTACCATCATGCTATTAGGACACCAGCACCATTATCGATGATGCGTATGTTCCACGTACACTGATTGCCGACTCACACACTTCATCATCGATAATTGCTATGTCACTACACTGTAGTACTGCTGCATTCATGGTATGATTTCCGCATGGCATACTGTACACATAGACCTGTACACAAACATATATGTGACATGACTTGATACTCACATTGATGCTTATATCACATCTGATCATCATATTGTAGCTCATTTATATGTGACATGACTTGATACTCACATTGATGCTTATATCACATCTGATCATCATATTGTAGCTCATTTATATGTGACATGACTTGATACTCACATTGATGCTTATATCACATCTGATCATCATATTGTAGCTCATTTATATGTGACATGACTTGATACTCACATTGATGCTTATATCACACCTGATCATTATATTGTAGCTCATCTATATGTGACTTGACATGATATTTATGTTTGACGCACATATCATATCAGATTAGTGACTTACATTTTGGTTTGGATTGTATGTGATTTCTGGATTTGGGAACCGTGGCTATTTCAAATATGTAATCATTTAAAAACCCGGTTCCCTTGATATGATATTTCGGTGCGTCCACCATGTGTTTTCTCGGTGCTAGAGTGATATATGAAAACCCGAATCGAGGAGACGGTTGAGGCCGATTACGGGTACATGGTGGACCGGGTATGGTACCTCGGGGCGAGAACGGTTTCGCTGTGTGATAGACGGTGAGCCCGGCAGAGGGACTACTACCTACCGGTGATTCTATTTGAGCTCAGCGGATATCTGGAGGATTCCGACCGGAGCCCAGAGATGGACATGGGTTGACTCGTACTGCCGGGGCCGAGGGCCGATACCGCAGACGGAGCCCCATATGGATGAGGATTTACGTGTCGATGCTTGGCACGGGTTTCATGATGTTTTACCATGATTTGTTTACATCCTCATATTGCATACATGATGCTTATTGTCATTGGGTGACGGGTGGACGGGTTCCACGCATATACAGACATAGATCATATACAGATATGGATCATATACAGACATGGATCATATACAGACATGGATCATATATATACAGACTGGATTTACACTTATCATACTTCATTTGTATATATAACAGGGTATGAGGGCGCTGTTATATATACCCTTACACCAATATTAGTGGTATGAGACGCTAATATATGTGTATTGATATCACTTGATACTCCATCATATTTACTTCATACAGCATACCTTACATTCATGACATGTTATTACCTGAGTACCTGGCACCACATACATATTTAGATGTTACCTTGCCACCTTATTGCACTCAGATATACTTTTGTGGATTATATTACTGATTGTTGACTTAGGTTTATGTCTTGCATTTGGTTTCTGCTTGTAGATGTTTCTATTCACGAGTTGGCAACTCACCCCCGTTGTGCCACAGTTCTTGCAGGTTTTGCCGTACAGGTTCTATTGCGGCATTTCTGGCACACTACTTTCTTGCGGGTGATTTGCTTTTGGTAGGTGGATTCTTTCACATCAAGAACCACTGCTGTATTCATTTTATTTCATTGTATCTAGAAATCTTCCATCAACCAAAACTTGTATATTCTTTCAGACTTAGAGACAGTGTTGTATTATTCGACCTAGAGTCGCGCTTAGTAGTATTGCGGTTTCTTGTTGCTTTGAGCTTTCTTTTGGGTTTGATCCTCGCCACTTGGCGTTGTATACTATTGTTGCATGTGTGGTTGTGACCGTCGATTGACGAAGAGCTAGCTCCCGCTTGGGGATGCCTTTATCATTGCATATATATATTGTTGTTCTTGTTTTACCCCATTCGGGGCCATTTTTACAAAAGAAACTCTGCCGAAATTTTTAGAAAAGACTTACTGTTTTTAAAATGCACATTCGGCTTAGTTATTTAAAAACCTTGATTTCAAACCTGTATTTCTTTACTTCTTTAAACCAGTTTTCTTTACTTGTTCTTAAAATGGTTTTAGATTTCTGGGCTTTTGGCTTACTTGGATCAGATGGAGTCCTATAGGCTTCATGTGGTTCAAGGGCCAGTCACGTGCTCTTTCGGGTCGTGACACTTCTTTTGGTTGGCTTGGTCGCCCCGGGGCAGGTTGGCGTTCACTTCCGACTCGAGTTGGATCTCTCGTTCGATCTAAGCTTTTACCTCGGCCATGGTCTTAGGTTGCGCTAATGCAAAAGAGCAGAGCCACTCTTTGTTCCTAAGATCTGACCTTAGTGCGGTGATGAAAGTTTCATCCTGGTGCTCGGGGACCTCGAGGAGAGCGCTGTTGAAACGAGTGACGTATCCCTTAAAGGATTTCGTGTCCCTTATTCTCCTCCGAACACAGAGACGGAACTGCGTAGATTCGTCTTGCCTGAATTTGGGGGCAGATGCTATTTGGTGCTATCCGTCAATCTCTCCGATGATGCCAAGTTGATTTATTACACCGTGTATCGAAGGTTTAAACGGATGCGGCCGATGTAGCAGACTTCGTCAGATTCCCCCTCATTTGAGGGGTTTTTGATTGTGGGGATGCTCTTCCCTGCAGGCGTAAGCCCCTGCAGTTAATTACGCTACCACTTTCTCCTTCTCCAGATGGTCACTTCGTGTCGTGTGTGTTTGTTTTGTTTTTGGTTGCCCGTGGATTGTATACGGAGACTAATTTATGTTGTCGCCCGTAGGGCGTGGATTAGTCCAAATCCGTATTTTCTTAGATTTGGGTTTGGGGTTGGGTTTAAGGATACGTTAGTCTCATTTGAGACTAAGATCAACTTAAACGTTTGTTAAGGATACGTTAGTCTAATATTAGACTAAGATCAACTTAACGGGATCATTTAGATCCAACAAAAGAGCATTTGGGCTCTATTGTTTAGTTTAGGAACATTGCGGTCCATTACCAGTTTAAGGATATGGTGGTCCAATGTTAGTTTAGGGACATTACGGTCCAACATTAGTTTAAGGACATTACGGTCCAGTTTAAAGACATCATATTCTATAAAGGTAAGGACATCATAGTCCATGGGCTTAAGGACCCCACAGTCCGAGGTTAAGGACATCATAGTCCATGGGCTTAAGGACCCCACAGTCCTTAGTTTAAAGACGTCATAGTCTATAAAGTTTAAGGACATCATAGTCCATGAGTTTAAGGACCCCACAGTCTATGGAATGATTGGTTATCATGACCCGTCACCTCTTTGAAGACGTTGAAGGATTACAATGACAAATATAAAAGGAGTGAAGAGATATACCCTTGAACCAAAATTGATTGGGAAATCTGTAGTCCAATTTGGGACTAAGATCAATTAATTAGATTATGAGCACATGGGCTCAGTTGAATCTGAGTTGAGGACTTATGGCCAACTTGGGCTAAGTCCAATTAAGTTTAAAATGTTGGACCTTTGTTTGGACTGTTGAACATTTGTCTGGGCTCGACCCCCTATTATTTAGCAATGCTAAGCATGGGTCTGGGTTCTGACCATATTTTGTCTTTTATTGAGTGCTGAGCACACATATACCATATGATATGATCAATCCTGGAAGACAAGGGTGTATTTGAGGCTCAGTCAGAAGGGGAGTCTTGCCTCTGGAAGATTTAGCCAATTTAGGCTAAGACTGGTTTGAAAATAGTGTTAAACACTAGAACATATCTGGCGGTCATGTATTCCCACGTGATGCATTTAAAATAGTGTTAAACACTAGGGATGAAATGCTTAAAATAGTATTAAACACTAGAAAAATGAGGCGCTCACGTGAGGACACGTAAGGCGCCCTAGAATTGGGCCAAGATTCCTTTATTTTCTTCTCAGAATATTCAAATAAGTGTTAAACACTTTTAGTCTTCAGGCCATTACGTGTGGGCACGTGATGGGTATCCATGCACTGGATATTAAAAGGATTTGTTAGGGGTCACGTGGGGACACGTGAGGGCGCTCATAGTTGGTTCTGCCTTTGCTTTGTTCTTTTTATTTTGAGGAATTTATCCAAGGGTCACGTGGGAGCACGTGACCCAATCTCATTCGTTCTTTTTTGACCATTGAAGGGAGGGTCACGTGTTGCCATGTAATCAGGTTTGGGTACTGATCTTTTTACGTGCATGAAGAGTTTTAAGTCCGTTGTTTTAAGAATTAAATTCTTTGTTAGGGTTAAACCCTAATTTTGTTTAGAGGAATTAAATTCCTATGTATATGGAAGATTTAAATTCTTTAAACCCAACTCTCCCTCTAAGTTTTGGATCTGCATGGCGGAATCTCCCCGATGAGAATTAAATTCTCAACTTATGGGGAGATCTGCTTCTGCAGATCTTCAACCATGAAGAAGAACTAAGTTCTTGTTTTAAGGGTTAAACCCTGTCTCTCTTGGAGGAATTAAATTCCTAAGTATTTGGAGGAATTAAATTCCCTAAACTCAATTCTCCCTCTAAGTTTTGGATCTGCATGGCAGAATCTCCCCGATGAGAATTAAATTCTCAACTTATGGGGAGATTTGCTTCTGCAGATCTTCAACCAAAGGAAGAACTAAGTTCTTATTCAGAAGAGTTAAACTCTTAATTTGAGAATTAAATTCTCTTTTTGTTTTGTGGAGCTTATGATCTCTTTCCCTTTCTCACCTAGGGTTTTCTTCTCTTCTGAGGAAATCTTCTTTTCTCTCTGGAGAATTATATTCTCTTCTTTTTCCTCTCTGTTGTTCTTGTATCCTTTTTCTTTTTCGTTCTCTCTATCTCTTTTTTCTTCCCCCTTGGTTCTTATTTATAGGAGAAAGAAAAGAATCAGTTTGTTTAGTCAATCTTTCAATGAAAGATTTTAATTGATTTTGTAACCAACATGATCTTTTAGATCACTCAGTGAATTTTATTCACCATTGGATTTTTAATCCAAAAGATATTTTGTCTGTTATTCCTGGCAAATTTCAGGGAAATCTTTCCTTGTATAGAATCTTTCTATAAATTGGTGATTTTTAATCACCATTGGATTTTTAATCCAACGGTGCTCCACTTTACAGAGCACAATCTTTTTTTGTTTGGAAAGATTTAGAGAAATATTTTTCCAGTTAGGGTTTTTGATTTTCTCTTAATTAGAATTTAATTCTATTAGTTCAGAAGGTTTAAGAGCCTGTCACTTATTGGCACATGATCTTCTGATTGACCATTTAATTAGAATTTAATTCTATTATTTCAGAGATCTTAGGAACCCATCACGTGTTGGCACGTGACCCCCTGATTAAGCATTTAATCAGAATTTAATTATGTTGTTTTAAAGAATTTAGGAATTATCACGTATCAACACGTGACCCTTGGTCACGTGTGGGCACGTGATGCCCCATTGGGGTTTTTCCCTGTTGTTTTATTATACCATTTTCAGTGGGTTTAAAGGCCCATCACGTGTGGGCACGTGACCCCATTTGAAGTTGTGTATCTCAGCGCCTATAACTTTGCCCATAGAAGGTCACATGTCCCCACGTGATACCCGATCACGTGTGGACACGTGATGTTTCCCTTGTGTATTTCTTTGCTGCTTTATTTGGTTCCCATGAGGGAACAAATGCCCCCACAACGTTATTCTCACGTGTTTGCACGTGAGTACAACACTGTCATCTTTTGTGGTCGTTGGATCTGCCTAGGGAAGGGGGTAGATGAACTGTTTCCCATCATATTCTATAAATGCAGGGGTCTCTTCAGAAGCGCCTCCACTCTTTCATCTTCTTCCTTGTTCATTTTCCTTTGAGAATTTAATTCTCTTCCTCAGAGCTCAGTTTTCTGTTCCAAAAATTTTCAGAGTTTAACTCTATCAATAAAGGATTTCCTTTTTCAGGTAAGGATCTTGAATGGCCGAGGAACTTCTTATAGAAATTTTCTTTGGATTTTAAATCCACACCAAGGGTTTTTCCCTTTAACAAGAACCTATCTTTCCAAGTTCTTTTAAAAAAATGTCCAATCTTTAAATAATAAACCCCTTTTGTTAGGGTTTCTCTGATCTTAGGGGATTGATGATGATACTTGTCCTTCCTCTGGAATTTAATTCCATTTCAAACAGCTTTAGCTCTGAAAATTTTTCCGGGAATTTAATTCCTCTATTCAAAAGGAATTTAATTCCTCTAAAGAACTTAGTTCTTAAAAGAAGACTTCTTGGGATTTTTCATCCTGAGTTGTTCTTGCAGAGATCCTTCTCGATTTGCACAGAATTCCTGTAATGGGTTTTCCCCTTGGGGGAAGTGTAGAGTCATTTGAATTTATTGGGAATCTTCCTTTTGTCCTCATGATGATTGCTCAGCATCATCATTAGTGAGCTGCCATATTGATTTTGTGGGGCCCATGTGTTTTGTAACCAATGGTCCCATAAAAATAAGTTGTTTGTCTCTTTCTTCTACTGTCTTCTTATATATATATTTATAAATATATATATACGTGTGGGCTTCACTATAAGTTTCTCCTTCCTTTATTTCAGGCACAATGAATTCTATTCCATACTTCCCTTTCACCCGCTTGGAGGCTGCCTTTCCTCAGTCACCGTCTGACGAAGAGGTGATGGCGATGATCAGAGCTCACGACCTTGATTGCACCAATTTACTTTTATGGGGGACCTGGTACGGTCATATCATCATCGGTCGTTGAAACTTTCTTTGCGAGGCACCAACGGAGCATATCCGCCCATTCTTGCCTATGGACCGCCCGCGGACCGCTTTTGCTGTAGAGGTGGCAAATTGGACCACTACCGCCCAGCTCGAACCGTCGACAACTGGGATACCAAATCAGCCTGTGCCGGCAATAGACATCTTGGGGCGTCGTATCTGCCAAAGTGAAGCCCAGCCTTGGGGACAAGTTTACAAGATAGGGCTTACCCCTCGCCATCCCATGGGCTACCTTCTCTGGGCTTGTTACATCTTGTCCACTCATCGTGCGCGACTGCAGAGGGTTGGGCTTTATCAAGCGGTGTATGCATCCCTATTCTATTATCAATCTCCCTATGTATGGTGGGTTAAAGCTTTCCTAAATCAATGGAATCTTTCCACCAATACTTTCTTGTTAGGGCACCGTGAAGTTTTGATCTCTTTGGAAGAGTTTCGCGAGATCTCGGGTTTACCGATCAGGGGAATGCCTTACGAAGAATTGTTGCCCCCTGACGAGTATGTTTTCGAGACTATGCCCGCTATGCTTGACGGCTTGTCGACTGAAAATGCCGTTCGCCACAAGTACCCGAGTCTAATTAAGACGCTGGGGATTTTTGAGAAGCTGTTCATGGAATCAGAAGAACAGGGCGTCACTTTCAAAAGATTTATTGTCTGCTTTCTTTGTGGGGACGTTCTATCAAAGGCGGCTCCGAAGTTCGCGAATATCAACGACCCTTTAGGTTTTGGTTTAAATAGGCTACCAGCTAGAGAAGAGGATTTGCCCTAATTCTACATTTCAATCTTGTCAGCTGTACCTTTCGAGTCGATCGCAGCTCCTGGCATGGATGAAGAGACTTTCTTCATCGGCTTTATCAGTGTTTGGCTCAGCTGGTTTGTCATTCCAATGCACCGTCGATTCATGAGAGCCTCGGTCATTTACCCTGCTCATCGCATCGCCGAAGGGACGCGACTAGCCGTGGGCATTGCAGGGCTGTCGCATCTGTACCATGGGCTAAGCAGTGCAGCTAATACCTCAACTCCAGGCGTGGATGTGGTGAGTTTCTCTCTCCATTACTTTACGTCATAGATTGAGATGCACGTGCTAGGGGCATTTGCCGCGCATCAGAGACCCATCTTTTATGATGCATATACCTTTCCGCGGCTCATGAGGTTAGTGGACGCTTCTACACCTGACCCGACTCAATTAGGAGCTCTTCATGTGCTGCTCAATCCGTATGCTAATGAAGGCGGAATGGTATTTAATGATCGAATCCTCTCTGCTCCCTCGGGACCTGTTCAACAGTTGTTTGATCTGTCAAAAGAGGGAGCACCATTTTTGAAGCCCAAGGAAGCCATGCATCTGTACTCGATCAGACCCAGTTATCTGGTGTTCCGTCGAAACAATGCGGCTCTTTTCATACGGTACAATCCACACCGCTTTGCCCGACAACTGGGATATGATCAGGGTATCCCCTTCGAGGCATTCACAGTGGAGCCCAGCCCTTCTTTGGAAACTTTTCGTGACGCCACCCATCATTTCATGAGCCTAACACCGGTTCTCATTTCATGATCCCCGAGGCCGATTACATTCTGAGGTGCGTGGGGGCTTTCACGGGTTGGTATCGCCACCGGGTTAGTCCAATCATTGCCGAGGAGAGGAGGATACTTTTTGGGCTTAGAGCTCCCGCCGCGCTCCAGGCTACGGGAGTCCCACTGTGACCGCGGACAATGGTTCGCCCTCCCTTGAGGGATACTGGTACCGTACTCATTCTTGAGGCGGCGGATGTTGACTTAACTCCGACAGTTGGTATGCCAATGCACACCAGAGCTCAGGCAAGGGCTTCTGATAAGGCGCCGGTAGCAGTTTCATTGGCTGCGGCGTCAGCGATGGCAGTATCCTCCTCAGTAGCACCGCAGAGAGAGGATAATGATGGCGAAGTGGGTCAATGCCGCAGCAAAGCACCGGGGGGAAAGAAGCGATTGTCTTCTGGTGTTAGTTCTAGGTCAAAGAGGCAAAGGAAGACGGTCACCAATCTGCTCGACTTTTTAGTGGAATCCGAGCCTATCTTTCAGGACGAGCCAATAGCTATGCAAGAGCCGTATGGTGGTCTTCTTTTTCCCGGTTCATCTGCCGAGGAAGTCGTACAATTGGCTGAGGCTACAAGACGCTCCCAGGATGAAACTGAGAATGTGAGGGTCCCGAAGAGGCCTTATCCTGCCGTCATCTTCTACGAAGATCCTCCATCGATACGGCGGATATTTATAGGTCCTTTGGAAGAGAGAGGCGAGATAGCCCTTAAGCAGCCTATCTCGGCCGACGCCGAAGATGCGCTGTCGTTGTGGACTGGTGGCCACGAGTCTACCCTCGCACCCCGGCTAGCACGAATTCTTGAGAAGGAACGCCGGCTTGAAAAAGACATACTAGAAGCTCCTTTGCACACTGGTATACTTATATATCTTTTTGTAGTATTTTGCACTGCTCATATATATATATATATATATATCCTTATCTTCGTGAAAACTTTGCATGCATTTCGGCAATGGCAGAGGATCTGAGTTCGAGTCGCGCCTTGACTATGGACTCTGTAAATATCCCCGATGAGACTGTAGGGTTCCTAGGCACTCTTGTGAAGGTTCATAAGGCATCAAACATGCCCGGATAAAATTTTAGACGTGCCGAACAACCCAAAGCCGGGATCTTTGCTAGAATATTAGGGTTTAACATGCAAGATAACAACTTTATTACTAAAAGTGAGAGATTACAACCTTTGTAGTCCGCTCCTTCGCTTCATAAGCTCCGAGTAGAAGTCCCTTCGCCGCGATCCACGATCTCTCGGACTCAAAAGAGGCTCCACGACTCGAACGATCCATGGTAGCTTGTAGTGTTCCGTTTCTCCGATGATTTACGTCGAAGTAGAAATAACTCAAGCTCTCTCACTCTCAAGAGGTGAACACCCTAATCTAATGGGTTAGATTAGATGAGGATGAAGGAGTAGTATTTATGCTATATTTTTATATCATAATCTCACAAGAAATCATCACAAAAGGAATTTCTAGTAAGCTTTTTCAAGAACTCAAGAGAGAAGAAGATGATGAATAATTAGATAATTCCTTTTGTCATGAATAATGAAATGTATATATGAATTAATAATGTAACCATAGTTTAGTTATGACAAGGATAACCCTTGTAGAGAATAAACTAGAGCTAGGGTTTTGTTAGGTTAGAAATGAGTCATGGATAAATATCAACCATAATATCTTAACCAAGACAAAAGGAAAAGCTTCTAGAAGGTGCAAGAAGAAGCTAACCCTAATCAAACCCTAATCTTGTTTAATCAACACTAAACATGTTTCATTATTATTCATATCATGTCACAATAATATATATCACATATATATTATATATTTGCAACAAAAGAAAATAATACAATTAACATATATCGCATATATATCAATGTATCATCCAGTGAGAAAATGAAATAATAAAGCGAGCTAATATTAGATAATGTAATACAATATATCATATATATTATTATACATTAAATCATCGAATCAACACTTGATCCGACAATCCGGCTATATCGTATATAACCGACTAATATATCATGTACCGATTCATCGAATCAACACTTGATCTGATGTCCCGGTTCATATCTAAATATCACGAGAATATAATACGGTATCTCATATCGCATTATCCTTGGTCCTGCACATATCACATATATGCCTCTACTCCATTTTGCCTGAGCCAAGAAACCTCTGTGTAGGACTCTAAAGAATCGTCAATACGCCGGTAGCAGGTGATGATCATATCAAACACCCACAAGCTGCAAGCGGTCAGCTAAACGTAACAGCCACCCAGGTATTGAGCGATCATAAGATCAACAAGCTAGCCTGTGTGTTCTCCTGTGAATCCAATCAGTAACACTCCCGTACAGTCCGGTCTGTTCGTCTGATATGTCACATATCAAGTCTAGGGGTGGTATATGTCAGACCCCAGTAACCGATAAGTCGTGTCGATGTGAGGATCATAATGGGTCGAGAAACTACTGGTAACACTTACCAGTAAATCTCTATATCAGCCCTGGCCAGAGACTTCCAGTTATAGCCAATCGAACACAGCACAACATCAACTCCCTATACCGGGAGAGACGAATCCCTTCCTATCGCTCATTGCCTCCATGTGATTCGGGACTGTACCCAAAAGCCACCGTTTTGCATGCCCTCTTGGACATGGTAAGGTGGAAATCAAAGCACAGTGGGAATCACACAAGACTCCATGACGATCTCGGGTCTACAGACTACCCTGTACCAGTGTCACCGGAGAACTGCCATCTGACGTGTGGTATATCACCATCTGGGAGTTCTCGGCGAGTCCGTCCAGTGTACCCAGTCTCCACTGAGCACCCGTACACCATCTCTGATGTCAAACACCGATGGATATAGGATCATCCATCGCCCATCATATGGGTCAAGATGCGTATACGCTAGTCTACTCTAGTGTATCGATGCCCTGTCTCGATATACCCTCGACTAGGAACAGTTATAGGATGTACTCATCGACTACCATGGCCCTACTAGTATGATCTCATCATAGTCCCAGTAGTCGAATACAGATCCTAAGGGCTTTATCAACATGTGAGAGAAAAACAGTAAACCAATACAAGTCAACATGTTAAGATAAAGTGAAACCAAATAGCATACTATCATGACGAGCAAGAAAGTCCTCTCTATATATATCTAAGCATCCATTATAATATACATCATATGTACAACAATGGCCTCTAGGGCATATACATAACTAACAATCTCCCACTTGCACTAAAGCCAGCTGCTGTAGTATCTCATACCTAGCATCCCGAATAATCTCTCAAACTGTATTCGGGGAATAGCCTTCGTGAATGGATCCACAGTGTTGTCCTTCGTATCTACTCTCCTGACCTCGATCTCCCAGCGATCAACTATCTCCCTGATCAGGTGATACCGTCTAAGAATATGTCTGGACTTTTGATGGGACCTGGGTTCCTTGGACAAAGCCACAGCTCCATTGTTATCGCAATACAGAGGTATTGGATGCTCAATGGATGGAACCACACCAAGTTCACTAATGAACTTCTTGATCCAAACAGCCTCTTTGGCAGCATCGTAGGCAGCGATGTATTCAGCCTCCATCGTCGAGTCTGCAACGGTATCCTGTTTGGAACTTTTCCAACATACCGCCCCTCCATTGAGGGTAAAGACAAATCCCGAGTGCGACTTAGAGTCATCCTTATCACTTTGGAAGCTCGAATCGGTAAAGGACTCTACCTGGAGTTCTCCGTTACCATACACCAAGAACATCTCTTTAGTCCTTCGTAAGTACTTGAGAATGTTCTTCACAGCTGTCCAGTGACTCTCTCCAGGATCTGCTTGATACCGACTCACTACACTTAGTGAGTATGCTACATCGTGTCTGGTACATAGCATCACATACATGATAGAGCCTTCAGCCGAAGCATAGGGTATCCCTTGCATGCGAGCTCTTTCCAAATCAGTCTTGGGAGACATCTCTTTGGAGAGAGTGAGTCCAGAGATTGTGGGTTGGTTCCCACGCTTTTATTCTTCCATACTAAACCTCTTTAGTATGATGTCAATGTACCTGAATTGGGACAATCCCAGTATCCTTTTAGATTTATCTCTATAGATCATGATTCCCAATATGCAGGAAGTATCACCTAAATCTTTCATTGAAAATCTTTGTGATAAGAAGAGCTTGATTCATTGCAGCATAGGAATATCATTTCCTATCAAGAGTATGTCATCCACGTACAATACGAGGAAGACAACCTTACCCTCTGCTACCTTCTTATAGATACAAGGTTCATCTATATTTTTGATGAAGTCAAACTCTTTGACTACAACATCAAAACAGATGTTCCAACTCCGCGATGCTTGCTTTAACCCATAAATGGATTTAAGCAGCTTGCACACCTTTCCGCTGCTCCCACTATCTACGAAGCCCTCTGGCTGAGTCATGTACACGCTCTCTTCTAAA
Source organism: Agapanthus africanus (assembly GCA_030015575.1). Taxonomy (NCBI): domain Eukaryota; kingdom Viridiplantae; phylum Streptophyta; class Magnoliopsida; order Asparagales; family Amaryllidaceae; genus Agapanthus; species Agapanthus africanus. The sequence continues at coordinate 127,493,663 of JASDDO010000022.1, read as the reverse complement.
TCACCGTTTAGAAAGGCGGTCTTAACATCCATTTGCCAGATTTCGTCGTCATGGTATGCAGCAATGGCAAGTAAGATCCGGATGGACTTAAGCATAGCCACTGGAGAAAAGGTTTCGTCATAATCCACACCTGGTCGTTGATGAAAACCCTTTGTTACAAGTCTAGCTTTGAAAGTCTCAACTTTTCCATCTACACCAAATTTCTTTTTAAAGATCCACTTGCTCCCAATGGGTTTTACCCCTTCAGGAGCATTTTCCAAAGTCCATACTTTGTTGGTGTACATGGATTCCATCTCAGATCGCATTGCATCCAGCCATTTCACAGAGTCACCACTCGTGATGGCCTGCTCGAAACTAGTCGGTTCATCATCATCCATGATGCAATCCTCGCTTCCACCATCAATGAGAAAACCGTAGTATCTCTCAGGTGGACGAGAAACCCTACTAGATTGGCGGAGAGGCTGGGGTTCGTCGGGCACTACTGAATCCTGCGGTTCTACTAAATCTTCAGTTGCAGTTTGTGTTTCTGGAACCTCTTCCAGCTCTACCTCTTTGCCACTAATTTCTTTTGCAAGAAATTCCTTTTCCAAAAAGGTGGCATATTGAGAAACAAACACATTTTGTTCTTCAGCGTGGTAGAAAAAATATCCTTGGGAATTCTTAGGATATCCCACAAACTTGCAAAGAACTGACCGTGCCTCGAGTTTGTCTGGATTTTGCCTTTTGACATAGGCCGGACAACCCCATATCTTAACTCGTTTAAAATATGGTCTCTTCCCACTCCATATCTCATATGGTGTGGTAGGTACAGATTTAGACGAAACTTGATTCAATAGGTATGCTGCTGTCTCAAGCGCATAACCCCAGAAGGAAATAGGCAACTCAGCCTCGCTCATCATAGAGCGCACCATATCTAATAGGGTGCGATTCCTCCGTTCTGATACACCGTTGTGCTGTGGTGTGTAAGGAGGAGTAAGCTGAGAGAGAATCCCATTCTCTTTTAGATAATCTAGGAACTCATTGCTTAAGTATTCACCTCCTCGATCAGATCGAAGAATCTTAATACTTTTGCCCGTTTGATTCTCTACTTCGTGCTTATATTCTCGAATTTCTCAAAAGTTTCGGACTTGTGTTTCATCAGGAACACATGTCCGAATCTAGAGAGATCGTCAGTGAATGTAATAAAGTAGGAAGAACCGTTCCTGGCATGCGTAGACATGGGACCGCATACATCACTATGTACCAGTCCTAAGAGTTCGGTAACTCTTTCTCCGTGTCCACTAAACGGAGCTTTGGTCATTTTTCCTTTGAGACATGAATGGCAAGTATCATAAGATGATAATTCGAATGGATTCAAATAACCATCCTTATGTAACTTAGCCAGTCGTGTCGCATTGATATGACCAAGTCTACAATGCCACAAGAAAGATTCGTTTATTTCTGAACTTTTCCTCTTGTGTGTGTTTTGTATATTGAGGATTGTATTCTGATTTAGAATGAATATGCCATTATGTAACGAACCTGATGCAATCAACTTTTGATCTAGGAATATGTTCATAACATTATCCTTTACTACAAAATTATATCCTTCTTTACTTAATAAAGAAACTGATATAATATTGCACATCATGTTCGGTATATAATAGCACTCATTTAGAATCAGTGTATTATGACTTGGCAATACCAGGTGATATTCGCCAACTGCTTTGGCTGCAATACTTGCACCATTTCCTACTTGAACGGAATGATCACCTTTTCCCAGTTCTCTACCTTTCCGTAGCCCATGTAACATTTTACATATGTGGGATCCTGATCCGGTATCTAATACCCAGGACGTAGGGTGAACTGAGAAACAGTTTTCAATTACTAACACACCTGAAGAAGATGCATCAACATGCATGTTCTTCGTTTGGGCGGCGTGAGAATCTAGATATTCTCCTGTTTCCTGTTCAGTCTTATAACTCTTATAAGAAAGAACGGGTCCAACGTTCCCTTGCTCAGTACAATAATCGGGTTCAGTCAATACATCCATATTATTATCTTGATTATGGCCTGACATGGTCACTACCTGGAGAGAGAGAGAAGAAAACACTTTAGCTTATGCTCTTGCAAGATTAGATTGGTTATTATCTTATCTAATCAGGATGTCTCCCACTGTTTTTATCAAATCTACCTTCAAACCCTAAAAGGTAAGATTAGCCGGGATTAATTACACCCTACAATTTTGTCAATCTTTCAGCCAGATCAGTGTCGTTACTTTGAGGGAGGTTCCCCGTGCTTTCGCACGGACTTAATTAAAGTAAACCTCATTTTTTCAGAGGCGTAACCTCGTTAACACTTTTCTAGACACCTACTTGATCGGCTAATTGTCCTGTGTAAAACTCTCCCAGGAGTAACTCTTACTCGCAGTGGGTATCGGGATCCAACTATCTCATAGGAGGTATGCAATCTCATTGCAAATTTCAACACTTGAAATTCCCGATAATGCTTTTGCCCCTAGCAACTTATGACCTTAACATAGTCAACAAATCATAATTGCTAGCCAAGTTCAACCCGTCATTTCCCGATTGAATTAAACCCACCTGCACGACCCTTAACATAGTCAACAAAGTCGTACAACTACCCTAATCCAATCACATCTCATGTTTTAGCAGATAAGTACTAATTAGCTACTGCACACTACGCCTTAACATAGTCAACAAACGTAGCACGAATACTAACTAGTCTTTATCTGAAATGACGGAGGGCTAAACAGGTTTTTCAGAAAACCCTGAGCGTAATGAACTTGATATCGTCGTAGAATCGAGTGTTTTTGAAAAGGAGTGTTTTTGAGGCTTCTAGTTTCGCTAAAGAGGTCACTCCCGGTGAAGGGATCTCGGCTCTTTCCTTATCGAATAAGGTGCAGGATATATCATATGTACCGCTGTGCAAAGCAAGAACTATATAAGCTGTCAAAAACTAAACCGCGAGTTTGTAGCATCTGCCAGTTTCGCTAAAGAGGTCACTCCCGGTGAAGGGATCTCGGCTCTTTCCTCGTCGAATAAGGTGCATGGCATATCATATATACCGCTATGCAAAGCAAAACTGTAGCTACCATTTTTATAAAGTTTTGATTCTACAATATCTTTTAGGTTTCTTTTCTTTTTATTAATCTCTTTAATAAAAATCCCATCAACTTATGCTTCCTAAGCATCACAGAAGAAACGAAAGTAGTAATATTTATATATCAGCATATATATATATATATATTTAGTATAAGCATTCGTATCAGGCAGTAATATGATCTCATCACAGAACATTGCAGCAGAAGAACATATATGAAATATTGGATATACTAGGACGTCCGTGTTTTCAATACGAGCCTGTATAAAACACGGATTCCACGGTCGCGACGAATAGCCAAACCCACATCCCAAGACCCCTACGAGAGCGGCAAGTAACACTGCCAATTCTAGGGTTAGGAGACCCGGTCTCGACTCCTCGAGATGGCCTCCCACTGGACCTTAGAACCCGATTACTTGTGCTCCCCTCTTTGGGTCTACCTAATACGGAAAAATAAATAATATACAACACTGGTGACATCAACCTCAACCCGGAAGTGCCCCAAATAAAAGAATATTACATTACAAATGAATTTTACATGAATGAAAATAAAAACCCTCATCTCACATAAAACCCCCGGCTATTCAGAACACGACGATCCAATATAACATATCACAGCAACACATAATATCACATATCATCAACGTAAGTAAATATGCGCATCCCAATTGTCGTTGACATATAGCAACGAAACCGGCGATATCACATATTACACTTACGGTCATAGAAAAGAAAGTGTAAAACTACAACATTTGGAATCCACAATCATTTTAGACATCGTAAATCCGAAATATCACATACTTCGCATTTCATGCCTAACTCTATGAATTCCACATGTTATATCACATTCCAGATAAATAGACAGTATTAAACTTTCCGAACAGATAATCAAAGACCCAAAATTTCCTAAATAGCTCAACACTTGAGCGGAGTTCAAATAATCCCAGAAACTGTCACAGTACCGATGATCCATCCGTAGAAGGGTCAAGCCAACGCCTCACATGTGGCACGCTGTACTGCCCCAAACCCTAAGGTTTAGAGGCAGTTCAAGACGGTCACATAATCGAGTTAAGGTTTGTTGTCTTCTAGAGGGTCCACCGCTTAACTTGTACAATTTTCCGAAAGATTTAAACCCGATAAAAATTCAACACTTGAAAATTTTACGTGTCGGGAAAAAGTGAGTTAATGATATCCGTTCGAACATTTTAATAGTTTCTATATATACGGAAATAAAAATGAATTTAAATATGCCGATCGAATCTACGATTACAAAACAAACCCCAGAATACTCAACCCTTGAGTCAAAAATAAAAATACCAGAAACTTAATAAGCATTAAAAAAGAATTACTGTGGAAAAAAAATTGTCAGATCAAACATTATTGCCGCGGAACCGCGGCCCAAGCAGGCTACGGCCGCGATTCCGCGGCAGTATGTACGGATCACGATGTCGAATTTCACAGTTATTCTTATTTTTGTCTTCTGAATTTTTCAGGTATTTTTAATTCAGAAAAAATCGCATTTTTGAAAAATATCCAGAGAGGGGGTTAACTTTGTCGGTTCGGGTTCGATCGGAGTTTTAACTTCGTAAACACGTTGCCTAATACTCTAGCTAGGCTCTGATACAACTGTAGGGTTCCTAGGCACTCTTGTGAAGGTTCATAAGGCATCAAACATGCTCGGATAAAATTTTAGACGTGCCGAACAACCCAAAGCCGGGATCTTTGCTAGAATATTAGGGTTTAACATACAAGATAACAACTTTATTACTAAAATTGAGGGATTACAACCTTTGTAGTCTGCTCCTTCGCTTCATAAGCTCCGAGTAGAATTCCCTTCGCCGTGATCCACGATCTCCCGGACTCAAGAGAGGCTCCACGACTCGAACGATCCATGCTGGCTTGTAGTGTTCCGTTTCTCCGATGATCTACGTCGAAATTGCAATAACTCAAGCTCTCTCACTCTCAAGAGGTGAACACCCTAATCTAATGGGCTAGATTAGATTAGGATGAAGGAGTAGTATTTATGCTATCTTTTATATCATAATCTCACATGAAATCATCACAAAAGGAATTTCTAGTAAGCTTTTTGAAGAACTCAAGAGAGAAGAAGATGATGAATAATTAGATAATTCCTTTTGTCATGAATAATGAAATGTATATATGAATTAATAATGTAACCATAGTTTAGTTATGACAAGGATAACCCTTGTAGAGAATAAACTAGAGCTAGGGTTTGGTTAGGTTAGAAATGAGTCATGGATAAATATCAACCATAATATCTTAACCAAGACAAAAGGAAAAGCTTCTAGAAGGTGCAAGAAGAAGCTAACCCTAATCAAACCCTAATCTTATTTAATCAACACTAAACATGTTTCATTATTATTCATATCATGTCACAATAATATATATCACATATATATTATATATTTGCAACAAAAGAAAATAATACAATTAACATATATCGCATATATATCAATGTATCATCCAGTGAGAAAATGAAATAATAAAGAGAGCTAATATTAGATAATTTAATACAATATATCATATATATTATTATACATTAAATCATCGAATCAACACTTGATCCGACAATCCGGCTATATCGTATATAACCGACTAATATATCATATACCGATTTATCGAATCAACACTTGATCTGATGTCCCGGTTCATATCTAAATATCACGAGAATATAATACGGTATCTCATATCGCATTATCCTCGGTCCTGCACATATCACATATGTGCCTCTACTCCGTTTTGCCTGAGCCAAGAAACCTCTGTATAGGACTCTAAAGAATCGTCAATATGCCGGTAGCAGGTGATGATCATATCAAACACCCACAAGCTGCGAGCGGTCAGCTAAACGTAACAGCCACCCAGGTATTGAGCGATCAGAAGATCAACAAGCTAGCCTGTGCGTTCTCCTGTGAATCCAATCAGTAACACTCCCGTACAGTCCAGTCTGTTCGTCTGATATGTCGCATATCAAGTCTAGGGGTGGTATACGTCAGACCCCAGTAACCGATAAGTCGTGTCGATGTGAGGCTCATAACGGGTCGAGAAACTACTGGTAACACTTACCAGTAAATCTCTATATCAACCCTGGCCAGGGACTTCCAGTTATAGCCAATCGAACACAGCACAACATCAACTCCCTATACCGGGAGAGACGAATCCCCTCTTATCGCTCATTGCCTCCATGTGATTCGGGACTGTACCCAAAAGCCACCGTTTTGCACGCCCTCTTAGACGTGGTAAGGTGGAAATCAAAGCACAGTGGGAATCACACAAGACTCTATGACGATCTCGGGTCTACAGACTACCCTGTACCAGTGTCACTGGAGAACTACCAACTGATGTGTGGTATATCACCATCTGGGAGTTCTCGGCGAGTCCGTCCAGTGTACCCAGTCTCCACTGAGCACCCGTACACCATCTCTGATGTCAAACACCGATGGATATGGGATCATCCATCGCCCATCATATGGGTCAAGATGCGTATACGCTAGTCTACTCTGGTGTATCGATGCCCTGTCTTGACTAGGAACAGTTATAGGATGTACTCATCGACTACCATAGCCCCACCAGTATGATCTCATCATAGTCCTAGTAGTCGAGTACAGATCCTAAGGGCTTTATCAACATGTGAGAGAAAAACAGTAAACCAATACAAGTCAACATGTTAAGATAAAGTGAAACCAAATAGCATACTATCATGACGAGCAAGAAAGTCCTCTCTATATATATCCAAGAATCCATTATAATATACATCTATGTACAACAATGGCCTCTAAGGCATATACATAACTAACAGAGACAATAGTAAGTGTGGAGGGGGTCGATACAGCTGTTCTTCCTGCCATGGAGCACCCATTGGTGGTTCCCGTTCCCCCGGTGATTGCCCTCCCGGAAGAGGCATCTTCATTGGCCGCGGAATCAATGGATCTTTCTGGGGACGGCCCGGAGACTATGGGACAGGTAGTCGAGGCTACCGTCCTTTCATTGGATCCTGCAGCAGTGACCACTGCTCCTTAATTGGAAGTTGTTATACCGGCCCATCACCCTGATGATCTGCCTAGGGGCATGGAGGAGGCCGCTGAAGCTGCTATCCCTCCAGTCTAGAGCGGGAGGAGCATCGATGGTAGCCTTCTATGTTTTATTTTAATAATCTCCTCATCATCTGAACCTTTCTGTCTTTTCAGAGCTACGAGGATTGGCGGCGTCCATCGCGGACCTGTCCCCCAGGAAGTCTTTTCAGCGTCTGCTAGAGATGGCCGCTCCGTAGGCAATATCCCCTCAATGCATCGTCCACTCTTCCGGGCAAGGTTAGTGTAATTTTTCTTCTCCTCACGGCATTAATACTATTTCATATAATGATACTGATGTCTTCTGCAGTTCTGGAGGCCGATGACGAAGTTGAGATTCTTGTCGGGCCTGGGGATCCTTCAGACCCTTCTTGCATGACTATGGGTAAGTAAAGTTTCGATGTTGTTCCACCTGCTCTTTGCTTGCAAGTCTCGCTGATTTTTTTATGAATCTTAACAGCTTTTCCAGTTCTTACCACGCTGGAATCTCGCATCGTTATGCTGCCCGGCCCCTATGCTCTACGTGCCTCGGAACGGATGGCAAAGCTAAGCCTTCACTCTTTGTCAGCTCTGATCGAAGACCCTCGTGCTGGTGGTTTGATCACGGCCGAAGAATTTGCCGCCGAAGCCAACAGTTCTCCCCCCTTTCTTGCTGCTTACCATAGCGAAACATTGGTGCAAGTCTGGGTTGAGTTTTGTCGTCGGGTGGAGGTTTGCTTACATAGCCTTGAGTGCTCGCGTCTTCCTTCAGAGTTTGTGGCTGCAAAGGCGAGCTTGCAGGGGCTAATCGAACGGTGCGCCGCAAATATGCTGTCATGCGAGAAGAGGCTCAGCCGAAAATTTTCAGAGAGGAAGCTGGCTTCAACTGCGCTGGGGGAACTTCAAGCTAATCTTACGGCCAAGACCACTCGGGCGTATGAACTTTGGCGGGTGCGTCAAGAAGCTATTAGAGAGGTGGTAGCCATTGATAAAGCCGTCATTTTCACCCGTGAAATGGTCGAAGCTCATAAAGTTACCGAAAAAGAGCTTGAAAGTCGGCTTGCCTCATACCAGGCTCAGTAGTCTCAAGCGGAGGCCCGTCTCTTAGCGATAATGAATCATGAAGCCGAGGCCTAGCGGAAAAAGGATGAACGGGAAAATCTATTAAATCGTCCGCCGGCTTGAAGAATTGTATATTTTTTCTTTTTATTCTTCTTTTGTACATACTCCTGAATGAGGGTATTTTTTGATTCTTTTATAAATTGTACTTTGTATTCATTTTGATTCATGAATAAAAGACATATTTTGCTTCATGGTGGTGTGTTACTTTTAGTAAATGCATTTTGTGGATAATCTATTTTGATTTCCTTGTAGGACAGTGATGGCTTAGGAGTCAGGTTCAGATCTGCCTCCTAAGGCTTTCCAACTTTATGAGAAGTGAGGGTCCCATAAAGGTATTTTTCCTTACGAGTCGTGAGGATCTCGTAAGTGTAATTTTTCCTTAGGAATCGTGAGGATTCCTAAGTGAGTTCTTCTCTTGAGAGTCGTAAGGATCTCAGAAGAGAATTTTCTTTCTTACGAGTCGAGAGGACCCGTAAATGATTGTTTCCTTTCTTGTCGGAGAGTGTGGCCTGTAGAAAATCTACCTTGATCTCTCTATGAGGCAATGATGGCTTGGGAGACAGGGTTAGGATCTACTACCTAAGACTTTTCAACTTTATGAGTCGTGAGGGTCTCATAAATAATTTTCTCCCTACCGGTAGAGAGGATCCCATAGGTGTATCTTCTCTTTAAGAATCATGAGGATTCCTAAGTGCGTTTTCTCTTGAGAGTCGGAAGGATCTCACAAAAGAGTTTTGTCCCTTATGAGTCGAAAGGACCCATAAGTGATGGATGAGGTTGCCATTATCCGCATTTCACGGAGTCAGAGGTTGAATTTATCCGCATTTCACAGAGTCAGGAGTTGCTCTGGCCATTTCCCACAGGGTCAAGATTGACTTTAACCGTGTTCTACGGGACCAGGAGGTGCTCTGGGCGCTTCCCACGGGGTCAGGATTCACATTAGCCGTGTTCTACAGGACCAGGATCCGCTCTGGACGATTCCCACGGGGTCAGGATTGACATTAACCGTGTTCCACGAGACCAGGATTTGCTCTGGACGCTTCCCACGGGGTCAGGATTGACATTAGCCGTGTTCCACAGGACCAGGATCCGCTCTGGACGCTTCCCACGGGGTCAGGATTGACATTAGCTGTGTTCCATGAGACCAGGATTTGCTCTGGACGCTTCCCACGGGGTCAGATTGATATTAGCCGTGTTCCACAAGACCAGGATTTGCTCTGGATGTTTCCCACGGGGTCAGGATTGACATTAGCCGTGTTCCACAGGACCAGGATCCGCTCTGGACGCTTCCAACGGGTCAGGATTGACATTAGCCATGTTCCACGAGACCAGGATTTGCTCTGGACGCTTCCCACGGGGTCAGGATTGACATTAGCCGTGTTCCACAAGACCAGGATTTGCTCTAGACGCTTCCCACAAGGTCAGAATTGACATTAGTCGTATTCCACAGGACCAGGATCCGCTCTGGACGCTTCCTACGGGGTCAGGATTGCCATTAGCCATGTTCCACGAGACCAGGATTTGCTCTGGACGCTTCCCACGGGGTTTGTATTAACATTAGCCGTGTTCCACAAGACCAAGATTTGCTCTGGATGCTTCCCACGGGGTCAGGATTGACATTATCCGTGTTCCACAAGACCAGGATCCGCTCTGGACGCTTCCCAGGGGGTCAGGATTGACATTAGCTGTGTTCCGCGAGACCAGGATTTGCTCTGGATGCTTCCCACGGGGTCAGGATTGACATTAGCCATGTTCTACAAGACCAGGATTTACTCTGGACGCTTCCCACGGGGTCAGGATTGACATTAGCCGTGTTCCACAAGACCAGGATTCGCTCTGGACGCTTCCCACGGGGTCAGGATTGTCATTAGCCGTGTTCCACAAGACCAGGATTTGCTCTGGACGCTTCCCATGGGGTCAGGATTGACATTAGCCGTGTTCCACGGGACCAGGATTTGCTCTGGATGCTTCCCACGGGGTCAGGATTGACATTAGCCGTGTTCCACAGGACCAGGATCCGCTCTGGACGCTTCCCATGGGGTCAGGATTGACATTAGCCGTGTTCCACAAGACCAGGATTTGCTCTGGACGCTTCCCACGGGGTTAGGATTGACATTAGCCGTGTTCCACAGGACCAGGATTTGCTCTGGATGCTTTCCACGGGGTCAGGATTGATATTAGCCGTGTTCCATAGGACCAGGATCCACTCTGGAAGCTTCCCACGGGGTCAGGATTGACATTAGCCGTGTTCCACGAGACTAGGATTTGCTCTGGACGATTCCCACGGGGTCAGGATTGACATAAGCCGTGTTCCGCGAGACCAGGATTTGCTCTGGATGCTTCCCACGGGGTCAGGATTGACATTAGCCATGTTCCACAGGACCAGGATTCGCTCTGGATGCTTCCCACGTGGTCAGGATTGACATTAGCCGTGTTCCATAGGACCAGGATTTGCTCTGGGCGCTTCCCACGGGGTCAGTAATGACATTAGCCGTGTTCCACGGGACCAGGAGGGGTTGACTCTCGGTTGTTTGTGCATCGCCGAGTCATGGAACTGGGAACTTTGCCGTGGCACCGATTTGCTGATGTTGTGTCTGTTGTAATGAGTCGAATGTTGAGATGATCTCCAGGCTGTCTGTGAACCATCGATACTTGGCTCTCTTTCGGATGGAGCCTTGGGGGGAAGGTATGGTTCCCTCTTTGTTTGTGCCCCTGGATTGTATACAGGGATCGATGTGATCTCACCTGTAGGGCCAAAAGTTTCATTTTATATATTTTTCTTTCCGCGATGCTCTATCATTTCAGCTTTTATATCGCGAAAGTCGCGATTGCCCAATCATTTCGGCTATTTTTCATGGTGCCCAATCATTTCGGCTATTTGTTTTATTTACTTGCTGCTTTTTATTGCGAGTTGCCTAACTATTTCGGCTATTTTGTGTGCATACATTTTTACTTGCTTTTTTTGTTGCAAGTTGCTCTATCATTTCGGCTATTTCATATGCATTTGTGGTTCGCTGGCTATTCGCTGCGAGTTTTATGATTTGATACCGATTTAGGCATCAGCATCGCTACGTTTGGGATATTGCCAGGAGCGAATCATCATTTTCCTTTGTCGATGTCGAACAAAGGCAGCTTAGTAAACAGGGTTAGGATCCTGTCGACTAAGGCTTTTGATTTCATGAGCCGTAAGGGTCTCACAAAGGTATTTCTCCCTACGAGTCGTGAGGATCTCGCAGGTGCGTTTTCTCCTTAAGAATCGTGAGGAGTCTTAAGTGTATGGTCTCTTATAAGTCGTAAGGATCTTATAAGAGTGATTTCTCTTTATAAGTGAGAGGACTTACAAGTGTCTTTTGCCATATGAGCATATCCCCAGTCTTTGGTGGGACTTTGTTAGGGAAATGTTTATTCGTGCCCGTGGATTGTATACAAGGGTCAGTATTGAACCGCTTATAGGGCAGCATTGGAGGTTGTGATGGTTTAAGAACAGGTTCAGGTCTCTGTAGCTTAAGGCTTTTGAACCCTGTGAGCCGTGAGGGTCTCAAAGGGGAATTCTCCTTACGAGTCGCGAGGATCTCGTAAGTGTAATTTCTCCTTAGGAATCATGGGGATTCCTAAGTGTGTTTCTCCCTTGTGAGTCGTAAGGATCTCACGCAGGTATTTTCTCCTCACAAGGTTGAGAGGGCCTTGCAAGTGTCTTTTAACGAGATTGCGCCCTTTTGGGTTTTCAAAACACTCGCCGGTAGCCCTGCTGTTTTTACTCACCGAGCCCTTTCGGGTTTTCATCCGTGCCCATCTCGCTTACGGACATACCGTTTTCTTTCTTTTTTTTTATATTTTTTTTGTCAGCCTTGGGATGCTGCGATCCGTAGTAGTTTATCGACGTCTCAGTCAATAGCCAGTTTTAGGATATAGTGGTCTATCGTCAGTTTAAGAACGTTTTGGTCCATTGTTAGTTTAGGTACATTTCGGTCCTTTGTTAGTTTTAGGACATTTCGGTCTGTAGCCGGCTACTACTTATAGAGTTTAGGCTTAGGAAGATAGCGAGCAGACATAGGCGTCGTCTGTAGGGTTCCTAGGCGCACTAATGAGGTCTCACAAGGCATCAACCATGCCAATTTCAAATTTTTCCGGTGCCGAGAAACCCTAATACGGATCGTTGACTAGAGATTAGGCGAAACATGCAACTAGTTAACAACTTAAGTAAGTGAACAGAAATACAAGCTTTGTAGATCCGGTACTCCACCTCCATAGCTTCGCGTTGACGTCCCTCCACTGCGATCATCGGATCCTGGACTCTAGTAATGGTTTCGTCGAAGAAATGATCGGGCTAGGTCGTCGACTTCGATGCCGAAGATGATCTACGTCGAGGCAACTCAAGATCAAACTCCAACTTCACTAAGTCATGAAACTTGTGAAGAAAACACCCTATACTACTTGGCAAGTGGTAGAGGATGAAGAAATAGGAAGTGGGTTCACTTTAGAATTGGATTTCTCACTCTTTTTCTTATTTCACCATTGAAGCTAGCAAGCTTTTTCTTCTTCAAGAAGAAGAGGAAGAAGAAAAAGAATATGATAAGAATTATATGGAAAATAGAAAATGAGTGATTCTTATCATATAGAAACCATGGTTAAGTGTAGAGAATAAACTAGGGTTAGGTGAATGGTTAGGTTAGGCATGAAACAAAAATGGTAGACTTTTTCAAAGCTTCATGAAGCTTCAACAAAGAAACAAAATTAGCCACCATTTTCATTTTGCCAAAATGAATGAATAAATAAATAAATAAGCAAATAAATCAAAAACCCTAACCATTTACATAACCAAGGTTTAAACTAAATATACACCCAAACATGCATGTATCATCAAACATGATACAATCAAGTGCACAAAAAAATATATCACATATATAATGTGCACTTCAAGTGAGAAAATCCATTTTAAGTGAACCAATACTAGTTAATGCAAAGTAATATATCAAATATATAATTATGCATTAAATTATTAAATCAACGCTTGATTTAACGATCCGGTCATATCGCATAGGACCGACTAATATCCAATGTATCGACTTATCGAATCAATCCTTGATTCGATAACTAGGTTATATCGCATACAACCAATCGATACATTCATCGCGAGAATAGAATACGGTATCACATACACGCATTATTCTCGGTCCCGCACATATCTCATATGTGCTCTTGTTTCGTTTCGCTTGAGCCAGGAAACCTCTGTGTAGGACTCTAAAGACTCGTCAATACGCCGGCAGCAGGTGATGATCATATCAAACACCCACAAGCCGCAAGCGGTCTGCTAAACGTAACGGCCACCCGGGTATTAAGCGATCAGAAGATCGACGAGCAAGCCCGCTCATACTCCTGTGAATCCAACCAGTAACACTTACCGTACAGTCTGATATGTCGCATATCTCGCCTAGGGGTGGTAAACGTCAGACCCCAATAGCTCGATAAATCGTGTAGATATGAGGTCTATAACAGTTCGAGAAACTACTGGTAACACTTACCAGTAAATCTCAGCAACCCTGGCCAGGGATTTCCGGTTATAGCCAATCGAACACTGTGCAACATCAACTCCCTATACCGGGAGAGACGAATCCCCTCCTATCGCTCATTGCCTCCATGTGATTCGGGACTGTACCCAAAAACCACCGTTTTGCACGCCCTCTTGGACATGGTAAGGTGGAAATCAAAGCACAGTGGGTATCACACAAGACTCTATGATGATCTCGGGTCTACAGACTAACCTGTACCAGTGTCACCAGAGAACTGCCATCTGACGTAAGGTATAATACCATCTGGGAGTTCTCGGCGAGTCCGTCCAGTGTACCCAGTCTCCACTGAGCACCCGTATATCATCTCTGATGTCAAACACCAATGGATATGGGATCATCCATCGCCCATCTGTATGGGTCGAGAAGGTATACGCTAGTCTACACTGGTATATCGATGCCCTGTCTCGATACACCCACGACTAGGGACCTTGAAGGATGTACTTATGGACTACCATGTCCTCACTAGTATGATCCGCATCATAGTCCAGGTAGTCAAGTACACATCCTAAGGGCTTTACCAACATGTAACAGAGAGACAATCAGTATACACGTTAAGATAAAGAGTAACCAGATAGCATACTATCATGTTGAGCAAGAAAGTCCTCCCTATATTTGTCCCAGCATCCACTACAATATACATCCTATGTATAGCAATGGCCTCTAGGGAATACATATAACTAACAATCTCCCACTTGCATTAGGGCCATCTGATAGCAGTGGTTGTAGTATCTCATACTCAACCATCCCATAAAACTCTCTCTCTGGGAAAAGGCCTTTGTGAGTGGATCCGCCGTGTTATCCTCTGAGTCTACTCTCCTAACCTTGATCTCCTTAGAGATCAACCATCTCTATGATCAGGTGATGCTGCCTCAGAATATGTCTGGATCACTGATGGGACGGACGTTCCTTGGCATAAGCCACAACATGGGAGGAACTAAGTTCATCTCATGAACCAATATACACCCAAACAGCCTCTTTGGTAGCATCTTAAGTAGCGATGTATCCTGCCTTTATCGTCTAGTTAGCCACGGTATTTAGCTTGGAACTCTTCCAACATACCGTCCCTCCACTGAGGGTAAAGACAAAGCCTGTGACTGACATTCTGTCGTCCTTATCACCCTGGAACACTTCCAGTGATTCTCTCCAGGATCGATTGATACCATCTCACTACAACTAGTGAGTATCCTAACATCCAGTTACTTCTATCTCATAGATCAAAACTCAGGATTTAGGAGGTATCACTTTGATCCTATACGGAGAATCTTTGTGATAAGCGGAGATTGACTGAGCGTAGCATAGGAAACTCCTTCCCTATCAAGAGTATGTCATCCACGTACTCTACGAGGATCACCACCATACTCCCTACAACCTTTTTGTATATACAAGGTTCATCTACCATTTTGATGAAGTCAAAATCTTTGACTACCACATCAAAACAGATGTTCCAACTCCGCGATGCCTGCTTTATCCTATAAATCATCTTGTACACGCTTTCGCTGCTCCCACTGTCTACGAAGCGCTCTGACTGTGTACTTATAGACTCTCTCTTCTAAAATATCATTTAGAAGAGCAGTCATGATACCCAACCGCCAGATATCGTAGTCATGGTATGTAGCCGCGGCAAGTAGGATCCGGATGGACTTAAGCATAGCCACTGGAAAAGGTTTCATCATTATCCACGCCTGGTCGATGACGAAAACCTTTAACAAGTCTAGCTTTGAAAGTCTCAACTTTTCCATCTACACCAAGTAATCTTCTCAAGATATACTTGCTCCTGATGGGGTTTTAACCCTTTAGATATAGCAACCAAAGTCCATACTTTGTTGGTGTACATGGATTCCATCTCAGATCGCTAAGCATCCAGCCATTCTTACAGAGTCACTACTCTCGATGACCTGCTCGAAACTAGTTGGGTCATCATCTCATGATGCAATCCTCGCTCCTATTGTCATAGAGAAACAGAAGTATCTCTCAGGTGGGTGAGAAACCCTACTAGATCGGCGGAGAGGCTGAGGTTTGTTGGTATCTACTGAATCCTTTGGTTGTACCAAATCATTTGCTGTAGTTTGCATAGCTGGAACCTTTCTAGTTCTACATAACTGACCTTGCCTCGAGCTTGTCCGGATTTTGCTTTTAGACATAGGCCGGACAACCCCAAATCTTAACTAGCTTAAGACATGGGCTCTTCCCATACCATATCTCATATGGAGTGGTAGGCAATTGATTTGATTGGAACCCTATTCAATAGGTATGCAGCTTCTCAAGCGCAAAACTCCTAAAAAAAATAGGTAACTCAGTAGTACTCATCATAGAGCACACCATATCAGATAGGGTGTTATTGCTCCGCCCCAATATACCATCGTGCTATGGTGTATACGGAGGAGTCATTCTGAGAGAGAATCTCATTCTCCTTTAGAATAGTCCAGGAATTCCGTGCTAAAGTATTCTCCTCCCTGATCTCATCAAAGGACATAATACTTATACCCGTATTGGTTCTCTACTTCTAACTTATATTCTGTGAATATCTCAAAAGGTTCGGACTTGTGTTTCAACAGGAACATATGTCTGAATCTAAAGAGATCATCAGAGAATGTAATGAAGTACAAAGAACCGGTCTTGGCATGTGTAGACAGGGGACCTTCATACATCAACATGTATCATCCCAAGAGTTTACTAACTCTTTCTCTGTTTCCAGTAAACAGAGCTATGGTCATCTTATCTCTGTGACATGACTGGCAAGTTTCACAAGATGTAAATTCAAACAGATTTAAATATGCATCTATGTGCAACTTAGCTAGTCGGGCCGCATTGATATGACCTAGTCTACAATACCTCAAGAAGGATCTGTTCATTTCTGAACTCTTCCTCTTGTGTGTGTTCTGTATACTAAGAACTGTAGTTTGATTTAGAACATTAATGCTTTTAGATAACGTGCCTGAACCGATCAACTTTTGATATAGGAAATGTTCAAAACATTATCCAACAATACAAAATTATATCCTTTCTTTACTAATAAAGAGACTGATATGATTTTGTATATCAGGTTCGGTATCTAATAACATTCGTTCAGAATCAATGTATTGGTAATACAGGGTGACAGTAACCAACAGACTTGGCTGCAACACTTCCCCCGTTTTCTGTCTCATGAAACTTATCACCCGTTCTCAGTTCTCTGCCTTTCTGTAGCCCTATGAAACAGATTACATATCTGGGATCCTGTTCCGGTATCAGATACCCAGGACGCAGAGGATACTGAGAAACAGTTCTGTGTAATGAACACACCCGAAGGAGATGCATCATATGCACTTTCTTCGTTTGGGCGGCACGGGAAATCTGGTATTCCCCAATTTCCTGCTCTGTCTTATAACAATTATAAGTTGGAGCGGGACCAACGTTCCCCAGCTTAGTATAACAAGCGGGTTCGGTCAAAATTCCGTATTATTATCTTGATTAAGGCGAGATATGGTCGTTACCTGGAGAGAGAGAGAAGAAAACACTTAGCGTGCGCTCTTACAAGAATAGATTGGTTATTTATTTTATCTAATCAGGATAGCTCCCACTATTTTTATCAAATCTTCCTTCAAACTCTAAAAGGAAAGACTAGCCGGGATTAATTACACACTACAAGTTCGCCAATCTTTCAGCCAAGCCAGTGTCGGTACTTTGAGGGAGGTCCCCCGTGCTTTCGCACGAACCTAATTAATGTAAACCTCGTTTTCCCAGAGGCGTAACCTCGTTAACACCTTTCTAGACACCTACTTGATCGGCTAATTGTAATGTGTAAAACTCTCCCAGGAGTAACTCTTACTCGCAGCGGGTATCAGGATCCAACTATCTCATAGAAGGTATGCAATCTCATTGCAAATTTCAACACTTGAAATTCCCGATAATTTTACCCCTAGCACCCTATGACCTTGACGGAGGTCAACAAACCATAGGCTACTAGTCAAGTTCAACCCGTCATTTCTTGATTGAATCAAACCCACCCGCACGACCCTTGACTGGGGTCAACAAGGCCGTACGACTACCCTAACCCAATCTGCATCATATGCATAAGCAGATAAATACTAGTTAGCTACTGCACACTACGCCTTGACGGAGGTCAACAAACGTAGCACGAATACAAAGTAGGACTTATCTGAAATGACGGAGGGCTACGACAGGTTTTTCTGAAAACCTATTGCGTAATGAACTTGATATCGTTGTAGAATCAAATGATTTTGAAATGGAGTGTTTTTTAGGCTTTTCTAGTTTTGCTAAAGGGGTCAGTCCCGGTGAAGGGATCGTCGGCCCTTTCCTCGTCGAATGAGGTGCGGGATATATCATATATATCACTGTGCAAAGAAGAAACTATAGAAGCAATCAAAAGACAAACCGAGTGTGTAGCATCTGCCAGTTATTGCTAAAGGGGTCACTCCCGGTGAAGGGATCATCGGCCCTTTCCTCATCGAATAAGGTGCAGGATATATCATATATACCGCTGTGCAAAGCAAGAACTGTAGCTACCTATTTTATTTTTTGAAATTCGATTCCACAACATCTTAGGTTTCTTTTATTTCATTAATCTCATTAATGAAGTCCCATCATTTAAATACCTAAACATCACAGATAAATACGACGTACACTTATGCCATCCGCATTCGTCTCGATGTCCCCTCGTGCACCGTTAGGTTAGGTAACTAACGGCAGAGCGGGGCAGGGCTAGCGTGGGTGTAAAACATAAGTAACGCCTATATAATATATCATATATACTATATACAGTATTTATCACAGAACATCACATGATCACATCACAGAAATCGCAGCAGAAGAATCATATGAAACATTGGATATTCTAGGACGTCCGTGTTTTCAATACGAGCCAGTATAAAACACGGATTCCACGGTCGCGATGAATAGCCAAACCCACACCCCTAGACCCCTACGAGAGCGGCAAGCAACCCTGCCAGTTCTAGAGTTAGGAGACCCGGACTCGACTCCTCGAGTTGGTCTCCCACTGGACTCCAGAACCCGGTTACTTGTGCCCTCCTCCTTGGGTCTATCCTAGTGCGGAAAAGTAAATAATATACAAAAGGTGACAACAACCGCAACCTGGAAGTGCCCCAATAAAAGAATATTACATACAAGTTTTTTACATGAATGAAAATGAAAAACACTCATCTCACATAAAAAACCCCGGCTATTCAAACACGACGATCCAATATAACATATCTAGCAACACATAACATCACATGTCATCAACGTAAGTAAACATGCCCATCCCAATTGTCATTGACATATAGCAACGAAACCGACGATATCACATATTACACTTACGGTCACAGAAAAGAAAGTGTAAAACTACAACAGTTGGAATCCGCAACCTCTTTAGACATCGCATGCCTAATCAAATGAATTCCTTAGACATCATATGCCTAACAATTATAAACCCCGCATTTTAGTCTCAAAATCGAAAACACTTTTCAATATCAAGTCGGGCAATTTAACAAGATTCCCGACATCCTGATCGAATGCTCGTCGCAAACTTTAGTAGACGGCCGCACCCCCGATACCGTCGACGAAGTGCACTAAGGCGGAACACCGCTGCTGTGAGCACCCAAACGGATGCTTTTTGGCGACAGGGTTCTCCTACAGTCACTTGGTCGGGGCTATGGGGTGTAGCTGTCTATTAAGTTTACCGGAGAGTATCCGCGTACGCTACGTGATTGCGACGGACTTTTGATCACATCAAAATTCCGTGGCAACCGATCAAGTGAGACTAAAGTGCTATGCTTATAACATTCATTCAGTTATCTCATAACTACTTATGGATTCCAAATATTGTATCACATTCCGGATAAATAGAAAATGTCAAACTTTCCGATCGAACAATCAAACACCCAAGTTTTTCCGAAACAGCTCAACACATGAAACAAGTTTAAAAACATTCACTTCATGCCTCAGTACCAACGGTCCAGCCGTAGAAGGGTCAAGCCAACGCCTTACATGTGGCACGCCGTACTACCCCAAACCCTAAGGTTCAAAGGGCAGTTCAAGACGGTCACATAATCGAGTTAAGGTTAGTTGTCTTCTAGAGGGACCATCGCGTTACTTGCACTACTTAGAACGTCATTAAACTACGGAAAGATCCAACACTTGGAAATTTCCCGGCAGGGGAAAAAGTGGGTATTTATATCCGGTCGAACTTTTTAACATATTCTAAAATTATCCGGAAAACACATAGACAGGATTAAACAATCCGATCGAATCCACAAAACTCCAAAACACCCCAGAAAACTCAACTCATGAGTGCAAATTAAAAATTCCCAGAAAACTCAGCACCTGAAGAAACAAATTACTGTGCAAAAATAGAGGGATGATCTCATTATATGGCCGCGGAACCGCCGCAGAAGCCAAGCTTCTGCCGCGGTTCCGCTGCGCTTTAGCCGTAACTTTTGGTCATTTTTGCACCGTAATTCTTAGAATTTCCTGCTGAATTTTTTAAGAATTTTTAATCTGGAAAAAACCCAGTTTTGAAAAAATGTCCAGAAAAGGCTTAGAATTAGGGTTTCGGGGTTCGATCGGGTTTCTAACATCGTCTACGCATCGCCTAAGGTTCTAGCTAGGCTCTAATACCACTGTAGGGTTCCTAGGCACACTAATGAGGTCTCACAAGACATCAACCATGCCAATTTCAAATTTTTCCGGTGCCGAGAAACCCTAATACGGATCGTTGACTAAAGATTAAGCGAAACATGCAACTAGTTAACAACTTAACTAAGTGAACGGAAATACAACCTTTGTAGATCCGGTACTCCACCTCCATAGCTCCGCGTTGACGTCCCTCCGCTGCGATCATCGGATCCCGGACTCTAGTAATGGTTTCGTCGAAGAAATGATCGGGCTAGGTCGTCGACTTCGATGCCGAAGATGATCTACGTCGAGGCAACTCAAGATCAAACTCCAACTTCACCAAGTCATGAAACTTGTGAAGAAAACACCCTATACTACTTGGAAAGTGGTAGAGGATGAAGAAATAGGATGTGGGTTCACTTTAGAATTGGATTTCTCACTCTTTTTCTTATTTCACCATTGAAGCTAGCAAGCTTTTTCTTCTTCAAGAAGAAGAGGAAGAAGAAAAAGAATATGATAAGAATTATATGGAAAATAGAAAATGAGTGATTCTTATCATATAGCAACCATGGTTAAGTGTAGAGAATAAACTAGGGTTAGATGAATGGTTAGGATAGGCATGAAACAAAAATGGTAGACTTTTTCAAAGCTTCATGAAGCTTCAACAAAGAAACAAAATTAGCCACCATTTTCATTTTGCCAAAATGAATGAATAAATAAATAAATAAGCAAATAAATCAAAAACCCTAACCATTTACTTAACCAAGGTTTAAACTAAACATACACCCAAACATGCATGTATCATCAAACATGATACAATCAAGTGCACAAAAAAATATATCACATATACAATGTGCACTTCAAGTGAGAAAATCCATTTTAAGTGAACCAATACTAGTTAATGCAAAGTAATATATCAAATATATAATTATGCATTAAATCATTAAATCAACGCTTGATTTAACGATCCGGTCATATTGCATATGACCGACTAATATCCAATGTATCGACTTATCGACGAATCAATCCTTGATTCGATAACTAGGTTATATCGCATACTACCAATCGATACATTCATCGCGAGAATAGAATACGGTATCACATACACGCATTATTCTCGGTCCCGCACATATCTCATATGTGCTCCTATTTCGTTTCGCTTGAGCCAGGAAACCTCTGTGTAGGACTCTAAAGACTCGTCAATACGCCGGCAGCAGGTGATGATCATATCAAACACCCACAAGCCGCAAGCGGTCTGCTAAACGTAACGGCCACCCGGGTATTGAGCGATCAGAAGATCGACGAGCAAGCCCGCTCATACTCCTGTGAATCCAACCAGTAACACTTACCGTACAGTCCGGTCTGTTCGTCTGATATGTCGCATATCTCGCCTAGGGGTGGTAAACGTCAGACTCCAATAGCTCGATAAGTCGTGTCGATATGAGGTCTATAACAGTTCGAGAAACTACTGGTAACACTTACCAGTAAATCTCAGCAACCCTGGCCAGGGATTTCCGGTTATAGCCAATCGAACACTACACAACATCAACTCCCTATACCGGGAGAGACGAATCCCCTCCTATCACTCATTGCCTCCATGTGATTCGGGACTGTACCCAAAAACCACCGTTTTGCACGCCCTCTTGGACATGGTAAGGTGGAAATCAAAGCACAATGGGTATCACACAAGACTCTATGACAATCTCGGGCCTACAGACCAACCTGTACCAGTGTCACCAGAGAACTGCCATCTGACGTAAGGTATAATACCATCTGGGAGTTCTCGGCGAGTCCGTCCAGTGTACCCAGTCTCCACTGAGCACCCGTATATCATCTCTGATGTCAAACACCAATGGATATGGGATCATCCATCGCCCATCTGTATGGGTCGAGAAGGTATACGCTAGTCTACACGGGTATATCGATGCCCTGTCTCGATACACCCACGACTAGGGACCTTGAAGGATGTACTTATGGACTAACATGTCCCCACTAGTATGATCCGCATCATAGTCCAGGTAGTCAAGTACACATCCAAAGGGCTTTACCAACATGTAACAGAGAGACAATCAGTATACACGTTAAGGTAAAGAGTAACCAGATAGCATACTATCATGTCGAGCAAGAAAGTCCTCCCTATATATGTCCCAGCATCCACTACAATATACATCCTATGTATAGCAATGACCTTTAGGGCATACATATAACTAACATCGTCATCTATCGTTGACCTAGGCCGTGACTCGTCAGGCGTAGTATTTTTTCAGGAATCGGCCGTTTATTGTCCTGAAAGGTCTTTTGCCATGCATGTCCATGAGTAAATAGGCTCCATCCTGGTAAACTTTGTCTATGATGTACGGACCTTCATAGTTCCGCTCGAATTTTCCCCGTTTGGCACGATTGGTGATCATAGGTCTCTTGACCATTAGCACGAGTTCACCTTGGCGGAATGTTCTCGGCTTAGTCAATCTCTCGTATGAGCTCGTCATCTTTGCTTTGTAAGCCTCCAGGTTCTGTTGCGCCATGAGTCGGGTTTCATCAAGGGCGTCGAGCTCCTCAAGCTGAAGGTAAGCATTTTCTTCGTCCGTTAGCTCGTAATGAACTGCCACTCATAGAGATGGCAACTCTATCTCGAGAGGGAGTACCGCTTCCGTGCCAAATACCAATGTATACGGCATTGTGTTAGTGGCCGTTTTGAACGTAGTTCGATACGCCCAGAGAGCTTCATGCAGTCTTTCATGCCAGTCCCTCTTATTTCGAGACACCGTCTTTTTCACGATCTTCGTCAAGGTCTTGTTGAATGCCTCAGCTAGACCGTTAGCTCGGGGATTATAGACCGAAGAGTATCTCCAGTCTATGTTATGCTGTTGTGTGAAGCAGCTGATCTTGTGGCTTCTATAGGCTGGCCCGTTATCGGAGATAATCCGTCGCGGAGTGCCTAATTGATAAATTACGTGTGTCTTGAAAAAATGGAGGATATTCTCCGTCTTCACTTCTTTTTGTGGTACTGCTTCTGCCCACTTAGAGAAGTAATCGGTTGTTGCCAGTATGAACCGATGTCCTCTGGACGATACTAGTTTGATGGTCCCGATTATGTCGGTTCCCTACATTTCGAAGGGCCAGCTAGCCACCGTTGGATGTAACGGATTTGGATGTTGATGGATAAATTCCCCATGAATTTGGCACGAGTGGCACTGCTTCGCATATTCTAGGCAGTCCTGGATCATCGTGGGCCAATAGTAGCCCATCCTTTTGATCTATAGTTTCATCTTCAGCCCGGCTTGGTGAGAACCGCAGAGTCCGTCGTGAGTTTCTTGGATGACTCTCTTTGCCTCTTCAGGTCCCAGGCATCTTAGCCACAGAGAATCAAATGATCTCTTATACAGAGTATCATTGAAAAAGGCGAAGGATAGAGCTCGTTTCATGAGCTGATATCTTGACGACGCATCTTCAGGTGTTTGACGGGATTTGAAGTAGTCTATAGAGACTTCTCTCCAATCCTTAGCTTTTTCTTAGGCTTTTATTTGTAGGGCCATTTGCTCGGTTGCTCCCTTTTCTTCCGACGACTCCGGAGATATTTCTGCCGATGCAAGAACCCGACGGCTTTGCACAATGATCCTCACGTCATCGAGATTCTCGTCGGCCTGTTCTTTAGCGAGTTTGGCCAATGCGTCCGCTTTGCTATTTTCCGCACGCGGTATGCTTTCCAGGATGTAGGAAGGAATTTGAGTCAACAGTTGCTGCACTCTCTCGCCGTATTTTACCAACTCTGGTTTGCACGTTTGATAGTCGCCATTTACTTGACTAACGACCAGCTGGGAGTATCCGTATATGAGGAGGTTCTCGATTCCCACATCGGCAGCGATCTTAAGACCTGCTATCAAAGCTTCGTATTCGGCTTCATTATTCGTCCTCGGCTCTGTTAAGGAGAAGGCAAAGCGCATTATCCCTCCTTGTGGAGTCACGAAGATGAGGCCCACCCCGGATTTGATTATGGGGGTGGCTTGTTTGAGCTTCTTCATGGAAGATGCTCCATCGAAGTAGAGTTCCCACTGGGTATCATTCTCTCTTCTCTTCCCGTCGATTGTGTCAAACACGTGTTCGTTTGGCAATTCACAGTTCAAGGGAGAGTCGGCAGGTATCGGATGCTCAGCGAGGAAGTCGGCGATGGCCTGGCCTTTCACTGCCTTGAGGGGACGATAATTTATTGAGAACTCCATCAAGAGCAGGGCCCATTTAGTGAGACGTCCCGTTAATATGTCCTTTGACATCAAATATTTGAGGGGATCCACCTTTGATATGAGATGGACCTCGTGTGCCAACGCATAGTGTCTGAGCTTCGTTATCGCGAAGATCAACGCAAGGCAGTGTTTTTCAATGGGGGAGTAATTGTTTTCTGCCCCCAGGAGAACTCGACTCAAATAGTAGAGGGCTCTCTTCTTCCCTTGGTCGTTCTCTTGTGCCCACAGCGCGCCTAAAGAACTTTCGAGAGCTGTTGTGTACAGAACGATAGATTTTCCTTTAACGGGAGCGGCCAATACTGGCGGATTCTGCAGGTATTGCTTGATTTAGTCCAGTGCGCTTTGGCATTTGCGATCCCAGACGAACGGGGTTCCCTTCTTCATTAGGTGACTGTAAGGAAGACACTTGCCGGAGAGGTTGGCTATAAATCGCCGGATATACGCGAGCTTTCCTTGGAGAGACCGCAGTTGCTTGAGATTCCTTGGCGGAGGCATTTCCATGATCGCCTTGATCTTCGATGGGTCTATCTCGATGCCTCGGTGTCGGACGACGAATCCTAGGAACTTGCCCGAGAAAACTCTGAACGCGCATTTAAGAGGGTTCATCTTCAAGTTGTATTTCCAAAGGCGTTGAAACACGATCTTCAGATGCTCTAAATGTTCCTCGTATGATTTTCTTTTAACTACGAGGTCATCAATATAGCATTCGACGATTTCATGTATGAGGTCATCGAAAATCTTCGTCATGGCCCTCTAATAGGTGGCACCGGCGTTCTTTAGACCGAAAGGCATCACCTTGTAGCAAAATATGCCCAAAGAGGTCCGGAAAGCGGTATGCTTCTGGTCCTCGGGATGCATCTTTATCTGATT
Organism: Agapanthus africanus; assembly: GCA_030015575.1. Taxonomy (NCBI): domain Eukaryota; kingdom Viridiplantae; phylum Streptophyta; class Magnoliopsida; order Asparagales; family Amaryllidaceae; genus Agapanthus; species Agapanthus africanus. The sequence continues at coordinate 127,468,079 of JASDDO010000022.1, read as the reverse complement.
GTATCCTGATGAGCCGTACATGAAGGAAAAAACTTTGTGAGTGGACATATTATCTATCATCCGCTCAATGACCGGTACTGGAAAGTCGTCCTTTAGGCAAGCTTTGTTAAGATCCCGAAAGTCCACACATATGCGCACCGTCCTATTTTTCTTCATTATTGGGATGATGTTGGCGATCCAGTCAGGATATTGAAGCTTTTTGATGAAGCCGGAGTCGATTAGCTTCTTGACCTCAGCGTTGATGCTCATTTCAATCTCGAGCCGCATTCTTCTCGGTGTTTTTTGATCGGCTTGACGTCCAGAGATATCGCCAATTTGTGCACAGCAATCTCCGGATCTAGTCCCGGCATCTCGGAATAGTTCCATGCGAAGCAGTCTTTATACTGCATGAGCACGTCTTTAAGCGTAGCCTCCTTTTCTCCAGACAACAGTTCTCTGACGAACGTCGGCCGCGGGTCGTTTGCCGTCCCCAAGTCGATTTTTCTGAGGTCATCTGCAGTAGTATGTATCCCATCTTCCAGCTCTTTTGGCCCCGGTGGAAATTCTGAGATTAACTCATCTTCATTGTTTTCAAAGCACCAAGAGAGGTCATCCATATTCTCGGGTTCTTCTTCTGATAGCGTTATCACGTGACAGGTACGAGATCGTTTCCAAGACCGATGTTGGTCTGGTTCTACTCTCGCTATACGCGTCGCTTTCGGTTCATGCTTCTATGGCAGGGTTATCCTCCAACTGTTGGATAGAGCGAACCTGCCTTGTTGGTATTGGTCTTCGACCCAGTCCTTGAAGGTGAAGTAGTCTTCGAGAGGATGTCCTATTGCTGGGTGAGAGACCTCGTTTGCTTGCTCGGGGTGCTTGGACTCCGGGAGTGTCATCATCTGATGTTTTATGACAAGATCGAATATCTTCTTTATCTTATCTTGGGGAAAAGAATATGCTCGACTCATCTTCTTTATAAGAGATGGATCCCAGCTGCTCGATTCTTGATCGCGTGGCTTCTTAGATCCGCTACGCTGCCGTCGAACATTTTTTCTGTTCTTTGGTTTATTTTTGCCTCTGTGCCGGGTCCTTTGTATGACGGGCTAGTGACGAAGAGCATTATCATTCTCCATGGCCTGCTGAAGGAGGCATTGCATCCTGGCTTTCTCGTAAATAGACATTTCGCGGCTATGGTCATCCCGGACCTTCTGACCCGCTTCCCTTATTAGCTTGTCCATCTGTTCTTCAAACGACGGACTTGGCATTTTCATGGAGGGACCTCGTCTTGGTTCAGGATTAGCGTCTTCTAACAGAGCATTTCCTTCTTCATCGAAGTCATGTATAACGTAGCAGTCATGGAATCGTTCCCGTCTCTTAGATTGAACATATCCAAGCCCGATCGTTTCCATTCTCCCGTTGGGCAATTTTCGCTGAGTTCCGGGGACATCCCAGATCTTGTTGTAGAACCGGACTTGTCGAGCAGTCTGTTTGAAGGGTACACCTTGACGCTTCAACAGCCTTTTTAATCCTTCTGTATAGAATCTGGGCAGACGGATAGGCTGAAAGATGACTATAGCCGCGAAATGCCAAACTTCTTTCTCCACTTTGGTTTCCGTGGATTGGTAAAAGAGGATCGCCTTTTCATCTCTTCGCCTGGGAGGGACGTAGAATGTCTGCAGTTCTTGCACACTATAGGTACCAAGCGCGTCAAGCTCTTTGTAATGCTCTTACGGAATCATGGCGATTTGCAAACTCCGATCATCGCCAGCGAAGGCTTGTATTGATGGCTGAACAGAAAATACGGCATTGACCTCATCTTCCGAGTCGCTGCCGAAGACTAGAATAGGGGTGGACAGTCCCGGCTTGTTGCATTGGGGTAGCCCTGAATAAACTATTTCTTCTTCCTCCTCAGTGTCACTCCTGAAGACTGGAATAGTGGTGATAGCTTTGTTCTTCGGTTTATGGCATTTTTCCGTGTCTTCGAAATCTGGTAAGAAGTATTTTGCATCTTTGTACTTTCAGACTTCATTCAAGGAGAATGGGTTTAGTTCCCCCGTCACGGTGTACTCGAGACCATCTTTGAAGTACTTTATACACTAATGTTGTGTAGAAGGGATGATGTTGTACTCGTGTAACCAAGGTCTGCCGAGCAAAGCATTGTAACATGTCTTAGCGTCAATGACGTGAAACTTGATGTCCGTGACGAGTAGCTCAAAGCGTAACGTCAGTATCACAGACCCGAGCGTCCGGGATGACTGGGAGTTGATTAGTGTAGGTTTTTTATAACGATCAAAAATATTTACAGCAATCAAGAACGGCGTCGCATGAAGCTAGCCGGTGAATACGGGTCGGTCCACAGGGATGTGTAATTTTCCTAAGTGTTCTTACGAGCTGATTCCAATGGGTGTTTGGTCTTTTAATTTAATCTAAAAAAACTAAGTTGTACGATGGTTAAGAAGCTTGCTAGGATTAGGTCTAAGGTGGAGTTTGATAAGATTGAATGTCACACCTCTTTCAATGCCTTAAATGAAATCTTTTAGAAGTTATAGCAACTATTAGAAAAAGGGATTAGGATGATTGGGAAGAAACGAAGTTTCTTCCTCTAGATCCTTGTCTGTCCTTTCCTAATATTTGCTCTAACCTTCATGGAAGATATGCATGTCCGGTCCTTTATACTAAGGTTTCACCGTTACCGCCTGGGTAGGGTCTCGTAGGGAGCGGATCATGCATGCATGCATGAAGTTCTAGTTATTAAAATAATTGGGGACGAAAAAAATGAGAGATCTTCATCTCTCATTCCCTCCCTTATTCCTAATCCTAACAAGCGAGGAAATTACTCGTTCATTAGGGGATCTATTAAAAACACCATTTTAAGATTACTTACCTACTGCAGTTTAAAAGATTTTACACTAGATTACTAGGGCAAAGGAATGATTTATCTAAAGCAAGAATTAAATTAGAAAGCTAGGGCAAAGAATGAATTAATCTAGGGCAAGAAATTAATAAACAAAGGCAGAAAATTAAAAAGAACTTACAAGTAATGATGCTCTTAATCTTCCAAAGAATCTGAATTTTATTTATTGAAAAGAGGCATCCCAATACAATCTTTTGATTACATATTTATAAGGAAACAGGAAAATTAGGGTTACAAATTCTCGCGCATGTGCTATTACAGATATACTCACGAAAAATCCCAACCTACGCACCGACGCACCGCCAGAAGAATTTTGCACCGACACATGCATCAGATGGCCGCGGAACCGCGGCATAGGTGGGGGTTGGGCCGCGGTTCCGCGGCCCTTTGGTGAGTTCACTTGATCAATTTTTCTGGGATAATTCTTTATGCTTTGGGGTTTTTATTTCTATAGTTCTTTTCTTCATTTGGCTTCTGGGTCTTTTCCAGATCTTCAGTGAAAACTTGTAATGGTCTTTTAACCGTTCACTTTGACATTTTGGACCTTGCGTTGCCTTGTACAATTGTAAATTGTTCTTCGTCTAGGCTTGACTAGGATCCTTCTACTTGTTGGTCAAAAAGTCCCTCTTTTGTATCCTCTTGTGTCTTTTTCACTGTTTTCGCTCCAAGACCCTGTATCCTGTAATATGTAGTAGACATGCGTCAAAAGCACCTGTTTATTTATAAAACGAATAAGAATTGGGGAATATAAAATGCAATATTATGATCTGAACAAATACCCCCAAATTTATCTTTTGCTCGTCCTCGAGCAAACTTATTATTTTATTCTCGATAAAACCTAACCGCACTTTCACAGGGAAACGCGATTGCCTTGAGCTCGTGCAACAAGCCGTTAAACCTCTAGGTGTCCCTAGTAGGAGGAGTGTTGTCTCCTGAGGGTTTTCAGCGGATTACACCCACAAAATCCTATCAATTTGGCTTTTTCGACATTAATTCTTCAATTAGGTTTTCTAACACGGAATTCTATTATCGTCGACTCGTAAATTATCCATCCATATTCTTCACACTTCCTCATCATTTAACTTAAGATTATATATGTTCTATAGAATCACTCAGCTTTCGGCATTTCTTAAGTTTTCCTTTTAGGGTTCCATCTCCACTTAGGAATTTTTATCAACTTTACTAAAGATACAAGTTTTAGTCTTCATTCCTTTCTCTTATCTAAACTCTAATCACATATCCCCACGTGTGTATAAATCACCCCTACACTTGGAAATTCAAATCAAGCAATCATACTCTTGTCCGTTGTCCAAAACACTTATTAATTGGTGAGTTTTGCTTACACATCCTTCATGCGACCGTTAATACTTCTTGAGGTACCAACGACCTATTACAAAATGTGTTTGCACTTTAAAACGTAATTCCTAGTCTTGCAACCCCCAAGGCTTTAGCAGTGACTCCCAAACCAGTTGGTCTAAGGCACTAGGTGATGAAGCACCCTCGCTAAATATTTTTCTATTTTTAGCCTTAAGTAATCACAAAACCAGTGTTCATTTTTTTCTTTATTCACTTTTGTATTTTTCATTTTCTTCGTACTATGGACTTTTAGACAAGAGCATTTCAAGGTCTTCTCTACTATTCCAAGCTTCAAGGTGCGTGATTGTGCAATTTTGTAGGGTATACATTTTCAGAATCTATACTTAAGCCAGGAATTATTTTTTAAACTTATACTCTAATAATAATCAATACTTTTTCCTTTATTTCAACTTAGCCCAAGAAGTGAACCAAAAATTTGCCTATTTCTAAATAAACTACAAAGACATATACTTTCTACCGATAAACTTTAAGGAAGGTTATTTTTAGGGTTTTTAATTTACTAAGTGTAAGATCTAGTTGTTCGTAGCCAGTTAACCTATTTGTCAAACTCAAGTTAAATATGGCCAAAATTGAATAAATAATTTTTATAATTTTTGAATTTTTTTCAATTTTTATGGGTTTTAAAATAAATATGCAAATACAAAAATATACATATGAATGCGAAGGAAGAGGACGTACCGAGCATACGCCCAAACTTAAACTTGACAGTGTCCTCACCGTCATGCTGCACCAAGAGGGTCAAAATGTCGGCACTCCCCTGTTTATTAACATATTTACAAATGATACACACCCCCAAACTTATTTGAAATAAAGTTTTGGAAAATTGATTGGAAATTCGGGGGTGAAAGTGGAGGAAAATTAATCAGTGTAAATAGGCCTCTGCAAAAACAGGAGCTCCTCCGAATGGTCCGCTGTGAGGAACGGTTTCAATCGATGTCCATTAACTTTGAATAAAGCACCGTCCTCAAAGTTTTCAAGATCAACTGCACCGTGCGGATAAACGGTGCGAACAACATATGGCCCTTTCCATCTAGAACGGAGCTTGCCGGGGCGATAATGTAACCGAGTATCATAGAGCAAAACCTGTTGACCAGGTTGAAATGTTTTTCGCAAAAGGTGTTTATCGTGGAACACCTTAGTTCGGTTTTTCACAATTATGGCATTATCATATGCCTCATCCCGCAGCTCTTCTAGTTCATTCAACTGCAGCTTTCGGTTGCTGCCCGCATCTCCTAAAGATAAGTTCAGCTCTTTGATAGCCCAAAATGCCTTGTGCTCAATCTCTACTGGGAGGTGGCAAGCCTTCCCATAAACAAGCCGGTATGGAGACATACCCAGATCAGACTTGTATGCAGTACGGAAAGCCCATAGTGCATCGATCAGTTTAAGCGACCAATCCTTACGGTTTTTAGAAACCGTTTTCTCCAAGATTTGCTTTATTTGCCGATTTGAAACCTCGGTCTGCCCACATGTTTGGGGATGGTATGGCGTTGACAGCTTAAGGGTTATAGAATATTTGTGCATTAAGGACTCGAAAGTCCTATTGCAAAAGTGAGAACCATTATCACTTATTATCGCGCGAGGGTGCCCAAATCGAGAAAAGATGTGTTCTTTAAGAAATCGAGCGACAACCTTGTTGTCGTTCGTTCGGCTAGGCACAGCCTCGACCCACTTTGAAACGTAGTCAACAGCCAAAAGAATATACACATTTCCAAAAGAGTTAGGAAATGGTCCCATGAAGTCTATACCCCAAACATCAAAAACATCCACAACCAAAATCGGCTAGAGCGGCATTTCGTTTCTCCGCGATATCCGGCTCAAGTGTTGGCACCGGGAGCAAGTCTTGCAGTATTCATATGCATCCTTGAAGAGTCGTGGCCAAGAGAAACCATACTGCAAGACTTTTTCGGCTGTCTTCTTTGGGCCAAAGTGCCCGCCACATGCTTGATCGTGGCAATAAGACATCACACTCTTAAACTCGTTTTCTGGTACACACCGATGAAAGATTTGGTCGGAACAATATTTAAAAAGATAAGGTTCATCCCAGTAAAAATGCTTTACTTAGGACAGGAATCGAAGTTTATCCTGTTTCCACCAATCTTCAGGTATCAAGCCGGTGGCTAAGTAATTTACAATATCGGCGAACCATGGTTCGCAAGAAACGGTCAAGAGTTGCTCATCGGGAAAAGCATCGGTGATAGGAAGTTCAAGTGTAGGAGAAGAAGGAAGTCGTGATAGGTGATCGGCTACTACGTTTTCACATCTTTTTTTGTCCCTTATGACAAGGTCAAACTCTTATAGCAAAAGGATCCAACGTATTAGCTTCGACTTAGCATCCTTCTTCGCAAAAAGGTGGCGAAGAGCTGAATGATCAGTATACACAATGACTGGAGAGCCAATTAAATAAGGCCGAAATTTTTCAAGTGCAAACACAACCGCCAAAAACTCTTTTTCTGTTGTTGTGTAGTTTAGTTGGGCCTCATTTAGTGTTCGGCTAGCATAGTAAATCACATGCGGCATCTTATTAATGTGCTGTCCAAGAACAGCACCAATGGCAAAATCTGATGCGTCGCACATGATTTCGAAAGGATGCGTCCAATCTGGAAATGAAAGAATGGGCGCAGAAATGAGAGAGTGTTTCAGAGACTCGAATGCTTCCATGCAAGTTGAGTCGAAATCAAATGTTGTGTCCTTGGCCAATAAGAGAGTCAAGGGTCTAGCAATCTTGCTAAAATCCTTGATGAACCGTCTATAAAATCCAGCATGGCCAAGGAAGGCTCGGATGTCTTTGACGCATTTAGGAGGAGGAAGATTAGAGATGACTTCAAGTTTGGCTCTATCAACCTCTATGCCGTTTTGCGAGATGACATGTCCTAAGACAATGCCCTCTCGTACCATAAAATGGTACTTCTCCCAATTCAAAGTTAGGTTCGTATCCCTACAGCGGGTAAGAACAGCGGCAAGATGTCGTAAACACTCATCGAAGGAGTCACCAAAAATGGAGAAATCATCCATAAAGATCTCCAAGAACTTTTCAACCATGTCTGAAAAGATCCCCATCATACACCGTTGAAATGTAGCGGGTGCATTGCATAACCCAAAGGGCATGCGACGATAAGCAAAAGTGCCAAAGGGATAGGTGAATGTGGTCTTGTCTTGATCCTCTTTGGCGATGGGAACTTGGTTATAACCGGAATAGCCATCTAGAAAGCAGTAGAACTCGTGCCCCGCCAATCGTTCAAGTATTTGGTCAGTGAAAGGTAAAGGAAAGTGGTCTTTCCTTGTCACGGCATTGAGTTTTCTATAGTCGATGCAAACTCGCCACCCAGTTTGGGTGCGAGTAGGAATTAACTCATTTGCCTCGTTGGTAATGACCGTGATGCCTGATTTCTTTGGCACAACATGAATTGGGCTAACCCATTGGCTATCCGAGATAGGGTAAATGATACCACTATCAAGACATTTAACAATCCCCTTCTTAACAGCCTCTTTTATAATGGGGTTGAGGCGTCTTTATGGATCCTTTGCTGGCTTGGCATCATCCATCAAGTGTATATGATGTTCGACTATGAGGGGACTAATCCCCTTGATGTACACCATAGACCAGCCAAAAGCCTGCCGATTATTTTCTAAGACCATTAAAAGGGCCTTCTCTTGTTCAAGTGCTAGAGAGGCCGATATGATAACGGGTAAGGTCTCATTCTCACCTAGATAAGCATATTTTAGGTGCGACGGCAAAAGCTTTAGTTCGAGTTTAGGAGGTGAAACAATAGATGGTATCAATGGAGTAACTATTTCAAACTCGAAGGATTCCATCAAAGGTTCAAACTCGAAGGATTCCATCAAAGGTTCAAATCGAGTGTACGCAACCGAGTCGGATGGTTCAACTAACTCATCCGAAAAAGAAAAAGACTCCAACTCAGGTGATGAGTCTTCAAAATCGTCAACAAAGGTAAAACACTCATAATCGTTATCCGCCGTGAAAGCTGTGTCGGATTCTAGGAGGAACGCACTAGTGGCGTTAACATTGCTGTGATCAAACAAAAAAATTTCGAACTCACAGTCCTCCTCCGCGATCTCATTGATCGAGCAAACATCAAGTACGTTAGCATTAGGCTCGGCAGGTTGACTCCCCAACTTGAAAATATTGAGCTCAATTGTCATATTGCTAAAAGATAGATTCATTGAACCATTACGACAATTGATCACTGCGTTGGAGGTCGCAAGGAATGGTCGACCAAGTATCACCGGAATTTGATTCCGGGGGTTAGCGACAGGTTGTGTATCCATAACAATAAAGTCAACGGGGAAAATGAAATCCCCTACTCTAATTAACACATCCTCTAATTCTTTCCTAGGATGGGTGATTGATCGGTCGGCCATTTGGAGAGTACAGTGAGTGGGCTTAAGCTCTCCAACGCCTAATTGCTCGTACATAGAATAAGATAGCAAATTGATACTAGCACCAAGATCTAATAGTGCTCTATTGATGTTCTTGTCCCCAATCGTTATCAAAATGGTAGGACAACCGGGGTCCTTTTGCTTTTGGGGTAAAGAATTGACAAGAGTATCGCTAATAGCACTAGCCACAAAGACTTTCTTTGGTACTTGTGACTTCCTCTTTTTGGTGCATAAGTTCTTTAAGATTTTTGCATATGAAGGAACTTGTTGGATTGCATCCAAAAGAGGGATATTTATGCTAACCTATTTGAACAGCTCAACAATCTTCTCCATTTGTGGAGTTGGTTTATTGGATCTCAACCGATTTGGAAAAGGAACATTTTGAAAGGTTGTTGAGTCCAATTTTTGCGGATCAGATTGTTGAGTTGGAACGGAACCCGGTGTAGATGTGTTCGTGTTGTGAGGAACGGGTTCGTTCGAGCTAGAAGAAGTAGAGCCGTGTGAAGGATGGAGAATAGGCTCTAACGAAGAAGAAGTAGAAGAAGAAGGTGAAGAAGATGAAGAAGGGCCACCGGCAGGGGTGTCATTGTTAATACCCACATTGTTTTGCAACACTTTTCCCGATCTCAACGTGGTCACAGCATTCACGTTATGATTCTGCTGTTGATATGCAGCATGTGCGTGACCGGGATTGGGCAGTGGTTGAGATGGGAGCTTTCCTTTTTCGCGCTCGCTCAAAGCTGCATTGAGTTGTGCAATTTGTGCCTCAATAGATTTTATGCTTTGATCGTGTGAGGCACTGTTTTGCACCAAAGATTGAATAGAAGTCTCTAATCTTGCTGTAGATTGTGTAGATTGCTTTAGGAATGCATCTAGACTTCTTTCGAGCGAGCTAACCTTGTCATTATTAGGTTGAACAAAATTGTTTGGCGCGTAAGAATTGTTAGGAACAAAATTGTTCACTTGATTAGGGTAAGGTTGCTGTTGGAAAGGTTGCTGTTTAAATTGAGTTTGTGGAGGTGCTTGTTGTTGTTGTGGAGGAGGAGGCCTTTGAAAATTGTTATTTCCTTGGAATTGTTGATTTTTGTTCCAAGCGAAATTTGGGTGACTCCTCCAATCCGGATTATATGTAGAAGAGTATGGATCGTTTCTTTGTCGTTGCTGAAATGCAGCATTGACTTGATCCTATCCTTGAGTGGAAGCATTGTAAGGACACCTTTCGGTAAGATGTGATGGATCCGCACAACAAGCACAAACAGTTCGTGGAGGCATAACAGGAGCAGGAGAAGGCGACGAGATTTTGGTCTCAATCGCTTCTAGCTTTTTCGTAAGAGCGGCCATCTCGGCCTTCATAGCAATCGACATCTCTACTTGATGTATGCCTGCCCTAGATTGACCACTAGAAGAAGATGATGTGGTCTTGGTGCTCTCCCACTGAATTGTTTGTTCACTAAGATCCTCAAGAAACTGCCACGCTTCCTCACTAGATTTGGAGAGAAAGTGACCTTGACAGATGGTTTCTAGCAACTGCTTCGTTGCCGAGTTCAATCCCTCGAATAATGTTTGGCAAAGTTGCCAACTTTCGATCCCATGATGAGGGCATTGAACGAGTAGGTCTTTAAATCTCTCAAAACACTTCCAAAATGGTTCGGAAGGAAGCTGTGAAAATTGTATAATCTTATTACGGATTCTAGCAGTTTTGTGATGAGGATAGAACTTTTTAAGAAAAGCTTTCACAAACTCGTCTCAATTTCTAATCGAATGTGATGCTATGCTGTATAGCCACTTCTCGGCTAGGTCACATAAGGTGAAAGGAATGACCCTTAGCCTTATAGCGTCATCACTTAATTGGGTCGTTTTCATCATAGCGCAAATGTTTTGGAATTTATTAATAAAAATATACTCATCTTCTGATTCCAAATCGTGAAATTTTGGCAGCATATTGATGAAATGTGGTTTTATTTCAAAATTGTCCCCATTTGCCTGTGGGGGTGAAAGACAGGTAGGTAAAGAGGTGCGGACGGGGTAGAAGAGATCCTGGAGCGCGACTCGTGTGGGCGCTTCAACAGGCGGGTGATTCGGGTTATTCGCACCTAACGGAGGTGGAATCATTCCCGTCGGTAGGGTATTGTTGGGGTTGAATCCTGACATGCCTTCGGAGGAAGAATTTGAAGGTGGAGGTAAGAAAGTGGACGGAATGTCGACTTCGGTGTCGAAGGGTTCGTCGGTCGGTACCAACGAAACACGGACTAATCGGGCGTTATTGTCCCTAGTCCAAAGTGACATACACTAAAGGGGTAGTGTAGTCAGAAAAAAAAATTGAAAGACAGAATGTGGAGGTAAGATAACGTCAATGAAAGGAAGTGGTGTAAGTGAGTTGCAAGGTTTCTTTAGCGACAAGTTGCAAGTTTTGAAAAGATATTTTTTTATGTGAAATTTTTGCGAAAGATTTTTGAAAAGAGACTTGTGACACAATTGCGATCAACCACACATGCACAATCAGGCCTAGATCTAGGGTCACCTAGGTCAGCTAGACAGCTCCTAACTAAGGCTAGAAATAGGACCTCAAACCGCCTCTTCACCACCAATTGCGGCCAGGTAAGTGGGAGGCTCCCCTCTACAAGTAGCGGTCCTAATTAAGTAACCACTTGCCTTGACACACTTGCCTAGACACCGCAAAGTCAGTTAGGATAAACGGTCGATGCCTATGTCTAGTCCTTTGTCCCATTGAGCTCGAAGTCCTTAGGGCTGAGTCTAGTATTTTTTAATTAATAGTGGTCAATGCAAATACTTTAAGTGCTTTTTGGGGTCCTTGGAAGGGCGATGAAGTCCCCACCCAATCTGAGTTTGGTCAATAGCCCCTTAAAGTCCGATTAAATTATGCAAAATAGTAAATTCACTTGCAATTAATTTTTTTAAGCGCGGCGCAAAGAAACCTGCAGAAAATCTATTATTTAGAAGGGGGAAGAAGAATTTTTAGCGCAAAGAAATTCTGCAGAAAATTTCACAAAAGATATATTGAGGTTGGCAGAGGGCAGAATGAGGAACAAACCGGCAAGATTTGAGGAGCTGACGTGGCTGGAGTGCGGCGGAACCGCGGTCTGGGGCGCAGAAATGCCGCGGAACCGCGGTCTAGTAGAAGGATCACTTCCCGAGAAAAAAATCAGCCTCTCCTCTGTTCTAATACTCCTCTGTTCTGATGTACCAATTTCTGCTTTGCCATCTGTAAATTTCCAGATTCGAGATTCTTCGCTGTTCCTGCAAGATTCAAATAATAAAACCCTTCAAACAGATAAAAATTGATAAAATGTTTTTGTACTTTTTCTATTTTCAGATTTTTATGATTTTTTTTAAAAATTTATATCAACCCGAAATTACAAAAAGAAAATTTTTACGCCATCCCCGGCAACGGCGCCATTTGATTAGTGTAGTTTTTTTTAACGATAAAAAATATTTACCGCAATCAAGAACGGCGTCGCATGAAGCTAGCCGGTGAATACGGGTCGGTCCACAGGGATGTGTAATTTTCCTAAGTGTTCTTACGAGCTGATTCCAATGGGTGTTTGGTCTTTTAATTTAATCTAAAAAAAACTAAGTTGTACGATGGTTAAGAAGCTTGCTAGGATTAGGTCTAAGGTGGAGTTTGATAAGATTGAATGTCACACCTCTTTCAATGCCTTAAATGAAATCTTTTAGAAGTTATAGCAACTATTAGAAAAAGAGATTAGGATGATTGGGAAGAAATGGAGTTTCTTCCTCTAGATCTTTGTCCGTCCTTTCCTAATATTTGCTCTAACCTTCATGGAAGACATGCATGTCCGGTCCTTTATACTACGGTTTCACCGTTACCGCGTGGGTAGGGTGCCGTAGGGAGTGGATCATGCATGCATGCATGAAGTTCTAGTTATTAAAATAATTGGGCACGAAAAAGATGAGAGATCTTCATCTCTCATTCCCTCCCTTATTCCTAACCCTAACAAGCGTGGAAATTACTCGCTCATTAGGGGATCTATTAAAAACACCATTTTAAGATTACTTATCGACTGCAGTTTAAAAGATTTTACACTAGATTACTAGGGCCAAGGAATGATTTATCTAAAGCAAGAATTAAATTAGAAAGCTAGGGCAAAGAATGAATTAATCTAGGGCAAGAAATTAATAAACAAAGGCAGAAAATTAAAAAGAACTTACATGTAATGATGCTCTTAATCTTCCAAAGAATCTGAATTTTATTTATTGAAAAGAGGCATCCCAATACAATCTTTTGATTACATATTTATAAGGAAACAGGAAAATTAGGGTTACAAATTCTCGTGCATGTGCTATTACAGATATACCCACGAAAAATCCCAACCTACGCACCGACGAACCGCCGGAAGAATTTTTCACCGACACGTGCATCAGATGGCCGCGGAAAATTGGGTGCTTTGGTGAGGTCACTTGATCAATTTTTCTGGGATAATTCTTTATGCTTTGGGCTTTTTATTTCTATAGTTCTTTTCTTCATTTGGCTTCTGGGTCTTTTCCAGATCTTCAGTGAAAACTTGTAATGGTCTTTTAACCGTTTACTTTGACATTTTGGACCTTGCGTTGCCTTGTACAATTGTGAATTGTTCTTCGTCTAGGCTTGACTAGGATCCTTCTACTTGTTGGTCAAAAAGTCCCTTTTTTGTATCCTCTTGTGTCTTTTTCACTGTTTTCGCTCCAAGACCCTGTATCCTGTAATATGTAGCAGACATGCGTCAAAATTACCTGTTTATTTATAAAACGAATAAGAATTGGGGAATATAAAATGCAATATTATGATCTGAATAGGAGTCCAACCCGGAGATGGTGATTTTATCACGAGCAAGGTGCTGAACGCTCATGCAGATTTCCTTCAACACTCTTATATTGAGAAGGTTGACGGAAGACCCATTATCAACTAGGATTTTGCCTATCTTGATATCATGACAGTATCCGGAGATATAAAGGGTATGGTTATGCTCGCACGTCCCGAGGAAGAGATCTTCATCGTCGAAGGTGATATCGGCTGTGTGCACTTTTTCCAGCTCGTTCTTCATTTTTTCTTCGGCGAGGAAAGCTTAGAATTGCTCGGGCTCTTGTAGTGCCTTGATCAAAGAATCTCTCACCTCTTTGGATAGCATAAGGGCGTCGAGAATGTATAGCTGTGAGGCTATCTTCCTCAGGTGTGCCAGAACGTTGTAATCCACCTTACTTTTCTTGGGCGGATCCTTGGCTGTCAGCTCTTCGACGGCTTGGTTATCGAGGATGATATCCTCAGGGACCTTTTCTTTTCCCTTATCCTTTTTGTTCAACCCCTTGTTTATGGGTCCGAGATTCTTTTTAGGTAATGTGCGATTACGCAGCTGAATGTTCTCACAGCTCTTCGGTTCTTCCTCTTTTCCTGAGGTGGATTCTTTGAAGAGAGGGCCGAGAGTCATTTCTTCGTCAGAGTCGCTCCCGAAGGTGAGAACTTGCGATCCCCCGTAGTCAACCATATGACAGTTGCAGGCAGTTTTTTTACGCTCATCTGTCGCGCTTTTCCGCTGTCGACGAGCTTCACGCTTCATCCTTTTGAAGTGTTGCCTGTAAGCGACATACCCTTGCCACCAATTTTTAAAGGCGTTGCACTCTTTAGTGGGGTGCGCAATCCTTCGATGATATAAACAGTAATCAGGATGCACATCCTCTTCATTAAGGTGTATCTCCTAAAAAATGTTTCCTTCGGAGGGCGGCGGCTTCATTCCCATCGATATGGCTTTAGCGAACCATTTCTTCGTTTTAAACTTGCTCTTATTTGTGGCGGATGTACTTTGATCTGGTGGGAGTGTTTCAACCCTTTCGTCCAGTCGCTGGCGTTTGGCTTTTTCAAATATGGCCATTTCGCGCTCTCGATCAGCTTTGTTTTTCAGAAAAGCTTCGTTCAGGAATGCGTCAATTATTTCGTCTGATGGTCCTAGAAGTTCCGGCTCAGGATCTGCCTCTAGTTTCTCTGCGTCAGGAGCTTCTTCACCGTCTATCGACGAGCGAGAGATCACATGGCAGCTTGCTACATAATCCTCAGGTTCATCCGACGAGTCTTCTCCATTGTCATCATCCCTGTCCTCAAAGAAGTGGCTGAGAAACTCTTGAAGTGTGACCGGGGTTCTCTCCTTCTAATTATATTCTTCCAGCGCGTCAATATGTTTTTGCAGGTCCGTGCGCTTGTCATCAGGCTTCACGAGCTCTTTGGTCATCTTCTTCTTCTTCAAAGACTTTGACGGCTGGGTATGGGCGCTTTGACTATCACCACTAATCTTTGGAGTTGGGTGCGACTTCAGCATTCCTTTGATGACTTCGGGTTCCAGCGGACTTTTCCATTTGATCGCCAGGCATGTTCGGAGATCTTTCAGCATTCTTTTCGTTTTGGGTGAAAGAGCGACCTCTCATGGAGCTTCTTCTACAAAAGAGCATGATGCCCCCGGTGTGTCCCCCCTTTTAAGAGCGTGCAGTTGAGGTGGGCTTACTTTCCAATTCTCGGACAGGGCGAATTTGCCTTGTTGGTATTGATCTTCAATCCAGCTTTTAAAGACGAAGCAATCGTTAATTGGATGGCCTATCGCTTGGTGACAGGGGCAATAATTGGGATTATTAGCCTCACCAGGTTGCAATGGGCATTTTGGATTCGGCAAATTAATGAGCCTATTGCGCACCGCTAGTTCAAACGATCTCCTCGTTTTATCCCGGGGAAACGAATAAGGGCGCTTCATTCTCTCATTAAAGAATCGTCGTTTCTCGTCTTGGCGATCAGTTAGCTTTGGGCCACTGGGCTGCTGTTGAGCATTGGCGACGAAGGTCGCTTTCCCTTTCCTTTTTTCATTTCGAGATTCCAGCTTTGAAGAAGACGGTCTATGACCTATCTGGTCCATTTGGGCCAGTTTGTCAATCAAGGCCTGGAAGTGGTCGGCTTGAAGAATATCATGAATTGTGAAATGGTCTCTTGAGGGTCAAGAGTACCCACGAACATGCCTACCGCAGGTGCTTCTTCGATGCGCTGCTCGCACTTCGACCATAGATTCCGCCACCGTATTGCATACTGAATCCATGTTTCTCCATGCTTCACCCTGGCATTGATCAATGCTGTGATTGGGGTGCGTTCGCTAGCACTCGTGAAACGCTGGGTGAATAGCAACTCCATCTCTGCGAATGTCTTAACAGAGTCATTTGGGAGTTTAGAATACCACTCGAATGCTGTCTCCGACAAGCTGCCAACGAATTAGCAAAGCAGTAGCTTATCGTCACCTCCGGTGTTGTCGGACAAGGCTCTGAATTGAGCGACGTGCTGATGCGGATTTCCCATCCTCTTATATACGTGGAATTTGGGGATCGTGTATCCCGGCGGGTATTTTATTTGGTCGTACCAACCCGGATAGGGTTGTCCTGTTTTAACAATTTGGCCGGCCACTTCGCTCGCCTGATAAGCTCGTATCTGCTGAGCGATGTAATCATCCAGGGCGGCTTTAGAGGTGGTTTCCTCCTTTGCTGCTGATAGAGCTGGCAGAGGATTTGATATCTCTCCTTTATCATCTTCAATTATTACTGGAGGGTCTTCGGCTGGAGGGTTCGGTGGATCATCATGCCCACCATATCTTGGAATAGAAGGGCCATTTGTTTTATATTGGTCGCTTGTTCCGCAGCCTCTTTGTCCTTGTTCTCAAGCATTCTCCGAAGGAATTCAACATCAGTTTCCTGCTCACGGCGCTGCTCCGATGATGTCTCCGGGCTTGCTTTCGGTCCCGTAAGTGCGGCTATAGCTGTTAACATCTCTTGGAGATTTTGTTGTTGTTGCTCCTGAGCTTTAGTCACTGATCGCGTAAGCGGTTGATGACCCGTGGAGATACGGCTATGCTCTATTTTGGATGCCATATAGATAGAACTTACCACCATACCCCCAGACTTGGGGCGTTTAGATTCAATGTTCTTGCGATTCGCCACAGACACCGGAATTTTCTCCAGCTTTCTCCTCTTGTGAGCGGTCGAAGTTGAGGGGGCCGTTGCAGTGGGCACCCAAACAGTTGTCGCTTTCTGTGGTTTGACAGGGTAATCCTCTTCTTGCCGAACCTTCATCTTTTTCTGTCGCCGGGGATAGTTTTGATCTACCACGGAGTCCTGGACCTGCCGCCAAACATTATAAATTTTAGAGGACAGCCGCTGAGGGGGCTGTTCGAGCTTCGCCTTTGTGGCATTCTCCATAGGCGGAGGAGACCTTTTCAGAACAGCAGTCGGAGAGTTCTTGCGGACCCTCCTGAGTGGTTCAAAGTTGTTTCTAGTTGGAACAGCAGCATCAACTTCCATAGTTGGAGTTGGCGGAGTCAGTCCGGAGGGTGAATTGCTCCCAGCTTTCCTCACTCGGCACCAGTGGCGACGTCGAGCATGTCGTGCAGCCGGGATCACCTCCGTTGTTGGATGAGCTTCTTCTTGCCCCTTACTTTGAGGAGAGGCTGCTATTGGCGCTAGCCTGTCAAAGACAGATGCTCGGTGAGAGGGAACGACCAATCTTGAAAAGGCCGATTTTCGTGCAAGGGAAACGACCTTGGTTACTTCACCCGGAGTGGGAGCTGAAACGGCCAGTCTTATGAAGAACGACCCCTTAGCCGGAGAAGCCGCCTTGGTGACTTCAGGAGTAGGAATAGCTATCCTCTTCGGGATAACACCTTCTGGTATTGCGGGCTTATTCACGGGCCCGTTGGAGCTTTGGCCCAGTCTGCTGAAAACTGAGGCGCTTGGTTTGGGCGACCCGTTAAGAGGGGCCAAAGTAGTGGTAAGCCGATCAAAGAACGACTTCTTCTGAGCTTCTTGCAATGGTACAGGAGCGTTGAAGCTCATCGGTGGGAGCATGGTCCCGAAGAATAGCCTAGTGGTGGCTTGGGTCACTTGTTCCACCGGCATTGTAAAAAGAGAGGCCGCTTGGGGTCCGTAGGTTACTTCTCCAGCAGGAACGGAGTGAGAGTTATTGCCGTTGTTGCAGTTTGTGCAATTGAAAGACATCGTTCTTCAGTTTTTCTGCACAGAGCAAGACATCCAATGTTAGTACCTTGAATCCAGGGGCAACCATATAAAACCGTGATTCGTTCGCGAACACAACACACGAAGTGTGGAGTGGAAAGAGGAAGAGGTCCCACCGGGCGTGCCAGAATCTGTTCTCCTCCGAACACAGAGACGAAACCGCGTAGATTCGTCTTGCCTGAATTTGGGGGCAGATGCTATTTGGTGCTATCCATCCATCTCTCTGATGATGCCAAGTTGATTTATGACACCGTGTATCGAAGGTTTAAACGGATGCGGCCGATGTAGCAGACTTCGTCAGATTCCCCCTCATTTGAGGGGTTTTTGATTGTGGGGACTGATTAGTCTAAAAATTTGTATTTACCGTAATCAGAAACGGCGTCGCTTTGCAGCTAGCCGGTGAATACGGGTCGATCCACAGAGATGTGTAATTTTCTTAATGTGTTTTTACGAGTTGATTCCAAATGTTGTTTGGATTGATTTATTAAATCTAAAACCTAGATCTATCAATAAACTAAATTAATCTAAATTACAGTCTTGATAGGGTTAGGCTTAGGGGAAGTTGGGAGATTAAAGGTTTCCTCACCGCTTTCAATGCCTTATTTTAGATCTATTAGATGTTATAGTAATTATCAATAAAGTGGATTAGAATCTTTTGGGAAGATGTTTCTTCCTCTAGATTCTTGTCCTTCCTTTATCGATAATTACCCCAACCTCCATGGAAAACACGCGCAACCCGGTCCTTTATACTACGGTGTCACCGTTACCTCGAGGGGTAGGGTGCCGTAGGGAGCGGTGCGTGCGTGTATGCATGGAGTTCTAATTCTTAGGTGTGAATGGCATGAAAGGGGTGAGAGATCTCATCTCTCAAACCTTTCCCTAAGGCTAACCCTAACAAGCGAGGAGATTACTTGCTCATTAGGGGATTAAAACACATTCTAAATTAAAAGAGAACAAAGCAAAGAAATAAAATTAACTTACTAATTTTATTGATGCCTCTTTTCATTTTCACAAATTCAGATCTGTTCTACCATTTGATTAATCTCAAAAACTATCTATTACCGCAATCAAGAACGGCGTCGCATGTAGCTAGCCGGTGAGTACAGGTTAGTCCACAGGGATGTTGTGAATTTCCTAATCGCGCTAACGAGTTAATTCCGAAGGGTGTTCGGATTGATTATTAAATCTAAAACCTAGATCTATCAATAAACTATCTAGATCTAGTCTTGCTAGGGTTAGGTTTAGGGATGGTTTGGAAATGCAAGTAAATCTCAACGCTTTCTTGTAACGTCTTCAAAATAATAAAATATGATTTTTGGGAAATTTTATAATATAATATTATTTTAATGAATATTTTAATATTCTGGTATAATTAAATACAGATAAATGGGGAAAAATTATGGAAAATTCTAAAATAAGGTATTTTAAGGAATTGCCTCGTTTTCTGTGCATGCCCCCATTTCCTCTAGTTTTGACCCTGAGTATGTCTAGTTTTGACTGATTCCATCTAGGGTGAAATCTGGGTTGATTTTCCTATGTTGGTGTATAATTTGGGACTTGTTTTAGCATGGATTTTGGTATTTGGTGATTCATTCCTGTCGGGTGGCGTTTGGACGTCAACGACAAGTGGATTTTAATTGTGTTTACATGCGAGTCGATAGGTTTTTACCTATGCGGGTAGCGTGTGCTATTTTGGTTTCCGATGTGATTTTCATGTGCTTTAGCATTGTGATATACTTGTAGGTACCCCGCGTGATGTTGAGGCAAAGGAGGTGAAGATAGCGACATCGGCTTTGGCACACGAGAAGCAAGGTGAGTAGATTATATCTACAGGGGGAAGTCGGGTGGATGGCGTATAGCACCCCCGCAGTCCGTAGATAGATTATTATGTAGTTATCGTGATATTAGGTGTATTATGGATAGTACATGGTTAGAAGTGACTAGTGCAGTTCATAGTCGCGAACCCTAGGATAGAATTACACCTATACACACACCCTTGCTTATCACTTGTACTTGCACTATGATTGATGATATGTGATGACTTTGGAGATGAGTCGATGATGTGGGCTTGGTGCCCTGGGATCGGTGATTTGATACGATTCATATGTGGGATATGACTTGTGATTCTTGCGGGCTTGGGATATGTGTTTACCCCCGCATGCATACTTTACTGATGTTACCGTTTTGTACTAGACATAGAGTAGTACTCCAGACTATATGTTCTGATGATGGTGATATCTGTTATGTGATGAGACAGTGAGATGTTGACCC
This sequence comes from Agapanthus africanus, assembly GCA_030015575.1. NCBI lineage: Eukaryota > Viridiplantae > Streptophyta > Magnoliopsida > Asparagales > Amaryllidaceae > Agapanthus > Agapanthus africanus. The sequence goes on along the minus strand of JASDDO010000022.1, from coordinate 127,448,089 downwards.
CTACCCAGCTTTTGGGGATGCCGTACGATGATTTACCGTACGTGCCGATATTGATGATAGATCCGCACTCATAACTCGAGGATATCTTATGATATGACATTGAGGCGAGATCACCGACTATATATCTTTATATATATACCGACTCAGATTTAGGTGGTTTCCACACCTACCCCTCCTGTTTGACTTGATACTTAGGTGTAGTTGCATAGTAGATACTTCATTGTGGTGTTGACTACTAGATTTCTGCATCTTCATGCTATTCGCATTGCTGGCATATGTTCATTGCTATATTATTATCATGCTGTTAGGACACCAGCACCATTATCGATGATGCGTATGTTCCACGTACACTATTTGCCGGCTCACACACTTCATCATCGATAATTGCCATGCCACTACACTGTAGTACTATTGCATTCATGAGATGATTCTTCCTTCGACATATGCACATTACTATTCCATGTTGCATGATTTCCGATATGATTACTGTTCTTTACATGTCGCATACGTCATGGATTGACTGCATAGCACATCGCATTGGATTTACTTCCTGATGTTGGATTTTCATGTGATTTCTGGTTTTTGAGGACCGTGGGGTTATTTAAGAAAAGAGGCGCCTTTTAAGTGAACTGGCACTACAAGAGTTTGAGAACTCCGTAGTTAAGCATGCTCGGGCCAGGGAAGTCCTGGGATGGGTGACCTCCTGGGAAGTGGCCCCTGGTCGGGTCCGGTTCGCTCCGAAGGACAAAACCGTGCGGCTTCGGCCAGAGCGGACAATACTCTCTGTATTGGGGGCGGGTCGTGACAGAATGGTATCAGAGCGCTAGGTTGACCTTGGTTCGAGTCTGAGTTTGACTATGTGGAGCCTAGGGCGTTGTTTATATACGAAACTTAGGCTTGACCTTACGGAACTTAGACTTGGTCGTGGGGGTATTCGACCCGAACATTCGTCGTATTAGGATGACCCTTGGTTGATGGATTAGGTGACTAAAGTAGAGTGACGTACCGTTGGTATGTTCCGCGGCATACTTACGACACGCCACTCCGCTTAAGGAACCATAGGATGTACATACTTTCGAGATCAGTGATTCTCTTCATATCCTGGATTATACATCCATTTGAGATCCCCGATTCTATTAGTTTCATGATCATACCTCCATTGATGCTGTTCCTTCCTATGATCATGTATCCACTTTGGATCTGTTGTTTCCTTTCTTGCCATTGATGTGCTCTCTTTGATACTCGACTGAGGTTCCTGTCGCCATGTTTGAGCGCAGTTTGGGCTGCTGCTAGGGTTACGGCCGGTGTGAGCTCGTTTGGTACGAGGGCCGACCATTGTGTTTTCTGGTGACATGGGAACGTCTCGAGTTAGTGTTGGTGATTGTGACCTTTAGTGGAGGCGAGTGCTTGGTCTTGCACCGGATGATCGGGCCATTGTTAGAGCTGCCAGTTGAGAGAAGACTGTTGATGTACAGCATACCTCAGAGATTGTGATGTCGCCTACCGTGCAGACAGATGGACCAGCTGTGGCTGAGATTGACAGGATGTTGCTTTCGGAGCTTACGAGCTGAGATTGCCGGAGCTTTCGGGCAGTCATGCGACTGATGATAGCTAGTCTACCCGATTTGAGAGACGAAGGTGATTCGTCCGATTTTGCGCCAGAGCGGGCCCAGATGAGTTGAAGATTTCCAGTGTGGAGAGTCTTACTCAGATCTAGAGCAGACCGACTCAGAGATGACCGCTTATGTATTGCCTTTCCTGGAGGATTGAGGCGTTGTTCGGCGTACAGGCGTATGAGCCAGTTGCTACTGCAAATGACGAGATATCGCCCAGATGGTTGGAGCTACTGCAGCATGAGCATGTTCTTGGAGTTATGATAGCGAGTCGCTAGTCACCGAGGATGAATGACTAGGACGTGTGGTGAGTTTGCTTACCCGATGCGAGTCATCAGGTGGATCAATTCCAGATAGAGACGACTTCACGCAGGTTCGTTGAGAGTCGATAGAGACGATCGAATGTCAGGAACCTATTTTCCAAGTTTAAAGTATACGGAAAGACATGCAGGTGATTCTATGGACCCTCTAGAAGAATGAAACCCTAACTCGACTCAATGACCGTGTGAAAGCCTTTGAACTTTCGGGTTTGCGGCGGTTCCTCGGCGCCATTAGTGAGGCTTGGGTTTGCCATTCTACGGCTGGACCACCGATGCTGTGGCATGTACTCGATACTATTAAACTGTACCCGAGATGTGAGCTCTTGGGGGATTATGAGGATCTGGCGAGTCGATCGGATGGTTCGACATCTTCGGATATCGTGATGGGACACTGCTTGGGAGACTCCAGATGCGAGCATAGCCGTTGGAGCACAGTACATGCAGCCATGATGAGACGAGTCCGAATCAGTCGACATTGACGCAGAGTGAAGAAAAGAGTTCGCAAGATATTTCGACGAGATGACGTCCCACTCCGCTGACATCAGAGATGTGATACGCACCCCGAGGCGTGGTATGTGGATAGATCTTCCAGAAAGAAGCGCAATATGTATGCAGCCGTTCCGGAATGAGCTTTAGCTTCAGCATCGGATGACGACTTCCGGGCATTTCGGCAGGTTTGAGATTTGAGAAGGAACCTCGACAGGACCTTTCTGGAGTACGATACGAGAAGACCTAGACCAGGAGTGGTCGTATTGCGCACACCCAGCAGGACAGAGTTCGGCATTGTCGACGGGGTAGTCGACTAAGTTCGGATAAAGGAACTTACCCAGATGCGTTGCGGATTGACCAAGGACGGACGAGTGATAAGTATTCCTTCGATGGTTGGGACGTGTTCCCGAGCACCAGTTCGGCCTGGCATCTTCTACGGAATGATGAAGCTACAGAGTACGCGATTTCGAGTCCGTACGAGAGACTTCAGATTGACTGCGACCGAGAACAGTGCGGTGCATCGTAGCTTAGCATGACGCCATAATGGACGGCGATAGATACAGGTGGAACAAGAGGTTCGTGTGAGACACTGACGAGCTGTCATTGCTTCCCGTCGAGACTAGAGACCTGATATGCTTACAGAGACGTTGGGATGTGACCAGTTTCTGAGAAAATATTGTGCTGAGGACACAGGTGTCTTTTGAGGCCAGCCTCTGTACAGATCGGCATAGGCATGCTTGGAAGAGACCTTGAGCAGGATCCCTTCCAGGACATTGCTTCCATGATGATTGCACCCAGGATCAGATGTGTGGCGTGCTTTCAGAGAGCCAGAGGCCGACGCCAGTGATATGCTGCCTTACGAGTGGTCGTGAGGTTTGACCGAGAGGTGACCAGAGAAGTGCCAGAACGGAATCGTCCCCGTTAGCACATCTGACAGGGCCGATGAGCCGGTTGACTGTGAGATTGGAAATCCACGGAGAAGATAAGGACCCAGAGAGTCAGAGGACGCCAGATCGTGAGCAAGAGGCTGGTAGATATCCTGCGCTGCTAGCAGTGGATTGCACCGACTCCTTCTCGACCTTGAAGGAGGAACTACCGACGACGGTATTTATGATTTGTGATTTTGTGATTCGATTATCACGTATCCGTCATTTTGGATTTCGGTATTTTGGGCGTTCTGTTTGCATGATTTAGTTTTGATGACTGAGTTTCATGATATTTGATTTTGTGCACCATGGTTGCACCTACTGGGTATTTATACCTTGTACATAGTTATTACTCTTGAGCTGTTGATTGCGATTTCATGCCTATTTTATGCTGGTGATTTGATTTACGTTTCCAGCAGAGTTTCATGTAATTTTAGTGTTTTGATTTTGCACTCGGTATAGCTTATATGTACTTGTAGTGCATCGATATGTGTTTTGTGCCCGCAGCTGCACACGTTTATGATTTTCTTCATATCTGGATACACTTGGTGTTGCTGCTTATGTATTTGAGTTATTGCTTGGTATTTGTGCATGGGATGCACCAGTTCTATACTTCGTGCATTTGTCGCACCAGTTTTATGTTTCTTGCGTTTATCGCATCAGATTTATATTTCGTGCCTTTGTTGCACCGGATTTATATTTTGTGCATTACGATTGCACCTGACTTCGATTTGATGCCTTTCGGTATGTCGATTTTGATTGTGATATTGATGTGGATTCTTGCACTCCGTGCTTTGGGGTTTGACTTACGCATATTCGACGTTGCTATTGGATTTTGTGATTCCGTGCATATTGAGTGCGCAGGGTCTAGATTTTCATTCGTGCATGATGGATGCACCGATTTGGATTTTCGCGCATGTTGGGCGCATGTTTTGAGATACGATTTTGGGGCACACCAGATGCACTAAATCGAGATTCTTCGTGCATTTCAGATGCACCTGTTTTGGCTGTCAGGCACACATGTTGTCTATGACAGATGCTTCGTGCACACCCGTTGCACCTAGATGTTGTTTTGTGCACATGTTTAGCGCATATATGGATTTTGATTTCCGTGCGCGTCAGACGCACAGGGTGGTGTTATGTGCATTTTTGGAATTTATTCCTTTTGGAGCAGTACATTTTTATGATGTGGGATATTTGCTTTCATACTGAGCAGGACTAGTCAGTGGACAGTGCCTGGATATATTTTGCATGCATCGATAGTTATCGAAGGGATTTCCGAAAAGCGAGCTATAGTCTCAGTATATACCTACATGTCCGATATGACACAAAACGTTTTAAAAACAAGGAAACCCTTCTGATTATTTTCAAAATGGTGGAACGTGCTTATTAAACAAAGGATATATATACACATATATAGTTATTTTCTTATGAGAAACGTCCGCCACTGTGCAGTGTTACGCGCATCGCACAGCGACTTAAAAAGATTTGGCATACAGTTGCATCAGCTAATTACATGTATAGATTGGGTGTCTACATGTATAGTCTTGGTCCATATCATATTGATTTTGTATTGGATTTGACATTGTGTCGTTACCATAACTCCGATGATTGCGGATGCTTGATGGAGTGTTGCTTTTGAGTTATCTGCTCAGTACTCATGCGCATGCATTGCGCTATGATGTTTTATGTATAGATGATTTCGGAGCCCCGATGACTTGGAATTTGTATTGAAATATTTTAGTATTTGGGGGTTTAAATTTAAATTCGGGGATCGAATTTCTTTAAGGTGGGTAGATTGTAACGTCTTCAAAATAATAAAATATGATTTTTGGGAAATTTTATAATATAATATTATTTTAATGAATATTTTAATATTCTGGTATAATTAAATACAGATAAATGGGGAAAAATTATGGAAAATTCTAAAATAAGGTATTTTAAGGAATTGCCTCGTTTTCTGTGCATGCCCCCATTTCCTCTAGTTTTGACCCTGAGTATGTCTAGTTTTGACTGATTCCATCTAGGGTGAAATCTGGGTTGATTTTCCTATGTTGGTGTATAATTTGGGACTTGTTTTAGCATGGATTTTGGTATTTGGTGATTCATTCCTGTCGGGTGGCGTTTGGACGTCAACGACAAGTGGATTTTGATTGTGTTTACATGCGAGTCGATAGGTTTTTACCTATGCGGGTAGCGTGTGCTATTTTGGTTTCCGATGTGATTTTCATGTGCTTTAGCATTGTGATATACTTGTAGGTACCCCGCGTGATGTTGAGGCAAAGGAGGTGAAGATAGCGACATCGGCTTTGGCACACGAGAAGCAAGGTGAGTAGATTATATCTACAGGGGGAAGTCGGGTGGATGGCGTATAGCACCCCCGCAGTCCGTAGATAGATTATTATGTAGTTATCGTGATATTAGGTGTATTATGGATAGTACATGGTTAGAAGTGACTAGTGCAGTTCATAGTCGCGAACCCTAGGATAGAATTACACCTATACACACACCCTTGCTTATCACTTGTACTTGCACTATGATTGATGATATGTGATGACTTTGGAGATGAGTCGATGATGTGGGCTTGGTGCCCTGGGATCGGTGATTTGATACGATTCATATGTGGGATATGACTTGTGATTCTTGCGGGCTTGGGATATGTGTTTACCCCCGCATGCATACTTTACTGATGTTACCGTTTTGTACTAGACATAGAGTAGTACTCCAGACTATATGTTCTGATGATGGTGATATCTGTTATGTGATGAGACAGTGAGATGTTGACCCCTACCCAGCTTTTGGGGATGCCGTACGATGATTTACCGTACGTGCCGATATTGATGATAGATCCGCACTCATAACTCGAGGATATCTTATGATATGACATTGAGGCGAGATCACCGACTATATATCTTTATATATATACCGACTCAGATTTAGGTGGTTTCCACACCTACCCCTCCTGTTTGACCTGATACTTAGGTGTAGTTGCATAGTAGATACTTCACTGTGGTGTTGACTACTAGATTTCTGCATCTTCATGCTATTCGCATTGCTGGCATATGTTCATTGCTATATTATTATCATGCTGTTAGGACACCAGCACCATTATCGATGATGCGTATGTTCCACGTACACTATTTGCCGGCTCACACAATTCATCATCGATAATTGCCATGCCACTACACTGTAGTACTATTGCATTCATGAGATGATTCTTCCTTCGACATATGCACATTACTATTCCATGTTGCATGATTTCCGATATGATTACTGTTCTTTACATGTCGCATACGTCATGGATTGACTGCATAGCACATCGCATTGGATTTACTTCCTGATGTTGGATTTTCATGTGATTTCTGGTTTTTGAGGACCGTGGGGTTATTTAAGAAAAGAGGCGCCTTTTAAGTGAACTGGCACTACAAGAGTTTGAGAACTCCGTAGTTAAGCGTGCTCGGGCCAGGGAAGTCCTGGGATGGGTGACCTCCTGGGAAGTGGCCCCTGGTCGGGTCCGGTTCGCTCCGAAGGACAAAACCGTGCGGCTTCGGCCAGAGCGGACAATACTCTCTGTATTGGGGGCGGGTCGTGACATTTCTATACCCGAATGAAGATCTATAAGGAGTTATGGTAATTATCAATAAAGGTGATTAGATCCATTCGGGAAGGTGTTCCTTCCTCTAGGTTCTTGTCCTTCCTTTAGAGATCCTTACCCTAACCTCCATGGAAAACACGCGCAACCGGGCCTTTATACTACGGTATCACCGCTACCTCGAGGGATAGGGTGCCGTAGGGAGCGGTGTGTGCGTGAATGCATGGAGTCCTATTGCAAATATATAATGGGTAAGAAAGAGATGAGAGATCTCATCTCTCAAAAGCCTTCCCCAAAGCTAACTCCAAACAATTATCTACGGAAAGGAATTAAATCTACCTAGGGCAAAGAATTAAAATCTAAACTAGAGCAATTAATTGAAACTACTTACAGATGGCTCTCTCCAATCATCAACGCAGGTTTGTCAAATCTGAATTTATGAATTGAAAAGAGGCACCGATGCTCTCCATAAAGAATTCTGAAATTTATTATTAAAAGGAGGCATAAGAAATTACAATGATTTGGGTTCTATTTATAGGAGATAGAAACCCTAGGTTACATTTTGGTCCGCATGTCTAAATTTACAAAAATAGCCCTTAGTTTGACTAGTCAGCTCCGCACCCACGTTTTGGTAAAAATTCATTTTCTTCTGGACTTCTTATTGCCGAGGAACCGCGGCATTGGTAGGCTTGGTCCGCGGTTCCGCGGCCCATTGATGATGTCATCATGTCATTTTTTGTGGGCTTGTTCTTGGTTCTTTGGGTTTTTTATTTATTTAGTTCTTTTCTCTGTTTGGCTTCTGGTCTCCTTCAGATCTTTCAGTGAAACTTGTAGTGGTCTTTTAACCGTTTACCTTGACATTTTGGACCTTGCGTTGCCTTGTTGATTGTGAACTTTATCTTTGATGTAGGCTTGATCAAGAGTCTTCTGTTTGTTGGTCAAAGTCCACTTTTGCATCGTCTTTATATCTTTTTCACTGTTTGAGATCCAAGAACCTGTAACCTATAATATGTAGCAGACATGCGTCAAAAGCACCTGTTTATTTATAAAAAGAATAAGAATGGGGAATATAATAATGCAATATTATGGTGTGAACAAATATCCCCAAACTCATCTTTTGCTCGTCCTCGAGCAACCTTATTTCTTTATTCTCGACAAAAACCTAACCTCACTTTCGCAGGGAAACACGATTGCACTGAGCTCGTGCAACAAGCCGTTAAACCTCTAGGTGTCCCTAGTAGGAGGAGTGTTGTCTCCTGAGGGTTTTCAGCGGATACTACCCACAAAATCCTATCAATTCGGCCCATTGACTTTTGTTCTCCAATTAGGTTTTCTAACTAAGAATTCTATTATCATCGACCCGCAAATTATCCACCCATATTCTTCACACTTCCTCATTATTTAACTTAAGATTATATATGTTATGTAGACCTACTTAGCTTTCGGCATCTCTTAAGTTTTCCTTCTAGGGTTCCATCTCCACTTAGGAATTTCTATCAACCCTACTAAAGATACAAGTTTTATTCTTCACTCCTTTCTCTTATCTAAACTCCAATCATATATCCCCATGTGTGTGTAAATCACCCCTACACTTGGAAATTCAAATCAAGCAATCATGCCCTTATCCGTTGTCCAAAGTACTTATTAGTTAGTGAATTTTTAAATGAAATTTGCTTACACATCCTTCATGCGACCGTTAATACTTCTTGAGGTACCAACGACCGATTACAAGATGTGTTTGCACATTTAAGCGTAATTGCTAGTCTTGTAACACCCAAGGCTTTTAGCAGTGACTCCCAAACCAGTTGGTCTAAGGCACTAGGTGATGAAGCACCCTCGCTAAATATTTTTCTATTTTTACAGCCTTAAGTAATCATAAAAACCAGTGTTCATTTTTTTTCTTTATTCACTTTCTTTTTTTTCTTTTATTTTCATTGTACTAAGGACTTTAGACAAGAGCATTTCAAGGTCTCTTCTACTATTCCAAGTTTCAAGGTGCGTGATTGTGCAAATTGTAGGGTATACATTTTCAGAATCTAGACTTAAGCTAGGAATTATTTTTCAAACTTATACTCTAATAAGAACATCAATACTCTTCCCTTGTTTCGACTTAGCCCAAGAAGTGAACCCAAAATTTACCTATTTCTAAATAGTCTACAAAGACATATAATTTCTACCGTTAAACTTTAAGAAAGGTTATTTTTAGGGTTTTTAATTTACTAAGTCTAAGATCTACTTGTTCCTAACCAGTTGACCTATTTGTCAAACTCAAGTCAATTAGCCAAAATTGAATACAATAATTTTTATAGTTTTTGAAATTTTTCAATTTTTATGGGTTTTCAAATAAGTATGCAAATGCAAAAATATGTACAAATGAGTGCGAAGGAAGAAGACGTACCAAGCATACCCCCAAACTTGAACTTGACAGTGTCCTCACTGTCATTCTAAACCAAGAGGGTCAAAATGTCGGCACTCCCCTGTTTATTTATTTACAATTTTTTTATTTTTTTTGTTTTGAATTTTTTTTGTTTTTATTTTTATCATAGAAAAACAAAAAAAATATATGTACATATATACAAAAAGGTCCCCCCCCAAACTTAAGCTTGGCCTTACACAAGCCAAAGATTAGCACCAACCATTCAAAAATCTTATCCTGGTAAAGGTATAGTCGGTGCAAGAATGGGGTGTAGAAAAAAGAAATGAGAAACACGCGAGACCGTGTGGAAAGAAGAATGGTAGAATATGGTCTCGGTGGAGGAGCAGAATGGCGGAAAGGAGAAAGAAGGGTCGCACGATCTTGAGGGTGTAAATCGAGTGAATAAATTAGCGCAATTTGTGATGACCGATGTGTTAAAAGCGATTGCGCTAACCTATCAACTCGTCGAGAAATGGGATCAAATCCCTCAAGATTCGCAAGAAAACATGGGTACGCCGAACTTGGTATTGAAGATGAAAGCGTTACGGTTTCTTGTACGGTCGGAACGATAGGAAGGACGAAAGGGAGTGAATTAGGGATAGTCTCATTCTCACCGTAGTAAATTGTCTCGAACTTAAAAGATTCCATCAATGGTTCGAAACTACTGTAAGCAACCGATTCTGATGGTTCAACTAACTCATCTGAAAATGTAAAGGACTCAAACTCGGGCGGTGAGTCATCAACATCGTCCGAAAAAGTGAAATACTCGTAGGTGTTATCGTCTGTGAGAACTGTGTCAGATTCAGAGGAAAAGGTTTCAAGCTCACAGTCGTCAAGCGTGGTCGGAACGATGGAAAGGAGGGAGGGTGATACAACAGTTAAAGGTTCAAGAGGATGAATTGGAAAATCAAACATATCAAACAAAAATGGTTCAACCTCAATATGATCCTCAATACTCTCCTCAATGCTATCCTTATAATTCTCCTCAAAATTCAAGTTATCCATGCCATTATCATCAAAATTCAGACGCATATGAAGTTCGGGAGAAACATCTAATGACTCGGGATGATGAGTTGAACATAAAATCTCAATTAAATCGACAGGTTCATCATCCGAAATATTCCCGGCGTCTATATCCTCAATCAAGTGAAAATCAATTTTCTTAGACACCTCCTCAAAAGCATGGATGTTTATCAATGTAGGTTCTAGAGTGGAAGTGTAAAGGTCAAACGGATTAGGTGCTGTTTCACTTGAAAGGGGTTCCTCATAATCTGGCAAATCAAACACTACAAATTCGCTCAACTCATCATTTTGGACACATGTTTGAAAATTAGAGTTGTCGGATTCAATTGGGTATGGGTAGGTTTTATTTGGAAATCCTCTCTCATTCTCACTCTGTCCAACAGCCTCCTTATACATTGAAAATTTTTGAGCTAGCGGGAAACTAGCTACCGGTTCACTAGGTTGCATAAGGGCGGCCACGGACGCTTCCACATTCCTAGTCATTTTACTTGTTGCAGCAATATAAGCCTCCAACGACTCTTCCAAACTAGACTTAGGTGGTGAGGGGGTTTCGGTAAAGGATTCAAAATGGTGTGGATATGTGAAACTCCCTAATGACTGTGTAGAAACAGTGTCTAGTGAAGGTGGGAAAGTCGGGTAGGACTGGTAGGAAGTGGGTGATTGGACAGGGGTAAGATCAATATGTGGATAAAAAGGTGAATAGTCGTGCGGATCCCTAGAACTAGATGAGTGGAGAGGGGTGAAAGATCGACTGCAAGATTGAGCAATATGCTCAGCAATGAACATCGGCTTAGGAGTTACAGTGATTGGTCTCTAAAAATATCTAATAACCGCAATCAAGAACGGCGTCGCATGTAGCTAGCCGGTGAATACGGGTCGGTCCACAGGGATATTGTGAATCTCCTAATCGCGCTAACGAGTTAATTCCGAAGGGTGTTCGGATTGATTATTAAATCTAAAAACCTAATTAATCTATATCTAAGTCTTGCTAGGGTTAGCTCTAGGTTAAGTTTGGAAAGTCTATAAATCTCACCGCTTTCTATACCCATATGAAGATCTAATTAGGTGTTATGGTAAATATTAATAAAAGGGATTAGGATGATTGGGAAGATTGTTCTTCCTCTAGATCCTTGTCCTTCCTTTCTTAATCTTTACCTTAACCTCCATGGAAAACCTTAAAATCCGGGCCTTTAGACTATGGTATCACCGCTTCCTCGTGGGTAGAGTGCCGTAGGGAGCGGAATAAGAAGGTATGTATGGAGTTCTATGAAAATATATGATGGGCAAGAAAAGGGATGAGAGATCTTCGTCTCTCAAACCTTCCCCAGATCTAACCCTAACAAGCGAGGAGACTACTCACTCAATAGGGAATTAAAATACATTTATCTAGGGCATAGAATAAAAGATTAACTAGGGAAAGGAATTAAATTTATCTAAGGAAAGAATAGAAAATTAAGCCAAGGCAGAAAATAAAGAACTTACAACTTGATGCTCTCCAAAAAAATGCTGAAATTTATTAATGAAGGGAGGCATGAAAAGAATACAATGATTTGGGCTTCTATTTATAGGAGATAGAAACCCTAGGTTACAATTGATTCGCATGTCTACATTTACCAAAATATCCTTAGGAAGACCTAGTCAAAGTAGACTTCCAAGCTTTGGTAAAATTTTATGTCTGGAAATTTTGGAACTGATTCTGGGCTTCTTGGACTTTTTATTTCTTTGGATCTTTATTCAATTTGGCTTTTCTATTTCTTCCAGATCTCCAGTGAATAATTACGGTGGACTTTTAACCGTTCATTTTGTAATCTTGGACCTTGCATTGCCTTGTACTTTGTGAATTTTATTTTTGATGTAGGCTTGATTAAGAGTCTTCTGTTTATTGGTCAAAGTCCACTTTTGCATCGTCTTTTCATCGTTTTCACTGTTTTCGCTCCAAGAACCTGTAACCTGTAATATGTAGCAGACATGCGTCAAAAGCACCTGTTTATTTATAAAAAGAATAAGAATGGGGAATATAATAATACAATATTATGGTGTGAACAAATACCCCCAAACTTATCTTTTGCTCGTCCTCGAGCAAACTTATTTTTATTCACTAAAATCCTAACCACACTTTTGCAGGGAAACGTGATTGCACTGAGCACGTGCAACAAGCCGTTAAACCTCTAGGTGTCCCTAGTAGGAGGAGTGTTGTCTCCTGAGGGTTTTCAGTGGATACTACCCACAAAATCCTATCAATTTGGCTTTTCGACTTTTATTCTCCAATTAAGTTTTCCAACAAGGAATTCTATTATCGTCGACTCATAAATTATCCACCCATATTCTTCACACTTCCTCATCATTTAACTTAAGATTATATATGTTCTGCAGACCTACTTAGCTTTCGGCATTTCTTAAGTTTTCCTTCTAGGGTTTCATCTCCACTCAGAAATTTTTATCAACTCTACTAAAGATACAAGTTCTATTTTTCATCCCTTTCTCTCATCTAAATCCCAATCGCATACCCCCACGTGTGTGTATAAATCACCCCTACACTTGGAAATTCAAATCAAGCAATCGTACTCTCGTCCATTGTCCAAAGCACTTATTAGTTGGTGAATTTTTAATTGAATTTTGCTTACACATTCTTCATGCGACCATTAATACTTCTTGAGGTACCAACGACCGATTACAAGATGCGTTTGCACTTTAAAGCGTATTTCCTAGTTTTGCAACACCCAAGGCTTTTAGCAGTGACTCCCAAACCAGTTGGTCTAAGGCACTAGGTGATGAAGCATCCTCGCTAAATATTTTTCTATTTTTTTTACAGCCTTAAGTAATCACAAAAACCAGTGTCCATTTTTTTTTATTTATTCACTTTTTTTTCTTTTATTTTTATTGTACTAAGGACTTTAGACAAGAGCATTTCAAGGTCTCTTCTACTATTCCAAGTTTCAAGGTGCGTGATTTTGCAAATTATAGGGTATACATTTTCAGAATTTAGACTTAAGTTAGGAATTATTTTTCAAACTTATACTCTAATAAGAACATCAATACTCTTCCCTCATTTCGACTTAGCCCAAGAAGTGAACCCAAAATTTGCCTATTTCTAAATAAACTACAAAGGCATATACTTTCTACCGTTAAATTTTAAGGAAGGTTATCTTTAGAGTTTTTAATTTACTAAGTCTAAGATCTAGTTGTTCCTAGCTAGTTAACCTATCTGTCAAACTCAAGTCAATTAGCCAAAATTGAATACAATAATTTTTATAATTTTTTCAATTTTTATGGGTTTTCAAATAAATATGCAGATGTTCAAATATGTACAAATGAATGCGAAGGAAGAAGACGTACCGAGCATACCCCCAAACTTGAACTTGACAGTGTCCTCACTGTCATGCTAAACCAAGAGGGTCAAAAATTGTCGGCACTCCCCTGTTTATTTATTTACAAATTTTTTATATTTTCAATGTTTTGAATTTTTTTTATAGAAAAAGAAAACAAAATATATACATATATACAACAAGGTTCCCCCCAAACTTAAGCTTGGCCTTACACAAGTCAAAGATTAGCACCAACCATTCAAAAATCTTATCATGGTAATGGTCAAGTTGGTGAAATGATGGGGTGGAAAGAAAAGAAATGAGAAACACACGAGACCATGTGGGAAGAAGGGTAGAATATGGTCTCGGTGGGGGAGAAGAATGGCAGAAAGAAGAAAGAAGTAGAGTATGATCTTGAGGGTGTACATTGAGTGAGTAAATTAGCGCAATTTGTGATGACCGATGTGTTAAAAGCGATTGCGCTAACCTATCAACCCGTCGTGCAATGGGATCAAATCCCTCAAGATTCGCAAGAAAATTTGGGTACGCCGAACTTGGTATTTGAGATGAAAGCGTAACAGTCACTTGCTCGGTCGGAACAATGGGAAAGACGAAAGGGAGTGAATTAAGGATAGTATCTTTCTCACCGTAGTAAACTGTTTCGAACTTGAAAGATTCCATTAATGGTTCGAAACTACTGTAAGCACCCGAGTCTGATGGTTCAACTAACTCATCTGAAAATATAAAGGACTCAAACTCGGGCGGTGAGTCGTCAACATCGTCCGAAAAAGTGAAACACTCGTAAGTGTTATCATCTGTGAGAACAGTATCGGATTCAAAGGAAAAATTTTCAAGCTCACAGTCTTCAAGCGGGGTCAGAACGATGGGAAGGAGGGAGGGTAATATAACAGTCAAAGGTTCAGGAGGATGAATTGGAAACTCAGACACATCAAACAAAAATGATTCAACCTCAATATTATCCTCAAGACTCTCCTCAATACTATCCTCAAAATTTAACTCATCCATGCCATTATCATCAAAATCTAGATGCATATGAGATTCGGGAGAAACATTTAATAACTCAGGATGATGATTTGAACATAACATTTCAATTAAATCGATAGGTTCATCATCTGAAATATTCCCGGCGTTTATATCCTCAATTAAGTGAAAATCAATTTCTTTAGACACCACCTCAAAAGCATGGATGTTTATGAATTTAGGTTCTATAGTGGAGATGTAAAGTTCAAACGGATTAGGTGCGGTTTCACTCGAAAGGGGTTCCTCATAATCTGGCAAATCAAACACTACAAATTCGCTCAACTCATCATTTTGGACACATGTTTGAAAATTGGAGTTGTTGGATTCAATTGGGTATGGGTAGGTTTGATTTGGAAATCCTCTCTCATTCTCACTCTGTCTAACCGCCTCCTTATACATTGAAAAATTTTGAGCTAGCGGGAAACTAGTTACCGGTTCACTAGGTTGCATAAGGGCGGCCACGGACGCTTCCACATTCCTAGTCATTTTATTTGTTGCAGCAATATAAGCCTCCAACGACTCTTCCAAACTAGACTTAGGTGGTGAGGGAGTTTCGGTAAAGGATTCAAAATGGTATGGATATGTGAAACTCCCTAATGACTGTGTAGAAACATTGTCTAGTGAAGGTGGGAAAGTCGGGTAGGACTGGTAGGAAGTTGGTGATTGGACAGGGGTAGGGTCAACATGTGGATAAAAAGGTAAATAGTCGTGCAGATCCCTAGAACTAGATGAGTGGAGAGGGGTGAAAGATCGACTGCGAGATTGAGCAATATGCTCAGCAATGGACATCAGCTTAGGAGTTACAGCTGAACTTGAAAAAGTGGTGTCAACATACGAAGGTGGTGAAGGTTGACTTGGTTGACACAAAGTGGGTTGAAAAGTCAAACTGTTTCTCCTAGACGCCTCCATGTGATCTTTCAAAGATTTTTTAGGCATGGAGGGATCGTTTTTAAATTGACCGAACAAATTGACATATGACGCAAAATTAGGTTCGGGATACCAAAGTTCGGCTAATGATTTATTATGTGGGGTACCCATGTTGTAAGAAAAGGGGAAAGAAGGAAAGTTTATTGTGTGCAAGGATTTATTTTCGGCTAAAATTTTTGAAAGTTTCTATAAAATATTTGTCCTTTTTATTTTCATTCTTTTTCTCTTTATTTGGAAAAATTTTGTTGCAAAAAGATTTTAGAGAAAAGATATGCAACAGCAAAATATTTTATTGAAAAGATATGCAACAGCAAAATATTACTTACAATCTAATTTCATTTCAAGCAAGGCACATAAATCCTGCACAAGATCGTTATTTGGAAGGGAAAAAAATTTTGAGCGTAAAGAAATCCTGCAGGCAAATTTACAGAAGATATATCAAGATTTGCAGAGGAGGAGAGAGAAAACTCACAGAAATTTCCAGTGGCAGAACTGTTTTTTTTTTACCGCGCTTCTGCCTTTCTTCTGGCAACCGATCTGTCGCCACCACCTCGGAACCGCCGCGAAGTGCCGCCTCCGACCGCGGATCCGCCGCGGGTTGGTGCTTTCGGCGGTTTTTTTTTTGCACTCACCAGATCGCTGCTATTCTTCTTGTTGACTCGGTCCTCCAAATTTTTTCTGTTCCTCTGTTGTTGCAATCTTCTGTTGATAGGATCGTCTATTTGCTGTTTTGATCTCTGGAGATTTCCATATCCGAACTTGATTGTAGATCATGCAAAATTCAAACAACAAAGTACCCTTTCCAAAAATAACAGATGATATATTTTTATATTTTTTGGATTTTTCAGATTTTTATGATTTTTTTTTATTAAGATTAACCCGAAATTGCAAAAAGGAAATAACACGCCATCCCCAGCAACGACGCCATTTGATTGGTCTCTAAAACTATCTAATAACCGCAATCAAGAACGGCGTCACATGTAGCTAACCGGTGAATACGAGTCGGTACACAGGGATGTTGTGAATCTCCTAATCGCGCTAACGAGTTAATTCCGAAGGGTGTTCGGATTGATTATTAAATCTAAAAACCTAATTAATCTATATCTAAGTCTTGCTAGGGTCAGCTCTAGGTTAAGTTTGGAAAGTCTATAAATCTCACCGCTTTCTATACCCATATGAAGATCTAATTAGGTGTTATGGTAAATATTAATAAAAGGGATTAGGATGATTGGGAAGATTGTTCTTCCTCTAGATCCTTGTCCTTCCTTTCTTAATCTTTACCCTAACCTCCATGGAAAACCTTAAAATCTGGGCCTTTAGACTACGGTATCACCGCTACCTCGTGGGTAGAGTGCCGTAGGGAGCGGAATAAGAAGGTATGCATGGAGTTCTATGAAAATATATGATGGGCAAGAAAGGGGATGAGAGATCTTCGTCTCTCAAACTTTCCCCAAATCTAATCCTAACAAGCGAGGAGACTACTCACTCATTAGGGAATTAAAATACATTTATCTAGGGCAGAGAATAAAAGATTAACTAGGGCAAGGAATTAAATTTATCTAAGGAAAGAATAGAAAATTAAGCTAAGGCAGAAAATAAAGAACTTACAACTTGATGCTCTCCAAAAGAATGCTGAAATTTATTAATGAAGGGAGGCATGAAAAGAATACAATGATTTGGGCTTCTATTTATAGGAGATAGAAACCCTAGATTACAATTGATTCGCATGTCTACATTTACCAAAATATCCTTAGGAAGACCTAGTCAAAGTAGACTTCCAAGCTTTGGTAAAATTTTATGTCTAGAAATTTTGGAACTGATTCTGGGCTTCTTGGGCTTTTTATTTCTTTGGATCTTTATTCAATTTGGCTTTTCTATTTCTTCCAGATCTCCAGTGAATAATTGCGGTGGACTTTTAACCGTTCACTTAGTAATCTTGGACCTTGCATTGCCTTGTACTTTGTGAATTTTATTTTTGATGTAGGCTTGATTAAGAGTCTTCTGTTTGTTGGTCAAAGTCCACTTTTGCATCGTCTTTTCATCGTTTTCACTGTTTTCGCTCCAAGAACCTGTAACCTGTAATATGTAGCAGACATGCGTCAAAAGCACCTGTTTATTTATAAAAAGAATAAGAATGGGGAATATAATACAATATTATGGTGTGAACATACAGCTGAACTTGAAAAAGTGGTGTCAACATACGAAGGTGGTGAAGGTTGACTTGGTTGACACAAAGTGGGTTGAAAAGTCAAACTGTTTCTCCCAGACGTCTCTATGTGATCTTTCAAAGATTTTTTAGGCATGGAGGGATCGTTTTTAAATTGACCGAATAAATTGACATATGACGCAAAATTAGGTTCGGGATATCAAAGTTCGGCTAATGATTTATTATGTGGGGTACCCATATTGTAAGAAAAGGGGAAAGAAGGAAAGATTATTATGGTGCAAGGATTTATCTGCGGCTAAAAATTTTGCAAGTTTCTATAAAATATTTGTCCTTTTTATTTTCATTCTTTTTCTCTTTATTTGGAAAAATTTTGTTGCAAAAAGATTTTAGAGAAAAGATGTGCAACAGCAAAATATTTTATAGAAAAGATATGCAACGGCAACATATTACTTGCAATCAAATTTCATTTCAAGCAAGGCACAAAAATCCTGCACAAGATCGTTATTTGGAAGGGAAAAAATTTTTGAACGTAAAGAAATCCCGCAGGCAAATTTACAGAAGATATATCAAGATTTGCAGAGGAGGAGAGAGAAAACTCACAGAAATTTGCAGTGGCAGAACTGTTTTTTTATTATTATTATCGCGCTTCTGCCTTTTTTCCAAGCCCTGAATTGACCAGGCCGCGGCGGTTCCGCGGCCAAAAGGGGGATGGCGCGGCGGTTCCGCCGCGCGTTGGTCGGTTCGGCAAGTTTTTTGTTTTGCTGGAACAGATCACCATGGTTAACTTATAGACTCGGTCCTCCAAATTTCTTCTGTTCCTCGGTTGTTGTGATCTTCTGTTGTTCCGATCTGTTTTTTCCTGTTTTGATCTTTGTAGATTTCTAGATCCGAATTTGATCCTGCAAAGATTCACAAAACACAAAGTATCCCTTCCAAAAATAACAATATATACATATATATTTATATTTTTTTGATTTTTATGATTTTTTTTAAAAAATTTTGATTAACCCGAAATCGCAAAAAGGAAATAGCACGCCATCCCCGGCAACGGCGCCATTTGATTGATCTCAAAAACTATCTATTACCGCAATCAAGAACGGCGTCGCATGTAGCTAGCCGGTGAGTACAAGTCGGTCCACAGGGATGTTGTGAATTTCCTAATCGCGCTAACGAGTTAATTCCGAAGGATGTTCGGATTGATTATTAAATCTAAAACCTAGATCCATCAATAAACTATCTAGATCTAGTCTTGCTAGGGTTAGGTTTAGGGATGGTTTGGAAATGCAAGTAAATCTCAACGCTTTCTATACCCGAATGAAGATCTATAACGAGTTATGGTAATTATAAATAAAGGGGATTAGATCCATTCGGGAAGGTGTTCCTTCTTTTAGATTCTTGTCCTTCCTTTAGAGATCCTTACCCTAACCTTCATGGAAAACACGCGCAACCGGGCCTTTATACTACGGTATCACCGCTACCTCGAGGGATAGGGTGCCATAGGGAGCGGTGTGTGCGTGAATGCATGGAGTCCTATTGCAAATATATAATGGGTAAAAAAGGGATGAGAGATCTCATCTCTCAAAAGCCTTCCCCAAAGCTAACTCTACACAATTATCTACGACAAGTAATTAAATCTACCTAGGGCAAAGAATTAAAATCTAAACTAGAGCAATTAATTGAAACTACTTACAGATGGCTCTCTCCAATCATCAACACAAGTTTGTCAGATCTGAATTTATGAATTGAAAAAAGGCACCGATGCTCTCCATAAAGAATTCTGAAATTTATTATTAAAAGGAGGTATAAGAAATTACAATGATTTGGGTTCTATTTATAGGAGATAGAAACCCTAGGTTACATTTTGGTCCGCATGTCTAAATTTACAAAAATAGCCCTTAGGTTGACTAGTCAGCTCCGCACCCACGTTTTGGTAAAAATTCATTTTCTTCTGGACTTCTTATTGCCGAGGAACCGCGGCATTGGTAGGCTTGGTCCACGGTTCCGCGGCCCATTGATGATGTCATCATGTCATTTTTTGTGGGCTTGTTCTTGGTTCTTTGGGCTTTTTATTTATTTAGTTCTTTTCTCTGTTTGGCTTCTGGTCTCCTTCAGATCTTTCAGTGAAACTTGTAGTGGTCTTTTAACCGTTTGCCTTGACATTTTGGACCTTGCGTTGCCTTGTTGATTGTGAACTTTATCTTTGATGTAGGCTTGATCAAGAGTCTTCTGTTTGTTGGTCAAAGTCCACTTTTGCATCGTCTTTATATCTTTTTCACTGTTTTAGATCTAAGAACCTGTAACCTGTAATATGTAGCAGACATGCGTCAAAAGCACCTGTTTATTTATAAAAAGAATAAGAATGGGGAATATAATAATGCAATATTATGGTGTGAACAGGGACGCTCTTCCCTGCAGGCACAAGCCCCTGCAGTTAATTACGCTACCGCATCGCAGTATCCACTTTCTTCTTCTCCGGATGGTCACTTCGTGTCATTTGTGTTTGTTTTGTTTTTGGTTGCCCGTGGATTGTATACGGAGACTAATTTATGTTGTCGCCCGTAGGGCATGGATTAGTCCAAATCCGTATTTTCTTAGATTTGGGTTTGGGGTTGGGTTTAAGGATACGTTAGTCTCATTTGAGACTAAGATCAACTTAAACGTTTGTTAAGGATACGTTAATCTAATTTTAGACTAAGATCAACTTAACGGGATCATTTAGATCTAATAAAAGAGCATTTGGGCTCTATAGTTTAGTTTAGGGACATTGCGGTCCATTACCAGTTTAACGACATGGTGGTCCAATGTTAGTTTAAGGACATTACGGTCCAACATTAGTTTAAGGACGTTTCGGTCCAGTTTAAAGACATCATAGTCTATAAAGGTTAAGGACATCATAGTCCATGGGCTTAAGGACCCTACAGTCCGAGGTTAAGGACATCATAGTCCATGGGCTTAAGGACCCCACAGTCCGTAGTTTAAAGACGTCAAAGTCTATAAAGTTTAAGGACATCATAGTCCATGAGTTTAAGGACCCCACAGTCCATGGAACGATTGGTTATCGGGACCCGTCACCTCTTTGAAGACGTTGAAGGATTACAACGACAAATATCAAAGGAGTGAAGAGATGTACCCTTGAATCAAAGTTGATTGGGAAATCTGTATTCCAACTTGGGACTAAGATCAATTAATTAGATTATGAGCACATGAGCTCAGTTGAATCTGAGTTGAGGACTTATGGACAACTTGGGCTAAGTCCAATTAAGTTTAAAATGTTGGACCTTTGTTTGGACTGTTGAACATTTGTTTGGGCTCGGCCCCCCATTATTTAGCAATGCTAAGCATGGGTCTGGATTCTGACCATATTTTGTCTTTTATTGAGTGTTGAGCACTCATATACCATATGATATGATCAATCTTGGAAGACAAGGGTATATTTGAGGCTCAGTCAAAAGGGGAGTCTTGCCTCTGGAAGATTTAGCCAATTTAGGCAAAGACTGGTTTGAAAATAGTGTTAAACACTAGCACATATCTTGCGGTCACGTTTTCCCACGTGATGCATTTAAAATAGTGTTAAACACTAGGGATGAAATGCTTAAAATAGTGTTAAACACTAGAAAAATGAGGTGCTCACGTGAAGCGCCCTAGGATTGGGCCAAGATTCCTTTATTTTCTTCTCAGAATATTCAAATAAGGGTTAAATACTTTTAGTCTTCAGGCCATCACGTGTGGGCACTTGATGGGTATCTATGCACTGGATATTAAAAGGATTTGTTAGGGGTCACGTAGGGACACGTGAGGGCGCTCAAAGTTGGTTATGCCTTTGCTTTGTTCTTTTTATTTTGAGGAATTTATCCAAGGGTCACGTGGGAGCACGTGACCCAATCTCATTCGTTCTCTTTTGACCATTGAAGGGAGGGTCACATATTGCCAAGTGATCAGGTTTGGGTACTGTTCTTTTAATGTGCATGGAGAGTTTTAAGTCTCTTGTTTTAAGAATTAAATTCTTTGTTAGGGTTAAACCCTAATTTTGTTTAGAGGAATTAAATTCCTCTGTATATGGAAGAATTAAATTCTTTAAACCCAACTCTCCCTCTTAGTTTTGGATCTGCATGGCGGAATCTCCCCGATGAGAATTAAATTCTCAACTTATGGGGAGATCTGCTTTTGCAGATCTTCAACTATGAAGAAGAACTAAGTTCTTGTTTTAAGGGTTAAACCCTGTCTCTCTTGGAGGAATTAAATTCCTAAGTATTTGGAGGAATTAAATTCCCTAAACTCAATTCTCCCTCTAAGTTTTGGATCTTCATGGCAGAATCTCCCCGATGAGAATTAAATTCTCAACTTATGGGGAGATCTGCTTCTGCAGATTTTCAACCAAAGGAAGAACTAAGTTCTTATTCAGAAGAGTTAAACTCTTAATTTGAGAATTAAATTCTTTTTTTTTGTGGAGCTTACGATCTCTTTCCCTTTCTCACCTAGGATTTCCTTCTCTTCTGTGGAAATCTTCTTTTCTTTCTGTAGAATTAAATTCTCTTCTTTTTTCTCTCTGTTGTTCTTGTATCCTTTTTCTTTTTCGTTCTCTCTATCTCTTTTTTCTTCCCCCTTGGCTCTTATTTATAGGAGAAAGAAAAGAATCAGTTTGTTTAGTCAATCTTTCATTGAAAGATTTTAATCAATTTTGTAACCAACATGATCTTTTAGATCACTCGGTGAATTTTATTTACCATTGGATTTTTAATCCAAAAGATATTTTGTCTGTTATTCCTGGTAAATTTCAGGGAAATCTTTCCTTGTATAGAATCTTTCTATAAATATGTGATTTTTAATCACCATAGGATTTTTAATCCAACGGTGCTCCACTTTACAGAGCACAATCTTTTTTTGTTTGGAATGATTTAGAGAAAATTTTCCAGTTAGGGTTTTTGATTCCCTCTTAATTAGAATTTAATTCTATTAGTTCAGAAGGTTTAAGAGCCTGTCACATGTTGGCACGGTACCTTCTGATTGACCATTTAATTAGAATTTAATTCTATTATTTTAGAGATCTTAGGAACCCATCACGTGTTGGCACGTGACCCCTTGATCAAGCATTTAACCAGAATTTAATTCTGTTGTTTTAAAGAACTCAGGAATTATCACGTGTCAATACGCAACCCTTGGTCACGTGTGGGCACGTGATGCCCCATTGGGGTTTTTCCCTGTTGTTTTATTATACCTTTTTCAGTGGGTTTAAAGGCCCATCACGTGTGGGCACGTGACCCCATTTGAAGTTGTGTATCTCAGCGCCTATAACTTTGCCCATAGAAAGGTCACGTGTCCCCACAAGATGCCATATCACGTGTGGACACGTGATGCCTCCCTTGTGTATTTCTTTGCTGCTTTATTCAGTTCCCATAAGGGAACATCCCCTCTCTTTATAGTGAATAGGTAGTTGACTGTTCTCTTTTGTCGTCGATTCCCGATAAAGTGGCCGAGGAATTGGATGGCCAGCTCATCGAAGGTCGAGATGGAGCATGGCGTAAGTCCTCGGAACCAGTCCTGACCAGCCTGAATCAGAGTGGTGGGAAAAGCGCGGCATTGAGCTGCGTCCGAGTTATCCTGGAAGCTCATGCCCGCTGTGAACACATCCAAATGGTCTTTTGGGTTGGACTTCCCGTCAAAGAGGGCCACCTTGGGCGGCTTGTTCCTGGAGGAGACGCGTACGGCCAGTAGATCCTCTATGAAGGGCTTTGTGAGTGAGTTGGCAGAGTACCTGGCTCCTTCACCAGATGAATGGCCCTCCCGCCGTATCCCTTCGATCTTCTTTTTGAGGGCCTTGAGGCGGTTGTGATACCCCGAGGATTCGGCACAGTCGGAGTAGTGATCATTTCCGCTCCTGGTTTATGCGGTGGTGTGACTTCGGTTCTGCTCTATCTGATTTCATAGATCCTCGGGTGATGTCTTTTTCGAGTGGCCTTGATGTGAGTTATTTGTGTGGTCCCAGCGAGGGACAGGGTATCGATCGCGCCTGGAAGCAGGCGAGCTGACCGACACTTCTTCGGGTGGCGCGGGAGCACGATGGGCGTCGCAGTGATGGTCTCTTTTCCGAGACCACAGCGTAGAGTCGTACGACACCCAACGGGTCATTGAATCGGTCGCTGCGTAGGAGCCGCGGTTGCTAGAGCCGGCATGCCGGTGTTTGGTGGCGTCGAGGGGAGTGACGTTATCCGCTCTTCCACCGACGTGTTGATCCCTGGGAGGGGGAACTGCGATCTGGGGGGCTGAGCCCGCCGCTTGAATGCGAATGAGCGCGTCTACCATCGATGTGAGTCTGTTGATCCGCGGAGATAGGACGTTGAAGATGTTTGGAAAAGGAGTAGAATCATTCATACCTCCGTTGTGGGGGAGGCGGCAGCTCGTACTGGGATCTTCACAATTCTCTCTCGGCATTAGGTCGAAGGCGGAAGACCAACTTCGATGAGTGGAATAAGCTTTAGTAAGTTTCCACAGACGGCACCACTAATGGAGGACTTGATCTCCTTCAGATGTTGTCCTCCATCGATCTGTAGCGAGCGTTGTTTAACGGCTGAGATTCGGTGTGAAGGTTGTGTCATTAGACGTGTGGATCTCAATGGGTTGATTTGAGGTGGAGCCGAGCTATCTGCAAAGATGTCCCGGGGTTGGTGACCACTGTAGGACCCTCCGATGATCAAGTTAGCCGAGAAAAATGGGCAGAGTAACGGCTTATTGGGTTGAAATTGCCTTCCCTGAGTCGTCTGAGAGAGGGATTTTTATAGTGGTTGCATGGAGCGAGCAGGCGTAAGATCATCGCCTTCGGTTACGCCCCTGACATTATGCCTGCGTGAATGACGGGATCCTCTCATTAATGACGGGACATGCTCATTGATGGGGGATGCGCCAGCGTTGGACGCGGGATGTGGGCGGCGAATATCTCGCTTTGGCGAGATACACAGAGCCGTTGCGGAAGCACAGAGGCCTTGCGCTCTTGTTTGACTGGGAGAGATGGGGAGGCTTAGCTCGGCATGAGCTCGGAGACGAGTTGGGAGGCCGAGGAAGTTCATCTTTGCAATTGCTCGGAGACAAGCACAGGAAGATGGGCGCCAGTCGGGCGGCTAGGTCGCTCTTGGGTAAGAGGCGGAGTGTAAGCTCGGGAATGGACTGAGGAAGGTAACCAATGCTCCACACTGATTTTACCTCGGTAATCCCCCAGGAGTCCAACGAGTTGTCATGGGTGACACGTCATTCTCTACGTGTCGTGATTTAAGGAATTCCCTCTTATGAGAATCATCAGATGAAAACAGAAGATCAAAGCCTCTAAATTGATAAAGATGCGAGGACCTTCATTGCGACAGATTTTAGTTGAGCAAGAAATAAAATGCGACGAGGAAAAATTCTGCTCGAGATCCCCTTGTTAGCAGCCGCCGCCATGAAACAGAACAAACAGAAAGGGAACAAGTTGATTAGGTGTTAGGGGTTTTGCTCTTGCTGATATATATATATATATATATATATATATATATATATATATATATGCACAGGCTGCATTTCCACGCAAGTTTTAATTAACCCTCTCCTACACGTGACCTATCGGCCCCTTTGGATGACCGGAAGTACCTAAAGTGTAGGAAATAGTTATAAAGCAACTTCTAAAAGTTTGTTATGGAAAAACCTAAAAATTAATTCAAATGTTTGCTTGTAAAATTTTTTGAAGAAGAAAATAGATAATGAAGTAAAATCTCATGTTTTTTTATTAAGAAAAACAAAAAACTATTTTTTAATAAAAAGAAATTATTACATTTTAGATGTATTAAAGAGAAGCAATAAACAATTAATATTTTTTCTTGTTCCTCGTCTTCCATGGATTTTTCCAGCACAAAATAAGACGAAGAAATATTTTGAAGTAAGCATGTCATGTATGATCTAGCTCACCAATTGGAAGTAACTTCTATGCTCTTCTTCTATCAAACAAACACTTGAAGTACCGAAAGTAGGTTTACTTCCGGTACTTCCATATTATTTCATGTCAAACAAACATGCCTTATATAATCAAAATAGCCCATTTGTCGGATTGAATTGCCCGACCTTTAACTTTTTAGAACCGAACCGATCGATTCAAATGCCTAAACTGTCAAAACTCAGGCAGTTCGATCGGTTTTGTTGGGCCGGGTTGGTTTCTGCTTAGCCCAATTTGAAACACATACCAAAAAATAAAGAATAAAAAAACAATGGGATTTGAACCCAACATCTTTTCTATAGAAGTAAATTAACTTATCATCTAAACTAGACTTCACTATTGATTCATTTTAACATATATATAAGGATAAGATATATTTTTAAATATTATATTTGTTTGCAACCGATATTCTTCTTCTTTATTTTTACAAAAGTTCAGTGGGGGACAGTTGCCCCTGCTGGACCTTATAGATTTCCGTCCCTGGCCAAAATGACTTGGAAGATGACTTTTGAAGATCGTCAGCACGGTCCCGAATTGAATGGGTATGAATAGGAATCCAGTGGCTTTGATCAAAATAGTTTTTATAAGAGTGAGATTAGTCATCGATTAATGGTCGTTGACACAGACGCTGTTCTCAAGCTTTTCCATTTTGGCTGCTACAGAAATAAATGTGGTTCTTTTTTTCTTTCTTGATGATTGTGTAGTCCAGATAATAGTCGTTGAGTGCTTATTGGTTGGTTGGTCATTAGTTAAACAACGAACGCCTCGATCCTACTATAAATGATTAGTCATATATACATACTCAGAATAATGGAGGAAATGTGAATTTAATCCAATGGTGTGGAAAAATATACCCTCCACCATTTTTTTTGATCATCATCATCATTTAAGATTTGGATGCACAAAATTTCATGTGATTCTAACACATTTTCACCGTTGATATAGTGGGTGCAAAATTAACGATTTATCGACAATAGAACTTTTTACATTGTTAAGTCAATGGTGAAAAAGTGGTAGATTCAAATGAAATTTTGTATATACAAATTTTAGATGATAAAAATGATGATGATGATGAATGCTGATTGTCGAATAAAATGATGGAACATACAAATTTTTGACACCACCTAACGAAAAATCCTCACAGGTTGTCTTTTCTTCATTACTCTCTCCCCCCTCTCTCTATATATATATAGGATGGGTTCGCGTTTTTAAAAACGCGAACCTGAATAAGAGCCATTGGATTTTGTGTTTTTAATCAACGGTTAAATTTAATTCAGCTTAATAAATCGCTAATAAATAAAAAGTAAATATTCTACATCCAAATATTGTGTGGGTAATACTAAAGGATTTGATATTTCTCTTGATTTTAAGGAGTAGAATATTTGTCATGCCCCGCTTCCTAAGGTTCGTAAACCACGACACGTCACAGAGCCAACCATGCTACATGTGGTTAGGAATTCTCCCTCCACAGTCACAATACGGCTGTTTATCGGATATCAAGAACAGAAAAAATATATAATCTAGTAAGTACATGTCCATTTACCACAATAAATAGCGTCAAGAAAATGCATAAGCGAAAACGAATCAAGCTCCAATAAACAACATCTGAAACATGTCCCAATATGGGCTCACATCAAGAAATAACACCGCGGAAAAAATAAATTAAACTAAACATCTCTAAATAACACATGTTTAATTCCTCACTGCTCGGCTTAATGGTTAAAGGTAGAGAAACTGGGCCATGCAAAAACCAGACGTCAGTGCGTCATAGTATCAAAATAACAGTAATAAACCAGGATATGACGATATAACTAAACATGAATATAAATAAATAACATAGATATGAAACAGTAAGGTATGTGTATGTATATGATGTGTGATGTGTAACCTAAAACTGTGCTTCTAGGTTATCTATTCTAAAATTCCTTAAAATCAATTAATGTAATTCTCATCGTAACCCAACAGAATATATCCCATTCATTCCCTAATTGATCACGATAACAGGATTTATTCCGTAACGCCCGGAAAAACGGCAAACATGTAATTATTCCGTAATGCCCAAAATAACGGGAAATAGGTAATTATTCCGTAACGCCCGGAAAAACGACAAACATGTAATTATTCCGTTACGCATAGAAAAACGGCAAACATGTAATAATATCCTCTTGAATTACGTTTCGGTTACATTCTTAATTTTCCCTTTTCCTCCAGGTTTGTGTTCAAGTCAGGTATTGCCAATATACACCTAATGCCAACACAGGATCAAGAAGATACTGTTCTCGTCTATGCAGATAACAAGTTACGTCCGTCAGAACAACACGTCAATATTATTGGTATTAATAACAAGATCCAAGTAACAAATCAAGTAGTGTGTCGTGAACATGTCAAGTGATGCATATGTATCAAATAGATATCCAAATGTGAAACTGTAACGAATATCGGAACACGGTAACCAAACTGATATCAAGATGCATATGTGTCTATCTATAATAATCTTTTATATATCCATGACTACGTATGATGCAAACTAGATAGCACATTGTACTAGTATAATAGTAAAATGATATCATGATATTCCAGCATGCAATTAGATATGCAATTATCAGTACGGACACGAACGAATATCGTAAAACTGTAAATCTATAATATTTGTTGTATAATGAAACACATGTATTATTGTTATTCATATGGATATCGATATAGTAACATAGCATGATGCAAGATAAACATGCATGATCGGATCTCACATCGAGGTATGTACGTCATGTTTGACTTCGGATAAACGTCGCAATGCAAACTCATGCGCGCAAAACTGGACCTGGGACAAAAATTATGTCTTTTGGTCTTCTCTACACATCTATATGGTTTAATTCCTTGGGACAGTACTTGAACTGTTTTAAAACCCCAATTACTCCACTTTTAATACATTTTATTACATTTATCATATTTTTTTCATTTTAACCTTTCACCTACCCTAACCCTATAAATACAACCCCTAAACACTATCCCTTCACTCCAAAATTCTGAACAAAACTCTCAAGAAATTTACCTAGAACCCTAGTGTACTTTGGAAGAAGCGAAAGGCGAAGCTCCGGCGATTTTCCGGCGACAATCCTAGGAGATCCCGGCGACGAAATCGGAGATATCGCGGGGTTAAGGGGTAGATTGGTACGGAAGGTGTTAGAAGTGGCATGAGACTGCAACCATAAGACACTTAACCTGTATTCTGTTGCTGTTGTACCGTGGCATAACGGTTCCTTGAGTTCCTGATACCTTAGTCTCCGGGGCAAGTGAGAGTCCTTTCATATACATTGGTATCCTTCTGTACCAAACTACAAACAACAACGTTAACACCAAATACTCAGATAATACAACTTTAAAAGCTGCTTTCTCTTTCTGTCTATTCTATTTGTCCCTCATCTTTGGGACTTACCGAGCGATTGTTCGCTGACGACATTCCTTCTCTTTCTTCTTTGGAATGTTGTCAAGTAATCTGGACACTCAGGAGATCGAGCTCACCAGCGAGGACTTGAATCAGCTAGCCTACGACCCAGAGCTTTAGATACATTGTGCACATTTCATTTCAGTACTTTCCATTTCTGTTATGCCATTGTTTAGGCATTGCTTTCATTCATATGTATTTACTTTTCCATGCATTGTACAAAAGAATGTTAATAAATAAAGTTGCTGTTTTTTATATCTTGTATCTTGTGCATTTACATTTATATTGCTTAGATACGCTTACCGTATTTACTTCACAGTAAATACGTAGCGTCCTCGTCGCTTCCTCTGCCCGTATACTGGGAAGCGGGGCATGACAACATGATGTATGGATGTAAACATATGATATGGGGATGATAACATGCCATGCTAGACCTTAAAATATATTATTTGGTTATAATTTGTATTATTTAAAAGATATGCGGATCATATAAGTGTGCATCGAAACTAGATGTGCACGGATCCTCTGTACTAGCAAATATATGACATAATCTTGAAATATATTAGGTTTCAAGCATGCGGATCGGGTCGGATACTAACCACAGTTACCAATGTATAATCCGCATCCAAAAACAATAATAAACAAGAAAACTGTCGTAAGATATGAAAATACCCAAATAAAATATCGTATAAATGCACTAGGGTGTTACATTATACCCAACTACAAAAGAATTTGGTCCTCGAAATTCCCGGAACAAGAAAAATAAGAAAACACGAATTCAAGAAAAGTGGTGTGGAAACTTCTGTTGAATCTCGCCTTCACGTTCCCAAGTAGATTCTCCGTACGAACGATTCCCCCATGAAACAAGTACTAGAGGGATAACTTTGTTCTTGAGAACCTTATCTCGTCGATCCACTATCGCCATTAGTCTTTCTTCATATGTTAAGTCCTTCCTTACTGTTAGCTCCGAATGAACTAGGACGTGCATATCATCTCAAACATACTTGCGGAGTTGAGATATATGAAACACGTCATGAACACTCACCAAGGATGGTGGTAAAGCCAATCGATAAGCTACTTCTTCAACGCGCTTGGTAATATCGAAAGGCCCCACGAATCGAGGACTAAGCTTGCCTCGACTACCAAATCGAATCACTTCTCTGGTCGGTGATATCTTCAGGAATACAAGATCACCAATTGCGAACACCAGAAGTCTTCATCCTGTATCAGCCTTCTTTTCTATCGATCTTATGCCGCCTTCATATGATTTCGGATCACGTTGACTTTCTCCACCGTTTGCACAATAAGAACCGGTCCCAATAATCTTCTTTCTCCAATATCGTCCCAACAAACGGTGAGCGACACTTACGATCGTATAATACATCGAATGGAGCCATCTGTATAGTTGCCTGAAAACTATTATTATAAGAAAACTCCACCAAATGCAAATGATACTCCTATGAACCCTTAAAGTCTAACATGCATGCTCTCAACATATCTTCAAGAGTTTGGATCATCCTTTCATACTAGCTATCTGTTTGCGGAAGATAGGAGGTGCTAAATTTCAATCGAGTCCTGAAACTTTCCTGTAGACTTGTTCACACCATAATATTGTATTATTATATTCCTCATTCTTATTCTTTTTATAAATAAACGGGTGCTTTTGACGCATGTCTGCTACATGTTACAGGTTACAGGTTCTTGGACAGGAAGCAGTGAAAACGATGAAAAGACGATGCAAAAGTGGATTTTGACCGACAAACAGAGAATCTTGATCAAGCCTACATAAAGAACAATTCACAAAGAAAGATTCAAGACATCGACTCAAAGCGAACGGTTAAAAATCCATTGCAAATTGTTCACTGAAGATCTGGAACCAACCTAGAAGTCCAAATGGAAAAAGATATATAGATACAGAAAGCCCAAAATGACCAGAAGCTGCAGCCCAAAATTCAAAGCCCAATCTTCTTAGTTGACCGCGGAACCGCGGCCAAACAGGGCCTTGGGCCGCGGTTCCGCGGTGGAGTGGAGCAGTTAGAGAATAAAATTTTTACCATAATTCTTTATGTCTTTGGCCGGTCTTCCTAAGGGCTATTTTTGTAATTGTAGACATGCGAATCAGATGTAACCATAGGGTTTCCTATTCTTTATAAATAGGAACTCTAATCATTATAACTCTTCATGCCTCCTTTTAATAAAAATTCCAAAATTCTTTATGGAGAGCATCGGTGCCTCTCTTCAATTCTGAAATTCAGATCTGACAACCCTGTATGGATGATTGGAGAAATGCATCTGTAAAGTAAGTAGATTTGTTTATTTTCTTGCCCTAGATAATTTCAATTCATGCCCTAGATTAAATTTATTTTCCTGCCCTAGTATAGATTTTATTTCTCTGCCCTAGTTATAACTTTCAATTAATTGCCCTAGGTAGAATAATTTAGGATTTTAGATTTAATAATCAACCCGAACACCATTCGGAATTAACTCGTAAGAACGAATCGGAAATTCACAACATCCCTGTGGACCGACCCGTACTCACCGGCTAGCTGCAAAGCGATGCCGTTCTTGATTGCGGTTACAAATATTTTTGATCTATATTTTAGAAAGCGCAAGCACGCTAAATCATTCAAATCAAATGGTGCCGTTGCCGGGGATAGCGTGTTATTTCCTTTTTGCAATTTCGGGTTAATCTTAATAAAAAAAATCATAAAAATCCGAAAAATCCAAAAAATATAAAAATATATCTGTTATTTTTGGAAAGGGTACTTTGTTGTTTGAATTTTGCAGGATCTACAATCAGTTCGGATCTGGAAATCTCCAGAGATCAAAATAGCAAATAGACGATCCTATCAACCGAAAATTGCAACAACAGAGGAACAGAAAAAATTTGGAGGACCGAGTCAACAAGAAGAACAGCAGCGATCTGGTGAGGGCAAAAAAAAAAACAGTTCTATCACTGCTAATTTCTGTGAGTTTTCTCTCTCCTCCACTGCAAATCTTGATATATCATCTGTAAATTTGCCTACAGGATTTCTTTACGCTCAAAATTTTTTTCCCTTCCAAATAACGATCTTGTGCAGGATTTTTGTGCCTTGCTTGAAATGAAATTAGATTGTAAGTAATATTTTGCTGTTGCATATCTTTTCTATAAAATATTTTGCTGTTGCATATCTTTTCTCTAAAATCTTTTTGCAACAAAATTTTTCCAAATAAAGAGAAAAAGAATGAAAATAAAAAGAACAAATATTTTATAGAAACTTCCAAAATTTTTAGCCGCAAATAAATCCTTGCACACAATAAACTTTCCTTCTTTCTCCTTTTCTTACAACATGGGTACCCCACATAATAAATCATTAGCCAAACTTTGGTATCCCGAACCTAATTTTGCGTCATATGTCAATTTGTTCGGTCAATTTAAAAACGATCCCTCCATGCCTAAAAAATCTTTGAAAGATCACATAGAGGCGTCTAGGAGAAACAGTTTGACTTTTCAACCCACTTTGTGTCAACCAAGTCAACCTTCACCACCTTCGTATGTTGACACCACTTGTTCAAGTTCAGCTGTAACTCCTAAGCCGATGTCCATTGCTGAGCATATTGCTCAATCTCGCAGTCGATCTTTCACCCCTCTCCACTCATCTAGTTCTAGGGATCCACACGACTATTCACCTTTTTATCCACATATTGACCTACCCTTGTCCAATCACCCACTTCCTACCAGTCCTACCCGACTTTCCCATCATCACTAGACACTGTTTCTACACAGTCATTAGGGAGTTTCACATATCCACACCATTTTGAATCCTTTACCGAAACCCCCTCACCACCTAAGTCTAGTTTGGAAGAGTCGTTGGAGGCTTATATTGCTGCAACAAATAAAATGACTAGGAATGTGGAAGCGTTCGTGGCCGCCCTTATGCAACCTAGTGAACCGGTAGCTAGTTTCCCGCTAGCTCAAAAATTTTCATTGTATAAGGAGGCGGTTGGACAGAGTGAGAATGAGAGAGGATTTCCAAATCAAACCTACCTATACCCAATTGAATCCAACAACTCCAATTTTCAAACATGTGTCCAAAATGATGATTTGAGCGAATTTATAGTGTTTGATTTGCCAGATTGTGAGGAACCCCTTTCGAGTGAAACCGCACCTAATCCGTTTGACCTTTACACCTCCACTCTAGAACCTAAATTGATAAACATCCATGCTTTTGAGGAGGTGTCTAAAGAAATTGATTTTCACTTAATTGAGGATATAGACGCCGGGAATATTTCGGATGATGAACCTGTCAATTTAATTGAAATGTTATATTCAAATCATCATCCTGAGTTATTAAATGTTTCTCCCGAATCTCACATGCGTCTTGATTTTGATGATAATGGCATGGATGAGTTAAATATTGAGGATAGTATTGAGGAGAGTCTTGAGGATAATATTGAGATTGAATCATTTTTGTTTGATGTGTCTGATTTTCCAATTCATCATCCTGAACCTTTGACTGTTATATCACCCTCCCTCCTTTCCATCGTTCCGACCCCGCTTGAAGACTGTGAGCTTGAAGCCTTTTCCTTTGAATCTGACACAATTCTCATAGACGATAACACCTACGAGTGTTTCACTTTTTCGGACGATGCTGATGACTCACCGCCCGAGTTTGAGTCCTTTACATTTTCAGATAAGCCATCAGACTCGGTTGATTATAGTAGTTTCGAACCATTAATGGAATCTTTCAAGTTCGAAACAGTTTATTACGGTGAGAATGAGACTATCCCTAATTTACTCCCTTTCGTCTTTCCCATTGTTCCGACCGAACAAATGACCGTTACGCTTTCATCTCCTATACCAAGTTCGGCGTACCCATGTTTTCTTGCGATTCTTGAGGGATTTGACTCCATTTCCCGACGGGTGGATAGCTTAGCGCAATCGCTTATAACATATCGGTCATAACATATTGCGCTAATTTATTCACTCGATTTACACCCTCAAGTTCGCGCGACCCTTCTTTCTCCTTTCCGCCCTTCTTCTCCCCCACCGAGACCATATTCTACCATTCTTCTTTCCACACGGTCTCGCGTGTTTCTCATTTCTTTCATCTCCACCCCATTCTTGCACCGACTATACCTTTACCATGATAAGATTTTTGAATGGTTGGTGCTAACCTTTGGCTTGTGTAAGGCCAAGCTTAAGTTTGGAGGGAACCGTTGTATATATGTATATATATTTTTTTGTTTTCTTTTTCTATAAAAAAATAAAAATAAAAAAAATTTCAAAAATATAAAAATTATAAATAAATAAACAGGGGAGTGCCGGTATTTTGACCCTCTTGGTTTAGCATGACAGTGAGGACACTGTCAAGTTCAAGTTTGGGGGTATGCTTGGTACGTCTTCTTCCTTCGCATTCATTTGTACATATTTTTGCATTTGCATATTTATTTGAAAAACCCATAAAAATTTAAAAATTTCAAAAATTATAAAAATTATTGTATTCAATTTTGGCTATAAGTGACTTGAGTTTGACAAATAGGTTAACTGGCTAGGAACAACTAGATCTTAGACTTAGTGAATTAAAAACCCTAAAGATAACATTCCTTAAAGTTTAACGGTAGAAAGTATATACCTTGTAGTTTATTTAGAAATAGGCAAATTTTGGGTTCACTTCTTGGGCTAAGTCAAAATTAGGAAAGTGTATTGATGTTCTTATTAGAGTATAAGTTTGAAAAATAGTTCCTAGCTTAAGCCTAGATTCTAAAAATGTATACCCTACAATTTACACAATCACGCACCTTGAAACTTGGAATAGTAGAAGAGACCTTGAAGTGCTCTTGTCTAAAGTCCTTAGTACAATGAAAATAAAGAAAAAAAAGTGAATAAAGAATAAAAAAAAATGGACACTGGTTTTTGTGATTACTTAAGGCTGCAAAAATAGAAAAATATTTAGCGAGGGTGCTTCATCACCTAGTGCCTTAGACCAACTGGTTTGGGAGTCACTACTAAAGCCTTGGGTGTTGCAAAACTAGGAAGTACGCTTTAAAGTGCCAACGCATCTTATAATCGGTTGTTGGTACCTCAAGAAGTATTAACGGTCGCATGAAGGATGTGTAAGCAAATTTCATTTAAAAATTCACTAATTAATAAGTGCTTTGGACAATGGACGAGAGTATGATTGCTTGATTTGAATTTCCAAGTGTAGGGGTGATCTATACACACACGTAGGGATATGTGATTGGAATTTAGATAAGAGAGAGGAATGAAAAATAGAACTTATATCTTTAATAGAGTTGATAGAAATTCCTAAGTGGAGATGAAACCCTAGAAGGAAGACTTAAGAGATGCCGAAAGCTAAGTGGGTCTACATAACATATATAATCTTAAGTTAAATAATGAGGAAGTGTGAAGAATGTGGGTGGATAATTTGGGAGTCAAAAGATAATAGAATTCCTTGTTAGAAAACCTAATTGGAGAACAAAAGTTAATGGGCCGAATTGATAAGATTTTGTGGGTGTAATCCGCTGAAAACCCTCAGGAGACAACACTCCTCCTACTAGGGACACCTAGAGGTTTAACGGCTTGTTGCACGTGCTCAGTGCAATCGCGTTTCCGTGCGAAAGTGTGGTTAGGATTTTAGTGAATAAAAATAAGTTTGCTCGAGGACGAGCAAAAGATAAGTTTGGGGGTATTTGTTCACACCATAATATTGTATTATTATATTCCCCATTCTTATTCCCTTTATAAATAAATGGGTGCTTTTGACGCATGTCTGCTACATGTTACAGGTTACAGGTTCTTGGACAGGAAGTAGTGAAAACGATGAAAAGACGATGCAAAAGTGGATTTTGACCGACAAACAGAGAATCTTGATCAAGCCTACATAAAGAACAATTCACAAAGAAAGATTCAAGACACCGACTCAAAGCGAACGGTTAAAAATCCATTGCAAATTGTTCACTGAAGATCTGGAACCAACCTAGAAGCCCAAATGGAAAAAGATATATAGATACAGGAAGCCCAAAATGACCAGAAGCTGCAGCCCAAAATTCAAAGCCCAATCTTCTTAGTTGACCGCGGAACCGCGGCCAAACAGGGCCTTGGGCCGCGGTTCTGCGGTGGAGTGGAGCAGTTAGAGAATAAAATTTTTACCATAATTCTTTATGTTTTTGACCGGTCTTTCTAAGGGCTATTTTTGTAATTGTAGACATGCGAATCAGATGTAACCCTAGGGTTTCCTATTCTTTATAAATAGGAACTCTAATCATTGTAACTCTTCATGCCTCCTTTTAATAAAAATTCCAAAATTCTTTATGGAGAGCATCGGTGCCTCTCTTCAATTCTGAAATTCAGATCTGACAACCCTGTATGGATGATTGGAGAAATGCATCAGTAAAGTAAGTAGATTTGTTTATTTTCTTGCCCTAGATAATTTCAATTCATGCCCTAGATTAAATTTATTTTCCTGCCCTAGTATAGATTTTATTTCTCTGCCCTAGTTATAACTTTCAATTAATTGCCCTAGGTAGAATAATTTAGGATTTTAGATTTAATAATCAATCCGAACACCATTTGGAATTAACTCGTAAGAACGAATCGGAAATTCACAACATCCCTGTGGACCGACCCGTACTCACCGGCTAGCTGCAAAGCGACGCCGTTCTTGATTGCGGTTACAAATATTTTTGATCTATCTTTTAGAAAGCGCAAGCACGCTAAATCATTCAAATCAAGACTCCTCCAAAAGTACGATAAAAATCGGGTATCACGATCGGAAATGATGCTTACAGGTACTCCATGCAATCTCACAATTCCCTGCATGCATTACTTTGCTAAGGCCTCCATCGACTGACCAACTCAAAACAGTATGAAATGAGCTGCCTTGGTCAATCGATCAACAATCACCGAAACTACATTATTACCCTTTGGACTCCGCGGTAGAGCTGTTATGAAATCCATGGTTATATGTTACCACTTCCATTGAGGAATCGGAAGTGGTTGCAACAAACCGGCTATCCTTTGATATTCAGCCTTGACTTGCTGACACACCAAGCACTTCGATACGTAGCGAGCAATCTCCCTTTTCATGCTTTCCCACCAGAAATGTTGTCGTAGATCTTGGTACATCTTTTTGCCTCCCGGATGTACGGAATATGCGGAACTATGAGACTCCTTCATAAATTCTTCACGAATATCTCCTTTCGGCATACATAAACAACTCCCATATCGTAACGAACCGTCTTCATGAATTAACAAGTCCGTTCGAAGTCCCACTTCTACCTGTTCTCGAAACTTCTGTAACTTTGGATCGTACGACTGAGCGACTTTAATGTTATTGATCAAGGATGACTGTACTTGCAATTGCATCAACTGTCTCAAAGAATACGGTAGTACAATCTCCAACTCGAACTTCTGAAAATCAGCTATAATCTCCTTCTGTGCAGTCAACATCCGTATTGCTGGCAACCGACTTAGAGCATCCGGTACTATATTAACCTTTCCCGGATGGTATTTTAGATCAAGATCATAGTCATCCATCAGCTCCAACCATCTACGCTGCCTTATGTTGAGCTCTTTCTGCGTGAACACATATTTTAGGCTCTTGTGATCAATAAATACTTCTACCCTTTCACCCAATAAGTAGTGTCTCCAAATCTTCAAAGCAAAAATCACTGCTGCTAGCTCCAAATCATGAGTTAGGTAATTCTTCTCATGAGTCTTCAATAGTCTTGACGCGTAGGCTATAACCTTCCCATTCTGCATTAGAACGCATTCCAAGCCTTTCCCAGATGCGTCGCTGTGAATAACCAACCCTCCAGAACTATCTGGCACTATCAAGATAGGAGCGGTGGTCAATCTTTGCTTCAATACTTCAAAAGCTGACACACATTTCTCCGTTCACACGAATGGTACCTTCTTTCGTGTAAGCTTGATCAATAGTTCAGCTATTCGAGCGAAGTTCTCCACGAGTCTTCTGTAGTATCCGGCAAACCCAAGAAAACTTTTGATCTCCGCTACATTCTTTGGAATTGGCCAATCATGAACAGCTGCAATCTTTTCAGGGTCCACGGCAATTCCATCTTCGGATACGACATGACCCGAGAACTTCACTTGTTCGAGCCAAAACTTGCACTTGCTCATCTTAGCATATAACCTTTCTTGCCTCAACGTTTGCAGTGCGATCTTCAAGTATTCTGCATGCTCTTCTTGGCTCCTCGAGTAGACCAGAATATCATCAATAAACACCACTACAAACTGGTCCAAATACGGTGAAAAGATTCGGTTCATCAAGTCCATGAATATCGCTGGTGCGTTCGTGACTCCGAATGGCATCACTAAGTACTCGTAATGCCCATTTCGAGTTCAAAACGCTGTCTTGCAAATATCTTCTGATTTCACCTGAACTTGATGATATCCGGATCACAAATCCAGCTTCAAGAATACCCTTGCGCCACTGAGTTGATCGAATAATTCGCCGATGCGAGGGATCAGGTACTTGTTCTTAATAGTCACCCAATTTAATTCTCGATAATCAATGCACATTCTTTGTGTTCCATCCTTCTTCTTGACTAGAAGAACTGGAGCTCTTCAGGGTGAATTGCTGCTGCGAATCCAACCCTTCTCTATTAATTCGGCAACCTGTTTCTTTACTTCTTCTAATTCCACCGTGCCATTGGATAATAGTCCTTTGATGCTCCAAAAAAAGATCAATCACAAACTCCACATCTGGTTTTGGCGGTAAACCCGAGATGTCTTCGAACACATCTATAAACTCTTGAACTACTGCTGGTACTTCCTCCTTATTTACTTCCATAATCGAAAAAACGGCACTAGTCGGCCTAGCCCTAAATTCGACTGGCCCGATAGATCTGCTACCTCATGAAAATATAAACTCCAGATGTCTGGGAATTTGAAAAATTACTTTCTACGCCCTACAATCCATGCGAGCATGAAAAGTGCCAAGAAAATCCATTCCCTAGACAACATCATAGCTGCCAGTATCAATCACCAAGAAATCTGCGAATAACTCTCGTCCGTAAATAACAATCGAACAATCCTTGCACTCGCTACTAGGTATAATTTTCCCATTCCCAGTGTGTATGTCTCAGCAACTAGACAGGGCTGCGTGTGGAATCGAGTGTACACTAATAAACTTGGATGACATAAAACAATGGGATGCACCTGAATCAAATAATACCAATGCAGGAAAATTATGAATGAGTAGGATACTTGAAACAACTTCGTCTGCAGGTTTGGCCTCCTCGGCCGTCAAAGTAAAGGCCCATACTTGATTAGGCTCCTGAGTAACCAGCTTTTGCCCATGAATCTGCTTCTGCGGTGGTTTCTGAATATCATCTCTCAATCGTAGCTTTGAAGAGCAAGCATTGATGGTATGGTCAGCTGATCCACAAACAAGACAGAGTCTAAGCCTCCTTCGGCATTCTTTCCGGAAATGACCCGGTCGTTGGTAGTAGTCACAAAGCACACTTCCTTTCTGATCGGATACAACGGGCTTCATCATGGGCACAATGCCTCGCTTGTTCACCATAATGCCTCTGCATATAAGAGCTCTGTTTGGCATAAACGTCGGCTTCCGCACTACGTCGGCTTGCTGTTGAGTACCCTTCGCTTTCATCGATAAGCTTTACTGCTTCCTGGATACCTTGAGAACATGGGAGAAGGTGGTCAATTCTAGAGATATAATATGTCTCTGAATCTCCACATCCAAGCTACGCATAAACCTTCATGCCCTATCAGCATCATTGGTAACTAAAGGCCCCGCAAATTGTCCGAGCCGAGTCCACTCAGCCGCATGCACATCAACGGATCCGCCATTCTGCTTCAGCTTAATAAACTTTTCTTCCATTTCCTCTTGAGTAGATTGCGGAAAGAACTACTCCAAGAAACTTCGCGAAAACGCTACCCAACCGATCAGCTTGGGCATACAGGTCTCTTCTACGAGCCACCACTCACGAGCGTAATCTACCAACTAGATGCGTACTATATCCATGCTTTTCTCATTTGGAATCTGCGCGGCGACTAGCAGATTCTCTGTGTGAACCAGCCACTGTTCCGCTGGTAATGGCTCATCCAATCCTGTAAATGTGGACAGACCAATCCATCTGAAGTTTTCCATGGTGCCCTTACGCTGTGCTGGTCCTGGTGCTACTGTAATTACGGACTGCTGGACTGTCCGCAGACCCTCCTGGAAAGTCTTGGCTTGCTGCTGATTCAGCTCGGTTTGCCGCTTATGGTTTTCCAGCATACCACGTATAACTCCAAGTAATGAGGCGTCATCAACACGCCTCTGGTACGATCGCAAATCTCTATCAGCCATGATTCTGAAGCCAAGACACTGAAGAGGATTAGCAACGGTAAACAAGATTTAATAAACAAGATAGTTATAGATTCAAGACTGACAAGATAGTAATGTGGCAAGACATGTTCCTAATTACGGGTTTTCTGGTTAGTGAATTGGGTTCAATATCCAACTACAAAAAGAAACAAACCCGACTAATTCTAAATCCTAGGGCTCTGATACCAAATAAACCCTATCATGCCTCGCTTCCCAAGGTACGTAAACCATGGCATGTGACAGAGCCAACCATGCTACCTGTGGCTAGGAATCATCCCTCCATAGTCACATTACAGCTATCTATCGGATATCAAGAACAGAAAAAATATAATTTAGCTAGTACATGTCCATTTGCCATAATAAATAGAGTCAAGAAAATGCATAAGCGGAAACGAATCAAGCTCCAATAAACAACATCTGAAACACATCCCAATATGGGCTCGTATCAAGAAATAGCACTGCAAAAAAAATAAACTAAACTAAACATCTCTAAATAACACATGTTCAATTCCTCACTGCTCAGCTTGATAGCTAAAGCACTTATGTTCAGCTTGCGATAAAGGTAGAGGAACTGGGCCATGCAAAACCCAGACGCCAGTGCGTCATAATATCAAAATAACAGTAATAAACCAAGATATGACGATATATGTAAACATGAATATAAATAAATAACATAGATATGAAACAGTGATGTATGTGTATGTATGTGATGTGTGATGTGTAACCTAAAACCGTGCTTCTAGGTTATCTATTCTAAAAGTCTTTAAAATCAATTAATATAATCCTCATCATAACCCAACAGAATATATCCCGTTCATTCCCCACGGGATCACGGTAACAGGATTTATTCCATAACGCCCGGAAAAACGGCAAACGGGTAATTATTTTTGTAACGCCCGGAAAAACGGCAAACACGTAATAATATCCTCTTGAGTTATGTTTCGGTTACATTCTTGATTTCCCCTTTTCCTCCGGGTTCGTGTTCATGTCAGGTATTGCCAATATAGACCTAACACCAACATAGGATCAAGCAGGTACAGTTCTCGTCTATGCAGAAAACAAGTTACTGAAAGTATGTCTTAGCACCACCACTAGGTTTATATAAGCATCCCATATGCAATTTTCAAAAATCTAGAATGCTAAGCTATACTAACCAAGAATCGAACTAGAGAGTTGGGGTTTGTAAGTAAGTAAGCAAGTTCTAAACTAAGTGAAAAGAGAATACAATCTTTGTAGACCGGCCCTTCACTTTTAAAACTTCAAGTAGTAGTCCCTACAACTTTTCTTAGACTCCACTTGGTGAAAGGAACGAGCTTGCTTTGTCGTCTTCGGGGCCGAAGATGATCCACCTTGAAGTTTCTCTAACTCAAACTCACTCTTCACTAATCAAAGAATTAGTGAAGCAAACAACCTATACTAAAGAGTTAGGATAGTGTAGGTTGATGAAGTAGGAATTTTGCTCACTATAGAAATCTCTTTCTCTTTTTTATTTTTCAACTCAAGAAAAAACTAGAGGAGGAAGTTGATGAAGTTGGGTAAAGAAAAATCTCTCAAGTGATTATGAAAGAACTAACCATGGGCTAAAGATAAGGGTTGGGTGAGAAAATATCTAGAGTAAAACAAAATTAATGAGATGAGTCATGGCTTTTACATGCTTCTACAAGTATCTAAGCCATGCTAATTTCCAACTCATTTTTAATTTTACTTTAAAAATAAATCACCCAATATTATCTTTAGCTGTAGTGTAAGTCTCATACACCCATGTTCTATGTATCATCTACCATGACACAATAGTGTTATATAGACACACACACATATACACACACACACACACAACAAGAGAAGAAAATCATTAGTGAGCTAATATTAGTTAATATATATTAATATATAAAATTATTAAATCAACACTTGATTCAATAATCCGGTTATATCATATATAACCGACTAATATTATATATATGTATATTACATTATTAAATCAACACTTGATTCAATAATCCGGTTATATCACATATAACCGGCTAATTTTCAATGCTAGTTAATATATATAAATACATATACATAC
This sequence comes from Agapanthus africanus, assembly GCA_030015575.1. NCBI lineage: Eukaryota > Viridiplantae > Streptophyta > Magnoliopsida > Asparagales > Amaryllidaceae > Agapanthus > Agapanthus africanus. The sequence continues at coordinate 127,405,470 of JASDDO010000022.1, read as the reverse complement.
ATACATACGTACGTATGTACATATATATATATATATATATATAATTATTAAATCAACACTTGATTTAATAATCCGGCTATATCAAATATAATCCAGCTAATATTAAATATAAATACATATAACAAATCATTGAATCAACACTAGATTCAACAATCCGGTTATATCACATATAACCTAACCGATATCAAATATCGCGAAATTAGAATACGGTATTACATACTCGTATTTAATCAGGCCCCCGCACATATCAACATATGTGCCCTACTTCATTTCGCATGAGCTAGGAAACCTCTGTGTGGGACTCTAAAGACTCATCAATATGTCAGCAGTAGGTAATGATCATATCAGATACCCACAAGCCGTCAGCAGTACTAGCTGGACGTAACGGCTTCCCATGTATTGAGCGAATAAAGATGAACAAGCAAACTTGTCCAAACTCCCTTGAAGCCTATAAGTGCCACGCCCCACTTCCCAGAGTGCGCTAAGATCAGCACGTGACAGAGCCAACCATGCTACCTGTGGCTAGGAAACATCCCTCCACAGTCACATTACGGCTGTTTATAAGCTATCAAGAACAGTTGAAATAAAATAAACTATCTAGTACATGTCCATTTGCCAGAATAAACGAGTCAAGAAATAATCTGTGGAAGCAATAAATCCAATAAACAATAACAATCTGGAAAGTACGTCCCAAATACGGGCTCACATCAGGAAATGAAAATGCTGAAAGAAACTAAACTAAAATACTAACAGGATCCTCACTGCTCGGCCTGTCGACTGAAGTACTACTGGTCGGCCTGCGAGAAAGGTAGAGGATCTAGGCCATTGAAAACCCAGACGTCAGTGCGTCATAATATCAACAATAATATAATCAGTAGGTAACAAGATATGCAGGCATGAGTATGAACAGTAATAAAAATATAACAGTAACACGAATAAGGAACAGTGAAGGGTATAAGCACATGTGACGTGCGGTGAGTAATCTGAACTAAGCTATTGGGTTAACTGCTCCCAAGTCTGTGAAATCAATTTAATGAATCGTCGATGTAACTCAATAGTATCCCGTGCATGCCCGGGAACACGATCAAGACTCTCGGGCTGAATCCGAGACTTGCCGCTAGGCAGTAAACATGTAACATGTACAGACGAATGATGTCAGTATCATCATCCCGGGGCTGGCCTAGCCCATAAAACTGATCAGTATAAGCATCGAATTGTCGAGTTACAAGTCAGGTTTCATCATTGATTTCCCCTTACCCTCAAGTTATGTGTTCAAGTCAGGTATTGATAAATCTGAAGCTAATGCCAACACAGATCAAGCAGGTACAAGTTTGTCTATATAGAGAACAAGATATGTCCATCAGGACAACATTTCAGGATTGTCGGCATTAGAAACAGGATCAGGTAACATGTCAAGTAGTGGTGTATCAGGTCAGGTCAAGTAGTGCACAGTGTATCAAATGGGTGCCCAACAGTAAAATATAGCAAGTATCGAATCAGGGTAAACGTACGGATGTATGGTAAAAGCATGGATGCATAGATATCTAGCATGGGGTACTAATGTAACAATAATATGAGTTAATACAACGTGGCATGCAACTAGTTATAATTAATGGTATGGGTGCACAAATATCGATCAGGGGTCACATCTACAGCTCCAAGATTATGTAGGATGCACACTATCAAGTATGGGGTACTAATGCAGCAGTAATATGAATTAATGTGATCTGTAGATGCAGCTACATATATATTAAATGATATGGATGCATACGGGTATCCGAAAACAGTAAAACATTAGTATGGATGTATAATGCAATCAACATGTGATATTTTTATTCATATGGATGCAAGATAAGTATTATAGCATGTAGCAAGATAAACTTGCCTGAACGGATCACACGACGGGGTGCACACACCACGTCCGACGTCGTGTAAACGTCGTAACGCACACCCGGCACACGGGATAGGTCCAGGCAAGGAAAGAAGGTAACCATGCTGGCTGGGAATGTCCACAGGGTCTACCTGATCGGCAGTGGCGAACACGGCTGCTGTGATAATCGGAAAACACGGATCAAGAAAAGCAAGAAGAGAAGAACAAGAAGAAGAAGAAGTAGAAGAAGAAGGTTGAACTGGAGTTCCAAGATCTGGGGTCAGATGAGGTGGCAAGGGGGTGACGACGACGACGATGGGTTTTCCGGTGGTGGCAGAGGGTTTCCTGATCACCAGGGATGAGGTGTGCGGGTTCTTGCAGCGAGGGTTCAAAGGTTGCAGCAAGGGAGAGAGAGGGAGGTGAGGAAGAAGTGATGGTGACGAGGGCGAGGTGATAGGGACGCCGACGAGGGTGGAGGTGGTGATGGCGAGGCTAGGGTTCGGGAGTCGTGCAGAGGCCGGGTTCTTGGGTTGCAGTGGGTCGGTCGGGCCTCACGTCGGAGATGAAGGAAGTGGTGAGATGGAAAAGGAGGTGTGACGAGGCCTGCGAAGGAGATCGGCGGCGAGGGGAGACGTGGGTGCAGGCGAGGGATATGGGTTGCGGGTTAGTTGTCGATGGGTAGCAGCGGGGGAGAGGAGTAGTCGGGGAAGAACTGAGGTGGTCGGGGAGATGTGACGAGGTCGAGGGTGGAGGCGAGGCGAGATGGTCGGAGCTCCGGCGATGGATTAGGGTTGAAGGCTGGGGCGTGGGTTCTTGGGTCGGTGATGGGAAGTGGAGGAGAAGGTGGATGAGCGGGGAGAGGAGGAGATGAGGGAGGTCGTCGGTGGTGTGGCGACGGCGACGAGATGAGCATGGGCGCGGGCGTGGGTTCGAGAGAGGAGGCGGCGGGAAAAGGAAAATAAATGAAAAGGTGAAGAAGTCGAAGACGGGGACATGGGCAGTAAAAAAAATAGGGTTAAAGAAAAATATTTATAAGTAGAGGAGAGAGAGAGAGTCACGAGAGAGAGAGAGAGGGTTGTGCAGGTGAGGGAATCTTTGAGAGTGAGATAACAAATTTAAAATATATATTTGTTTAAACGTATAGTTAGAATTATATAAAGAATATAATATTAGAAAATTTTAGTTTTCTGGCTAATACAAACTCATTCCAAAATACGCCCGGGTTGGGTCTAAAAATCTAGTTTTAAAATACGGAAAATATACGTGTCAACCAATATTAAAACAGGATATCCGGGTAACGAAAAAGCATACCCCTAAGAACGGATGCACGTATCGTGCACGTAGCCATCCAAACGAGTCCGTTTCACTGAACGGGACAGGAACACGATACACGAGTGCTACGACAGGGTTAAGGGTACTATGCAGGCCATGCTAGATATTTTTAAAATATTTTATTAGACTTTATATGTTATATTAAAAAAATGCAGATGCCAGATATAATGCAAGTATGCAGAATATACAACATGAAAGTGCATGGATTCTCAAAACTAGTCAAGATAAATCATAAACTGGAATCAAGACGGGTTTCCAGCATACGGGTCGGGTCGGATGCAAATACAGATGTCAAATACACTATTCGCACCCAAAACACAATAAATCAGGAAATAGCCATAAATAAAGAAATAATCAAAATAGAACTGGTATAAACGAACTAAGGTGTTACATTATACCCAACTACAAAAGAATTTCGTCCTCGAAATTCTCGGAACAAGAAAAGACGAACAAACATGAATCTATAAGAAGACATCTGGAAACTTCTGTCGAATCTCGTCTTCTCATTCCCAAGTCGATTCTCCATGCGAGCGATTCCCCCAAGAAACAAGTACGAGGGGGATAACCTTGTTTTTGAGGACCTTTTCTCTTCGATCCACAATCGACATCGGTCGTTCCTCAAAGGTCAAATCCTCACTTATAGTCAGCTCCGATTGGTCTATCATGTGTGTTTCATCTCGAACATACTTACGGAGTTGAGATACATGAAACACGTCATGAACATTCACCAAAGATTGTGGTAACGCCAATCGATAATCTACTTCTCCAACATGCTCCATAATCTCGAAAGGCCCCACGAATCGAGGACTAAGCTTGCCTCGACTCCCAAAACGAATCACTCCTCTAGTCGGTGATATCTTCAAGAATACCAGATCACCAACAGCGAACTCTAGAGCTCTTCTCGATGTATCGGCCCAACTCTTCTGTCGATCCTGTGCTGCCTTCATGTGATTCCGGAGGGTATTAACTTTCTCCACGGTTTGGACGATCAAATCCGGTCCCAACAATCTTCGTTCTCCAACATCATCCTAATAAAATGGTGAGCGACATTTGTGACCATACAATGCTTCGAATGGAGCCATCTGAATAGTCGCCTGGAAGCTGTTATTGTACGAAAACTCTACCAAGTGTAGATGACCTCCCATGAACCCTTGAAGTCCAACATGCAAGATCTCAGCATATCTTCATGAGTTTAGATCGTTCTCTCCGACTGGCCATCTGTCTGAGGATGATAAGCGGTGCTAAACTTCCATCATGTCCCCAAACATTCTTGTAAACTCCTCCAGAAGTGCGATAAGAATCGGGTATCACAATCAGAAATGATGCTCACAGGTACTCCATGCAATCTCACAATCTCCTGCATGTACCATTCTGCTAACGCTTCCGTTGACTGACCAACTCGAAATGGAATGAAATGAGCTGTCTTGGTCAATCGATCAACAATCACCCAAACTGTATTTTTGCCCTTTGGACTCCGCGGTAAAGCTTTCATGAAATCCATGGTTATATATTCCCACTTCCACTGAGGAATCGGAAGCGGTTGCAATAAACCAGCTACTTTTTTATGTTCATCCTTAACTTGCTGACACACCAAGTACTTCGCTACAAAGCGGGCGATCTCTCTTTTCATGCCTTCCCACCAGAAATGTTGTCGTAGATCACGATACATCTTCGTGCCTCCTGGATGTACAAAATATGCGGAACTGTGCACCTCCTTCATAACTTCTTCACGAATGTCTCCTTTCGGCACACACAAACGGCTACCATATCGCAACGAACCATCTTCATGAATCAACAAGTCCGTTCGAAGTCTCGCTTCAACCTGTTCTCGAAACTTCTGCAAACTTGGATCGTGCGACTACGCTGCTTTAATATTATCTATCAATGACGACTGTACTTGTAGCTGCATCCACTGTCCCGAAGAATGCGGTAGCACGATCTCCAACTCGAATCTCTAAAAATCTTCGATATACTCCTTCTGTGCAATCAACATCCGAATTGCTGGCAACCGACTAAGCGCATCCGGCAGTACATTAACTTTCCCCGGATTGTACTTGAGATCAAGATCATAGTCAGCCATCAGCTCCAACCATCTACGCTACCTCATGTTAAGCTCTTTCTGCGTGAACACGTACTTTAAGCTTTTGTGATCGGTGAATACTTTGACCCTTTCGCCCAATAAGTAGTGTCTCCAAATCTTCTAAGCGAAAATCACAGCTGCTAGCTCCAAATCATGAGTTGGGTCATTCTTCTCATGGGTCTTCAATTGTCTTGATGCATAAGCTATAACCTTCCCATGCTGCATCAAAACACATCCTAAACCTTTCCCAGATGCATCGCTGTGAATCACCAATCCTCCGGAACCGTCTGGCACGGTCAAAATATGAGCAGCTGTCAATCTTCGCTTCAACGCCTCGAAAGCTGACGCACATCTATCCGTCCAAACGAACGGTACTTCCTTCCGTGTAAGCTTGGTCAAAGGCTCAGCCAAACGAGCAAAATTTTCCATGAACCTTTTATAATATCCGGCAAGTCCAAGAAAACTTCTGATCTCTGCTACGTTCTTCGGAATCGGCCAATCTTGAACTGCTGCAATCTTCTCGGGATCAACGGCGATTCCATCTCCGGATACGACATGCCCCAAAAACTTCACTTCTTCAAGCCAAAACTCGTACTTGCTCATCTTCGCATATAATCTTTCTTGCCTCAACGTTTGCAGTGCGATCTTCAAGTGTTCTGCATGCTCTTTTAGGCGCCTCGAGTAGACCAGAATATCATCGATAAACACAAATATAAACTGGTCCAAGAATGGTGAAAAGATTCAGTTTATCAAGTCCATGAATATCGCCGGTGCATTCGTGACTCCGAATGGCATCACTAAATACTCGTAATGTCCATATCGAGTTCGGAACGCAGTATTGCAAATATCCTCTAATTTAACTCGAACTTGATAATATCCGGATCGCAAATCCAGCTTCGAGAATACCCTCACGCCACTGAGTTGCTCGAACAATTCGCCAATGCGAGGGATTAGGTACTTGTTCTTAATAGTCACCCGGTTTAAATCTCGATAATCGATGCACATCCTCCTTGTGCCATCTTTCATCTTGACTAGAAGAACTAGAGCTCCCCAAGGTGAATTACTGCTGTGAATCCAACCCTTCTCTAGCAATTCGGTAACCTGCTTCGTTACTTCTTCCAACTCCACTGGTGCCATCGGAAAGTACGCCCTTGAAATTGGCGTTGCACCAGGAACAAGATCGATCGTGAACTCCACATCTCATTTTGGCGGTAAACCTGAGATGTCCTCGAACACGTCCATGAACTCTCGAACTACAGTTGGCGCTTCCTCCTTATCTGTTAGTTATATGTTTGCCCTAGAGGCCATTACTGTACATAGGATGTATATTGTAGTGGATGCTTGGACATATATAGGGAGGACTTTCTTGCTCGACATGATAGTATGCTATCTGATTGCTCTTTACCTTAACGTGTACACTGATTGTCTTTCTGTTACATGTTGGTAAAGCCCTTAAGATGTGTACTTGACTACCTGGACTATGATGCGGATCATACTAGTGGGGACATGGTAGTCCATAAGTAAATCCTTCAAGGTCCCTAGTCGTGGGTGTATCGAGACGGGGCATCGATATACCAGAGTAGACTAGTGTATACCTTCTCGACCCATACAGATGGGCGATGGATGATCCAATATCCATTGGTGTTTGACATCAGAGATGATATACGGGTGCTCAGTAGAGACTGGGTACACTGGACGGACTCGCCGAGAACTCCCAGATGGTATTATACCTTACGTCAGATGGCAGTTCTCAGGTGACACTGGTACAGGTTAGTCTGTAGACCCGAGATCGTCATAGAGTCTTGTGTGATTCCCACTGTGCTTTGATTTCCACCTTACCACGTCCAAGAGGGCGTGCAAAACGGTGGTTTTTGGGTACAGTCCCGAATCACATGGAGGCAATGAGCGATAGGAGGGGATTCGTCTCTCCCGGTATAGGGAGTTGATGTTGCGCTGTGATCGATTGGCTATAACCGGAAATCCCTGGCCAGGGTTGCTGAGATTTACTGGTAAGTGTTACCAGTAGTTTCTCGAACTGTTATAGACCTCATATCGACACGACTTATCGAGCTATTGGGGTCTGACGTTTACCACCCCTAGACGAGATATGCGACATATCAGACGATCAGACTGGACTGTACGGTAAGTGTTACTGGTTGGATTCACAGGAGTGTCAGCAGGCTTGCTCGTTGATCTTCTGATCGCTCAATACCCGGGTGGCCGTTACGTTTAGCAGACCGCTTGCGGCTTGTGGGTGTTTGATATGATCATCACCTACTGCCGGCGTATTGACGAGTCTTTAGAGTCCTACACAGAGGTTTCCTGGCTCAAGCGAAACGAAATAGGAGCGCATATGAGATATGTGCGGGACCGAGAATAATACCAGTATATGATATTGAATTTTATTCTCGCGATTTGTATCATCGGTCGGTTATATGTGATATAGCCGGGTTACCGAATCAAGTGTTGATTCGATACATTGATACACTTGATACTAGTCGGTTATATGCGACATGACCGGATCATTAAATCAAGTGTTGATTTAATGATTTAATGTATAATTATATATTTGATATATTACTTTACATTAACTAGTATTGGTTCACTCAAGATTGATTTTCTCACTTGAAAAGCACAAGTTGTATATGTGATATATTTTTGTGCACTTGTTTGTATCATATTTGATGATATATGCAAACATGGGTGTGTGTAAGACTTAAACCATGTTTAGTTAATGGTTTAGGGTTTTTACTTGTTTATTTATGTTATTAATTTATTTTGGCAAAATATAACATGGTGGCTTTCTTTGTTTGATACTTGAAGCTTCTTGAAGCTTTGAAAAGTCTAGCCATTTTGTCTTTTGCCTTAACCCTAACCAGTTAACTAAACCCTACTTTATTCTCTACACTTAACCATGGTTGCAAAAATGATAAGAATCACTTGGATTTTATTTTTTATAATTCCTTTTCTTTTCTTCTTCTTTCTCCTCTTCATGAAGAGAAGAAAGTTCTCTTGAAAATTTCCAAGTGATGATTTCAAGTGAGAAATCCAAATCCAAACTGAACCCACTTCCTATTTCTTCATCCTCTACCACTTGCCATGTAGTATAGGGTGTTTTCTTCACAAGTTTCATGACTTGGTGAAGTTGGAGCTTGATCTTGAGTTGCCTTGACGTAGATCATCTTCGGCATCGAAGTCGACGACCTAGCCCGATCATTTCTCCGACGAAACCATCGCTAGAGTCTGGGATCCCGGTGATCGCAGCGAAGGGACGTCATAACGGAGCTAAAGAAGTGGAGGACCGGATCTACAAAGGTTGTATTTCCATTCACTTATTAGTTAAGTTGTTAACTAGTTGTAGTTTCGCCTTTGCCTCTAGTAATCGATCTAGTTTAGGGTTTCTCGGCACCGGAAAAATTTGAATTTGGCATGGTTGATGCCTTGTGGAACCTCTTGAGTGTGCCTAGGAACCTTACAGTGGTATCGGTAAGTCCGCGGCGGCGCCCCGGCCGTCGATCCGACGCCGGAAACGCGGAAACAAAAACTTTGCAAACTAGCAAACCGGCACCACCGCGCACTTTTAACCCGGATCGGGCCATTAACCTAGCTACTAGCAAACTAAAAGATGGGTAGAGAAGTATACTAAGCGATCCGTGTCCTTCGGTCTTCGTCTCCACTCCGATCTCCCGCGGATACTTCGTCCGTCACCTTCTCGTCGAAAAGGGCACCACGTAGCCGGGTTCGTTTACGGGCTCCCACCTCTGGACCGAGGCAACTCGGGCGCGAAGTTGGCTAGCCGACGCGTCCAAGATTTGCTGTAGAATAGTGTAGTAGCCATTGTCTCTTTGAGGGTTTTGTTGCCTTGATGAAGGTATGAGGTTGAACTAAAATTCCAAGTGGAGCTAGAATTTGTGTAGCATGAAATATGAGATGAACAAATTTTCCCTCATCAAAATAAAATGATCCTCTCTCCCTCAATGAAGTGGCCGGCCCCTCTTTTATCAAATGGTGGAGGAAAAATACAAAACATGAAGGGAGACGATGGTAGGAAAAAGGAGAGGGTGACCACAACCCAAAGAGAATGATAACAATATCAAATCAATTTGTTATCCATTCAAATCACAATAAAGAAAGCCATCATGAAAAAGCAAAGATGCTTAACCTTTCATAATGCCACAAATGCAAGAAACCCCTCTACAAATAAGTTATTTGCAAACTGCAAATAGCCCCCTCCATCGAAAAGTCCGACCGGGAAGGAACAAAGGAAAACCGGCCGGAACGGAATGCAAACTGGCAACCTCAGAAAACTGATCCCGTAATAAATTATAGGAAAACCCCACTACTGCATATACATGCCCGCATTTGTATTCCCACTGAACACAAATGCAAAGAGACAAAACTACACTATCAAATACTAGGATCCGGCTTAAGCCAAAGCCAGCTAGTAAAAACCGTCCGATCATGATCCGTGCAATACCGCACGTATCTGATCGAACCCTGCCATATCTCCATACGGCCTCTACAGCGATTCGCCCGAAACTTGAGTAACTGTGTGTGGTGGACTCTAAAGACTCGTCAATACTATGGCTGTGGATTTAACCACTAGCACGTCAGAGGTATCAGCCAATACAAAACGAGCTACCAGCTATTGACCAAAAGGGACGTCGATGAGCGAACTCATCCTGACACCCTACTGAGCCTGTCAGTGACAATATCCGTACAGTCCGGTCCGTTCGTCTATGAGTGTCGCATGGCGGGCCTAGGGGGTTGGTAAAGTCAGATCCCCAAAAGCGGTACAAGTCGTGTCGGAGTGTAGCCCAGAACACCCTGAGATACTACTGGAATACCTACCAGCAAATTTTCTGCCTTGGCCAAGGACTTTTCATGTTCTGGCTCTTCTAGACACAGCGCGACCTCACCCCCAATACCGGGAGAGACGAACCCCTGCAGATCCGCTCACTGCCTCCATGTGGCTCGGGACTGTACCCAACTAAAACTGTTTGCACGTCTCCTTTGAGCGTGGTAGGGTAGTAATCAAAGCACAGTAGGAACTCACACGAGACAAATGACGATCTCAGGTCGATGAACTAACCTGTACACATGTCACCAGGGAACTGCTATCTGACGTCAGGTATAATACCAACTAGCAGGTTCCCGGCGAGTCCTGTCCGGTGTACTTATAACCCAATGAGCACCTGTATCCATCTTAGGTGAACCAATTGACACTAGTGGCTTGTGAGACCGGCCACCGCCCCTCGTCGGGGTCTCGACTGTATACACTAGTCTACTCTGGAGTATCGATGCCCTGTCTCGAAACTCCCACGACTAGGGACCATTTAAGGATGTGCTTATAGACTCCAGCTCTCACGTATATGATCGCCCTCATACTGCTGGTAGTCAAGCAAGAATCCTAGGGGCTCTATCAACGTGTAATAGCGACTTGTAAGGTCACCTAAAGTAGTACACGATGATAGAGATAATCCAGATAGCATACTATCATCTCGAGTAAGACTGTCCTACCGGCATAGGTCCTCCTCAATCATTGCAATCACGTGCCTGTGATCCAATAATTGACTCTAAGGGCACTATATCCAACAATCTCCCACTTGCACTCAAGGCTAATTATTGCGATGTCGCATACTCACAGCCCGTGCGATACCGAACACCCAACTCCTCTACTAGTCAGTCTCACAAAGCTCGTTTGCGAAATTATTGTGTTCGAGGAATAGCCTCAGTGAGTGGATCCGCTATGGTGTTTCTTTCTATGTCTCTCTATATCCCATGTTCGCGGAGAAAACCATCTCCCGAAATGAGCAATACCTGTCTTAGAATGTCTTGATATATGATGGGACCTAGTTCATAAATGAACTCCAAATCCAAACTTCTTAGACTGTATCGTCAACTGAACTTAATCAGTATCCTGCGCCATGCCTTCCCTCAGTATCCACCTGGACCACCTGTCCAAAATACTGCCCCTCGTTAGAGGGAAAACTATAACTCTGACAGTCACTCTGTCATCCATGTCACCTTGGAAGCCTGGAATGATAACCGTCTCCTAAAGGAGGCTGCCGTTATCATTTCCCTAGAACATCCACTTATGTTCTAAAACTGCTTCCGACTGTTTCCCCAGGATTGGATCAATATCAACTTATTGCATCTACTGCAAGAACAACATCTGGTGTGGTACTTGACATCTCATGATCAACTCAATTGCCTAAGAAAGTGATCTGCCAATCATATACATCCCTCTCTACTTTAGTCTGTAAGACACCTTTAGGGAGGGTGGCTCCATCACCTGCAGGTACACTACCGTGCCAGGAGTCGTCCATTCTAAATACTCATAGAATGCTGTCTAAGTACACAGATTGGGAAACCACCCAAATCTAGATCTAAAACCAAAGATCTAGTAACCAGAATGTCTGATATAATATTCAAGTCCTATATGGAGAAACCATTGTGTGACGACCAACGTATAACCGATCGTAGTATAGGAATATCACTTCCTACTCTGTGTATGTCATCAAATACCAGGACATCACACCCTACTACCTTCTTAACAGATCCATCCCCTATTCTGATGAAGTCAAACCTATGACTGTCACATCAGAAATAGATGATCTATCTCCGCTACATCTGCTTTAGTCTATAAATAGACACAAGCTACTTGTCCACCAATGCTTCCGCTGCTCCCAATGACCACGACAACCCTCTGGCAGAGTCATATACACGTACACTTCTAAAGCTAGTTTAGAATGACTCTATACTCATCCTCCTGCCGGGTCTCACAGTCTGGAACAACAGCAATGACAAGTCTGGGTAAACAAGAACTTCCCTGCCACCGTCCTTGAGCATACCGAAGTACCTCTCGAGTGCCTAAGGTTACCCACCATATCTGCGGAGTGGCCAATGGAATGTCAAACCAGATTGAATCTTTAAGTTCTTATCAAATCTTCAGTAATCGTTTGCGGTTCTGGAATCACTTCCAGTTCTACCATACTCCCACTACTGTTTTATGAAAATATCCATTTTTGTTAAAACTGTGGTGAGTCTAGAACAATATCACTATTGATCTTCCAGATGGTAGAAAGTCAACCCTCGTCATAGCCCGGGTCAACCCACAAACAGCCATTACAGAAACGTGCCTTGAGTTATCCGGAGTCTGGTTTTAAGCATAAGCCGGACAACTCCCAGTATCTTAACAAAGTCAAGATATGAACTGTTCTATATCCAATATAGAAACAGAGGCACTGATTTAATTGAACCAGATTCAAATCATGCAGCTGTCTCCAGTGCATGTCAACTAAATGGAAGAGAGGTCGATCAGCGTTACTCAACTTAGGAGTGCTTCCAATTATGAGTAACCTGGAAGAGAAGCAAGTTCTCATTACTATCAACTAAATACCATACACAAGTATCTACATCTTCGATCACCTTGAAGAATCCCGATACTTGCAATATCTGGTTCTCTACTTTATTCATATACCTATAACTTCTCAAAACTTAAACCCTGTGTTTCTACGAAACACCTGTCTAAGAACTAGAGAAGTCACAAGTAAACAGAATATAGTACGAGTACCTACCCCTCTGTCCTAATGGACACTAGACAACATACAATACTCTGTATAAGTCCTTTGAGTCTAATAACTCATTCACTGTGTGTCGTAGGTTGAAAACTGTATTTATGGTTAAGAAGAATTACACCGCTGTTCAATGCTCCTTACCTAACCATCCACTGATATAGGTAAATGCCATAGACATAATTTTAAAAAGAAATATCTCACTCTATAAAAATAGACGTACAGATATATCAATTTGAAATTGGTGCAAAACAACGGATATTCAAAACCAAATATTTGCCGACCGGAAAACAGCCCAGGTGACTTCCTCAAATATCACCAATTACAACGAATCCCGATATAATGAGGATGATCACCTAATTCCCAATAACTTACTCCCACTCATCATCTGTAAAACCATACAGATGTGAGAATCATACCTGGTAAATACATACCCTGGAGCAAGTGCCTAATTGGGAAATCAGTTTTCTTTTAACAGTACACAGTGAAACTGAAACATTGAAATGTTTCGATGGGGTATCCGGGTATTCCTAGTAATGCCTCTTCCATTATCCAGATTCACAACTGTAACCGTATAATTCTTTGCCATCTCTCCAAATCCCTTTATATGTCTTCAGTCATTACCTTCTGTACACCCCTTTAGGCCAAATGGTTTTCTTCCTTCCCTACCGTTTGGCACCAGCCTATGGTTTGGAAGAAGACTATCCAATAAGCATAATGGGTGTACTGTCCTAATCCTAGGAGCACTCGCAATGCGAGAGAAGGTGAAGATAAAAGACAACCCAATGAACCTTTTTCCTATTTCTCCTGAACCAGGATCCATCCCCGAACTGGAACAAGTTCCTTTCGAGTTCGTATATAACTATACGATGGATTATCCAATAAACTTGGGAACTTCGTAGTGATACGGAGTGTCCTGGAGAAATACAAAGGTGATTTAGGATTGGCGAAGAAAAACTTGGTTTGGTCGTGAATATTAGTCGCAATTTACTTTGCCCTCTTACTAATCCCTTGCTTTGTCTGAACTTAATACCTTCTGTACACCGTTTAGGCTAATTGGTTTTCTTTATTCCCTACCGGTCGGCACCTGCCTATGGTTTGGAAGAAGACTATCCAATTTGCGTAATAGGTGTACTACTCCTAAACCAAGGAGTACTCGCAACCTGAGAGAAGGTAAAAGGAAAAGACAACTGAATAGTCTTATTCGTTTTCTCCAGAACCAGAAACCATCCTCGAATAAATTCCTTCGAGTTCGTATATAACCATACGATGGTATTGTCCAATGGAAGTGGACGTTCGTAGTAATACGGGGTGTCCCGGAGAAAACGGTAAAAGTAGGAGTGGCAATGAGGTTTGCAACTCTGACAATCCAAAAGCCAGTGTTAAGAAGGTTCGGTCAACTTGGTTACTGAGTCATAGTCTAGGGTCGAGTCAATGGTCGCTGCCAAAGAGAGAGAGAAAAGAAACACTCAGTGTGCACTCTAACCTAGATCAGAATGGTTATCACTTTATCTAATCTGGAAACCTCCCACTGTAACGTCAAATTCTTCCCCAAACCTGAAAGAAGAATTAGCCGGGATCACCCGAGGAGTAAACCAACTCATCAGTGGGAATCCGGATCCAACTATCATCGCATGATAACGTGACGGAATCCGCTCACGTTATCACACTCCAGAAGGTATGCGCATATCTGGCAAGTTTCAGTTCTTTTGAAACTCCCGATGTGGATTTTTGCCCCATGCTCTTATGACCTTGACGAAGGCCAACAAATCTTAAGTCACATGTCAAGTTCTACCCGTCATTGTCCTGGTTGATTTGAACCCACCCGTACAAGCCCTTGACGAAGGCCAACAAGGCTATACGACTGTCCCAAACTAACGCATCTATCTATGCAGCAGAAAGGTAACAAGCAGCTACCATACACTATGCCTTGACGAAGGCCAACAAACATAGCATGAATATTACGTGCTACCCGTCTGAAATGACGGAGGGCTACGAATGGTTTCTGGCGAAAACCTTTAACGTAATGAACTTGATATCGTTGAAGGAACCGGATAGCTTTTAAAATATAGTGACGAAAACCTTTGCTAAAGAGGTCACTCCCGGTGAAGGGATCTCGGCTCTTTCCCCGTAGGATGAGGTGCAGGATATTCCAACTGAATACCACGATGCAAAGCAAAAGTAATCGGCTATAGTGAAGTTATTGCCCTGACGCAAACTTTTGTCCAAGGGGTCACTCCCGGTGAAGGGATCTCGGCCCTTGCCTCGTCGACTGAGGAGCAGGATATTCCAACTGAATACCACGATGCAAAACAAAAGTGAACGCCCTTGCAATAACAGCTTTTTGAAAAGTGTTCCAACAACATCAGAATAGGTTTGTTTATCTTGCATTGATCCGAATCAACGCATTCCCATCAATTGATCACACCACAAAGAACGAAAATAATGACGTACGTATATGCCATCCGCATTCGCCACTGGGTCCCATCATCACCCGTTAGGTTAGCTTACTAACGACAGAGCGGGGACTGGACTAGCGCGGATGCAAAACATATACAACATCTACTAGTATATATATAATATATAATTTTCGCTCAAGGCGTGATAAAATGCAACATCACAGAAATGTACAGCATCACAGAACAATACAGATATCTGGGATCCCCGGGTTTCACAGAGCCGCTACAGAACCCGACGTTCACCTGGTCATGTGGATAGCCTGTGCAATGAAATCCTAGACCTCTACGGGCGCGGCAAGTTACCCACCAAAACCTGAAGCGAGGCAGCCCCCTTCAGCAACGTGATTGGACCCAGCACTTCACGGAATCCGGTAACTTGGGCACCCCTCCTGGGTCAACCTGTGCTCCCTATGAGTGCGGCGAATAGCCCGCCAATTCTAGAGTGAAGCCCCCTCCGTCTCAATGCCATGAGATGCAGGCTCGTTGCCCTCTAGAATCCGGCTATCCGTGCACCCCTCCGCGGGGCAATCCTAGTACAGAAAGTAAAATATACATACAACGGGTACATCGACCGCAACCAGGTCGTGCCCCAAAATAATAATACAAACATGCAGTGACGGCAATCCACATGTCGGACGCTTTCCGCGCAATATCAAATGTACATATAAAACAAAACTGTACTAGCACAGCAACCAGGCTATCCCCAACGACCGATCCGCAACATCACAGCACAATCACAGAACATCAACGTGAATGTCACGTTCGCAAATCCGTCTAACCGGGCTATAGCAGTTAGACAGGATTTACCGATCAAGTGACATTCACGGTCGCAGATATAATGTAAATACTGTGAACTAACATGTTTAAACTTTTCGATTGATCAAAAATTATCAAAGTGGGCCCCAAGTAATACTGTAGCACCCACAGAAAATCTGGGCCCAAAGAGAATATCCCAAAACCTCTATTTCCAAGTATAAGACAATCTGGAAAAATTTGGTGCAGTGAGGAGCCTAAGTGGCGGCGGAACCGTGGCCCAAGCATGGCTATGGCCGCGGTTCCGCGGTGGGATGATGGATTCAGGCGACCAAATTTTACCAGAATTCTTATACTTCCCTGCACATCATTCTGCAACTACCTGAAAAATTTTTGGAGCCAAAAAATTTTCGACAGAAACCAGTGCACTGAAAATACGGTTTTTGCGATTTTTTGTTCGATCGGGTTTTAAACAAACTAGAGCAAGCTAGGCAAGGTTAATGGCGTGGCTCTGATACCAATGTAAGTCCGCGGCGGTGCCCCGGCCGTCGATCCGACGCCGGAAACGCGGAAATAAAAACTTTGCAAACTAGCAAACCGGCACCACCACGCACTTTTAACCCGGATCGGGCCATTAACCTAGCTACTTGTCACGACCCGAAGGAGCACGTGACTGGCCCTTGAACCATATGAAGTCTATAGGACTCCATCTGATCCAAGTAAGCCAAAAGCCCAGAAATCTAAAACCATTTTAAGAGTAAGTAAAGAAAACTGGTTTAAAGAAGTGAAGGAAACGTGTTTGAAAATCAAGGTTTTTAAATAACTAAGCCGAATATGCATTTTTAAAATGTGTAACCTTTCCTGAAAATTTCGGCAGAGTTTCCTTTGTAAAAACTGGCCCCGAACGGGGTACAACAATAATAACATAAATATGCAATGATAAAAGGCATCCCCAAACGGGAGCTAGCTCTTCGTCAATCGACGGTCACAACCACACAAGAAATAAAAATATACAACGCCGAATGGCGAGGATCAAACTCAAAAGAAAGCTCCAAAAACAAGAAAACCGCAATACTACTAAGCGCGACTCTATGGTCGAAATAAAACAACACTGAAGTCTAAGTCTGAAAGAATATACAAGTTTTGGTTGATGGAAATTCTAGATACAATGAAGAATACAAATACAATAGCGGTTCTGATACAAAAGAACCCACCTAACCAAGCAAGTCACCCATAGGAAGCAGTGTGCCAGAAATGCCGCTATGGAATCTGTACGGCAAACCTGCAAGAACTGGGGCACAACGGGGGTGAGTTTCCAACTCGTGAATAGAAAGATATCTACAAGCAGAGATCGAATGCATGACCCATCCTAGGTCAATACGATCTGATATAAATAAACTTCAATATGAATAAAGCTGAAGCATGCTAAACTGGCAATATAATCTCTATACATGAGTGTAGTGCCAAGTGCTCGTGCTAGTGCCTCAGGTAATAGTATGTCATGAATATGAGGTATAAACAATGTCATCAAATCTGCACACACGTGGATCCCGTCCACTCGTCACCCACTGACAATAACCATCATGCAATTATATATCATAAAACCTGTGCATGGAAAAATGAGGATATAATCCACCCGTGTCCTTCACGACACATCAATATCATGGAACCGGAGTGCCCAGCATCGGCACTCAAAAACATCATGAAAACTGTGCCCAGCATCGGCACAAAACATAAGTCTCAGTATCTCGATACCTCTGTATCTCGAAATCTCAATGTCTCAATCACAAAATCTAGGGCGCCGTCAGTCCAGATCGGCCCCTACCATCCATCTCATGACTACGACGGTATCCTCCGGATATCCGACGTGTCGGGTAATATCACCGGTAGGTAATCTCCCCCTGCCAGGCTCATCGTCATCACCACGAGCTTCTTGCCCCGGGGTACCTTACCGGGTCCACCATGTACCCGCAATCGGTCTCATCCGCCTCCTCGATTCGGGTTTCACATGTCGCTCTCAGCACCGAGAAAACACATGGTGGACGCACTGAAATATCATATCAAGGGTAACCGGGTTTTTAAAGAAATGACATATCCTCTTTTGATACACCCTCGGTTCCCAAATCCAGAAATATCATAGAAACAACATATCTCAATGCGTATAATCAAAAGCATGAAGTATGCGACATGTAAAGGAAGGTATGCACATCATCATGTCATGCAAGGATCATATACTGAATGTAATAGTACTACAGTGTAGTGGCATGGCAATTATCGATGATGAGTGTGTGAGCCGGCAACAAGTGTACGTGGAACATATGCATCATCGATAATGGTGCTGGTGTCCTAGCAGCATGACTGAAATATAACCACAGTACAAGCGATGCAATGCAGATAGCATGAATATGCGGAATCGAATAATCAACGCAAAAGTACAGAATCTACACCAATATGTACATGTCATGCAGTGGTGCCATTTGAAATAAGACGAATCGGGTTTTTAGTAAAACAAGGGCTACGGTGTTTTAGGAAAAGATGCATCATTTGGAAATATCCGTATAACCCTTCTGCCTATCTTAAAAATATCCCCGATTCGTTAGTTTTGAAATAGGTATATCTCGGCTCAGTCTAAGGTCTACTAAGTAATCTAGACAGGAGGGATATAAAACCACCTACATCTGAGTCCATATATATAGATATAATAGTCGGTGATCCCGCCTCAATAACATATCGTAAGATATCCTCGAGTCATGAGTGTGGATCTATCATCAATATCGGCTCGTATGGTAAATCGTCGTACGGCATCCCAATAGCTGGGTAGGGGTCAATATCACACTATCTCATCACATATCAGGTATCACTATCATCAGATCGCATAATCTGGGGTACTACTCCAAGTCTAGTACAAAACGATACCATCTATAAGAATATGAATGCGGGTAAAGCACATGTCCAAAGGCCCGCTAAAACTATCATCTCGCACCTCAAAGACAAGCTATGTCACATCGCCGATCTCACGGGCTCACATCAAGTATCATCTCAAACCCACGTATCATCCTCAAATCCCGTATATAAACACATAGTCCCATACCCATGTGTAGATATACGCATCATCATATGCACCTAAACAAATGAAGGAATGTATGCAAGTATGTGTGTAAGTGTATGTGTGGGTGCAACCACTACTCTAGGGTTCGCACTATACTAAACCAATACATTCCGATCATCAATAATACCATTATTACCATCACTAATCTAAACCACACATAATAAATATACGTGTGTATACGTATTCGTATACAACACCACGGACTGCGGGGGTGCTATACGCCATCCACCCGACTTCTCCCCGTAGATATAAATCTACTCACCTGAATCCTGCGTGTCGGTGTCGATATCACCGTCATCTTCTGCATCGCCTCGGATCGTCGCGGGGTACCTACACATATCACACGTATCGCATCGCATCAAAACCAAATCAAAATTTGAAACGACACGCTAAAACCAATACGATTCGCTAAAAGGCCTATAGGTTAGAACCTACGGTTAGCCTTCGCAAAACAACCCGAAATCACTCGATGCAGTCGTACAAACGCCACACGATCGAGATAACGTACAAACACCAAATTATGGAAATCAAAATGCGTAAAACCAAATACTGAAAGTAAGGCAGCAACCCAAGAAAACGATCCCAGATTTCACCTCGGGTCAAATTTAGCCAATTAAACAAGTCCAGGGTGATGTATATGATATATTTGAGCTACTGGACCAACCCCGAAGCATTCCATCACTACTTGGCCGGCCAAAACCTTCCCAAAACCGGCCTGGCCGGCCCCCCTATGCCCAATGGGGTCCGTCTGGTCAGGGTGGCCTCCTATGGTCTCAATTGGGTCCCTGGTGTTGTTTAATTTTCCTGAAAAAGTCCCAGTACATTACAGATTTCCCTGCACACTCTAAACACTCACAAACCGACATGAAAGTCCCGTAATTCCGTATTTTTGGGTTTCCAGTGGGGTTGGTCTGGGTTTCTAGTCAATATAGGGTCTAAGGTCACCTTTTAAGTTCAATTGCAAAGTCATAACTCAAAATTACCCTAATCCTCTCTAATTTTGTCCAAAGTGCACCAATTCACACGATATCGATATGAAACTTGAATTAAAGCTTAAGCACAAGAATTAACACTCTAATTATGAAGGAATTACCTTACAAAACCCTCATGAATCCTCAACAGCACCTAAACACCACCTTTCTTGGTCCATAGCATAGATCTTGGGCTTGTGCATCATTTTAATGAAATGAGGGTAGGGTTTTGGAGTGATTTGTGAGATGATTTAGGGCTTTGAAGAGAGGAGGAGATGTGGTGCAGGAGCAGCAGCAGAAGGAGAGTGAAGAGGGAGGGAAAATGAGGGAAATGGCTAAGGTTCTAGTCAAAGTGCAACCCATACCTCTCTCTCACCAACCCCACTCTTTTCTCTTTTTCTTTTTCTTTTCTTTTCCTTTTTCTTTTAATCCAATTCCTTCTCACACCAATAGTGATCCCAAAATAAAACCATGGCAAGAAAATGTAACACAAGTTCAAAGATGATATATGCACATTTTGCACAAAAAGCCAAAAAATCCGATTAGCGATTTTTAATCGCGATTAGCGCTAAATTAGCATATAATTGATCACAAACACTTAAAAATGGCATAATTCCAATAAATAACCCATTTTAGAATTTTCCATAATTTTTCTCCATTTATTTGCATTTAATTATTAATTTAATATTAAAATAATCAATAAAATAATATTAAATTATAAAAATTCCTAAAAATAATATTTTATTATTTTGGAAATGTTACAATCTATCCCCCTTAAAGAAATTCGGTCCCCGAATTTAAGTTTAAAACCCCCAAGTACTAAAACATTTCGATACAAATCCCAAGTCGTCGGGGCTCCGAAATCATCAACACATAGAACGTCACAGCGCAATGCATGCGCATGGGTACTGAGCAGATAACTCAAAAACAACGCTCCATCAAGCATCCCGCAATCATCGGAGTCAAGGCAAAAACACAATGTCAAATCCAATACAAAACCGATATGATATGGATCAGAACTACACATGTAGACATCCAATCTATACATGCGAATAGCTGATGTAAAAGCATGCCAAATCTTTTAAAATCGCTGCGTGATGCACATAACACTGCACAGTGGCGGACGTTTTTCATAAGAAAAACTATATGTGTATATATATCTTTCGTTTACCAAGCACGTTCCGCCGTTTTGAAAACAATTTAGAAGGGTTTCCTTGTTGTTAAAACGTTTCGTGTCATATCAGACACGTAGGTATATATACTGAGACTATAGCTCGCTCTTTGGAAATCCCTTCGATAACTATCGATGCATGCAAAATATATCCAGGTACCGTCCACTGACTAGTCCTGCTCAGTATGAAAGCAAAATCCAACATCATAAAAAGTACTGCTCCAAAGAGAATAAATCTCAAAAATATACATAGCACCACCCTGTGCGTCTGGTGGCACGAAAATAAAAAATCCATATATGTGCTAAACAGGTGCACAAATCAACATCTAGGTGCAACGGGTGTGCATGAAGCATCTGTCATAGGCAACGTATGTGCCTGACAGCCCAAAAATTCGGTGCATCTGACATGCACGAAGAATCTCGATTTAGTGCATCGGGTGTGCACCAAAATCGTATCTCAAGACATGCGCCCAACAAGCGCGAAAATCCAAATCGGTGCATCCATCGCGCACGAATGAAAATCTAAACCCTGCGCACTCAACATGCACGGAATCACGAAATCCAATAGCAAACGCCGAACATGCGTAAGTCAAACCCAAAAGCACGGAGTGCAAGAATCAACCATCACTATCAGGGTCAAAATCAACGATATAATGCGGCTCAAACCAAAAATCAAGTGTACCGCAAAGGAAAATCTCACAACCGTGTGCATCAGCGTGCACAAATCAAATCAAAACACTAAAATGCATGAAAACTATGCTGGAAGCATAAATCAAATCACCGGCATGTAATAGGCACGAAATCATAATCAATACCTCAAGAATAATAATGATGCGCCAGGTATAAATGCCCAATAAGTGCAATCATGGTGCACGAAAACAGAAATCATAGAACTCAGTCATCGAAACCAAATCATGAAAACGGATCGCCAAAATACCGAAATCCCAAACTGACAGATACGTGATAGTTGAATCACAAAATCACAAATCATAAATACTGTCGTCGGTATATCCTCCCTCGAAGTCGAGAAGGTGCCGGTACATCCAATTCTAGCGGCGCAAGATCTCCACTTGCCTCTTGCTCGCGGCTGGCATCCTCTGCCTCTGGTTCCTGATCTTTCCTGTAGATTACCAATCTCGCAATCCATCGGCTCACCGGCCCGCTCAGGAGTGCTGACAGGAACGATTCCGTTCTGGCACTTCTTTGGAAATCTCTCGATCAATCCTCACGACTGCTCGTAAAGCCATATGTCACTGGCATCGGCCTCCGGCTCTCTGAATGCACATCACATATCTGATCCTGGGTGCAAACGTCATTGTAGCGGTGTCCTGGAAGGAATCCTGCTCAAAGTCTCTGCCGATCTTGCCTATGCCGATCTGTACTGGGGCTGGTACTCTTGCATAGTCTCTTCTCGTCCAATGGACATCTGTGTCCTCAGCACAGCATTTCCTCGGGAATTAGTCGCTTCCCTACTCTTCTGTAAGCATATCAGGCCTCTGGTCTCGACGGAAAGTAATGACAGCTCATCAGTGTCTCACACGAACCTCTGGTTCCGCTTGTCGGTATCGTCGTCCATTTCGACATCGCGTCTCTATCTGCGCAATGCAATGCCTTCGGCTACGGTCCATCCGAAGTCCCTCACGCGGACTCAAAATCACGAATTCGGCATCTTCCTGACTCAGTAGGAGATATCTAGCCGACCACGTCCTCAGCGTGCACGTCACATCTCTGATGTCAGCGGAGTGGAACGTCATCTCGTCGAAATCTCGTGCGAACTCTTTACTCCACCTTGCTCAAATATCGACTGATTCGGACTTAACCCATCGTGGCTACACGAACTGCGCTCCGACGGCTATGCTCGCATCTGGAGTCTCCCAAGCAGTGTCCCATCACAATATCCGAAAGATGTCGAACCATCCGATCGACTCGTCAGAACCTCATAATCCCCCAAGAGCTCACATCTCGGGTACAGTTTAATAGTATCGAATACATGCCACAGCGTCGGTGGTCCAGCCGTAGAAGGGCAAACCTAAGCCTCACTAATGGCGCCGTGGAACCGCCGTAAACCCTAAGGTTCAAAGGCTTTCACACGGTCATTAAGTCGAGTTAGGGTTTCATTCTTCTAGAGGGTCCATAAAATCACCTGCATGTCTTTCCGAATACTTTAAACTTGGAAAATGGGTTCCTGACCTTCGATCGTCTCTATCGACTCTCAACAAATCTGCGTGAAGTCGCCTCTAGCTGGAATCAATCTATCTGATGACCTTGCATCGGGGTAAGCGAACGAACCACATGTCCTAGTCATTACTCCTCGGTGACTAGCGACTCGTTATCATATCTCTATGAATATGCTCATGCTGCAGTAGCTACAATCATCTGGGCGATATCTCATCATTCGCAGCAACAACTGGCTCATTCGTCGGTACGCTAAGCAGCGCCTCAACCATCATGAATAAGCGATATATCAACAGTCATCACATCCTGGCTGGCCTCCATCAGTGGCTCAATCCTCTGGTGCCGATCAGCACAATTGGAAAATCTCGCAACAGCGATCTGTCAAACGCTCATAGTGCGGAAACACAAAATACGAAGCCTCAATGCAACCGTATGTCTCGGAAATCATGCCCTGGTCAGTCCTCGTACACGACGAGCTCATGCTGACAACTCGAGCCGTAGCTCACCCTGCCCGTGCAATCACGGCAGCAAAACCATAACCAGTATCGATGAGGATAGATCATAGGAAGGAATATGACATAATGCAAGGAAATGTACAACCTAAGGTTTCTTAAGCGGAGTGGCGTGTCGTAAGTATGCCGCGGAACATACCAACGGTACGTCACTCTACTTTAGTCACCTATTCCATCAACCAAGGGTCATCCTAATACGACGAAAGTTCGGGTCTAATACCCCCTCGACCAAGTCTAAGTTCCGTAAGGTCAAGCCTAAGTTCCGTATATAGATAACGCCCTAGGCTCCACATAGTCAAACTCAGACTCGAACCAAGGTCAACCTGGCTCTGATACCAACTTTGTCACGACCCGAAGGAGCACGTGACTGGCCCTTGAACCATATGAAGTCTATAGGACTCCATCTGATCCAAGTAAGCCAAAAGCCCAGAAATCTAAAACCATTTTAAGAGTAAGTAAAGAAAACTGGTTTAAAGAAGTGAAGGAAACGTGTTTGAAAATCAAGGTTTTTAAATAACTAAGCCGAATATGCATTTTTAAAATGTGTAACCTTTCCTGAAAATTTCGGCAGAGTTTCCTTTGTAAAAACTGGCCCCGAACGGGGTACAACAATAATAACATAAATATGCAATGATAAAAGGCATCCCCAAACGGGAGCTAGCTCTTCGTCAATCGACGGTCACAACCACACAAGAAATAAAAATATACAACGCCGAATGGCGAGGATCAAACTCAAAAGAAAGCTCCAAAAACAAGAAAACCGCAATACTACTAAGCGCGACTCTATGGTCGAAATAAAACAACACTGAAGTCTAAGTCTGAAAGAATATACAAGTTTTGGTTGATGGAAATTCTAGATACAATGAAGAATACAAATACAATAGCGGTTCTGATACAAAAGAACCCACCTAACCAAGCAAGTCACCCATAGGAAGCAGTGTGCCAGAAATGCCGCTATGGAATCTGTACGGCAAACCTGCAAGAACTGGGGCACAACGGGGGTGAGTTTCCAACTCGTGAATAGAAAGATATCTACAAGCAGAGATCGAATGCATGACCCATCCTAGGTCAATACGATCTGATATAAATAAACTTCAATATGAATAAAGCTGAAGCATGCTAAACTGGCAATATAATCTCTATACATGAGTGTAGTGCCAAGTGCTCGTGCTAGTGCCTCAGGTAATAGTATGTCATGAATATGAGGTATAAACAATGTCATCAAATCTGCACACACGTGGATCCCGTCCACTCGTCACCCACTGACAATAACCATCATGCAATTATATATCATAAAACCTGTGCATGGAAAAATGAGGATATAATCCACCCGTGTCCTTCACGACACATCAATATCATGGAACCGGAGTGCCCAGCATCGGCACTCAAAAACATCATGAAAACTGTGCCCAGCATCGGCACAAAACATAAGTCTCAGTATCTCGATACCTCTGTATCTCGAAATCTCAATGTCTCAATCACAAAATCTAGGGCGCCGTCAGTCCAGATCGGCCCCTACCATCCATCTCATGACTACGACGGTATCCTCCGGATATCCGACGTGTCGGGTAATATCACCGGTAGGTAATCTCCCCCTGCCAGGCTCATCGTCATCACCACGAGCTTCTTGCCCCGGGGTACCTTACCGGGTCCACCATGTACCCGCAATCGGTCTCATCCGCCTCCTCGATTCGGGTTTCACATGTCGCTCTCAGCACCGAGAAAACACATGGTGGACGCACTGAAATATCATATCAAGGGTAACCGGGTTTTTAAAGAAATGACATATCCTCTTTTGATACACCCTCGGTTCCCAAATCCAGAAATATCATAGAAACAACATATCTCAATGCGTATAATCAAAAGCATGAAGTATGCGACATGTAAAGGAAGGTATGCACATCATCATGTCATGCAAGGATCATATACTGAATGTAATAGTACTACAGTGTAGTGGCATGGCAATTATCGATGATGAGTGTGTGAGCCGGCAACAAGTGTACGTGGAACATATGCATCATCGATAATGGTGCTGGTGTCCTAGCAGCATGACTGAAATATAACCACAGTACAAGCGATGCAATGCAGATAGCATGAATATGCGGAATCGAATAATCAACGCAAAAGTACAGAATCTACACCAATATGTACATGTCATGCAGTGGTGCCATTTGAAATAAGACGAATCGGGTTTTTAGTAAAACAAGGGCTACGGTGTTTTAGGAAAAGATGCATCATTTGGAAATATCCGTATAACCCTTCTGCCTATCTTAAAAATATCCCCGATTCGTTAGTTTTGAAATAGGTATATCTCGGCTCAGTCTAAGGTCTACTAAGTAATCTAGACAGGAGGGATATAAAACCACCTACATCTGAGTCCATATATATAGATATAATAGTCGGTGATCCCGCCTCAATAACATATCGTAAGATATCCTCGAGTCATGAGTGTGGATCTATCATCAATATCGGCTCGTATGGTAAATCGTCGTACGGCATCCCAATAGCTGGGTAGGGGTCAATATCACACTATCTCATCACATATCAGGTATCACTATCATCAGATCGCATAATCTGGGGTACTACTCCAAGTCTAGTACAAAACGATACCATCTATAAGAATATGAATGCGGGTAAAGCACATGTCCAAAGGCCCGCTAAAACTATCATCTCGCACCTCAAAGACAAGCTATGTCACATCGCCGATCTCACGGGCTCACATCAAGTATCATCTCAAACCCACGTATCATCCTCAAATCCCGTATATAAACACATAGTCCCATACCCATGTGTAGATATACGCATCATCATATGCACCTAAACAAATGAAGGAATGTATGCAAGTATGTGTGTAAGTGTATGTGTGGGTGCAACCACTACTCTAGGGTTCGCACTATACTAAACCAATACATTCCGATCATCAATAATACCATTATTACCATCACTAATCTAAACCACACATAATAAATATACGTGTGTATACGTATTCGTATACAACACCACGGACTGCGGGGGTGCTATACGCCATCCACCCGACTTCTCCCCGTAGATATAAATCTACTCACCTGAATCCTGCGTGTCGGTGTCGATATCACCGTCATCTTCTGCATCGCCTCGGATCGTCGCGGGGTACCTACACATATCACACGTATCGCATCGCATCAAAACCAAATCAAAATTTGAAACGACACGCTAAAACCAATACGATTCGCTAAAAGGCCTATAGGTTAGAACCTACGGTTAGCCTTCGCAAAACAACCCGAAATCACTCGATGCAGTCGTACAAACGCCACACGATCGAGATAACGTACAAACACCAAATTATGGAAATCAAAATGCGTAAAACCAAATACTGAAAGTAAGGCAGCAACCCAAGAAAACGATCCCAGATTTCACCTCGGGTCAAATTTAGCCAATTAAACAAGTCCAGGGTGATGTATATGATATATTTGAGCTACTGGACCAACCCCGAAGCATTCCATCACTACTTGGCCGGCCAAAACCTTCCCAAAACCGGCCTGGCCGGCCCCCCTATGCCCAATGGGGTCCGTCTGGTCAGGGTGGCCTCCTATGGTCTCAATTGGGTCCCTGGTGTTGTTTAATTTTCCTGAAAAAGTCCCAGTACATTACAGATTTCCCTGCACACTCTAAACACTCACAAACCGACATGAAAGTCCCGTAATTCCGTATTTTTGGGTTTCCAGTGGGGTTGGTCTGGGTTTCTAGTCAATATAGGGTCTAAGGTCACCTTTTAAGTTCAATTGCAAAGTCATAACTCAAAATTACCCTAATCCTCTCTAATTTTGTCCAAAGTGCACCAATTCACACGATATCGATATGAAACTTGAATTAAAGCTTAAGCACAAGAATTAACACTCTAATTATGAAGGAATTACCTTACAAAACCCTCATGAATCCTCAACAGCACCTAAACACCACCTTTCTTGGTCCATAGCATAGATCTTGGGCTTGTGCATCATTTTAATGAAATGAGGGTAGGGTTTTGGAGTGATTTGTGAGATGATTTAGGGCTTTGAAGAGAGGAGGAGATGTGGTGCAGGAGCAGCAGCAGAAGGAGAGTGAAGAGGGAGGGAAAATGAGGGAAATGGCTAAGGTTCTAGTCAAAGTGCAACCCATACCTCTCTCTCACCAACCCCACTCTTTTCTCTTTTTCTTTTTCTTTTCTTTTCCTTTTTCTTTTAATCCAATTCCTTCTCACACCAATAGTGATCCCAAAATAAAACCATGGCAAGAAAATGTAACACAAGTTCAAAGATGATATATGCACATTTTGCACAAAAAGCCAAAAAATCCGATTAGCGATTTTTAATCGCGATTAGCGCTAAATTAGCATATAATTGATCACAAACACTTAAAAATGGCATAATTCCAATAAATAACCCATTTTAGAATTTTCCATAATTTTTCTCCATTTATTTGCATTTAATTATTAATTTAATATTAAAATAATCAATAAAATAATATTAAATTATAAAAATTCCTAAAAATAATATTTTATTATTTTGGAAATGTTACAATCTATCCCCCTTAAAGAAATTCGGTCCCCGAATTTAAGTTTAAAACCCCCAAGTACTAAAACATTTCGATACAAATCCCAAGTCGTCGGGGCTCCGAAATCATCAACACATAGAACGTCACAGCGCAATGCATGCGCATGGGTACTGAGCAGATAACTCAAAAACAACGCTCCATCAAGCATCCCGCAATCATCGGAGTCAAGGCAAAAACACAATGTCAAATCCAATACAAAACCGATATGATATGGATCAGAACTACACATGTAGACATCCAATCTATACATGCGAATAGCTGATGTAAAAGCATGCCAAATCTTTTAAAATCGCTGCGTGATGCACATAACACTGCACAGTGGCGGACGTTTTTCATAAGAAAAACTATATGTGTATATATATCTTTCGTTTACCAAGCACGTTCCGCCGTTTTGAAAACAATTTAGAAGGGTTTCCTTGTTGTTAAAACGTTTCGTGTCATATCAGACACGTAGGTATATATACTGAGACTATAGCTCGCTCTTTGGAAATCCCTTCGATAACTATCGATGCATGCAAAATATATCCAGGTACCGTCCACTGACTAGTCCTGCTCAGTATGAAAGCAAAATCCAACATCATAAAAAGTACTGCTCCAAAGAGAATAAATCTCAAAAATATACATAGCACCACCCTGTGCGTCTGGTGGCACGAAAATAAAAAATCCATATATGTGCTAAACAGGTGCACAAATCAACATCTAGGTGCAACGGGTGTGCATGAAGCATCTGTCATAGGCAACGTATGTGCCTGACAGCCCAAAAATTCGGTGCATCTGACATGCACGAAGAATCTCGATTTAGTGCATCGGGTGTGCACCAAAATCGTATCTCAAGACATGCGCCCAACAAGCGCGAAAATCCAAATCGGTGCATCCATCGCGCACGAATGAAAATCTAAACCCTGCGCACTCAACATGCACGGAATCACGAAATCCAATAGCAAACGCCGAACATGCGTAAGTCAAACCCAAAAGCACGGAGTGCAAGAATCAACCATCACTATCAGGGTCAAAATCAACGATATAATGCGGCTCAAACCAAAAATCAAGTGTACCGCAAAGGAAAATCTCACAACCGTGTGCATCAGCGTGCACAAATCAAATCAAAACACTAAAATGCATGAAAACTATGCTGGAAGCATAAATCAAATCACCGGCATGTAATAGGCACGAAATCATAATCAATACCTCAAGAATAATAATGATGCGCCAGGTATAAATGCCCAATAAGTGCAATCATGGTGCACGAAAACAGAAATCATAGAACTCAGTCATCGAAACCAAATCATGAAAACGGATCGCCAAAATACCGAAATCCCAAACTGACAGATACGTGATAGTTGAATCACAAAATCACAAATCATAAATACTGTCGTCGGTATATCCTCCCTCGAAGTCGAGAAGGTGCCGGTACATCCAATTCTAGCGGCGCAAGATCTCCACTTGCCTCTTGCTCGCGGCTGGCATCCTCTGCCTCTGGTTCCTGATCTTTCCTGTAGATTACCAATCTCGCAATCCATCGGCTCACCGGCCCGCTCAGGAGTGCTGACAGGAACGATTCCGTTCTGGCACTTCTTTGGAAATCTCTCGATCAATCCTCACGACTGCTCGTAAAGCCATATGTCACTGGCATCGGCCTCCGGCTCTCTGAATGCACATCACATATCTGATCCTGGGTGCAAACGTCATTGTAGCGGTGTCCTGGAAGGAATCCTGCTCAAAGTCTCTGCCGATCTTGCCTATGCCGATCTGTACGGGGGCTGGTACTCTTGCATAGTCTCTTCTCGTCCAATGGACATCTGTGTCCTCAGCACAGCATTTCCTCGGGAATTAGTCGCTTCCCTACTCTTCTGTAAGCATATCAGGCCTCTGGTCTCGACGGAAAGTAATGACAGCTCATCAGTGTCTCACACGAACCTCTGGTTCCGCTTGTCGGTATCGTCGTCCATTTCGACATCGCGTCTCTATCTGCGCAATGCAATGCCTTCGGCTACGGTCCATCCGAAGTCCCTCACGCGGACTCAAAATCACGAATTCGGCATCTTCCTGACTCAGTAGGAGATATCTAGCCGACCACGTCCTCAGCGTGCACGTCACATCTCTGATGTCAGCGGAGTGGAACGTCATCTCGTCGAAATCTCGTGCGAACTCTTTACTCCACCTTGCTCAAATATCGACTGATTCGGACTTAACCCATCGTGGCTACACGAACTGCGCTCCGACGGCTATGCTCGCATCTGGAGTCTCCCAAGCAGTGTCCCATCACAATATCCGAAAGATGTCGAACCATCCGATCGACTCGTCAGAACCTCATAATCCCCCAAGAGCTCACATCTCGGGTACAGTTTAATAGTATCGAATACATGCCACAGCGTCGGTGGTCCAGCCGTAGAAGGGCAAACCTAAGCCTCACTAATGGCGCCGTGGAACCGCCGTAAACCCTAAGGTTCAAAGGCTTTCACACGGTCATTAAGTCGAGTTAGGGTTTCATTCTTCTAGAGGGTCCATAAAATCACCTGCATGTCTTTCCGAATACTTTAAACTTGGAAAATGGGTTCCTGACCTTCTATCGTCTCTATCGACTCTCAACAAATCTGCGTGAAGTCGCCTCTAGCTGGAATCAATCTATCTGATGACCTTGCATCGGGGTAAGCGAACGAACCACATGTCCTAGTCATTACTCCTCGGTGACTAGCGACTCGTTATCATATCTCTATGAATATGCTCATGCTGCAGTAGCTACAATCATCTGGGCGATATCTCATCATTCGCAGCAACAACTGGCTCATTCGTCGGTACGCTAAGCAGCGCCTCAACCATCATGAATAAGCGATATATCAACAGTCATCACATCCTGGCTGGCCTCCATCAGTGGCTCAATCCTCTGGTGCCGATCAGCACAATTGGAAAATCTCGCAACAGCGATCTGTCAAACGCTCATAGTGCGGAAACACAAAATACGAAGCCTCAATGCAACCGTATGTCTCGGAAATCATGCCCTGGTCAGTCCTCGTACACGACGAGCTCATGCTGACAACTCGAGCCGTAGCTCACCCTGCCCGTGCAATCGCGGCAGCAAAACCATAACCAGTATCGATGAGGATAGATCATAGGAAGGAATATGACATAATGCAAGGAAATGTACAACCTAAGGTTTCTTAAGCGGAGTGGCGTGTCGTAAGTATGCCGCGGAACATACCAACGGTACGTCACTCTACTTTAGTCACCTATTCCATCAACCAAGGGTCATCCTAATACGACGAAAGTTCGGGTCTAATACCCCCTCGACCAAGTCTAAGTTCCGTAAGGTCAAGCCTAAATTCCGTATATAGATAACGCCCTAGGCTCCACATAGTCAAACTCAGACTCGAACCAAGGTCAACCTGGCTCTGATACCAACTTTGTCACGACCCGAAGGAGCACGTGACTGGCCCTTGAACCATATGAAGTCTATAGGACTCCATCTGATCCAAGTAAGCCAAAAGCCCAGAAATCTAAAACCATTTTAAGAGTAAGTAAAGAAAACTGGTTTAAAGAAGTGAAGGAAACGTGTTTGAAAATCAAGGTTTTTAAATAACTAAGCCGAATATGCATTTTTAAAATGTGTAACCTTTCCTGAAAATTTCGGCAGAGTTTCCTTTGTAAAAACTGGCCCCGAACGGGGTACAACAATAATAACATAAATATGCAATGATAAAAGGCATCCCCAAACGGGAGCTAGCTCTTCGTCAATCGACGGTCACAACCACACAAGAAATAAAAATATACAACGCCGAATGGCGAGGATCAAACTCAAAAGAAAGCTCCAAAAACAAGAAAACCGCAATACTACTAAGCGCGACTCTATGGTCGAAATAAAACAACACTGAAGTCTAAGTCTGAAAGAATATACAAGTTTTGGTTGATGGAAATTCTAGATACAATGAAGAATACAAATACAATAGCGGTTCTGATACAAAAGAACCCACCTAACCAAGCAAGTCACCCATAGGAAGCAGTGTGCCAGAAATGCCGCTATGGAATCTGTACGGCAAACCTGCAAGAACTGGGGCACAACGGGGGTGAGTTGCCAACTCGTGAATAGAAAGATATCTACAAGCAGAGATCGAATGCATGACCCATCCTAGGTCAATACGATCTGATATAAATAAACCTCAATATGAATAAAGCTGAAGCATGCTAAACTGGCAATATAATCTCTGTACATGAGTGTAGTGCCAAGTGCTCGTGCTAGTGTCTCAGGTAATAGTATGTCATGAATATGAGGTATAAACAATGTCATCAAATCTGTACACACGTGGATCCCGTCCACTCGTCACCCACTGACAATAACCATCATGCAAGTATATATCATAAAACCTGTGCATGGAAAAATGAGGATATAATCCACCCGTGTCCCTCACGACACATCAATATCATGGAACCGGAGTGCCCAGCATCGGCACTCGAAAACATCATGAAAACTGTGCCCAGCATCGGCACAAAACATAAGTCTCAGTATCTCGATACCTCTGTATCTCGAAATCTCAAGGTCTCAATCACAAAATCTAGAGCGTCGTCAGTCCAGATCGGCCCCTACCATCAATCTCATGACTACGACGGTATCCTCCGGATATCCGACGTGTCGGGTAATATCACCGGTAGGTAGTCTCCCCCTGCCAGGCTCATCGTCATCACCACGAGCTTCTTGCCCCGGGGTACCTTACCGGGTCTACCATGTACCTGCAATCGGTCTCATCTGCCTCCTCGATTCGGGTTTCACATGTCGCTCTCAGCACCGAGAAAACACATGGTGGACGCACTGAAATATCATATCAAGGGTAACCGGGTTTTTAAAGAAATGACATATCCTCTTTTGAAACACCCTCGGTTCCTAAATCCAGAAATATCATAGAAACAACATATCTCAATGCGTATAATCAAAAGCATGAAGTATGTGACATGTAAAGGAAGGTATGCACATCATCATGTCATGCAAGGATCATATACTGAATGTAATAGTACTACAGTGTAGTGGCATGGCAATTATCGATGATGAGTGTGTGAGCCGGCAACAAGTGTACGTGGAACATATGCATCATCGATAATGGTGCTGGTGTCCTAGCAGCATGACTGAAATATAACCACAGTACAAGCGATGCAATGCAGATAGCATGAATATGCGGAATCGAATAATCAACGCAAAAGTACAGAATCTACACCAATATGTACATGTCATGCAGTGGTGCCATTTGAAATAAGACGAATCGGGTTTTTAGTAAAACAAGAGCTACGGTGTTTTAGGAAAAGATGCATCATTTGGAAATATCTGTATAACCCTTCTGCCTATCTTAAAAATATCCCCGATTCGTTAGTTTTGAAATAGGTATATCTCGGCTCAGTCTAAGGTCTACTAAGTAATTTAGACAGGAGGGATATAAAACCACCTACATCTGAGTCCATATATATAGATATAATAGTCGGTGATCCCGCCTCAATAACATATCGTAAGATATCCTCGAGTCATGAGTGCGGATCTATCATCAATATCGGCTCGTGCGGTAAATCGTCGTACGCCATCCCAATAGCTGGGTAGGGGTCAATATCACACTATCTCATCACATATCAGGTATCACTATCATCAGATCGCATAATCTGGGGTACTACTCCAAGTCTAGTACAAAACGATACCATCTATAAGAATATGAATGCGGGTAAAGCACATGTCCAAAGGCCCGCTAAAACTATCATCTCGCACCTCAAAGACAAGCTATGTCACATCGCCGATCTCACGGGCTCACATCAAGTATCATCTCAAACCCACGTATCATCCTCAAATCCCGTATATAAACACATAGTCCCATACCCATGTGTAGATATACGCATCATCATATGCACCTAAACAAATGAAGGAATGTATGCAAGTATGTGTGTAAGTGTATGTGTGGGTGCAACCACTACTCTAGGGTTCGCACTATACTAAACCTATACATTCCGATCATCAATAATACCATTATTACCATCACTAATCTAAACCACACATAATAAATATACGTGTGTATACGTATTCGTATACAACACCACGGAATGCGGGGGTGCTATACGCCATCCACCCGACTTCTCCCCGTAGATATAAATCTACTCACCTGAATCCTGCGTGTCGGTGTCGATATCACCGTCATCTTCTGCATCGCCTCGGATCGTCGCGGGGTACCTAAACATATCACACGTATCGCATCGCATCAAAACCAAATCAAAACTTGAAACGACACGCTAAAATCAATACGATTCGCTAAAAGGCCTATAGGTTAGAACCTACGGTTAGCCTTCGCAAAACAACCCGAAATCACTCGATGCAGTCGTACAAACGTCACACGATCGAGATAACGTACAAACACCAAATTATGGAAATCAAAATGCGTAAAACCAAATACTGAAAGTAAGGCAGCAACCCAAGAAAACGATCCCAGATTTCACCTCGGGTCAAATTTAGCCAATTAAACAAGTCCAGGGTGATGTATATGATATATTTGAGCTACTGGACCAACCCCGAAGCATTCCATCACTACTTGGCCGGCCAAAACCTTCCCAAAACCGGCCTGGCCGGCCCCCTATGCCCATTGGGGTCCGTCTGGTCAGGGTGGCCTCCTATGGTCTCAATTGGGTCCCTGGTGTTGTTTAATTTTCCTGAAAAAGTCCCAGTACATTCCAGATTTCCCTGCACACTCTAAACACTCACAAACCGACATGAAAGTCCCGTAATTCCGTATTTTTGGGTTTCCAGTGGGGTTGGTCTG
Source organism: Agapanthus africanus (assembly GCA_030015575.1). Classification (NCBI taxonomy): domain Eukaryota; kingdom Viridiplantae; phylum Streptophyta; class Magnoliopsida; order Asparagales; family Amaryllidaceae; genus Agapanthus; species Agapanthus africanus. Next base: position 127,370,113 of record JASDDO010000022.1, on the reverse strand, counting down.
GGTTTCTAGTCAATATAGGGTCTAAAGTCACCTTTTAAGTTCAATTGCAAAGTCATAACTCAAAATTACCCTAATCCTCTCTAATTTTGTCCAAAGTGCACCAATTCACACGATATCGATATGAAACTTGGATTAAAGCTTAAGCACAAGAATTAACACTCTAATTATGAAGGAATTACCTCACAAAACCCTCATGAATCCTCAACAGCACCAAAACACCACCTTTCTTGGTCCATAGCATAGATCTTGGGCTTGTGCATCATTTTAATGAAATGAGGGTAGGGTTTTGGAGTGATTTGTGAGATGATTTAGGGCTTTGAAGAGAGGAGGAGATGTGGTGCAGGAGCAGCAGCAGAAGGAGAGTGAAGAGGGAGGGAAAATGAGGGAAATGGCTAAGGTTCTAGTCAAAGTGCAACCCATACCTCTCTCTCACCAACCCCACTCTTTTCTCTTTTTCTTTTTCTTTTCTTTTCCTTTTTCTTTTAATCCAATTCCTTCTCACACCAATAGTGATCCCAAAATAAAACCATGGCAAGAAAATGTAACACAAGTTCAAAGATGATATGTGCACATTTTGCACAAAAAGCCAAAAAATCCGATTAGCGATTTTTAATCGCGATTAGCGCTAAATTAGCATATAATTGATCACAAACACTTAAAAATGGCATAATTCCAATAAATAACCCATTTTAGAATTTTCCATAATTTTTCTCCATTTATTTGCATTTAATTATTAATTTAATATTAAAATAATCAATAAAATAATATTAAATTATAAAAATTCCTAAAAATAATATTTTATTATTTTGGAAATGTTACACTACTAGCAAACTAAAAGATGGGTAGAGAAGTATACCAAGCGATCCGTGTCCTTCGGTCTTCGTCTCCACTCCGATCTCCCGCGGATACTTCGTCCGTCACCTCCTAGTCGAAAAGGGCACCACGTAGCCGTGTTCGTTTACAGGCTCCCACCTCTGGACCGAGGCAACTCGGGCGTGAAGTTGGCTAGCCGACGTGTCCAAGATTTGCTGTAGAATAATGTAGTAGCCATTGTCTCTTTGAGGGTTTTGTTGCCTTGATGAAGGTATGAGGTTGAACTAAAATTCCAAGTGGAGCTAGAATTTGTGTAGCATGAAATATGAGATGAACAAATTTTCCCTCATCAAAATAAAATGATCCTCTCTCCCTCAATGAAGTGGCCGGCCCCTCTTTTATCAAATGGTGGAGGAAAAATACAAAACATGAAGGGAGGTGATGGTAGGAAAAAGGAGAGGGTGACCATAACCCAAAGAGAATGATAACAATATCAAATCAATTTCTTATCCATTCAAATCACAATAAAGCAAGCCATCATGAAAAAGTAAAGATGCTTAACCTTTCATAATGCCACAAATGCAAGAAACCCCTCCACAAATAAGTTATTTGCAAACTGCAAATAACCCCTCCAACGAAAAGTCCGGCCGGGAAGGAACAAAGGAAAATCAGCCGGAACGGAATGCAAACTGGCAACCTCAGAAAACTGATCCCGTAATAAATTACAGGAAAACCCCACTACTGCATATACATGCCCGCATTTGTATTCCCACTGAACACAAATGCAAAGAGACAAAACTACACTATCAAATACTAGGATCCGGCTTAAGCCAAAGCCGGCTAGTAAAAACCGTCCGATCATGATCCGTGCAATACCGCACGTATCTGATCGAACCCTGCCATATCTCCATACGGCCTCTACAGCGATTCGCCCGAAACTTGAATAACTGTGTGTGGTGGACTCTAAAGACTCGTCAATACTATGGCTGTGGATTTAACCACTAGCACGTCAGAGGTATCAGCCAATACATAACGGGCCACCGGCTATTGACCAAAAGGGACGTCGATGAGCGATCTCATCCTGACACCCTACTGAGCCTGTCAGTGACAATATCCGTACAGTCCGGTCCATTCGTCTATGAGTGTCGCATGGCGGGCCTAGGGGGTTGGTAAAGTCAGACCCCCAAAAGCGGTACAAGTCGTGTCGGAGTGTAGCCCAGAACACCCTGAGATACTACTGGAATACCTACCAGCAAATCTCCTGCCTTGGCCAAGGACTTTTCATGTTCTGGCTCTCCTAGACACAGCGCGACCTCACCCCCAATACCGGGAGAGACGAACCCCTGCAGATCCGCTCACTGCCTCCATGTGGCTCGGGACTGTACCCAACTAAAACCTGTTTGCACGTCTCCTTTGAGCGTGGTAGGGTAGTAATCAAAGCACAGTGGGAACTCACACGAGACAAATGACGATCTCAGGTCGATGAACTAACCTGTACACATGTCACCAGGGAACTGCTATCTGACGTCAGGTATAATACCAATTAGCAGGTTTCCGGCGAGTCCTGTCCGGTGTACTCATAACCCAATGAGCACCTGTATACATCTTAGGTGAACCAACTGACACCAGTGGCTTGTGAGACCGGCCACCGCCCCTCGTCGGGGTCTCGACTGTATACACTAGTCTACTCTGGAGTATCGATGCCCTGTCTCGAAACTCCCACGACTAGGGACCATTTAAGGATGTGCTTATAGACTCCAGCTCTCATGTATATGATCGCCCTCATACTGCTGGTAGTCAAGCAAGAATCCTAGGGGCTCTATCAACGTGTAATAGCGACTTGTAAGGTCACCTAAAGTAGTATACGATGATAGAGATAAACCAGATAGCATACTATCATCTCGAGTAAGACTGTCCTACTGGCATAGGTCCTTCTCAATCATTGCAATCACGTGCCTGTGATCCAATAATTGACTCTGAGGGCACTATATCCAACAGTATCAGAGCCTAGCTAGAGCCTTAGGCGAAGTGTAGATTATGTTAGAAGTCGATCGAACCCGAAACCCTAGTTTAAAACCCTTCTCTGTACATTTTTTCAAAACTGGGTTTTTTCCAAATTAAAAATATGCAGAAAAATCAGCAGGGTTTTCTAGGAGTTACTGTGCAAAATGAGCGCCTAAATCGATCAAAGCGCCGCAGAACCGCGGCAATTGCATGGCTAGTGCGGCGGTTCCGCGGCCGTACGGTCGCTTCTTTCTACAATTTTTGCACAGTAATGTTAATCCGAATTTCCTGTGTTTTCTGGGAATTTTTAATTTGCACTTAAGAGTTGAGTTTTCTGGATTGTATTGGGAGTTCGTACATTCGATCGGATTGTCTAATTTTGTCTATGTTTTTTTCTGGGTAATTTTAGAATATGTTAAAAAGTTCGACCGGATATAAATACCCAATTTTTCCTCTGTCGGGAAATTTCCAAGTGTTGGATTTTTCCGTGGTTTAAAAACGTTCTAAGTAGTGCAAGTAACGCGATGGACCTACTAGAAGACAACAAACCTTAACTCAATTATGTGACCGTCTTGAACCGCCCTTTGAACCTTAGGGTTTGGGGCAGTACGGCGTGCCACATGTGAGGCGTTGGCTTGACCCTTCTACGGCTGGACCGTTGGTATTGTGGTATGAAGTGAATGTTCTTAAAACCTATTTCATGTATTGAGCTGTTATCGGGAAAACTTGGGTGTTTGGATGTTCGATCGGAAAGTTTAACATTTTCTATTTATCTAGAATGTGATACAATATTTGGAATCCACAAGAGTTATGAGATAACTGATTTGGATGTTATAAACATAGCAGTTTAGTCTCACTTGATTGGTTGCCACGGAATTTTGATGCGATCAAAAGTCCGTCGCAATCACGTAGCGTACGCGGATACTCGCCGGATAAACTTAATAGACAGCTACACCCTTTAGCCCCGACCAAGTGACTGTAGGAGAACCCCGTCGCCGAAAGCATCCGTTCGGGTGCTCGCGGTAGCGGTGTTCCGCCTTGGTGCACTTCGTCGACGGTATCGGGAGTGCGGCCGTCCACTAAAGTTTGCAACGAGCATTCGATCAGAATGTCGGGAATCCTGTTGAATTGCCCGACTTTATATTGAAAAGTGTTTTCGATAATGAGACTAAAATGCGGGGTTTATAATTGTTAGGCATGCGATGTCTAAGGAATTCATTTGATTAGGCATGCGATGTCTAAAGAGTTTGCGGATTCCAACTGTTGAAGTTTTACACTTTCTTTTCTGTGACCGTAAGTGTAATATGTGATATCTCCGGTTTCGTTGCTATATGTCAACGACAATTGGGATGGGCATATTTACTTACGTTGATAACATGTGATGTTATGTGTTGCTGGATATGTTATATTGGATCGTCGTGTTTGAATAGTCGAGTTTTTTTTTTATGTGAGATGAGTGTTTTTCATTTTCATTCATGTAAAAACTTGTATGTAATATTCTTTTATTAGGGAACTTCCAGGTTGCGGAAGATGTCACCATTGTATATTATTTACTTTTCCGCATTAGGATAGACCCAAGGAGGGGAGCACAAGTAACCGGGTTCTAGGGTCCAGTGGGAGACCATGTCGAGGAGTCGAGTCCGGGTCTCCTAACCCCAGAATTGGTAGGGTTGCTTGCAGCTCTCGTAGGGGTCTAGGGGTATGGGTTTGGCTATTCATCGTGACCGTGGAATCCGTGTTTTATACTGGCTCGTATTAAAAACACGGACGTCCTAGTATATCCAATATTTCATATGATATTTTCTGCTGCGTTATCTGTGATGTGATCATGTGATATTTTGTGATAGATACAGTATATAGTATATATGATATATTATATAGGCGTTACTTATGCTTTACACCCGCGCTAGCCCTGCCCCGCTCTGCCGTTAGTTACCTAACCTAACGGTGAACGAGGGGACATCGAGGCGAATGCGGATGGCATAAGTGTACGTCGTGTTTATCTGTGATGTTTAGGTGACTCAAATGATGGGACTTCATTAATATGATTAATGAAAGAAAAAGAAACCTAAAGATGTTGTGGAATCAAATTTTCAAAAAACAGGTAGCTACAGTTCTTGCTTTGCATCGCGGTGTTCCTTGTAGAACATCCTGCACCTTATTCAATAAGGAAAGGACCGAGATCCCTTCACCGGGAGTGACTCCTTTAGCAATAACTGGCAGATGCTACAACCCTCGGTTTGTCTTTTGATTGCTTCTATAGTTTTTGTTTTGCACAGTGATATATATGATATATCCTGCACCTCATTCGACGAGGAAAGGGCCGACGATCCCTTCACCGGGAGTGACCCCTTTAGCAAAACTAGAAAAGCCTCAAAACACTCCATTTTAAAATCATTTGATTCTACAACGATATCAAGTTCAGTACGCAATAGGTTTTCAGAAAAACCTGTCGTAGCCCTCCGTCATTTCAGATAAGTTGTATATAGTATTCGTGCTACATTTGTTGGCTTTCGTCAAGATGTAGTGTGCGGTAGCTATATGCTGCTTATCTGCTGCATACGATGCGATTGGATTAGGGTAGTCGTGCGGCTTTGTTGGCTTTCGTCAAGGGTCGTGCGGGTGGGTTTAATTCAATCAAGAAATGTACGGGTTGAACTTGACTAGCGGGCTATGGTTTGTTAGCTTTCGTCAAGGTCATAGCACGTTAGGGGCAAAATTATCGGGAATTTCAAGTGTTGAAATTTGCAATGAGATTGCATACCTTCTATGAGATAGTTGGATCCCGATACCCACTGCGAGTAATTGTTACTCCTGGGGGAGTTTTACACTTTACAATTAGCCAATCTAGTAGGTGTCTAGAAAGGTGTCAACGGGGTTACGCCTCTGGGAAAACGAGGTTTACTGTAATTAGGTCCGTGCGAAAGCACGGGGAACCTCCCTCAAAGTACCGACACTGGCCTGGCTGAAAAATTGGCGAACTTGTAGCGTGTAATTAATCCCGGCTAGTCTTTCCTTTTAGGGTTTGAAGGAAGATTTGATAAAAACAGTGGGAGCCATCCTGATTAGATAAAAAAATAACCAATCTGATCTTGCAAGAGCATACGCAGAGTGTTTTCTTCTCTCTCTCTCTCCTGGAAGCGACCATGTCACGCCTTAATCAAGATAATAATACGGATGTATTGACCGAACCCGCTTGTTATACTGTGCTTGGGGAACGTTGGTCCCGCTCCGACTTATAATTGTTATAAGACAGAGCAGAAAATAGGGGAATACCAGAATTCCTATGTCGCCCAAACGAAGAAAGTGCATATGATGCATCTCCTTCGGGTGTGTTCATTACAAAGAACTGTTTCTCTGTATCCTCTACGTCCTGGGTATTTGATACCGGATCAGGATCCCAGATATGTAATCTGTTACAGAGGGCTACAGAAAGGTAGAGAACTGAGAACGGGTGATAAGTTTCATGAGACAGAAAACGGTGCAAGTGTTGCAGCCAAGTTTGTTGGTCACTATCACCCTGTATTCCAAATACATTGATTCTGAACGAATGTTATTAGATATCGAACCTGATATACAAAATCATATCAGTCTCTTTATTAGTAAAGAAATGATAAAATTTTGTATTGTTGGATAATGTTTTGAACATTTCCTATATCAAAAGTTGATCATTTCAGGCACGTTATCTAAAAGCATTAATGTTCTAAATCAAACTACAGTTCTTAGTATACGGAACACACACAAGAGGAATAGTTTAGAAATGAACGGATCCTTCTTGAGGTATTGTAGACTAGGTCATATCAATGCGACCCGACTAGCTAAGTTGCACATAGATGCATATTTAAATCTGTTTGAATTTACATCTTGTGAAAACTTGCCGGTCATGTCACAAAGATAAAATGACCACAGCTCTGTTTATTGGAAGCAGAGAAAGAGTTAGTGTACTCTTGGGACTGATACATGATGATGTATGAAGGTCCCCTGTCTACACATGTCAAGACCGGTTCTTTGTACTTCATTACATTCTCTGATGATCTCTTTAGATTCAGACATATGTTCCTGTTGAAACAAAAGTCCGAACCTTTTGAGATATTCACAGAATATAAGTTAGAAGTAGAGAACCAAAATAATGGTATAAGTATTATGTCCTTTGATGTGATCAGGGAGGAGAATACTTAATCATGGAAATCCTGGACTTTTCTAAAAGAGAATGAGATTCTCTCTCAGCATTACTCCTCCGTATACACCACAGCACGTCGGTGTATCGGGGCGGAGCAATCACACCCTATATGATAAGGTGTGCTCTATGATGAGTACTACTGAGTTACCTATTTCCTTTTGGATGTTATGCGCTTGAGAAGCTGCATACTTATTGAATAGGGTTACAAATCAAATCAGTTGCCCACCACTTCATATGTGATATGGAAAGGGAAGAGCCCATATCTTAAGTTTGTTAAGATTTGGGGTTGTTCGGCCTATGTCTAAAAGCCAAATCCGGACAAGCTCGAGGCAAGATCTGTTATGTAGAACTGGAAATGTTCCAGCTATACAAACTGCAGCTGATGATTTGGTAGAACCAAAGGATTCAATAGTTACCAATGAACCTCAGCCTCTCCGCCGATCTAGTAGGGTTCCTCATTCGCCTGAGAGATACTTCGGTTTCTCGATGACAGTAGGAGCGAGGAATGCATCATGAGATGATGACCCAACTAGTTTCGAGCTGGCCATCAGGAGTGGGACTCTGTAAGAATGGCTGGATGCTTAGCGATCTGAGATGGAATCCTTATACACAAACAAAGTATGGACTTTGGTTGCTTTATCTGAAGGGTTAAATCCCCATCAGGAGCAAGTATATCTTGAGAAGATTACTTGGTGTACATGGAAAAGTTGAGACTTTCAAAGCTAGACTTGTTAAAAGTTTGCATCATTGACCAGGTATGGATTATGTTGAAACCTTTTCTAAGGATCTATGCTTAAGTCCATCCAGATCCTACTTGCCACGGCTACATACCATGACTACGATATCTGGTGGTTGGGTGTCATGACTGCTTTTCTAAATGATGTTTTGGAAGAGAGCATCTATAAGTACACAGCCAGAGGGCCTCGTAGACAGTGGGAGCAGCAGAAACTTGTGCAAGATGTTTTATGTGATAAAACAGGCATCGCGGAGTTGGAACATCTGTTTTGGTGAGTTAGTCAAAGAGTTTGACATCATCGAAATGGTAGATGAACCTTGTATATACAAAAAGGTAGTAGGGAGTATGGTGGTGATCCTTATAGAGTACGTGGATGACATACTCTTGATAGGGAAGTAGTTTCCTATGCTACGCTCGATCAATCTCCGTTTATCACAAGGATTCTCCATATAAGATCAAAGTGATACCTCCTAAATCCTGAGTTTTCATCTATGAGATAGATGTAATTGGATGTTAGGATTCTCACTAGTAGTAGTGAGATGGTATCAATCGATCCTGGGGATAATCACTGGAAAAGTTCCAGGGTGATAAGGACGACTGAATATCAGTCACAGGCATTGTCTTTACCCTCAGTGGAGGGACGGTATGTTGGAAGAGTTCCAAGCTAGATACCGTGGCATACTAGATGATAAAGGCTGGATACATCGCTACTTAAGATGCTACCAAAGAGGAAGTCTGGGTGTATATTAGTTCATGAGATGAACATCGTTCCTACCATTGTGAGACAATGGAGTTGTGGCTTATGCCAAGGAACGTCCGTCCCATCAGTGATCCAGACATATTCTAAGACAGTATCACCTGATCATGGAGATGGTTGATCTCCAAGGAGATCGAGGTTAGGAAAGAAGACTCAGAGGACAACACGGCGGATCCACTCACAAAGGCCTTTTCCCAGAGAGAGACTTTTATGGGATGGTTGAGTATGAGATACTACAACCACTGCTACAGATGACCCTAGTGCAAGTGGGAGATTGTTAGTTATATGTATGCCCTAGAGGCCATTACTGTACATAGGATGTATATTGTAGTGCATGCTTGGACATATATAGGGAGGACTTTCTTGCTTGACATGATAGTATGCTATCTGGTTGCTCTTTACCATAACGCCTACACTGATTGTCTCTCTGTTACATGTTGGTAAAGCCCTTAGGATGTGTACTTGACTACCTGGACTATGATGCGGATCATACTAGTAGGGACATGGTAGTCCATAAGTACATCCTTCAAGGTCCCTAGTCGTGGGTGTATCGAGACGGGGCATCGATATACCAGAGTAGACTAGCGTATACCATCTCGACCCATACAGATGGGCGATGGATGATCCCATATCCATTGGTGTTTGACATCAGAGATGATATACCGGTGCTCAGTAGAGACTGGGTACACTGGACGGACTCGCCGAGAACTCCCAGATGGTATTATACCTTACGTCAGATGGCAGTTCTCAGGTGACACTGGTACATATTAGTCTGTAGACCTGAGATCGTCATAGAGTCTTGTGTAATTCCCACTGTGCTTTGAGTTCCACCTTACCATGTCCAAGAGGGCGTGCAAAACGGTGGTTTTTGGGTACAGTCCCGAATCACATGGAGGCAATGAGCGATAGGAGGGGATTCGTCTCTCCCGGTATAGGGAGTTGATGTTGCGCTGTGTTCGATTGGCTATAACCGGAAATCCCTGGCCAGGGTTGCTGAGATTTACTGGTAAGTGTTACCAGTAGTTTCTCGAACTGTTATAGACCTCATATCGACACGACTTATCGAGCTATTGGGGTCTGACGTTTACCACCCCTAGGCGAGATATGCGACATATCAGACGATCAGACCGGACTGTACGGAAAGTGTTACTGGTTGGATTCACAGGAGTGTGAGTGGGCTTGCTCGTTGATCTTCTGATCACTCAATACCCGGGTGGCCGTTACGTTTAGCAGACTGCTTGCAGCTTGTGGGTGTCTGATATGATCATCACCTACTGCCGGCGTATTGACGAATCTTTAGAGACCTACACAGCGGTTTCCTGGCTCAAGCGAAACGAAATAGGAGCGCATATGAGATATGTGCGGGACCGAGAATAATACCAGTATGTGACACTGAATTTTATTCTCACGATTTGTATCATCGGTCGGTTATATGTGATATAGCCGGGTTACCGAATCAAGTGTTGATTCGATACATTGATACACTTGATACTAGTCGGTTATATGCGACATGACCGGATCATTAAATCAAGTGTTGATTTAATAATTTAATGTATAATTATATATTTGATATATTACTTTACATTAACTAGTATTGGTTCACTCAAGATTGATTTTCTCACTTGAAAAGCACAAGTTGTATATGTGATATATTTTTGTGCACTTGTTTGTATCATGTTTGATGATACATGCAAACATGTGTGTGTGTAAGACTTAAACCATGTTTAGTTAATGTTTTAGGGTTTTTACTTGTTTATTTATGTTATTTATTTATTTTGGCAAAATATAACATGGTGGCTTTCTTTGTTTGATCCTTGAAGTTTCTTGAAGCTTTGAAAAGTCTAGCCATTTTGTCTTTTGCCTTAACCCTAACCATTTAACTAAACCCTAGTTTATCCTCTACACTTAACCATGGTTGCAAAAATGATAAGAATCACTTGGATTTTATTTTTGATAATTCCTTTTCTATTCTTCTTCTTCTTCCTCTTCATGAAGAGAAGAAAGTTCTCTTGAAAATTTCCAAGTGATGATTTCAAGTGAGAAATCCAAATCCAAACTGAACCCACTTCCTATTTCTTCATCCTCTACCACTTTCCATGTAGTATAGATTGTTTTCTTCACAAGTTTCATGACTTGGTGAAGTTGGAGCTTGATCTTGAGTTGCCTGGACGTAGATCATCTTCGGCATCGAAGTCGACGACCTAGCCCGATCATTTCTCCGAAGAAACCATCACTAGAGTCCGGTATCCCGGTGATCGCAGCGAATGGACATCATCACGGAATTAAAGAAGTGGAGGACCGGATCTACAAAGGTTGTATTTCCATTCACTTATTAGTTAAGTTGTTAACTAGTTGTAGTTTCGCCTTTGCCTCTAGTAATCGATCTAGTTTAGGGTTTCTCGGCACCGGAAAATTTTGAATTTGGCATGGTTGATGCCCTGTGGAATCTCTTGAGTGTGCCTAGGAACCCTACATTATCAACTTCCATCGACGAAAGAATGACGCTTGTCGGCCTAGCTCTAAACTCGACTGGCCCGACAGAACTGCTACCTCCAGCAAAACAAACTCCGGATGCCCAGGAATTTGGAAAATCACTTTCTTTGCCCTAAAATCAATGTGAGCGTGGAAAGAGCCGGGAAAATCCATTCCCAAGACAACATCATAATTGCCAGTATCAATCACCAAGAAATCTGGAAATAACTCTCGTCCGCAAATAACAACTGAACAATCTTTGCACTCACTACTAGATATGATCTTCCCATTCCCAGTGTGTAAGTCCCAATAACTAGACAGGGTCGTGCAAGAAATCGAGTGTGCAACAATAAACTTGGACGACATACAACAATGGGATGCACCAGAATCGAATAATGCTAAAGCGGAAAATCATGAACAAGTAGGAAACGACTTCATCTGAAGCCAAGATACTGAAGAAGATAAGCACGATAAACAGGATTCAAGCTTGCGATAAAACATAATTGGTAAGCAATGAAACCGAGAGAAGCAAGGTAAAAATAATGACCATAAATCAAGGATATGAATCAAGACTAGTAATCCATGTTACTTAAATAGAGTACCGCATTGTAACTATGCTGCAGTTCATAGGTACAATCACATAACTCCGTTCAAATCGCCCAAATTCTAGTATCAGAATCAAAAGAATAGGACGAGAGAAACAATAGGGAACCAAAAGGTTTCAAGCCGAGATGCAAAGTTGTTTGCATATCGTCAAGACAAGGGTCAAGAGAAAGATATGATTCAAGAATCACGATAACAATGTGGCAGGACATGTTCCTAATTACGGGTTTTCTGATTCGTGTATTGGGTCCAATACCCAACAACAAAAAGAATCAAACCCGATTAACCTAAATCCTATGGCTCTGATACCAAACAAACCCTATCACGCCCCGCTTCCCAAAGTGCGCTAAGATCGGCACGTGACAGAGCCAACCATGCTACTTGTAGATAATAAACATCCCTCCACAGTCACATTACAGCTGTGTATAAGATATCAAGAACAGTAGAAATAAAATAAACTATCTAGTACATGTCCATTTGCCTAAATAAACGAGTCAAGAAATAATCTGCGGAAGCAATAAATCCAATAAACAATAAAAATCTGGAAAGTACGTCCTAAATACGGGCTCACATCAGGAAATGAAAATGCTGAAAGAAACTAAACTAAAATACTAACAAGATCCTCACTGCTCGGCCTGTCGACTGAAGTACTCCTGGTCGGCCTGCGAGAAAAGAAGAGGATGTGGGCCATGCAAAACCCAGACGTCAGTGCGTCATAATATCAACAATAATATAATCAGTAGGTAACAAGATATGCAGGCATGAGTATGAACAGTAATAAAAATATAACAGTAACAAGAATACGGAACAGTGATGGGTATAAGCACATGTGACGTGCGGTGAGTAATCTGAACTAAGCTACTAGGTTAACTACTCTCAAGTCTGTGAAATCAATTTAATGAATCGTCAATGTAACTCAATAGTATCTCGTGCATGCCCGGGACCACGGTTAAGACTCTCGAGCTGAATCCGAGACGTGCCGCTAGGCAGTAAACATGTAACATGTACAGACGAATGATGTCAGCAACATCATCCCGGGGCTGGCTTAGCCCGTAAAACTGATCAGTATAAGTATCGAACTGTCGAGTTATAAGTCAGGTTTCATCATTGATTTCCTTCAACCCCCAAGTTATGTGTTCAAGTCAGGTATTGATAAATCTGAAGCTAATGCCAACATAGATCAAGCAGGTACAGGTTTGTCTATATAGAGAACAAGATATGTCCATCGGGACAACATGTCAGGATTGTCGGCATTAGAAACAAGATCAGGTAACATGTCAAGTAGTGGTGTATCAGGTCAGGTCAAGTAGTGCACAGTGTATCAAATGGGTGCCCAACAGTAAAATATAGCAAGTATCGAATCAGGGTAAAGGTACGGATGTATGGTAAAAGCATGGATGCATAGATATCTAGCATGGGATACCAATGTAACAATAATATGAGTTAATACAACGTAGCATGCAACTAGTTATAATTAATGGTATGGGTGCACAAATATCGATCAGGGGTCACATCTACAGCTCCAAGATTATGTAGGATGCACAGTATTAAGTATGGGGTACTAATGCAGCAGTAATATGAATTAATGTGATCTGTAGATGCAGCTACATATATATTAAATGATATGGATGCATACGGGTATCCGAAAATAGTAAAACATTAGTATGGATGTATAATGCAATCAACATGTGATATTTTTATTCATATGGATGCAAGATAAGTATTATAGCATGTAGCAAGATAAACTTGCCTGAACGGATCGCACGACGGGGTGCGCACGCTGCGTCCGACGTCAGGTAAACGTCGCAACACACACCCGGCACACGGGACAGGTCCAGGCAAGGCAAGAAGGTAACTACGCTGGCTGGGAACGTCCACAGGGTCTACCTGATCGGCAGTGGCGAACACGGCTGCTGCGATGATCGGAAAACACGGATCAAGAAAAGCAAGAAGAGAAGAACAAGAAGAAGAAGAAGTGGAAGATGAAGAAGAAGAAGAAGAAGGTTGCACTGGGGTTCCGTGCTCTTGGGTCAGAGGAGGTAGCAAGGGGGTGACAACATCGACGATGGGTTTTCCGGTGGTGGCAGTGGGTTTCCTGATCACCGGGGATGGGGTGTGCGGGTTCTTACAGCGAGGGTTCAAAGGTTGTAGCGATGGAGAGAGAGGGAGGTGAGGAAGAGGTGATGGTGAAGAAGGCGAGGTGATGGGGACGCCGACGAGGGTGGAGGTGGTGATAGCGAGGCTAGGGTTCGGGAGTCGTGCAGAGGTCGGGTTCTTGGGTTGCAGTGGGTCGGTCGGGACTCACGTCGGAGATGAAGGAAGTGGTGAGATGGAAGAGGTGGTGGTGACGAGGCCGACGAAGGAGATGTTGGAGATAGTGCCCTCAGAGTCAATTATTGGATCGCAGGTACGTGATTGCAATGATTGCGGAGGACCTATACTGGTAGGACAGTCTTACTCGAGATGATAGTATGCTATCTGGTTTGCCTTTATCAGTCGTGTACATGTTCAGGTGACTGATTACATGTTACACTTTGATAGAGCCCTTAGGATCTTGCTTTACTACCAACAGTATGATGGCGATCATATACGTGAGAGTTGGGTAGTTTATATGCATATTCTTAATTGTGGTCCCTAGTCGTGGGAGTTTCGAGATAGGGCATCGATACTCCGGAGTAGACTAGTGTATACAGTCGAGACCCCGACGAGGGGCGGTGGCCGGTCTCATAAGCCACTGGTGTCAGTTGGATCACCTAAGATGTATACAGGTGTAAGTCGATGTACTTGACCCCAGTACTTATGGGGAGGCGGAATTTTCAAAAACATATCAAGTTTAAACAACGAACATCGACTAACCGCTTGAATCGAAGCTAAACTATAAATAACCGTATTCAAAAGAGTTTCTTCTCACAAGTGATTAGGGATTATACCTAATGAAACCGGTCCTTCTTCTTTACGTCCTCCTTTGTTCTCCTCGACCTTCTCTAGGTAGTAGACGATCCACCCGAGAGCAAAACACCAAGCTAAACCTCTAACTTGAGGTAACTAATCAACTTTGATTGCTAATCAAAGATGAAAGGATGATAAAGAGTGAAGGTTATGGATTGTTTAGTCTAACTAATCCTTTGATCTCAACACATGAGGATTAAGGATTAGGGTTTGAAGATGAGAGCTTGAGGAGAGAGAATGTGAGATAAGATAATGAGAGAAGAGAGAGAGTGTATCATAATATTATGAAGCATTCTTATTTTAGAATAATCAATAAAGGAAATGAATAAGCATGCTTCATAAAATATCTTGTGATGATTCATTAGCATGAGTCATTAAGCAATAAATGTGCATTAATGAAGTGAATGAATCACCACCATGACTCACTCTCTTATCCAAAAGAAACCTCCTTAGTCACATCTTCTAGAAGCTTCTCGAGTAATTACGAGAACGCCCCTCCGATCCGTAAAAATACGGAAAAACTTTAGACTGTAAAAATCCAATAACCGGATACCAGTAACTGGCTTAAACCAAAGCCGACTGGTAAAAACTGTCCGAAAGTCGTACGCGCGTAAACGCACGTATGCGTCCGAACCCTTTGTCGCAAAACCATGCAACCTCTATATCGTTTCGCCTGGAGTAGGAAACTCTCTGTGTGGGACTCTAGAGACTCGACTACTACGCTGGCAGTGGGTTTAACCACAGACCGCAAGCGGCACTAGCTGTACGTAACGGTCCCCAGGTAGTTGTCGATAAGAAGGCCGATGAGTAAACCCATCCGAACTCCTACTGAGTCTGATGTGACAATCTCCATACAGTCCGGTCCGTTCGTCCAAGACTATCGCATATCGGGCCTAGGGGGGCGGCAAGCGTCAGTCCCCTAATAGCAGTATAAGTCGTGTCGGAGTGAAGCCCATTACACCCTGAGAAACTGCTGGAACCTACCAGCAAATCTCGCTTGCCCTGGCCAGGGACTTTGCGTAATGGCTCTCTGACACAGCACGATATCTACTCCCAATACCGGGAGGGACGAATCCTGTCTAACCGCCACTGCCTCCAAGTGCTCGGGACTGCACCCAACTGCCACCTGTTTGCACGACTCCTTTGAGCCGTGGTAGGGTAGCAATCTAAGAACAGTGGGACACACTCGAGGCGAAGTAGCAGTGTCAAGTCTGCGGACTACGCTGTACTCATGTCACCTGGGAACTGTTCACTGACGACTGGTATCAAACCAACCAACAGTTCCCTGTGAGTCCTGTCCGGTGTACCCGTAACCTAACGAGCACCTGTATACTATCTCCAGTACGACGTACTGACGGCTATGGGACAGACCATCTCCCCAACTGGGATGAGAAGCGTACACACCAGTCTACTCCGGAGTATCGATGCTCTGTCTCGATAATCCAACGACCAGGGACCTGAATAAGGATGTGCTTGTAGACTACCCAGCCCCCACTAGTGTGACTGCCATCACAACGCTGGTAGACAAGCAAGATCCTAAGAGCTCTATCAATACGTATACTCACATATTAAGATAGAAAAACCAAGTAGCATACTACCATGTTTAGCAAGACTGTTATATACATGTGAATATCCCAAGCTTCCATTAAGTAATATACAAGCTAGTATGATACAGTAATGGCCTTCTAGGGCATAAACACTAACAATCTCCCACTTGCACTAGGGCCATGTACTGGCATATCGTAGACCAATGATCTCGAGTAGCCTCTCGAACTGAATCTGAGGAAGGGCCTTCGTGAATGGATCAGCAATGTTCTCTTCTGAAGCAACTCTCCGAACCTCGATCTCCTGACGATCAATGATCTCCCTGATCAGGTGATACCGCCTCAAGATGTGTCTGGACTTCTGATGGGACCTTGGTTCCTTCGCTAAAGCTATAGCTCCGTTGTTGTCGCAATACAGAGGTATTGGATCAACTATGGTAGGAACCACCTGAAGTTCTGTTAGGAACTTCTTCATCCAGACTGCTTCTTTTGCGGCATCGCAAGCAGCTATATACTCCGCTTCCATCATCGAGTCAGCAACGGTGTCCTGCTTGGAGCTCTTCCAGCACACCGCCCCTCCATTGAGGGTAAAAACATAACCCGACATGGACTTGGAATCGTCCTTATCACTCTGGAAGCCGGAGTCAGCAAAGGCCTCCAACCTGAGGTCTTTTCCGCCGTAAACCAAGAACATATCCTTAGTCCTCCTCAGGTACTTGAGAATGTTCTTTACTGCTCTCCAGTGTTTCTCCCCTGGGTCTGACTGATACCGGCTTACCACGCTCAGTGCGTAAGCTACATCTGGTCTGGTACACAACATCGCATACATTATAGAGCCTACCGCAGAAGCGTAGGGTATAATAGACATGCGTTCCCTTTCCAAATCAGTCTTGGGAGACATCTCTTTGGAGAGGGTGATTCCGTGACAAGCCGGTAGATTACCGCGCTTTGAATCTTCGATACTGAATCTTTTCAGTACAGTGTCGATATACCTGGACTGTGAAAGTCCCAACATCCTCTTGGATCTATCACGATAGATCCGGATCCCCAGAATGTAAGAGGCATCACCCAGGTCTTTCATGGAGAACCTGTGTGACAAGAATCCTTTGACAGATTGTAGCATAGGAATGTCATTTCCTATCAATAGAATGTCATCCACGTACAAGACGAGGAATACGACACTTCTGGCCACAACTTTACTATATATGCACGGTTCATCTGGATTTTTGATAAAGTCATATTCTTTGACTGTCTCATCAAAACAGATGTTCCAACTCCGCGATGCCTGCTTTAGTCCATAAATGGACTTAAGCAGCTTGCATACTTTCCCGCTGCTTCCACTCTGATTGAAACCCTCTGGCTGATCCATATAGACGCTCTCTTCTAAATTTCCATTCAGAAAAGCCGTCTTTACGTCCATCTGCCAGATTTCATAATCATGGAAGGCAGCAATAGCAAGAAGGACCCGAATGGATTTGAGCATAGCCACTGGAGAAAAAGTTTCGTCATAGTCCAAACCAGGTCTTTGACGAAAACCCTTTGCAACAAGTCTAGCCTTATAGGTTTCCACCTGTCCATCTACACCAATCTTTTTCTTGAAGATCCATTTGCATCCTATGGGTTTTACCCCATCTGGAGCAAAGTCCAAAGTCCATACTTTGTTGGTGTACATGGACTCCATTTCGGTCCGCATTGCATCTAGCCATCGTACCGAGTCGCCGCTCTGGATGGCCTGCTGGAAGTCAGTAGGTTCATCATCATCTATGATGCAATCCTCTCTATCCCCGTCAATGAGAAAACCGTAGTATCTCTCAGGCGGATGAGACGGCCTACTACTCCTGCGGAGGGGTGCGGGAATGTTCTGTTCTTCTTGAACCTCTGGTTCTACCAAACTTTCAGTAGCAGTTTGTGGTTCTGGAATTTCTTCCAGTTCTATTTCGCTCCCACTTATTTCCTTTTCTAAAAACTGATTTTCCAGAAAATGGGCATTACGAGAAACAAAAACCTTTTGTTCCTCTGCGTAATAGAAATAATATCCCTTGGAGTTTTTTGGATATCCCACAAACATATATTTTACTGATCGTGCCTCGAGCTTGTCCACATGCTGCTTTTTAACAAAAGCTGGACATCCCCAAATCTTCATATGCTGAAGATGGGGTTTCTTCCCAGTCCACATCTGATATGGAGTGGTAGGCACAGTCTTGGTAGGAGCTCTGTTCAGAAGATATGCCGCTGATTCTAGCGCATAACCCCAGAAAGATCGCGGTAACTCAGCATTACTCATCATGGATCGTACCATATCCAATAGGGTTCGATTCCGTCTCTCCGATACACCGTTATGCTGTGGAGTGTATGGAGGAGTAAGCTGAGAGAGAATTCCTTTCTCTTTTAGGTAACCTAGGAACTCGGCACTCAAGTATTCACCACCTCGATCAGATCTAAGTGTCTTAATACTTTTGCCGGTTTGGTTTTCTACTTCATTCTTATACTCCTGGAATTTCTCAAAAGCCTCGGATTTATGTTTCATCAGATAAATGAATCCGTATCTTGAGTAATCATCCGTGAAAGTAATGAAATAGGAATAACCACCTCTCGCATGTGTAGACATTGGACCACATACATCACTGTGTATGAGTCCTAAGAGCTCGCTCGCTCTTACTCCTTGTCCAGTAAATGGAGTCTTTGTCATCTTTCCTTTGAGACAAGATTGACAAGTGTCATAGGTTTGATATTCGAACGTGTCCAAATATCCTTCTCTATGCAACTTAGTCAACCTTCTCTCATTGATGTGACCCAGTCTACAATGCCATAAGAAAGCTTTATTTAAATCTGGAGACTTTCTTTTTAGTGTGTTCTGGACATTGAAAATTTGGAGTTGGTTTAACACATATATGCCGTTATTTAGAGTACCGGACCCAATCAAACCATGATTAAGGTGGATGTTAACAACATCTCTTACAAACGTGAAATCATAACCTTTATTTGATAACAAGGAAACTGATATGATATTACACGTTAAGCTGGGTACAAAATAACAGTTATGTAAAACCAAAATATGTCCACTCGTCAATCCTAGGTGATAATCCCCGACGGACGCAGCTCCCACGCTAGCTCCGTTAGCAACCCT
The DNA here is from genome assembly GCA_030015575.1 of Agapanthus africanus. NCBI lineage: Eukaryota > Viridiplantae > Streptophyta > Magnoliopsida > Asparagales > Amaryllidaceae > Agapanthus > Agapanthus africanus. The sequence goes on along the minus strand of JASDDO010000022.1, from coordinate 127,350,928 downwards.
GAGGATCATATCACCTTCCTTCAGCACTCTACGGTTTCTCAGTGCCTGCAAAGAATTGCAAATATGAGATCCTGATCCGGTATCCAATACCCAGGAAGTAGAGTTGATCGACAGACAATTCTCAATTACAAACACACCTGAAGTCGAAGCCACAGCTTGCTTCGGTTCCTGGTTCTTGGCGTTCCACGCCTTGCAATCCTTCTTCCAGTGCCCTTTCCTGTGACAATGGAAGCACTCATCCAGGCCAACTACCGGTGCTGTAAACTTTTTCTTTCCCTTCTTTCCCACCTTACTAACACCTCCTCTAGGTCTGGGTGCGGCCTTCTTCTTCCTTCCTTTGGCCCTAGCCTTGGACCCGGAAGAAGATGAACCGCCAACAAACATAGCGGGTGTTTCCCTTGCCTTCTGCAAGGTGCCCTCTGCACTCCTTAACATGTTCAGGAGTTCCGCAAGTTCAACTTCTTTTCCTTGAAGATTGAAGTTGAGGATAAACTGGGCGTAGGTTGGAGGAAGGGACTGGAGAACAAGGTTTGTATAGAGCTCATTATCCAAAGTCGTCCCAAGGTCCGCGAGCTCTTCAATATAGCCGATCATCTGTAGGACATGTTCACCTACCGATGACCCGACAGCCAACCTCGCTCGAAACAGTTTCTTAGAGGTCTCGTATCTTGCTATACGAGATTGCTCTCCATAAAGTTCCTTTGTATGGAGAAATATGCCATCTAGGGACATATCCTCGTGCCTCCTCTGATGTTCATTGTTCATCGAGGCAAGCACGATGCACTTGGCTCTCGCGCAATCTAAATCCCAGGTTTTGCGGATTTCCTTATCCGCATTGCTGGATTTGGGACCAAGGACAGCAGGTGCTGTAGCGGTGAGGACGTACCCCAGTTTGTCATAGGTCAAAGCCATCTTGACATTCCGCAGCCAATCTTTATAGTTTGGCCCCGTCAGTATATTTTTCTCTAAAAGTAACTTAAGTCCAGTCATTTTCAGGGTCGCTGCAATTAGGAGAGAGAGAAGAAAACTCTTTAGCATGATGCTCTTGCAAGTTTAGAGTGGTTTTTAGTTTATCTAAACTGGATGGCTCCCACTGTTTCTCGAATCCTTCCTCAAACCATAAAAGAAGAATTAGCCAAGACTATTCCCACCGTACAATACTTGCTTAACCGTTCAGCCAGGCCGGTGTCGATACTTCGAGGGAGGTTTTCCAACGCTTTCGCGAAGTTCCTTAATTAAATAACCTCTTTTCTCTGGGGGCGTAACCCCGCTGACACTTTTCTGGACACCTACTAGGTTTATAGCATTGATCGTTAAGCGACGAATATCCTGATAAGTAGCATATACTCACAGTAGGATCGGGATCCAAATATCATCGTATGATAATGTTGAAGGAATCCTACCAACATTCATCAAACTCCAAATGGTATGCATCTCTTTGCAAATTTCAGTTTCTTTAGAAATTCCCGATATAAGTTTTTGCCCCATGCTCTTATGACCTTGGCTTTGGTCAAAATGTCATAAGTCACATGTCAAGTTTTACCCGTCATTATCTTGTCAATTTGAACCCATCCGTATATACCCCTGACTTTGGTCAAATGATAATACGACTGTCCCAAACTAACTCATCTATCTTATGCAACAAATGAAAACCCAGTAGCTACCAAACACTATGCCTTGACTTTGGCCAAAATGCATAGCTTGAATACTACTGAATACCTAAATGAAACGACGGAGGGCTACGACAGGATTTGGCGAAACCATAAACGTAGTGAACTTGATATAACCGAAGGAACCTGATAGCTTTTAAAAGGAGTGGTTAAATCTCCGCATTTAAAAATATCTGTTTTAAAATAACCGAGTGGTTTCTTTTAAATTGTTCCAACGATTTAAACTTTGGTTTGTTTTACTTTGCATTATAGATAATGCGTCCCATCATTAACCTATCATTGCAGAAAACAACGAAAATATAACGTCCTCTTATGCCATCTGCATTCGCCACGGGGTCCCGTCATCACCCGTTAGGTTACTTAACTAACGACAGAGCGGGGGCTGGGCTAGCGCGGGTGTAAAACATAAGTGACGTCTAAATAGCTATAATAAATATAGATATTTTACATTCGTCTGACGCAATGATATTCATTCCAGAACACAGATAAACAATATTGGATTTGCAAGCAATCTGTATTTCTTTTGAGCCTGCAAGAAAAGACAGATTACACAGTTGTGATGAATAGCCGTTTACCCCACCCTCGACCCCTACGGGTACGGCAAACTACCCACCCGGCAGTCTGTGTACCCCACCTTGGGTCAGTCCTAGGAGCAAAAACAGTAAAATGAAATAATACAACGGTGGCTACAACCGCAACCTGGAAGTGCCCCGCGAAAATAATATTACAACAAATTACATTTACAACAAATGAATTAACCAATAACCCATTGCGAACCCCGGCTATACACCACAACAGTCCAATACAGTTTATATGCACAAACAGATATAACCATTTCAGAAATGTGCAACCCCCTGCCAACCGACATACTAGCAGTTGGGGAAGGTTTACGAACACATCAAACAATCACAGATATAATCCAATACGCAAATACTGTACAATTCGATCGAATAAACAACTTCAATATTGCTCCAAAATCTGCTCTGTTAAACAGTAACCTGAGCAATAATTAAATATTCCAAAAAACACTAAATATCACAGGGGACCCACACAAAAAATTTGGGATCATGACTCGGCAACTCGGCGGCGGAACCGCGGCGGATCGGTGGGATCCGCCGCGCTTCCGCGGCGCTTTAGCCGAGTCATGGGCCCAATTTTCTTGGGTGTTCTCCTGGACCCATGTCAAGCTTTCTGAACATCCCTGAAAAATTTTAGGACATCATTTTGGATTCGACAGAAACTGATTTTTATTAGGGTTTTCCGGCTTCGTTTTTCCGTTCGAAATTCGTACAAATTTGCGATTAAGTTATTTAGTGTTTAGCGAGGCTTTGATACCACTGTAAGTCGATGTACTTGACCCCAGTACTTATGGGGAGGCGGAATTTTCAAAAACATATCAAGTTTAAACAACGAACATCGACTAACCGCTTGAATCGAAGCTAAACTATAAATAACCGTATTCAAAAGAGTTTCTTCTCACAAGTGATTAGGGATTATACCTAATGAAACCGGTCCTTCTTCTTTACGTCCTCCTTTGTTCTCCTCGACCTTCTCTAGGTAGTAGACGATCCACCCGAGAGCAAAACACCAAGCTAAACCTCTAACTTGAGGTAACTAATCAACTTTGATTGCTAATCAAAGATGAAAGGATGATAAAGAGTGAAGGTTATGGATTGTTTAGTCTAACTAATCCTTTGATCTCAACACATGAGGATTAAGGATTAGGGTTTGAAGATGAGAGCTTGAGGAGAGAGAATGTGAGATAAGATAATGAGAGAAGAGAGAGAGTGTATCATAATATTATGAAGCATTCTTATTTTAGAATAATCAATAAAGGAAATGAATAAGCATGCTTCATAAAATATCTTGTGATGATTCATTAGCATGAGTCATTAAGCAATAAATGTGCATTAATGAAGTGAATGAATCACCACCATGACTCACTCTCTTATCCAAAAGAAACCTCCTTAGTCACATCTTCTAGAAGCTTCTCGAGTAATTACGAGAACGCCCCTCCGATCCGTAAAAATACGGAAAAACTTTAGACTGTAAAAATCCAATAACCGGATACCAGTAACTGGCTTAAACCAAAGCCGACTGGTAAAAACTGTCCGAAAGTCGTACGCGCGTAAACGCACGTATGCGTCCGAACCCTTTGTCGCAAAACCATGCAACCTCTATATCGTTTCGCCTGGAGTAGGAAACTCTCTGTGTGGGACTCTAGAGACTCGACTACTACGCTGGCAGTGGGTTTAACCACAGACCGCAAGCGGCACTAGCTGTACGTAACGGTCCCCAGGTAGTTGTCGATAAGAAGGCCGATGAGTAAACCCATCCGAACTCCTACTGAGTCTGATGTGACAATCTCCATACAGTCCGGTCCGTTCGTCCAAGACTATCGCATATCGGGCCTAGGGGGGCGGCAAGCGTCAGTCCCCTAATAGCGGTATAAGTCGTGTCGGAGTGAAGCCCATTACACCCTGAGAAACTGCTGGAACCTACCAGCAAATCTCGCTTGCCCTGGCCAGGGACTTTGCGTAATGGCTCTCTGACACAGCACGATATCTACTCCCAATACCGGGAGGGACGAATCCTGTCTAACCGCCACTGCCTCCAAGTGCTCGGGACTGCACCCAACTGCCACCTGTTTGCACGACTCCTTTGAGCCGTGGTAGGGTAGCAATCTAAGAACAGTGGGACACACTCGAGGCGAAGTAGCAGTGTCAAGTCTGCGGACTACGCTGTACTCATGTCACCTGGGAACTGTTCACTGACGACTGGTATCAAACCAACCAACAGTTCCCTGTGAGTCCTGTCCGGTGTACCCGTAACCTAACGAGCACCTGTATACTATCTCCAGTACGACGTACTGACGGCTGTGGGACAGACCATCTCCCCAAATGGGATGAGAAGCGTACACACCAGTCTACTCCGGAGTATCGATGCTCTGTCTCGATAATCCAACGACCAGGGACCTGAATAAGGATGTGCTTGTAGACTACCCAGCCCCCACTAGTGTGACTGCCATCACAACGCTGGTAGACAAGCAAGATCCTAAGAGCTCTATCAATACGTATACTCACATATTATGATAGAAAAACCAAGTAGCATACTACCATGTTTAGCAAGACTGTTATATACATGTGAATATCCCAAGCTTCCATTAAGTAATATACAAGCTAGTATGATACAGTAATGGCCTTCTAGGGCATAAACACTAACAACAGGTGCCCATTGGGTTATGAGTACACCGGACAGGACTCACCGGGAATCTGCTAGTTGGTATTATACATATCGTCAGATAGCAGTTCCCTGGTGACATGTGTACAGGTTAGTTCATCGACCTGAGGTCGTCATTTGTCTCGTGTGAGTTCCCACTGTGCTTTGATTTCTACCCTACCACGGCTCAAAGGAGTCGTGCAAACAGGTAGCTTTTGGGTACAGTCCCGAGCCATATAGAGGCACGTGAGCGGATCGGCAGGGGATTCGTCTCTCCCGGTATTGGGGGTGAGATCGTGCTGTGTCTAGGAAAGCCATTACACAAAGCCCACGGCCGTGGCAGGAGATTTACTGGTAGGTACTCCAGTAGTATTTCAGGGTGTTATTGGGCTACACTCCGACACGACTTATACTGCTATTGGAGGTCTGACGTTACTAACCCCCTAGGAAGATATGCGATACTCATAGACGAACGGACCGGACTGTATATTCATTGTCACTGTTAGGCTCAGTAGGGTTTCCGGATGAGTTCGCTCATCGGCCTCCCTTGAGGTCAGTCCATGGGCAGCCGTTACGCATAGCTAGTGCTGCTGACGGTTTGTGGTTAAACCCACTGCCAGGGTACTGACGAGTCATTAGAGTCCCCCACAGACAGTTTTCCAAGTTCGGGCGAAACGTTGTAGAGGCCGTATGGTTTTATGGCAGGGTTCGGAAAATGCACGTGCGTTTACGCACGTGTCAGATTTCGAGCTGATGATACTGGTCGGCTTTGGTTTAAGCCGGATCCGAGTATTATATTGAGTAGATATAATATCTTTGTCTCAGTTGCATTTGTATTCGGTCGTAATACAAATGCGGGTATATTTATACAGTTACGGGGTTATCCTAAAATTCGTTTCGGGATCACTTTTGGAAGTTGCCAGTTTCCAGTTTTCTATCAGCCGTCTTCTAACATTCGGTTAAAGGCGGATTTATCTTTTCTTTGGAAGAGTGTGGATTCTTCTAGAAGGTTCTAGAAGAGGTGAGGTGTTATTGTTTCATTGGTTGCTTTCTTTGTGTTCACACTGTGTGTTCACACTAGATATTTTCTTGTGTTCACATTAGATATTTTCTTGTGTTCACACTAGATATTTCCTTATGGTTACTCTCTTGCTCCTACACTCACCCCCCATTGCTATATATGGCCGGCCCCCTCGTCACACTCACACACTCTCTCACTTGATTTAGAAAAGAGATTATGATAGTTTTGGGGTGTATGGAAATTTCATCGCTCATTTCATTCCATCACCCGAATCAATTGGCAACTTCATTAACCGTTCGTCCATAGTTTTGGACGGAACGAGACAAAGTCTTCTACTCATTCTCTACATCAATCTTGGTCGTCTCTTTTAGCAAACTTGACGACCGAGTTACCTCGAGTCAGAGGCGGGAGCCCGTTTAAAGAATCGTTGACGTGGTGCCACCTGGACGAGTAGATCGGAGATCGAAGATATCGGAGCAGCCGCAACGGAGCGTGGGATGATGGTTAAAGAATGAAGGACTCGGATCATTCGGTATAACCTTTCTACTCTCTTTACAGTTTGTTAGTTTAGCAATAATGGCAGATCCGTGTTATAATATACGATAGCGCCAGTTAAAAAGTTTTTGTTCCGCATTTGGCGTCTGTAGACGGCCGGGGCGCTACCGTAGACTTACAGCGGTATCAGAGCCTCACCATTATGCTATACTAACTTGTGCTAACGCGTTTAAAATATCGATCGAACCGGAAATCAAAAACTGCAAAATCCAAGTTCCCAGTTTCTGTCGATTTTTAAAGGGGTCCTAAAATTATTCTACATATCACAGAAATCTGTGCAGGGTTTTATAAGAACACCGTACAAATTTAGGCTCATGAATCGACAAGACTGCCGCGGAATCGCGGCCATTCTGTGTGATCATGCACCCAAACATGCACAGTGTATTCTTCTCTGGAATTTGGGGTTTTTGGTATATATCTTTTGGGCCCAGATTTTGTTACTATTTAACAGATGTTTGTGGGGCCCACTTCGTGATATTTAGTCGATCGAAATTTAAATATGTTAGTTTACAGTACTTGCATTATATCTCTGACCGGGAATGTCATTTGATCGGTAAACCGCGTCTGATTGGTATAGTTCTTTTAGACGGGTTTGCGAACGTGACATTCGCGATGATGTTCTGTGTTGTGCTGTGATGTTGCGGATTTGTCGTGGTGGATAGCAGTGTGCAATGGTAGTGCAGTTTGGATTTATTTGTACTTTTGATATTGCGGGGCGAGCATCCAACATATGGACCGCCGTCACTGCCTGTTGTATAATATTCTTTTGGGGCACGACCAGGTTGCGGTCGATGTACCTGTTGCACTATTTTTCATTACTGTACTAGGTTTTTCTCCGCGACGGAGTGCACAGATAGCCGGGTTCTGGGGGGCAACGGGTCCGCATCTCATGGCTTTGAGAGGAAGAGGGGCCTCACTCTAGAATTGGCAGACTATTCGCCGCACTCGTAGGGGGTACAGGTTGACCCAAGGAGGGGTGCCCAAGATTACCGGATTCCGTGAAGTGCTGGGTGGTCCATTCATTTTGCTGTAGGGGCTCCTCGCTTCAGGTTTTGGCGGGTAACTTGCCGCACCCATAGGGGTCTAGGTTTCATTGCACCGGCTATCCACACGACCAGGAGAACGTCGGGTTTCAGCAGCGGCTCTGTGAAACTCGGGGATCCCAGATTATCTGTATTGTTCTGTGATGCTTATTACTTTTCTGTAATGTTGCATATTATCACGCCTGGAGCGATTATTGTATATTGGTTTATATACTATTAGATGTTGTATATGTTTTACACCCGCGCTAGTCCAGTCCCCGCTCTGTCGTTAGTTAAGTAACCAAACGGGTGATGACGGGACCCAGTGACGAATGCGGATGGCATATACGTACATTTTATTTTCGTTCTTTTCTGGTGTGATTGATTAATGGGACTGCGTTGATTCTGATCAATGCAAAGGAAAGCAAACCTGTTTGCAGTTGTTGGAACAAATTTAAAAAAGTGTTATTGCAAAGATATTTCCTTTTGTTTTGCATAGCGGTATTCAGTGGAATATCCTGCACCTCATTCGACGGGGCAAGGGCCGATATCCCTTCACCGGGACTGACCCCTTAGGCAGAAGTTTGCGTCAGGGTAATAACTTCACTATAGTCGATTACAAGTTGCTTTGCATCGCGGTATTCAGTGGAATATCCTGCACCTCATTCCACGGGGAAAGAGCCGAGATCCCTTCACCGGGAGTGACCTCTTTAGCAAAAGGTTTTCGCCACTATATTTTAAAAAGCTATCAGGTTCCTTCAGCGATATCAAGTTCGTTACGTTAAAGGTTTTTCGCCAAAAACCAGCCGTAGCCCTCCGTCACTTCTTTTGGGTATTCAGTAGTATTCAAGCTATGTATTTTGACCAATGCCAAGGCATAGTGTTTGGTAGCTGCTGGGTATTCAATTGTTGCATAGATAGATGAGTTGGTTTGGGACAGTCGTTCTGCCATTTTGGCCAACGTCAAGGGCATGTGCGGGTGGGTTCAAATTGACAAGATAGTGACGGGTAGAACTTGGCATGTGAATTATGACATTTTGACCAACGCCAAGGTCATAAGAGCATGGGGCAAAAATCATATCGGGAGTTTCTAAAGAAACTGAAACTTGCCAAGTATGCGCATACCTTCTGGAGTATGAGTAACGTGGATGCATTCCGTCATGTTATCATGCGATGAGAGTTGGATCCCGATTCCCACTGATAAGTTGGTTTACTCTTCGGATGATCCCGATTGATTCTTCTTTCAGGTTTGGAGGAGAATTTGACAGGACGGTGGGATGTTTCCGGATTAGATAAAGTGATAACCATTCTGATCTAGGTTAGAGTGCACGCAGAGTGTTTCTTTTCTCTCTCTCTTTGGCAGCGACCTTTGACCGACCCTAGACTATGACTCAGTGACCAAGTTGACCGAACCTTCTTAAAATACTGGCTTTTGGATTTTCTGAGTTGCATAAGTCATTGCCACTCCTTCTTTTACCCTTTGAATTTCTCAGAACACCTGTATTACTACGGACATCCACTTCCATTGGATAGATCCATCGTATGGTTATATACGAACTCGAAGGGACTTCTTCGAGGATGGATCCAGGTTCAGGAGAAATAGAATTGGTTTATTCAGTTGTCTTTTATTATCACCTTCTCTCAGGTTGCGAGGGCTCCTTGGTTTAGGAGAGTACACCTATTACGCTTATTGGATAGTCTTATTCCAAACCATAGGCAGGTGCCGAAAGGTAGGGAATGAAGAAAACCAATTAGCCTAAGTAGGGTGTACAGAAGGAAGTAACTAAAGACAAAATAAAGGGATTAGAAAGAGGGAAAATTAAATTGCGACTGTTATCATTCACGACCAAACCGCGTACATCGTCGCCACTCTTATTTCACCTTTAAAAGAAAAAGGTATTATTCAGTTGTCTTTTATCATCACCTTCTCTCAAGATGCGAGTATTCCTTGGTTTAGGATGATACACCTATTATGCTTACTGGATAGTCTTCTTCCAAATCATAGGCTGGTGCCGAACGGTAGGGAAGGAAGAAAACCATTTAGCCTAACGATGGTGTACAGAAGGTAACGACTAAAGACAAATAAAGGGATTTGGAGAGATGGCAAAGAAATATACGGTTAAAGTCATGAATTGGATTATGGAAGAGGCATTACTAGGAATACCAAGATACCCCTATGAAACATTTTCATGTTTCAGTGCATTGTTAAAGAAAAACTGTTTTCCCGATTAGATACTTACTCCAAGGGTATGTATTTTACCAGGTTTCATTCTCATATCTGTATGGTCTTACGGATGATAAGTGGGAGTAAGTTATTGGGAATTAGGTGATCATCTCATTATATCAGAATTCGTTGTAATTGGTGATATTTGAGGAAATCGCCAGGGTACAGTTTTCCACCTACGACGCACAGGTTTTGAATTGTTCAACTCAGCGGACTTATACAGAGTATTGTATGTTGTCCAGTGTCCATCAGGACAAAGGGGTTGGTCCTCGTACTATGCTCTGTTTACTTATGACTTCTCTAGTTTTTAGACAAGTATTTCATAGAAATACAAGGTCTAAGTTTTGAGAAGTTGTGGGTATAAGAATAGAGTAGAGAACCAGGTATCACAAGTATCGGGATTCTTCAAAGAGATCGAAGATGTAGATTCTTGTGATTGGTATTAAGATGATAGTAATAGTTTTGAGAAACTTGTTTCTCTTTCAGGTTACTCATAAATGGATGGATTCCTAAGTTGAGTAATGCTGATTAGCCTCTTTCCATTAAGATGACATGCACTGGAGACAGTTGCATGATTGAATATGGTTCCAATTAAATTAGTGCCAAAGTTTCTATATTGGATATAGAATGGTTCATATCTTAACGATGTTAAGGTACGGGGAGTTGTCCAGCTTATGCTTAAAACCAGACACTGGATAACTCATGGCACGTTTCTGTAATGGCTGTTTGTGGGTTGACCCTGGCTATGACGAGGGTTGATATTCTACCATTTGGAAGATCAATAGTGATATTGTTCTTGACTCACCACAGTTTTAGTAAAATGGATTCTTTCAGAAAACAGTAGTGGGAGTATGGTATAACTGGAAGTGATTCCAGAACCGCGAACGATTACGGAAAATTTAATAGGACCTATATATTCAATTAGGTTTGACATTCCATTAGCCACTCCGCAGATATGGTGGGTAACCTCAGACACCCGAGAGGTACTTCGGTAGCCTCAAGGACGGTGACATGGAGGTTCTTGTTTACTCAGACTTGACACTACTGTTGTTCCAGACTATGAGACCAGGCAGGAGGATAAGTATAGCGTCGTTCTAAACTAGCTTTAGAAGTGCACATGTATATTATTCTGCCAGAGGGTTGTCGTAGTCAGTGGGAGCAGCGAAAGTATAGTGAGCAAGTAGCTTATGTCTATTTATGACTAGAGCAGTTATAGCGGAGATAGATCATCTAATTTTGATGTGACAGTCATGGGTTTGACTTCATCAGAATAGGGGATGGATCTGTTAAGAAGGTAGTAGGGTGTGATGTCATGGTATCTGGATGACATACACAGAGTAGGAAGTAAAATTCCTATACTACGATCGGTTGTACTGTGGTCGTCACACAGTTGTTTCTCCAGACAGGATATGGATATAATACTTGATATTCTGGTTTCTAGATCTATGGTTTTAGATCTGGATTTGGGTAGTTTCCCAATGTGGGTACTTTGACAGTATTCTAATGGTTTTTAGAATAGATGACTCCTGGCATGGTGGTGTACCAGCAGGTGATGGAGTCACCCACTCTAAAGGTGTCGTATAGACTAAAGGGGAGAGGGCTGTACATGATTGGCAGATCACTTGCTTAGGCAATTGAGTCAATCATGAGATGTCAAGTACCACACCAAATGTTGGTTTTGCACTAGATGCAATAAGTTTGTATTAATCCAATCCTGGAGAAACATAAGGAAGCAGTTTTAGAACATAAGTGGATGTTCTACGGATTTGATGACGGCAGCCTCCTTCGGGAGACGGTTATCATTCCAAGCTTCAAAGGTGACATAGTTGACAGAGTGATTGTCAGAGTTATAGTTTTCCCTCAGATGAGGGACAGTATTATGGACAGGTGGTCCAAGAGGATACTGTGGGAGGCTTGGTGCTGGATACTGATTAGGTTCAGTGATCGATACAGTCTAAGAAGTTTGGATTTAGAGTTCATTTATGAACTAAGTCCCATCAGATATCCAGACTTATTCTAAGACAGGTATTACTCAATTCGGGAGATGGTTTTCTCCGCGAACTTGAGATTAAGAGAGATATAGAAAGAAACTTCTAGGCGGATCCACTCACTGAGGCTATTTCTCGAACACAATAGTTTTACAAACGGGCTTTGTGAAACTGATTAGTAGAGGAGTTGGATGTTAGGTTTCACACGGGCTGTGAGTAGTCGACATCGCAATAATTAGCCTTAAGTGCAAGTGGGAGATTGTTGGAGATAGTGCCCTCAGAGTCAATTATTGGATCGCAGGTACATGATTGCAATGATTGCGGATGACCTATACCGGTAGGACAGTCTTACTCGAGATGATAGTATGCTATCTGGTTTGCCTTTATCAGTCGTGTACATGTTCAGGTGACTGATTACATGTTACACTTTGATAGAGCCCTTAGGATCTTGCTTTACTACCAACAGTATGATGGCGATCATATACGTGAGAGTTGGGTAGTTTATATGCATATCCTTAATTGTGGTCCCTAGTCGTGGGAGTTTCGAGACAGGGCATCGATACTCCGGAGTAGACTAGTGTATACAGTCGAGACCCCGATGAGGGGCGGTGGCCGGTCTCACAAGCCACTGGTGTCAGTTGGATCACCTAAGATGTATACAGGTGCTCATTGTGTTATGAGTACACCGGACAGGACTCGCCGGGAATCTGCTAGTTGGTATTATACATATCGTCAGATAGCAATTCCCTGGTGACATGTGTACAGGTTAGTTCATCGACCTGAGGTCGTCATTTGTCTTCTGTGAGTTCCCACTGTGCTTTGATTTCTACCCTACCACGGCTCAAAGGAGTCGTGCAAACAGGTGCTTTTGGGTACAGTCCCGAGCCATATGGAGGCACGTGAGCGGATCGGCAGGGGATTCGTCTCTCCCAGTATTGGGGGTGAGATTGTGCTGTGTCTAGGAGAGCCATTACATAAAGCCCACAGCCGTGGCAGGAGATTTACTGGTAGGTACTCTAATAGTATCTCAGGGTGTTATTGGGCTACACTCCGACACGACTTATACTGCTATTGGGGGTCTGGCGTTACTAACCCCCTAGGCAGATATGCGATACTCATAGACGAACGGACCGGACTGTATATACATTGTCACTGTTAGGCTCAGTAGGGTTTCCGGATGAGTTCGCTCATCGGTCTCCCTTGAGGTCAGTCCATGGGCAGCCGTTACGCATAGCTAGTGCCGCTGACGGTTTGTGGTTAAACCCACTGCCAGGGTACTGACGAGTCATTAGAGTCCCCCAAGGATAGTTTCCCAAGTTCGGGCGAAACGTTGTAGAGGCCGTATGGTTTTATGGCAGGGTTCGGAAAATGCACGTGCGTTTACGCACGTGTCAGATTTCGGGCTGATGATACTGGTCGGCTTTGGTTTAAGCCGGATCCGAGTATTATATTGAGTAGATATAATATCTTTGTCTCAGTTGCATTTGTATTCGGTCGTAATACAAATGCGGGTATATTTATACAGTTACGGGGTTATCCTGAAATTCGTTTCGGGATCACTTTTGGAAGTTGCCAGTTTCCAGTTTTCTATCAGCTGTCTTTTAACATTCGGTTAAAGACGGATTTATCTTTTCTTTGGAAGAGTGTGGATGCTTCTAGAAGGTTCTAGAAGAGGTGAGGTGTTATTGTTTCATTGGTTGCTTTCTTTGTGTTCACACCGTGTGTTCACACTAGATATTTTCTTGTGTTCACATTAGATATTTTCTTGTGTCCACACTAGATATTTCCTTATGGTTACTCTCTTGCTCCTACACTCACCCCTATTGCTATATATGGCCGGCCCCCTCTTCACTCTCACACACTCTCTAACTTGATTTAGAAAAGAGATTATGATAGTTTTGGGGTGTATGGAAATTTCATTGCTCATTTCATTCCATCACCCGAATCAATTGGCAACTTCATTAACCGTTCGTCCATAGCTTTGGACGGAATGAGACAAAGTCTTCTACTCATTCTCTACATCAATCTTGGTCGTCTATTTTAGCAAACTTGACGACCGAGTTGCCTCGAGTCAGAGGCGGGAGCCCGTTTAAAGAATCGTTGACGTGGTGCCACCTGGACGAGCAGATCGGAGATCGAAGATATTGGAGCAGCCGCAATGGAGCGTGGGATGATGGTTAAAGAATGAAGGACTCAGATCGTTCGGTATAACCTTTCTACTCTCTTTGCAGTTTGTTAGTTTAGAAATAATGGCAGATCCGGGTTATAGTATACGATAGCGCCAGTTAAAAAGTTTTTGTTTCGCATTTGGCGTCTGTAGACGGCCGGGGCGCAACCGTTGACTTACAGGAGATCGGCAGCGAGGGGAGACGTGGGTGCAAGTGAGGGGTATGGGTTGCGGGTTAGGCATCGATGGGTAGCAGCGGGGGAGAGGAGTCGTTGGGGAAGAAGTGGGGTGGTCGGGGTGATGTGACGAGGTCGAGGGTGGAGGCGAGGCAAGGTGGTCGGAGCTCCGGTGATGGGTTAGGGTTGAGGGCTGGGGCGTGGGTTCTTGGGTCGTGATGGGAATTGGAGGAGAAGGTAGATGAGCGGGGATAGGAGGAGATGAGGGAGGTCGTCGGCGGTATGGCGACGGCGACAAGACGAGCGTGGGTTCGAGAGAGGAGGCGGCGGGAAAAGGAAAAAAATGAAAAAGGAGAAGAAGAAGAAGACGGGGACGTGGGCAGTAAAAATAATAGGGTTAAAGAAAAATATTTATAAGTAGAGGAGAGAGAGAGAGAGAGTTGAGCAGGTGAGGGAATCTTTGAGAATGAGATAACAGATTTAAAATATATATTTGTTTAAACGTACAGTTTGAATTATATAAAGAATATAATATTAGAAAATTTTAGTTTTCTAGCTAATAGAAACTCATTCCAAAATACGCCCGGGTTGGGTCTAAAAATTTAGTTTTAAAATACGGAAATTATACGTGTCAACCAACATTAAAACAGGATATCTGGGTAACGAAAAAGCATACCCCCAAGAATGGATGCACGTATCGTGCACGTAGCCTTCCAAACGAGTCCGTTTCACTGAACGGGACGGGAACACGATACACGGGTGCTACGACAGGGTTAGGGGTACTATGCAGGCCATGCTAGATATTTTTAAAATATTTTATTAGACTTTATATGTTATATTAAAAAAATGCAGATATCAGATATAATGTAAGTATGCAGAATATACAACATGAAAGTGCACAGATCCTCAAAACTAGTCACGATAAATCATAAACAGGAATTAAGACGGGTTTCCAGCATGCGGGTCGGGTCGAATGCAAATACAGATGTCAAATACACTATTCGCACCCAAAACAAAATAAATCAGAAAATAGCCATAAATAAAGAAATACTCAAAATAGAACTGGTATAAATGAACTAGGGTGTTACAATAAGTAACAAGATCCAAGTAATAAGTTAAGAAGTGTGTCGTGAACATGTCAAGTGATCCATATATATCAAATAGATACCGAAATGTGAAATTATAACGAATATCGGAACACGATAACCAAATTGATATCAGAATGCATATGCGTCTATCTGTAATAACTTTTTATACGTCCATGACTACGTATGATGCCAACTAGATAACATGTTGTACTAACATAAAAGTAAAATGATATCATGATGTTCCGTCATACAATTAGATATGCGATTATCAGTATGGACACGAACGGATATCATAAAACTGTAAATCTATAACCTTTGCTATATAATGAAACTAATTCATATGGATATCGATATAGTAACATTGCATGTTGGAAGATAAACTTGCCTGATTGGATCTCACGTCGGGATACGCACGTCACGTTCGACTTCAGATAAATATCACGATACAAACTCACGCGTGTAGGACTGGACCTGGCTGATCAAAGACGTGACTATGCTGGTAAACGATGATGACTGGGTCATCCGGATCGTCGGCGACGTGTGCGACTCTGGCGAGACGGTCAAGAAAGCAAGAAAGAGAAAGAAGAGAAGATGAATGGGGGTGTTGTGTCGGCTCTGGGTGATCGCACGCTTTTGGCGTGTCGGAGTTCAAAGTTCTAAAGTTATAACCGCGATCAGGACAGTGTCGCTTCGCAGCTAGCCGGTTGAGCACGGGTCGATCTACAGGGAGATGGTTGTATGTCTGTTCGAGTTTTAGACGAGTCAATAAAGAATGTATATATGTTTGTTCAAATCTATCCTAAGTGTTCTTATTTATGTTCAAGTAAGATTGTTAAGATTAAGGTTGGTTAGTAGAGTTAGGATTATTCTTGTACTTATCTTTTGCCATTCTTAAGATTATGTTGGGATAATCGAAAGTAGCGGGGATTAGGAGGACATAGGAATGGGATTTGCGAGTTTAAGAAAGCTTTCCAATGCTAAATCCATTCCTAGTGCCCCTTGTCCGTCCGCTAAATACACTTATTTCCAACCCTCGGCCAAACACCCGCAACCATGTATCCAAATAAGTCACAACTACATGTCACGTTGTAGTGCGCTTAAAGAACTTCTCGACTTAGGTCGTAGCTACATATCACGTATAGTGCGCCTAAGTGAGGGGGTTGCGTTTGTTTGGTCGGGGTTCGTTTCAAGATGTTTGGCGAAGAGAAGCACAAGGGATTTCTCCGTCCCTCATACCACCTTCCTTAGCCTTAACAAGAGTGAAATTATTCACACATTAAAAAAGAAAACAAAACAAGAAGGAGGAAAGGAAAGAAAAGGAAAATACGGTTTTACAAATGGTGCAAGCTAACTCTTGGGTCCTTACCTTAGCAAGGAACTCCGTCAAGTATCATCGCTTGAAAATACGGATAAAAGAAGAAAAGAAAAGAGAACAAGAAAAGAAATAACAACAAATAATAAAGTTACACTAGAAATTAAATTACAATGCAATGAAATAAAAATACAAGATAAGAAAAATAACCCTCATTTTCATTTCATCATCCACTCAAAAAGCTCTCACTACAATTTTCATGGAGGAAAGAATGAAGAAGAAGAAGAAGCTAAACTATACTACACTAAAACCTAACAAAAGAGGCATGAAGAGAAGACCATTGGTTTGGCAAAAAACTGGGCTATTTATAGGCTGCATGCTGAAACCCTAGGGTAACATTCTGGCCCTAAATGAAATATCCAAACTGCCCCCAAAACATCAGCAGCCACCGAGTTAACTCGGCCGAGGATCCGCGGCCGAGTCGCCATGTTCGCCGCGGATCCGCGGCCAATTGGAGGAGTTAGCAAGTCGTTTTTTTTGGGTTTTCCTGTGTTGCTTTCTTCTGTTGTTCTACATGTTCCAAATTGCAATTTGCTTCAACGATTTCTTTAGATCTGCAACGGTCCAAAATGGCATAAAAAACAATACTTTTGACCTTTTCTCCCTCGAGCTCCGTGCACCCATTGATTCTTGTGCTGTCCCTCTTGAGCTTTGTGCTTGTCCCAGACACGAATGACCACAGTCACATGTCTTGACTCTGGAACTGATAAGCCGCACTGGACGGATACGGATGACCGGAACCCGGCTTTTATCTGTTGTCAACAGATGTTCTGGATTTTGGCGTAACTGTGGAGATTTTGTATCAATTGCGTTATTTTGGACTAGGAACCTGTAGCCTGTAAATATGTAGCAAATACGGATTAAAAGCACCTACCTATAAGCAAACGAGCATAAGAATGGGCGGTAGTAAAAGCAATATTCTGGTGTGAACAAATACCCCCAAACTTAACTTTTGCTCGTCCTGAGCAAAACCAATTATTCACAAAAAAGAATCCTAACCGCACTTTCGCAGGGAACGCGATTGCATTGAGCGTGTGCAGCATGCCTTTAAACCTCTAGGTTTCCCTAGTAGGAGGAGTGTTGTCTCCTGAGTGTTTTCAGCGGATACTACCCACAAAATCCCGTCAAGTTAGTTTCATAAGTTAACATCGACTCTACTCCTATAGTTTAGTATTTACGTTAGAAATTCTATCATCCTAGGTTAGAAATATCCAACCCTTATTTTTCACACCTCCTTTCTATTTAACCTCAGGTCCTATACGTTCCAAAAAAAGTTTAGAAAGATATTGGTATCTCCTGAGTTTTCCTTCTAAAGTGCTGTCTTAAATCAGGGATTTTTATCAACTTTACAGAAAACATAAGTCTTATACTTCATTTCTATCTCTTATCCAAACATCGATTGTATACCCCTACGTGTGTGTGTATTTGCACCCCTACACTCAAGAATTCAATTCAAGCTATAGTACTCTTGCCCTAATACCTAATACTACTTCTTTTCATTAATGATGGACGGAATTGCTCACACATCTTTCATGCGACTATTAATGCTTCCTGAGGCACTAACGGCCGATTACTGAATGCGTGAGCTTAAAGCGTAAATAGCAGTTTCTAGGTCTTTACTTTATTTATTTTTCTTTATTTTTTTCTTTTTCAAGACCGGATATATTTTTCAATGATGCTCTTTTGGTGTTTAGCTTTAAATACCGTTTTTTCATTCATACTAGGTTTTCAGGCAAGAGTATTTCTAGGTATCCTCTACTATCCCAAGTTTCAAGGTGCGTGTAAGTGCAGTTTGTAGGGTATATACTTTCTAAATTTGTACTCAAGAATAGAAACTATTTTTTAGACTTATCTTTCAGTAAAGCATCAATACTTTCCCCTCATCTTGACTTAACTCAAGAACTGAACTCACGATTACCTATTTCTTAAAAAAAACTGTAGGGACGTATAATCACCAAGTTTAAACAGAATGAGGGTTATTTTTAGGGTTTTCAATTCCTAAGCCTAGAATTTAGTTATTTCTAATATATCAACTAAACTTTCGGAATGAAAATCTAAGTTACCCTATCAGTTAACTTGACGACAAAGTTTTTATTTTTTATAGAAATTTTTTGATTTTTGTGGGTTTTTAAATAAGGTATGCAAATGCAGATACAAATGAATGCATAGGAAGAAAGGTTACCGAGCACCCTCCCAAACTTAAACTTGACAGTGCCCTCATTGTCAGGCTACACCAAGAGGGTCAAAATTGTCGGCGCTCTCCAAAAGAAAATTTTATACAAAATAAAATAAAAAAGAAAACCAAAAATATATATACAAAAAGGTTCCCCCCCAAACTTAAGTGAAACAGTGTTTCCACTGTTAAGCGCTGAAGTTCAGGATCGGGGGGGAAAGAACAGTATCAAGTTATACAAGGCCTTACACAGGCCAAAAGTGAGCACCAACCATTCAAAAATTCTATCGCGATAATGTGCTGGTTGGTGAAAGAATGCGGAGAGGTAAGAAATGGAGAATACGCGAGACCGTATGGAGATAGAAGCGGGATACGGTCTCGGTATATGAGAAGAAGAATGGCGGAAGGGAGAAAGAAGTGGAATATGAACTTGAGGGCGGAAATGGATTGAATAAATTAGTACAATCTGTAATGATCGATGTGAAAAGATGGATTGTACTAATCGATCAATATGGCGAGAAATTGGGTCAAATCCCTCAAGATTCGTGAGAAACCATGGATACGCCGAACTTGGTAAACCAGACACAAGAAGTGAAAATGATACGGTTTCTTGCAAGGTCGGAACGATGGAAAGGATGGAGGGAAGTGATTGAGGAAGGGTATCAGGTAAAGGTTCAGGAGGGTGTACAAAGTCAATGACAGGGATAGGATGAATTGGAAAATCCGACTCATCAAGCAAAACTGGTTCATCCTCAAAAATATCCTCAAAATTTTCCTCAAGATTCGGCACATCCATGCATTTATCCTCAAAATCCAGACGCATATGGGGTTCGGGAAAACATTTAATGACTCGGGATGATGAATTGAAAAGAAAAACTCAGCCAAATCTACAGGTTCATCATCCAAAATATTCCCAGCGTCAATATCCTCAATCAAGTGAAAATCTATATTCTCAGACAGCTCAACAAAAGCATGGATATCAATCAATTCAGGTTCTAGAGTGGAGGTGTAGAGGTCAGAAGGATTAGGTGTGGTTTTAGTCGAAAGAGACCCTTCACAATCAGGGAAAATCAAACACTACAAAGTCACACAACTCATTATCTGTTCTATCTTTAATCAATGAATCGTTTGGAACACTAGATAGACATTTAAAACCGGAGTTGTGGGATTCAAGTTAAAACGGTTAGACTTGATTCGGAAGGGGGTACAGCTTACTCTCTCTACTCAAATTCTCAACCTGTCCTACCGCCTCTTCATACATTGGAAAATTTGGAGCTAGTTGAAAACTAGCTACCGGGTCACTAGGTTGTATGAGGGCGTCCATGGACGCATTCAAATCCATCATCTGTTGGTACGACGCTACCCTAAAGTCTTCCAATGACTTTTCCAGACTAGACATGGGTTGTGAAGGGGTTTTACTAAAAGATTCAAAGTTGTTTGGATACTGAAAACTCCCAAATGGTGGTACAGAAGCAATGTCTAGGGAAGGTGCAAAAGTCGGGTAGGACTGGTAGGAATTGAATGGCTGGACAGGAGCAGGATCAACATTTGGATAAGAAGGTGAATGGAATTGTTGATCCCAAGAATCTGTAGTGGTTAAAGAAGTGAAAGATCGGCTACGGGATTGTTCAATATGTTCAGCGATGGACAAAGGACGACTTGCAAAAAGGGTATTAACATAAGAGGGTGGGGGAGGTTGAAAAGGTTGATACAAAGTGGATTGCGGAGGGCAAGTGTTTGTCCTAGACGCGTCTATGCGATCTTTCAATGAAATTTTGGGCATGGAGTTGTCGTTCGAAATTCGACCAAAGCAAGAACCGTAAGAAGTGATGTCTGGTTGTGGATACCAAAGTTCGGCAAGAGTTTTTCTAGGTGAGGTACCCATGATATGAAGAGAGAAAGAAAGAAAGGAAGAGAAAAGGAGGGGGAAAAGAATGTGGATTTTTTTTTTATTAAAAGAAAAAAAATGTTTGTTTTTGGAGTTTTGAAAATTGTTTGTTTGAAAGAATACGGAATTATGGGACTAAAATTTACAAGCACAATCACAATCACAATTAGCCGTTTGAAAAAATATCTATCTTGGTCTACTCGACACCCTTAGCCGCATGGTAGCGTCCGTGCATCGAGTTCTCGTCCTGTTCGGTGAAACGGGCGAGTTTGGACGACTACGCGCGCGTACAGGTGGCCGACTTGGGGGTATGCTTTTTAATCATAAAACACTTCATTTTAAAATTTGGAACCCGCTTAAAATCCTATTATTTAAATTTCAAATTTTTGGACCCGACCCGGGCGCGATTTGGAAATGTTTCATTTAGCGCCAAAATCCTAAATTAATATAATATTGAACCATAATATATTCATAAATCTTACTGTTAACTTAATATTTAAAAATCTTTTTAATATTCGTTTTAACCCCCACGAATCTTTTTCCCAGCCTATCACGTTGGCTTAAATCCCGTGGGCCCCCTCCTTTAACTCTCTTTCTCTCTACCTCTCACATCTCCTTCTCTTTCTCCATCGTTCTCTTCCTCTCTCTAGCTTTCTCTCTCTCTCTCTCTCTAAGTCTCTCTCTCTCCCTCACATATATATTTTTCTCCCCTTCATATTTTAAACCACGAGCACAGAGAAACCCATCACGTGAACCCAGCGAGCCTAACCCTAGCCGTCCTCACCGTCGCCGCCGCAGCCCCGACGCCAGCGCCAACGTCATCGTTGCCCTCGCCTCCGCCTCCTCTTCCCAACCTTAACATCTTCTTCCTTCTCCCCGTGCGCCCTGTGCAGCCGCAACCCTGCAGAGTTCGCTGCGGTCGCTTGATCGCCGGCGACCTTCGTCGTCGCCACCCGCGCCACCTTCAGCACCTCCTCATCACCTGCGCACTCCAGCCCCCGACCACCTCCTCTCCCTCTCCACTTTCTTTCCCTTTCACCGAAGTTCCATACCCGAGCCCTAACCCTCGCCGCTGCAACCTCCTCGCCGGCGCCCCACCGTCGTCGACCTCATCGCCGTCACACTCTCTGCAGCACCAGTAAGCCTTCTCTCCCCTTCCTCCTTCCATTTTCCCTCTGGTTTATCCCTTGGCCGTGCATTAATTTTCTGGTTGTTGTTGTTTTCGCTGTTCTCCGGAATCTGGCCGTGCCGGTGATGTGTTCCGACGATCCAGCGGAGTGCTCTGACCCGTGGGGTCCCTTGGTTCGTCGTTTGGGTTCAATCCGTAAACCGTGCGTCCGTCGCGTGTTTCCCCGCCGACGTTACGTTCCGTTTTTCCGGTTTGCGACCCGTCGAGGCAAGTATCACTTACTACATGCTATACTATACATTTATATATGTTTTGACTCATTAAACCTGCAAAACTTAACTGGGTAGAATCGTTTCTCATTTGGTTGCAATATGACATATATCATTTTACAGTTAACATAAAATTTACAGTTTGCCACTTTAAACCTAAGAACCAAGTTTACCTGTTAATCACATTTTACCGTTTAATAGATTGTAGCACTTACCCATGTAGTTCTATTACATTCGGACATTTGTATTCAAAGGCTTGATCTAACAGTATTGCATCATCATTTAAACTATTGCACTGCTAAGGGTGCTCAAAACCTGTTAATATATTAAAACGGCTGCACTGTATTACTGCACTCTGTGATTGAATGACACTGCTTATTGTTGTTTAACTCTTTGCTTATTTCCTGCTGTTAACACCCTGTTCGATTATATATCTGTTTGTGAGCACACCCACGATATGGTTACATCTTGACTTGACTTGTTACACGTGGTATATATTGATACACCTGACATGGTACCGTTTACTGTTGACTTGACCTGATGTACCATGACCTGACCTGTTACCTGATCCCGTGCCTAATGCCAACAAACCTGACATGTAGTCCTCATGGACCATTCCTGTTGTCTATCCAAACAAACCTGCTGTTACCTAATCCTGTGTTGGCATTAGTTCTTGATTACTGAATACCTGACCTGACACATATAACTTGGGGGTATGGGGAAATCAAAGGTGAACCTGACTTGTAACTCGACAGTTCACTACCTGTTCGAGTGTACACATTCCTGTTTTGTGCCTAGCGGCATGTCTCGGTTTCGGCCGAGAATATTGTGGCCGTGATCCCGGGTATGTACGGGATACTATCGAGTGAACACATTCCTGTCTTGTGCCTAGCGGCATGTCTCGTCTGCAGCCGAGAATATTGTGGCCGTGATCCCGGGTATGTACGGGATACTATTGAGTTACATCGACGATTCATCAATTGATTTCAAAGAGTTTAGACTAGGAAACCCGATAGAACAGTTTAGTTACCCACTGCACATTACCCTGCACCGCTTGTTTCACATTATTGCTTTATTCATGTTTAGTTCTGCATTGCCTATTACACTGTTCATATTATATTACTTGTTGACTTGACGCGCTGACGTCTGGGTTTTGCATGGCCCAGATTCTATACCACTGTCCCAGTCCGAGCAGGAGTACTTCAGCCAGCAGGCTGAGTTGTGAGTTCTGTAGTGGTTAGTTTTATTTCCTGCATTTATTTTCTGATGTGAGCCCGCATTATGGGACACACCTTTCAGATATTGTATTGGATCATTTGCTTCCGCATTTATTTATCATTGACTCTTATTATTCTAGATTGTAGATATGTTTTTAGATAGTTTTATCTTGTTCTTGATATCGTTACAGCCGTAATGTGACTGTGGATGGATACTTCCTACCTACAGGTAGCATGGTTGGCTATGTCACGTGTTCAATCTAGCGTACTCTGGGAAGCGGGGCGTGACATAAGATGTGGATACACCAAATTTCATGTGCTTCCACCATTTTTTCACCGTTGAATTAGCAATGTAAAAAGTTCTGTTGTCGGTAAACCGTTAATTTTGCACCCGCTATATCGACGGTGAAAAGGTGGTGGAATCAAATGAAATTTGGTGTATCCACATCTTAGACGATAAAGATGGAGGTGCCGATCGTCGAAAAAAATGTTGGAGAATGTATTTTTTTTGACGTCATAAGAGAAAATTCTATCCTATGACACATTTCTTCCATTGTCATGCCTCGTTTTCCAAAAGATGAGAGCAGGAACATGACGAGACCCGCGACGTATTTATTCCGAGAAGGACTTTTCTCGAAACAAATACGGTAAGCGTTTATAATCATTATAAAATATAACAAGAATAAGCAAGAGAATGAAAATTCAATAACTTATTTTATTACATTCAAGATTCCATAAGGTTTTCAACTAATACAAAATGTCTGAATAAGAAACTTAAAATGAAAATGCCTAGACCGATGGGATACAGAAAGTAAAAACTGAAGGAAACTAATGATCGACTTGTGATGTAAACTGGTCGTAATCCTTTACAGTCGGTTCCACCTTCCCAGTCCCTAGATCACCTGACGAACATTCCAAAAAAAAAAAGAAATGGGCGGAATGCTCGTCAGCGAACTTGCACTTGGTAAGTCCCTAAGATAGGTGTGAATTATAGAATTAAAGTGCAAACTGATATATGGTATAGCATGAATGGGAATCGTGAAACATGAACAAGTATAACATGACAGTGTTAATAGTGACTATGTAAGCATGACAATATAACACGAGTATGGCAGTTAAGTAATACGTGAGCATGGTAATACAATATAGCATGTGTTGGTTAACATAAGCATGTTATAAGTGTATAGTGATGAACATGAAGTGAATTTCAATGTGTCGTAAAAGGTCTCTACTAAGATAATCTAACTTAACATCAGTTCAAGCGTGAATGTCAACCAATCTCAAGAATATTTTCAAACACAGGGTTGGGCCCCAGGAGTATGGAATCATGGGACCAAAAGTAACGGAACTTCAATTGTCATTGAAGTATTCACAAACCCAATAGCTATCATCCAGGGACTTGGAAACACGGGCTTTCATTCATGAATTCGTGATGTACCCTTTCAGCCTGGTACCACAACAACGTGATTTGTATCGTTTCAGCCCAGTACCACAACAACGTGATTGTAGTAATGAGGCTCATGAGATTCCGTTGAATTCATACTCAAACTACCCAAACACCCCGCAAATCTAATTTATAGTTAAAGTTATAAGTCCTTCCCGAATCCATGAATACATAAGAAGAGTACAAGTTAAAATTTCAAGTCGAGTTCAAGTATTCATGTCGAGTTCAAGTATTCATGTCAAGTCATTACGTATTCATGGTTCAGATCAATCGATTCAAGCATGCAATAGGTTTGAGCACAAGTCATGTAAAATATCATGTGTTGGGTTGTATATGATTCAATATTCATGTAACTTGTTTTCGTGAAGATATGAATTGTATACGTGTGTGTGTAGGCAAGTGGTAACACATTGTTTTCGGCTTCTCGAGACTCAAGAGAGAATAGACAACTTAAACCATCTATCACCTAGATTAGTCGCATTATAGATCCTAGGTATTTATGTGAAACGATGGCATTTAGAAAGTTCATGGTATTTATGTAAAAAAATAGTCATTAAATTCTCGAGAGGTTTTATGTAAAATATTATATTTTGAAATCTCGAGAATGCTTTGTTAAAAATATTATTTAGAATATCGAGATGTTTTGATAAAAATATTCTTTGGTAATATAGGGTATTTTAGTGAGAACCTTAACTTTTAGGGTATTTTAGTAAAAACCAGCCTTTCTAGGGTTAAGGATATTTTCTTGAAAACTCTAATTTAAAACTTTGTTTTCTTTTATCTAATTAGATATTATAAATAATAGTAATAACCCAAATTAATATATCTTGTTATCTTTTATTTTAATTTTAATAGGAATTTTTTTATTTTCCAAATTCATTTTTTCTTTCGAGATCGCGCTCCGTGAAAAGCTTCGTGTCTCACTCTACTAGACCCAAGACATTTTTTTTAACCAGTACCATCCGTAACAGGGTTTCCCTAACGAGGGTTGTAGAAGCGAAATCGTAAAGGAAAGGGTAAGGTTAAATTTATTTTAAAACTTAAAGGTATTTTCACGCAAAGTTATTCTTTAGAAATATTGCTACGAATATACGAGTGTTTTATGATTCAAAAGTATGCGTGTGTGGGATAGATCGTTACCCCGTACGCTATCATTAAAAATATATTTTATAATTTCTAAAATTCATGTTAAAGCATAAGGTAATAATAGAAGTTACATGAAACTTTAGTTAAGGGATTTTCTTAAAAAGAATATAATTTGTAAACTACGTGTTATAGCTATATGTGTTATGAGGCGATTCGTGGAAGCTTTGTTAGATGTGGAGTCGAGATATCACAAGTTTCTATGGATGAGTTTTATTTTGTGAAAATTTGTACGAAGCCATAAGAGACTATAGGTGAAAAAGATTCTTTTAAAACATTGAATTTATTCACACGGCTTGATTTAGCGACATGGAAAGGGATGGACTCAAAAGGGAGAAGAATGAGAGAATGGGGAGACTTACACACGGTGTGAATTGGTATAACAACCAATTTACCGTTTACTAGTAACTAAATTCGCCGGTTACAAGGAAAAGAAGGTTTGGTGTGTTATTTCTTTTGGTACCCTGTTTAGCTACTAACTCGAAATCTGGTAGTGATGAACTTGCTCGACCAAGGGTCCCTGTCTGGAACAAAAGTGACCGTTGGGGCCTTTGATTGTTATGATTACGGTGTCTACGACGGCGATGATGTTGGGTGACGGCGACGTCGTTGATGATGACGAGGAGAAGCTAGGGGTTCTTGGCCAAGGTAGTTTGCAGTCGCGGTGGTTTCTTGAACAGAGCTTCGACGTCCTAAGGCTTGGGGAGAACTGGGACCTGAGAGAGAAATTTTTGAAAGTGATTTCAGAAAATCTTAGAGGAGCAAGAATATTTGGGCAGCCAAGGGTTTATATAGAAGAAGGAGAATAAAATGGTGTGAAAATTGGTGATAAATATAGCATTAAAATGGATTTTTAATAGGGTAAATTGATGGGATAGTTCTCTAGATTAATTCAGGAGTTTTGGAATATAGAAATAAAGAGTTGGCAGGCAAAGAGCCCCGCACCCACGAGCGGGGCACGTTTCGTGTAGGTGGGGCCACCCGGGGCACTAAGTAGGCTGCCCCAGTCGGTTGGTCTGGGCTTTTTGGTTTCGGGCTTCGAGCTCTGGGTTTGTGTCAACGGGTTCAGTCCAAAATCATATAGCTTTTCTTCTACAATGTTTCGTAACTCCGTGTATCGCTTGTGAAAGTTTCAAAATTCCAGAAACAACAAAAGAAAAATAAAATAAAATAATTAGGATGGAAGGATTCAAACACACGGACTATTAGACAGCAGTGTAGAAACCTAACCAATGAGCTACAAGCTTGTTCATTAATATATTAATAATTATTAAATATATACCAGATTTCCAATAGAAAATAGTAAAAGATAATTTGAAGGTATAGAAAATTTTAGGGTCGTTACATCCATTATATATATATATATAGAGAGAGAGAGAGAGAGAGAATAACGAAGAAAAGATTCCATAAAGGGGAATTTCCTCTTATGGCATTGAAAAAATATATCCTTGTTCCCGCCAAAATTTTTGGCTCAAAACTTGTTGTACGCTTATAAAAATAAAGGGAAACCTCTACGTGTTAAACACGTGCATCCAGATGCAAAGTATGTAGATACCACCTCATATAGGATTAAATCCTGGAGTGCCTCACATGTTTCCTACGTGAGCGCCAGCGCCAGCGCCAGCTTCTATTAGGATTAAATCCTATAGTATAGCCTCACGTGGAACACACGTGAGCGCCGGTGTGCAAAGTACGAGAGTGATTATTTATAAAAGAATTACACGTGAGCGTCAACGCCCACGTGCATAGCACGCAGCGCCCAAATTAAAGAGAGTAGAATTAAATTCTACATGGAGGATATTTCCTTAAAATCTGGGATATTCTTTGTTAAACAAAACCGTTGGATCAAATATCTAATGGTGATAATAAATTATCAAATGATAGAATTAAATTCTATTAGGGGAAAATATTTCTCTGATCTTTATAAATAAAGAAGATATTCTCTGTTGGATAAAAGATCCAATGATAGAATTAAATTCTATGTAGGAAATATTTTCCTGATCTTTCTAAAATAAGAGAGATCTTCTCTGTTAAACAGAATTAAATTCTATGGTTAGGAAAATATTTCCTAATCTTGTTAAACTAACAAGATATTCATATGATAGAATAAAATTCTATTTTAGGAAAATATTTCCTAATCTTGATAAACAAATAAGAATGATCTTCTCTATTAGATAGAATAAAATTCTATATTAGGAAAATATCTTCCTAATCTTGTGATAAAATAAAATTCTATGCTAGGAAAATATCTTCCTGAACCTGTTAAACTAACAAAATATTCATATGATGGAATAAAATTCTAATCTTGTTAAACTAACAGTATATTCATATGATAGAATAAAATTCTATTTTAGGAAAATATTTCCTAATCTTGTTAAACAAACAAGAAATCTTCTATATTAAACAGAGAGCCTTTGGATTAAAAATCCAATGGTGAATAAAATTCCCCGATTGATCTACAAAATCATTTTGAATGATTATGAAATCAATCATGATCTCTCAATGAGAGATTTTCTCAACAAATTGTTTTTTATCTTCACTTATAAATAAGAGCAAGGAGATTAAATCTAAAAGGAGGAGACCGCCCCAAAAGCTTCTGTAAACAAATATATACAGAAGGCTCTCTAAAGCTGCCACAAAACAACAGAAAATTTAATTCTCAAACAAGAACCTCCTTTTTAAAATCCTAGGTAAAGAAAAAGAGATCAAAATATCTCCTTTACCTATCATATCATACATAAGAATTTAACCATTTTAAAAGAACTTAGTTCTTTCTTTGGATCTGAGATTCACAAGACAAGTCTCTCATAAGTTGAGAATTTAATTCTCATCGGGAAGATCTTGTTCTTAAGAATCAAAAATTCAGGGGAGAACATGGATAAAGAAAAGAAAGAAGATGGGGTTCATAATACTTTAGAAACTTAATTCTTTCAAATCAAAGGACTTGGTTCTTTAAAAACTCAACCCAAAATCCTAAAAAAATAGTGATTTTGGTGATCGTTAATGGTCAAAATACCAATGACAGAGGTTTAACCTCTCTGAAAATATTAAAAGAAATTAAATCTCTCTCTATATAAAAAAAAATCAGCGCCTCACGTGAAAAATACGTGGGCGCCCAAGACAGAAGGTCGGCGCTTACACGTGAGCGCTGAGTTAAAGTGCTTAGCACTTCATATATAGCTAAAATAGCTAAGTGCTTGACACTGATTGGGCAGCACCCAGTGCCTCACGTGAAACATACGTGGGCGCCCTCAAACAAAGGGTCCAGCGCCTCACGTGCTTCTCATGTGGACGCCCAAGACAGAAGGCTAGCACCTCACGTGAAATACACGTGAGTGTTCAATTAAAGTGCTTAGCACTTCATATGCAGCCAAAACAGCTGAGTGCTTAGCACTGACTGGGCAGGATCCAGTGCCGCACATGCACCTCACGTGGACGCCATAAAAAGTGCTTAGCACTGCATGATTAGTCAAAACGACAAAATTGTTCAATACTCACTAGACAACGCCCATGACTAAATGCTTCAGATCCCAAATAAGTGCTTAGCACTTTTCAACAAAAAAAGAAGAAATTAAATAAGCCCAAATCGGCTAAGTTTCTTGCAGTTGAGCCCAAATACTCTTTTGCTAGATCGTAACAATGATCCAAAAACTATGCTAAGTTGATCTTAGTCTCAAATCTGACTAACGTATCCTTAGTGAAAATAAATTGAGCCCAAATGCTCATATATTTAAGCTGATCTTAATCTCAAACTAAATTAACGGTCCTTAAGTAAAACAAATCCAAATCTAAAAATATACGGATTTAGACTAATCCGCGTCCTATGGGCGACGACATTAACTAGTCTCCGTATACAATCCACGGGCAACCAAAATAGACAAAAATACACACGACACAAATTGAACCGCTGGAGAAGGAGAAACTGGTTATCGCAATGCGGTAACGTAATTAACTGCAAGGGCTTGCCCCTGCAGGGAAAAGCGTCCCCACAATAAAAAAAACCCCTCATAAAATGAAAGAGAACCTGATAAAGTCTGCTACAATGGTCGCATCTATCTAAACCTCCGATATATGGAATTTGGTATCATTGGAGAGATGGATTAATAAATCCAAATAGCATCTGCCCCTAAAATTCAGGCCAGACGTCTCAACGTCTCGGTCCGGTCTTTCGGCAGTGAACAGATTCTGGCATGCCCGGTGGGACCTTTTTTTCTTTCCACTCCACACTTCGTGTGTCGTGTTTCGCGAAAAAAATCGCGGTTTGCTATGGTTGCCCTTGGATTCGAGGTACTAAAATTTGTTGTCTTTCTCCTGTGCAGAAAATCGATGGCTTCCAACTGCACCTCTTGCAACAGCATCTCTCGCTCCGTTCCAACTGGAGGAGTGACCTACGGACCCAACACGGCCTCCATTTCTTCAATGCCAGTGGGGCAAGTCACATAAGCCACTACTGGGTTATTCATTGGGACCATGCTCCCACCAGTGAGTTTCAGCGTCTTAGATCCTCAAGAAGGAGCTCCTAAGAGGTCGGTCTTCAATCGAATGGCAACCACAATGGCCCCTACGGGTTGTCCAAATTCGGTGTCTCAGTTTTCAACAGGCTTAGCCAAATCTCAAATGGGCCCATAAAGAGGCTCACGATTCCTGAAGGGTTTACCCCAAAACGAATAGTCCTCCCAGCTCCTGCTATAGGCGAAGTCGTCAAAAGCGCTTCCCCTATCAGAAAGTCGGTCTTTGAAAGATTGGCCAGCCCTCCCCAAACTTCAATCAGAATGTCGGTCTTTAACAGGTTGGCACCCATACCAGCCCCTCAGCAAAGCCGGGGGCACGACGAAACCACTTCCAAAACTGAGGCGGTCCATGTTGCAAGGCACGCTCGACGTCGCAACTGGCGCCGGGTGAGAAAAGCTGGGGGCAACTCCCCCTCTGGACTTACTCCACCAGCTCCAATGGTGGAAGTTGACGCTGTTATTCCAACCGGAAACAGCTTTGATCCGCTTAAGAGGGTGCGAAAGAACTCTCCAACGGTGGTGCTAAAGAAATCTCCCCCGCCTGCAGAGGTTACTGTGCGGGAAAAGCCGGAGCAGCCTCATTAGCGGCTCTCCTCACAAATTCACAGGGTCTAGTGGAAAGTCTATGACTCTGTGATCAACAAAAATTACTCTCGTCGACCAAAGAAATCGAAAGCTCAGCATGAGAAAGACCACTCCTCCGTCATGTAGCGAGGGACTTCTTCTACACAGGTGCCTGTCATAACGGATCCTTCAACTTCGACCTCCTACAAAAGGATGAGGCCGGAGAAAATTCCACCGCCTATGGAAAATTCCAAAGACTATGGACCCAAATGCCCCAAGTCTGGGGACAAGATCGTGCATACGGTCTACATGGCTTTTGGGAAAGAAGAAAGTCGTGCTTCCGTAGGTCATCGACCGCAAACTCGGTCGCTGATAAAAGCTCAGGACCAACAACAAAAGCTCCAGGGAATGCTGACCAAAATGGCAGCACTTATCGGATAGAAAGAAAGTCCGGATTCAGCAGCCGAACAACGCTAAGAGCAGGAGACCGATACAGAGTTCCTGCGAAGGGTACTTGAAAGGAAAGATAAAGAAGCCACTGAACAAGCTGCTAACATAAAGCAGATGGTGCTCTTATTCCAGAACATAGTTGGAATGATGATCTAACCAGAACCCCCAGCTGAAGATCCGCCGATAATCGTCGACGATGACAGAGGGGAAACATCAAACCCCCTTCGGGCCTTATCAATGCCCAAGGAGGAAACGATCTCCAATACCGCTCTTGATGATTATATTACTCAACAAATACGAGCTCATCAAGTTAGCGAAGCTGCTGGCCAAATCGTCAGAACCGGGCGACCGTATCTAGGCTGGTATGACCAAATCAAATACTCGTCGGGACATACGATCCCCAAGTTCCATGTGTATAAAGGGACAGGAAACCTAAATCAACACGTCGTGCAGTTTAGAGCTCTGTACGGCAACACTGGAGGCGATGACAAAGTGTTGTTTCGCCAGTTCGTTGGCAGCCTGTCAGAAACGACATTTGAATGGTACTCGGAGCTCCCAAATGACTCCGTAAAAACATTCACAGAGATGGAATTGTTGTTCACACAGCGGTTCGCCAGCGCGCGCGAGCGCACTCCAATCATGGCATTAATCAATGCGAGGGTAAATCCGAGAGAAACCTGGGTCTAATATGTGATCCGGTGGCGGAACCTATGGTCCAATTATGAACAGTGCATTGAAGAATCTCCCGCCGTGGGCATGTTCATCGGGACCCTAGATCCTCAAACGACTTTGTCCCAGTTCATGACATTCTTCAAACCAATCACCTTCCAGGCTCTAATAGACAAACTGGCCCAAATGGACCAGATGGGCCACAGGCCTTCCTCCTCAAATAAGGACCGTAACAACTCCAAATTTTGTATACATAAAATTCATTTAAATTTGAAGTATACTTGGGGTATTTAATGTTGCTGTTATCATTTTAAGTATTTATTTTCCCACAATAATTACAAGAAGGAGCTTGTAGCTCATTGGTAATACATTGCATTGCTGAACCAAGCAACCAGAGTTCAAATCTCATGCCCCACATTATTTTTAGATTATTTTTCTTTTAAATTTCTTGGAAGCCCAACAGTCCACAAGCCATAACTCCCAAAAGTTGAACTGAACCCTAAAAAGTAAAAATACCAAGAGCTACGTCTGAAGACCCCCACCCAACGCCCACCGGATCGGCCGAGTCCCCAAAACAAAAAAGCTGCCTTTTCACATTCCTTAACTCCCTGCATACACCATTTTATTGGATCGGTTTCCGAGTGTTAATTACACCCTATTTACTACAAATATTAATGTTTTTTCTTTAATTTTTACAATTTTTTTAATAAAAACCTTTCACCTACCCTACCCTAGCCTATCCTATAAATACACCCCCTACACTCACCCTCTCATCCCAAAACCCTAGGCTTACTCTCTCAAAATTTTCCAAGAAGGGTGTACTTTGAAATCAAGTTCACGGCGAAACTCTGACGGAATTCTAGCGACGTTTTTTTTGAAACAACCGACGACGAAGCAACGCCTCGGCAACTCATCTAGTTCCCCTATACTCTTTAGTATAAATCGAAACCGTAAGTCCCATTCTATCTCCTTTTCTATTTCTCAAAAATACGAAACTACGAAACCCGACGGAATCAGAACAAATCCGATTTCCGATTCGGTTTTCTATAAAATTTCACTTCTAATCAATTCAATCATGCCTAAACATCTTTATCTTGACTATTAAACTTTTAAAAATCAATTTGAACAAGTTTTCGCACATAAAATGATAACCTTTCCAATTTACCATATTTTTTTCACTTTAATACCATCATGTTTCAATTTCACATTTAACCCCTTAACTTTGCTATACATTTAAAGTAGAGCACGAGGTAATGACCTACCTCCACACACACGTAAATACAACCCTAAAATGATATCATCAAAACTTATAATACGATAAAACGAAACTTTCATTAAAATACCATATTCTTAATAAAACCATTCTTAAAAGTTTTAGATTTGTTACAATGTTAAAT
Organism: Agapanthus africanus; assembly: GCA_030015575.1. Classification (NCBI taxonomy): domain Eukaryota; kingdom Viridiplantae; phylum Streptophyta; class Magnoliopsida; order Asparagales; family Amaryllidaceae; genus Agapanthus; species Agapanthus africanus. The sequence continues at coordinate 127,317,572 of JASDDO010000022.1, read as the reverse complement.
AAACACTTCTTATTAGGAAAATACGATAAGTTGTGGACATCGATCGTTTATCTAAACCTGAGTTTGTGGTGTCTAGGCTAGGCAAGTGAGCAAAGGTAACTTTAAAAGGCTCGCCACACGATTCGTGAGCGGATCCCTCCTTCCTCACTTGTACTTACCTGGCCACAATTGGCGGTGAAGAGGCGATTTGAGACTTCTAACGACTTGTCATTTAGACCATTTAGAAATAGGCTAGTTGGCTTAGAAAACTCTAGAATAAAAAATATGGAAAATTACACTTTGCAAATACATACCTTTTACTTTATAAAACCGTTTTCTAAAGGATTAGTATTTTACAATCTTTGCAAAGCACCGCTAAAACCCTCCTTTGGGGAACCCGTTAGGGATAGAACGGTTTATCGTGCACCCTCAGGCTTAGTAGTGCGAGATTCAGACCTCCGCAAGGAGCATTCAGTCTCGAAAGGTTTAAAATACGACATCTTAAGAAAATGAGAATTTTGGAATATAAAATATTTATTAAAATTATTTTTGTATAAACATATGTATATTTATCATTTAAATATCTATTTTATTATAATATAAATTTTCCACCTTTTCCTAAAAATCACAAGAATATATTTTACACTAAAATACCATGAACTTCAAATAATCAACTCACAAAGTCGGCTCACTTCATCCCTTTTTGAGTTGGCCAATCAACTAAGACACTAGCAAAGAAGTACATGGAGGTAACAATCTATTTAAGATTTAAACTCTTTATAATGTACTATCTCTGATACCCATGAACTCATACAGGAAATTATGAGACTTCATGGAGTACCGGTCTGCATTGTCTCCGATCGTGACACCAGGTTCCGATCGCAATTTTGGCAGAGTCTGCAAGCAAGCTTGGGAACAAGTCTGAACTTCAGTACGGCTTATCATCCACAATCAGATGGTCAGTCGGAACGAACTATTCAGATCTTGGAGGATATGCTCAAAGCGTGTATTCTAGACTTCAAAGGATCATGGGAAGATCACCTGCATCTTGTGGAGTTCGCGTACAATAATAGCTACCAAGCAAGCATAGGAATGGCACCTTTTGCAGCATTGTATGGAAGGAAGTGTTGATCACCATTAAGTTAGGATGACATCGGAGATAGGGAACTTCTTGGACCAGAAATGATAGTAGCGACCGTTGATGTGGTTCGTACTATCAGGGAAAGAATGCACATAGCCCAAGATCGACAGAAACACTGGGCTGATGCGAAGAGACGACACTTGGAGTTCTTGAAGATATCTCCGAACCGCGGAGTGATCCGATTTGGAAGACAGGGTAAATTGAGTCCGAGATATATTGTACCGTTCAACATACTCGAACGAGTCGGTGAAGTGGCATACCGCTTAGCGCTTCCACCCTCATTGGAAGGAGTGCATAACGTGTTCCACATATCCCAACTTAGAAAGTATGTGAGTGACCTCAGCCATGTTCTTGATCATTCCGAGCTCACTATACAGCCCGACTTGTCATGTGAGCAACAGCCTGTGGAGATTCTGGACAGAAAAGTGAAGACACTTCGGAACAAGGAAGTTAACTTGGTCCGGGTAATGTGGAGGAAAGACACTCCAGGAGAATCCACTTGGGAAAGGGAAGATGAAATGCGTGCAAGATATCCTCACATCTTTGTAAACTAGTCCTCAAATAAAAGTTGTAAATTTCGAGGACGAAATTTTTGTAAGGAGGGTAGATTGTAACAACTCCAATTTTTGTATACATAAAATTCATTTAAATTTGAAGTATACTTGGAGTATTTAATGTTGCTGTTACCACTTTAAGTATTTATTTTCCCATAATAATTACAAGAAGGAGCTTGTAGCTCATTGGTAATACCTTGCATTGCTGAACCAAGCCACCAGAGTTCAAATCCCATGCCCCACATTATTTTTAGATTATTTTTCTTTTAAATTTCTTGGAATCCCAACAGTCAATAAGCCATAACTCCCAAAAGTTGAACTGAACCCTAAAAAGTAAAAATACCAGGAGCTACGTCTGAAGACCCCCCACCCAACGCCTACCGGACTCGGCCGGCGGACCGGCCGACTCGGGCCGGACGGACTCGGCCGGATGGCCGAGTCCCCAAAACAAAAAGTTGCCTCTTCACATTTCTTAACCCCCTGCAAAAACCATTTTATTGGATCGGTTTCCGAGTGTTAATTACACCCTATTTACTACAAATTTTAATGTTTTTTCTTTAATTTTTACAATTTTTTAAATAAAAACCTTTCACCTACCCTACCCTAGCCTACCCTATAAATACACCCCCTATCCTCTACCCTCTCATCCCAAAACCCTAGGCTTGCTCTCTTAAAATTTTCCAAGAAGGGTGTACTTTGAAATCAAGTTCACGGCGAAACTCTGACGGAATTCCGGCGACGTTTTTTTGAAACAACCGGCGACGAAGCAACGCCTCGGCAACTCATCTAGTTCCCCGATACTCTTTAATATAGATCGAAACCATAATTCCCATTCTATCTCCTTTTCTATTTCTCAAAAATACGAAACTACGAAACACGACGGAATCGGAACAAATCCGATTTCCGATTCGGTTTTCTATAAAATTTAACTTCTAATCAATTCAATCATGCCTAAACATCTTTTTCTTGACTATTAAAGTTTTAAAAATCAATTTGAACAAGTTTTCTCATATGAAATGATAACCTTTCCAATTTACCGTATTTTTTTCACTTTAATACCATCATGTTTCAATTTCACATTTAACCCCTTAACTTTGCTATACATTTAAAGTAGAGCATGAGGTAATGACCTACCTCCACACACACGCAAATACAACCCTAAAACGATATCATCAAAACTTAGAATATGAAAAAACGAAACTTTCATTAAAATACCATATTCTTAATAAAACTATTCTTAAAAGTTTTAGATTTGTTACAATGTTAAATAAACACTTCTTATTAAGAAAATACGATAAGTTATGGACATCGATCGTTTATCTAAATCTGACTTTGTGGTGTCTAGGCTAGGCAAGTGAGCAAAGGTAACTTTAAAAATCCCGCCTCACGATTCGTGAGCGGATCCCTCCTTCCTCACTTGTACTTACCTGGCCATAATTGGCGGTGAAGAGGCGATTTGAGACTTCTAACGACCTGTCGTTTAGACCATTTAGAAATAGTCTAGTTGGCTTAGGAAACCCTAGAATCAAAAATACGGAAAATTACACTTTGCAAATAAATACCTTTTACTTTATAAAACCGTTTTCTAAAGGATTAGTATTTTATAATCTTTGCAAAGCGCCGCTACAACTCACCTTTGGGGAACCCGTTAGGGATAGTATGGTTTATTGTGCACCCTCAGTCTTAGTAGTGTGAGATTCAGACCTCCGCAAGGAGCATTCGGTCTCGAAAGGTTTAAAATACGACATCTTAAGAAAATGAGAATTTTGGAATATAAAATATTTATTAAAACTATTTTTGTATAAACATATGTATATTTATCATTTAAATATCTATTTTATTATAATATAAATTTTCCACCTTTTCCTAAAAATCACAAGAATATATTTTACACTAAAATACCATGAACTTCAAATAATCAATATTACAAATAAATACCTAAAACTAGGATATTCTCACTAGAAATGCCACAACATAAAATCCACCCTCATTACAACTCTAAAGACAAACAATAAATACTTGAGGTGTATTTGAAAAGTATATAAAAGTATTTTTACATAAAACCCCCTCAAGTTTTATAAATTACCCTAAGGACCCTAGCAATTATAAGACTTCGATTCACATTTCTGATTGTCTGACTCGGGTTTGAGTCTGATAAATCTGACTTGAATATGATTCAAGGCAATCTATAATCTACAATATTCCAATTCAAAATGAACACATGAATCCATGAATACAATTATCAATTTATACAACTTGACTGAACCGAACCATGGATATATATATTCCTTTTACATGATTCTCAGTATTCCATTTACATGACTCCACGGTTACAACCGTTTCCTGATATCATGGTTTCGGTTAGTCAGTCAATCAATTATGCAACCAATACAATTTACAAGATAACAATACAAACAAGACATCGCGGGGTTTAAGGGGTAGATTGGTACGGAAGGTGTTAAAGGTGGCACGAGGTGGTTAGATTTAATACACCTAACATGAATCCAGTTGCTGTTGTACCCTGGCATAAACGGTTCCTTGTACTATACGTGCCCCTAGTCTCTGGCATATAGAGACTCCCCTCGTATACACTGGCATCCTTCTGTACCAAGCTACAAACAACAGCGTTGACATAACATTACAACAATAGTATACAATTTTAAAAGATATCTTCTTATTCTGTCTTTTCTACTTTTCTCTTACCTTTGGGACTTACCGAGCGACCTGTTCGCTGACGACATTCTGTTTCTTTCTTCTTTGAATGTCGTCAGGTGATTTGGACCCGGCGGAGATCGAGCCATCTCAAGAGGACTTGGAGCAGTTTGCTGAAGATCCTATACTTTAGTTTCATTGTACACTTTTCCGTTCTGTACTTTTCATTTCATGTTATGCTACTGTTTAGGCATCTTTTTATTTCAGTTGTATTTCCTTTTCATGCATTGTACAAAGAATGTTAATAAACAAAAGTTGCTGTTCTTTTTACTTCTTGTCTCTTGTGTATTTATTTTATATTGCTTACATACGCTTAGCGTATGTACTTCTGAGTATATACGTAGCAGACCTCTTCGCGTCCCCTTCGCCGTACACTGGGAAGCGGGGCGTGACAAGGACCCTCGAAATGCTAAGGGTAAAGGGAAAGCGACCTTCATTGTCAACACGCAACAACAACCGGGTGGCCCAAAACCGGCTGCTCACCAAAACAACACGCGTCCATGCCTAACCTTAGAGGAAAGACTAGGACGCGCCTTCTCGTTTCCCCACGACAAGACGAGGAGACTGTTTGAATTGGAAATGCGTAACAAACTCATCGCATACATTGCTAGACCGGCGACGTCCACCACAACCCGGTGACGTCAACAACCCTAACTACTACTCATATCACAGAATGGTGAGCTACCTAATTAAGGATTGTTACGTCTGCAAGAACTTGGTCGAAGACCAGTATCAACAGGGGAAATTCGCGTTCTCTGATAACTGGAAGGTAAATCCGCGTCAGAAGAACACTCCCAAAAAGGTGGATGCACCGAGGGCATCATGCTCACTCGTGGAAGAAACTCCATGGGAAGTCGTTCTTTCAGCAAAAACCAAAAGAATGCTGAAGGATCTACAAGCATGTCCGGCAGTCAGATGGAAAAGCCCACTTAAACCCGAAATCATCGAAGGGATGCTGAAATCTCGTCCCATATAAAAAATTGTTGGCAAAGGGCAAAACCCCCAAGTCAAGCTTTCAAAGTCTTCGAAGAAAAAGAAGAACACCAAGAAGCCTGTGCAGCCTGCCGAGTATGACGACAAGTGCACAGATCTGCAAAAAATACATTGACATGCTGGAGGAGTACAACAGAAGGCACGGACACCAGTCATTCTCAAAGAGTTTCTCAAGCATATTCTTGAGGATGAAAATAGTGACAACGATAAGGAAAATGACTCATCAAGAAACACCGAAGACCGTGTAGCAAGTTGCCGTATGGTCTCCCACGTCGTTAAATGACGAAGAAACTCCTTCGGCATCAGAAAGCAACGCAGAGGAACTGGGGGCAGAATCGGCGCTAAAATCTCCGGAGCTGCCAGAAGACCCGATTGATAGGCTGTTAAATGAAGCTTTTCAAAAGAGCAAAGCTGATCGAGAACGCGAAACAGCCATATATGAAAATGCTAAGAGTCGGTGTTAGGACGAAGAAGCTGCGGCAAGGATGAGTCGTAAAGTGCTCCAACCAAACCAAAGCAAACCTGCTATAAATAAGAGCTGGATCAAAACAGAGAAGCGGTTCGCCAAAGCTCTGTCAATGGGGATGAACCTACCACCTTTCATAAGAAACACTCCCGAGGTCATATGCCCCGACGGAGAGGATTCACATCCAAACTACTGTCTATATCATCGGAGGGTTAACCACCCTACCGAGGAATGCAGTGCCTTCAAAAAGAGGTGGCAAGGATACGTTGCCCATCAAAAACACTTCAAAAGGATGAAGCGCGAAACTCATCGACAACAAAATAGTGCGACAAATGCGTATGAAGAAATGACTGGCAACTGTCATATGGTTAGTAAAGTTCGAAAGGGGAAAACCCCCAAGTTCCTACCTTCGGGAGTGATTCTGAGGACGAAACGTCTCTCAGCCCTCTTTTCAAAGACTCCTCCAAAAAAGAAGAGGAGGAGAAGAGCTACGAGAATATTCAGTTGCGTAACCGCACGCTGCCTGAGAAGAATCTCGGACCTATAAATAAAGGTTCGAGCAAAAAAGACAAAGGGAAAGAAAAAATCTCTGAGGAAATTACTCTCGACGATGGAGTTGTCAAAAAGCTCGCAGCAAGGGATCCGCCTAGTAAAAACAACGTAGAATACAATGTCTTAGCCCACCTGAGAAAAATACCCTCACAACTGAGCGTATTGGATGCTTTCCTCCTGCCTAAAGAGACACGAGACTCCCTGATCAAGGCATTACAAGAGCCTGATCAGTCCCAAGCTTTCTTCGTAGAAGAGATGATGAAGGATGAGCTGGCAGAGGTTCACGTAGCTGACATTACATTCAGCGATGAACATCTTCTTCTCGGTACGTGCGAACATAATTGCCCGTTATACGTTACCGGGTACTGTCATGACATCAAGATAGGGAAATCCTTGTCGACAACGGATCCTTCGTCAACCTTCTCAACGTGAGGGTGCTGAAGGAAATTTGCATGAACGTTCAGCACCTCGCCCGAGATAAAATTACCATCTCCGAGTTCGACTCACAGTCGTCACGGATGCTTGGGTCCGTAATACTAACGTTATGCTTCGGGTTTCTCGCCACTGACATCAAATTTCATGTCATTGACGCTAAGACTTGCTATATCGCTTTGCTCGGCAAGCCTTGGTCACACGAGTACAATGTCATCCTTTCTGCATAACATCAGTGTATGAAGTATTTCAAGTATGGCTCGGAGTACACCGTCACGGGAGAGCTAAACCCTTTCCCGGTAAATGAAGTCCGGAATTACGAAGACGCAAAGTACTTCCTACCACACTTCGAGGATACTGAAAGGTGTCACAAGCTAGAGACTAAGCAGAAGTCCATCGCCACTGTCCCGATCTTTGGGAATGATACCGAGGAAGATGAGGAAATAGTCTACTCGGGGAAATCCCAAAAGGAAAACAATAACCCCGGACCTTCTACTCCTATCTTGGTCTTTGGCAGCGACTTAGAGGATGAGGCCAATGCAATGTTCTCCGTCTGCCCGTCAATACAAACCTTCGCTGGAGCAGATCAAATTCTGCAAATCACAATGGCTCCACCTCGGCATTACAAGGAACTTGATGCGCTTGATATATACAGCGTACAAGAACTACAGACTTTCTATGTGCCTCCCAAGCGAAGGGGTGAAAATGAGATCCTCTTTTACGAATCTACGGAGACCAAAGTAAAGAAAGAAGTTTGGCATGGTGCCGATCTCGCACACGATAGGCTTCAACCAATCCGTCTGCCGAGATACTACGTGGAGGGATTGAGAAGGCTGTTAAGATGCCAAGGTGTACCACTCGAACAAACGGTCCGACAAGCCCAATTCTATAAAAAGATTTAGGATATTCCCGGGACTCGGCGAAAGATGCCCAATGGGAAGATGGAGACAACCGGGCTCGGATACGTTCGGTCTAAGAAACGGGAGTAGTTCCACAGTTGTCGCGTCGTAAACATCTCCAGTGAAGCGGAAAATGCTCTTCTAAATAGCCATGATGTCGAATCGGAGCGAGATCCCGCTCTAAGAACATTAAGCCCGTCACTCGAAGAACAAATCAACATGCTAATAAAAGAATCCTGTCAAAAGAGCCGGGATAACCACAGCCGTAAAATGGACATTTATGAAAAGGCTAGGGCGCAGCGTCTCAGTCAGTAATTTGCGGAGAAAGAAGATTATAATGTTCTCCATCCCCGGCCTACTGAACGTTCTCACGAAAAGGGAAAATCCCGAAACAGAGGCAAGAATAGGGCAAAGAACACAAACAGTGTTCGAAAACAACAAAGCGGATCCAAGACGCCGAGCAATCAAGAAAAACTCGATTGGAGCTTGTCCTTTATAAAAAAGATGGGTCAGGAATACTCTTTCCCTCAAGATAAGAAAGGAAAATATTCAACTTTGTCATGAAGCATCAAATGGAGACGCTCCCGGATTCTCGGCATCCCGAACAAATGAACGAGATCCATCACCCGGATTATTGCTCCTAGCACCGAGAAATAGGTCATTCCCTTGAAGACTGCTTTATTTTCAAAGACTAGGTAGAAGACCAGTATCAATAAGGCAGGTTCATGTTATCCGACAGGTAGAGGGTAACCCCGCCGCAAAAACACGAACCAAAAAGGACCTATATTGTCATGATAAGACCAGCTCAACCATTAAAAAGGAAGCGAACTCATACTTGCCACATGATAACACTCTCAAAAGAGAGAGAGTACGAGACTATGGATGACCTCCATATATGCTTCACAAATGAAGACGAAGAAGATATAATCTTAGAGTTTCCACCAGCACTAAAAGAGCTGGAAGATGGGATATGTTCATACCAGAATATTGCATTTATTACCGCCCACTCTTATGCTCGTTTGTTTATAGGTAGGTGCTTTTAATCCGTGTTTGCTACATATTTACACGCTACAGGTTCCTAGTCCAAAATAACACAAATGATACAAAATCTCCACTGTTATGCCAAAATACAGAACATCTGTTGCCAACAGATAAAGCCGGGTTCCGGTCATCCGTATCCGTCCAGTGCCGCGTACAAGTTCCAGAGACAAGACATTTGATAGTGGTCATTCGTGTCTCGGACAAGCACAGAGCACGAGAGGGGCAGCACAAGAATCAATGGGTGTGCGGAGCTCGAGGGAGAAATGTCAAATCAATCAAAAGTGAAGCTATGTTTGGACTGTGCAGATTTGACGAAATTGTGAAGGCAACTTGCAATTTGGGACATGTAGAACAACATATGATAGCAACACAAGGAAACCCAGAAAATACGGGATCCCAATTCCACAAAACCGCGGCGGAACCGCCGCCAAATATGGGTTTTCGCGGCAGATCCGCTACGGTCTAGTGTCATCATCTGACCAAATTTTTGGACATTTCATTTGGGGCCAGAATGTGGCCCTAGGGTTTCAGCAATCAGCCTATAAATAGCCCAGTTTTGTGTCAAGCCAAGGGTCTTCTTCTCCCTTTTCTTTTTGTTAGGATTTAGCTTAGCTTCTTCTTCTTCTTCATTCTTTCTTCCATGAAAATTGTAGTGAGAGCTTTTTGAGTGGATGATGAAATGAAGATGAGGGTTATTTTTCTTATCTTGTATTTTTATTTCATTGCATTGTAATTTCATTTCTAGTGTAACTTTATTATTTGTTGTTAACTAGTTGTTGTTATTTCTTTTCTTGTTCTCTTTTCTTTTCTTCTTTTATCCGTATTTTCAAGCGATGATACTCGACGGAGTTCCTTGCTAAGGTGAGGACCCAAGAGTTAGCTTGCTTTACTTGTAAAACCGTATTTTCCTTTCCTTTCTTCCTTCTTGTTTTGTTTTCTTTTCTTCTATGATGTGTGAATAATTTTCCTCTTATTAAGGCTAAGGAAGGTAGTATGAGGGACGGAGAAATCCCCTGTGCTTCTCTTCGCCAAACATCTTGAAACGAACCCCGACCAAACAACCGCAACCCCCTCGCTTAGGCGCGCTATATGTGACATGTAGCCGCAACCTAAGTTGAGAAGTCCTTTAAGCGCACTACAACATGACATGTAGTTGTGACTTAATTGGATACATGGTTGCGGGTGTTTGGCCGAGGGCTGGAAATAAGTGTATTTAGCGGACGGACAAGGGGCACTAGGAATGGATTTAGCGTTGGAAAGCTTGCTTAAACTCGCAAATCCCATTCATATGTCCTCCTAATCCCCGCTACTTTCGATTATCCCAACATCGTCTTAAGGATGGCAAAAGACAAGCACAAGACTAATCCTAACTCTAATAACCGACCTTAACCTTAACAAGCTTACTTGAACATAAATACGAACACTTAGGATAGAACTGAACAAACATATACACATTTTTTATTGACTCGTCTAAAACTCGAACGGACATACAACCATCTCCCTGCGGATCGACCCATGCTCAACCGGCTAGCTGCAAAGCGACACCGTCCTGATCGCGGTTATAACTTTAGAACTTTGAATATCCGACACGCCAAAAGCGTGCGATCAAATGGCGCCGTTGCCGGGGAGACGGTAACGTATTTTCTTTCTTGTTATTCGGGTTAATATTCTTTTTGTATATATATAAAATTATAAATAAAATAAAATAAATTTTTTTGTTATTTTTGATAATTTTTTTGTGCAAGTGTGCAGGCTAATCTGGAGCAAGTACAGTAATTCAATCAAGAAACATAGCATTTTATTTTGGAGTAGAGATCAAGGGGAGTGCAGGGAACCAAATCAGAGGCTCCAATTCCACTGTTTGACTGCGGAACCGCGGTCAAAGTGGGGCTTTTGCGACGGTTCCGCGGTTGCATTGAGGCCTCTGTGCCCCAATTTTTTTTCTGCCCTTTCTCTTTCCTTTTATCTTCTCTATGAATTCCACTATACTGTATTTTCTGCAGGTTTCTTTGCACAGATTGCGCAGCCGCCAAATAAATTTTTGTTGTTTTAGATTTTTTTTGTTTACCGCTTTGAATATTTTAATACGGACATTAAGGGGGCTATAACACCAATTCAGATTGGGTGGGGATTTCATCACCCTTCCTAAGACCCCACAAATCACTAATTGCATACGCATTACCTTGAGCTAATAAAAAATATCTAGACCAAACCTATAATGACTGTCGCGCTCATTTAGGACAAGTGAAGGTTGCGGGGAATCGGTCGTTTATCTAAACTTTATTTTGTGGTGCCTAGGCTAGACAAGTGAGGAGGTAATTTTAAAAGGCCCGTCTCACGGTGATTCGTAAGCGGAACCCTCCTTACCTCACTTATGCTTACCTGGCCACAATTGGCAGTGAAGAGGCGATTCGAGAGTTATCTTGCAACTTGTCGCTTGGAAGCCTAGGAGTGGTCTAGTTGGACTTTGAAGACCCTAGCTCTAGGTGTGTTTGTGCATATTGTGATTGTGGTTGTGATTGTGCTTGTATAAAGTTTAGTCCCATAATTCCGTATTCTTTCAAAAACAAACAATTTCAAAACTTCAAAAACAATTTTTTTTTAAAATAAAAATAAAAAATATATATAAAAATAAAAAAAAACTCCACATTCTTTTCCCCCTCCTTTTCTTCTTCTTCTCTTCATATCATGGGTACTCCACCTAGAAAAACTCTTGCCGAACTTTGGTACCCACAACTGGATATTACTTCTTACGGTTCTTGTTTTGGTCGAACTTCGAACGACCCCTCCATGCCCAAAATTTCTTTGAAAGATCGGATAGACGCATCTAGGATGAACAATTTGACTCCGCAATCCACTTTGTATCAACCATTTCAAACATTCATCCCTTCTTACGTTGATACCCCTTTTTCGAGTTCTGTGGCAAGTCCAAGACCCATGTCTATTGCTGAACATATTGAACAATCCCGTGACCGATCTTTTACTCTTTTCACCACTGCGAATTCTTTTGATCAACAATTCCATTCACCTTCGTATCCAAATGTTGATCCAACTCCTGTCCAACCATTCAATTCCTATCCATCCTACCCAACTTTTGTACCTTCCCTAGACATTGCTTTTATACAGCCTTTTGGGAGTTTCCAGTATCCAAACAAGTTTGAATCTTTTACTGAAACCCCTTCACAACCCATGTCTAGTCTTGAACAGTCATTGGAAGACTTTAGGGTAGCGTCGTACCAACAGATGATGGATTTGAATGCGTCCATGGCCGTCCTCATACAACCTAGTGACCCGGTAGCTAGTTTCCAACTAGCTCCTAATTTTCCAATGTATGATGAGGTGGTAGGACAGGTTGAGAATTTGAGTGATGTGAGTGAGCTGTACCCCCTTCCAAGTCAAACTTACCCGCCACAAATTGAACCCCACAACTCCGGTTTTGAATATCTATATAATATTCCAAAAGATTCACCGATTGAAGATATAAGGGTTAATGAGTTGTGCGACTTTGTAGTGTTTGATTTACCCGAATATGAAGGGTCCCTTTTGAGTGAAACCACACCCAATCCTTTTGACCTCTACACCTCCATCTTAGAACCAGAATCGATTGAAATCCATGCTTTTGATGAGGTGTCTGAGAATATTGATTTTCACTTGATTGAGGATATTGACGTCGGGATTATTTTGGATGATGAAGCTGTAGATTTGGCAGAGTTTTTCTCTCCAATTCATCATCCCGAGTCATTAACTGTATTTTCCGAACCCCATATGCGCCTCGAATTTGATGATAAAGGCATGGATGAGCTAATTTTTGAGGAAAATTTTGAGAATATTTTGGAGGATGAACCAATCTTATTTGATGAGTCGGATTTTCCAATTCATCATGTTCCTTTCATTGACTGTGCACACCCTCCCGAACCCTTAACTGATACCCCTCCTCGATCACTTCCCTCCGCCCTTTCCATCATTCCGACCATGCAAGAAACCGCATCACTTTCATTTCATATGTCTGGTATACCATGTTCGGCTTATCCATGGTTTCTCACGAATCTTGAGGGATTTGACCTATTTTCTTGCCATATTGATAGGTTAGTACAATCCATTTTTTCACATCGATCATCACAGATTGTACTAATTTATTCAATCCGTTTTCACCCTCAAGTTCGTACACCACTTCTTTTTCCCTTCCGCCATTCTTCTCCTCGTATACCGGGACCGTATACCACTTCTATCCCCATACGGTCTCGCGTATTCTCCAATTCTTTCCTCACCGTATTCTTTCACCATCCCGGGCCTTATCCCGATAAAAATTTTGAATGGTTGGTGCTAACTTTTGGCCTGTGTAAGGCCTTGTATAGATTGATACTATTCTCTTTCCCCCATAATCCTGAACTTCAACGCTTAATAGTGGAAACACTGTTTTAATTAAGTTTAGGGGGGGACTCTTTTTTGTGTATATATTTTTGGTTTTCTTTTTGTTCTGTATATAATTTTCTTTTGGGGAGCGCCGACAATTTTGACCCTCTTGGTGTAGCGTGACAGTGAGGGCACTGTCAAGTTTAAGTTTGGGGGTGCGCTCGGTAAGCTTTCTTCCTTCGCATTCATTTGTATATTCTGCATTTGCATACCTTATTAAAAACCCACAAAAATCAAATTTTTTTACAAAAATATAAAAACTCTGTCGTCAAGTTAGCTAATAGGGTAACTTAGATTTTTATTCTGAAAGTTTAGTTGATACGTTAGAAATAACTAAATCCTAGACTTAGGAATTGAAAACCCTAAATATAACCCTCACTCTGCTTAACCTTGGTAAGTATACGTCCTTACAGTTTTTTTGAGAAATAGGTAATCTTGAGTTCAGTTCTTCAGTTAAGTCAAGATGCAGGGAAGTATTGAAGCTTTACTGAAGGATAAGTCTGAAAAATAGTTTCTATTCTTGAGTTCAAATTTAGAAAATATATACCTTACAAACTGCACTTACACGCACCTTGAAACTTGGGATAGTAGAGGATACCTAGAAATACTCTTGCCTGAAAGCCTAGTATGAAAGAAAAAACGGTATTTAAAGCTAAACACCAAAAGAGCATATTGAAAAATATATCCGGTCAAGAAAAAGAAAAAGAAAAAGAAAAAGAAAAATAAATAAAGTCAAGACCTGGAAACTGCTAATTGCGCTTTAAGCTCACACATTCAGTAATCGGCCGTTAGTGCCTCAAGAAGTATTAATAGTCGCATGAAAGATGTGTGAGCAACACCGTCCATCATTTAATGAAAAGAAGTAGTATTAGGCATTAGGGCAAGGATACTATAACTTGAATTGAATTCTTGAGTGTAGGGGTGCAAATTTACACACACGTAGGGGTATACAATCAATGTTTGGATAAAAGATAAAAATGAAGAATAAGACTTAAGTTTTCTTTAAAGTTGATAAAAATCCCTGATTTAAGACCGCACTTTAGAAGGAAAACTCCGAAGATACCAATATCTTTCTAAACTTTTTTGGAACGTATAGGATCTGAGGTTAAATAGATAGGAGGCGTGAAACATAAGGGTTAGATGTTTCTAACTTAGGATGATAGAATTTCTAACGTAAATACTGAACTGTAGGAGTAGAATCGATGTTAACTTATGACACTAGCTTGACGGGATTTTGTGGGTGAAATCCGCTGAAAACCCTCAGGAGACAACACTCCTCCTACAAGGGACACCTAGAGGTTTAACGGCTTGTTGCATGAGCTCAGTGCAATCGCGTTCCCTGCGAAAGTGAGATTAGGACTTTTTGTGAATAACTGGTTTTGCTCGGGACGAGCAAAAGTTAAGTTTGGGGGTATTTGTTCATACCAAAATATTGCATTTATTACCGCCCACTCTTATGCTCGTTTGTTTATAGGTAGGTGCTTTTAATCCATATTTGCTACATATTTACAGGCTACAGGTTCCTAATCCAAAATAACACAAATGATACAAAATCTCCACTGTTATGCCAAAATACAGAACATCTGTTGCCAACAGATAAAGCCGGGTTCCGGTTATCCGTATCCGTCCAGTGCCGCGTACCAGTTCCAGAGACAAGACATATGACAGTGGTCATTCGTGTCTTGGACAAGCACAGAGCACTAGAGGGGCAGCACAAGAATTAATGGGTGCGCGGAGCTCGAGGGAGAAATGTCAAATCAATAAAAAGTGAAGCTATGTTTGGACTGTGCAGATCTGAAGAAATTGTGAAGGCAATTTGCAATTTAGGACATGTAGAACAACATAAGATAAAAGCACAAGAATCAATGTGGGTTTTCACGGCGGATCTGCCGTGGTTTAGTGTCATCATCTGGCCAAATTTTTGGGTTAGTTTGGACATTTCATTTGGGGCCAGAATGTGGCCCTAGGGCTTCAGCAATCAGCCTATAAATAGCCCAGTTTTGTGCCAGGCCAAGGGTCTTTTTCTCCCATCTCTTTTTGTTAGGATTTAGCTTAGCTTCTTCTTCTTCTTCATTCTTTCCTCTATGAAAATTGTAGTGAGAGCTTTTTGAGTGGATGATGAAATGAAGATGAGGGTTATTTTTCTTATCTTGTATTTTTATTTCATTGCATTGTAATTTCATTTCTAGTGTAACTTTATTATTTGTTGTTAACTAGTTGTTGTTATTTCTTTTCTTGTTTTCTTTTCTTTTCTTCTTTTATCCGTATTTTCAAGCGATGATACTCAACGGAGTTCCTTGCTAAGGTGAGGACCCAAGAGTTAGCTTGCTTCACTTGTAAAATCGTATTTTCCTTTCCTTTCTTCCTTCTTGTTTTGTTTTCTTTTCTTTTATGATGTGTGAATAATTTCCCTCTTGTTAAGGCTAAGGAAGGTGGTATGAGGGATGGAGAAATCCCTTGTGCTTCTCTTCGCCAAACATCTTGAAACGAACCCCGACCAAACAACCGCAACCCCCTCGCTTAGGCGCACTATACGTGACATGTAGCCGCGACCTAAGTTGAGAAGTTCTTTAAGCGCACTACAATGTGACATGTAGTTGTGACTTAATTGGATACATGGTTACGGGTGTTTGGCCGAGGGTTGGAAATAAGCGTATTTAGCGGATGGACAAGGGGCACTAGGAATGGATTTAGCGTTGGAAAGCTTACTTAAACTCGCAAATCCCATTCCTATGTCCTCCTAATCCCCGCTACTTTCGATTATCCCAACATCGTATTAAGGATGGCACAACATTGTCTTAAGGATGGCAAAAGACAAGCACAAGACTAATCCTAACTCTACTAACCGACCTTAACCTTAACAAACTTACTTGAACATAAATACGAACACTTAGGATAGAACTGAACAAACATATACACATTCTTTATTGACTCGTCTAAAACTCGAACGGACATACAACCATCTCTGTGCGGATCGACCCATGCTCAACCGGCTAGCTGCAAAGCGACACCATCCTGATCGCGGTTATAACTTTAGAACTTTGAACATCCGACAAGCCAAAAGCGTGCGATCGGGATACACACCACGGCGGATAACCTAAGAAAAATTGATTTAGGGACGGAAAATGATCTGAGGCCAACGTTCGTCAGTGAATTGCTATCTGAAAAACAGGTGACCACGTTAAAAGAAGTGCTCATGCAATATAAAGACTGCTTCGTATGGAACTATTCCGATATGTCGGGTCTAGATCCAAAAGTAGCGGTACATAAACTTGCCATATCGCCGAACGTCAAGCCAATCAAACAGGCACCGAGAAGGATGCGACTCGAACTTGAGATGAGTATCAACGCTGAAGTCAAGAAACTAATCGACTCCGGCTTCATCCAAGAAGTTCAATACCCCGACTGGATCGCCAATATCGTTTCGGTAATGAAGAAGAATAGGACAGTGTGCATTTGCGTAGAATTTCGAGACCTCAACAAAGCTTTCCTGAAGGATGACTTCCCAGTACCTGTTACCGAGCTGATGATCGATAAAACGTCTACCCATGAGGTCTTCTCCTTCATGGACGGATCCTCAGGATACAATCAAATAAAAATGCATCCTGAAGACTAAAAGCATACCGCCTTGCGGACTCCGCTGGGCATATTCTGCTATAAGGTGATGCCCTTCGGTCTAAAAAATGCTGGCGCTACCTACCAGAGGGCCATAACGAAAATCTTCGATGACCTTATCCATGAGATTGTCGAATGCTACATCGACGACCTTGTTGTTAATAGAAAGTCTTACGAGGAACATTGGGAACATCTGTAAATAGTGTTCCGACGTCTTCGAAAGTATAATCTGAAGATGAATCCTCTAAAATATGCGTTTGGAGTCTCTTCAGGCAAATTCCTAGGATTCATCATACGGCACCAGGGTATCGAAATCGACCCTTCAAAGATTAGGGCGATTATGGGAATGCCCATGCCAAGAACCCTTAAACAGTTGTGATCTCTTCAAAGAAAGCTCGCGTATATCCTGCTGTTCATAGCCAATCTCCTCGGAAATGCCGTCCTTACAGTAATCTGATGAAAAAGGGGACCCCGTTCGTCTGGGATCAAAGTGCCAAAATGCACTGGACGAAATCAACCAATACCTGCAAAATCCGCTGGTATTGACTGCTCCAGTTAAGGGAAAACTCCTTATCCTATATACAACGGCCCTTGATGGTTCTTTAGGCGCGCTATGGGCACAAGAGAAAGATTAGGGAAAGGAAAGAGCTCTATACTACTTAAGTCAAGTTCTCCTGGGGCAGAAAACAACTACTCCCCTATCGAAAAGCATTGCTTGACACTGATCTTCGCAATAACGAAGCTCGGACATTACGTCTTGGCACATGAGATCTATCATATCAAAAGTGGATCCTCTCAAATATCTGATGTCAAAGGCCATACTAATAGGAAAGCTTGCCAAATGGGCCCTCCTCCTGATGGAGTTCTCGATAATGCATCATCCCCACAAAACAGTGAAAGGAAAGGCCATTGCCGACTTTCTTGCGGAGCATCCGATATTGGCTTACTTCCCCCTAAATTGCGAATTTCCAGACGAACATGCATTCAATGTAATCGAAGAAGAAAAGATTCCTAATGGGAACTTTACTTCGACGGAACATCTTCCATGAAACAGCGAAAGCAGAACACCCCTTGTTTCCCCCAATAAAAGAGCAAAGCTCTATTCAAAACTTTTTTTAAAGAGGCAGCGCCTCACGTGCCTTTCACGAGGGCGCCAGTGCCAGAGTTAAAAACTCTTATATGGCGCCGTACGTGCTTCTCACGCCGGCGCCCGGGTAGAATTAAATTCTACACTTTGTTAAACAGATCCAATGTAGATGATAAATCATCAAGACACAAAATTAAATTCTGTTGAGTGAAAATATTCCTCAAATTTTTCTAAAATAAGAAAGATACCTTTGGTTGGATCATAGAATAAAATTCTATGCCCTGTGTAAAACAGAGAACCGTTGGATTAAAAATCCAATAGTGATTAAAAAATCACCGTTCTAAAGAATAAATTCTGTATGGGAAAATATTTCCCCAATCTTGTTAAAAACAAAAAAATACTTTCTGTAAAACAGAAGTTCTTAGATTAAAGATCCAACGGTGGGTAAAATCCATAAATCAATTGGGATCTCTTAATGAGAGATTTCCTCAAAGCTAGTTAACAAACTGACTCTACTATAAAAATGTCCTAAGATTTCAAGTCTGATATAGACGGAACCCCCCCACAAGCTGTTACAATAAAAAGCACAGGAGATCTAAAAAAAAGAAAAAAAGGAAGAACCCCCCATAAGCTTTAAAAAAAAGGGAAGGAGAAAGCTTAAAAAAGAACAGAGAATTAAATTCTCGAGGAAGAAGAGCTCCCTTCTTGGAAATTTTAAGTAAATAAAAGATATATATATATATATACCGGAGGATTTAGCCCTTCTCAAAGAACCGAGTTCTTTCTCCGGATCTGAGATCCACAAGACAAGTCTCCTATATGATGAGAATTTAATTCTTATTGGGAAGAACTCGTTCTCGAGAACCAAAAATTCATCTACAAAATAAAGATCCTGTTGACCAATCAAGAAGAAAAGAACTCAGCGCCTAGTGCCTTACGTGTCCCTTACGTGGGTGCCATAAAGGAGAGTGCCTAGCACTTAATGAGCGGCGCTCAGCGTCCAGCGCCTCACGTGTCCCTCACGTGGATGCCACAAAAGAAAGGAGTGCTTAGCACTCAATGAGCGGCGCCTAGCGCCTCACGTGTCCCTTACATGGGCGCCACTGAATGGAAGAGTGCTTAGCACTCACTGGGCAGCGCCTAGCGCCTCACGTGCGTCGCACGTGAACGCCATAAAGATTGCCTAGCACTCCATATAAAGACAAAAATGGGTAAAGTGTTTAACACTTATTGGGAAATACCCATGACTGAAAGCCCCACATGATTATATATGAGCGTCAGAACTTATATAAGTGTTCAACACTTTTTGCATAAAATGGGCACTGAGCCCAAACAAGTGCTTAGCACTTTTCAATAAAAAAACTGAGTGGACCAAGCCCAAGTTGTTAGGTCCACGTTACCTCTCCCGGTACTTACGGGGTTGCGGAAACGGTAAATCAAAAAATTTTCTAAACTTTGTAACATGGACCGTAAAAGCCGGATCTTTGCTAAACTAAACTAGCATACTTGCAAAGAAGAGTTAACTACTCGGCAAAGTGGTTATACCTCAACTTGAACTCCTTCACTTCTTGTTGTTGTTCTTCTTTGATGTTCTTCTCTTCTTGTTGTTCTTCTCATTGCTTGCTCAATGGTTGATCCGGACTTCGGTCACCTCCGCGGCCTCCTTGAGTCGAAGACGATCCACCCGAGAGATGTACACCGAGCTCCACCTCAATCCGAGGTAACTAGGGCAAGGAGATTGCTAATCTAGAAGCCCTAGGTTGTGTATAGGAGATGTATGGATGTGTTTGTCAAGTGTAATCCTTTTTCTCTCAACACATGAGATCAAAGGAGAAATCAAGAGGAGGAAGAAGGAGGAGTTTTTCTTGCAACCATGGAGCTTCTCATTTCAAGAGAGAGAATGAGAATAAGCAAATGAAAAGCTTAACCAAAAGAAAAGCTAACCATGGTTGCAATAATGCACAAAACATTATGATTACTAATCACATCAAGATAAAGGTGATGGCTACAAATGACATGACCATTATCATAACAAAAGAAAAAGAAAAACCAAAGAATACTTTAGATCTTCTAAGAAGATCCAAGTCAACTTTGGTCAAATGTATGGTCAAATGGTCAATGTAATTAGCCATAACAAAATTATCAATGAAAGGATTAGTAAATAATGTCCCCGGCTCATAATGGTTTTGACCAAACGAACTGTCGAAACCCTAATGAGTCGGCCTCAAAATGGTTTTGACTGAATCAACTGTCAAAACCCTAATGAGCCTGCCACATAGCGGTTTTGGCCGAACCAACTGCCAAAACCCTAATGAGGCACCTCTCCTTCATCGCTCCGGAAAACTGTGCATACACACCTGCATCCGTATTCCGTAGAATGCGGATGCGCAAAAGACAAAACAAATCCATCCGTGCAATACTAGGATCTGGCTTAAACCAAAGCCCACTAGTACTGCCTGCCCGAACATCATACGCACACAAGTGTACGTAAGTGATCGCAGCCCTGCCGTAAAACCATACGGCCTCTACACGTTTCGCTCAGTGCAGGGAAACACTCTGTGTGGGACTCTAAAGACTCGACACTACGCTGGCAGTGGGTTTAACCACAGAACGCAAGCGGCACTAGCTGTACGTAACGGTCCCCAGGTAGATGTCGATAAGAAGGCCGATGAGGTAAACCCATCCGAACTCCTACTGAGTCTGTATGTGACAATCTCCGTACAGTCCGGTCTGTTCGTCTGATACATCGCATGTCGGGCCTAGGGGGGCGGCAAGCGTCAGACCCCTAATAGCGGTACAAGTCGTGTCGGAGTGAAACCCAGAACACCCTGAGATAACACTGGAACCTACCAGTATATCTCGCTTGCCCTGGCCAGGGACTACTCGTGTAATGGCTCTCCTAGACACAACGCGATGTCAACCCCCAATACCGGGAGAGACGAATCCTGTCTAACCGTCACTGCCTCCAAGTGCTTCGGGACTGCTCCCAACTACTACCTGTTTGCACGACTCAGTAGAGCCGTGGTAGGGTAGTAATCAAAGAACAGTGGGAACACACTCGAGGCGAAGTGACAGTGTCAAGTCAGCGGACTAAGCTGTACTCATGTCACCTGGGAACTGATAACTGACGATAAGTATAATACCAACCATCAGTTCCCAGTCCTGTCCAGTGTACTCGTAACCCAACGAGCACCCGTATACTATCTCAAGTACGACGTACCGACGGCTGTGGGACAGACCGTCTCCCGTGCTGGGATGAGAAGCGCATACGCTAGTCTACTCCGGAGTATCGATGCCCTATCTCGGTACTCCCACGACTAGGGACATGTATATGGATGTGCTTGTAGATTACCCAGCCCCTACGAGTGTGATCGCCATCACAACGCCGGTAATCAAGCAAAGATCCAAAGGGCTTTATCGCAATACAAAGGTATTGGGTCAACAATGGACGGAACCACCTGAAGTTCACTAATGAACTTCTTTATCCAGACCGCCTCTTTTGCGGCATCGCTTGCAGCAATGTATTCAGCCTCCATCGTCGAGTCTGCGACGGTATCCTGCTTGGAACTCCTCCAACATACCGCCCCTCCGTTGAGGGTAAACACAAAACCCGAGACGGACTTGCTGTCATCTTTGTCACTCTGGAAGCTTGAATCAGTAAAGGACTCGACCCTGAGGTCTCCATTACCGTAAACCAGGAACATCTCCTTAGTCCTTCTTAGGTACTTGAGAATGTTCTTCACTGCTGTCCAGTGGTCCTCCCCTGGGTCTGACTGATACCGGCTTACCGCGCTCAACGCGTAAGCTACATCTGGTCTTGTACATAGCATCGCATACATTATAGATCCTACCGCCGAAGCGTAGGGTTGTGCTCTTGCGACCCCTCTCCTCGTCAGTCTTAGGAGACATCTTCTTGGAGAGGGTAATTCCGTGCAATGCGGGTATGTTACCGCGCTTGGAACCCTCCATACTAAATCTCTTTAGTACGGTCTCTATGTACCTGGACTGCGAAAGCCCCAATAGTCTCTTGGATCTATCTCTATAGATCTTGATCCCCAGAATGTACGAGGCATCTCCCAGGTCCTTCATGGAGAACCTTTGTGACAAAAATAGCTTGACCGATTGTAGCATAGGAACATCATTTCCTATCAAAAGAATGTCGTCCACGTACAAGACTAGGAATACGACAGTTCGTCCTACAATCTTCTTATATACACAGGGTTCATCTTCGTTCTTGATGAAATCAAATTCCTTGATTGCCTCATCAAAACAGATGTTCCAGCTCCGCGATGCCTGCTTTAATCCATAAATGGATTTAAGCAACTTGCATACCCTTCCGCTGCTCCCACTGTCTACGAAACCTTCTGGTTGATCCATGTAAACGCACTCTTCCAAACAACCGTTTAGGAAAGCCGTCTTAACATCCATCTGCCAGATTTCATAGTCATGGAAGGCAGCAATGGCAAGTAGGATCCGAATGGATTTGAGCATAGTCACCGGAGAAAAAGTCTCGTCATAGTCCAAACCAAGTCTTTGACGAAAACCTTTTGCAACGAGTCTAGCTTTATAGGTTTCCACCTGCCCATCTACACCAAGTTTCCTTTTGTAGATCCATTTGCATCCAACGGGTTTTACCCCAGGTGGAGCAATATCCAAGGTCCACACTTTATTGGCGTACATGGATTCCATTTCGGATTGCATTGCTTCCTGCCACTTATCAGAGTCCCTACTGATAATGGCCTGCCTGAAACTGGTAGGGTCATCTTCTTCCAAGATGCAATCCTCTCGATCCCCGTCTATGAGAAAACCGTAGTATCTCTCGGGCGGATGAGAAATCCTACCAGATCTGCGGAGTGGCCGAGGTTCGTCTGGGGTTATTGAATCTTGAGGTTCTGTCAAATTTTCAGTTTCAGTTTGTGGTCGCTGAATTTCTTCCAATTCTACCGTGCTCCCACTAATTTCTTTTGCAAGAAACTCCGTTTCTAAGAAAACGGCATGCTGAGCAACAAACACCTTTTGTTCCTCGGTGTGGTAGAATAGATATCCATAACCATTCTTTGGATATCCCACAAACTTACATAAAACTGATCGTGCCTCTAGTTTATCCGGTTTATGTGATTTAACATAAGCCCGACAACCCCATATCTTAGATCTTTTAAGATATGGTCTCTTTCCATTCCATATCTCGAACGGAGTCTTAGGCACTGATTTAGACGGAACATCATTCAATAGGTATGCTGCTGTCAATAGCGCATGTCCCCAAAATGAAAGAGGTAACTCAGCATTACTCATCATGGAGCGAACCATATCCAGTAGCGTACGATTCCTCCGCTCCGAAACACCGTTGTGCTGTGGTGTATAAGGAGGAGTAAGCTGAGAGAGAATACCATTCTCTTTTAAGTAATCTAGGAATTCCGTGCTTAAGTACTCCCCTCCTCTGTCAGACCGGAGGATCTTGATACTTTTGCCTGTCTGGTTCTCTACTTCGTTTCTGAATTCCTTGAATTTCTCAAAAGCTTCAGATTTGTGTTTCATCAGATACACATATCCAAACCTAGAGAGATCGTCAGTGAATGTGATGAAGTACGAGAACCCACCCCTTGCATGTATAGACATCGGACCGCATACATCACTATGTACGAGTCCCAAGAGCTCGGTTGCTCTTTCTCCATGTCCGGTGAATGGAGATTTGGTCATCTTCCCTTTGAGACAAGACTGACAAGTTCCATAAGATGAAAACTCGAACGCATTCAAGAGTCCATCTTTATGCAACTTACTCAGTCTTTTCTCTCCGATATGACCAAGTCTATAATGCCACAAGTAGGATTCATTCGTATCTGATTTCTTCCTCTTGCGCGTGTTTTGTATATTGAGAACTGTATTCTGATTTAGAACGTAGATACCATTAAACAGTGTACCCTCTGCAACCAGTACCTTATCAAGGTAAATGTTCATGATATTCTTTTCAAGAACAAACTTATATCTATCTTTATCGAGTAAAGAAACTGATATGATGTTGCAAACCATGGAGGGTACATAGTAGCAATCGTTCAAAATCATAGTCTTGCCATTTGGCAATACTAGGTGATATTCACCGACGGCTGCCGCATTAACTTGTGCTCCGTTCGCTACTCTGAGCGACATATCACCCGGTGCAACTTTCCTACTTTTTCTCAGTCCCTGTAATAAATTACAGATATGAGATCCTGATCCGGTATCAAGTACCCAGGAGGTAGGGCTGACCGTAAAACAGTTCTCAATTACAAGAACACCTGAAGTAGATGCAAAACCATGCTTCTTCTTCAACTGGGTATCCTGGAAGTCCATACTTTCCTCTTTCCCTTTCTTATACTCATGACTGTTGTCACAAGTTAGAGCTGAACCAACTTTCCCCAGTCCCGAATAAGAATTCGGATCGGTCAAGCGATACATTTTATTATCTTGATTAGGGCGTGAAAAGGTTGCTGCCTGGAGAGAGAGAAAAGAAACACTCAGCGTATGCTCTTGCAAGATTAGATTGGTTTATTAATTTATCTAACCAGGATGTCTCCCACTGTTTCCTCAAATTCTTCTTAAAACCTTTTAAAAGAAGAACTAGCCGGGTTTTAATTCACGTCACAATACTTGCTTAACCTTTCAGCCAGGCTAGTGTCGGTACTTCGAGGGAGGTTTTCCAACGCTTTCGCGAAGTTCCTTAATTAAAGAACCTCTTTTCCCTGGGGGCGTAACCCCGCTAACACCTTTCTAGACACCTACTAGGTTTATAGCATTGATCGTTAAGTGAAATAATCTCCCGAGAGTAAACCAACTCATCAGTGGGATCGGGATCCAACTGTCATTGTGTGATAACCTAGATGGAATCCACTCTAGTCACCACACTCCAGAAGGTATGCTAAATCTGCAAGTTTCAGTTCTTTTGAAACTCCCGATGTGGTTTTTGCCCCTAACTGTTCATGACCTTGACTAGGTCAACAAGCCACAAACTGTTAGACAAGTTCTACCCGTCATAATCCTGATTGCATTAGACCCACCCGTACGTGCCCTTGACTAGGTCAACAAGGCCGCACGACTGTCCTAACCAATCACATTTGCAATCTACAGAAAAATATTATTTAGCTACCGTTCACTACGCCTTGACTAGGTCAACAAACGCAGCACGAATACTAATTAACATTAATCCGAAATGACGGAGGGCTACGGCTGGGTTTTTGGCGAAAAACCCGTTAACGTATTGAACTTGATATCGTTGATGGAACATGATTGCACCCTTTTTTGAAAATATAGTGGCGAAAACTTTTGCTAAAGAGGTCACTCCGTGTGAATGGATCTCGGCTCTTTCCTCGTCGAATGAGGTGCAGGATATTCCAAATTGAATACCTCGATGCAAAGCAAGAATAATCGACTATAGTAAAGTTATTACCCTGACGCAAACTTTTGTCCAAGGGGTCACTCCCGGTGAAGGGATCTCGGCCCTTGCCTCGTCGACTGAGGTGCTGGGCATTCATAACTGAATACCGCGATGCAAAACAAAAATGAACGTCCTTGCAATAACAGCTTTTTGAAAAATTGTTCCAACAACGTCTTTTAGGTTTATTTTCTTGCATTAGTTCTTTTAATGCGTCCCATCATTTAAATCCTACCATTGCAGAAAACAACCAAAATATGACGTACGATTATGCCATATGCATTCGCCACGGGGCCCCGTCATCACCCGTTAGGTTACTTAACTAACGACAGAGCGGGGGCTGGGCTAGCGCGGCTGTAAAACATAAGCAACGCCTAAATAGAAAGCAATGATAGACATTACAGATCACAGATGAATACATTGGATATACTAGCAATCCGCAATCCTTTCGAGCCTGCAACGAAAAGCGGATTACACGGTCGCGGTGAATAGCCAAATACCCCACCCAAGACCCCTACGGGTGCGGCAAACTGCCCGCCAAGTACCCGGCAGTTTGTGCACCCCTCCATGGGTCTATCCTAGGAGCAAAAACAGTAAAAAGAATTATACAATGACGGCTACAACCCCGACCCGGTTGTGCGGCCAAACAAATAATAATATTACATCAATTTACATTTACAATGAATGAAAGAAAACAAAAGCTCATCTCACATCCACCCCGGCTATTCACCTGCGACAGTCCAACACATTCATATACACAATCCAATATCAAACACAGATCATGTATAACCCCGACCAATCGACTTATAGCGATTAGCCGACGTTCAATACATGCAAACATCACAGATATAACCAACATAGCCAAAGTGCAGTGAAGTTCGGAAAAAATACGGAATTATAGGACCCCAAAAGTAAATTTCCGTTCTGGAAAATCTGGGCACATATAATATATCTTAAAAATCCCAAAACCAACATAGAGACACACTGCACGAAAAACGATGCAGAGAGGACAACAAACGGCGGCGGTTCCGCCGCACATGCCTACCTCATGCCGCGGAACCGCGGCGGTTTGAATGAATTAGGGTATCGTTTTTCTTGGGTGTTCACACAAAACCCTGAGCCGAATTTAGGAGTATAAAGTTTTTCATTTAGAGCAGAAAAAATTTCAACAAAAACTTAGGGTTTTAGTTTTTCCGGTTTTGCGATTTTTCGGATTCGAACTTCCATACACTTCGCTACCAAGCTAGTTTAAGTTTAGTTAGGCTCTGATACCACTGTTAGGTCCACGTTACCTCTCCCGGTACTTACGGGGTTGCGGAAACGGTAAATCAAAAATTTTTCTAAACTTTGTAACATGGACCGTAAAAGCCGGATCTTTGCTAAACTAAACTAGCATACTTGCAAAGAAGAGTTAACTACTCGGCAAAATGGTTATACCTCAACTTGAACTCCTTCACTTCTTGTTGTTGTTCTTCTTTGATGTTCTTCTCTTCTTGTTGTTCTTCTTATTGCTTGCTCAATGGTTGATCCGGACTTCGGTCACCTCCGCGGCCTCCTTGAGTCGAAGACGATCCACCCGAGAGATGTACACCGAGCTCCACCTCAATCCGAGGTAACTAGGGCAAGGAGATTGCTAATCTAGAAGCCCTAGGTTGTGTAGAGGAGATGTATGGATGTGTTTGTCAAGTGGAATCATTTTTCTCTCAACACATGAGATCAAAGGAGAAATCAAGAGGAGGAAGAAGGAGGAGTTTTTCTTGCAACCATGGAGCTTCTCATTTCAAGAGAGAGAATGAGAATAAGCAAATGAAAAGCTTAACCAAGAGAAAAGCTAACCATGGTTGCAATAATGCACAAAACATTATGATTACTAATCACATCAAGATAAAGGTGATGGCTACAAATGACATGACCATTATCATAACAAAAGAAAAAGAAAAACCAAAGAATACTTTAGATCTTCTAAGAAGATCCAAGTCAACTTTGGTCAAATGTATGGTCAAATGGTCAATGTAATTAGCCATAACAAAATTATCAATGAAAGGATTAGTAAATAATGTCCCCGGCTCATAATGGTTTTGACCAAACGAACTGTCGAAACCCTAATGAGTCGGCCTCAAAATCGTTTTGACCGAATCAACTGTCAAAACCCTAATGAGCCTGCCACATAGCGGTTTTGGCCGAACCAACTGCCAAAACCCTAATGAGGCACCTCCTCCTTCATCGCTCCGGAAAACTGTGCATACACACCTGCATCCGTATTCCGTAGAATGCAGATGCGCAGAAGACAAAACAAATCCATCCGTGCAATACTAGGATCTGGCTTAAACCAAAGCCCACTAGTACTGCCTGCCCGAACATCATACGCACACAAGTGTACGTAAGTGATCGCAGCCCTGCCGTAAAACCATACGGCCTCTACACGTTTCGCTCAGTGCAGGGAAACTCTCTGTGTGGGACTCTAAAGACTCGACACTACGCTGGCAGTGGGTTTAACCACAGACCGCAAGCGGCACTAGCTGTACGTAACGGTCCCCAGGTAGATGTCGATAAGAAGGCCGATGAGGTAAACCCATCCGAACTCCTACTGAGTCTGTATGTGACAATCTCCGCACAGTCCGGTCTGTTCGTCTGATACATCGCATGTCGGGCCTAGGGGGCGGCAAGCATCAGACCCCTAATAGCGGTACAAGTCGTGTCGGAGTGAAGCCCAGAACACCCTGAGATAACACTGGAACCTACCAGTATATCTCGCTTGCCCTGGCCAGGAACTACTCGTGTAATGGCTCTCCTAAACACAGCGCGATGTCAACCCCCAATACCGGGAGAGACGAATCCTGTCTAACCGTCACTGCCTCCAAGTGCTTCGGGACTGCTCCCAACTACTACCTGTTTGCACGACTCAGTAGAGCCGTGGTAGGGTAGTAATCAAAGAACAGTGGGAACACACTCGAGGCGAAGTGACAGTGTCAAGTCAGCGGACTAAGCTGTACTCATGTCACCTGGGAACTGATAACTGACGATAGGTATAATACCAACCATCAGTTCCCGACGAGTCCTGTCCAGTGTACTCGTAACCCAACGAGCACCCGTATACTATATCAAGTACGACGTACCGACGGCTGTGGGACAGACCGTCTCCCGTGCTGGGATGAGAAGCGCATACGCTAGTCTACTCCGGAGTATCGATGCCCTATCTCGGTACTCCCACGACTAGGGACGTGTATATGGATGTGCTTGTAGATTACCCAGCCCCCACGAGTGTGATCGCCATCACAACGCCGGTAATCAAGCAAAGATCCAAAGGGCTCTACTAATGCGTATAGGTGATGTGATAAATAAACACACAAGTACACATTAAAGCAGAGACAAACCAAGTAGCATACTACTATATTGAGCAAGATTGTCTGTACAACTGTGAATATCCCAAGCTTCCATCAAGTAATATACATACTAGTATGATACAGTAATGGCCTCTAGGGCATATACACTAACACAAGTTTGCTAGGTCCCCTGAGGATAGAACCTCCCTGATTCAGATCAAACCGAGCACATGTGCTTATGATTTCCCAAACTGATCTTAATCCCAAATACGACTATTGATCTTCCAACTGATAATATTCAAAACGATATTCAACCCATTTCCTCCCGAGGAAATCTTAGTCTCAAAATATAACTAATGATTTCTGGGTTTACTACTAATTCCTTTTTCCCTCAAATACGGGAATTGGTTCAAGGGTACATCTCTCTATACCTCTGATACATGTCGTTGTAATTCCTCAACGTTTTCAGAGAGGTGCCGGGTCCCGACAACCAACAGCTTTTTGGTGCACTTCCCAAACTGAATCAAACTACACCCCAAACTAGGTGCATCCCATATCATCGTTTCTCATTCCGTCACGTAACAAATACACTTGTGCGCAAGATGATCAACATACCGTAATGTACTTAAACTAAAATCTCACCTCCAAAATGGTGATTAACAGACCGAGACGTCCTTAAACTAAAACCTCACCTCCAAAATGGTGATCGACAGAACGAGACGTCCTTAAACTAAAACCTCACCTCCAAAATGTTGGTCAACGGACCATAATGTCCTTAAACTAAATCTTCACCTCAAAAATGATGATCAACAAACCGAGATGTCCTCAAAGTAAAACTTCGCCTTTAAAATGGCGATGATGGATCGAAATGTCCCTAAACTAAAAGAACAGAGCTCAAACGCTCTTTTGTTGGATCTGAATGATCCTAAACCCTTATTAAGTGGATTTTAGCCTCAAATTGGACTAACGTATCCTTAATCAAAACCAATCGAGCTCCAACTGCTCATAAACATTTAAGTTGATCTTAATCTTAAACTAGATTAACGATCCTTAAATAAAAACTCAAATCTAAAATATACGGATCTGGACTAATCCATGCCTTACGGGCGATAGCATAAATTAGTCTCCGTATACAATCCACGAGAAACCAAAAATAAAACAAATACACACGACACGAAGTGAACTTCTGGAGCAGGAGAAAGTGGTTATCGCGATGCGGTAACGTAATTAACTATAGGGGCTTGCGCCTGTAGGGAAAAGTGTCCCCACAATAAGAAACCCCTAATTAAAATAAGGGGGAATCTAACAAAGTCTGCTACAACGGCCGCATCCATCCAAACCTTCGATATACGGTGTTATAAATCAACTGTAAGTCCACGTTGCCCACCCCGGTGCTTACGGGGAGGTGGAAAACGGAATAAAAATCGAATTTTTATGAACTTAGGAAACATGGACTAGACTATGAAGGATTTTTGCTAAACAAAAACAAGCTAAAGCTAACTAGAAACTAGCTAAGTGCTAGAAAGGTTATACCTTGGGCTTTATGTCCTTCTCTCCTTGCTCCTTGGAGTGGTGGAAGGAGGTCACCTTTGTCGTCTACTCACGTCGAAGAAAGATCCACCCGAAAGCCTCGACCTTTGGCTTCAACTCCAAGCTAGAAGTAACTAGGGTGCAAGAAGTGCTAGTCCTTGAACCCTAGATGAGAGTAGAGATTATCAAGAAAGGGTTTTTCTCAAGCTCAAGTGTTTCTCAACACATGAGAGGGGAGAGCTTGAGGGAGAGGAAGAACAAGACAGAGAAAATGAATGATAGAATGAGAATAAAATGAACCATTCTCACATATATGTGTGAATTATTGTAATTAAATAATTAGCTAGATAATTGTCATGGTTAATCAAGACATGACCATTATCATTTCATTTTTAATGCAATTTGCAAGGATCAAAGAGCATCTTCCAAATGAAATGATGATAGTCAAAGTGTCAACCTAGGTCAACAAGTCAAGGAGGTCAAATGGTCAACAACCATAACCATGCACAATTATTTAAACTAATATCAATTAACCATAATACACACATAAGCATTAGGGTTAATAAAATGACAATAGTCATTAACCCTAATCAAAGTCCTCTCCCTCTATCTCAAGCAACTGTGCATACGCACCCGTATTCGTGATCTGAGGAATACGAATACAATGAGAAAAACCAATCCCAAATCATATACTAGGATCCGGCTTAAACCAAAGCCCGCTAGTATAAGCTGTCCGGACAGCAAACGTGCACAAGTGCGCGGATGTGAACGAACCCTGTCGCAAAACCATGCGACCTCTACTCATTTTGCCTAAAGGCGAATAGCTCTCTGTGTGGGACTATAAAGACTCGACACTATGCTGGCAGTGGGTTTAACCACAGACCGCAAGCGGCACTAGCTGTACGTAACGGTCCCCAGGTAGATGTCGATAAGAAGACTGACGAGGTGAACCCCATCTGAACTCCTACTGAGCCTGTATGTGACAATCTCCGTACAGTCCGGTCTGTTCGTCTGATACATCGCATGGCGGGCCTAGGGGGACGATGATCGTCAGTTCCCTAATAGCGGTACAAGTCGTGTCGGAGTGTAGCCCAGAACACCCTGAGATAATACTGGAAACCTACCAGTATATCTCGCTTGCCCTGGCCAGGGACTACTCGTGTAATGGCTCTCCTGGACACAGCGCGATGTCAACCCCCAATACCGGGAGAGACGAATCCTGTCTAACCGTCACTGCCTCCAAGTGCTTCGGGACTGCACCCAAAAACTACCTGTTTGCACGACTCCTTTGAGCCGTGGTAGGGTAGTAATCAAAGTGCAGTGGGAACACACTCGAGGCGAAGTGACAGTGTCAAGTCAGCGGACTAAGCTGTACTCATGTCACCTGGGAACTGATAACTGACGATAGGTATAATACCAACCAACAGTTCCCGATGAGTCCTGTCCAGTGTACTCGTAACCTAACGAGCACCCGCATACTATCTCAAGTACGACGTACTGACGGCTGTGGGACAGACCGTCTCCCACGCTGGGATGAGAAGCGCATACGCTAGTCTACTCTGGAGTATCGATGCCATGTCTCGATAGTCCAACGACTAAGGACCTGTATAAGAATGTGCTTATAGATCGCCCAGCTCCCACGAGTGTGAGCGCCATCACAACGCTGGCAATCAAGCAAAGATCCTAAGGGCTCTACTAATATGTATATCAGCGATATGCTAAAAGAAACACATGCACATATTAAAGCAGAGACAAACCAAGTAGCATACTACCGTTTCGAGCAAGATTGTATATACAACTATGAATATCCCAAGCTTCCATCAAGTAATATACAAGCTAGTATGATACAGTAATGGCCTCTAGGGCATATACACTAACAATCTCCCACTTACACTAAGGCCATGTACTGGCGTATCGAATACCTATCATCTCGATCAGCCGCTCGAACTGAGTCTGGGGCAAGGCCTTGGTGAATGGATCTGCTGTGTTATCTTCTGAAGCAACCCTCCGAACCTCGATCTCCTGGCGATCCACGATCTCCCTGATCAGGTGATACCGCCTCAAGATGTGTTTGGATTTCTGATGGGACCTGGGTTCCTTCGCTAAAGCTATAGCCCCGTTGTTGTCGTAATACAGAGGTATTGGGTCAACAATGGACGGAACCACCTGAAGTTCTCTCAAGAACTTCCTCATCCAGACAGCTTCTTTTACGGCATCAGATGCAGCGATGTATTCCGCTTCCATAGTCGAGTCAGCAACGGTTTCCTGTTTGGAGCTCTTCCAACACACCGCCCCTCCATTGAGGGTAAAGACAAAACCCGACATGGACTTGGAATCATCCTTGTCACTCTGGAAGCTGGAGTCAGCAAAGGCCTCAATCTGGATGTCTTTTCCGCCATACACCAAGAACATCTCCTTAGTCCTTCTCAGGTACTTGAGAATGTTCTTTACTGCTATCCAATGTTTCTCCCCAGGGTTTGACTGATACCTGCTTACCACACTCAGTGCATAAGCCATATCCGGTCTGGTACACAACATCGCATAATTATAGAGCCTACCGCAGAAGCGTAGGGTATAATAGACATGCGATCCCTCTCCAAATCAGTCTTGGGAGACATCTCTTTGGAGAGGGTGATCCCGTGACAAGCCGGTAGATTACCGCGCTTGGAATCTTCCATACTGAATCTCTTCAATATGGTGTCGATGTACCTGGACTGCGAAAGTCCTAATATCCTCTTGGATCTGTCACGGTAGATCCGGATACCCAGAATGTAGGAGGCATCACCCAGGTCTTTCATGGAGAACCTGTGTGACAAGAACCCCTTGACAGATTGTAGCATAGGAATATCATTTCCTATTAAGAGAATGTCATCCACGTATAAAACGAGGAATACTACAGTTCTCGCTACAAATCTACAATAGATGCATGGTTCATCTGGATTTTTGATAAAGCCAAATTCCTTGACCATCTCATCAAAACAGATGTTCCAACTCCGCGATGCCTACTTTAGTCCATAAATGGACTTAAGCAACTTGCATACGTTTCCGCTGCTCCCACTCTGAATGAAACCCTCTGGCTGGTCCATATAGACACACTCCTCTAAATGTCCATTTAGAAAAGCTGTCTTTACGTCCATCTGCCAAATCTCATAATCGTGGAAGGCAGCAATGGCAAGAAGGATCCGAATGGATTTCAGCATAGCTACTGGAGAAAAGGTTTCGTCATAGTCCAAACCAAGTCGCTGACGAAAACCCTTTTCTACTGGTCTAGCTTTATAGGTCTCAGCCTGTCCATCTACACCAATCTTCCTTTTGAAGATCCACTTGCATCCTACGGGTTTTACCCCATCTGGAGCAATGTCCAACGTCCATACTTTGTTGGTGTACATGGACTCCATTTCGGTCCGTATTGCATCCAGCCATTTTACCGAGTCGACGCTCTGAATGGCTTGCTGGAAGCTAGTAGGCTCATCAAAATCTATGATGCAATCCTCTCTATCCCCGTCAATGAGAAAACCGTAGTATCTCTCGGGCGGATGAGACTGCCTACTACTTCTGCGGAGTGGCGTGGGAATGTCTTGATCTTTCGAACCCTCTGGTTCTACTAAGCTTTCAGTAATAGCTCGTGGTTCTGGAATTTCTTCCAGTTCTATTGCGCTCCCACTTAATTCTTTTTCTATGAACTGGTGTTCTAGAAAGTGGGCATGGCGAGAAACAAACACCTTTTGTTCCTCTTCGCAATAGAAGAAATATCCCTTGGAGTTCTTTGGATATCCCATAAACTTGCACTGTACTGAGCGTGCCTCAAGCTTGTCCGCATGCTGCTTTTTTACAAAAGCTGGACATCCTCATGTCTTAATGTGATTAAGATAGGGTCTCTTCCCACACCACATCTGATATGGTGTAGTAGGCACAGTCTTAGTTGGAACCCGGTTCAAAAGGTATGCAGCTGATTCTAGCGTATATCCCCAAAATGATCGCGGCAACTCAGCGTTACTCATCATGGACCGTACCATATCCAATAGGGTTCGGTTCCGTCTCTCCGATACACCGTTATGTTGCGGAGTGTATGGAGGAGTAAGCTGAGAGAGAATTCCATTCTTTTTTAAGTAACCCAGGAACTCGGCACTCAAGTATTCACCACCTCGATCAGATCTCAGTGTCTTGATACTTTTGCCTGTTTGTTTTTCTACTTCATTCTTATATTCCTGGAATTTTTCAAAAGCCTCGGATTTATGTTTCATTAAGAAGACATAACCGTACCTTGAAAAGTCATCCGTAAAAGTAATGAAGTAAGAATAACCGCTTCGTGCATTTGTAGACATTGGACCGCACACGTCACTGTATACGAGTCCCAAGAGCTTGCTCGCTCTTACTCCGTGTTCAGTGAACGGAGTCTTTGTCATCTTTCCTTTGAGACAGGATTGACAAGTTGCATACGATTGATATTCGAACGGATCCAAATATCCTTCTGCATATAACTTAATCAACTTTCTCTCATTGATGTGACCCAGTCTACAATGCCATAAGAAAGATTTTTTGATTTCTGGAGACTTTCTTTTATGTGTATTCTGGACATTGAAAATCTGTGGTTGGTTTAATACGTATATACCGTTGTTCAATGTACCTGACCCAATCAAAACTTGATTAAGGTGAATGTTCACTACATTACTTACAAATGCAAATTCATAACCTTCTTTAGATAATAAAGATACAGAAATGATATTGCAGGTTGCATTTGGTACATAATAACAACTACGCAAAACCAAAAAGTGTCCATCCGACAATCCCAAGTGATAGTCCCCCACGGTCTCAGCATCCATGCTAGCACCGTTTGCAACTCTGAGGGTCATGTCACCTGCCTTCAAAACTCTACACTTTCTCAACTCCTGCAAAGAATTACAGATATGAGATCCTGATCCGGTATCTAATACCCAGGATGTAGAGTTTATTTATAGACAGTTTTCAATAACATACACACCTGAAGCTGAAGCCGCAACATGCTTCAAATCCTGTGTTCTGGCCTTCCAAGCCTTGCAATCCTATTTCCAGTGACCACTTTTGTGACAATAGAAGCATTCTTCCTTCCCCACCAGCTTTCCCGCTATCTTTGTTGCTTTTCCTTTTCCCTTCGGATCCACTTTACCGACACTGCCTCTTGGTTTGGCGGGGGCTTTCTTCTTCTTACCCTTGGCTTTCGCCCTGGATCTAGAAGAGGAAGATCCTCCTACAAGCAAAGTGGATGTCTCCCTACTTTTCTGTAGGGTGCCCTCAGCACTCCTCAACATGTTCAGAAGTTCGGAAAGTTCAACCTCCTTTCCTTGCATGTTGAAGTTAAGGATAAACTGGGCGTAAGTGGAAGGAAGGGACTGAAGAATCAAATCAGTATAGAGTTCATTCTCCAACGTGGTCCCAAGGTCCGCGAGCTCCTCTTTGTAGCCAATCATCTTAAGCACGTGTTCCGCTACCGATGATCCGACGGCTAACCTTGCCGAAAACAACTTCTTCGACACTTCGTATCTTGCGATACGAGACTGCTCTCTATACAGTTCTTTTGTATAAAGAAATATGGACTCTAGGTCCATATTCTCGTGCCTCCTCTAATGTTCGTTATCCATCGAGGCTAGTACGAGGCATCTGGCCTTCGCGCAATCTATTTCCCAGGTCTTTTAGATTTCCCTATCTACGACACTGGTTTTAGGACCTGGGACAGGGGGAGCTTTGGTGGTAAGGACATACCCCAGCTTGTCGTAAGTGATTGCCATCTTGACATTCCTGAGCCAATCTTTGTAGTTTGGCCCTGTCAATATGTTTTTATCTAGTAATAACTTAAGTCCGGTCATGT
Source organism: Agapanthus africanus (assembly GCA_030015575.1). Classification (NCBI taxonomy): domain Eukaryota; kingdom Viridiplantae; phylum Streptophyta; class Magnoliopsida; order Asparagales; family Amaryllidaceae; genus Agapanthus; species Agapanthus africanus. The sequence continues at coordinate 127,281,585 of JASDDO010000022.1, read as the reverse complement.
TGAATGGTCGCTACAATTAGGAGAGAGAAAAGAAACACTTTAGCATGATGCTCTTGCAAGTTTAGAGTGGTTTTTAGTTTGTCTAAACTGGATGGCTCCCACTGTCTCTCGAATCCCTTCTCAAACCGTAAAGAAAGGATTAGTCAGGATCAATCTCACCGTACAATACTTGCTTAACCGTTCAGCTAGGCCAGTGTCGGTACTTCGAGGGAGGTTTTCCAACGCTTTCGCGAAGTTCCTTAATTAAGTAACCTCTTTTCCCTGTGGGCGTAGCCCCGCTAACACCTTTCTAGACACCTACTAAGTTTATAGCATTGATCGTTAAGTGAGAGTTTTCCCGAGGAGTAGCATATACTCACAGTAGGATCGGGATCCAAATATCATCGCATGATAAAACCGAAGGAATCATATCAGAATTATCACACTCCAAATGGTATGCAGCGCTAGCAAGTTTTAGTACTTATGAAACTCCCGATGTGGATTTTTGCCCCATGCTCTTATGACCTTGACTTTGGCCAAAATATCATAAGTCACATGTCAAGTTCTATCCGTCATTCTCCTGGTTAATTTGGACCCACCCGTACCTACACTTGACTTTGGCCAAAATGGCAGCAGACTGTCCCAAACCAACGCATCTATCTATGCTGCACATGAATACCCAATAGCTACCAATCACTATGCCTTGACTTTGGCCAAAATACATAGCTTGAATACTTTTGACCATTTATGTGGAATGACGGAGGGCTACGAATAGTTTTGGCGAAATCGTGAACGTAGTGAACTTGATATAATCGATGGAACGAGATATCTTTTAAAAAGAGTGGTTCATTCTCCGCGTTTAAAAGTTTAGTTTTGAAAAGAACCGAGTGGTTTTCAAAGTGTTCCAATCGACTTTTACTTGGTTTATTTTCTTGCATTAGTTCTTTTAATGTGTCCCATCATTTAATCCTACCATTGCAGAAAACAACCAAAATATGACGTACACTTATGCCATTCGCATTCGCCACGGGGCCCGTCATCACCCGTTAGGTTACTTAACTAACGACAGAGTGGGGGCTGGGCTAGCGCAGCTGTAAAACATAAGCAACACCTAAATAGTTATCATATAGCATAGATGAATACATTGGATATACTAGGAATCCGCAATCCGTTTGAGCCTGCAACGAAAAGCGGATTACACGGTCGCGGTGAATAGCCAATACCCCACCCAAGACCCCTACGGGTGCGGCAAACTACCCGCCATGTACCCGAAGCGAAGCAACCTCCCTCAACACCGTGAGTAGGCCACTCGGCACTTCGAGATACCCGGTAGTTTGTGCACCCCCTCCATGGGTCTATCCTAAGAGCATAAACAGTAAAAAGAATTATACAATGACGGCTACAACCCCGACCCGGTTGCGCGGCCATACAAATAATATTATTACACCAATTTACATATTACAATGAATGAAAGAAAAAGCCACACTCATCTCACATCCACCCCGGCTATTCATCCGCGACAATCCAATCTATTCATATACGCATACCATCATCAATCACAGATCACAGATATGTATAACCCCGACTAATCGACATATAGCAATTAGCCGACGTTCAATACATATAAACATCACAGATATAACCTTTTAGTCAAAGTGTACTGAAGTTCGATAAAAAATACGGATTTATAGGCCCCCAAAAACAAATTTCTATTCTGGAAAACCTGGGCACATATAAACCATCTTAAAAATCCCAAAACCAAGACAAAAATACACTGCACCAAACTCGACCCAGTGAAGAGCCAAGACGGTCGCGGTTGCGCGGCAATAGCTTGCTATTGCCGCAGAACCGCGGCACTTTGGTCGAATCACTGGATCGTTTTTAGTGGCTTTCTTCACAAAACCCTGAGATGATTTTTGGAGTATGATAAATTTTGTTTTGAACAGAAAAAAATTTAATAGAAACTTAGGGTTTTGAAAACTCGGTTTTTCGATTTTTCCGATTCGAACTTCGATACACTCTACTACCTAGCTAGTTTATGTTTAGTTAGGCTCTGATACCACTGTAAGTCCACGTTGCCCACCACGGTGCTTACGGGGAGGCGGAAAACGGAATAAAAATCGAATTTTTATGAACTTAGGCAACATGGACAAGACTATGAAGGATCTTTGCTAAACAAAAACAAGCTAAAGCTAACTAGAAACTAGCTAAGTGCTAGAAAGGTTATACCTTAGGCTTTATGTCCTTGTCTCCTTGCTCCTTGGAGTGGTGGAAGGAGGTCACCTTTGTCGTCTACTCACGTCGAAGAAAGATCCACCCGAAAGCCTCGACCTTTGGCTTCAACTCCAAGCTAGAAGTAACTAGGGTGCAAGAAGTGCTAGTCCTTGAACCCTAGATAAGAGTAGAGATTATCAAGAAAGAGTTTTTCTCAAGCTCAAGTGTTTCTCAACACATGAGAGGGGAGAGCTTGAGGGAGAGGAAGAACAAGACAGAGAAAATGAATGATAGAATGAGAATAAAATGAACCATTCTCACATATATATGTGAATTATTGTAATTAAATAATTAGCTAGATAATTGTCATGGTTAATCAAGACATGACCATTATCATTTCATTTTTAATGCAATTTGCAAGGATCAAAAAGCATCTTCCAAATGAAATGATGATAGTCAAAGTGTCAACCTAGGTCAACAAGTCAAGGAGGTCAAATGGTCAACAACCATAACCATGCACAATTATTTAAACTAATATCAATTAACCATAATACACACATAAGCATTAGGGTTAATAAAATGACAATAGTCATTAACCCTAATCAAAGTCCTCTCCCTCTATCTCAAGCAACTGTGCATACGCACCCGTATTCGTGATCCGAGGAATACGAATACAATGAGAAAAACCAATCCCAAATCATATACTAGGATCCGGCTTAAACCAAAGCCCGCTAGTATAAGCTGTCCGGACAGCAAACGTGCACAAGTGCGCGGATATGAACGAACCCTGTCGCAAAACCATGCGACCTCTACTCATTTTGCCTAAAGGCGAATAGCTCTCTGTGTGGGACTCTAAAGACTCGACACTACGCAGGCAGTGGGTTTAAACACAGACCGCAAGCGGCACTAGCTGTACGTAACGGTCCCCAGGTAGATATCGATAAGAAGACCGACGAGGTGAACCCTATCTGAACTCCTACTGAGCCTGTATGTGACAATCTCCGTACAGTCCGGTCTGTTCGTCTGATACATCGCATGGCGGGCCTAGGGGGACGGTGATCGTCAGTCCCCTAATAGCGGTACAAGTCTTGTCGGAGTGTAGCCCAGAACACCCTGAGATAATACTGGAAACCTACCAGTATATCTCGCTTGCCCTGGCCAGGGACTACTCGTGTAATGGCTCTCCTGGACACAGCGCGATGTCAACCCCCAATACAGGGATAGACGAATCCTGTCTAACCATCACTGCCTCCAAGTGCTTCGGGACTGCACCCAAAAACTACCTGTTTGCACGACTCCTTTGAACCGTGGTAGGGTAGTAATCAAAGTGCAGTGGGAACACACTCGAGGCGAAGTGATAGTGTCAAGTTAGCGGACTAAGCTGTACTCATGTCACCTGGGAACTAATAACTGACGATAGGTATAATACCAACCAACAGTTCTCGACGAGTCCTGTCCAGTGTACTCGTAACCTAACGAGCACCCGCATACTATCTCAAGTACGACGTACTGACGGCTGTGGGGCAGACCGTCACCCACGCTGGGATGAGAAGCGCATACGCTAGTCTACTCCGGAGTATCGATGCCCTGTCTCGATAGTCCAACGACTAGGGACCTGTATAAGGATGTGCTTATAGATCACCCAGCTCCCACGAGTGTGAGCGCCATCACAACGCTGGTAATCAAGCAAAGATCCTAAGGGCTCTACTAATATGTATATCAGCGATATGCTAAAAGAAACACATGCACATATTAAAGCAGAGACAAACCAAGTAGCATACTACCATTTCGAGCAAGATTGTATATACAACTGTGAATATCCCAAGCTTCCATCAAGTAATATACAAGCTAGTATGATACAGTAATGGCCTCTAGGGCATATACACTAACATCAACTTGGCATCTTCGGAGAGGTGGACGGATAAAACCAAATAGCATCTTCCCCTAAATTCATGCAAGACATCCCAACATCTCGGTCCATCTTTCAGCGGTGAACAGATTCTGGCATGCCCGGTGGGACCTTTTCCTCTTTCCACTCTACACTTCGTGTGTCGTGTTTTGCGAACAACTCACGGTTTGCTATGGTTTCCCGTGGATTTAAGGTACTAAGATGGTGTCTTGCTCTTGAGCAGGAAATAAGTCAATGGTTTCTAGCTGTACTACTTGCAACAACAACTCTCGCTCCGCTCCAACTGGAGGAGAGACATACGGGCCGAACGTGGCCTGCATCTTTTCAATGCCGGGGGAACAGGTGACTCAGGCCACCACTGGATTGTTCTTCGGGACCATGCTCCCGACAGAAGCTTCTGTGCCCCAGTGCTGCCAAAGGAAGCTCCCAAGAACTCGGTCTTCGATCGACTTGCAACCACCACGGTCCCTCTCAACGGGTCGTCCAAGTCTGCCACCTCAGTCTTCAACAGGCTGAGCCAAAACTCAAGTGAGCCTGCAAAGAGGCTTGCAATACCGGAAGGGGCTATCCCAAAATGGATAGTCCTCCTAACTCCTTCGGCAGGTGAAGTCGTCAAAGGTGCTTCTCCTACCAAAGGATCGGTCTTCGCAAGATTGGCTATTCCAACTCCTGCTATGGGTGAAGTCATCAAAGGTGCTTCCCCTACCAGAAAGTAGGCCTTCGAAAGATTGGTCGTTCCCTCTCAACGAACGTCAGTCTTCGACAGGCTGGCACCAGTAGTAGCCCATCATCAAAGCCTAGGGCACGATGGAGCCGCTTCCACAACTAAGGTGGTCCTGTCTGTAAGACACGCTCGACGTCGCCATTGACGCCGAGTTGTTAGTGTATATGCCCTAGAGGCCATTACTGTATCATACTAGTATGTATATGACATGATGGAAGCATGGGATATTCACAGTTGTATAGACAATCTTGCTCGAAATAGTAGTATGCTACTTGGTTTATCTCTGCTTTAATGTGTACATGTGTTTCTTTTATTATATCACCTATACGCATTAGTAGAGCCCTTAGGATCTTTTGCTTGATTACCGGCGTTGTGATGGCGATCACACTCGTGGGGCTGGGTAATCGACAAGCACATCCTTATGCACATCCCTAGTCATGGGATTATCGAGACATGGTATCAATACTCCGGAGTAGACTAGCGTATCCGCTTCTCATCCCAGTGCGGGAGGCGGTCTGTCCCACAGCCGTCAGTACGTCATACTTGAGATAGTATGCGGGTGCTCGTTAGGTTACGAGTACACTGGACAGGACTCGTCGGGGACTGTTGGTTGGTATTATACCTATCGTTAGTTAACAGTTCCTAGGTGACATAAGTACAGCTTAGTCCACTGACTTGACACTGTCACTTCGCCTCGAGTGTGTTCCCACCGCACTTTGATTACTACCCTACCACGGCTCTACTGAGTCGTGCAAACAGGTAGTAGTTGGGTGCTGTCCCGAAGCACTTGGAGGCAGTGACGGTTAGACAGGATTCGTCTCTCCCGGTATTGGGGGTTGATATCGCGCTGTGTCTAGGACAGCCATTACACAAAGTCCCTGGCCAGGGCTAGCGAGATATACTGGTAGGTTTCCAGTGATGTCTCAGGGTGTTATGGGCAACACTCCGACACGACTTGTACCGCTATTAGGGGACTGACGTTCGGCACCCCCCAGGCCCGCCATGCGATGTATCAGACGAACAGACCGGACTGTACGGAGATTGTCACATACAGGCTCAGTAGGAGTTCGGATGGGTTTACCTCATCGGCCTTCTTATCGACATCTACCTGGGGACCGTTACGTACAGCTAGTGCCACTTGCGGTCTGTGGTTAAACCCACTGCCAGCGTAGTGTCGAGTCTTTAGAGTCCCACACAGAGAGTTTTCCTGCACTGAGCGAAACATGTAGAGGTCGTATGGTTTTACGGCAGGGCTGCGATCACTTACGTGCATTTGTGTGCGTATGCTGTTCGGGCAGGCAATACTAGTGGGCTTTGGTTTAAGCCGGATCCTAATATTGCACAGATGGATTTGTTTTGTCTTCTGTGCATTCGCATTCTACGGAATGCGGATGCGGGTGTGTATGCACAGTTTTGAGGAGCGATGAAGGAGGAGGTGTCTCATTAGGGTTTTGGCAGTTGGTTCGGCCAAAACCATTTTGAGGTGGGCTCATTAGGGTTTTGACAGTTGATTCGGTCAGAACCATTATGAGCCGAAGACATTATTTACTAATCCTTTTAGTGATAATTATGTGATGGCTAATTGCTTTGACCATTTGACCACCTTGACCCGTTGACCAAAGTTGACCATTGACCTTCATGAGAGGTCTACACTCTTCTTTGGTTTTCTTTTTCATTTTGGATTATGAAAATGGTCATTGGATTATGAAAATGGTCAAATCAATGTAGCATCAACTTTATCATGATAGGATTTGTAATGATGGTGTTTAGTATTATTTTGCAACCATGGTTCATTTTCTTGTGTGAACCTTTTCATTTTCTCTATTCTTATTCTCTCTCTTGGAAGTGAGAAGAAAGAAAGAGCTCCATGGTTGCTTGACCTCCTTCATCTTCCTCCTCTTCATAAATTCTTTTGATCTCATGTGTTGAGAGAAAAAGAATCCACATAGACAAATACCTCCATCTTTCTCTTCTACACAACCTAGGGTATCAAGACTAGCGATCTTGTTGTCCTAGTTGCCTCGGCTCGAGGTGGAGCTCGGTGTACAACTCTCGGGTGGATCGTCTTCGACTCAAGAAGGCCGCGGAGGTGACCAAAGTCCGGATCAACCCTCGGAGCATGGATCGACGAGCGGGATAGTGGAATGAAGACCCGAAGGACCGGTATCGTGAGGTATAATTTCTACAGCATAGTAGTTAACACCTCTTATGGTTTGCTAGTTTCTAGTTTAGCAAAGATCCGGCTTTTACGGTCCATGTTACCAAGTCAAGAAAAATTTTTGTTTTGCCGTTTCCGCAACCCCGAAAGTACCGGGAGAGGTGACGTGGACCTAACAGTGGTATCAGAGCCTAGCTAAACATAAACTAGCAAGTTAGCAAAGTGTTTAGAATATCGATCGGAAAAAAGTCGCAAAACACGCCCGAGAAAACCCAAGTTTCTATCGATTTTTTATACTGTTCAAAAAATAATTTAACATACATGAAAAATCGTCTCAAGGTTTTTATAAAACACACAACAAAAATGAGCTGTTGACTCGGCCAACTCACCGAGGAACCGCGGCCGAGTTGACTCGGCCGCAGCTCCGTTTTGCTGCAGTGTTCTATTTGGGCTGTTTTGCGATTTTTAGTACATGTTGTTTCTGCCCAGATTTTTCAGAGAGCAAATTGATTTTTCGGGTGGTTACAAATCCGTATTTTTGATCGATATTCCGTAGACTTTAGCTAATGGATATTTTCTGTGATGTGATATATGTATTGAACGTCTACTAATCGCTATACGTCGATTAGTGGGGGTATACATATCTGTGATCTGTAATGCTGATGGTTTGTGTATATGAACTCGTTGGATTGTCACGGATGAATAGCCGGGGTGGATGTGAGATGAGAGTTTCTTTTTCTTTCATTCATTGTAAAATTTGTAAATTGATGTAATATTATTTGTATGGCCGCACAACCGGGTCAGGGTTGTAGCCGTCATTGTATAATTTCTTTTTACTGTTTTTGCTCCTAGGATAGACCCAAGGTGGGGTGCACAAACTACCGGGTATCTCGAAGTGCCGAGTGGCCTACTCAAGTCGTTGAGGGAGGTTGCTTCACTTCGGGTACTTGGCGGGTAGTTTGCCGCACCCGTAGCGGTCTAGGGTGGGGTTTTGGCTATTCATCACGACCGTGTAATCCGCTTTTCGTTGCAGGCTCGAACGAATCGCGGGTTCCTAGTATATCCAAAGTGTTCATCTGTGATCTGGATTGGCTATCATTGCTATATATCTATTTATGATATCTATTTAGGTGTTGCTTATGTTTTGCATCCGCGCTAGTCCATCCCCCGCTCTGTCGTTAGTTAAGTAACCTAACGGGTGATGACGGGGCCCCGTGGCGAATGCGGATGGCATAAACGTACGCCATATTTTGGTTGTTTTCTGCAATGGTAGGATTAATTGATGGGACGCATTAAATTAATGCAAGAAAATAAAGCTAAAAGACGTTGTTGGAACAATTTTTTCAAAAAGATGTTATTGCAAGGACGTTCACTTTTGTTTTGCATCGAGATATTCGGTTATGAATGCCCAGCACTTCATTCGACGAGGCAAGGGCCGAGATCCCCTCATCGGGAGTGACCCCTTGGACAAAAGTTTGCGTCAGGGTAATAACTTCACTATAGTCGATTATTCTTGCTTTGCATCGAGGTATTCAGTTTGGAATATCCTGCACCTCATTCGACGAGGAAAGAGCCGAGATCCCTTCACAGGGAGTGACCTCTTTAGCAAAAGTTTTCGCCACTATATTTTCAAAAGGGTATCACGTTCCTTCAACGATAACAAGTTCATTACATTGACGGGTTTTCGCCAAACCCAGTCATAGCCCTCCGTCGTTTTTGATTGATATTGCTTAGTATTCGTGCTACGTATTTCGTGCTCAGCCGAGGCGTAGTGTATGGTAGCTATGTAATATTTTTCCGTAGGATACAAAGTGATTGGTTAGGACAGTCGTGCGGTCATTTTGGCTCAGTCAAGGACTCGTACGGGTGGGTCTAATGCAGTCAAGATAATGACGGGTTGAACTTGACTAGGATCCTTTGATATGTTGGCCCAGTCAAGGTCACTTGGGTCCTAGGGGCAAAAACCACATCGGGAGTTTCTAAAGAAACTGAAACTTGCAGATTTAACATACCTTCTGGAGTGTGGTGACTAGAGTGGATTCCATCTAGGTCATCACACAATGATAGTTAGATCCCGATCCCACTGATGAGTTGGATTACTCTCGGGAGATTATTTCACTTAACGATCAATGCTATAAACCTAGTAGGTTTCTAGAAAGGTGTTAGCGGGGCTACGCCCCCAGGGAAAAGAGGTTACTTAATTAAGGAATTTCGCGAAAGCGTTGGAAAACCTCCCTCAATGTACCGACACTAGCCTGGCTGAAAGGTTAAGCAAGTATTGTGACGTGAATTAAATCCCGACTAGTTCTTCTTTGAAAAGGTTTTAGGAAGAATTTGAGGAAACAGTGGGAGTCATCCTGGTTAGATAAACTAATAAACCAATCTAATCTTGTAAGAGCGCATGCTGAGTGTTTCTTTTCTCTCTCTCAAGGTAGCAACCATTTCACGCCCTAATCAAAATAATAAAATGTATCGCTTGACCGATCCGAATTCTTATTCGGGGCTGGAGAACGTTGATTCGGCTCTAACTTGTGACAACAATCATAAGTATGAGCAAGGGAAAGAGGATTGTATAGATTCCAAGGATACCCAGTTGAAGAAGAAGCATGGTTTTGCATCTACTTCAGGTGTTCTTGTAATTGAGAACTGTTTTACGGTTAGCCCTACCTCCTGGATACTTGATACCGGATCAGGATCTCATATCTGTAATTTATTGCAAGGACTGAGAAAAAGTAGGAAAGTTGCACCTGGTGATATGTCGCTCATAGTAGCGAACGGAGCACAAGTTAATGCTGCAGCCGTCGGTGAATATCACCTAGTATTGCCAAATGGCAAGACTATGATTTTGAACGATTGCTACTATGTACCTTCCATGGTTTGCAACATCATATCAGTTTCTTTACTCGATAAAGATGGATATAACTTTGTTCTTGATAGAAATATCATGAACATTTACCTTCATGAGGTACTGTTGCAGAAGGTACACTGTGTAATGGTATCTACGTTCTAAATCAGAATACAGTTCTCAATGTACAAAACACATGCAAGAGGAAGAATTCAGATACGAATGAATCCTACTTGTGGTATTGTAGACTTGGTCATATCGGAGAGAAAAGACAAAGTAAGTTGCATAAAGATGGACTCTTGGATGCGTTTGAGTATTCATCTTATGAAACTTGTCAGTCTTGTCTCAAAGGGAAGATGACCAAATCTCCGTTCACCGGACATAGAGAAAGAACAACAGAGGTCTTGGGACTCATACACAGTGATGTGTGTGGTCCAATGTCTATACATGCGAGGGGTGGGTTCTCGTACTTCATCACATTCACTGACGATCTCTCTAGATTCGGATATGTGTATCTTATGAAACACAAATCTGAAACTTTTGAGAAATTCAAGGAATTCAGAAACGAAGTAGAGAACCAGACTGGCAAAAGTATCAAGATCCTCCGGTCTGATAGAGGAGGGGAGTACTTAAGCATGGAATTCCTAGATTACTTAAAAGAGAATGGTATTCTCTCTGAGCTTACTCCCCCTTATACACCACAGCACAACGGTGTATCGGAGCGGAGGAATCGTACCCTACTGGATATGGTCGCTCCATGATGAGTAATGCTGAGTTACCTCTTTCATTTTGGGGACATGCGCTATTGACAGCAGCATATCTATTGAACGATGTTCCGTCTAAATCTTTGCCTAAGACACCGTTCGAGATATGGAATGGTAAAAAGCTGTATCTTAAACGTATTAAGATATGGGGTTGTCCGGCCTATGTAAAAGTACAAAATACGGACAAACTTCAGGCACGTTCAGTTCTATGTAAATTTGTGGGATATCCTAAGAACTCCACAGGATATCTGTTCTACCACACCGAGGAACAGAAGGTGTTTGTATCTCGCCACGCCACCTTTTTAGAGTGGCAATTTCTTGCAAAAGAAACAAGTGGGAGTTCGGTAGAACTGGAAGAAATTCAGCGACCACAAAATGAAACTGAAGATTTGACAGAACCTCAGACTTCAATAATCCCAGACGAACCTCAGCCACTCCGCAGATCTGGTAGGATTTCTCATCCGCCCGAGAGATACTACGATTTTCTTATAGACGGGGATCGAGAGGATTGCATCTTGGAAAAAGATGACCCTACCAGTTTCAGGTAGGCCATTATCAGTAAGGACTCTGATAAGTGGCAGGAAGCAATGCAATCCGAAATGGAGTCCATGTACACCAATAAAGTGTGGACCTTGGATATTGCTCCACCTGGGGTAAAACCCATTGGATGCAAATGGATCTACAAAAGAAAACTTGGTGTGGATGGGCAGGTGGAAACCTACAAGGCTAGACTCGTTGCAAAAGGTTTTCGTCAAAGACCTGGTTTGGACTATGACGAAACCTTTTCTCCAGTGGCTATGCTGAAATCCATTCGGATCCTACTTGCCATTGCTGCCTTCCATGACTATGAAATCTGACAGATGGACGTTAAAATGGCTTTTCTAAACGGCTGTTTGGAAGAGTGCGTTTACATGGATCAGCCAGAAGGTTTTGTAGACAGTGGGAGCAGCGGGAAGGTGTGCAAGTTGCTTAAATCCATTTATGGATTAAAGCAGGCATCGCGGAGCTGGAACATCTGTTTTGATGAGGCAATCAAGGAATTTGATTTCATCAAGAACGAAAATGAACCTTGTGTCTATAAGAAGATTGTAGGACGAACTGTCGTGTTCCTAGTCTTGTACGTGGATGACATTCTTTTGATAGGAAATGATATTCCTATGCTACAATCGGTCAAGCTATTTTTGTCACAATGGTTCTCCATGAAGGACCTGGGTGATGCCTCGTACATTCTGGGGATCAAGATCTATAGAGATAGATCCAAGAGACTACTGGGACTTTCGCAGTCCAGGTACATAGAGACCGTACTAAAGAGATTTAGTATGGAGGATTCCAAGCACGGTAACATACCCGCATTGCACGGAATTACCCTCTCCAAGAAGATGTCTCCTAAGACTGACGAAGAGAGGGTTCGTATGAGCACTATACCCTACGCTTCGGCGGTAGGATCTATAATGTATGCGATGCTATGTACAAGACCAGATGTAGCTTACGCGCTGAGCGTGGTGAGCCGGTATCAGTCAGACCCAGGTGAGGACCACTGGACAGCAGTGAAGAACATTCTCAAGTACCTAAGAAGGACTAAGGAGATGTTCCTGGTTTATAGTAATGGAGACCTCAGGGTCGAGTCCTTTACCGATTCAAGCTTCCAGAGTGACAAAGATGACAGCAAGTCTGTCTCGGGTTTTGTGTTTACCCTCAACGGAGGGGCGGTATGTTGGAGGAGTTCCAAACAGGATACTGTCGCAGACTCGATGATGGAGGCTGAATACATTGCTGCAAGCGATGCTGCAAAAGAGGCGGTCTGGATGAAGAAGTTCAATAGTGAACTTCAGGTGGTTCCGTCCATTGTTGACCCAATACCTTTGTATTGCGATAACAATAGGGCTATAGCTTTAGCGAAGGAACCAAGGTCCCATCAGAAATCCAGACACATCTTAAGGCAGTATCACCTGATCAGGGAGATCATTGATCGCCAGGAGATCGAGGTACGAAGAGTGGACTCAAAAGACAACACAGCGGATCCATTCACGAAGGCCTTACCCCAGACTCAGTTCGAGCGGCTGATCGAGATGATTGGTCTTCGATACGCCAGTACATGGCCTTAGTGCAAGTGGGAGATTGTTAGTGTATATGCCCTAGAGGCCATTACTGTATCATACTAGTATGCATATTACTTGATGGAAGCTTGGGATATTCACAGTTGTATAGACAATCTGTAAGTCGATGTTCAACACCCCAATACTTGTGGGGAGGCGGAAATATGAATAACAATCATGTTCTATGATCAAACATCGATTAACCGCACGAATCGTTGGCTATACAAGTTTTAACAAAAGCTTTAGAGTTTTAATCTACTATGCGAAGGAATTATACCAAACGGTTCTAGTCCTTCATCTTGATGTTCTCTACGGCCTCTTTGGATCTCCACGTCCTCTTCGGCTTTCTCCCGTGATAGACGATCCACCCGAGAACCATAATCCAAGCTATAACCTCTAAACTTGAGGTTACTTAGTTTCTCTAGTTGCTAAATAGGGTAGCTAAGATGATGTAGAGATTGGTTATGGAGTAATTAGTCTTTCCTAATCCTTGTTCTCAACTCATGAGGGTAGGATTAGGGTTTGGTGAAGGAGAGAGAACTTGAAGAGAGAGAGTGAGAAGATGATAATGATATTATTATATTGAATAAAGCTTCTCACTTGATATATATGAAACATAAAGAATAAGAAAGAAATGAATAATAAGTGAATATTCATCATGTTTCATTTAATCAAGTGGGTGATTCATTATGTGAGTCATTAAGCAATAAATGAAGCTTTAATGACATGATGAATCACTCACAATGAGTCACTAATTCAATAAATGAAAATGCCACCTCTCTCTTTATGTCACATCCTTCTAGAAGCTTCTCGGAAAATTACGAGAACGCCCCTCTCATCCGTGAAAATACGGAAAAACTTTAGACTGTATAAATCCAATAACCTGATACTAGAATCTGGCTTAAACCAAAGCCGGCTAGTAAAAACTGTCCGAATGTCGTACGTGCGATTAAACACGTATGCGTCCGAACCTTTGTCGTAAAACAATACGACCTCTATATCTTTTCGCCTGGGTTTGGGAAAACTCTGTGTGGGACTCTAAAGACTCGACTACTGCGCTGGCAGTGGGTTTAACCACAGACCGCAAGCGGCACTAGCTGTACGTAACGGTCCCCAGGTAGTTGTCGATAAGAAAGCTGATGAGGTAACCCATCTGAAATCCTACTGAGCCTGTCTGTGACAATATCCGCTCAGTCCGGTCTGTTCGTCTGAGAGTATCACATGTACGGTCTAGGGAGGTGGTGGACGTCAGACCCCTAATAACCATACAAGTCGTGTCGGTATGGCTCTATCACCATCCGAGAATCTACTGATCAATCTATCAGTAATTCTCAATCAGCCCTGGCCAGGGACTTATGGTAATGACCAACCGATCACTGTGCGATATCAACTCCCTATACCGGGAGAGACGAATCCCTAACAGTCACTCACTGCCTCCACATGGCTCGGGACTGTGCCCAACTGAAACCTGTTTGCACGACTCCTTTGAGCCGTGGTAGGGTAACAATCAAAGCACAGTGGGAACTCACACGAGACAAATGATGACCTTAAGTCAACGGACTATCTGCACACATGTCACCTGAGAACTGCTATCTGACGTTAGGTATAATACCATCCAGTCAGTTCTCGGCGAGTCCTGTCCGGTGTACTCACACCCAGTGAGCATCTGTATACAATCTTAGGTGAACACCACCAATGGTTGCGGGACCAATCCATCGCCCCTCGTCAGGGTCTAGATATGTATACACTAGTCTACTCCGGAGTATCGATGCCCAATCTCGATACTCCTGCGACCAGGGACATCTAAGGATGTGCCTATTGACTATCCAGCTCCCACTAGTATGACTGCCATCACAACGCCGGTAGTCAGACAAGCACCCTATGGGCTTTATCAACATATATATATAAATACCAAGTAAAATATATTATACGTTAAGACAAAGTCAAACCAAATAGCGTACTATCATATCAAGCAAGACTGTCATATACATACATATCCCAAGCTTCCTATACAATGTAGGCCTCTAGGGCATATATATCCAACAATCTCCCACTTGCACTAGGGCCTATGATTGGCGCAATGAGTACCCACTGTCTCTACCAGATCCAGTTGCTTGCGTACCGCATGCCCAACATCTCAAAAAGTCTCTCGAACTATACTTGAGGAATGGCCTTGGTGAATGGATCTGCCGTGTTGTCTTTTGTGTCCACTCTCCGTATCTCGATCTCCCGACGATCCACGATCTCCCTGATCAGGTGAAAACGCCTTAAGATATGCCTGGATTTCTGATGGGACCTTGGTTCCTTCGCTAAAGCTACAGCGCCATTGTTATCGCAATACAAAGGTATTGGATTGGCAATGGTCGGAACCACCTGAAGTTCAGAAATGAACTTCCTTATCCAGACAGCCTCTTTTGCGGCTTCACTAGCAGCTATATACTCAGCCTCCATAGTTGAGTCTGCGACGGTATCTTGTTTGGAACTCTTCCAACTTACCGCCCCTCCATTGAGGGTAAACACAAAACCCGAAATAGATTTAGAATTGTCCTTGTCACTTTGGAAGCCAGAGTCGGTAAAAGCCTCTACCTGGAGGTCCTTATTGCCGTAAATCAAGAACATCTCCTTAGTCCTTCTCAGGTACTTGAGAATGTTCTTCACCGCTATCCAATGTTTCTCACCTGGGTCCGATTGATACCTGCTTACCACACTAAGTGCGTAAGCTACATCTGGTCTGGTACATAACATCGCATACATTATTGATCCTACCGCCGAAGCGTAGGGTATAATGCCCATGCGAGCCCTCTCTTCATCAGTCTTTGGAGACATGTCTTTGGAGAGGGTGATTCCGTGACAAGCGGGCATATTGCCGCGCTTGGAATCTTCCATACTAAATCTCTTTAGTATAGTGTCTATATACCTGGACTGTGAAAGTCCCAATATTCTATTAGATCTATCATGATGGATCTTAATGCCCAGAATGTATGATGCATCTCCCAAGTCTTTCATAGAGAATTTCTGTGACAAGAAGAGCTTTACTGATTGTAACATAGGGATATCATTCCCTATCAGTAGTATGTCGTCGACGTACAAAACGAGGAAGACTACTGCTCCTTCTACAATCTTCCTATAAACACATGGTTCATCTACATTTTTGATAAAGTCAAATTCCTTGACTGTTTCATCAAAGCAGATGTTCCAACTCCGCGATGCTTGCTTTAACCCATAAATGGATTTAAGCAATTTGCACACTCTTCCGCTGCTCCCACTGTCTAAGAAACCTTCTGGTTGATCCATGTAAACACTCTCTTCTAGATGTCCATTTAGAAAAGCTGTTTTTACATCCATCTGCCAGATTTCATAGTCATGGAAGGCAGCAATGGCAAGCATGATCCGAATGGATTTAAGCATAGCTACTGGCGAAAAAGTTTCATCGTAGTCCAATCCTGGTCTTTGACGAAAACCTTTTGCTACTAGTCTAGCTTTATGCGTTTCCACTTGTCCAAATGTACCAATCTTCTTTTTGAAGATCCATTTGCATCCAACTGGTTTTACCCCAGGAGGAGCAACTTCTAAAGTCCATACTTTATTGGTATACATGGATTCCATTTCGGATCTCATTGCATCTAGCCACTTTACTGAGTCGCTACTTGTGATAGCCTGCTGAAAACTAGTAGGCTCATCATCATCGATGATGCAATCCTCTCGATCCCCATCAAGAAGGAAACCATAGTATCTTTCAGGAGGATGAGAAAGCCTACTAGATCTGCGGAGTGGCGTTGGTTCGTCATGTTCTATTGAAGTCTGAGATTCTTCTAAGTCTTCGGTTACAGTTTGAGGTTCTGGAATTTCTTCCAGTTCTACCGCGCTCCCACTAATTTCTTTTGCAAGAAATTCGCTTTCTAAGAAGATAATGTGACGAGCGACAAACACCTTTTGTTCTTCAGTGTGGTAGACCATGTACCCCTTTGAATGCTTGGGGTATCCTACAAACTTGCACAAAACCGATCGTGCCTCGAGCTTGTCCGGATTATGCTTTTTAACATATACCGGACACCCCCATATCTTGATATACTTGAGATATGGTCTCTTCCCACACCACATTTCATATGGAGTGGTAGGTACAGACTTAGTTGGAACTCTATTTAATAGATATGCGGCTGATTCTAGAGCAAATCCCCAGAAGGAAAGTGGCAACTCAGCACTACTCATCATTGATCGCACCATATCTAATAGCGTGCGATTCCTTCTTTCTGATACACCATTATGCTGAGGTGTATAAGGTGGAGTAAGCTGAGAGAGTATTCCATTTGCTTTCAAGTATTCAAGGAAACTGGTACTTAAGTATTCTCCACCTCGATCAGATCGAAGTGTCTTGATGCTTTTACCAGTTTGTTTTTCTACTTCATTTTTATACTCCTTAAACTTCTCAAAAGCCTCGGATTTATGTTTTATTAAGAACATATGTCCATACCTAGAGAAGTCATCAGTAAAAGTGATGAAGTAGGAGTGACCACTTCTTGCATGTATAGACATTGGACCACATACATCACTGTGTACTAGTCCCAAGAGTTCGGTGGCTCTTTCTCCGTGTCCGGTGAACGGAGATTTGGTCATTTTTCCTTTGATACATGATTGACAAGTTGCATATGATGAATATTCAAACGAATCTAGATATCCATCTTTATGTAACTTAGTCAACCTTGTTTCATTTATATGACCAAGTCTACAATGCCATAGGAAGGCTTGATTCGAATCTTGAGCCTTTCTTTTACGCGTGTTTTGAATATTGAAAATTTGTGGTTGATTAAGTATGTATATGCCGTTTTCCAGTGTGCCAAACCCAATCAGTTCTTGATTTAGGAGAATGTTCATGACATTTCTTTCAAGCACAAAATTATATCCTTTATTAGACAATAAAGATACTGATATAATATTACACAACATACTGGGAATACAAAAACAGTTATACAATACCAAAATGTTTCCACTATTCAACCCTAGGTGATATTCCCCTATTGCAACTGCATCTACATGCATTCCATTGCCCATCCGGAGAGTCATATCACCTGCCCCCAGTACTCTACTATTTCTCAGATCCTGCAAAGAATTACAGATGTGAGAACCAGAACCGGTATCAAGTACCCATGAAGTAGAGTTAACTGAAAGACAATTTTCGATTACGAACACACCTGAAGTAGAAGCAACAACTTGCTTCATGTCCTTGGCTTTGAAGGCCTGACAATCCTTCTTCCAGTGCCCCTGCTTGTGACAATAGAAACACTCGTTCTTTTCTGCCTTCACCCTTCCTGCCTTGTTCGTTCCCTGCACCTTCTTGACCCCACCCTTCGGTTTGGTGGCTTTCATCTTTTTCTTCCCTTTAGCTTTCGCTTTAGTTTTAGAAGAAGATGATTGGCCAACATACAGAACAGGG
This sequence comes from Agapanthus africanus, assembly GCA_030015575.1. NCBI lineage: Eukaryota > Viridiplantae > Streptophyta > Magnoliopsida > Asparagales > Amaryllidaceae > Agapanthus > Agapanthus africanus. Next base: position 127,263,465 of record JASDDO010000022.1, on the reverse strand, counting down.
GTCTTCTCCTTTTTCAAGGAGGTCTCTGCTACCCTCAACATATTGAGGAGCTTTGGAAGATCCGCTTCCATTTCGTGCATGTTGAAGTTCAGCACGAACTGAGAGAAGGTGTGGGGAAGGGACTGCAAAATCAAGTCGATGTACAAATCATTCTCTAGCACGCATCCCAGGTTTGCGAGTTCCTCAATGAGGGTGATCATTTTGAGGACGTGCTCTCCAACAGGCGATCCTGGAGCTAACCTCATCTGGAATAGCTTCCTTGAGGTTTCGTACCTCGCGATACGAGAGTGTTCACCATACAATTCCTTGCAATGGAGGAATATGGATGCAATATCCATACTCTCGTGCTGTTTCTGGAGTTCATTATTCATGGACGCCAGCACGATACACTTAGCTCGCTCACAATCTAGATCCCAGGTTTTACGAACTTCCTTGTCCGCAACTGAGGAATCTGGTCCTGGGGTAAGGGGAGGAACAGCGGTGGTAACGTATGCAACTTTGTCATACGTCAGCGCGATATTGACGTTTCTTAGCCAGTCTTTATAGTTCTGCCCGGTCAGTATATTCTTTTCAAGTAATAGTTTTAGTCCAGTCATGGTAGCTGCCAGAGAGAGAGAAAAGAAAACACTCAGCATATGCTCTTGCAAGTTTAGATTGGTTTATTAATTTATCTAAACAGGATGGCTCCCACTGTTTCCTCAAATCCTTCTTCAAAACCTAAAAGAAGAACTAGTCAGGTTTTTAATCACACGTCACAATACTTGCTTAACCTTTCAGCCAGGCTGGTGTTGGTACTTCGAGGGAGGTTTTCCAACGCTTTCGCGAAGTTCCTTAATTAAAGAACCTCTTTTCCCTGGAGGCGTAGCCCCTCTAACACCTTTCTAGGCACCTACTTGGTTTATAGCATTGATTGTTAAGTGAGAGAAATTCCCGAGAGTAATCCTACTCATCAGTGGGATCGGGATCCAACTATCATTGCATGATGCCCTAGATGGAAGCCACTCTAGTCACCACACTCCAGAAGGTAAGCTAAATCTGCAAGTTTCCTTTATGTTTGAAACTCCCGATGTGATTTTTACCCCAAGCTCTTATAGACCTTGACGTAGGCCAACAAGTCATAAGACGCAAGTCAAGTTCTACCCGTCGTTGTCCTGATCAATTTAAATACATCGTACAAGCCCTTGACGTAGGCCAACAAGGTGTACGTCTGTATTAAACTAATGCATCTATCTATGCAACAAATAGGCACACACACTGCTACCATACACTATGCCTTGACGTAGGCCAACAAGCATAGCATGAATACGATGTGCTGTCTATCTGAAACGACGGAGGGTTACGGCTGGTTTTTGGCAAAAAACCGTTAACGTAATGAACTTGATTTAATCGAAGGAACTATGATAGCTTTTTAAAAGGAGTGGTTTAAGTTCCGCATTTAAAATTTGCTTTTTCAAGAAAAACCGAGTGGTTTTTAGAAATTGTTCCAACGATTCAGTTTAGGTTTTATTTTCTTTGCATTAAAAATAATGCGTCCCATCTTTTACCTATCATTACAGATAACAACGAAAATATGACGTCCTCTTATGCCATCCGCATTCGCCACGGGGTCCCGTCATCACCCGTTAGGTTACTTAACTAACGACAGAGCGGGGGCTGGGCTAGCGCGGGTGTAAAACATAAGTGACGTCTAAATAGCTATCATATATATAGATATTTTACATTCGTCTGACGCAATGATATACATTCCAGAACACAGATAAACAATATTGGATTTGCAAGCAATCTGTATTTCTTTTGAGCCTGCAAGAAAAGACAGATTACACAGTTGTGATGAATAGCCGTTACCCCACCCAAGATCCCTACGGGTACGGCAAACTACCCGCCCGGCAGTTTGTGTACCCCACCTTGGATCTGTCCTAGGACCAAAAACAGTAAAAAGAAATAATACAACGGTGGCTACAACCGCAACCTGGATGTGCCCCGCGAAATAATATTACAACTTGTTACAATTACACCAAATGAATTAAAAACAATAACCCATCACAAAACCCGGCTAATCACCACAACAGTCCAATACAGTTTATATGCACAAACAGTTAAAACCATTACAGAAATGTGCAACCCCCTGCTAACCGACATACTAGCAGTTAGGGGAGGTTTACGAACACATTATACAATCACAGATATAATCCAATATGCAAATACTGTACAATTTCGATCGATTAAACACTTTCAATATTGCTCCAAAATCTGCTCTGAAAAACTGAAACCTGAGCAAAAATTAAATATTCCAGAAAATCCCAAATTCAACAGAGAACCCACCCAAGAAAACTGGGATCATGACTCGGCAACTCGGCCGCGGAAGCGCCGCGGATCGGTGGGATCCGCCGCGGAACCGCGGTCGTTTGGTCGAGTCATGGCCCCAAATTTCTTGGGTGTTCTTCTGGTGTCATAACAAGCTTTCTGAACATCCCAGAACCAATTTTGGACTTCATTTAAAATTCGACAGAAACTTGTAATTTTTAGGGTTTTCCGGCTTTGTTTTTCCGTTCGAAATTCGTACAAATTTGCGATTAATTTAAAACTTGTTTAGCTAGGCTCTGATACCACTGTAAGTCGATGTTCAACACCCCAATACTTGTGGGGAGGCGGAAATATGAATAGCAATCAAGTTCTATGATCAAACATCGATTAACCGTACGAATCGTTTGCTATACAAGTTTTAACAAAAGCTTTAGAGTTTTAATCTACTATGCGAAGGAATTATACCAAACGGTTCTAGTCCTTCGTCTTGATGTTCTCTACGGCCTCTTTGGATCTCCACGTCCTCTTCGGCTTTCTCCCGTGATAGACGATCCACCCGAGAACCCTAATCCAAGCTATAACCTCTAAACTTGAGGTTACTTAGTTTCTCTAGTTGCTAAATAGAGTAGCTAAGATGATGTAGAGATTGGTTATGGAGTAATTAGTCTTTCCTAATCCTTGTTCTCAACTCATAAGGGTAGGATTAGGGTTTGGTGAAGGAGAGAGAACTTGAAGAGAGAGAGTGAGAAGATGATAATGATATTATTATATTGAATAAAGCTTCTCACTTGATATATATGAAACATAAAGAATAAGAAAGAAATGAATAATAAGTGAATATTCATCATGTTTCATTTAATCAAGTGGGTGATTCATTATGTGAGTCATTAAGCAATAAATGAAGCTTTAATGACATGATGAATCACTCACAATGAGTCACTAATTCAATAAATGAAAATGCCACCTCTCTCTTTATGTCACATCCTTCTAGAAGCTTCTCGGAAAATTACGAGAACGCCCCTCTCATCCGTGAAAATACGGAAAAACTTTAGACTGTATAAATCCAATAACCTGATACTAGAATCTGGCTTAAACCAAAGCCGGCTAGTAAAAACTGTCCGAATGTCGTACGTGCGATTAAACACGTATGCGTCCGAACCTTTGTCGTAAAACCATACGACCTCTATATCTTTTTGCCTGGGTTTGGGAAAACTCTGTGTGGGACTCTAAAGACTCGACTACTACGCTGGCAGTGGGTTTAACCACAGACCGCAAGCGGCACTAGCTGTACGTAACGGTCCCCAGGTAGTTGTCGATAAGAAAGCTGATGAGGTAACCCATCTGAAATCCTACTGAGCCTGTCTGTGACAATATCCGCGCAGTCCGGTCTGTTCGTCTGAGAGTATCACATGTACGGTCTAGGGAGGTGGTGGACGTCAGACCCCTAATAACCATACAAGTCGTGTCGGTATGGCTCTATCACCATCCGAGAATCTACTGATCAATCTATCAGTAATTCTCAATCAGCCCTGGCCAGGGACTTATGGTAAAGACCAACCGATCACTGTGCGATATCAACTCCCTATACCGGGAGAGACGAATCCCTAACAGTCACTCACTGCCTCCACATGGCTCGGGACTGTGCCCAACTGAAACCTGTTTGCACGACTCCTTTGAGCCGTGGTAGGGTAACAATCAAAGCACAGTGGGAACTCACACGAGACAAATGATGACCTTAAGTCAACGGACTATCTGCACACATGTCACCTGAGAACTGCTATCTGACGTTAGGTATAATACCATCCAATCAGTTCTCGGCGAGTCCTGTCCGGTGTACTCACACCCAGTGAGCATCTGTATACAATCTTAGGTGAACACCACCAATGGTTGCGGGACTAATCCATCGCCCCTCGTCAGGGTCTAGATATGTATACACTAGTCTACTTCGGAGTATCGATGCCCAATCTCGATACTCCTGCGACCAGGGACATCTAAGGGTGTGCCTATTGACTATCCAGCTCCCACTAGTATGACTGCCATCACAACGCCGGTAGTCAGACAAACACCCTATGGGCTTTATCAACATATATATATAAATACCAAGTAAAATATATTATACGTTAAGACAAAGTCAAACCAAATAGCGTACTATCATATCAAGCAAGACTGTCATGTACATACATATCCCAAGCTTCCTATACAATGTAGGCCTCTAGGGCATATATATCCAACACAATCTTGCTCGAAATAGTAGTATGCTACTTGGTTTGTCTCTGCTTTAATGTGTACATGCGTTTCTTTTATTATATCACCTATACGTATTGGTAGAGCCTATAGGATCTTTTGCTTGATTACCGGCGTTGTGATGCCGATCACACTCGTGGGGGCTGGGTAATCCACAAGCACATCCTTTTGCACGTCCCTAGTCGTGGGATTATCGAGACAGGGCATCGATACTCCGGTGTAGACTAGCGTATCCGCTTCTCATCCCAGTGCGGGAGGCGGTCTGTCCCACAGCCGTCAGTACGTCGTACTTGAGATAGTATGTGGGTACTCGTTAGGTTACGAGTACACTGGACAGGACTCGTCGGGGACTGTTGGTTGGTATTATACCTATCGTCAGTTAACAGTTCCCAGGTGACATGAGTACAGCTTAGTCCGCTGACTTGACACTGTCACTTCGCCTCGAGTGTGTTCCTACCGTACTTTGATTACTACCCTACCACGGCTCTACTGAGTCGTGCAAACAGGTAGTAGTTGGGTGCAGTCCCGAAGCACTTGGAGCCAGTGACGGTTAGACAGGATTCGTCTCTCCCGGTATTGAGGGTTGATATCGCGCTGTGTCTAGGAGAGCCATTACACAAAGTCCCTGGCCAGGGCTAGCGAGATATACTGGTAGGTTTCCAGTGATGTCTCAGGGTGTTCTGGGCTACACTCCGACACGACTTGTACCGCTATTAGGGGACTGACGTTCGCCACCCCCCTAGGCCCGCCATGCGATGTATCAGACGAACAGACCGGACTGTATGGAGATTGTCACATACAGGCTCAGTAGGAGTTCGGATGGGTTTACCTCATCGGCCTTCTTATCGACATCTACCTGGGGACCGTTACGTACAGCTAGTGCCGCTTGCGGTCTGTGGTTAAACCGACTGCCAGCGTAGTGTCGAGTCTTTAGAGTCCCACACAGAGAGTTTCCCTGCACTGAGCGAAACGTGTAGAGGCCGTATGGTTTTACGGCAGGGCTGCGATCACTTACGTGCATTTGTGTGCGTATGCTGTTCGGGCAGGCAATACTAGTGGGCTTTGGTTTAAGCCGGATCCTAGTATTGCACAGATGGATTTGTTTTGTCTTCTGTGCATTCGCATTCTACGGAATGCGGATGCGGGTGTGTATGCACAGTTTTAAGGAGCGATGAAGGAGGAGGTGCCTCATTAGGGTTTTGGCAGTTGGTTCGGCCAAAACCATTTTGAGGTGGGCTTATTAGGGTTTTGACAGTTGATTCGATCAAAACCATTATGAGCCGGAGACATTATTTACTAATCCTTTTAGTAATAATTATGTGATGGCTAATTGCTTTGACCATTTGACCACCTTGACCCGTTGACCAAAGTTGACCATTGACCTTCATGAGAGGTCTACACTCTTCTTTGGTTTTCTTTTTCATTTTGGATTATGAAAATGGTCATTGGATTATGAAAATGGTCAAATCAATGTAGCATCAACTTTATCATGATAGGATTTGTAATGATGGTGTTTAGTATTATTTTGCAACCATGGTTCATTTTCTCTATTCTTATTCTCTTTCTTGGAAGTGAGAAGAAAGAAAGAGCTCCATGGTTGCTTGACCTCCTTCATCTTCCTCCTCTTCACAAATTCTTTTGATCTCATGTGTTGAGAGAAAAAGAATCCACATAGACAAATACCTCCATCTTTCTCTTCTACACAACCTAGGGTATCAAGACTAGCGATCTTGTTATCCTAGTTGCCTCGGCTCGAGGTGGAGCTCGGTGTACAACTCTCGGGTGGATCGTCTTCGACTCAAGAAGGCCGTGGAGGTGACCAAAGTCCGGATCAACCCTCGGAGCATGGATCGAAGAGCGGGATAGCGGAATGAAGACCCGAAGGACTGGTATCGTGAGGTAAAATTTCTACGGCACAGTAGTTAACACCTCTTTTGGTTTGCTAGTTTCTAGTTTAGCAAAGATCCGGCTTTTACGGTCCATGTTACCAAGTCAAGAAAATTTTTTGTTTTACCGTTTCCGCAACCCCGAAAGTACCGGGAGAGGTAACGTGGACCTAACACGAGTATCAGGGACCGAAAGCAGATGGCCCTCCTATTCCAAGACATAGTTGGAATGATGATCCAGCGAGAACCTCCAGCTGAAGACCCGCCGATAATCATTGAGGACAGCAAAGGGGAAACATCAGACCTTCTTCCAACTTTATCAACAGCCAAGGAGAAAACGATTTCAAAATCCGCCCTTGATGATTACATAGCTCAACAAATACAAGCTCATCAAGCGAGTGAAGCGGCTGGCCAAGTCGTCAGAACTGGGCGACCGTATCCGGGCTGGTATGATCAAATCAAATACCCACTGGAATATACAATCCCTAAGTTTCATGTGTACAAAGGGACAGGCAATCCACATCAGCATGTGGGATGTAAATGCGATTCACAACATATATAATTATATCTATATACCTATGTCCCTGGTCACATCCACAACAATCTCATATCAGGGGACCGACAGGGTATAAATCATCTCAATTGACTCGCGTCTGTATACCAACATATCATCAAATCATCATATCATGTCATATATTCTTTTCATCGCATTTATATCCCACATCAAGTCAATTTTACAAATACATTCTACCTTTACTATAAGCATACGTATCTAATCTAACATACACACCCGAACCATACCAACAGTTTTTGAAAGATGCGAATCGTAGTTTTGAAAGTAAGGGCTACGGTGTTTTTAAAGAAAAGATATCATTTGAAAATCCGTAACGTCCCTCAAGGCATCTGTTTAAAAGATGCATACGATTCTTCAATTTGAAAATATGTGTGGTTCGGATGACACATCTACGTCGACTATCTAGTCATATAGTACACTAAACAGCAATATCATCAAATATCATCCTCAAGTCCCGTCATCACATACTAATCGTATCATATCGCTTCTAACTATCTTTTAGTTTCGATTATGGTTCTCTAAGTACCTTTTAACTCTATCTAGTTTTCTATTAAAGGTTTCTTTAACCATAATTTATATATAAATCGGTTTCCATCAAAGTGTGCGGGGGTGCTATACGCCATCCACCCGACTTCCCCCGTAGATATAGATCTACTCACATTGCTTCTTGTTTGCCGAAGTCGATGACGCCACGATCCGTCGCTTCAGAATACACGGGAAGGTACCTACAATAACAACACATATCGCCATGCTATTAAAATCAAGTTCTGAAATCCAATACGGCACGCGCATTGCTCATAGGTTAGAACCTATAGCTTACGCGTACAAAATCAACCAAACAACCCTTGTTGTTGATATACAAACATCCAACAACCAAATATGAATCCAAATATCAAAAATTAGCATTTCAAAATACGGAAAACATAACCAAAAACCACACCAAAGTGCTCCCAGATTTTGATTCAGGTGAAAAGGAGTTACACAAATAAGTATAGGGTGTTGTCCATGGTGTATATGACCTACTGGACTAAGCTAGACCCAAACCCCTCCAATGTGGCCGGCCACTTGGCCTAAAAATCTGGCCTCCTCGGCCTAGGTGTCTCTGTTGGGGCTCATATGGTCAGGGTGGTCTCCTAGTACCCTAATTTGGTCCATGGTATTGTTTGGTTTCCTCAAAAATTCCCCGGGTTGCTCCAGATTCACTGTAGGCACACCAAATGCAACAAAACCGACACGCCTAAAGTCCTAAATCCGTATTTTGGTTACTACACTCAATTACAGCTCTTGAATTCAATCCCTAAGGTTTGTAACAGCCACTACACATCTCAAATCTACACAAACACCCAAACCCTTCATTAGAATTTTTCCAACATCACAATTCCATGCTAAAACGACTTCTAAACTAAACTAGAATATAACAAACTAAAAACTAAACTAAATGGTAGAAATTATACCTCATTAATGCCACCAAGAAAAACCCTAGAAGTCCCATGTCTTCAAAGTCTAACTTTGATGGGTCCAATGTGGTGAGGGTGAGGTAGGGATCATTTTTAATGAAAGGAGTTTGGGGTTTTGATTAGGTTTTCGAGATGGTTCTCTTGGGTAGTGAGGTGGAGGAAGAAGGAGATGAAGAAGGATGAGAGAGTTGAAGAAATAAAATGAAGTCAAGAATGAGGTGGGGGTGGAGCCTTACCTTTCTCTCTCTCTCTCTCTCTCTCTCTCTCTCTCTCTTCAAACATGCTTACCTCTCATCATGATGTCCCCTCTTTCTCTCCTCAAGTCATTATAACACCTTTTTCCTTTCTTTTCTTTTCTCACCACAATAAAACCATAACATAAAACAACACAAATGAACATGTAACCAAATGAAACATGTCATGGTGCACTAACCATGAAAACTGTAGAAATACGGATTTGGCTTAATCGCGATTAGCAGTGCACTAATCGGGTTTTTATTTAAACTGCATATAATTGATTTTTAAAAATGCCAAATCTTTTAAATATATTTTTAAATGAATAAATCATTTTAAATTTCCATTTATTTCACAATTATTGGTATATATTTATACCCTTTTTCGAAAACCCCAATTTCACAAATCGGCAGTTTTCGGGAAAATATATTATTTTAATATTAAATTCCAAAAATAATATTTTATATTTTTCTGAAATGTTACAATAGATGATACCTAAATGTAAGATTTGCAATGTTAGGTATGAAAGCCGGAATATGATATATTCCGGGTTTATGATGTCCAAAAGAAGTGTCGATTCCAAATATTGTAGTTTGACATTCATTTTCTGCGACCGTATGTGTAGTATGTGGTGTATCGCCGGTTTCGTTCCTATACGTCAACGACAATTAGGATACGCATACTTACTTACGTTGATGACATGTGATGTTATGTGTTGCTTTGATATGATATATAGGATCGTTGTGATTGAATGGCCAGGGGTTTTATGTGAGATGAGAGTTTTTCTTTTCATTCATTTAAAATTCATTGTATGTAATATTCTTTTATTGGGATACTTCCGGATTGAGAATGATGTCACCATTGATGTATATTATTTACTTTTCCGCATTAGGATAGACCCAAGGTGGGGAGCACAAGTGACCGGGTTTTAGAGTCCAGTGGGAGGCCATCTCAAGGAGTCGAGACCGGGTCTCCTAAGTCTAGAATTGGTAGGGTCACTTGCCTCTCTCGTAGGGGTCTAGGGATGTGGGCTTGGCTATTCATCGCGACCATGGAATCCGTATTTTCAATTGTTGGCTAAATACAAAATACGGACCTCCTAGTATATCCTGTATTTTCATATATGTGCTTCTGCTGCTGATATTCTGTGATGCGATCACTTTATATGCTGAGACGAATGGTATATTATATATATGATATATAATAAACGTTGCTTATTTTTTGCATCCGCGCTAGTTCCGCCCCTTTATGCCATTAGTTAAGTAACCTAATGGTGCATAACGGGACACTGTGGCGAATACGGATGGCATAACCCTACATTCTATTTTCGTTTCTTTTCTGTGATGGCTTAAAGACTTAAATGATGGGACTACATTAATGAGATTAATGTAAAGAAAAAGAAACCTAAAAGATGTTGTAGAATCGGATTTGAAACTCATTCAGTTTTTTTTTATGAAAAAGCAAGTTTCAAAATTGCGGAGCTTAAGACACTCCTTTTGAAAACTATTTGATTCTACAACGATATCATGTTCAAAGCGTTAAAGGTTTTCTTAAAACCATATGCATCCCTCTGTCATTTTAGGAAGTAGAGTACTAGTATTCATGCTACGTATGTTGATTATAGTCAAGGCGTAGTGTACGGTAGCTAAGTGATGTCTTCCTATATAGCATATGATGCGATTAATTAGGACATTCATGTGATTATGTTGATCATAGTCAAGGGTCATGTGAGTGGGTTTAATTAATCACAAAATGACGGGTAGAACTTGACTAGTGCTTATGATATGTTGACCATAGCCAAGGTCATATATGCTAGGGGTAAAAACCATAACGGGAGTTTCAAGAGTTGAAATTTGCAATAAAATTGCATACATTCTATATGATAGTTGGATCACGATCCCACTGTGAGTAAGAGTTGCTCCCAGGAGAGTTTTGCACTTTACAATTAGCTAACTCATTAGGTGTCAAGAAAGGTGTCAACGGGGTTATGCCTCTGGAAAAACGAGGTTTATATTAATTAGGTCCGTGCGAAAGCATGGGGAACATCCCTCAAAGTACTGACACTGGCCTGGCTGAACGATTAGCGAAATTGTAGAATGAAATTAATCCTGGATAATTTTCTTTTTAAGGTTTGAAGGAAAATTTGATAAAAGCAGTGGGAGATATCGATTAGATAAGATAATAACCAATATAATCTTTGCAAGAGCTTTCGCTGAGTGTATTCTTTTCTCTCTCCTAATGGTAGATACCCATGACTGGACTTAAGTTTCTACTAGATAAAAATAAACTGACCGGACCGAATTATAAAGACTGGCTGAGGAACATAAATATTGCCCTTACATATGATAAGGTATCATATGTCCTCACTGCTCCAGCCCTACCCATCCTGGGCCCTGAATCTTCTATAGCGGATAGAGAGATCCGCAAAATATGGGATATTGACTGTGCCACTGCCAAATACCTCACGCTTACCTCAATGGACAATGCACATCAACAGCAGCATGAGAAGATGGATGTTCAATCCATTTTCTCCATACAAAGCAGTTGTATGGGGAGCAATCTTGTAACCTTCAATACGAGGCGTCTCGAAAGTTGTTTTAGACGCGGATGGCTCCTGGCACACCAGTAGGTGATCATGTTTTGAAGATGATAGCTCTTATTAAAGAGATTGAGAGCCTCAGATGGACAATAGAGAACGAACAGTATGTTGATATTGTTCTACAGTCTCTCCCCTGCCTTTGCTCCATTCATAGTGAACTTCAACATGCACAATATGGAGAAGTCACTACCTGAACTTCTCAATATGTTAAGAAGTGCAAAGAGCATGCTCAAGACAGCGAAAACTCCTTCTCTGATTGCTGGGCCATCTTCCTCTTCTCTCCTAAAAGCTATGGCTAAGGGAAAAGCGTAGAAGAAACCTATCAAACCGAGAGGAGGAGTGAAAAAGGAAAAATGGAGAGACAAATCCAAGGCTGAGGAGTCAGGAAAAGGAGAATGTTTTTATTGCCACAAATCGGGACACTGGAAGCGAAACTGTATTGAGTACATGGCTGATCTAAAGAAAAAGAAGTATGGTGACGCTTCCACTTCAGGTGCGATTGACTGAAAACTGTTTTTCTATAAACTCTGCTTCCTGGGTATTAGATACCGGTTCGGGTTCTCACATTTGCAATTATGTGCAGGGCTTGAGAAATAACAGAATTTTGAAGACCGGTGATCACACTCACCGATTTGGAAATGGTTCCAATGTATATGCAGTATTAGTAGGAGAGTATCACCTGGGGTTGCCATCCGGTTGTATATTGGTTTTGAACAGATGTTATTATGTACCTAGTATGCTTTGTAATATAATATCCGTTTCTTTATTAGAAAATGAAGGATAACATTTTGTATTGCAGAATAATGTTATGAACATTAACCTGAATCAAGAGTTGATTGGGTATGGTATGTATGGTACACTTAATAACAGGATATACGTCCTAAATCAACACACGGTTTTCAACATACAACACACAAATAAAAAAAAATTTCAGATATAAATGAAACTTTTTTTGTCATTGTAGACTTGGTCATATTAACGAAACAAGACTAAACAAGATACATAAAGATGGATATTTAAATCCTTTTGAATATAAATCTTATGCGACTTGTCAGTCTTGTATTAAAGGTAAAATGACCAAAACTCCATTTACTGGATACGGAGAAAGAGCTACAGAACTCTTAGGCCTCATACATAGTGATGTATTTAGGCCAATGTCTACACATGCGAGAGGCGGTTTTTCTTACTTCATAACTTTTACTGATGATTTCTCAAGATTCAGTCATGTGTTTTTATTAAACTATAAGTCTGAAGCTTTTGAGAAATTCAAAGAGTACAAACTTGAAGTAGAAAAACAAACTGGTTTGAGCATCAAGACACTTCGATCGGATCGAGGTGGAGAGTATCTGAGTACAGAGTTTTCATACTTCCTAAAAGAGAATGGGATTCTCTCTCAGCTCAATCTCTCTTACACACCATAGCACAACAATGTGTCAGAATGGAGAAATCGTACCCTATTAGATATGGTGTGATCCATGATGAGTGATGCTGAGTTACCGCTCTCCTTTTGGGGGCATGCATTGGAGACTGCAGCATATCTGTTGAATAGGGTTCCAACCAAGACCGTGTCTACCATTCCATATGAGATATGGCATAGACCATCTTTAAACGAGTTAGGATTTGGGGTTTTCCGGCTTTTGTCAAAAAGCAGAATCCAGACAAACTCGAGACGTGATCGGTTCAGTGTATATTTGTGGGATATCCAAAACATTCGTATGGATATCTTTTCTACCACAAGGAAGAACAAAGAGTGTTTGTTCTCAACATGCCACATTTTTAGAAAATGAAATTTTTACAAATAATACTGATGGCAATGCGGTTGAACTAGAAGAAGTTTTAGAGACACAAGTAACAAATAACGACTTAGTTGAACCTGATGTTGCAATAGATCTTATGAATCTCAGCCACTCCATAGATCTAGTAGGACTTCTCACCCACCGGAGAGATATTATGGTTTCCTCATTGATGGTGATAGAGAAGATTTCATCATGGATGATGATGACCCTACTAGCTTTTAGCAAGCTATCACGAGTGGTGACTCAGAGAAGTGGTTGGATGCCATGAGATCTGAAATGGAGTCTATGTGCACTAACAAAGTATGGACTTTGGAAGATGTACCCTCTGGGGTAAAACCCATAGGGTGCAAATGGATCTTTAAGAGAAAGATCGGTGTAGATGGGCAGGTGGAGACCTATAAGGCAAGGCTTGTAGAAAAAAGATTTCATCAAAGACCAGGATTGGACTATGACGAAACTTTCTTTCATGTAGCCATGCTTAAATCCATTCGGATCCTACTTGCTATTGCTGCTCACTACGACTATGAAATCTGGCAAATGGACGTTAAACTGCATTTCTAAATGGTGATTTAGAAGAGTGCGTTTATATGGATCAGCCAGAGGGCTTCATTGATAATGGGAGCATTTGGAAACCATGTAGGTTGCTTAAATCTATTTATGGATTAAAGCAGGCATCACGGAGTTGGAACATCTGTTTTTATGATGCGATCAAAGAGTTTGATTTCGTCAAAAATCAAGATGAACCTTGTGTTTATAAGAAGATTGTAGGGAGTACTGTCACATTCCTTGTATTGTACGTGGATGACATTCTCCTGATAGGAAACGATGTTACTATGCTACAATTGGTCAAACTGTTCTTATCACAATGGTTCTCCATGAAGGACCTGATTTGTATGAAAACTTGTATTTACCGCAATCAGAAACGGCGTCGCTTTGCAGCTAGCCGGTGAGTACAGGTCGATCCACAGAGATGGGTAGATTTCTTATTGTGTTTTTACGAGTTGATTCCAATTGTTGTTTGGATTGATTTAATCTAAAATACTAGATCTATCACTAAACTAAATTAATCTAAATTAAAGTCTTGCTAGGGTTAGGTTTAGGGGAAGTTTGGAGATTAAAGGTTTCCTCACCGCTTTCATTGCCCTATTTTAGATCTATTAGATGTTACGATAATTATCAATAAAGTGGATCGGAATCTTTTGGGAAGATGTTTCTTCCTCTAGATTCGTATCCTTCCTTTATCGATAATTACCCTAACCCCCATGGAAAACACGTGCAACCGGCCCTTTATACTACGGTTCATCGTTACCTCATGGGGTAGGATGCCGTAGGGAGCGGTTGTGCGTGCATGCATGGAGTTCTAACTCTTAGGTGTGGATGGTATGAAAGGGGTGAGAGATCTCATCTCTCATACCTTTTCCTAAGGCTAACCCTAACAAGCGAGGAGACTACTCGCTCATTAGGGGATGATAAGACATACTAATTAAAAGAATAAAAACAAAGACATAAAATAACTTACGGGATTCGCACGTGTGCAATTACAGATTTGCCCACGAAAAATCCAAACCCCCGCACCGACGCACCGACACGAGAAAATTTCACCAACGTGTGCACTTAATGGCCGCGGAACCGCGGCAATGATGGGCCTTGGGCCGCTGTTCCGCGGCCCTTTGGTGAGCTTAGCTCACCATCTTTCTGGGTTTTCTTTCCTGCTTCTTGGGCTTGTTATTTATCTACTTCTTTTCTCTATTTGACATCTGGGTCTTCTCCAGATCTTCAGTGAAAACTTGTAAGGATCTTTTGATCGTTCACTTTGACATTTCAGACTGCATTGCCTTATACAATTGTAAATTGTTCTTCGTGACTAGGATCCGTCTACTTGTTGGTCAAAAAGTCCCTTTTCTGTATCAACTTTCGTCTTCTTCACTGTATTTGCTCCAAGAGCCTGTATCCTGTAACATGCAACAAACGTGCGTCAAGAGTACCTGTTTATTTATAAAACGGATAAGAATAGGGGGATGAAAAATGCAATATTATAGTCTGAACAAATACCCCCAAACTTATCTTTTGCTCGTCCTCGAGCAAACTTATTTTTATTCACTAAAATCCTAACTGCACTTTCGCAGGGAAACGCGATTGCACTGAGCACGTGCAACAAGCCGTTAAACCTCTAGGTGTCCCTAGTAGGAGGAGTGTTGTCTCCTCAGGGTTTTCAGCGGATTACACCCACAAAATCCTATCAATTCGGCCCATTAACTTTAATTCTCCATTTAGGTTTTCTAACAAGGAATTCTATTATCATCGACCTGCAAATTATCTACCCATATTCTTCACACTTCCTCATCATCTAACTTAAGATTATATATGTTCTATAGATTTACTTAGCTTTCGGCATCTCTTAAGTCTTCCTTCTAGGCTTTCCTCTCCACTTAGGAATTTCTATCAACTCTATTAAAGATACAAGTTTTATCTTTCATTCCTTTCTCTCATCTAAACTCTAATCACATATCCCCACGTATGTGTAAATATCACCCCTACACTTGGAAATTCAAATCAAGCAATCGTACTCTCGTCCATTGTCCAAAGCACTTATTAATTAGTGAATTTTTTTAAATGAAATTTTCTTACACACTCTTCATGCGACCGTTAATACTTCTTGAGGTACCAACAACCGATTACAAGATGCATTAGCACTTTAAAGCGTACTTCCTAGTTTTTGCAATACCCAAGGCTTTTAGCAGTGACTCCCAAACCAGTTGGTCTAAGGCACTAGGTGATGAAGCACCCTCGCTAAAGATTTTTTCTATTTTTACAGCCTTAAGTAATCACAAAAACCGGTGCCCATTTTTTTTTATTCACTTTTTTTTTCTTTATTTTCATTGTACTAAGGACTTTTTAGACAAGAGAATTTCAAGGTCTCTTCTACTATTCCAAGTTTTAAAATGCGTGATTGTGCAAGTTGTAGGGTATACATTTTCAGAATCTAGACTTAAATTAGGAACTATTTTTCAAACTTATACTCTAATAAGAACATCAATACTCTTCCCTTGTTTCGACTTAGTCCAAGAAGTGAACCCAAAATTTGCCTATTTCTAAATAAACTACAAGGCATATACGTTCTACCGTTAAACTTTTTAAGGAATGTTATTTTTAGGGTTTTTAATTCACTAAGTCTATGATCTAATTGTTCCTGGCCAGTTAACTTATTTGTCAAACTCAAGTCAATTAGCCAAAATTGAATAATTTTTATAATTTTTGAAATTTTTCAATATTTATGGGTTTTCAAATAAGTATGCAAATGCAAAAAAATATGTACAAATGAATGCGAAGGAAAAAGACGTACCGAGCATACCCCCAAACTTGAACTTGACAGTGTCCTCACTGTCATACTAAACAAAGAGGGTCAAAATACCGGCACTTCCCTGTTTATTTTAAAAAAAAATTATTGTTAAGAAAAACAAATATATACAGAAAAGCCCTCCCCCAAACTTCATTTAAACTATGTTAGACATTACTGCCAAACCTTGCATAGACCAAACGTTAGCACCAACCAGTTGAAAAATTTATCAGTAAAGAGTATTGGTTGGTGGAAGAATAAGTTGTGGCGGTCCAAAAAGAATTGGGGAAGATAGAAGTGGTGGTATGGAAGGTGTGGAAGCGAATATACATGAGGTGATGATGCATCAAAACGAGAATGTGAATGATCAGCAATCAGTGGAATGTTGGCATTCTCGTATCTTCTTAAAAGAAATGGGGGTGGTTCAACTTCTGAAGGAAGAGGTTGACTAACCACAATACCCCCAAAATGTTCCTGTGGGTCCTCTATTGACTTGGCATCATACATCAATTTCATATGATATTCAATTATAAGGGAACTGATTTCCTCGATGTCCGCTATAGTCCAACCGAAAAATTGCCGCCTATCTTGTAAAACTTTTAAAATAGCGTTCTCTTGCTCGAAGGCTAGAGAGGCTGACATTATAATGGGAAAAGTCTCATTCTCACCTATGTAAACATATTTAAGGTGAGGCGGTAAGGACATGAGTTCGAGTTTCGGAGATGAAAGAATCATTGCGGAATCTACCTCGAACTCAAAGGACTCCAACACAGGTTCGAAATCACTGCAAACAACCGATTCGGATGGTTCAACTAACTCATCCACAAATTCAAAAGACTCATATTCAGGTTGTGAGTCGTCTCATCCGAAAAAGTGAAACATTCATA
The DNA here is from genome assembly GCA_030015575.1 of Agapanthus africanus. Taxonomy (NCBI): domain Eukaryota; kingdom Viridiplantae; phylum Streptophyta; class Magnoliopsida; order Asparagales; family Amaryllidaceae; genus Agapanthus; species Agapanthus africanus. The sequence continues at coordinate 127,246,147 of JASDDO010000022.1, read as the reverse complement.
ATCCATATCGGTTGTGTCAACGGTGGTATGCTCAAGGAGGGACGCACTAGTGGCATCAAAACTGTTTTCATCAAACAAGAATCTTTCAAGCTCGCAGTCCTCCTGCGTGATTTCATGAATAGAGCAAACTTCTCGTGTACTAGTTTTAGGCACGGGGGGCAGACTTCCCATCTTATAAATATTGAACTCACTAGACATCTTCCCAAAGGATAGAGTCATGGAGCCATTGCGACAGTTTATTACAGCATTGGAAGTGGCCAAAAATGGTCGACCTAGGATCACCGGAATTTGGTTTCTTGGGTTAGCAACAGGTTGTGTATCCATAACAATAAAATCAACGAGGAATATGAACTCCCCAACTTTGATCAACACATCCTCTAGCTGACCCCTTGGATGGGTGATTGATCGATCAGCCATTTGGAGAGTACAGCGAGTGGGTTTCAACTCTCCAACCCCTAATTGTTCGTACACGGAGTAGGGAATCAGGTTAACACTAGACCCAATATCTAAAAGTGCTCGATTAATTTTTTTATCCCCAATTGTGATTGAAATCGTAGGACAGCCGGGGTCCTTTCGTTTTTAGGGTAAGGTTTGATGGTGGTTAATATCATTACTCACTGCACTAGCCACTAGCACTTTCTTGGGTACTTGAGATGCCTTTCTCTTCGAGGTGCATAAGCCCTTTAAGATTTTCGCGTATGAAGGGACTTGTTGGATAGCATCCAAGAGAGGTATATTTATGCTAACCTGTTTAAATAATTCCATACTCGTCTCTACTTGTGCAGTTGGTTTATTGGGACTCAACCTGTTTGGGAATGGAGCATTTTGAAAATTCGTTGAGTCAAATGTCTGTGGAGTAGAATGTGGAGTAGGAACGGATCCCGGTGTAGATGTGTTCATGTTGTGAGAAAAGGGTCCGTTCGATCTAGAAGAAGTAGAGCCATGTGAAGGGTGGAGAATAGGCTCTAAAGAAAAAGGTGAAGAAGAAAGTTAAGAAAATGAAGAAGGGGAAGATGACGATGGAGAAAAATAAAAAGAAGAAGAAGAAGAACCACCAGCGGGGATGTCATCACTAGTTCCCACATTATTTTGCAACTCTCTTTCGGATCTCAACGTGGTCACCGCATTTACATTGTGATTGCGATATGCGTTTTGTGTGTGACCGGGATTTGGCAATGGTTGAGATGGAAGCTTTCCCTTTTCTCTCTCGCTCAACGCAGCAGTTAATTGTGCAATTTGTGCCTCAATAGATTTGATACTTTGATCGTGTGAAGTATTGTTAGTCATCAAAGATTGAACATAATTTTCAAATCTTGCTGCAGATTCTGTAGATTGCTTGAGAAATGCATCTAGACTTTTTTCGAGCGAGATAACCTTATCATCATTTGGTTGAATCAAATTGTTCGTTTGATTTGTATAAGGTTGTTGTTGGAAAGGTTGCTGGTTTTGAGTTTGTGAAGGTGCTTGTTGTTGTTGTGGAGGGGGTCTTTGAAAATTGTTATTTTCTTGGACTTGTTGATTTTGGTTCCAAGCGAAATTTGGGTGACTCCTCCACCCCTGATTGTATGTCGAAGAGTACGGATCGTTTCGTTGTCGTTGCTGAAATGCAGCATTGACTTGATCTTGTCCTTGAATAGGAGCATTATAAGGACACTCTTCGGTGAGATGTGATGGGGCCGAACAACAAGCACAAACAGTTCGTGTGGGTAAAGCAGGGGCAGGAGAAGACGATGAGATTTTGGTCTCAATGGCTTCTAGCTTTTTCATAAGTGCGGCCATCTCGGCCTTCATAGCAATCGACATATCTACTTGATATATGCATGCCCTAGATTGACCACTAGAAGGTGATGTAGTCTTGGTACTCTCCCACTGACTTGTTTGCTCACTAAGATCCTCAAGAAACTGCCACGCTTCGTCGCTAGACTTGGAAAGAAAATGACCTTGACATATAGTTTCTAGCAAATGCTTCGTTGCCGAGTTCAATCCCTCGTATAATGTTTGGCAAAGTTGCCAACTTTCGATCCCATGATGAGGGCATTGAACAAGTAGGTCTTTAAATCTCTCGAAGCACTTCCAAAATGGTTCGGAAGGAAACTGTGAAAATTGTACAATCTCGTTACAGATTCTAGCAGTTTTGTGATGAGGATAGAACTTTTTCAGAAAAGCTCTCACAAACTCGTCCCAATTTCTAATGGAATGTGATGCGGTGCTATATAGCCACTTCTCGGCTAGGTCACATAAGGTGAAAGGAATGACCCTTAGCCTTACAGCGTCATCACTTAATTGGGTCGTTTTCATCATAGCGCAAACGTTTTGGAATTTATTAATAAAGATATATGCATATTCGGATTCCAAACCATGAAATTTTGGCAGCATATTGATGAAATGTGGTTTTATTTCAAAGTTGTCCCCATTTGCCGGTGGGGGTGAAAGACATGTAGGTAAAGAAATGCGGACGTGGTAGAAGAGATCCTAGAGCGCAACTCATGAGGGCGCTACAACAGGCGGAAGATTCGGGTTATTCGCACCTAACAGAGGTGGAATCATTCCCGTCGGTAAGGTATCGTTGGGGTCGTGTCCCGACATACCTTCGAAAGAAGAATTTGAAGGTGGAGGTAAGGAAATGGACGGAATGTCGACGAAGGGTTCGTCGAGGGGTTCGTCGAAGGGTCCGTTGGTCGGTACCAACGAAACACGGACTAATCGGGCGTTAGTATCCCTAGTCCAAAGTGACATACACTAAAGGAGTAGTTTAGTCAGAAAAAAATAGAAAATCAGAATGTGGGGGTAAGATAACGTCAATGGAGGGAAGTGATGGAAGTGAGTTGCAAGGTTTCTTAGCGACAAGTTGCAAGTTTTGAAAAGATTTTTCTCCTTTTTTTTATATGAGAGTTTTGCAAAGAAGTTTTTTGAAAAAGGGATTCGTGACACAAATGTATCAACCACACATGCACAATCAGGTCTAGATCTAGGGTCACCTAGGTCTGCTAGACAGCTCCTAACTAGGGCTAGAAATAGGACCTCAAACTTCCTCTTCACCGACAAGTACGGCCAGGTAAGTGGGAAGGAACCACCAGTACAGTGGGCCTAATTAATAACCACTAGCCTAGACACCGCAAAGTCAGTTAGGATAAACGGTCGATGCCTATACTAGTCCTTTTCCTATTGAGCTCGATGTCCTTAGGTCTGAGTCTAATATTTTTTAATTAATTGTGGTCGATGCAAAATGCTTTAAGTGTTTTCTGGGGTCCTGGGAAGGGTGATGAAATCCCCACCCAATCTGAGTTTGGTCAATTAGCCCCTTAAAGTTCGATTAAATTATGCAAAACAATAAAATTCACTTGCAATCAATTTTTTTTAAGCGCGGCGCAAAGAAACCTGCAGAAAATTCTGTTATTTAGAAGGGAGAGAAAGATTTTTTAGCGCAAAGAATTCCTGCAGAAAATTTTTACAGTGGGTATATGGAGGTTGGCAGAGGGGGTTGAAAAGATCTTACAGTGCAAATTTGGTCAACAGATGATGCCACCAGAGTGCGGATCCGCGACCCAAGTGAGTTCCTGCCGCGTTTTCGCGGTTGTATTGAAGGTACGGTTCCCGAGAAAAATTTGTATGCGATGATGACACTAACTCACCGCCCTTCCGCGGTCTAGAGTAGGTTTATGCCGCGTTTTCACGGTTGAATGGTAGGATCAGGTTCTAGGAAAATTTGTGCTATTTTGTTGTGGGTTTTCCCTTCTGTTCTGATATGACTTTTCTAATTTGCCCTCTGTAAAATTCCAGATCCGAGCTTCCTCGCTATTCCTGCAAGATTCAAAAAGATACACCATTCAAACAGATCAAATTTGATAAATTTTTTTTATTTCTTTTTTTAATTTTCAGATTTTTATAATTTTTAAAATTTATATCAACCCGAAATTACACAGAAAGAAATTTTACGCCATCCCCGGCAACGGCGCCATTTGATTTGTATGAAAACTTGTATTTACCACAATCAGAAACGGCGTCGCTTTGCAGCTAGCCGGTGAGTACGGGTCGATCCACAGAGATGGGTAGATTTCTTATTGTGTTTTTACGAGTTGATTCTAATTGTTGTTTGGATTGATTTAATCTAAAATATTAGATCTATCACTAAACTAAATTAATCTAAATTAAAGTCTTGCTAGGGTTAGGTTTAGGGGAAGTTTGGAGATTAAAGGTTTCCTCACCGCTTTCATTGCCCTATTTTAGATCTATTAGATGTTACGATAATTATCAATAAAGTGGATCGGAATCTTTTGGGAAGATGTTTCTTCCTCTAGATTCGTATCCTTCCTTTATCGATAATTACCCTAACCCCCATGGAAAACACGCGCAACCGGCCCTTTATACTACGGTTCATCGTTACCTTGTGGGGTAGGATGCCGTAGGGAGCGGTTGTGCGTGCATGCATGGAGTTCTAACTCTTAGGTGTGGATGGCATGAAAGGGGTGAGAGATCCCATCTCTCAAACCTTTGCCTAAGGCTAACCCTAACAAGCGAGGAGACTACTCGCTCATTAGGGGATGATAAGACATACTAATTAAAAAAATTAAAACAAAGACATAAAATAACTTACTAGGTTGACGGCTCCCTCCAAACAATATAGAACAGATCTGAATAATACTCCCAGCAATTCTGAATTTTATTGATTGAAAAGAGGCATAGGGTTTTACAAATTTTGATTACAATTTATAAGCAAACAGGAGAATTTAGGGTTACGGGATTCGCACGTGTGCAATTACAGATTTGCCCACGAAAAATCCAAACCCCCGCACCGACGCACCGACACGAGAAAATTTCACCAACGTGTGCACTTAATGGCCGCGGAACCGCGGCAATGATGGGCCTTGGGCCGCTGTTCCGCGGCCCTTTGGTGAGCTTAGCTCACCATCTTTCTGGGTTTTCTTTCCTGCTTCTTGGGCTTGTTATTTATCTACTTCTTTTCTCTATTTGACATCTGGGTCTTCTCCAGATCTTCAGTGAAAACTTGTGAGGATCTTTTGATCGTTCACTTTGACATTTCAGACTGCATTGCCTCATACAATTGTAAATTGTTCTTCGTGACTAGGATCCGTCTACTTGTTGGTCAAAAAGTCCCTTTTCTGTATCAACTTTCGTCTTCTTCACTGTATTTGCTCCAAGAGCCTGTATCCTGTAACATGCAACAAACGTGCGTCAAGAGTACCTGTTTATTTATAAAACGGATAAGAATAGGGGGATGAAAAATGCAATATTATAGTCTGAACAGGCCCTGGGTGATGCCTCGTACATATTGGGCATTAATATCTATAGAGATAGATTTAAAATGTTGTTGGGATTGTCCCAAACCAGGTACATTAACACCATCCTAAAAAGGTTTAATATGGAAGACTCCAAGCGGGGTGCCTTACCCACTTGCCATGGAGTCACTCTCTCCAAGGACTTTTGCCCAAAGTCTGATGAAGAGAGAGCTCGCATGAGCATTATACCTTACACTTCAGCCGTAGGATTTATAATGTATACGATGTTATGTACTCGCCTTGATGTAGCTTATGCACTAGGTGTAATAAGCAGGTATCAATCCAACCTAGGGGAGAAACACTGGAGAGCTGTGAAGAACATTCTTAAGTACTTACGAAGGACTAAAGAATTGTTCTTGGTGTATGATAACGGAGATCTCCAAATGGAGGCCATTACCGATTCGAGCATCCAGAGTGATAAGGATGAAAAAAAATCTATCTTGGGATTTGTATTTACCCTCAATGGAGGGGCGGTATGTTGGAAGAGTTCCAAACAGGACACCGTTGCAAACTTAACAGCGGAAGCTGAGTATATTGCTGCAAATGATGCTGCCAAGGAAGCCGTCTGGATGAGGAAGTTCATCTCGGAGCTAGAACTAGTTCCAACCATTATTGATCCAATACTATTGTATTGTGATAATAATGGGGCTATGGTGTTTGCCAAAGAGCTTAGGTCCCATCAGCGGTCCAGACACATCCTAAGGTGATATCATTTGATCCGGGAGATAGTTGATTGCCGCGAGATCGTGATTCGGAGAGTAGATACAAATAATAACACCGCGGATCTACTCATCAAGGCCCTTCCTCAGCCGCAACATGAGCGACTTTTTGAGATGTTGGGTATGAGATATTCCAATAATTGGCCTTAGTGCAAGTGGGAGATTATTGGATATATGTATACCCTAGAGGCCATTATTTGATAGTGGATGTATCGACATGTGTGTGTGTGTATTCAGAAGACATTCTTGCTTGACATGATAGTATGCTATCTGGTAACTCTTTAACTTGACATGTTCACTTGATCATGCGTATTATTCATTTGGTACATGTTGATAAAGCCTTTAGGATATTTTCCTTAACTATTGTGATTATGATGCAGATCATACTATCGGGACATGTGTAGTTTATAAGCATATTCTTAAAATGTTCCTAGTTGTGTGTGTATCGAGACGAGGAATTGATATTCCAGAGTATACTATCGTATACGTTTCTTGACCCATATTATGGGCGATGGATGATCCCATATCCATTGTTGTTGACATCAAAGATTGTATACGGGTGCTCAGTGGAGACTGGGTATACTGAACGGACTCGCTGAGAACTCCTATATGGTATTATATCTATCGTCGGATAGCAGTTCTCAGGTAACACTGGTACAGGTTAATCTGTAGACCCGAGATCGTCATAGAGTCTTGTGTGTTCTCCGACTGTATTTTGATTTCCACCCTACCATGGCTCTACTGAGTCGTGGAAATAGGTGGCTTTTGGGTACAGTCCCGAGACACATGGAGGCAATGAGCGATAGGAGGGGTTTCGTCTCTCCCAGTATTGGGGGTTGATGTTGCGATGTGCTCGATTGGTTATAATAGGAAGTCCCTGGCCAGGGCAGATGAGATTTACTGATAAGTGTTATCAGTAGTTTCTTGATCTGTTATAGGCCATACACCGGCATGACTTATTGAGTTATTGGGGTCAACGATACCAACCCTAGACTCGATATGCAGCATATCTGAAGAAGAGACCGGAATTTACGGTAAGTGTTGCCATTTGGGTCAACGGGAGTTTTGACAGGTTCGCTTGTTGTTCTTCTGTTCGCTCAATACCTGGGAGCCGTTACGTACAGCTAGTGCCCCTGACGGATTGTGGGTATGTAATATGATCACTGCCTACTGCTAGCATATTGATGAGTCTTAGAGTCCCAGAAAGGGGTTTCCTAACTCAGGCGAAACGATATGGGGTGCATATAGGGATATGCGCGGGAGCTTGATTAAATGCGCGTATATGATACCATATTTTAATCTGGCGTTTTCTATTGGTCGGGTCGTATGTGATATGACCGGATTATTAAATCAAGTGTTGATTTAATATCATATGACCATTAGCTCATTTATTAAACCCTTTCTTTATTATGTATGCATGAATGTATGTATATTTATATTGATTTGTATGCACACATGCATGCATGCATGTGTCATGGTTGATGATACATTAGAGATGGCTATGCAAGACTCACATGGAAACCATTTTGATTTTTAATAATTGAGTTAAATAGAAAATGGAATTAAAATCATGGTTGAATCTTTCCTTTTACACACTTCTTAAAATATCAACTTTAACCATGGTTTCATTTCTAATTGTCTACTTAACTCAACCATTAGAAAAATATCTAGATATTTTTTCCATGCTTGGTTAAAATTGGGTATGACTCTCTCTTATTCGTTATTGTTATTATTATTCTTGAGTGTATCTCTCTTGAGCTCAAGCAAGCCATTTCCATCTTCTTCTTCCTCCAACCTCTCTACCTTTTTCAAAGTGAGGGAAGAAAAAGAAAAGGAATGGTTTTTAAGTAAGAATATTACCTACATCACCAATCTATGTTAGTCTAGCCCACCTTGTTTGCTTCACTTCCACTTAGGTCTAGTGAAGATAGGAGCTTGAGCAAAGGGACTCCGTGGTGGCTCGTCGTGGACTTTGAAGGCTTCAAGCAAACCTGTTCAAACTCCAAGTAGATCCAAGGAGTCAAAGAGGAGAGGTCTACAAAGGTTGTATTTCTCCTCTCTTAATGTTAGACACTTGCCAGTATGTGATTCTTGTTGCTTTTACCTAATGCTCTAGCTCGATTCTAGGTTAGGTTTGCTTAGCACCTTAGATTTTTTAAAATAGCATGTTTGATGCTTGTCAAAACCTAGTAAGGGTGCTATGAATACCCTACACCTTTCACTTCAGGGTCGTCTTTTGTTCAAAATACTGAATGAAGTCGGCGCTTTGCTTGATCCACGCAACCCACTGAGCCTTCAAGGTCAATACTTCAGGAGCAAGATGCTTGAGCTCGATCTCATGCAAACATGCCTCGATTTTCTTACAATGATCAACCCAAAAGCGAACGAAATCTTCGTTGTGAAAATTCGCAAGTGTCGCCAGCATAGGGTTGACTTCGTCAGCGAAATCCGTAGCAGTGGTGAGAGCCTCGGCATCAAGATCTTTGATAAATTCGCTTAACATCCGCTTGCTAGTCACTGCGCCCTTGGAAGATTGATGTTTAGCAAAAAGCCCCGTAGGCATGGTAATGCGAGACTCAAAATGAAGCGAAGCCAGTATAGTTGCTGCAAAATAAATCATGCACGAATAAGGATCAAATTTCAACTTGAACAATAAAGAAGGAAGCTGATGGACGAGAGCAACCATACCAGATGTTAAAGGTGGCAAGACAGGGAGCAACGGAGGCTTGGCTATTTCTTCGCTCCCTCTTTCGAGCCGTGATAATGTGGTCAATATGAGGAAAGCTTAGCAACAGAAGGTCTACTCATGAAAAGGAGAAACACCAAGCGAAGAATATACTGACCAATGCCGGAAGGGGGAACGACTTTCGATTGGAAGGAAAAATGCGGGTTTAACACTTGGTATAAGTGGTCAAAGAGCACTCCAGCAAGGTTGTGACAATATATGGTTAAGGCAAAGAAAAATGGTTTCTACAATAAAGAAAATTAATAAGAAATCTTTACCTTCCAAAATTCGGGGAGATACAGAAGAAAAGGAAGGAACCGTGACAGTCAAGGCATCTGCCGACGGTAATTAATAAGCCAGTACAGCTTCATGGTTTACTACACCTATGCTCAGAACAAAGGAAATATCATCAGAGATGCTTAGCAGGATTAAAAAATCTCAAAGCCAATAAACCAAGGAGTACTTGACATGTCAGAAACCGAAACAGTGCCCGAAGCATCACTGGTTGTGACGTCTTCCCTAGTTTCCATTTGGAGCGTAGATCCAGCACCGACAGCTTCATCCCCTGACTCGACAAGGGCTATCGTAACGCTTGCGTCACCCGCCGATATTAAGGATCCACAGGGAGAAAGAGCGGCAGTTGGAACGGTCCCAGATTCCAGAGAAAGATTGGCCATTTCAGGCTCTTTAGTTATCGGCACTTCACATGTCACGCCGTTACCCAAATATGGCTCTGTCAATAAAAAAAATGCGTATGTTATGATATATAAAAAAAGAGGGGGAAGGGCTGTTACTAAGAACCGTGCGTTGTTCTACCTTGAAGTAGTCGTTCACTCTCTTCACCAGCTATACGCGGAACCTGTCTATGGACAGTAGACAAGGCAGAAGGAACGTCCACCGGAGGAATGTCAGCAGGTGGAACATTACTCAAACCTGCACCCACGGCCAAGACCGCTTCGCGTTCCCTCACAGCTTGCTTTCTACGCTTCCACTTAGCCTGAACTTTGTGAACCAACCTCCTTAAGACTTCCGACAGGGGGACGTAGTCGTTCGAACCGAGTTCGGCCTCCGGAGCCGCTATGACGTCCATCATCGGCTGCTTCAGCAACGCCTCCTGTGGTGTCCTTAGGATAGCCTCGTGTTAGTTGTATGTATGCCCTAGAGGCCAGTATTGTACAGATGATGTATATTATATTGGATGCTTGGTCATATATAGAGATGACTTTCTTGCTCGATATGATAGTATGCTATCTGGTTACTCTTTATCTTAACATGTACACTTGTCTCTTTATACTGTCTTATAGTTACATGTTGGTAAAGCCCTTAGGATTTGTACTTGACTACCTGGACTATGATACAGATCATACTAGTGGGGACATGGTAGTCCATAGGTACATCCTTCAAGGTCCTTAGTCGTAGGTGTATCGAGACGGGGCATCGATATACCAGTGTAGACTAGCGTATACGCTTCTCGACCCATGAGATGGGCGATGGATGATCCCATATCCATTGGTGTTTGACATCAGAGATGGTATACGGGTGCTCAGTGGAGACTGGGTACACTGGACGGACTCGCCGAGAACTTCCAGATGGTATTATACCTCACGTCAGATGGCAGTTCTCAGGTGACACTTGTGCAGGTTAGTCTGTAGACCCGAGATCGTCATAGAGTCTTGTGTGATTCCCACTGTGCTTTGATCTCCACCTTACCACGTCCATGAGGGCGTGCAAAACGGTGGTCTTTGGGTACAGTCCCGAGTCACATGGAGGCAATGAGCGATAGGAGGGGTTTCGTCTCTCCTGGTATTGGGGGTTGATGTTGCGCTGTGCTCGATTGGCCGTAACAGGGATGTCCCTGGCCAGGGCTGATCAGAGATTTGCTGGTAAGTGTTACCAGTAGTTTCTCGACCCGTTATGAGCCTCACATCGGCACGACTTATCGGTTATTGGGGTCTGACGTATACCACCCCTAGACTTGATATGCGACATATCAGACGAACAGACCGGACTGTACGGTAAATGTTACTGGTTGGATTCACAGGAGTGTGAGCGGGCTAGCTCGTCGATCTTTTGATCGCTCAATACCCGGAAGGCCGTTACGTTTAGCAGACCGCTTGCGGCTTGTGGGTGCTTGATATGATCATCATCTGCTACCGGCGTATTGACGAGTCTTTAGAGTCCTACACAGAGGTTTCCTGGCTCAAGCGAAATGAAATAGGAGTGCATATGGGATATGTGCAGGACCGAGAATAATACGTGTATGTGATACCGTATTTCATTCTCGCGATGGATGTATCGATTGGTTATATTCGATATGACCTAGTTATCGAATCATTGATTCGATAAGCCGATACATAGGATACTAGTCGGTTATATGCGATATGACCGGATCGTTAAATCAAGTGTTGATTTAATAATTTAATGTATAATTATATATTTGATATATTACATTGCATTAATTAGTATTGGTTCACTTTATATGGATTTTCTCACTTGATGTGCAAGAAGTATATGTGATATACTTTTGTTCACATATTTGTATCATGTTTGATGATACTTGATCATTTAGTTAAGTGTATAGAATTAAACCATGATTAATTTGATGATTAGGGTTTTGCATATTCATTTATTTATTTATTTGTTTATTTATTTATTTGGAAAAGATAAAGATGAGAATGGTGGCTTTCTTTGTTTCTTATTGAAGCTTCATGAAGCTTTGACTTAGTCACCATTCTTGTCTCATGCTTAACCCTAACCATTTGAAGTAACCCTAGTTCATTCTCTACACTTAACTATGGTTAAGATTATGATAAGTATCCATTTTTCTTTTTCATTTTAAAGATATATATCATATTCTTTCTTCTTCTTGATCTTCTTCTTCAAGATAGAAAGCTTGATGCCATCAATGGCAACTTGAGATCTAAAGTGAAAAATCCAATTCTAAAGTGAACCCACCTCCTATTTCTTCACCCTCTACCTCTTGCCAAGTTGTTTTGGGTGTTTTTTTCATAAGTTTCATAAATTTGTGAAGTCGGAGCTTGAACATGTGATGCCTCGACGTAGATCATCTTCGGCACGAAGCCGACGACCTTGCCCGCTCGTTTTTCCGATGAAGCCGACGATCGAGTCTAGGATTCGAGATGGACAGCGAGAGGACGCCTACGTGAAGCTAAGGAAGTGGAGAACCGGATCTACAAAGGTTGTAGCCTCTCTCCTTTAGTTAAGTTGTTAACTAGTTTAGTCTATCGCCTAAATATCTAGTCAACGATCCGTATTAGGGTTTCTCGGCACCCATAACTTTTGAAATTGGCATGATTGATGCCTTGTGAGACCTCTATAATGTGCCTAGGAACCCTACAGTGGTATCAGAGCCTAGCTAGAGCCTTAGGCGATGTGTAGACGAAGTTTGAAACCCGATCGACCCGAAACCCTAACCCGTATAAGCTCTCTGGACTTTTTTTGAAAAAATAGGATTTTTTCAGATTAAAAATTGCTAAAAAATTCAGCAGGGAAATATAAAAATTACGGTTGAAAAATTATCCATTGAGTCATCAATAGTGCGGCGGAACCGCGGCACAAGCATGGCTTGTGCGGCGGTTCCGCGGCAACTTTATCACATTATTTTATTATTTTTGCACAGTAATTTATATTTTTAGGTTCTGGATTTTCTGGGAATTTTTAAAATTTATTCATGAGTTGAATTTTCTGGGGTGTATTGGGACTCGATGAATCGATCGGATTATTTAACTTTGTCTATGTGGCTTTCCGGATGACTTTAGAATATGTTACAAAGTTCGACCGGATATAAATACCCAGCTTTTCCCCTGCCGGAAAATATCCAAGTGTTGGATTTTTGTGTGGTTTAAGGACGTTCTGAGTAGTGCAAGTAACGCGATGGTCCCTCTAGAAGAAAACAAACCTTAACTCGATTATGTGACCGTCTTGAACTGCCCTTTGAACCTTCGGGTTTGGGGGAGTACGGCGTGCCACATGTGAGGCGTTGGCTTGACCCTTCTACGGCTGGACCGTTGGTACTGAGGCATGAAGTGAATGTCGTTGAACCTATTTCATGTGTTGGACGGTTTCGGGAAAACTTGGGTGTTCGAATGTTCGATCGGAAAGTTTAATATTTTCTATTTATCCGGAATGGGATACAATAATTGGAATTCACAAACAGTTATGAGATAACTGAATGAATGTTATAAATCTAGCGGTTTAGTCTCATTTGATATTGAATAGAGTTTTCGATAATGGGACTAAAATGCGGGGTTTATAACTGTTAGGCATGTGATGTCTAAGTATTTCATTTGATTAGGCATGTGATGTCTAAAAGGGTTGCGGATTCCAACTGTTGTAGTTTTACACTTTCTTTTCTGTGGCCGCAAGTGTAATATGTGATATCGCCGGTTTCGTTGCTATATGTCAACGACAATTGGGATGCGCATATTTACTTACGTCGATGACATGTGATGTTATGTGTTGCTGGATATGTTATATTAGATCGTCGTGTTTGAATAGCCGGGGGTTTTTATGTGAGATGAGCGTTTTTCATTTTCATTCATGTAAAAACTTGTATGTAATATTCTTTTATTGGGGCACTTCCAGGTCGCAGAAGTAGTCACCTTTTGTATATTATTTACTTTTCCGCATTAGGATAGACCCAAGGAGGGGAGCACAAGTAACCGGGTTCTGGGGTCCAGTGGGAGACTAACTCGAGGAGTCGAGTCCGGGTCTCCTAACCCTAGAATTGGCAGGGTTGCTTGCCGCTCTCGTAGGGGTCTAGGGGTGTGGGATTGGCTATTCATCACGACCGTGGAATCCGTGTTTTATACTGGCTCGTATTAAAAACACGGACGTCCTAGTATATCCAATGTTTCATATGTTTTTTCTGCTGCGATATCTGTGATGTGATCATGTGATGTTCTGTGATAGATACAGTATATAGTATATATGATATATTATATAGACGTTACTTATGTTTTGCACCCGCACTAGCCCTGCCCTGCTCTGTCGTTAGTTACCTAACCTAACGGTGCACGAGGGGACATCGAGGCGAATGCGGATGGCATAAGTGTACGTCGTATTTATCTGTGATGTTTAGGTATTTAAATGATGGGACTTCATTAATGTGATTAATGAAAGAAAAGAAACCAAATGATGTTGGAGAATCAAATTTTAAATAAAACAGGTAGCTACAGTTCTTGCTTTGCATAGCGGTATATATGATATGCCTTGCACCTTATTCGATGAGGAAAGGACCGAGATCCCTTCACCGGGAGTGACTCCTTTAGCAATAACTGGCAGATGCTACACACTCGGTTTGTTTTTGATTGCTTCTATAGTTTCTGCTCTGTATAGCGATATATATGATATATCCCGCACCTCATTCGACGAGGAAAGGGCCGACGATCCCTTCACCGGGAGTGACCCCTTTAGCAAAACTAGAAAAGCCTTGAAATCACTCCATTTCAAAACTTCATTTGATTCTACAACGATATCAAGTTCATTACGTAATAGGTTTTCAGAAAAACCTGTCGTAGCCCTCCGTCATTTCAGATAAGTTACATATAGTATTCGTGCTACATTTGTTGGCTTTCGTCAAGGTGTAGTATGCGGTAGCTATGTGCTGTTTATCTGTTGCATATGATGCGACTTGATTAGGGTAGTCGTACGGCTTTGTTGGCTTTCGTCAAGGATCATGCGGGTGGGTTTAATTCAGTCAAGAAATGTACGGGTTGAACTTGACTAGCGGGCTGTGGTTTGTTGGCTTTCGTCAAGGTCATAGCACGCTAGGGGCAAAAGCATTATCGGGAATTTCAAGTGTTGAAATTTGCAATGAGATTGCATACCTTCTATGAGATAGTTGGATCCCGATACCCACTGCGAGTAAGAGTTACTCCTGGGAGAGTTTTACACACTACAATTAGCCGATCAAGTAGGTGTCTAGAAAGGTGTCAACGGGGTTACGCCTCTGGGAAAATGAGGTTTACATTAATTAGGTCCGTGCGAAAGCACGGGGAACCTCCCTCAAAGTACCGACACTGGCCTGGCTGAAAGATCGACGAAGTTGTAGGGTGTAATTAATCCCGGCTAGTCTTTCCTTTTAGGGTTTGAGGGAAGATTTGATAAAAACCAGTGGGAGCCATCCTGATTAGATAAGATAATAACCAATCTGATCTTGCAAGAGCATACGCTAAAGTGTTTTCTTCTTTCTCTCTCCAGGTAGCGACCATTTCATGCCCTAACAAAGATAATAATATGGATGTATTGACCAAACCCGCATGTTATACTGTGCTGGGGAACGTTGGTTCCGTTCTTTCCTATAAGAGTTATAGGAATGAACAGGATATAGGGGAATACCAGGATTCCCATGCCACCCGAATGAAGAAAGTACATGATGATGCATTTTCTTCGGGTGTGTTCGTTACAGAGAATTGTTTCTCCATTTGCTCTACGTCCTGAGTATTAGATACCGGGTCAGGATCCCATATATGTAATCAGTTACATGGGCTTAGAAAAGGTTGAGAACTTGGAGAAGGTGATAAAGACATTAGAATTGGAAATGGTGCAATTGTTGCAGCTAAGACTGTCGGGGAATATAACCTTGTGTTACCAACTGGTAATACATTGGTTCTGAACGAATGCTATTACATGCCGAACCTGATATGCAACATTATATCAGTTTCTTTATTAAGTAAAGAGGGATATAATTTTGTATTACAGGACAATATTATGAACATTTTCCGTAACCAAAAGTTGGTTGGATCAGGCACGTTGTGCAATGGCATTTATGTTCTAAATCAATCAACAGTTCTGAGCATAACAAACACACACAAGAGGAAGAGTTCAGAACTGAATGAATCTTTCTTGTGGTATTGTAGACTGGGTCACATCAATGCGACACGACTGGCTAAGTTGCATAAGGATGGATATTTGAAACCATTCGAATTTTCATCTTATGACACTTACCAGTCATGTCTCACAGGCAAGATGATCAAAACTCCGTTTACGGGACACGGAGAAAGAGTTACTGAACTCTTAGGACTAGTACATAGTGATGTATGCGGTCCAATGTCTACACATGCCAGGGATGGTTCTTCGTACTTCATTACATTCACTGACGATATCTCAAGATACGGACATGTGTACTTAATAAGACACAAGTCTGAAGCTTTTGAGAAATTTAGAGAATATAAACAAGAAGTCGAGAACCAAACCGGAAAAAGTATTAAAATCCTTCGATCTGATCGAGGAGGTGAATACTTGAGCAATGAATTCCTGGACTTCCTAAAAGAGAATGGGATTCTCTCTCAGCTGACTCCTCCATATACACCACAGCACAACGGTGTATCAGAACGGAGGAACCGCACCCTATTAGATATGGTGCGCTCTATGATGAGCACAACTGAGTTACCTATTTCCTTCTGGGGGTATGCGCTTGAGACAGCCATACATCTATTGAATATGGTCCCAACCAAATCTGTGCCTACCACTCCATATGAGATATGGAAAGGAAAGAGACCAAGTCTTAACTATGTTAAGATATGGGGTTGTCCAGCCTATATCAAACGACAAAATCCGGACAAACTCGAGGCACGGTCTGTTCTATGCAAATTTGTAGGATATCCCAAGAATTCTCAAGGGTATATCTTCTACCACCCTGAGGAACAAAGAGTGTTTGTTTCTCGGCATGCCACCTTTTTAGAAAAGGAATTTCTTGAAAAAGAGATTAGTGGTCATGAGGTAGAACTGGAAGAGGTTCCAGCTGCAGAAGCTACAACAGAAGATCTGGTGGAACCAGAGGATTCCGTAGTTCCCGATGAACCCCAGCCACTCCGCCGATCTAGTAGGGTTCCTCGACAACCTGAGAGATACTACGGTTTTCTCATGGATGGAGGGAGCGAGGATTGCATCATGGAGGATGATGACCCAACTAGCTTCGAGCAGGCCATCACGAGTAGGGACTCAGTGAAATGGCTGGATGCTATGCGGTCCGAGATGGAATCCATGTACACCAACAAAGTATGGACTTTGGAAGTTGCTCCTGAAGGGGTAAAACCCATTGGGAGTAAGTGGATCTTCAAGAAGAAACTTGGTGTAGATGGGAAAGTGGAGACTTTCAAAGCTAGACTTGTTGCAAAAGGTTTTCGCCAAAGACCAGGTGTGGACTATGACGAAACCTTTTCTCCAGTGGCTATGCTTAAATCCATCCGGATCATGCTTGCCATCGCTGCATATCATGATTACGAAATCTGGCAAATGGATGTTAAGACCGCCTTTCTAAATGGTGATTTAGAAGAGTGCGTGTACATGACTCAGCCAGAGGGCTTCGTAGACAGTGGGAGCAGCGGGAAGGTGTGCAAGCTGCTTAAATCCATTTATGGATTAAAGCAAGCATCGCGGAGTTGGAACATCTGCTTTGACGTCGTTATCAAAGAGTTTGATTTCGTCAAAAACCCAGATGAACCTTGTATTTACAAGAAGGTGGCAGGGAGTAAGGTTGTCTTCCTCGTATTGTATGTGGACGACATACTCTTGATAGGAAATGATATTCCTATGCTGCAATCGGTCAAGCTCTTCTTATCACAAAGATTCTCAATGAAAGATCTTTGTGATGCCTCCTGCATATTGGGGATCAGGATCTATAGAGATAGATCCAAACGGATACTGGGATTGTCCCAATCCAGGTACATTGACACCATACTAAAGAGGTTTAGTATGGAAGAATCCAAGCGTGGGAACTTACCCACGATCTCTGGAGTCACTCTCTCCAAAGAGATGTCTCCCAAGACTGATTTGGAGAGAGCTCGCATGTAAGAGATACCCTATGCTTCTGCTGTAGGCTCTATCATGTATGCGATGCTATGTACCAGACCCGATGTTGCATACTCACTAAGTATAGTGAGCAGGTATCAAGCTGATCCTGGAGAGAGTCACTGGACAGCTGTGAAGAGCATTCTTAAGTACTTACGAAGGACTAAAGATATGCTCTTGGTGTATGGTAACGGAGAACTCCAAGTGGAGTCCTTTACCGATTCGAGCTTCCAGAGTGATAAGGACGACTTTAAGTCGCAGTCGGGTTTTGTCTTTACCCTTTACGGAGGGGCGGTTAGCTGGAAGAGTTCCAAGCAGGAAACCGTGGCAGACTCGACGATGGAGGCTGAATACATCGCTGCCAACGATGCTGCTAAAGAGGCTGTCTGGATCAAGAAGTTCATTACTGAACTTGGAGTGGTTCCATCCATTGAGTATCCAATACTTTTGTATTGCGATAACAATGGAGCGGTGGCTTTGGCCAAGGAACCCAGGTCCCATCAGCGATCCAGGCATATTCTGAGGTGGTATCACCTGATCCGGGAGATAGTTGATCGCCGGGAGATCGAGGTCAGGAGAGTTGACACGAAGAACAACACGGCGGATCCACTCACGAAGGCCATTCCCCAGATACAGTTTGAAAGACTCTTCGGGATGCTCGATATGCGATACTACAGCAGCTGGCCCTAGTGCAAGTGGGAGATTGTTAGTTGTATGTATGCCCTAGAGGCCAGTATTGTACAGATGATGTATATTATATTGGATGCTTGGACATATATAGAGATGACTTTCTTGCTCGATATGATAGTATGCTATCTGGTTACTCTTTATCTTAACATGTACACTTGTCTCTTTATACTTGTCACGACCCAAAAATGGTACGTGATGGCCCTAATACTACGCAACGCCTCCAGACGTAACGCAGTAAAAGAAAGCCAAAACCCAGAAATCTAAACCATAAAAATACGGAAAAGATAGTAATAAGTTTTGTAAACATTTGAAATCACAACCCAAATTCTTTAAAATAGTCCACATTTTCTGTAAAATTTTGGCAGCACCTTCTTTATAAAACAAGCCCCTAAAAAGGGTACAACATAGATATAATGTAAAGCATCCCAAACGGGAGCAAAATCCACGCCCAACGGCGGAAAACAACACCACAACAGATATACGACGCCGTAGCGAAGAAATAAGAGACAAAAGAAAAGGAACTGTATAAAATCCACAAATCCACAAATATATACAAATCGTCCTCACCAAGTCACTAAGTCACAACAAACTGCTGGTAATAGATGGAGAGTACAATATACAACGAATACAATACAATCTCTGAATACCCACAAAACCCACCTGGCAAAACTGCACACTAGCAGGCGAAGTGGTATCCGCAACCCAAAAGATGATAGATGAGTGTGAAGCTGAAAAGCTGAATAGCTTGCCTTGACTACTTTGGGGAAACTCCAGCAAAACCTGTGGCACAACGGGGGTGAGTTGCCAACTCGTGAATAGTAAATAACATATGCAGGTAATCGCGAGAATGAACGTACAGCATGAATCTAATATATGTCCATTTCAGATAATAACATGTCATGAGTACGTAATAATGGAAAGTACACTCTCAAGTACCACCAAAATCCTGCAATAATAATGTGACAACAGTATGCAATAATCATGCTCTGGGGATATGAGAAAGTAAATGTGCAACTCTCAGGACGGTACTCTCACAGGTACTCCTAATACAAGTAAATAGTGCACAAGTATATAATGATGAGGTATGGAGTGAAATATGTCAAAACCACGGCATCCTGACATCGTGGTAGGATCAAAATCCATCTAGACAAATCAATATCCCAATCCTCAATCAATCATCAAATCCGCTCTCATATCATCTAAGTGTCACATCTCCTCAAATACACAATATCAAGTATATCTCAAATATGTCTCGAATGTACACCTCAAGTAGATCTCACATATCTAATATGTATACTAACAGTATATCTCTCATATCTCAATGTACAACAGTAGGTGGATCTCACATCTCTCGTATGTACAGTATCAGGTATATCTCACCTATATCTCATGTACAATAGTAAGTGAATCCCACATCTCTCGTATGTACAATATCTGTATATCTCCCATATATCTCATGTACAACAGCTAGTGGATCCCACATATCTCGTCTGTACAATATCAGGTATCTCTCACCTATATCACATGTACAACAGCTAGTGGATCCCACATATCTCGTCTGTACAATCTCAGTATATCTCATAATATATCATATGTACCACACTAAGTGGATCCCACATCTCTAGTGTGTACGATATCATCATCCAATCCCAATAAATCTCATGAATCCCAAGTCCAATCTCCAGCACAGTTTCTAACATCCTAAATATAATGACATATATAATATGATGAGGGCAGTACACATATATTAGCGTCCCATTCCACTAATATTGGTGTAAAGGCATATATAACAGTGGCTCAATCCCCTGTTATATATACAAGAGTATTTAGGAATATCATAAAAACCAATGTGTCAAGCATCGACACAGAAAACTGATAAGTACGTATCATACGCTATCACGAGAGCTCGAGTGCCTCTGTCTGCCCCTCGCCTCTCGACGTATCGATACGCACATGACTCCCAACGGTATCCCCCTGATATCCGCCGAGTCTCTGGTAATGTCACCGGAAAGTATGGCTCCCCTAGGCCTCATCGCCTCAGTGCGACATCGGCTCACTCCGACAACATTCTAGCTTCGGGGTACCTCCGGGCCCCACCATGTATCATCATACGGCTCTCGACGCCTCCTCGCATAGGATATATATCCGCACCGATAAATCTCATGGTGGATGCTATAATATCATCTCAAGGAAAACCGGGTGTTCAATGTATGCATAATTTCATGAACCACCACGGTTCCCAAATCCAGAAAACATCATGAAAAATCCATATAACAATGCGATAATCCATGAATAAATATACGCAATATGGAACTGTAATGAAAGCGTATAAATGAATAGCATAGCATTCACCAGATAATAAATGAATACATGAATCGTAAAGCAGAAATATAGGTATCTATCCATAACATGATGATGTGATATACCTATCAGGTATAAATATGAAATACATGTAACCTGCCTGTATACTGATGTGATATACCTATCAGGTATAAGTAAAGTATGAAAGTATCAATGTCATGATGTAATATACCTATCAGGTATAAGTAAAGTATGGAATGTAAGTACACCTGTATCCATGTCTCTAGGTGTATATGTATCTAGCCCTACTGATACAACATCCTATAGGTAAACAGGAACTAGCATGTCAAGTCTAATATAACAATAGGAAATATGTATCAAAGTCACAATGTCCCTAACCATACAATAGCATTTCTAAAATATGGTCATGTATGACATGGCAATTATTGACGGTGTGTGTGGCATCAAATCAGTGCTCTCGCAATCTGAGCCGTCAATAATAGTGCAGTGTCCTAAGGATACTAATCCAATCACAACTATCACTAAGCAGTCAGGTATATGCGCAATTCTAAACATGATATAGAATATGCGACAAAGGTAAAGGTTTCTAGCCCAGACGCATAACGCCATGCGGGCGATTCCCCTGTAGATGTTAAATCTACTCACCCACACTCCAAGCTAGATGAAATCTACCACCTGAATCCCCCTGTGGCAGTGTCCGTAGTCCTCGTCTGCGAACCTGCAACAGATAAACAACAACAATATACATATATCAATAATAGCTACGAAATACAAACTAGCTATATCTAACCGACACAACAACACACAACCACCTCTTAAGTGTTCGTATCGTGGCTAACGAGAGTAGCAACACGACGAAAACGACTTAAGAGCGAAACTACGAAAACTGCACGACGCGTGTCGTAACACGTATCGCACGAACACGAAACACTAGAAACTGCACAATTGATCCCAGATTTTCCTACTGTGAAAACTAAACAAATTCAACAAGACCAGAGGAACCCAAACCCTAGCAGACACCTACAGTCAAAACCCCAAACCCTAAATCCACTCTCTGGCCGGCGTCGCCGGCCCCTCTTCAAGTTCTCGCCGGCCCAGGCCGGTGGGATGGGTGTCGTCTTGATGTTGGTGCTCCAGGTCCTTTAGTACAACACACACACTATATTGAATTCAACAGTAAACTACCTGGGTCAAAGCAGGTTCTAAAAACCACAAACCGATACAAAAATACGATATTTCGTATCAAACCCTAATTTAACAATCTAAACAGCAACTATCAATCTACAAAGCACAAAAACTAACTAAAGATGAGATAAGGATCATTACCCAACTGAAAGAATAACAAGATCCAAGCTTTGTGCACTCCAAGTCAAGAAAATGAGAAAACTTGAAGAAAATGGTATTTTTGTGTGAACTTGTGAAGAATTGTGAAAGAATTATGATAGAAATGAGAGGAAATTGGCCAAGTGCAGAAATGGGGAAGGGGAGGCTCGGCCAAGGTGAGAGGAGGAGAGAGAGAGGCAATTTCCAAGTAATTCCTCACAATAAATGCAAAGTCAACACACACACACACAAGTCCACATACATGCACCTTCTAATCCTTTCTCTTCTATTCTTTTTCTTTTCTTTTTCCATTAACCTAGGCCACACAATCCTTATGCAAAAAGGTTTAGATCACTTAGGGAATTTTTTAAGAAAAGTGAGAAGAGAAGATTTCCAGAAAAGTGCAAAACGGATTAAAATAACATTAAAAATGGGAAAAATTCAAATTGCACCAAAACGTCCCATATACTCTCAAAGTATGCGCACAAGCTTTATTTTCTCAAAACTAGGTGCTGGTAACTCGATATGGCCGTTTGATCGCAATCGGTAAAAAGCTGACAATACCGACGAATTTCACCCAAAAACAGAAACAAACACAAAACGATTTCTAGATCGTTACAATCTCCCCCCCTTATAAAAATTCGTCCCCGAATTTAAAATTTCGTCAAGCATACCTTCAAAGAGAAAAGTACAAAACTCCTAAATCTCACTCGCAGCTTCCCAAGTGATCCCCTCACTATACAGCTACGTCCAAGGAAACTCTCCACATATGGCAAGACCCTTGACCAAAATTTCTTCACCTGCCGAACCATTACACACATGGCTGTCGGTGAACGAAAAGATCGAGTCCACACCAATGGTCTGTGCTGAATCATGTGAAAAAGTCATGAAGGTATTTGCCAAAAATCAACACCATGGAAACGGGGTGAATAATCTACAATCTGGGCGGAAGTGCCAAATTAAAGCAACGAAAACTAACTCACATAAAGGATCTCAAAAGACCAACAAGAACATCTCCCAAGTCTCTAGACAAGCTGAGGTCCAAAATCCTACTACGTAGAGTCAGAAAAACAGACTGGTGATCGACACTACCTGACTACACCTAAAGGTTGCCAATTGAAATGTCTCCTGATAACAACTAACCAGAAGTATCCTACAATGGCGAGTGACGATCCCAACTGCCGCAAACAACCAAACCAACACCTTGAGACGAAACCTGAAATTTCTCTTCACATTCCTGTCCACCTGTAACTATCTCACAAGTCACGTCAAAGCTGGTG
This sequence comes from Agapanthus africanus, assembly GCA_030015575.1. Lineage (NCBI taxonomy): Eukaryota > Viridiplantae > Streptophyta > Magnoliopsida > Asparagales > Amaryllidaceae > Agapanthus > Agapanthus africanus. The sequence goes on along the minus strand of JASDDO010000022.1, from coordinate 127,222,977 downwards.
AAACCTGAATGAACACAGAGAGTTGACTGATGTGCCTGCTCTAGGATTTCACGTCTCTACCCGATAATCATCAGGTACATCAACGCATCCCTAACTTAGCACAACCTTGTCACAAATCAAGGTCTCCGAATCAAAAGCAAGAACTGATGCAATTGCTAACCAAATCTCCAACTGCTGAGAACTCTGCACAATGCCTCAGTTCAAAGAAAAGAACCTCCATTCTAGGTCTTTACAGTCAACGGTGCAACAATACTCTAGTAATCCTGCACGAAACGGCGGTAAAACCTGCTAAACCCAAAATCAAAGGACCTCTGTCCGTACACAAGTCTGGGTCTAAGCTGTACGGTCACGATCTCCCTCGGAACCATACGAAACCGTCTCCCGTAACTACAAGACCTAGGAGTCAACACAAACAAGCCTGAAGGAACACTCCGAGAATCTAGCAACAACTGGGCTCTACCAATGTCTGCAAAACAAATTCTCAAACGCTGCTCCTGCTCCTCAAGATACAAAGTATTGACCAGAATGTCGTCAAAACACAACAATAACTGGTCGAGGAACGGCCTGAAGAAAAAAAATCTGGTACATCATATCAACAAATGCTGCTAGGGCATTGGCAAGTCCAACGACACTACCAAAACACAACTGCCCGTAGCACGCACAAAAGCAAAATTCGGAATGCCATCACTCCGAATCCGCAACAATGATGACCGGATCCCAAACAAACTTAGAAAAAGTCTCGCACTCTGGAGCTGATCGAAGAAATCGTCCAAACAAGGTAACAGATACCTAACCGCACCATAAGCCGGTTCAATTGACGATCCATCAATCCACAACCACAAACTTTCGTCATCCTCCTGAACGAACAGAATTAGGGCTCCCACAAGCGAAACACACGGACACACAAACCTCCCAACAACCAACTCTGCAGCAGATCCTTAAGCTCCCTGAATTTCGCTAGCTTTCCTGAAATATCGTCGAAGAACTCTTGCACGATAACTACCCGGCCCAACAATCCCAATGTGGCTCCGGTATCTCGAATGAACGCCAAGAATCCACGACATCTCCTCCAAAGCTGACTAGCGAAAAAGGCTGAATTCAAGCTGTGATAGGCAGCATAACTATCCACCAGCACAACAAGAACTGACTCGCCGGGAAAACAAATCCTGACTGTTTCCACACGGTAGTCCACAGACGCCTAACACGTAACTAACCAATCTATGCCCAGGAGAACGTCAAATCCAACATCTCTAGAAGGATCCAATGACGGCAAAATCTCCTCACCAACTGGCATACGACTGAAATACGTGTCGCGCAACAAAAGAATCGCTGACAGAAATTAACACAACTAAACGGCTGATCTATCTAACACGATCCTCGTCCCAACCACGGCACAAAGTGCGAAAAACCAACAAGTACAACAACGAACAAGGATACCTGACAAATCTGCACTGGACGTCCGGGCGTCCGGTTGAGTAGAAACAAACTCTCGTGTCTGCCTCCTACCCACAACTGGCTGAAATCCTCCACTCTGCGATATAGCTGTCTCGCAACAACGTGGCTCAGTACAAACTCTAACCCGATGATCCAAACTCCCGCACCGATAACATCCGGAAGAAAACTGCTGACCATCCTGGGGATAAGAGCTAGACGACTGTCCTCGTCTCACACCTCTGTTACTCCCATGCCGTGCACGAAACCTGTCACGACGACTAAACCTCTGTCCCTGGACTGGCACACCTGCACGAGTCCTCCACTGTCCTGGAACTCGCAAAGTCTCTGGAATACGTGTCTCGTCAACTGGGGCTACATCCACTGGTGCTACGTAAGTAACAGACTGCTGCACGCTGATCCCAAGGAACAACTGTCCAACTGGGGTGACAACCTCCTGTCGCTGCGCTCGAATGGCATCAACTAATGATCTCATCGTCTGGCGCAAATCCTGCATCTCTATCACAAGCCTAGCTAGCTGATCAGTCGAAGGCTGATCCACCTGCAACTGTGCAACACGAGTGCCCTCCTGGTCAGTGCTCGTCTCACCCGAGCTAACCCTGACCTCGGCTCTCGCTGCAACACTCTGAGTCCCCGTAGTCATCAATGGCAAGACTATAAATAGAAATAAGATTCGATAAGAACAAGGAATCGAATCTCAAGGATATGAATCATCAAGGAAGGAATCTCAAGAAATTGTACTTAGGCACTTTAGGCGAAATACTGCATCGTAAGTATGCTGCAGACATACCCACAGTACGTTACTCCGCTTAGGTTACCTACTCCATCATACCAGGTCATCCTACACTCCGAAAGGTAAAACCACGCTCTGATACCAACTTTGTCACGACCCAAAAATGGTACGTGATGGCCCTAATACTACGCAACGCCTCCAGACGTAACGCAGAAAAAGAAAGCCAAAACCCAGAAATCTAAACCATAAAAATACGGAAAAGATAGTAATAAGTTTTGTAAACATTTGAAATCACAACCCAAATTCTTTAAAATAGTCCACATTTTCTGTAAAATTTTGGCAGCACCTTCTTTATAAAACAAGCCCCTAAAAAGGGTACAACATAGATATAATGTAAAGCATCCCAAACGGGAGCAACATCCACGCCCAACGGCGGAAAACAACACCACAACAGATATACGACGCCGTAGCGAAGAAATAAGAGACAAAAGAAAAGGAACTGTATAAAATCCACAAATCCACAAATATATACAAATCGTCCTCACCAAGTCTCTAAGTCACAACAAACTGCTGGTAATAGATGGAGAGTACAATATACAACGAATACAATACAATCTCTGAATACCCACAAAACCCACCTGGCAAAACTGCACACTAGCAGGCGAAGTGGTATCCGCAACCCAAAAGATGATAGATGAGTGTGAAGCTGAAAAGCTGAATAGCTTGCCTTGACTACTTTGGGGAAACTCCAGCAAAACCTGTGGCACAACGGGGGTGAGTTGCCAACTCGTGAATAGTAAATAACATATGCAGGTAATCGCGAGAATGAACGTACAGCATGAATCTAATATATGTCCATTTCAGATAATAACATGTCATGAGTACGTAATAATGGAAAGTACACTCTCAAGTACCACCAAAATCCTGCAATAATAATGTGACAACAGTATGCAATAATCATGCTCTGGGGATATGAGAAAGTAAATGTGCAACTCTCAGGACGGTACTCTCACAGGTACTCCTAATACAAGTAAATAGTGCACAAGTATATAATGATGAGGTATGGAGTGAAATATGTCAAAACCACGGCATCCTGACATCGTGGTAGGATCAAAATCCATCTAGACAAATCAATATCCCAATCCTCAATCAATCACCAAATCCGCTCTCATATCATCTAAGTGTCACATCTCCTCAAATACACAATATCAAGTATATCTCAAATATGTCTCGAATGTACACCTCAAGTAGATCTCACATATCTAATATGTATACTAACAGTATATCTCTCATATCTCAATGTACAACAGTAGGTGGATCTCACATCTCTCGTATGTACAGTATCAGGTATATCTCACCTATATCTCATGTACAATAGTAAGTGAATCCCACATCTCTCGTATGTACAATATCTGTATATCTCCCATATATCTCATGTACAACAGCTAGTGGATCCCACATATCTCGTCTGTACAATATCAGGTATCTCTCACCTATATCACATGTACAACAGCTAGTGGATCCCACATATCTCGTCTGTACAATCTCAGTATATCTCATAATATATCATATGTACCACACTAAGTGGATCCCATATCTCTAGTGTGTACGATATCATCATCCAATCCCAATAAATCTCATGAATCCCAAGTCCAATCTCCAGCACAGTTTCTAACATCCTAAATATAATGACATATATAATATGATGAGGGCAGTACACATATATTAGCGTCCCATTCCACTAATATTGGTGTAAAGGCATATATAACAGCGGCTCAATCCCCTGTTATATATACAAGAGTATTTAGGAATATCATAAAAACCAATGTGTCAAGCATCGACACAGAAAACTGATAAGTACGTATCATACGCTATCACGAGAGCTCGAGTGCCTCTGTCTGCCCCTCGCCTCTCGACGTATCGATACGCACATGACTCCCAACGGTATCCCCCTGATATCCGCCGAGTCTCTGGTAATGTCACCGGAAAGTATGGCTCCCCTAGGCCTCATCGCCTCAGTGCGACATCGGCTCACTCCGACAACATTCTAGCTTCGGGGTACCTCCGGGCCCCACCATGTATCATCATGCGGCTCTCGACGCCTCCTCGCATAGGATATATATCCGCACCGATAAATCTCATGGTGGATGCTATAATATCATCTCAAGGAAAACCGGGTGTTCAATGTATGCATAATTTCATGAACCACCACGGTTCCCAAATCCAGAAAACATCATGAAAAATCCATATAACAATGCGATAATCCATGAATAAATATACGCAATATGGAACTGTAATGAAAGTGTATAAATGAATAGCATAGCATTCACCAGATAATAAATGAATACATGAATCGTAAAGCAGAAATATAGGTATCTATCCATAACATGATGATGTGATATACCTATCAGGTATAAATATGAAATACATGTAACCTGCCTGTATACTGATGTGATATACCTATCAGGTATAAGTAAAGTATGAAAGTATCAATGTCATGATGTAATATACCTATCAGGTATAAGTAAAGTATGGAATGTAAGTACACCTGTATCCATGTCTCTAGGTGTATATGTATCTAGCCCTACTGATACAACATCCTATAGGTAAACAGGAACTAGCATGTCAAGTCTAATATAACAATAGGAAATATGTATCAAAGTCACAATGTCCCTAACCATACAATAGCATTTCTAAAATATGGTCGTGTATGACATGGCAATTATTGACGGTGTGTGTGGCATCAAATCAGTGCTCTCGCAATCTGAGCCGTCAATAATAGTGCAGTGTCCTAAGGATACTAATCCAATCACAACTATCACTAAGCAGTCAGGTATATGCGCAATTCTAAACATGATATAGAATATGCGACAAAGGTAAAGGTTTCTAGCCCAGACGCATAACGCCATGCGGGCGATTCCCCTGTAGATGTTAAATCTACTCACCCACACTCCAAGCTAGATGAAATCTACCACCTGAATCCCCCTGTGGCAGTGTCCGTAGTCCTCGTCTGCGAACCTGCAACAGATAAACAACAACAATATACATATATCAATAATAGCTACGAAATACAAACTAGCTATATCTAACCGACACAACAACACACAACCACCTCTTAAGTGTTCGTATCGTGGCTAACGAGAGTAGCAACACGACGAAAACGACTTAAGAGCGAAACTACGAAAACTGCACGACGCGTGTCGTAACACGTATCGCACGAACACGAAACACTAGAAACTGCACAATTGATCCCAGATTTTCCTACTGTGAAAACTAAACAAATTCAACAAGACCAGAGGAACCCAAACCCTAGCAGACACCTACAGTCAAAACCCCAAACCCTAAATCCACTCTCTGGCCGGCGTCGCCGGCCCCTCTTCAAGTTCTCACCGGCCCAGGCCGGTGGGATGGGTGTCGTCTTGATGTTGGTGCTCCAGGTCCTTTAGTACAACACACACACTATATTGAATTCAACAGTAAACTACCTGGGTCAAAGCAGGTTCTAAAAACCACAAACCGATACAAAAATACGATATTTCGTATCAAACCCTAATTTAACAATCTAAACAGCAACTATCAATCTACAAAGCACAAAAACTAACTAAAGATGAGATAAGGATCATTACCCAACTGAAAGAATAACAAGATCCAAGCTTTGTGCACTCCAAGTCAAGAAAATGAGAAAACTTGAAGAAAATGGTATTTTTGTGTGAACTTGTGAAGAATTGTGAAAGAATTATGATAGAAATGAGAGGAAATTGGCCAAGTGCAGAAATGGGGAAGGGGAGGCTCGGCCAAGGTGAGAGGAGGAGAGAGAGAGGCAATTTCCAAGTAATTCCTCACAATAAATGCAAAGTCAACACACACACACACAAGTCCACATACATGCACCTTCTAATCCTTTCTCTTCTATTCTTTTTCTTTTCTTTTTCCATTAACCTAGGCCACACAATCCTTATGCAAAAAGGTTTAGATCACTTAGGGAATTTTTTAAGAAAAGTGAGAAGAGAAGATTTCCAGAAAAGTGCAAAACGGATTAAAATAACATTAAAAATGGGAAAAATTCAAATTGCACCAAAACGTCCCATATACTCTCAAAGTATGCGCACAAGCTTTATTTTCTCAAAACTAGGTGCTGGTAACTCGATATGGCCGTTTGATCGCAATCGGTAAAAAGCTGACAATACCGACGAATTTCACCCAAAAACAGAAACAAACACAAAACGATTTCTAGATCGTTACAATACTGTCTTATAGTTACATGTTGGTAAAGCCCTTAGGATGTGTACTTGACTACCTGGACTATGATACAGATCATACTAGTGGGGACATGGTAGTCCATAGGTACATCCTTCAAGGTCCCTAGTCGTAGGTGTATCGAGACGGGGCATCGATATACCAGTGTAGACTAGCGTATACGCTTCTCGACCCATGAGATGGGCGATGGATGATCCCATATCCATTGGTGTTTGACATCAGAGATGGTATACGGGTGCTCAGTGGAGACTGGGTACACTGGATGGACTCGCCGAGAACGCCCAGATGGTATTATACCTCACGTCAGATGGCAGTTCTCAGGTGACACTTGTGCAGGTTAGTCTGTAGACCCGAGATCATCATAGAGTCTTGTGTGATTCCCACTGTGCTTTGATCTCCACCTTACCACGTCCATGAGGGCGTGCAAAATGGTGGTCTTTGGGTACAGTCCCGAGTCACATGGAGGCAATGAGCGATAGGAGGGGTTTCGTCTCTCCCGGTATTGGGGGTTGATGTTGCGCTGTGCACGATTGGCCGTAACAGGGAAGTCCCTGGCCATGGACGATCAGAGATTTGCTGGTAAGTGTTACCAGTAGTTTCTCGACCCGTTATGAGCCTCACATCGGCACGACTTATCGGTTATTGGGGTCTGACGTATACCACCCCTAGACTTGATATGCGACATATCAGACGAACAGACCGGACTGTACGGTAAGTGTTACTGGTTGGATTCACAGGAGTGTGAGCGGGCTATCTCGTCGATCTTCTGATCGCTCAATACCCGGATGGCCGTTACGTTTAGCAGACCGCTTGCGGCTTGTGGGTGCTTGATATGATCATCATCTGCTACCGGCGTATTGACGAGTCTTTAGAGTCCTACACAGAGGTTTCCTGGCTCAAGCGAAACGAAATAGGAGTGCATATGGGATATGTGCAGGACCGAGAATAATACGTGTATGTGATACCGTATTTCATTCTCGCGATGGATGTATCGATTGGTTATATTCGATATGACCTAGTTATCGAATCATTGATTCGATAAGCCGATACATAGGATACTAGTCGGTTATATGCGATATGACCGGATCGTTAAATCAAGTGTTGATTTAATAATTTAATGTATAATTATATATTTGATATATTACATTGCATTAACTAGTATTGGTTCACTTTATATGGATTTTCTCACTTGATGTGCAAGAAGTATATGTGATATACTTTTGTGCACATATTTGTATCATGTTTGATGATACTTGATCATTTAGTTAAGTGTATAGAATTAAACCATGATTAATTTGATGATTAGGGTTTTGCATATTCATTTATTTATTTGTTTGTTTATTTATTTATTTGGAAAAGATAAAGATGAGAATGGTGGCTTTCTTTGTTTCTTATTGAAGCTTCATGAAGCTTTGACTTAGTCACCATTCTTGTCTCATGCTTAACCCTAACCATTTGAAGTAACCCTAGTTCATTCTCTACACTTAACAATGGTTAAGATTATGATAAGTATCCATTTTTCTTTTTCATTTTAAAGATATATATCATATTCTTTCTTCTTCTTGATCTTCTTCTTCAAGATAGAAAAGCTTGATGCCATCAATGGCAACTTGAGATCTAAAGTGAAAAATCCAATTCTAAAGTGAACCCACCTTCTATTTCTTCACCCTCTACCACTTGCCAAGTTGTTTTGGGTGTTTTCTTCACAAGTTTCACAAATTTGTGAAGTCGGAGCTTGAACTTGTGATGCCTCGACGTAGATCATCTTCGGCACGAAGCCGACGACCTTGCCCGCTCGTTTTTCCGATGAAGCCGACGATCGAGTCTAGGATTCGAGATGGACAGCGAGAGGACGCCTACGTGAAGCTAAGGAAGTGGAGAACCGGATCTACAAAGGTTGTAGCCTCTCTCCTTTAGTTAAGTTGTTAACTAGTTTAGTCTATCGCCTAAATTTCTACTCAACGATCCGTATTAGGGTTTCTCGGCACCCATAACTTTTGAAATTGGCATGATTGATGCCTTGTGAGACCTCTATAGTGTGTCTAGGAACCCTACACCTCGGCCATAGTCGGTGGCTCTGGAAGCTTTTCTGCATCACCACCTGGGATTGGCACTACACCCAGAACAACCTGGGTTTTGGTGGTCTCTGTAATAGGATAAAGGAAAAGAGTCAGACCATGAATAAAAGGAACTAAAAGAGTAAAGGTGTAGTGAAGTGAATTATACCAAGGCCTAAGGAGGCGCGGAGCCTCTCTTCCTCCTCAAACGTCTTGAGGGAAGTCGCGAGAGCCTCTTCGGCAGAGATACCTGTTAAGGAAGATAGCGTTAATAAAGCATAATAAAGGGGGAGGGGATATATGCAGAAGAATCTTAATGAAGTATACCGGACTCCGCAATAGAAACCAACGCTGCTTCTTCACGGGCCAGTCGTTTGGAAGCTTCAATGGCAACCTGAAGGTCGGTATCGGTCACAAGCACGACAAATAAACCCTCGTTAGTGCCATATTCGGACAAGTCCTCGCTATATGGGGCATGAGGCTCCTGGCCGAATACAACGTCAGCAGAAAATAGGGACTTCTTCCTTTTCTGCGAAGCGATGCCAGCAGCTGACGATAAAAGCTTTTGTTTAACTGGTTTTTTCGGACGACGGGTCCCGATCTCTGAACCGATGCTCTAGTCCGGAGATGCCGCGGTTACCGTGGTGATGGGAACATCCGGTCGAGGCCTACAAGGAAAAGTGCGCTGGATTATAACCACAGCGATCTTTCTCAAAGAAGGGAGCATGGCTACCCGTCGCTTCAAAAGGACCAATGGATTACCGGCTGGGACAACATCCTTGTGGTCGAGTAGCAGCTGCCTCTCCTCCCTGATAACAGCACCTGTCGCATGCTGGTACCACGCGATGTGAGCATTCTAGGCTTTTGGCACATAGCTCGACTCGCTGACAAGAAAATGGGACCCAGTATTTAATCGCATAAAATGATGCGTCATGCTGCGAATACCCTCCTCTATAGCAACCGGCTCAACTAAGAATGTCTCAAGAGGAACACTTTGGTTATAACCCGTTTGTTGGGAAAAACGATGTGGGTTGTACCTCATAAACAACACTAAGACGTTCTGCCTAAACACTAGGAAGCCCGGCCTGACAGAGTACATGTGCATGACTTCCCGAGCCCTCAACACAGAGGCCCCATCCTTGAAAGTGTCATGCAACGGTTGTATAACCTTGGAAGATTCTTTGCCAATGGTCAAGACTCTATTGACAAAGGTCATGCTGTCCATAACCATGCGTGGGCGAAGGAGCAATCACTTAGCCTCTCGCTGTGATGGGTCTGGAGTGGAAGCGTCGACTAGATACATGACCCGAGGGAAGTTGTAGCCTTCATAGAATTGGGGTCGTTTATGAACACCAAAGGCACCCAGCACGTGCATCTCGACCCATGATGTGAAGTAGTGCAATGGGAGATACACGGGATATACCTCTGGCTGAGTAGTGTCGGCTGCTAAGCTCAGGCCGTGGTATAGATGAGCCAACTCCACGATCCTAATGGCCACGTGCATCCCCGCAATGATGCGATGAGCTGGATAAAAAATAGATGGCCTTAAGTAGCGGGGATGTGTCGGAAGCGCAAACCAACTCAGCCACAAGCCAATAAACCCCAGAAAGAACATCTCTTCGTCAATATCCGGGGCAACAATCTCTGCAAAGGAGACGATTGGAGTATCCAGAATAAAGAATTTCTTTAAATCCGCCTCCGCAGTCGTCAAGTTATCCGAACCGAACCCGAACGGGTCATCAAGTTTGGCGAATTTCACAGCCTGTTTAGACAGAACTTCCGAACGAAGAAAGCGGGCGATGAAATCTACGAAGCCAACTCCGTGCTTGCCAAACTCCAGGAATAAACTCTCGTACATGTTCAACATCTTAATCAAGCTTAGGAACTGATATTGAACGGCTTTCTCCGGAATAAGGCCTATTACTACTAATTTGGTGGCGAAGACATACTTATCGGGAGGAAGTATCTTCTCATAGTGCTCCCCTCTGATTGGTAAGCCGGATATTTCCGCAAACTCCTCCAATGAAATCGAAACCTCCCGATCTGATAAGAGAAAAGTGTGAGTCGGGATGTTCCATTGTTCCAAGAAAGATTTGACCCAACACACATGAGGCGCGGGATACTGAAAGAGGGACGCGTAGATTGTGGGGTACAACTCGGTCTTTAACAACAGCGACTTCTTGGCCGATAGGATATACCAGGCCCACTGTAGATAGATGGCCGAATGACAGGGAGTTAATTATATCATGTAAACTTGCCCCTAAAGGTCCGACTCCCTTTGGCATATGCGTCGCCTCAAAATGTCCAAGGCCATCGGTGGTTGCACAAGTATTGATGTCATAAAAAGCTGAAGACGACCTTCCGAGGTCCAGTTGACCTCTTGTATTGCGTAAGTCATTTAAGGTGGGCCAGCATAACGGATCGTCTGGATCGGCTCCGAAGGCGCTATGCAAGTAAAACTGCGACGACCCCGGATAATTTGACTGTACCATAACCCCCATAGATGACGAGACTTTTGCTTTGGGTCATGGTCCCGGATAAGTGCGAAGACTTCCCGATCTACGGGCGCGTCAGCAAAAACACTCTCCGAATGAACAAAGGAAAAGGAGGAATCGGAAGCCATAGTACCTGCAAAAAAGAAGAAGGGTCAGCTATTGACACAATGTTCAAGGCTTTAATATTCTTTTTCACTTAAAATTGTACTGCACTGCAGTTCAAAAAGAAAGGGATAGGGGCCCCCATAAAATTAAGGTAACGCCCCATCAATGATGGGGCAGTCACTCATTGAAAGAATCCAAAAGGATTCTCATTTAATGAGAAAACATCATTGAACTCGGGAGTTAAACTCCCGAAGAAACCGTGTTCTGCAAATAGATTTCAATTCTGATAAAAAAGGGAATAAAATTCCCAAAATAATTTCTTTAAAAGAAATTTTTCAAAGCCAAGCTCTACAGAACAATGTGATAACATCCCAGAACTCCGCTCGAGAAACGGAATTAAATTCCAAATAAAATCACAGTTAATAATAGAGTAAAACCTTAAAGATCTTTAAGATCTACGATCTACTCAAAGAAAAGTTTTAGATCTCTAAGAGATCATTACAAAAGAAGAGCAAAGATCTGTTAATGGGTTAAAACCCCTAGAACATGGAGAGATTCCTCCAAATATTTATTTAGAAGTTAAATCATGATTATGATTCTTATCAAATTTTGACAGAGTTTTAACTCTAAAAGAGTTTTCTTAGACAGAGGTCTGAGCTCTAGAAAGAGAATTAAATTCTCAGAGAAAGAAGAAAACTAAAGAAGATGAACAACAGTCATCTCAAGGGCCAAAGGCCCTACTTATAATCATAAGAAGACGACTCAACTCCATAGAAGATCGAACGGTGGAAAAGATGCTACCGCTGCACTCACGTGAGAGCCACGTGAGCGCAACGGTGGGGGGGCATTTGTTTCCCCTAATAAAAGAGCAAAGCTCTGTTCAAATTTTTTTTTAAAGAAGCAGCGCCTCACGTGCCTTTCACGAGAGCGCCAGCTCCAGAGTTAAAAACTCTTATATAGCGCCGCACGTGCTCCTTACGCCGACGCCCGGGTAGAATTAAATTCTACACTCGATTAAATAGAACCGTTGGATCAAAGATCCAACGGAGATGATAAATCATCAAGACACAGAATTAAATTCTGTTGAGAGAAAATATTCCTCAAAATTTTCTAAAATAAGAAAAATACCTTCGGTTGGATCATAGAATAAAATTCTATGCCCTCTGTAAAACAGAGAACCGTTGTATTAAAAATCCAATGGTGATTAAAAATCACCGTACTACAGAATAAATTATGTATGGGAAAATATTTCCCCAATCCTGTTAAAAACAAGAAAATACTTTCTGTAAAATAAAAGTCTTTGGATCAAAGATCCAACGGTGGGTAAAATCCCCAAATCAATTGGGATCTCTTAATGAGAGATTTCCTCAAAACTAGTTAACAAACCGACTCTACTATATAAAGGATCCAAGACTTCAATTCTGATATAGACGGAACCCCCACACGCTTTTACAAAAAAAAGCACAGGAGCTCTTAAAAAAAGAAAAAAGGAAGAACCCCCCATAAGCTTTAAAAAAAGGGAAGGAGAAATCTTAAAAAAGAACAGAGAATTAAATTCTCGAGGGTTTAACCCTTCTCAAAGAACCGAGTTCATTCTCCGAATCTGAGATCCACAAGACATGTCTCCCATATGATGAGAATTTAATTGTCATTGTGAAGAACTCGTTCTCGAGAACCAAAAATTCATCACAAAATAAAGATCCCATTGATCAATCAAGGAGAAAAGAACTCAGCGCCCAGCACCTCATGTGTCCTTCACGTGGATGCCACAGAGAAGAGTGCCTATCACTCAATGAGCAGCGCTCAGCACCCAGCGCCTGACGTGTCCCTCACGTGGACGCCACAGAAGAAAGGAGTGGTTCACACTGAATGAGTGGCGCCCAGCGCCTCACGTGTCACTCATATGGGCGCCACTGAATGGAAGTGTTCTTAGCACTCACTAGGCAGCACCTAGTGCCTCACATGCGTCGTACGTGGGCGCCATAAAAAGTGCCTAGCACTCCATATAAAGACAAAAGGGGGTAAAGTGTTTTACACTTATTGGGAAATCCCCATGACTGAAATACCCACATGATTATATGTGAGCGTCAGAACTTATATAAGTGTTCATCACTTTTTGCACAAAAAGGGGACTGAGCCCAAACAAGTGCTTAGCAATTTTCAATAAAAAAAACCTGAGTGGACAAAGCCTAAGTTGGCTAGGTCCCCTGAGGATAGAACCTCCCTGATTTAGATCAACCGAGCCCATGTACTCATGATTTCCCAAACTGATCTTTGTCCCAAATACGACTATTGATCTTCCAACCGATAATATCCAAAACGATATTCATCCCACATCCTCCCGATGAAATCTTAGTCTCAAAATATGACTAATGATTTCTGGTTTACCACTAATTCCTTTTTCCCTCAAATACGGGAATTGGTTCAAGAGTACATATCTCTATACCTCTGATGCATGTCGTTGTAATTTCTCAACGTCTTCAGAGAAGTGGCCGGTCCTGACAACCAACAACTCTTTGGTGCACTCCCCAAACTGAATCAAACCACGCCCCAAACTGGGTGCATCCCATATCATCGTTGCTCATCCCGTCACGTAACAAATACATGTGTGCACAAGATGATCAACGGACCGTAATGTCCTTAAACTAAAACCTCACCTCCAAAATGGTGATCAACAGACCGAGATGTTCTTAAACTAAAATCTCACCTCTAAAATGGTGATCCACAGACCGAGACGTCCTTAAACTAAAACCTCACCTTCAAAATGGTGGTCAACGGACCGTAATGTTCTTAAACTAAAACTTCACCTTAAAAATGGTGATCAACAGACCGAGATGTCCTCAAACTAAAACTTTGCCTCCAAAATGGCGATGGTGGATCGAAACGTCCCTAAACTAAAACAACAGAGCCTAAACGCTCTTTTGTTGGATCTGAATGATCCTAAAACCTTGTTAAGTGGATCTTAGTCTCAAATTGGACTAACGTATCCTTAACAAAAAACCAATCGAGCTCCAACTGTTCACAAATATTTAAGTTGATCTTAATCTCAAACTAGATTAACGATCCTTAAATAAAAACCCAAATCTAAAATATACGGATATGGACTAATTCACACCCTACGGTCGATAATATAAATTAGTCTCCGTATACAATCCACGGGCAACTAAAAATAAAACAAACACACATGACACGAAGTGAACTTCCGGAGCAGGAGAAATTGGTTATCGCGATGCAGTAACGTAATTAACTGCGGGGAAAAGCGTCCCCACAATCAAAAAACCCTCATTAAAATGAGGGGGAATCTGACAATGTCTGCTACAACGTCCGCATCTGTCCAAACCTTCGATATACGGTACCATAAATCAATTTGGCATCTTCGGAGAGGTGGAAGGATAAAACCAAATAGCATCTGCTCCCAAATTCAGACAAGATGTCCCAACGTCTCGGTCTGTCTGTCGACGATGAACGCTCCTATAATCAAAGCCGGGGTCGGCCTTATCTTCGTAACTTCGCAAGGAGGGATATTGTGCTACGTCCTCTTCTTAACAGAGCCAAGGACTAATAACGAAGCCAAATATGAAGCTTTGATAGTAGGTCTGGTGATCGCTATCGACATGGGAATCAAAGACCTCCTCATATATGGAGACTCCTAGCTGATCGTTAGCCATGTAAATGGTGACTATCAGACATGCAAGCCGGAATTGATAAAGCATGGTGAATGAATGCAGCAACTACTGACACAAATCCTCTCCTACATCTTAGAGAGTATACTATAGGGTTCCTAGGCACACTAATGAGGTCTCTTAAGGCATCAACCAGGTCATTTTCAAATTTTTCCGGTGCTGAGAAACCCTAATACGGATCGTTAACTAGAAATTAGGCGAAACAAGCAACTAGTTAACAACTTAACTAAGTAAACGGAAATACAACCTTTGTAGATCCGGTCCTCCACCTCCATAGCTCCGTGATGAAGTCCCCTCGCTGCGATCATCGGATCCCGGGCTCTAGCGTCGGCTTCATCGGAGAAATGGGCGGGCTAGGTCGTCGACTTCGATGCCGAAGATGATCTACGTCGAGGCAACACAAGATCAAGCTCCAACTTCACCAAGCCATGAAACTTGTGAAGAAAACACCCTATAATACTTGGCAAGTGGTAGAGGATGAAGAAATAGGAAGTGGGTTCACTTTAGAATTGGATTTCTCACTCTTTTCATCAAGTCACCATTGAAGGTAGCAAGCTTTTCTTCATCTTGAAGAAGGAGAAGAAGAAGAAGATAATATGATAAGTATTATGGAAAATAGAAAATAAGATGATACTTATCATATTTGCAACCATGGTTTAGTATAGAGAATTAACTAGAGTTTAGTTGAATGGTTAGGGTTAAAGGAAAGAAACAAAATGGTCAAGCTTTCAAACCTTCATGAAGTTTCAAAGAAAATACAAAGCAAGCCACCATTTCATTTTCCTTTGCCAAAAATAAATAAACAAAATAAATAAATGAATAAGTAAATCAAATGAAACCCTAACCATTAACTAACCATGGTTTAAATCACACACTAACCCAAGTTTGTATGTATCATCAAACATGATACAATCTTGTGCACAAAAATATATCACATATACAATGTGCACAATCAAGTGAGAAAATCCATCTTAAGTGAACCGATACTAGTTAATGCAAAGTAATATATCAAATATATAATTATACATTAAATCATTAAATTAATACTTGATTTAACGATCCGGTCAAATCACATATAACCGACTAATTTCAATAGTAACAACTTATCGAATCAACACTTGATCCGATAACCCGGCTATATCACATATAACCGATCAATGTCACATATCGCGAGAATCGAATACAGTATCACATACTGGTATCATTCTCGGTCCCGCACATATCTCATATGCTCTCCTATTTCGTTTCGCTTGAGCCAGGAAACCTCTGTGTAGGACTCTAAAGACTTGTCAATACACCGGCAGCAGGTAATGATCATATCAAACACCCACAAGCCGCAAGCGGTCTGCTAAACGTAACGGCCACCCGGGTATTGAGCGATCAGAAGATCGACGAGCAAGCCCGCTCACACTCCTGTGAATCCAACCAGTAACACTTACCGTACAGTCCGGTCTGTTCGTCTGATATGTCGCATATCTCGCCTAGGGGTGGTAAACGTCAGACCCCAATAGCTCGATAAGTCGTGTCGATATGAGGTCTATAACAGTTCGAGAAACTACTGGTAACACTTACCCGTAAATCTCAACAACCCTGGCCAGGGATTTCCGGTTATAGCCAATCGAACACTGCGCAACATCAACTCTCTATACCGGGAGAGACGAATCCCCTCCTATCGCTCATTGCCTCCATGTGATTCAGGACTGTACCCAAAAACCACCGTTTTGCACGCCCTCTTGGACGTGGTAAGGTAGAAATCAAAGAACAGTGGGAACCACACAAGACTCTATGACGATCTCGGGTCAACAGACTACTCTGTACCAGTGTCATCAGAGAACTACCATCTGACGTAAGGTATAATACCATCTGGGAGTTCTCGGCGAGTCCGTCCAGTGTACCCAGTCTCCACTGAGCACCCGTATATCATCTCTGATGTCAAACACCAATGGATATGGGATCATCCATCGCCCATCTGTATGGGTCGAGAAGGTACACGCTAGTCTACTCTGGTATATCGATGCCCCGTCTCGATACACCCACGACTAGGGACTTTGAAGGACATACTTATGGACTACCATGTCCCCACTAGTATGATCTGCATCATAGTCCAGGTAGTCAAGTACACATCCTAAGGGCTTTACCAACATGTGATAGAGAGACAATCAGTGTACACGTTAAGGTAAAGAGCAACCAGATAACATACTATCATGTCGAGCAAGAAAGTCCTCCCTATATATGTCCAAGAATCCAGTACAATATACATCCTATGTATAGTAATGGCCTCTAGGGCATACATATAACTAACAATCTCCCACTTGCACTAGGGCCATCTGATAGAAGTGGTTGTAGTATCTCATACTGAACCATCCCATAATAGTCTCTCTCTGGGAAAAGGCCTTTATGAGTGGATCCGCCGTGTTATCCTCTGAGTCTACTCTCCTAACCTCGATCACCCTGGAGATCAACTTGTAAGTCCGGGGCGGCGCCCCGGCCATCGATCCGACGCCGGAAACGCGGAAACAAAAAACTTTGCAAACTAGCAAGTTGGCACCACCGCGCACTTTTCACCCTGATCGGGCCATTAACGTAGCTACTAGCAAACTAAAATACGGGTAGAGAGTTATACCAAGTGATCCGTGTCCTTCGGTCTTCGTCTCCACTCCAATCTCCCGCGGAAATTCCGTTCATCTCCTCCTCGTCGGAAAGGGCACCACGTAGCCGGAATCTTTTACGGGCTCCCACCACTTGACCGAGGCAACTCGGGTGCGAAGTTGGCTAGCCGACGCGTCCAAGGTTTGCTGTAGACTAGTGTAGAAACTTGTCTCTTTGGGGCTTATGGAAGTTGCCATGGATGTGGAGGAAGTGAATGAACTTGAGAGAAGGAAATGTAGCTCTCAATTTTTCAAGGCATGAGATGAAGAGAATGCTACACACAAATGAAAAACTCTCTTTCTTCACTCATGAAGTGGCCGGCCCTTATAAGGAAATGGGTGTGGGTTAAGGATAAAAAATGCAAGGAAGGAATAATTGAAGAGAAAAATGGTCACACCAAATTCTTTTTCAATCCACTCACAAACTATCACATGAAAAGAAAAGGAATGGACTCAAAAAGCATCTCATGATGAAAGAATAATCATGAAGCCACAATTATGCAAGATAGCCCTCCACAAATAACTTATTTGCAAATGTGCAAATAACACCCTCCAACGGAAAGTCCGGCCGTGAAGGAATAAAAGAAAACCGGCCGGAACGGAATGCAAACTGGCAACTTCAGAAAACTGATCCCGTAATAAATTACAGGAAAACCCCGCTACTGCAAATACATGCCCGCATTTGTATTCCTACTGAACACAAATGCAAAGAGACAAAATCTACACTATCTAATACTAGGATCCGGCTTAAGCCAAAACCGGCTAGTAAAATCCGTCCGATCACGATCCGTGCAATACCGCACATATCTGATCGAGCCCTGCCATATCTCCATACGGCCTCTACAGCGTTTCGCCTGAAACTTGAGTAACTGTGTGTGGTGGACTCTAAAGACTCGTCAATACTTTGGCTGTGGATTTAACCACTAGCACGTCAGAGGTATAAGCCAATACATGACGGGCTACCAGGTATTGACCAAAAGGGACGTCGATGAGCGCACTCATCCTGACACCCTACTGAGCCTGTCAGTGACAATATCCGTACTGTCCGGTCCGTTCGTCTAGGAGCATCGCATGGCGGGCCTAGGGGGTTGGTAAAAGTCAGACCCCCAATAGCGGTACAAGTCGTGTCGGAGTGCAGCCCAGAACACCCTGAGATACTACTGGATTACCTACCAGCAAATCTCCTGCCTTGGCCAAGGACTTTTCATGTACTGGCTCTCCTAGACACAGCGCGACCTCACCCCCAATACCGGGAGAGACGAACCCCTGCAGATACTCTCACTGCCTCCATGTGGCTCGGGACTATACCCAACTAAAACCTGTTTGCACGACTCCTTTGAGCCGTGGTAGGGTAGTAATCAAAGCACGGTGGGAACTCACACGAGACAAATGACGATCTCAGGTCGATGAACTAACCTGTACACATGTCACCAGGGAACTGCTATCTGACGTCTGGTATAATCCCAACTAGCAGGTTCCCGGCGAGTCCTGTCCGGTGTACTCATAACCCAATGAGCACCTGTATACATCTTAGGTGAACCAACTGACACCAGTGGCTTGTGAGACCGGCCACCGCCCCTCGTCGGGGTCTCGACTGTATACACTAGTCTACTCCGGAGTATCAATGCCCTGTCTCGAAACTCCCACGACTAGGGACCTTTTAAGGATGTGCTTATAGACTCCAGCTCTCACGTATATGATCGCCCTCATACTGCTGGTAGTCAAGCAAGAATCCTAGGGGCTCTATCAACATGTAATAGCGACTCGTAAGGTCACCTAAAGCAGTACACGATGATAAAGATAAACCAGATAGCATAGTATCATCTCGAGTAAGACTGTCCTACTGGGATAGGTCCTCCCCTCAATCATTGCAATCACGTGCCTGTGATCCAATAATTGACTCTGAGGGCACTATCTCCAACAATCTCCCACTTGCAATCAAGGCTAATTATTGCGATGTCGTATACTCACAGCCCGTATGATACCGAACACCCAACTCCTATAGTGGACAGTCTCACAAAGCCCGTTTACGAAACTATTGCGTTCGAGGAATAGCCTCAGTGAGTGGATCCGCTCTGATGTTTCTTTCTATGTCTCTCTATATCTCAAGTTCGCGGAGAAAGCCATCTCCCGAAATGAGCAATACCTGTCTTAGAATGTCTGGATGTCTGATAGGACCCAGCTCATAAATGAACTCCAAATCCAAATTTCTTAGACTGTATCGACAACTGAACTTAATCAGTGTCCAGCGCCATGCCTTCCCTCAGTGACCACCTGGACCATCTGTCCAAAATATCGCCCCTCGTCAGAGAGAAAACTATAACTCTGACAGTCACTCTGTCATTCAGGTCACCTTGGAAGCCTGGAATGATAACCGTCTCCTAAAAGAGGCTGCCGTTATCAAATCCCTTGAACATCCACTTATGTTCTAAAACTGCTTCCAACTGTTTCTCCAGGATTGGATCAATATCATCTTATTGCACCTACTGCAAGAACAACATCTGGTGTGGTACTTGACATCTCATGATTGACTCAATTGCATAAGCAAGTGATCTGCCAATCATGCACATCCCTCTCCCCTTTAGTCTGTAAGACACCTTTAGAGAGGGTGACTCCATTACCTGCAGGTACACCATCGTGCTAGGAGTCGTCCATTCTAAATACTCTTAGAATGCCGTCAAAGCACACAGAATGGGAAACCACCCAAATCTAGATCTAAAACCATAGATCTAGTAACCAGAATGTCTGATATAATATCCAAGTCCTATGTGTAGAAACCACTGTGTGACGACCAAAGTATAACCGATCGTAGTATAGGAATATCACTTCCTACTCTGTGTATGTCATCAAATACCAGGACATCACACCCTACTACCTTCTTAACAGATCCATCCCCTATTCTGATGAAGTCAAACCTATGACTGTCATATCAGAAATAGATGATCTATCTCCGCTATTTTTGCTCTTGTCTATAAATAGACATAAGCCAACTATCCACCAATGCTTCCACTGCTCCCACTGACTACGGCAACCCTCTAGCAGATTCATATAGACATACACTTCTAAAGCCAGTTTAGAACGACACTATACTCATCCTCTTGCTGGGTCTCACAGTTTGGAACAACAGCAATGGAATGTCTGGGTAAACAAGAACCTCCCTGCCACCGTCCTTTAGCATACCAAAGTACCTCTTGGGTGCCTGAGGTTACCCACCATATCTGCGGAGTGGCTAATGGAATGTCAAACCAGATTGAATCTTTAGGTTCATATCAAATCTTCAGTAATCGTTTGTGGTTCTGGAATCACTTCCAGTTCTACCATACTCCCACTACTGTTTTCTGAATAAAAACCATTTTTGTTAAAACTGTGGCGAGTTAAGAACAATATCACTATTGATCTTCCAGATGGTAGAAAATCAACCCTCGTCATAGCCCGGGTCAACCCACAAACAGCCATTACAGAAACGTGCCTTGAGTTATCCGGAGTCTGGTTTTAAGCATAAGCCGGACAACTCCCCGTATCTTAACAATGTCAAGATATGAACTGTTCTATATCCAATACAGAAACAGAGGCACTGATTTAATTGAACCAGATTCAAATCATGCAGCTGTCTCCAGTGCATGTCACCTAAATGGAAGGAGGCCGATCAGCGTTACTCAACTTAGGAGAACTTCCAATTATGAGTAACCTGAAAGAGAAGAAAGTTCTTTTAATTATTACTATCAACTGAATACCATCCACAAGTATCTACATCTTCGATCACCTTGAAGAATCCCGATACTTGTAATACCTGGTTCTCTACTTTACTCTTATACCTATAACTTCTCAAAACTTCGACCTTGTGTTTCTACGAAACACTTGTCTAAGAACCAGAGAAGTCATAAGTAAACCGAATATAGTACGAGGACCAACCCCTCTGTCCTAATGGGCAATGGACAATATACAATACTCTGTATAAGTCCTTTGAGTCTAATAACTCATTCCCTGTGTGTCGTAGGTTGAAAACTGTACTTATGGTTAAGAAGAATTACACCGCTGTTCAATACTCCTTACCTAACCATCCACTGGTATAGGTAAATGTCAAAGACATAATTTCAAAGAGGTATGTCTCACTCTATAAAAATAGACGTACAGATATATCAATTTGAAATTGGTGCATAACAACGGATATTCAAAACCAAATATTTGCCATCCGGCAAACAACCCAGTTGACTTCCTCAAATATCACCAATTACAACGAATTCCGATATAATGAGGATGATCACCTAATTCCCAATAACTTACTCCCACTCATCATCTGTAAAACCATACAGATGTGAGAATCGTACCTGGTAAATACATACCCTGGAGCAAGTGTCTAATTGGGAAATCAGTTTTCTTTTAACAGTACACAGTGATACTGAAACATTGAAATGTTTCGATGGGGTATCCTGGTATTCCTAGTAATGCCTCTTCCATTATCCAGATTCATAACTATAACCGTATAATTCTTTGCCACCTCTCCAAATCCCTTTATATGTCTTTAGTCATTACCTTCTGTACACCCCTTTAGGCCAAATGGTTTTCTTCCTTCCCTACCGTTCGGCACCAGCCTATGGTTTGGAAGAAGACTATCCAATAAGCATAATGGGTGTACTGTCCTGATCCTAGGAGCACTCGCAATGCGAGAGAAGGTGAAGATAAAAGACAACCGAATAAACCTTATTCCTATTTCTCCTGAACCAGGATCCATCCCCGAACTGGAACAAGTTCCTTTCGAGTTCGTATATAACCATACGATGGATTATCCAATAAACTTGGGATCTTCGTAGTGATACGGAGTGTCC
This sequence comes from Agapanthus africanus, assembly GCA_030015575.1. Taxonomy (NCBI): domain Eukaryota; kingdom Viridiplantae; phylum Streptophyta; class Magnoliopsida; order Asparagales; family Amaryllidaceae; genus Agapanthus; species Agapanthus africanus. The sequence goes on along the minus strand of JASDDO010000022.1, from coordinate 127,200,721 downwards.
TGGAGAAATACAAAGGTGATTTAGGATTGGCGAAGAAATACTTGGTTTGGTCGTGAATAGCAATCGCAATTTACTTTGCCCTATTACTAATCCTTTTCTTTGTCTTTACATAATACCTTCTGTACACCACCGTTAGGCTAATTGGTTTTCTTCATTCCCTACCGGTCAGCACCAGCCTAAGGTTTGGAAGAAAACTGTCCAATTTGCGTAATAGGTGTACTATCTCCTAAACCAAGGAGTACTCGCAACCTGAGAGAAGGTAAAAAGAAAAGACAACTGAATAGTCCTATTCGTTTTCTCCAGAACCGGAAACCATCCTCGAATTCCTTCGAGTTCGTATATAACCATACGATGGTTTTGTCCAATGGAAGTGGACGTTCGTAGTAATACAGGGTGTCCTGGAGAAAAGGGTAAAAGTAGGAGTGGCAATGAGGTTTGCAACTCTGACAATCCAAAAGCCAGTGTTAAGAAGGTTCGGTCAACTTGGTCACTGAGTCATAGTCTAGGGTCGGGTCAATGGTCGCTGCCAAAGAGAGAGAGAAAAGAAACACTCAGCGTGCACTCTAATCTAGATCAGAATGGTTATCACTTTATCTAATCTGGAAACCTCCCACTGTAACGTCAAATTCTTCCCCAAACCTGAAAGAAGAATTAGCCTGGATCACCCGAGGAGTAAACCAACTCATCAATGGGAATCGGGATCCAACTCTCATCGCATGATAACGTGACGAAATCCGCTCACGCTATCACACTCCAGAAGGTATGCGCATATCTGGCAAGTTTCAGTTCTTTTGAAACGCCCGATGTGGATTTTTGCCCCATGCACTTATGACCTTGACGAAGGCCAACAAATCATAAGTCACATGTCAAGTTCTACCCGTCATTGTCCAGGTTGATTTGAACCCACCCGTACAAGCCCTTGACGAAGGACAACAAGGCTATACGACTGTCCCAAACCAACGCATCTATCTATGCAGCAGAAATGTAACAAGCAGCTACCATACACTATGCCTTGACGAAGGCCAACAAACATAGCATGAATACTACATGCTACCCGTCTGAAACGACGGAGGGCTACGAATGGTTTCTGGCGAAAACCTTTAACGTAATGAACTTGATATCGTTGAAGGAACGGATAGCTTTTTAGAAAAATATAGTAACGAAAACCTTTGCTAAAGAGGTCACTCCCGGTGAAGGGATCTCGGCTCTTTCCCCATAGAATGAGGTGCAGGATATTCCAACTGAATATCACGATGCAAAGCAAAAGTAATCGGCTATAGTGAAGTTATTTCCCTGACGCAAACTTCTGTCCAAGGGGTCACTCCCAGTGAAGGGATCTCGGCCCTTGCCTCGTCGACTGAGGAGCAGGATATTCCAACTGAATACCATGATGCAAAACAAAAGAGAACACCCTTGCAATAACAGCTTTTTGAAAAGTGTTCCAACAACATCAGATAGGTTTTTTTATCTTGCATTGATCCAAATCAACGCACTCCTATCAATTGATCACACCACAAAAGAACAAAAATAATGACGTACGTATATGCCATCCACATTCGCCATTGGATCCCGTCATCACCCGTTAGGTTAGCTAACTAACGACAGAGCGGGGATTGGACTAGCACGGATGCAAAACATATACAACATCTACTAGTATATATATAATATATAATTTTCGCTCAAGGCGTGATAAAATGAAACATCACAGAAATGTACAGCATCACAGAACAATACAGATATCAGGGATCCCCGGGTTTCACGGAGCCGCTGCTGAAACCCGACGTTCCCCTGGTCGTGTGGATAGCCTGTGCAATGAAAATCCTAGACCCCTACGGGCGCGGCAAGTTACCCGCCAAAACCTGAAGCGAGGAAGCCCCCTTCAGCTACGTGAATGGACCACCCAGCACTTCACGGAATCCGGTAACTTGGGCACCCCTCCTGGGTCAACCTGTACCCCCTACGAGTGCGGCGAATAGCCCGCCAATTCTAGAGTAAATCCCCCTCCGTCTCAAATCCATGAGATGCGGGCTCGTTGCCCTCTAGAACCCGGCTATCCGTGCACCCCTCCGCGGGGTAATCCTAGTACAGAAAGTAAAATATACATACAACGGGTACATCGACCGCAACCTGGTCGTGCCCTAAAATAATAATACAAACAGGCAGTGACGGCAGTCCACATGTCGGGCGCTCGCCCCGCAATATCAAATGTACATATAAAACAAAACTGTACTAATATTGCATCCAGGCTATCCCCCACGACCGATCCGCAACATCACAGCAACACACAGAACATCAACGTGAATGTCACGTTCGCAAATCCGTCTAACCGGGCTATAGCAGTTAGACGGGATTTACCAATCAAGTGACATTCACGGTCGCAGATATAATGTAAATACTGTGAACTGGCATGTTTAAAATATCCGATCGAACAAATTCTATCAAGTGGGCCCCAAGCAGTAATATAGCACTTACAGAAAATCTGGGCCCAAAAATAATATCCCAAAACCCCTATTTCCTATTCAAAAGCCCACTGGAAAAATTTGGTTCAACGATTCCACTTACCCACCGCGGAACCGCGGCCAAACCAGGGGTTTGGCCGCATTTCCGCGGTCATAGTAAGGAATCAGTGAATCGTATTTTCCCAGAATTCTTAGAATTTCTTGTATGTCTTTCTGCAATGACCTGAAAAATTTTTGGAGCTGGAAAAATTTCAACAGAGAACACATGCACTAGAAATACGGTTTTTGCGATTTTTGTTCGATCGGGTTTTAAACATACTAGAGCAAGCTAGGCATGGTTAATGGCGTGGCTCTGATACCAATGTAAGTCCGCGGCGGCGCCCCGGCCGTCGATCCGAGGCCGGAAACGCGGAAACAAAAAACTTTGCAAACTAGAAAGTCGGCACCACCGCGCACTTTTCACCCGGATCGGGCCATTAACGTAGCTACTAGCAAACTAAAATACGGGTAGAGAGTTATACCAAGCGATCCGTGTCCTTCGGTCTTCGTCTCCACTCCGATCTCCCGCGGAAATTCCGTTCATCTCCTCCTCGTCGGAAAGGACACCACGTAGCCGGAATCTTTTACGGGCTCCCACCTCTTGACAGAGGCAACTCGGCCGCGAAGTTGGCTAGCCGACGCGTCCAAGGTTTGCTGTAGACTAGTGTAGAAACTTGTCTCTTTGGGGCTTATGGAAGTTGCCATGGATGTGGAGGAAGTGAATGAACTTGAGAGAAGGAAATGTAGCTCTCAATTTTTCAAGGCATGAGATGAAGAGAATGCTACACACAAATGAAAAACTCTCTCTTTCTTCACTCATGAAGTGGCCGGCCCTTATAAGGAAATGGGTGTGGGTTAAGGATCAAAAATGCAAGGAAGGAATAATTGAAGAGAAAAATGGTCGCACCAAATTCCTTTCAATCCACTCACAAACCATCACATGAAAAGAAAAGGAATGGACTCAAAAAGCATCTCATGATGAAAGAATAATCATGAAGCCACACTTATGCAAGATAGCCCTCCACAAATAAGTTATTTGCAAATGTGCAAATAACACCCTCCAACGGAAAGTCCGGCCGTGAAGGAATAAAAGAAAACCGGCCGGAACGGAATGCAAACTGGCAACTTCAGAAAACTGATCCCGTAATAAATTACAGGAAAACCCCGCTACTGCAAATACATGCCCGCATTTGTATTCCCACTGAACACAAATACAAAGAGACAAAATCTACACTATCTAATACTAGGATCCGGCTTAAGCCAAAACCGGCTAGTAAAATCCGTCCGATCACGATCCGTGCAATACCGCACGTATCTGATCGAGCCCTGCCATATCTCCATACGGCCTCTACAGCGTTTCGCCCGAAACTTGAGTAACTATGTGTGGTGGACTCTAAAGACTCGTCAATAGTTTGGTTGTGGATTTAACCACTAGCACGTCAGAGGTATAAGCCAATACATGATGGGCTACCAGGTATTGACCAAAAGGGACGTCGATGAGCGCACTCATCCTGACACCCTACTGAGCCTGTCAGTGACAATATCCATACAGTCCGGTCCGTTCGTCTATGAGCATCGCATGGCGGGCCTAGAGGGTTGGTAAAAGTCAGACCCCCAACAGCGGTACAAGTCGTGTCGGAGTGTAGCCCAGAACACCCTGAGATACTACTGGAAAACCTACCAGCAAATCTCCTGCCTTGGCCAAGGACTTTTCATGTACTGGCTCTCCTAGACACAGCGCGACCTCACCCCCAATACTGGGAGAGACGAACCCCTGCAGATACGCTCACTGCCTCCATGTAGCTCGGGACTATACCCAACTAAAACCTGTTTGCACGACTCCTTTGAGCCGTGGTAGGGTAGTAATCAAAGCAAAGTGGGAACTCACACGAGACAAATGACGATCTCAGGTCGATGAACTAACCTGTACACATGTCACCAGGGAACTGCTATCTGACGTCTGGTATAATCCCAACTAACAGGTTCCCGGCGAGTCCTGTCCGGTGTACTCATAACCCAATGAGCACCTGTATACATCTTAGGTGAACCAACTGACACCAGTGGCTTGTGAGACCGGCCACCGCCCCTCGTCGGGGTCTCGACTGTATACACTAGTCTACTCCGGAGTATCGATGCCCTGTCTCGAAACTCCCATGACTAGGGACCTTTTAAGGATGTACTTATAGACTCCAGCTCTCACGTATATGATCGCCCTCATACTGCTGGTAGTCAAGCAAGAATCCTAGGGGCTCTATCAACGTGTAATAGCGATTCGTAAGGTCACCTAAAGCAGTACACGATGATAAAGATAAACCAGATAGCATACTATCATCTCGAGTAAGACTGTACTACTGGGATAGGTCCTCCCCTCAATCATTGCAATCGCTGCCTGTGATCCAATAGTTGACTCTGAGGGCACTATCCCCAACACAACTATCTCCATGATCAGGTGACACTGCCTCAGAATATGTCTGGATCACTGATGGGACGGGCGTTCCTAGGCATAAGCCACAACTCCATTGTCTCATAATGGTAGGAACGAAGTTCATCATATGAACCAATATACACCCAGACTTCCTCTTTGGTAGCATCTTAAGTAGCGATGTATCCAGCCTTTATCGTCCAGTTTGCCACGGTATCTAGCTTGGAACTTTTCCAACATACCGTCCCTCCATAGAGGGTAAAGACAATGCCTGTGACTGACATTCAGTCGTCCTTATCACCCTGGAACACTTCCAGTGATTCTCCCCAGGATCGATTGATACCATCTCACTACATCTAGTGAGAATCCTAACATCCATTTAGATCTATCTCATAGATCCAAAACCCAGGATTTAGTAGGTATCACTTTGATCCTATATGGAGAATCATTGTGATAAGCGGAGATTGATCGAGCGTAGCATAGGAAACTCCTTCCCTATAAAGAGTATGTCATCCACGTACTCTACGAGGATCACCACCATACTCCCTACTACCCTTTTGTATATATAAGGTTCATCTACCATTTTGATGATGTCAAACTCTTTGACTATCTCATCAAAACAGATGTTCCAACTCCGTGATGCCTGCTTTAATCTTATAAAGCATCTTGTACATGTTTCCGCTGCTCCCACTGTCTACGAAGCCCTCTGGCTGTGTACTTACAGACGCTCTCTTCTAAAACATCATTTAGAAAAGCAGTCATGACTCCCAACCGCCAGATATCATAGTCATGGTATGTAGCCGTGGCAAGTAGGATCTGGATGGACTTAAGCATAGCCACTGGAAAAAGATTTCATCATTTTCCACGCCTGGTCAATGATGAAAACCTTTAACAAGTCTAGCTTTGAAAGTCTCAACCTTTCCATCTACACCAAGTAATCTTCTCAAGATATACTTACTCCTGATGGGGATTTAACCCTTCAGATATAGCAAGCAAAGTCCATACTTTGTTGGTGTATAAGGATTCCATCTCAGATTGCTAAGCATCCAGCCATTCTAACAGAGCCACACTCCTGATGGCCAGCTCGAAACTAGTTGGGTCATCATCTCATGATGCAATCCTCGCTCCCATTGTCATCGAGAAACCGAAGTATCTCTTAGGTGGGTGAGGATCCCTACTAGATCGGCGGAGAGGCTGAGGTTCGTTGGTCTCTACTGAATCCTTTGGTTCTACCAAATCATCTGTTGTAGTTTGTATAGCTAGAACCTTTCCAGTTCTACATAACTGACCTTGCCTCGAGCTTGTCTGGATTTTGCTTTTAGACATAGACCGGACAACCCCAATTCTTAACTACTTAAGAGATGGGCTCTTCCCTTATCATATCAAATATGAAGTGGTAGGCAACTGATTTGATTTGAACCCTATTCAATAGATATGCAGCTTCTCAAGTGCATAACTCCCAGAAAGGAAATAGGTAACTCAGTAGTATTCATCATAGAGCACACCTTATCATATAGGGTGTGATTGCTCCGCCCCGATATACCATCGTGCTATGGTGTATACGGAGGAGTAATCCTGAGAGAGAATCTCATTCTCCTTTAGAATATTCCAGGAATTCCGTGCTCAAGTATTCTCCTCCCTGATCGCATCAAAGGACATAATACTTATACCCTTATTAGTCCCCTACTTCTAACTTATATTCTGTGAATACCTCAAAAGGTTCTGACTTGTGTTTCAACAGGAACATATGTCTGAATCTTGAGAGATCATCAGAGAACGTAATGAAGTATAAAGAACCAGTCCTAGTATGTGTAGACAGGGGACCTTACATACATCATCATGTATCAGTCCCAAGAGTTTACTAACTCTTTCTCTGTTTCCAGTAAACGGAGCTATGGTCATCTTATCTTTGTGACATGACTGGCAAGTTTCATAAGATGTAAATTCAAACTGATTTAAATATGCATCTTTATATAACTTCAGCTAGTCGGGTCGCATTGATATGACCTAGTCTATAATACCTCAAGAAGGATCCATTTATTTCTGAACTCTTCCTCTTGTGTGTGTTCTGTATACTAGAAACTGTAGTTTGATTTAGAACGTCAATGCTTTTAGATAACGTGCCTGAACCGATCAACTTTTGATATAGGAAATGTTCAAAACATTATCCATCAATACAAAATTATATCCTATCTTTACTAATAAAGAGACAGATAAGATTTCGTATATCAGGTTCGGTATCTAATACCATTTGTTCAGAATCAATGTACTCAGGTAATACAGGGTGACAGTGACCAACAGACCTGGCTACAACACTTGCCCCGTTTTCTGCCTCATGAAACTTATCACCCGTTCTCAGTTTTTTACCTATCTGTAGCCCTATGTAACTGATTACATATCTGGGATCCTGATCCGGTATCAAATACCCAGGACGTAGAGAATAGAGAAACAGTTCTGTATAAAGAACACACCCGAAGATGATGCATAATCATGCACTCTCTTCGTTTGGGTGGCACGGGAATTCTGGTAATCCCCTTATTTCCTGCTCTGTCTTATAACAATTATAAGTTGGAGCGGGACCAACGTTCCCCAGCTCAGTATAACAAGCGGGTTCGGTCAATACATCCGTATTATTATCTTGATTAAGGCGTGACATGGTCGCTACCAGGAGAGAGAGAGAAGAAAACACTCTGCGTGCGCTCTTGCAAGATCAGATTGGTTATTGTTTTATCTAATCAGGATGGCTCCCACTGTTTTTATCAAATCTTCCTTCAAACCCTAAAAGGAAAGACTAGCTGGGATTAATTACACACTACAAGTTCGCCAATCTTTCAGCCAGGCCAGTGTCGGTACTTTGAGGGAGGTCCCCCGTGCTTTCGCACGAACCTAATTAATGTAAACCTCGTTTTCCCATAGGCGTAACCCCGTTGACACCTTTCTAGACACCTACTAGATCGGCTAATTGTAATGTATAAAACTCTCCCAGGAGTAACTCTTACTCGCAGTGGGTATCGGGATCCAACTATCTCATAGAAGGTATGCAATCTCATTGCAAATTTCAACACTTGAAATTCCCGATAATTTTGCCCCTAACCTCCTATGACCTTGACAAAGGCCAACAAACCATAGGATGCTAGTCAAGTTCAACCCGTCATTTCTTGATTGAAATAAACCCACCCGCACGGCCCTTGACAAAGGCCAACAAGGTCGCACGACTACCCTAATCCAATCTGCATCATATGCATAAGCAGATAAGCACCAGTCAGCTACCGCACACTACGCCTTGACAAAGGCCAACAAACGCAGCACGAATACTAACTACTACTTATCTGAAATGACGGAGGGCTACGACAGGTTTTTCTGAAAACCTATTGCGTAATGAACTTGATATCGTTGTAGAATCAAATGATTTTGAAATGGAGTGTTTTTGATGCTTTTCTAGTTTTGCTAAAGGGATCACTCCCGGTGAAGGGATCGTCGGCCCTTTCCTCATCGAATGAGGTGCGGGATATATCATATATATCACTGTGCAAAGGAGAAACTATAGAAGCTATCAAAAACTAACCGAGTGTATAGCATCTGCCAGTTATTGCTAAAGGGGTCACTCCCGGTGAAGGGATCGTCGGCCCTTTCCTCATCGAATAAGGCGCATGATATATCACATATACCGCTGTGCAAAGCAAGAACTGTAGCTACCTGTTTTATTTTGAAATTCGATTCCACAACATCTTTAGGTTTCTTTTTCTTTCATTAATCACATTAATGAAGTCCCATCATTTAAATACCTAAACATCACAGATAAATACGACGTACACTTATGCCATCCGCATTCGCCTCGAAGTCCCCTCGTGCACCGTTAGGTTAGGTAACTAACGGCAGAGCGGGGCAGGGCTAGCGCGGGTGTAAAACATAAGTAACGCCTATATAATATATCATATATACTATATACAGTATCCATCACAGAACATATCACATGATCACATCACAGATATCGCAGCAGAAGAATCATATGAAATATTGGATATACTAGGACGTCCGTGTTTTTAATACGAGCCAGTATAAAACATGGATTCCACAGTCGCGATGAATAGCCAAACCCACACCCCTAGACCCCTACGAGAGCGACAAGCAACCCTTCTAATTCTAGAGTTAGGATACCTGGACTCGACTCCTCGAGTTGGTCTCCCACTGGACTCCAGAACCCGGTTACTTGTGCCCTCCTCCTTGGGTCTATCCTAGTGCGGAAAAGTAAATAACATACAAAAGGTGACATCTTCCGCAACCTGGAAGTGCCCCAATAAAAGAATATTACATACAAGTTTTTACATGAATGAAAATGAAAAACACTCATCTCACATAAAAAAAACCCCGGCTATTCAAACACGACGATCCAATATAACATATCCAGCAACACATAACATCACATGTCATCAACGTAAGTAAATATACGCATCCAAATTGTCGTTGACATATAGCAACGAAACCGGCGATATCACATATTATACTTACGGTCATAGAAAAAAAGTGAAAAACTACAACAGTTGGAATCCGCAACCTCTTTAGACATCGCATGCCTAATCAAATGAATTACTTGGACATCGCATGCCTAACAATTATAAACCCCGCATTTTAGTCTCATTATCGAAAACTCTTTTCAATATCAAGTCGGGCAATTCAACAAGATTCCCGACATCCTGATCGAATGCTCGTCGCAAAATTTAGTAGGCGGCCGCACCCCCGACGCCGTCAACGAAGTGCACCAAGGCGGAACACCGCTGCCGCGAGCACCCGAACGGATGCTTTCGGCGACGGGGTTCTCCTACAGTCACTTGGTCGGGGCTATGGGGCATGGTTGTCTATTAAGTTTACCCGGCGAGTATCCGCGTACGCTATGTGATTGCGACGGACTTTTGATCACATCAAAATTCCGTGGCAACCGATCAAGTGAGACTAAACTGCTATATTTATAACATTCAAATCAGTTATCTCATAACTACTTGTGGATTCCAAATATTGTATCACATTCCAGATAAAATAGAAAATGTTAAACTTTCCGATCAAACATTCAAACACCCAAGTTTTCCCGAAACAAATCAACACATGAAATAGGTTTAAAAAACATCCAGTTCATGCCTCAGTACCAACGGTCCAGCCGTAGAAGGGTCAAGCCAACGCCTCACATGTGGCACGCCGTACTGCCCCAAACCCGAAGGTTCAAAGGGCAGTTCAAGACGGTCACATAATCGAGTTAAGGTTTGTTGTCTTCTAGAGGGTCCATCGCGTTACTTGCACTACTTAGAACGTTATTAAACCACGGAAAGATCCAACACTTGGAAATTTCCCGACAGGGGAAAAGGTGGGTATTTATATCCGGTCGAACTTTTTAACATATTCTAAAATTACCCGGAAAGCCAAATAGACAAAGTTTGATAATCCGATCGAATCATCGAAGCTCTAAAACACCCCAGAAAACTCAACTCTTGAGTGCAAATTAAAAAATCCCAGAAAACTCAGCACCTGAATAAAAAAATTACCGTGCAAAAATTATAGGCTAATCTCATAATTTGGCCGCGGAACCGCCGCAGAAGCCAGGCTTCTGCCGCGGTTCCGCCGCGCTTTAGACACATCATTAGGTAATTTTTGCACCGTAATTCTTAGAATTCCCTGCTGAATTTTTTAAGCATTTTTAATCTGGAAAAAACCACGATTTCAAAAAATGTACAGAGAGCATTTTGGAGTTAGGGTTTTGGTTCGATCGGACTTCAAACTCCGTCTACGCATCGCCTAAGTCACTAGATAGGCTCTGATACCACTGTAGGGTTCCTAGGCACACAAATGAGGTCTCATAAGGCATCAACCATGCCACTTTCAAATTTTTCCGGTGCCGAGAAACCCTAATACGGATCGTTAACTAGAAATTAAGCAAAACAAGCAACTAGTTAACAACTTAACTAAGTGAACGGAAATACAACCTTTGTAGATCCGGTCCTCCACCTCCATAGCTCCGTGATGAAGTCCCCTCGCTGCGATCATCGGATCCCGGGCTCTAGCGTCGGCTTCATCGGAGAAATGGGCGGGCTAGGTCGTCGACTTCGATGCCGAAGATGATCTACGTCGAGGCAACACAAGATCAAGCTCCAACTTCCCCAAGCCTTGAAACTTGTGAAGAAAACACCCTATACTACTTGGCAAGTGGTAGAGAATGAAGAAATAGGAAGTGGGTTCACTTTAGAATTGGATTTCTCACTCTTTTCATCAAGTCACCATTGAAGATAGCAAGCTTTTCTTCATCTTGAAGAAGGAGAAGAAGAAGAAGATAATATGATAAGTATTATGGAAAATAGAAAATAAGATGATACTTATCATATTTGCAACCATGGTTTAGTGTAGAGAATTAACTAGAGTTTAGTTGAATGGTTAGGGTTAAAGGAAAGAAACAAAATGATCAAGCTTTCAAACCTTCATGAAGTTTCAAAGAAAAGACAAAGCAAGCCACCATTTCATTTTCCTTTGCCAAAAATAAATAAACAAAATAAATAAATGAATAAGTAAATCAAATGAAACCCTAACCATTAACTAACCATGGTTTAAATCACACACTAACCCAAGTTTGTATGTATCATCAAACATGATACAATCTTGTGCACAAAAATATATCACATATACAATGTGCACAATCAAGTGAGAAAATCCATCTTAAGTGAACCAATACTAGTTAATGCAAAGTAATATATCAAATATATAATTATACATTAAATCATTAAATTAATACTTGATTTAATGATCCGGTCATATCACATATAACCGACTAATATCAATAGTAACAACTTATCGAATCAACACTTGATCCGATAACCCGGCTATATCACATATAACCGATCAATGTCACATATCGCGAGAATCGAATACAGTATCACATACTGGTATCATTCTCGGTCCCGTACATATCTCATATGCGCTCCTATTTCGTTTCGCTTGAGCCAGGAAACCTCTGTGTAGGACTCTAAAGACTCGTCAATACGCCGGCAGCAGGTGATGATCATATCAAACACCCACAAGCCGCAAGCGGTCTGCTAAACGTAACGGCCACCCGGGTATTGAGCGATCAGAAGATCGACGAGCAAGCCCGCTCACACTCCTGTGAATCTAACCAGTAACACTTACCGTAAAGTCCGGTATGTTCGTCTGATATGTCGCATATCTCGCCTAGGGGTGGTAAACGTCAGACCCCAATAGCTCGATAAGTCGTGTCGATATGAGGTCTATAACAGTTCGAGAAACTACTGGTAACACTTACCCGTAAATCTCAGCAACCCTGGCTAGGGATTTCCGGTTATAGCCAATCGAACACAGCGCAACATCAACTCCCTATACCGGGAGAGACGAATCCCCTCCTATCGCTCATTGCCTCCATGTGATTCGGGACTGTACCCAAAAACCACCGTTTTGCACGCCCTCTTGGACGTGGTAAGGTGGAAATCAAAGCACGGTGGGAACACACAAGACTCTATGACGATCTTGGGTCAACAGACTACTCTGTACCAGTGTCACCAGAGAACTGCCATATGACGTAAGGTATAATACCATCTGGAAGTTCTCGGCGAGTCCGTCCAGTGCACCTAGTCTCCACTGAGCACCCGTATATCATCTCTGATGTCAAACACCAATGGATATGGGATCATCCATCGCCCATCTGTATGGGTCGAGAAGGTACACGCTAGTCTACTCTGGTATATCGATGCCCCGTCTCGATACACCCACGACTAGGGACTTTGAAGGACATACTTATGGACTACCATGTCCCCACTAGTATGATCCGCATCATAGTCCAGGTAGTCAAGTACACATCCTAAGGGCTTTACCAATATGTGACAGAGAGACAATCAGTGTACACGTTAAGGTAAAGAGCAACCAGATAGCATACTATCATGTCGAGTAAGAAAGTCATCCCTATATATGTCCAAGCATCCACTACAATATACATCTATGTATAGTATGGCCTCTAGGGCATACATATAACTAACATACCGCGTGCAGAAAATTGCAAGGAAGATGCATTGGCCAAATCAGCTAAGGAACTGGCCGATGAAGACCTCGATGACGTAAGGATCGTTATGCAAAGTCGCAGGGTTCTTGCGCTAACAGAAATATCTTCGGAAGACCTAATAAAGCCATCCGAAGGAAAAGAATCGACCAAACAAGTAACCCTTCAAATAAGGGACGAAGAAAAGGTCAACGATTAGACGGAAGTCTTCATAGAATACTTCAAATCCTAACGAACGCCCAAAAATGCGTTGTCTAGGCATCAGCTCATGAACGTGCTTTGTCTTTTGCCTTCGTCAATGATACTCTATATAAGAGATCATTCGACTGTCTGTGGCTAAGATGCCTAGGGCCGAAGGAAGCAAAGAAAGTTGTCCAAGAAACTCACGACGGACTCTGCAGTTCTAATCAAGCCGGGCCAAAAATGAAGTTGAAGTTAAAAAGGATGGGTTACTATTGGCCCACAATGACTCAGGACTGTCTCGAATATGCGAAGCAGTATCACTCGTGCCAAATTCACGGGGACTTCATTCACCAACATCCAAATCCGCTACACTCAACAGTTGCTAGCTGGCCGTTCGAAATGTGGGGAACCGATATAATTGGCCCCATTGAACCGGCATCGTCCAAAGGACATCGGTTCATACTGGTAACGACCGACTACTTCTCCAAGTGGGCAGAAGCCGCACCGCTAAGTGTAACACCTTAGAATGTGATTAATGGTAATTGTGTTTTAATGTGGGGTTTTTGGTAAAAAGTTTACCAAAACGGTTTTCAAATAATTTATCTAGTTTTATGAATATTTTATTAGAATTTTATCTTGACTACTCACACTTGTGCATGTTAACTAGTGTTAAGTCTAAGGTTAAACCATGTTTAGGTAAACATGGTGGGTTAACCATTTAGTTAAGCTAAATTATTTTAATTAGGGGATTTGAGTTTTTAAAATTTGAAATTTAGTTTAGGGGTTGACTTGTTTAGAGGAGAGAGAGGGCATGATGGATGTGCCATGCTTGGCATTTAATGAGGAGAGAGGGTAAGGGGTTGACTCTCTTGGGTTGTTTTCAAATCAATTTCTTTTATCTCTCACACTCTCTCTCACTCACATCTCTCCCTCTCACTCTCACACACTCACCCAAAAACAACAGCAGCAGCTGCAGCAACAACAACAGAAGCAGCAGCAGCAGGAGTGGCAACAGCAGCAGCTGCAGCAACAACAACAGAAGCAACAGCAGCAGGAGTGGCAACAACAGCAGCAGGAAGCACAGCAGCAGCTGCATCAGCAACCACAACAACATAACAACAGCAGCAGCATCACCACCAGCACACCAACAACAACAAGTAGCAGCATCAGCAATAGCAGCAGCAACCACAGCAACAGCAACACCAACAGCAGCAGCTGTAGCAGACGGCAGCAGCACTCCAGCAGCAGCGACACACTCTTCTTCTTCTTCTTATTCTTCTTCTTCTTCTTCTTCTCCTCTTCTTCTACATCCTAGGACCTCTAGAGGTATAATCTCTTAACTTGATTTCCTTGCTTGCTTATCATATGGTTATTTAGTTTAGTTAGTGTTTATATTGTGATTTAGTGCTAGTTTTGGGTATTTCGAGTGAGACTTGACCAAGTGTTGGTTTTTGTTGATAGTATAGCTTGACTAATTGTGTTTAAGGCCAGTCAGCCTAAGATTTACCCCATATTTCATTAAAATACCAGATCGTGGCAAATTGGTGTAACTTAGCTTTTTATATAGACTTTTTAGGATATCCGAGATTTGCTGCAACCTTGATCATTTAATAGCTTAGAAAACACCTATAGAATGGTGTGCAGGCATTTTAGAGTAGTGTGTAGGTTTTAGTGCCCTCCTTCCTCCCCGAGACCCGGCGACATCCCCCTCATTTCCGGCATCGCCGGCCCCCTTGGTGAGTTGGGTGTTGGTGTTTTGGCTAGCAGTATCTGTAAGGTTTTGTCTGTATTTAGGGATTGTTTGGATTTTGGGGTTTAGCGGTTGGCGAAATCTGGGAGAGTTTGGTTAGCTTTTTGTGTTTTTGTGGACTTTTGGCAAGATTTGATGGTTTAGTAGAAGAATAGAGTAGATCAGGGTTTTTAAGGTCATATTAGCTCTAATATTTGCTGTTGGTATCACTTGACTCTTGTGATTTCACCTAATTTCACAAAACACCCTATTGTTGAAACTTAGTGTTTTAAAACGTTTTTAAAATAAAACTTTAAGATATGTAGAATCTGCTGTATCTAGGGTGTAATTTTTAGTAAGCAAACATATACATTAGGCCGTACTTTGTGTTAGGAATTTAGTGTAGAAACCTGGACCCCTTTCACCGGATTTTAGCAGATATCGTACCCCTAGCCATCGGCCCAAAATTTTGGGAATTTGTTGGGTTTTTACAGGTAGTTGTCTGTAGCTTTGGTGAGGGGTTTGGTCTTGTTTATTTTCCTTGTTTTTGCTCCAGGTAAAATCTGGGACCTGTTACCTATATTTAACGTAGCGGGACTTGCGCGACACGTACGATGCGTGTTGAGTTGGGTTGCTATGTGTCACAGCGTGTCGCTGTGTGCCACAGTGTATCGCGTTGCTTTTGGCGTATGCACACACGTTACGTATACACGCGCGTTTAGTTCGCGACGCGAGTTTCTTGTTTGGTTTTAATATCGCGTTTTTGCAGTATTTTAGCTTATGTGTTTCTTTGTGTAAATTCTAGGTTCGCAGGCGGGAACTTCGAGTGCCGCGGAGAAAGGAAAACAGGTGGTCGGACATACCTAGCGCGAGATCACGGGTGAGTAGATGTAACATCTAGGGGGGACAATCGTTTGGATGGCGCAAGTCGCCCGATAGTTTTAGTAATTTAAAAGATACCTATTGATGTTAGTAATTAGAAATATAACACTTTTATGTTATCTGCTACCTTCATGCTCTATACTGACATATATATGCGAACTCATTCTATAGGACACATGCACCATTACCAGGGTTTTTATATGCAGCACGAGCACTATTCATGCGTATACACACGCCTCGGTAATTGCCATGCCACAACACTAGATAACTTATAATCTAGAACATTGTCACCATATTGATGCTTAAAACTGTGCTTTTGCATTAAATCCTTAAAATGAAATTGTAGAATTGCTATTCATGTGCATGTACCTCATTACATCATTTGCTCATGCCTAGGCTATTAATCATACATTGCAACTTGATTATTGATACCATATGCATTCAATATCATTGACATATGCACTCAGGATGATTTCTTGAGATTTATGATATTTCTGGATTTCGGGGGAAGCCGCATGAATTTCCAAACTTAGTACTTTTTAAAATAAGCAAAGTTGCGGTTTTCTAGTGATGCAAGTGTCGTCCACCATGAGTTGGCTGTGGTTTTTGAAACCCGTTTCGAGGAGTTGGATGAACCGTCTCGGGTACATGGTGGGCCCGGTAAGATACCCAGGGACGAGAAGGTCACAGATGATGGCGTTGAGCCTGGCAGGGGATGGACTACCTACCGGTGACTTTTTGGCACGGCGGATATCCAGAGGATACTGACCGCGGCCACAGATGATGAGATATTGATATTTGAGATGGGTCAGCCGGACGGTTGAGGCCAGAGATACTATGATATGGATATATGAGATTTGAGACAGTTTTGAGGTGTCGTTGCTGGCCACGGATTCTGGTTGATTCTATTGATATTATGCTGATATTTAAAAAGAGTTTCAAAAAAAAAGAAAAAGAATGATTTCTTATACTTACATATTCAGATCATGAGTTGATTCATGTTGCATACATACCTGTTAGTACATTCCTGTTGCATACATACCTGCTAGTATATCCTGCCATGATTGTATTATAGATGCTAGGATACTTGCGTGCATGCATGCGATAGCCTCTATAGATGTTATTTATTACTCACGAGTTGGCAACTCACCTCCGTTGTGCCACAGCTTTTTTGCAGGTCCGCTCCGTCGGCACAGTAGCGGCGGACGCATTAGCTTCTTTTGCCTCTTTTGCCTGGACCCGAGGCTTTTTCTTGTAGGTGGGTTGTGTTATCATTTTGTACCATCTTGTATATTCATTGTATCTAGAGTACTCCATCTACTGTATCAGCTGCACCTGTTATTTGTATTATTGTATATTGACCTAGAGGCGAGACTGTGAGATTTGTGGATTTTATGCTGTATTTTGGGGTCGAGCTCACTCGAGTCGACATGTTATTTTACTTGCGCTTCTTATGCTTATTTATGCACATTGCTGTTTTATATTGCGTGGGATTTGTGACCGCCTTGGTGCGAAGAGCTAGCTCCCTCTTAGGGATGCCATATTCATGATATTCTTTTATACTACAGTTTTGTACCTGTTTGGGGGCCTGTTTTTACAAAGGAGACTCTGCCGGAATTTTTGGAAAAAGAGATGTTTCTTTTAAAGAGCTTGATATGACTTAATGGATTAAATCGCTTTCAATAAATTGGTTTTTCCTTCATTCTATTTTCTTAATCGGGTTTGATTTCTGGGCTTTTGCTTACTTATTTTACGGACGCCTTGAGACGTTTCGTAACTTAAGGGCCAGTCACGTTCCGTACGCTGCGGGTCGTGACACCAAGGGAAGTGAAGACAAAGAATATCCTCCATTTCTTCAAAACCCATGTCATTTATCGGTTCGGCAATCCGTGACGGATAATTTCGGATAATGGGCCAGCTTATAGAAGTCATAAAATCAGCCGCTTCGCATAGCAACATAAAATAAATTGGAGATACTCTTTAGTTTATAATCCTTGGGCCAACGGTCTAGCTGAAGCCTTCGACAAAACATTGATAAAGATTGTAAAGAAAACGGTTTCCAGAAACAAAAAATACTGGCACGAAAAGCTGCACAAAACTCTCTTGTCATACAGAAATACGTTCAAAATGGCCACGAATACAATACCATACGTGTTGGTATTCGGCACGGAAGCAGTGCTCCCGCTGGAAATAGAACTCCCCTCTCTACGAGTAGCGGTTCGATACGAGCTGACAGATGAAGAAAATGCTCATCTTTGGCTTGAGGAGCTCGATGCCTTCAATGAAACTCGTCTTATAGCATAGCAAAATCTGGAGGCTTATAAGGCAAGGATGATGCGGTCATACGAAAAACTGACCAGGCCAAGAACATTCCGCCAAGGCGAACTCATGCTGGTCGTCAAAAGACCAATGATCCCCAATCATATAAAACGGGGAAAGTTCAAGCCGGACTATGAAGGCCTGTACATTGTAGACAAAGTCTACAAAGGTGGAGCCAACTTGCTCATAGATATGCATGGCGAAAGACCCTTCCGGCCAATAAATGGCCGATTCCTCAAAAATACTACACTTGTAGAGTCCTGACTTAGGTCAATGGTAGATGACGATGCTTTTGTCCGCTCTCTATCTTCATGAGTCAGAACTCTGAGAGTAGTATCCAAAAAACTTCGCCTCAAACATGGTAATAATGGACCGAGATGTCCCTAAACTAACAACGGACCGCGATGTCCCTAAATTAACAATGGACCAAGATATCCTTAAACTAAAACTTCGCCTCAAACGGCGACAACAGACCAAGAGGTCCTTAATCTAAGACTTCGCCTCAAACATGGCGACAACGGACCAAGATGCCTTTAAACTAAAACTTCGCCTCAAACGACGACAACAAACCGAGAGGTCCTTAAACTAAGACTTCGCCTCATACATAGCGACAACGGACCGAGATGTCCTTAAACTAAAATTTCTCCTCAAACGGCGACAACAGACCAAGAAGTCCTTAAACTAAGACTTTTCCTCAAACATGGCGACAATGGACCGAGATGTCCTTAAACTAAAGTTTCTCCTCAAACATGGTGACAATGGACCGAGAAGTTCTTAAACTAACAATTTCTCCTCAAACATGGCGATAACGGACCGGAACATCCCTAAACTAGCGCATCGCCCCAAATACAGCGATACACTACCTTGAGATCTATATTGCAATCGAAATCCCAATGACAAAGGTTGCAACTCAAGGACCATTGGTTGCACAGCTACTTCAACAATGAAACCACTCCTAACTCCCACCGGCAAACAGATGGGCCACCGGTGATGAAACCATTCTCAAGAGTCTCACCGTTAAAAAAATGGTATGTCCACAAGCGAAGAGGGCACGGATGAAAATCCGAAAGGTTGCCGTGAGTAAAAAAAAGCAGGACTACCGGCGAGCCTGTGAAAAACCGAAAGGGTACAATCTCGTAAAAAATTAATAATACACTTGCGAGATCCTCATGCGAAAGAGGAGCAAAGGCGCTAGCGACTGTCGTAAGGAGAATTTCCCCCTATGAGACCCTCATAGCTCATAGGATTCAAAAGCCTTAAACTACAAGGATCTACAACTCAACCCATGACTGAAAGCTTCACATGATGCCCATATGAGCGCCAAAGAGTCAAATAAGTGCTTACCACTTTTGCATAATAAACGGGAAGCTGAACAAACAGAGCCCAAATAAGTGCTTAGCACTTTTGAACAAGAAAAAAGACTGATCAGACTAAGCCCAAATTTCCTAAGTCTCTTGCAGCTGAGCCCAAATACTCTGTTGTTGGATCCTAAGTAAAAATGACCCTTAAAAATTTTGCTAAGTTGATCTTAGTCTAAAATAAGACTAACGTATCCTTAGCTAAAATAAATTGAGCCCAAACGCTCATATATTTAAATTGATCTTAATTTCAAACTAGATTAACGGTCCTTAAATAAAACAAATCCAAATCTAAAATATACGGATTTGGACTAATCCGCGCCTTACGGGCGATGACATAAAATTGTCTCCATATGCAATCCACGGGCAACCAAAAAAAACAAAAATACATACGACACGAAGTGAACTGCTGGAAAAGGAGAGAGTGGTTATCGCAATGCGATAATATAATTAATTGCAGACGCGTACGCTTGCAGGGAAGAGCGTCCCCACAATAAAAAAAACCCCTCATAAAATGAGGGGGAATCTGATATAGCCTGCTACAACGGTCGCATCTGTCCAAACTACCGATATATGGTGCCATAAATCAATTTGGTATCTTCAGAGAGATGGATGGATAAGTCCAAATGACATTTGCCCCCAAAATTCAGGCCGGGCGTCCCAATGTCCCGGTCTTTGTCTTTCGGCGGTGAACAGATTCCGGCATGCCCAGTGGGACCTTTTCCTCTTTCCACTCTACACTTCGTATATCGTGTTTCGCGAACATAATCGCGGTTCGCTATGGTTGCCCATGAATTCGAGATACTAAAATTTGGTTTCTTGCTCCTGTGCAGAAAATTGATGGCTTCCAATTGTACCTCTTACAGCAACAACTCCCGCTCCACCCTAACTAGAGGAGTAACTTATGAGCCTAACGCGGCCTCTATTTTTTCAATGCTAGTGGAACAAGTTACGCAAGTCACTCTTGGATTTTTCTTTGAGACCATGCTCCCACCAATGAGTTTCGGCGCCGCAAGAAGAAACTTCCAAGAGGTAGATCTTTGATCGACTAGCAACTACAACGGCCCCTCTCAACGGGCTGTCCAAATCCGGTGTCTCGGTCTTCAACAGGCTGAGCCAAAACTCAAACGGGCCTGCAAAAAGGCTCGTGATACAAGAAGGGGCTGCCCAAAAACGAATAGCCCTCCCAGCTCCTGCTATGGGCGAAGCCGTCAAAAGAGCTTCCCCCATCAGAAAGTCGGTCTTTGAAAGATTGGTCGGCCCACCCCAAACTTCAATCAGAATGTCGGTCTTTAACAGGCTAGTACCCATAGCAGCCCCTCAGCAAAGCCGGGGGCATGACGAAGCCGCTTCCAAAACTAAGGCGGTCCCTGCTGCAAGACACGCTCGACGTTGCCACTGGCGCCGGGTGAGAAAAGCTGGGGGCAACTCCCCTTCTGAACTTACTCCGCCAACTCCAATGGTGGAAGTTGACGCTGCTGTTCCAACCGGGAACAGCTTTGATCCGCTTAAGAGGGTGCGAAAGAACTCTCCAACGGCGGTGCTAAAGAAATCTCCCTCACCTGCAGAGGTTACTGTGCGGGCAAAGCCGGAACAACCCCATCAACAGCTCTCCTCCCAAATTCATAGTGTCTGGCGGAAGGTCCAAGACTATGTGATCAACAAAGATTACTCTTGTCGACCAAGGAAATCAAAAGCTCGACAAGAGAAAGACCACTCCTTCGTCATGCAATG
This sequence comes from Agapanthus africanus, assembly GCA_030015575.1. Lineage (NCBI taxonomy): Eukaryota > Viridiplantae > Streptophyta > Magnoliopsida > Asparagales > Amaryllidaceae > Agapanthus > Agapanthus africanus. Next base: position 127,179,552 of record JASDDO010000022.1, on the reverse strand, counting down.
GGGGACTTCTTCTACACATGTGCCTATCATAACGGCTCCTTCAACTTCGACCTCCCATAAAAGGATGAGGCTGGAGAAAATTTCACCGCCTATGGCAAGTTCTAAAGGCGATGGACCCAAACGCCCCAAGTCTGGGGGCATGATCGTGTATACGGTCTACATGGCTTCCGGGATAGAAGAAAGTCGTGCTTCCATAGGTCATCGACTGCAAACTCGGTCGCTGACAATAGCTCAGGAGCAACAAAAAAGGCTCCAGGAAATGCTAACCAAAATTGCAGCACTTACCAGACAGAAAGAAAGTCTGGATCCAGCTGCCGAACAGCACCAAGCGCAGGAGACCGACACAGAGTTCATGCGAAGGGTTCTTGAGAGAAAGGACAAGGAAGCTATTGTTCAAGCTGCTAACATAAAGAAGATGGCTCTCTTGTTCCAAGACATGGTTGGAATGATGATCCAGCCAGAACCCTCAGCCGATGATCCGCCGATAATCGTCGACGATGACAGAGAGGAAACATCAAACTCTCTTCCGGCCTTATCAATAGCCAAGGAGGAAATGGTCTCCAAGGATGCTCTTGATGGTTATATTGCTCAACAAATATGAGCTCATCAAGCTAGTGACGCTGCTGGCCAAATCGTCAGAACCGGACGACCATATCTAGGTTGGTATGACCAAATCAAATACCCGCCGGGATATACGATCCCCAAGTTCCATGTGTACAAAGGGACAGGCAACCTACATTAGCACGTCGCTCAATTCAGAACACTGAGCGGAAACACTGGAGGTGACGACAAACTGTTGCTTCGCCGTTTCGTTAGCAGCCTGTCAGAAACGGCATTTGAATGGTACTCGGAGCTCCCAAATGACCCCGTAAAAATATTCACAAAGACGGAACGACTGTTCACACAGCGGTTCACCAGCATAAGCAAACGTACCCTATTCACGACATTAATTAATGCCAGGTTAAAGCCGGGAGAAACCTGGGTCCAATATGCGATCCGGTGGCGGAACCTATGGTCGAAGTGCGAACAGTTCATCGAAGAATCTCCTGCCGTTGGCATGTTCATCGGGACCCTAGATCCTCAAACGACTGTATCCCAATTTATGATATTCTTCAAGCCAACAACTTTCCGGGCTCTAATCGATAAATTGGCACAAATGGACCAGATGGGCCATGGGCCTTCCTCCTCAAATAAGGACTCTCAGAATAACAAGGGTAAAGGGAAAGTGACCTTCGTTTCCAACACGCAACAACAACCGAACAGCCTGAAACCAGCTGCTCGCCAAAACAACGCGCGTCCATGCCCATCCTTGGAGGAAAGATTAGGACGCGCCTACTCGTTTCCCCGCGACAAGACAAGGAAACTGTTCGAATTGGTAGTGCGTAACAAACTCATCACACTGCCAGATTCGCGACTTCCACCGCAACCCGGAGACGTCAACAATCCTAATTACTGCTCCTATCATAGAATGGTGAGCTACCCAATTGAAGATTGCTATGTATTCAAGAACTGGGTTGAGGACCGGTATCAACATGGAAAATTCGCTATGTCCGATAACTAGAGGGTAAACACACCCCAGAAGCAGACTCCCAAAAAAGTGGATGCGCCGGGGGCATCATCTCGCTCGTGGAGGAAACTCTATGGGAAGTTGTTCTCTCGGCAAAAACCAAACGAATGCTGAAAGATCTACAGGCATGTCCAGCAGTCAGGTGGAAAAGACAACTTGAACCTGAAATCATCGAAGAGATGCTGAAACCACGTCCCGCACCAAAAATTTCCGACAAAGGGCAAAACCCCCAAGTCGAGCCTTCAATGTCTTCGAAGTAAAAGAAGAAGACTAAGAAGCCTGTGCAACCTGCCGAGTATGACGACAAGCGCGCAGATCTACCAAAATACATTGATGCGCTGGAAGAGTACAACCAGAAAGTACGGACACCAGTCACTCTTGAAGAGTTTCTTAAGCATATTCTTGAGGACAAAAATAGTGACAACGATGAGGAAAATAACTCATCAGGAAACACCGAATACCGTATAGAAAGTTGCCGCATGGTCTCCCATTCGTCGTTAAATGACAAAGAAACTCCCTCGGCATCAGAAAGCAACGCAGAGGAACTAGGGGCAGAATCGGCGCTACAATCCCCGAAGCTTCTAGAAGACCTGATTGATAGGCTGTTAAACGAAGCATTTCGAAAAAGCAAAGCAGACCGAGAACGTGAAACAACCATATACAAAAAGGCTAAGCGTCAACGTCGGGATGAAGAAGCCGTGGAAAGGATAAGTCGTAAAGTACTCCAACTAAACCAAAGCATACCTGTGACAAATAAAAGTAGGATCAAAATAGAGAAGCGGTTCGCCAAAGCCCTGCCAATGGGAATGAAGCTGCCACCTCTCGTAAGAAACACTCTTGGGGTCATATGTCCCGATGAAGAAGGATCACATCCAAACTACTGTTTATATCATCGGAGGGTTATCCACCCCATTGAGGAATGCAGTGCCTTCAAGAAGGGGTGGCAGGAATACGTTGCCCATCAAAAACACTTCAAGAGGATGAAGTGCGAGACTCGTCAACGGCAGAATGGTGCGATGAATGCGCATGAAGAAACGACTGGCGACTGGCAACTGTCATATGGTTGGTACCAGTTCAGAAGGGGGAAACCCTAAGTTCCTACCTTCGGGAGTGACTCTGAGGACGAAATACCCCCCAACCCTCTTTTCAGGGACTCTACCTCCGAAAAAGAAGAGGAGGAGAAGTGCTGCGAAAATATTCAGTTGCGTAACCGCATACTGCCTGAGAAGAACCTCGGACCTACAAACAAAGTTTCGAGCAAAAAAGATAAGGGGAATGGGAAAATCCCCGAGGAGATTGCCCTCGACGATGGAGTTGTCAAATAGCTCACAGCAAGGGACCCGCCTAAGAAAAACAAGATGGATTTCAAGGTCCTGGCACATCTGAGGAAAATACCCTCTCAACTGAGGATATTAGATGCTCTCCTCTGGTCCAAAAAGGCACGAGATTCCCTGATCGAGGCATTACAAGAGCCCGATCAGTTCCAAACTTTCTTCGTGGAAGAGAGGATGAAAGATGAACTGGCAGAGGTCCACACGGCTGACATTACATTCAGTGATGAAAACCTCTTTTTCGGTACGTGTGAACATAATCGCCCATTGTACGTCACTGGGTATTGCCACGACATCAAGATAGGTAAAATTCTGAAGCGGCGGCAGCAGAACGAGATGTCCTTAAACTAAAACTTCGCCTCAAACGGCGGCAACGGACCGAGATGTCCTTAAACTAGAACTTCACCTCAAACGGCAACAACGGACTGAGATGTCCTTAAACTAGAACTTCACCTCAAACGGCAGAAACGGACCGAGACGTCTTTAAATTAGAACTTCGCCTCAAATGGCGACAACAGACCAAGATGTCCTTAAACTAAAACTTCGCTTCAAACCGCGACGACGGACTGAGATGTCCTTAAACTAAAATTTCGCCTCAAACGGCGACAACGGACCGAGATGTCCCTAAATTAACAACGGACCGAGATGTCCCTAAACTAAAACTTTGCTTCAAACATGACGATAATGGACCGAGACGTCTCTAAACTAGTGTGTCGCCTCAAACATGGCGCATCGCCCCAAATACGGCGATATCCTCTCTTAAGATCTATATTGCAATCGAAGTCCTAATGGTGAAGGTTGCAACTCAAGTCCCACTGGCTGTGCAGCTACTCCAGCGATGAAGCCACCCCTAAGTCCCACAGGTAAACAAATGGGTCACCTACGGAGAAACTACTCTCGAGACTCTCACCGATAAAAAAAATAGTATGTTCATAAGCGAAGATGGCATGAATGAAAACCCGAAGGGCGTCGTGAGTAAAAACAATAGGATTATTGGCAAGCTTGTGAAAACCCGGAAGGGCGCAATCTCATAAGAAAAATAATACTACACTTGCGAGATCCTCATGACTCGTAAGAAGAATTTCCTCTTATAAGATCCTCACGGCTCATAGAATTCAAAAGTCTTAAACTATAGGGATCTGAACCTGTTCTTAAGCCGTAATATTCACCTAATATTTCCCTACAGACGGTCCAATGTTGACCCTTGTATACAATCCACGGGCATAAATAAATATTCTCCCACCAAATTCCACCAATGACGAGAAATGTCCTCACACGGTGAACAACACTTATAAGTCCTCTCGACTTATAAGGAGAAAATACTCTTGTATGATCCTTACGACTTATAAGATAGAACGCACTTAGGAGTCCTCACGATTCATAAGGAGAAACTACACCTATGAGATCCTCACGACTCGTAGGGAGAAAAACCTTTATGAGACCCTTACGGCTCATAAAGTCAAAAAGTCTTAGTCAACGGGATCCTAACCTTGTTTGCTAAGCCACCTTTGTTCAAATCGAAAAGGGCAAATGATGATTCTCTCCTGAAAATATCCCAGTTATAGCGATACTGATGCCTAAACAGGTGTCAAACTCCAAGTCCTCTCATGGCAAATGATGATTCGCTCCTGGTAATATTCCAGTTGCAGCGATGCTGATGCCAAGATTGGAATCAGACCTCAAGTACCTGACTCGTAATAAAACTCAGCGAGTCAAAAAAAACGATATAGCCGAAATGATTGGGCACCGCGATAAATAGCCGAAATGATTGGGCAATCACGACTTTCGCGACATAAAAGCTGAAAAGATAGAGTATCACGAAAAGAAATAAAAAAATGAAATGAAACTTTGCTGCCCTGCAGGTAGGTCTACATCGATCCCTGTAAACAATCCATGGGCATAAATGAAAAAAAAGGAACCATATTTTCCCCACCAGGCTCCGTCAAAGGGAGAGCCAGATCTTAATGGCAACATGTACAGCCTAGAGGTCATCCCGACATTCTTCTCATTCTAACAGGATGCAGATACAACATCAATAAAGCCTCGAGGAGACAAAAAAAAGGAGTGACGGCAAAATCCTAACTCCAGCTCGACGTGCTTCTCATGCTAGCAGGATGCAGACGCAACATCAACAAAGACCCAAGGGCCAAATCAAAGTGGAGCGATCGCATATTCGTAGCTCCAGATCTTGATGGCAACATCTACAACCTAGAGATTGACTCAACGTGCTTCTTATGCCGGCAGGGTGCAGACTTGACTTCAACAAAGGCTCCAAGGAGCCAAATCAAAAAGGAGTGACGGCAAAATCCTAACTCCAGCTCGACGTGCTTCTCATGCCAGCAGGATGCAGACGCAACGTCAACAAGGACCCAAGGGTCAAATCAAAGTGGAGCGATGGCATATTTCTAGCTTCAGATCTTGATGGTGATATCTGCAGCCTTGAGATCGACTCAACGTCCTTCTCAAGCCAGCAGGCTGCAGACGTGATGTCAACAAAGGCTCCAAGGAGCCAAATCAAAAAGAAGTGACGGCAAAATCCTAACTCCAGCTCAGCGTGCTTCTCATGCTAGTAGGATGTAGGCGCAACATCATCAAAGACCCGAGGGTCAAACAAAAAATGAGTAATGGCAAAATCCCAGCTCTAACTCGACGTTCCTTCTCGGTGCAGATGCAACGTCAACAAGGACCCAAGGGTCAAAGCAAAAATGGACCGATAGCATATTCCTAGCTCCAGATCTTGATGGCGACATCTACAGCCAAGAGATCGACTCGACGTGCTTCTCACGCCAGCAGGGTGCAGACGTGACGTCAACAAAGGCTCCAAGGAGCCAAATCAAAAAGGTGTGATGACAAAATCCTAACTCCAGCTCGACATGCTTCTAATGCCAGCAGGATATAGACACAATGTCATCAAAGACCCAAAAAAATTTGTAATGGCAAAATCCCAGCTCCAGCTCGACGTTCCTTCTCAGTGCAGATACGACGTCAATAAAGGCTCTAAGGAGACAAATAAAAAAAAGGAGTGATGGCAAAATCCTAACTTCAGCTCGACGTGCTTCTCATGCCAGCAGGATGCAGACGCAATGTCAACAAGGACCCGTCAAATCAAAATGGAGTGATGGCATATTCCTAGCTCCAGATATTGATGGCAACATCTACAGCCTAGGGACGAACTCGACGTTCTTCTCATGCCAACAGGGTGCAGACGTGACGTCAACAAAGCTCCAAGGAGCTAAATCAAAATGGAGTAATGGAAAAATCATAGCTCTACCTTGACGTCTTTCTTATTCCAGCAAGGTGCAGATGCGACGTCTACAAGGACCCAAGGGTCAAATAAAAGTGGAGTAATGGCATAATCTTAGTTCCAAGTCTTGATGGTATATATACAACCTAGAGACTATCTTGGTGTTACTTATCATTCCAGCAGGATGCAGACGCAACGTCATCATAAAAAAGAAAGACCCAAGGGACGAAGAAAAAGGATTAATGGCAAAATCCTAGCTCCAAGTCTTGACGGTACATATACAACCTAGAGACTATCTCGATGTTCCCCCTCAGCAGGAAGCGGGTGCAACTATTAAATGAAATTCGAGCAATGGCATATTCCTAGCTCCGGACTTCAATTTCAATACATACAGAATAAAGATCCTATAGATGTCTGCCCTATTTTATCAAAGAATCGGCGTAATATCATCAAAACAAAATAAAGTGACGGCGTATTCCCAGCTTCGGGTCTTGACGGCAACTCATATAAAGCCTAAAAGACCATCGGAGGTCATCTCACCCCAGAAAGGTGCGGTTATGACTCATCAGGGCTCCAAATTGAGCCCAACCTCAAGTAAAAAGTGTCATGGCAAATTTCTAACGCTTGCTCTTCCGACGATAATATGACCTGAGGAGATTATTTGAAGACGTCTTGTCCAGCCCCTGAGATCAGAGACACGACAGTCGCGGGGTTACTCGAACAATAGCTTAAAGACGTATATCGATAAATACATCAATCAACGCAACAGTACCACAGACTAAAACCATAGTACCACAAGCCTAACAAACCTCTGTCGTAAAGAATAGGGGTTATATATAAACGACGTTAGGACAAGTTTGCCTGTAAACCCGAGGGAAGTAAACTAAAGAAACTCTGAAATGAGTATATAAATTAGAAACTCTAAAACGAGTGAATAAACTACAAACTCCGAAATGAGTACATAAACTACAAACTCCGAAATGAGTACATAAACTAAAGACTTCGAAATGAGTACATAAACTAGAGACTCCGAAACGAGTGAATAAACTAATCAGCGCTAAATTAAGACATCAAACATAGAGGAGCGCATGCAGAAATTTTTTTTTATTCATGAATCAAAGAGTTTGAAAGATACAATTTATAAAAGAAAAGGAAGATACAATTCTAGCCTTTAAGAAGGCGGGGCTTTCAATAAAATTGCAACCCGTTCACTCTCTTGCCGCACTTCCTCCTCACGCACCACTATTACAGCCAGCATCGCTTCAACTTGAGCCCGTTGTTGCAAACATGATGAAAGCTTCTCAGCAATTTCCTGCTTAGCCACTTCGCAATCTCACATTCTCCACTCGGTAGAGTCGAGTTTCTGCCTCAGCGCCATTCCCTTAGAAACGCATTGCTGAAGATTTTCAAAAATAACTTGCAGCTGCGCGGCGTTCATTTCGACCTGGGCGCGCAATTGGCTGGATTCGCCTGAAGCATCATCATGTTCCTTTTGCTTCAAAACCAACTTCTACTCAAAGTATTGAATGGAGGCGGCGCTTTGCTCGACCCAAGAGGTCAGTTGAGGCTTCGAGGTTAATGCTTCAGGCATGAGACACTTGTGCTCGATCTCATGCATGCAAGTCTCAATTCGCTTATAGTACTCAACCCAAATGCCGACGAAATCTTCATTGTGGAAAGTCACAAGCGTCACCAGCATAGGGTTGACCTCATCTGCAAAATCAGCAGCAGAGGCGAGAGCTTCAACATTAAAGTCTTCAATAAAATCTCTTAACGTCCACCTGCTATTTGCCATACCCCTGGAAGACTGACGTCTAGCGAAGGGCCCCACGGGCATAGAAATGCAAGACGCAAAAGGAGCCGAAGCTGGTATAGCTGCTACAGAATAAAGCACGTACAAAGAAGGGTCAGATTTCAGCCTAAGAATTAAAAAGAATGATGATGAATGAGATCTGACATACCAGTAGTCAAAAGTGGCAAATCAGGGAGCATAGGAGGCTCGGCTATTCCTTCGTTCTCTCTCTCGAGCCATAAGATTGGGGCCAATATAAAAAAAACTTAGCAATAAAAAGATCGCTCCTAGAAAGATGAAATAAGAAGTGAAGAATATACTAACCAACGCCTGAAGGGGAAATGAATTCTGATTGGAAGGCGAAGTGCGAGCTTAACATCTGGTGTAAGCGGTCAAAAAGCGCTCCTGTAGAATTGCAACAATATATGGTAAAGAAATTGATCCAAGAAATAATATCTACACTGAAACAAGGAAATGAAAAATCTTTGCCTTCTGTCGTTAAACCAGAGAGAACTTGGGGAGGGGGGTAAAAGAGAAAGAGATGGAGCAGCGACAGTCATGGCAACGGCTGACGGTGATTTTTCAATCAGCACAGCGCCGGGGTTTACCACGCCTATATTTAAAATATAGAAGATATCAGCAGAGATGTCTGGTAAGATTGAGAACCCAAAAGTAATAGCTTGAGGAATACCTAATGGGGCAGAAACTATAACAGTGTCTGGAGCGTCACTAGTTTGACGGCTTCCTTGGTTTCCACCATCACCAGGAAGGAGGATTCAACATCCACACCTTCGTCCCCCGAATCGATAAGGGTCATCATCCTGCTCAGATCACCCGCTGATACCGGGGATCCACAGTGGGAGGAAGCGATAGCTGGAACAGTTCCTGATTCGACATGAAGGCCTGACGCTCCAGATGCGGGCACTTCACTCGCTACGTTAACACTTAAACTCGGCCTTACCGTATCATTCAAGGACAAATGTGTTATGATTCAAGAAAAATTACCGTAAGAAGAAACCTGGAAAAGTAAATAAGTCCTATTAGGTTTCAATAAAGGATCATGCGCTATTTTACCTTGAAGTAACCGCTCGGCCTCTTCGCGAGCCGCACGACCAACATGCCTATGAGCGGTGGACAGGGAAAAGGAATGTCCTCCACAGGGACGTCAGAGGGTCAGGAATCACTCGAACTCGTGCCTACGGCCAATATAGCCTGACACTCCCTTGCTACGTGCTTTTTTCACTTCCTCTCAGCCTTGGTTGTACGAATAGATCTCCTCAGGACCTCCGACAAAGGAACGTCTTTACCTAAATTAGACCCAGCCTCCGGATCTGCTGCAACGTCCGTCATCGGCTGCTTTAGTGACGCTTCCCGTGGTGGCCCTGAGGTAACTTCAACAGTAGCCGGTATCTCCGAAGGCCCCTTCGCACCGCCGCTTAAGGATGGCATTGTACTCGGAACGACACAAGTTGCGGTGGTTCCTGTAACGGAAAGAAGCAGGGAGTCAGGGTATTAACAAAATGAGCGAAATATGTAAAGGCGTCGCAAAATGAATCATACTAAGACCCATGGAAGCGTGAAGCCTCTCCTCTTCCTCAAATGTCTTGAGGGACGCCAAGAGAGCCTCTTCAGTAGAGATTCCTAATAAGAAAGGACCATTAATAATGTTACGAATATGTATACCCTGGAGGCCATTATTGTTAATATAGTGGATGCTTGGACATATATATGAGGACTTTCTTACTCGACATGATGGTATACTATCTGGTTACCTTTATCTTAATATGTAGACTGGTATTATTATACTGGTTGTTTCCCACATGTTAGTAAAGCCTTTAGGATATGTACTTGACTACCAGGATTATGATGAGATCATACTAGTGGGGTCAGGGTGGTTCAAAAGTGCATCCTTTAATTAGTTCCTAGTCAAGGGGATACCGAGACTAGGGCATCGGTATTCCAGAGTAGACTAGTGTGTACATTTTTTGTCCCTTAGAGGGCGATGGTTGATCTCACAGCCATTGGTGTGTAACATCAATGATTGTACACATGTGCTTATTAGAGAATGGGTACACCGAACGGACTCACCGAGGACTCCTAGTTGGTAGTATACTTATTGTCAGATAGCAGTCCTCTGGTGACACCAGTACAGGTTAGTCTGTAGATCCAAGATTGTCATAGAGTCTTGTGTGGCTCCCACTGTGCTTTGATTTTCTCTCTACCACGTTAAAAGGAGACGTGCAAACAGGTGGAATTTGGGTACAGTCCCGAGTCACATGGAGGTAATGAGCGATACGAGGGGTTTCGTCTCTACCGGTATTGGGGGTTGATGTTGCGCTATGCTTGATTGGCTATAACTAGAAGTCCTTGACCAGGGCCGCTGTTGAGATTTACTGATAAGAGTTATCATTAGTTTCTCAAACCGTTATAGGCCAGACATCGGCATGACTTATCATGTTACTGGGGTCTGGCGTTTACTACCCCTAGACATGATTTGTGACATATCAGACAAAGAGACCATATTGTACGGTAGTGTTACTGATAGGCTTTATGGAGAGTATGGACAAGCTTTCTTGTTGATCTTCATATCGCTCAATACCCGGGTAGCTGTTACGTCCAGCTAGTGCCGCTGACGACTTGTAGGTAACTGATATGATCATCACCTATTGCTGGCGTATTGACGAGTCTTTAGAGTCCCACACAGAGTTTCCTGGTTCAGGCGAAACGAAGTAGGACACATATGTGATATGTGCGTGGGCTAGATTAAATACGAGTATGTGATACCGTATTGTACTCTGGCTGTTATCTGTTATCAAGTCTGGTTATATGTGATATATCCAGATTATCAAATCAAGTGTTGATTTGATAATGTGATACACAGATAAATGATATTAGTCGGTTATATGTGATATAACCGGATTATTAAATCAAGTGTTGATTTAATAATGTGATATATATTATATGTGATATAATTATATCTTAACTAATATCATTAGCTCACTAATTATTCTTCATAATATATATTAATATATACGATATATAAATGAGAATAATGGAGAAAAGATGCCATAGGAGGGAATTCCCTCCTATGGCGTCGAAAAAATGCCCCCTCCACCAATTTTTCCGACGATCGGCCCCCATCATCTTCATCGTCATCATTTAAGATGTGGGTACACCAAATTTTATGTGATTCTACAACTTTTTCACCGTTGATTTAGCAATGTAAAAAGTTCTATTGTCGGTAAACCGTTAATTTTGAACCCACTAAATCAACGGTGAAAAAGTTGTGGAATCACATGAAATTTGGTGTACGCACATCTTAGATGATAACGATGATGATGATGGGTGCCGATCGTCGGAAAAAATGGTGAAGGTTGTATTTTTTCCACGCCATAGGAGGAAATCCCCTCCTATGGCCTCTTTCCTCCATTAATCTCTATATAAATATATATATTTATGAAGCATGGCATGATATTTCTATTTTTGAGAAAAATAGAAAAGGAGGTGAAAATGGGGAGATTTTGGGAGCATGGTTGCAAGCATGGGTTTTATGCTTGTTTATTCTTCTTGACTCACTATTCAAGTATGGTTGCAATTTCATATTGAAAGAATTCCATGCGTGAATGAGTGAGGGTCAAAGGTTTCCATTCACACTCTCATTCATTCAACACTAGATCTCATTCTCAGTTGCTCCCATGGTTGCTCTCTTGCTCTCATCTTCTTCCTCTTCTTCATGCCACCATGGTTCAAGCTTCAACCCTCACATGTGATGTGAATCATGAAGTTTGAACACATATTAGTAAGGCTCAAAACCCCTACTTCACCATCCTACACTTGACTAGCGATCAAGTGTAGCGTGTTTCCTACACTAAAAGAGTTTAGTGTAGAGATAGCTTGAGTTGGAGGGAATTCGCGTGGATCATCTTCGGCATGAAGATCATCGAAGGAAGCTCGTCCAAACCCTCAAACGGAGCCTAGTGGAGTCGCGGGACTACTACACGGAGCCTAAGAAGAGAAGGACTTGATCTTCAAGGGTGCCTTCTTTCTCTTAGTATAGTATTGTGTTGATATCAATCTAAACCCTAATCATCTAGTTAGTATCCTAGGTTAGTCTAACTTAGCACCTTGAAAATTTTAAATTTGGCATACTTGATGCCACAAAAAACCCCTTGTGATGCTAGGATAGACTTTCATGGTATCAGAGCCAAAGCTAGAAGATTAGACGATGTAATTAGAATCATGAAACCGAGAAACTCCGAAGCACCCGAACCCAAAATCAAGTTTCTTTCGATTTTCAAATGATCTGTAAAAATTATATAAACAAGTACAGAATGTTGTATGTGCTATAACTAGAACACTGGAAAAGTTTGAGATCATTTCACCGGTTTTGACCCGGTGAAACACCCAAAACATTCCGATTTGGCCGGTCCAATTTTCCCCAAATAGTCTCAAAATTTTTTGGTGTTCTGCAGGCTTGATTTTAGAGTTTCAGGTATTGTTTGTTTGGCCCAAAATTGCATATGATGTTAATTTTGGGAAGGGGCTATTCGGAGTGTTTCGGAGTCGTAATTGTTACATTGTTTCGGGTTTAAGTTTGATATAGATGCAGTATTTGAAATCCACATTTAATTAGTTTTGAGAAAACTAGTTAGTGATTGTAAATCTAGTGTTTTAGTCTCATTGGATCGAAACTCCGTCGCAATCACGTATCGTACACGAATACTCTTCGAATAACTATTCTAGGTAGCCACACCCCATAGCCGCGACCAAGTGACTTTAGGAGAACTCCGTTGCCAATAGCATCCACTTGGGTGCTCGCGGCAACAGTGTTCCGCCTAAGTGCACTTGATCGACGACATCGGGGGTGCAGCCATCTACTATAGTTTCCAACGAGTACTCGATCGGGCAGTCGGGAATCTTGTTGAATTACCCGACTAAATTATTGAAAATTTAAGACTAAAATACAAGATTTATAAAGTTGGGCATGAAATCCGGAATATAAGATATTCCGGGTTTACGATGTCTAAAGGAAATGCGGATTCTAATTATTGCAGTTTTTCATTTCTTTTCTGCGACCGTAAGTGTAATATATGGGGTATCCCGATCTGGTTGCTATATGTCAATGAGTTTCGGGATATGCGTATTTACTTACGTTGATGATATATGATATCATATGTTGCTGGTGATATGTTTTATTGGATCATCGTGATTGAATAGCCGGGGGGTTTTATGTGAGATGAGTGTTTTTATTTTCATTCATGTAAAATCTGTATGTAATATTATTTTATTGAGGCACTTCCGGATTGAGGAAGATGTCACCACTCATGTATATTATTTACTTTTCCGCATTAGGATAGACCCAAGACGGGGAGCACAAGTAGCCGGGTTCTAGAGTCCAGTGGGAGACCATCTCAAGGAGTTGAGACTGGGTCTCCTAAATCTAGAATTGGTAGGGTTACTTGCCGCTGTCGTAAGGGTCTATGGGATGTGGGTTTGGCTATTCTTCACGACCATGGAATCCGTGTTTTACATTACTGGCTAAATTTAAAACACGGACGTCCTAGTATATCCAATATTTCATATGTTGGTTCTGCTGCTTAGTTCTGTGATGTGATCATATAACTGCGTGAGACGAATATTATATTATTTATATGATATATAATAAACGTTGTTTATGATTTGCACCCGCGCTAGTCCATCCCCCGCTCTGCCGGTAGTTAAGTAACTTAACGATGCATGACGGGGCCCCGTGGCGAATGCGGATGGCATAAGCATACGTTCTATTTTCGTTTCATTTTTCTGTAATTGTTCACTTATAAAAAAAGAGAAAAAGGGATGGGGAAAATTCCCCAATAATGGAGCCTCACACCCCACATGTGAGCGTCTATATACAAAGATTATGGGCGCTGCGTTTAAACAATTGAGGCTGAAATTGAGCCTCACGTGCAAGCACGTGAGCATCTATATACAAAGTATATAGGCGCCATTTTAAATAAAATAACAGGCCAGAGAAGCTCACGTATTAGCACGTGATTCCCTTTTTAGGCTGTTGCATATAATTAAACGAGTTTAACTCAGCGGGGGTCACGTGCTACACGTGAGTATTCCTAAATGCCTTCTGAGCTGATAGAATTAAATTCTAAATAAAGGGATCAAAACCCTATTTGGAAAATATTTCCTTAAATCTTTCTAAACTATCTGGTAGAATTAAATTATATATATATATATATAGGAAATATATCCCTGATCTTTTTAAAATAGAAACATCTTCTCTGTTGTTAAATGAAAGACCTTTGGATCAAAAATCCAACGGTGATAGTCTGATAGAATAAAATTCTATTTTAGGAAAATATTTCCTAATCTTGTTAAACAAACAAGAAATCTTCTCTGTTAAACAGAGAGTCTTTGGATTAAAAATCCAACGGTGAATAAAATTCACTGATTGATCTAAAAAATCATGGAATCAATCATGATCTCTCAATGAGGGATTTTCTTAACAAATTGATTCTTTTTCTTCTCATATAAATAGGAGCGAGGAGAGAAGGAGAAAACAGATATATATATACACACACACACATCAGAGAACAGAGAAAACACATAGAAAGCACAGATAAGATAGAGTAAAAAAAAGAGAATTCAATTCTCCAAAGAAGAAGATCTCACTTTTTGAAAAATAGGTATGAAGAAAAAAACAGAGATTATCTTATCTCTTTTTCGCCTCTCCAAGGGTTTAACCCTTCAAAAAAGAACTTGGTTCTTCCTCTGGTTGAGCTCTGCAGAAGTAGATCTCCATACAAGTTGAGAATTTAATTCTCATCGGGGAGATTCTGTCATGCAGATTCAAAATTTAGGGGATAAAACTAGGTTCAAAGAATTTAATTCTTACAAAAGTATATAGGAATTTAATTCCTCTGATAAGAATAGGGTTTAACCTTGTAAAAGAATTTAATTCTTATAAAAACAAGGGACCTGAAATTCTCAAAACTCAGATCAAGATCTCCATGCATATAAAAGAAAATATTAGCGTTCAACGCTATAACAGAAGCTCACGTATTGCCACGTGAGCACCTCTGATGAACAGAAAAAGAACGACTGAGATCGAATCACGTGCTCTCACGTGACCCCCAAATAGTTCTTAGCACTTATAAAAAAAGGGAATAAACCCAAAGACAGTTCCCATTTTGGGGCGCCTCACGTGGTCTCACGTGACCCCCAAATAGTGCTTAGCACTTATAAGAGGAAAGAGGGAATAAATCCAAAAAGGCAGTGCCCAATTTTGAAGCGCCTCACGAGCTCACACGCGAGGGCCATAAGAATTAAGTGTTTAACACTTATATACAGACGGGGATTTGGACCCAAATGTACAGCGCCAGCTTTTAGGCGCCTCACGGGCCACACGTGAGCGCCCCAAATTTCAGTGTTTAATACTGCTTTAGAGCTTCGTATTGGAGCACGTGAGCGCCGAGCATATATTAGTGTTTAACACTATAAGAAGCCAACCTTAGCCCAAATTAGCCAAATCTCTCGAAGCCAAAACCTTTTTGATCATCAATCAACCGAGCCGCCATATGCTCAGGTTTCCCGAAATCGATGTTAGTCCCGGAGATAACTAATGATCCCCTAACAGATGGTATCTAAAATGATGTTCATCCCACATCTCCCCTCAAACTAGAATTTGGTTCAAGGGTATATATTTCCACACCTTTGATACATGTCGTTGTAATTCTTCAACATCTTCAGAAAGGTGGCGGGTCCCGACAACCAACAACTCTTTGATGCACTTCCAAACCGATGGATACATCCCAATACGGACTGTAACGGCCTTAAACTACTACGGAACGAAACGTCCTTAAACTAACTATGGACCGTAACGTCCTTAAACTAAACCCTCACCCCAAAAATGGTGATCTATGGACCGAAACATCCCCAAAGTAAAACAATAGAGCCCAAATGCTCTTTTGTTGGATCTGAATGATCCTAAAAACCTGTTAAGTAGATCTTAGTCTAAAATTGGACTAACGTGTCCTGAACAAACAATTAAGTTGATCTTAATCTCAAACGAGATTAACGATCATTAAATCAAACCAAACCCAAATCTAAGAATATACGAATTTGGACTAATCCACGCCCTACGGACGTCAATATAAATTAGTTTCCGTATACAATCCACGGGCAACCAAAAATAAAACAAACACACACGACACGAAGTGAACTTCTGGAGCAGGAGAAAGTGGTTATCGCTACACGGTAACATAATTAACGGGAGGGGCTTGCGCCTGCATGGAAGAGCATCCCCACAATCAAAAACCCCTCGTAAATGAGGGGGAATCCGACGAAGTCTGCTACAACGGCTGCATCCGTCCAAACCTCCGATATACGGTGTTATAAATCAACTTGCATCTTCGGAGAGGTTGATGGATAAATCCAAATAGAATCATCCCCAAATTCAGGCAAGACGATCCATCCCTGATCCGTCTCCGGTTTTCGGCGGCTAACAGATTCTTGCACGCCCGGTGGGACCTTTTCCTCTTTCCACTCCACTCTTCGTGTGTCGTGTTTTTTCCGCGATCAAATAATCGCGGTATATATGTTTGTGGTTGCCTTTGGATGATGGGATACTGAAGCCGGAGTTTCGTCTTTATGAAGAATGGCGTTTGCTTCCACCCTAATAACTCAGGCTCTATCATATCTGGTGGAGTCAAGTATGAGCCACTTGCAGCCTCAAATCTCTGCAATCCGTCTCTTCAAGAAATCAATAGGCTTCTATTTGGGTCGATACTCCCACCTCCCACCCTCGGTGCCTCAACGCCGATGGAGGAAGCCCAGTGGAAGTCTGTCTTCCACAGGTTGGTTCCCCAAGCTGCAGCTTTGGCGACGGAATCAGTCCTCAAACAACTGTCACCTGCCAAGGACCAAGGTCGACGCATGGGGTAAAATATTCAAGCTCTCAAAGGAAACAAGGGGCAAGCTCGGCAAAATCCTGAAGATAATCAAATCCCGGCCGTAAGAAATGGTCGACGTCGATATCGGCATCATACAAAATGAGCTGGGTGCAGTTCTCTGTATGGTCCTGTTTCAACCCCAGTGATGAATGTTGTTGTTCCAACTGGGAACAGCTTCAAACTGTTGCGAAGGGTCAGAAAAAATTCTCCCATTGCAATATTGAAGAAATCTCCCCAGCCCATGAAGATCCTATGAGAGCAGAAACCACTTCGCTCCCTAAAAGAACTTTCCTCGTCTATATATAAGTGTGGAAGTAGATGAAGGACTCAGTCATCAACCGCGGCTCTTCCCTTAAACGTAAGCCATATTCTGACAAATACCCTTTCAAATACAAGGGGGCTTATCCCAAGATGGATCCTGATACAACCGTTCGCCCCAAAAACCAAAGCGGCTTCTCACAAAAAAAATGCCTAATAAAGCTCAAGTGCTCGAGGTAAACTCTGAAGGCCAAAACTCCAAACAACCCAAGTCTCGGGGCACGGCGGTTCATGAAGTCCACATGGTGAACCCCAAAGATGAATTTCAAGCATCTATTAGCCACGGACTGCATACTTGGTCCCGGAAAAAGACTCAACTGCAATGTGAAAAGCTGCAGGAGATGCTCGCTCACGAGGCAGCAAACGCTAATCCATCACCTAAGGAAAATCCCGAGAACACTCCTGAAGAAAGAATAGAGAAGGAGTCGGGTATTGATTTCCTAAAGTGTGCTCTGGAAAAGGGAGATGCAGAAGCGGCAGAAATGTCCACTAAAATGAACCAGATGGCCCATCTGATTCAGAATATGGCTGGAATAATGGTTCAATCGGAACCATTGGCAGATGAACCGTCGGTAGTCGATCTTAAAGATAATGGTGACATTTCAAATCCTCTGCAAATCTCATCAACGGCTGAGGAGGAAATGATTCCTAAAGAAAAGCTGGACACATATATGGCTCAACAAGTCAAAACCCACTATGCCAGTGAAGCATCAAATAGGTCGATCAAGACTGGTCGACCGTATCCGGCGTGCTGCGATAAAAAACAGTACCTGCCAACTCATACTTCCGACGTTCCACATGTATAAAGGAACTGGGAATTCTTGCCGACACATTGCGCGATTTAAATCCATGTGCGGCAATACTGGGGGAAATGATATACTTCTCCTCTGACAGTTCGTCAGCTGTCTGGCGGGCATTGCCTTCCAATGGTATGCGAAACTCCCGAATAACTCCATGAATATTTTCGACGAGATGGAGATGCTCTTCTGTCAGAGATTCTCTAGTGTGAATAAACGCACTACTGTGACGGCGCTGGTCAATGAAAGGGTTAGACAGAATGAGACCTTGGTTCAATATGTTACCCGATGGCAAAATCTCTGGTCAAAATGCGAGCAACGTATCGATAAAGCTGTAGCTGTGGGAATGTTCATAGCCACCCTTGACCCAAATTCAAAATATGTTCTTATTTACGACCCTCTTCAAGCCGACGACCTTCCAAGAAATCATGGATAAAATTGCTCGAATGGATCAAATGGGTCAAGACTTTTTCTCATCTGATGATGAAGAGTGAAAAGCGGAGGCAAGATGGCATTTGTTGTCTACGCTCAACAAAAATAAGCGGCTCTGAAGCAACCTGTTGCCAAAATAGCGACGGCGTAGGAAATCGTTCCCCCCGAGATATACAAAGGGGGCATATTTCTCACTGGCGGATGAATCTCTATGTAGAATAGTCCTTTCTTCTCAAAGGACAGGAAGGATATTAAGAAGCATACAAACTGGTCCTATAATCTAGTGGAATACCCCGCTAAAAAAAACGGTACGTCCACAAGCAAAATGGGCACGGATGAAAACCCGAAAGGGCGCCGCGAGTAAAAAACAGCAGGATTGTCAGCGAGCTTATGAAAATCCAGAAGGGCGCAACCTCGTTAAAATAAATACACTTACGAGATTCTCATGACACGTAAGGAGAATCCCTTTGTGAGACCTTCACGGCTCATAGGATTCAAAAGCCTTAAGTTCCAGGGATCTGGACCTGTTCTTAAGCCGTCATATCCCCCAAATTGCCCTACAGGCGGTTCATATTGACCCTTATATATAATCCATGGGCACGAATAAATATTTCTTTGCCAAGTTCTACAAATGGAAAGAAATGTCCCCATATGGTGAATAACACTTTTTGGTCCTCTCGACATATAAAGAGAAAACACTCTTGGAAGATCCTTATGACTTACAAGAGAAGACATCACTTAGAAATCCCCACGATTCTTAAGGAGAAAATACGTCTATAAGATCCTCACGACTCGTACGGAGAAAACCTTTTATGAGACCCTTACGGCTCATAAAGTAAAAAGTCTTAATTGATAGGATCCTAACCCTGTCTACTAAGCCACTTTTGTCCAGATCGACATGGGAAAATGATGATTCGCTCCTGGCACCATCCCAGTTGTAGCGATGCTGATGCCTAAATCAGTATCAAATTCCAAGTCTTTCAAGGCAAATGATGAGTCGCTCCTGGCAATATCACAGTTATAGCGATACTGATGCCTAAACTAGTGTTAAACTCCAAGTCAACCTCTCCGGTAAATACCATCCCTATAGCCATCTAATGAAGAAGGGGACCCCGTTCGTCTGGGATCGTAAATGCCAAAGTGCATTAGATGAAATCAAGCAATACCTACAGAGTCCGCCGGTACTGACCGTCCCGGTTAAGGGAAAGCCCCTTATCCTGTATACAATAGCCCTTGAGGGCTCTTTAGGGGTGCTATGGGCACAGGAGAACGACCAGGAGAAGGAGAGAGCTCTCTACTATTTGAGTCGAGTTCTACCGGGGGCAGAAAATAACTACTCTCCCATTGAAAAGCATTGCCTGGCATTTATCTTCGCGATAACAAAGCTCAGACACTATGCTTTGGCGCATGAGGTTCATCTCATATCAAAGGTGAATCCTCTCAAGTACTTGATGTCAAGAACCATACTAACAGGAAGGCTTGCCAAATGGGCCCTCCTCTTAATAGAGTTCTCGATAACATATCGACCTCTCAAGGAAGTGAAAGGTCAGGCCATCGCCGACTTCCTTGCTGAGCATCCAATACTTGCCGACTCGCCCCTAAATTGAGAGTTACCGGATGAACATGCGTTCGACGCGAAAGATGAGAAAAATGACTCTCGATGGGAGCTTTACTTCGATGGGGCATCTTCCATGAAGAAGTGAAAGCATAACACCCCCATAATCAAATCTGGGGTAGGCCTTATCTTCGTGACTCCACAAGGAGGAATAATACGTTTTGCCCTTTCCTTAACGGAGCAAGAACAAACAACGAAGCGGAATATGAACCTTTGATAGCAGGTCTTGAGATCGCTGTCGATATGGGGATCGAAAACTTCCTCATATATGAAGACTCCCAGCTAATCGTTAGTCAAGTAAATTGCGACTACCAGACATGCAAGCCAGAGTTGGTAAGGTATAGCGAGGGAGTGCAGCAATTGCTGACATAAATCCCCTCCTACATCCTAGAAAGCATACCGCGTGCGGAAAATAGCAAAGCGGATGCATTAGCCAAACTTTCTAAAGAACTAGCTGATGAAAACCTCAATGATATAAGGATCATTGTGCAAAGCCGGCGGATTCTCGCGCCAACAGAAATATCTCCGGAGTCATCTGAAGAAAAGGAAGCGACCAGACAAGTAGCCTTACAAATAGAGGACGAAGAAACGACTAAGGATTGGAGAGAAGTCTTCATAGACTACTTCAAATCCAATCGAACACCCGAAGATGTATCCTCAAGATATCAGCTCATGAAACGAGCTCTGTCTTTCGCCTTCGTCAATAATACTCTATATAAGAGATCGTTCGACTCTCTGTGGCTGAGATTCCTGGGACCAGAAGAAGCAAGGAGAGTCGTCCAAGAAACTCACGACGGACTCTGCGGTTCTCATCAAGCCGGGCCAAAGATGAAGTTGAAGATCAAAAAGATGGGCTACTATTGGCCTACGATGATTCAGGCCTGCCTTGAATATGCGAAGCAGTGTCACTCATGCCAAATTCACAGGGACTTCATCCACCAGCATCCAAATCCGCTATACCCAATACTGGCTAGCTGGCCGTTCGAAATGTAAGGAACCGATATAATTGGGCCCATCGAACCTGCGTCATCGAATGGACATCGGTTCATACTGGCAACAACCAATTACTTCTCTAAGTGGGCGGAAGTAGTACCGCTAAAGGAAGTGAAGATGGAGAACATCCTCCATTTCTTCAAGACACACGTCATCTATCGGTTTGGCACTCCGCAATGGATTATCTTTGATAACAGGCCAGCCTACAGAAGCCATAAGATCAGCCGCTTCGCACAGCAGCATAAAATAGATTGGAGATACTCTTCAGTCTATAATCCCCGAGCTAATGGTCTGGCCGAGGCTTTCAACAAGACCTTAACGAAGATCATAAAGAAAATAGCGGCCGGAAACAAAAAGGACTGACACGAGAGACTGCATGAAGCTCTCTGGGTATATCGAACCACGTTCAAAACGGCCAGGGATACAACGCCATACGCATTGGTATTCAGCGCGGAAGAGGTACTCCCCTTGGAAATATAGCTACCTTCTCTACGAGTGGCGGTTCGTTACGAACTGACGGATGAAGAGAATGCTCATCTTCGGCTTGAGGAGCTCGACGCCCTCGATGAAACTCGTCTCATAGCGCAGCAAAACCTGGAAGCTTATAAAGCAAGGATGACGTGCTTATATGAAAGACCAACTAGGCCGAGAACATTCCGCCAAAGCGAACTCGTACTAGTTGTCAAAAGACCCATGATCCCCAATCGCGCAAAACGGGGGAAATTCGAGCCGAACTATGAGGGCCCGTACATCATAGAGAAAGTCTACCGAGGTGGAGCCTACTTGCTTATGGATATGAATGGAGAAAGACCCTTCCGGCCAATAAACGGCTGATTCCTGAAGAAATACTACGCCTGACGAGTCACGACTCAGGTCAATGATAGATGACAATGCCTATATCCGCTCGCTATCTTCTTGAGTCAAAACTCTAAAGGTAGTATCCAGCAATACTCCGTCCTAAACATGGGGATCTACGGACCGCAACGTCCCTAAACTAGCATGGACCGAGAAGTCCCAAAAACGGTACGTCCACAAGCAAAATGGGCACGGATGAAAACCCGAAAGGGCTCCATGAGTAAAAACAGCAGGGCTACCGGCGATTTTGTGAAAACCCGAAAAGGCGCAGACTCGTAAAAAAAATTCATGTGCACTTGCAAGGTCCTCTCGACCTTGTAAGGAGAAAATACCTTCGTGAGATCCTTACGACTCATAAAAGGAGCAACACACTTAGGAATCCTCAAGGATTCTAGGGAGAATATGCACTTACGAGATCCTCACGACTCCTAAGGAGAATTTCCCCCTATGAGACCCTCACGGCTCACAGGATTCAAAAGCCTTAAGATACAGGAATCTGAACCTGTTCTTAAGCCATTACATTCCCCGAATTTCTCTACAGGCCGTCCAATATCGGCCTTTGTATACAATCCATGGGCATAAATAAACGTTCTCTCGCCTAGTTACACCAATGTCGCGAAGATTCCCCGGTTGGTGAACAACACTTGTAGGTCCTCTCGACTTGTAAGGAGAAAACACTCTTGTGAGATCCTTACGACTTACGAGAGAAGATATCACTTAGGAGTCCTCACGACTCCTAAGAAGAAAATACACCTACGAGACCCTCACGACTCTTAGGGAGAAATAACTTTGTGAGACCCTTATGGCTCATAAAGTCAAAAGCCTTAGCCGATAGGATCTTAACCCTGTGTGCTAAGCCTCCTTTGTTCGAATCAGCAAAGGCAAATGATGAGTCGCTCCTGGCAACGTTCCAGTAGTAGCGATGATGATGCCTAAATTGGTAACAAATTCCAAGTCCTTTCATGGCAAAGGATGATTCGCTCCTGGCAATATTCCAGTCGGCTATTTCATATGCATTTTGGGGCCAAAGATGAAGTTGAAGATCAAAAAGATGAGCTACTATTGGCCTACAATGATTCAGGCCTGCCTTGAATATACGAAGCAGTGTCACTCATGCCAAATTCACAGGGACTTCATCCACCAGCATCCAAATCCGCTATACCCAATACTGGCTAGCTGGCCGTTCGAAATGTAAGGAACCGATATAATTGGGCCCATCGAACCTGCGTCATCGAATGGACATCGGTTCATACTGGCAACAACCAATTACTTCTCTAAGTGGGCGGAAGTAGTACCGCTAAAGGAAGTGAAGATGGAGAACATCCTCCATTTCTTCAAGACACACGTCATCTATCGGTTTGGCACTCCGCGATGGATTATCTTTGATAACAGGCCAGCCTACAGAAGCCATAAGATCAGCCGCTTCGCACAGCAGCATAAAATAGATTGGAGATGCTCTTCAGTCTATAATCCCCGAGCTAATGGTCTGGCCGAGGCTTTCAACAAGACCTTAACGAAGATCATAAAGAAAATAGCGGCCGGAAACAAAAAGGACTGACACGAGAGACTGCATGAAGCTCTCTGGGTATATCGAACCACGTTCAAAATGGCCAGGGATACAACGCCATACGCATTGGTATTCAGCGCGGAAGAGGTACTCCCCTTGGAAATATAGCTACCTTCTCTACGAGTGGCGGTTCGTTACGAACTGACGGATGAAGAGAATGCTCATCTTCGGCTTGAGGAGCTCGACGCCCTCGATGAAACTCGTCTCATAGCGCAGCAAAACCTGGAAGCTTATAAAGCAAGGATGACGTGCTTATATGAAAGACCAACTAGGCCGAGAACATTCCGCCAAAGCGAACTCGTACTAGTTGTCAAAAGACCCATGATCCCCAATCGCGCAAAACGGGGGAAATTCGAGCCGAACTATGAGGGCCCGTACATCATAGAGAAAGTCTACCGAGGTGGAGCCTACTTGCTTATGGATATGAATGGAGAAAGACCCTTCCGGCCAATAAACGGCTGATTCCTGAAGAAATACTACGCCTGACGAGTCACGACTCAGGTCAATGATAGATGACAATGCCAATATCCGCTCGCTATCTTCTTGAGTCAAAACTCTAAAGGTAGTATCCAGCAATACTCCGTCCTAAACATGGGGATCTACGGACCGCAACGTCCCTAAACTAGCATAGACCGAGAAGTCCCAAAAACGGTACGTCCACAAGCAAAATGGGCACGGATGAAAACCCGAAAGGGCTCCGTGAGTAAAAACAGCAGGGCTACCGGCGATTTTGTGAAAACCCGAAAAGGCGCAGACTCGTAAAAAAAATTCATGTGCACTTGCAAGGTCCTCTCGACCTTATGAGGAGAAAATACCTTCGTGAGATCCTTACGACTCATAAAAGGAGCAACACACTTAGGAATCCTCAAGGTTTCTAGGGAGAATATGCACTTACGAGATCCTCACGACTCCTAAGGAGAATTTCCCCCTATGAGACCCTCACGGCTCACAGGATTCAAAAGCCTTAAGATACAGGAATCTGAACCTGTTCTTAAGCCATTACATTCCCCGAATTTCTCTACAGGCCGTCCAATATCGGCCTTTGTATACAATCCATGGGCATAAATAAACGTTCTCTCGCCTAGTTACACCAATGTCGCGAAGATTCCCCGGTTGGTGAACAACACTTGTAGGTCCTCTCGACTTGTAAGGAGAAAACACTCTTGTGAGATCCTTACGACTTACGAGAGAAGATATCACTTAGGAGTCCTCACGACTCCTAAGAAGAAAATACACCTACGAGATCCTCACGACTCTTAGGGAGAAATAACTTTGTGAGACCCTTATGGCTCATAAAGTCAAAAGCCTTAGCCGACAGGATCTTAACCCTGTGTGCTAAGCCTCCTTTGTTCGAATCAGCAAAGGCAAATGATGAGTCGCTCCTGGAAACGTTCCAGTAGTAGCGATGATGATGCCTAAATTGGTAACAAATTCCAAGTCCTTTCATGGCAAAGGATGATTCGCTCCTGGCAATATTCCGGTCGGCTATTTCATATGCATTTTGGGGCCAAAGATAAAGTTGAAGATCAAAAAGATGGGCTACTATTGGCCTACAATGATTCAGGCCTGCCTTGAATATGCGAAGCAGTGTCACTCATGCCAAATTCACAGGGACTTCATCCACCAGCATCCAAATCCGCTATACCCAATACTGGCTAGCTGACCGTTCGAAATGTAAGGAACCGATATAATTGGGCCCATCGAACCTGCGTCATCGAATGGACATCGGTTCATACTGGCAACAACCAATTACTTCTCTAAGTGGGCGGAAGTAGTACCGCTAAAGGAAGTGAAGATGGAGAACATCCTCCATTTCTTCAAGACACACGTCATCTATCGGTTTGGCACTCCGCGATGGATTATCTTTGATAACAGGCCAGCCTACAGAAGCCATAAGATCAGCCGCTTCGCACAGCAGCATAAAATAGATTGGAGATGCTCTTCAGTCTATAATCCCCGAGCTAATGGTCTGGCCGAGGCTTTCAATAAGACCTTAACGAAGATCATAAAGAAAATAGCGGCCGGAAACAAAAAGGACTGACACGAGAGACTGCATGAAGCTCTCTGGGTATATCGAACCACGTTCAAAACGGCCAGGGATACAACGCCATACGCATTGGTATTCAGCGCGGAAGAGGTACTCCCCTTGGAAATATAGCTACCTTCTCTACGAGTGGCGGTTCGTTACGAACTGACGGATGAAGAGAATGCTCATCTTCGGCTTGAGGAGCTCGACGCCCTCGATGAAACTCGTCTCATAGCGCAGCAAAACCTGGAAGCTTATAAAGCAAGGATGACGTGCTTATATGAAAGACCAACTAGGCCGAGAACATTCCGCCAAAGCGAACTCGTACTAGTTGTCAAAAGACCCATGATCCCCAATCGCGCAAAACGGGGGAAATTCGAGCCGAACTATGAGGGCCCGTACATCATAGAGAAAGTCTACCGAGGTGGAGCCTACTTGCTTATGGATATGAATGGAGAAAGACCCTTCCGGCCAATAAACGGCTGATTCCTGAAGAAATACTACGCCTGACGAGTCACGACTCAGGTCAATGATAGATGACAATGCCTATATCCGCTCGCTATCTTCTTGAGTCAAAACTCTAAAGGTAGTATCCAGCAATACTCCGTCCTAAACATGGGGATCTACGGACCGCAACGTCCCTAAACTAGCATGGACCGAGAAGTCCCAAAAACGGTACGTCCACAAGCAAAATGGGCACGGATGAAAACCCGAAAGGGCTCCGTGAGTAAAAACAGCAGGGCTACCGGCGATTTTGTGAAAACCCGAAAAGGCGCAGACTCGTAAAAAAAATTCATGTGCACTTGCAAGGTCCTCTCGACCTTATGAGGAGAAAATACCTTCGTGAGATCCTTACGACTCATAAAAGGAGCAACACACTTAGGAATCCTCAAGGTTTCTAGGGAGAATATGCACTTACGAGATCCTCACGACTCCTAAGGAGAATTTCTCCCTATGAGACCCTCACGGCTCACAGGATTCAAAAGCCTTAAGATACAGGAATCTGAACCTGTTCTTAAGCCATTACATTCCCCGAATTTCTCTACAGGCCGTCCAATATCGGCCTTTGTATACAATCCATGGGCATAAATAAACGTTCTCTCGCCTAGTTACACCAATGTCGCGAAGATTCCCCGGTTGGTGAACAACACTTGTAGGTCCTCTCGACTTGTAAGGAGAAAACACTCTTGTGAGATCCTTACGACTTACGAGAGAAGATATCACTTAGGAGTCCTCACGACTCCTAAGAAGAAAATACACCTACGAGATCCTCACGACTCTTAGGGAGAAATAACTTTGTGAGACCCTTATGGCTCATAAAGTCAAAAGCCTTAGCCGACAGGATCTTAACCCTGTGTGCTAAGCCTCCTTTGTTCGAATCAGCAAAGGCAAATGATGAGTCGCTCCTGGCAACGTTCCAGTAGTAGCGATGATGATGCCTAAATTGGTAACAAATTCCAAGTCCTTTCATGGCAAAGGATGATTCGCTCCTGGCAATATTCCAGTCGCAGCGGTGTTGATGCTAAGATTGGTGTCAGATCTCAAGTCCTATACTCGCAAAAAAAAATCAGCGAGCCCGAAATGCATATGAAATAGCCGAAATGATGGGGCAACTCGTAATAAAAATCAGCGAGTAAAATATATGCATATAAAAAAACAACCGAAATGATTGGGCAACTTGCAATAAAAAAGCAGCGAGTAAAAATATAAATAGCCGAAATGATTGGGCACCGCGAAAAAACAGCTGAAATGATTGGGCAATCACGAGTTTCGCGATATAAAAGCTGAAATGATAGAGCATCATGGAAAGAAATAAAAAAATTGATGAAACTTTTGCCCTACAGGCGAGTCCATACTGACCCCTGTATACACTCCATGGGCATAAATGAAAAGGGAATCACATTTCCCCACCAGGCTCTATTAAATGGAGAATCAGAACTTTACGGCAACATCTGCAGCCTAGAAGATCAACACGGCGTTCCTTCTCACTCCAGCAGGATGCAGATGCAACGTCAACAACCGACCCCAGGGTCAAAACAAAGCGGAACCATGGAAAAGTCCCTAGTTCCAAGCCTCGATGGTTCACAGACAACCTAGAGACAACCTCGAAATTCGTCTCGATACAGCAGACACAATGTCAACAAGCTAAGCCAAGGAAAATCCCTAGCTTCAGGGTCTTTATGGCAAATCAAATAAAGCCTGAAAGACTATCGGAGATCGTTCCACACCAGCGCGGAGTAGTTATGACTCATCGGGGCTCCCAAACTGAGCCTAACTTCAAGTAAAAAGCGGCATAGAAAATCCCTAACGCTTGCTCTTCCAACGGTAATATGACCTGGGAGATTACTTGAAGACGTCTTGTCCAGCCCCCAAAGGGATCAGAGTCACGACAGTCACGGGGCTACTCGAATAGCAAGATTGCATATCGGGGAATACATCGGCCAACGCGACGGTACGACGGACAAAAACCCTAGTACCAAGGACCCTAACGAACTTCTATCAGCAGAGGTTAACTGTGACGTTAGGACATTGATTGGTTGATGTTTTTGTACGTGTGCGTTTAAAATCAAAGATTAAGAATAGAGAATATACCGCAATCAATAACGGTGTCGCTTGGTAGCTAGCCGGTTGAGTACGGGTCGGTCCACAGGGAATCGTGTTATCGAGTTAAGTCCAAAAGAAATGGTGGTTTTGAGTTTTTATAAAAACTACGATTGAATTTAATTAGGATTAAAGCCTTGCTAGGGTTAGGATTAGGTTAGTTTGGAAAGAGAATTCTTCTCACTACTTCCTTTGCCCTAATTAAGAACATAGATGTTAGGGTAATAGTCAACAAAGGGAATTAGCACGACTAGGAAGAAACGTAGTTTCTTCCCTTTGGTCCTTGTCTGTCCTTTCTTAACTCTTAGCCCTAACCTCTATGTAAATCAACCACAACCGGTCTAACTAGGGAATCACCGCTATCTCGTAGGATAGGGTGCCGTAGTGAGCGGTGTGTGTTTGATTCAAATAGAGTCCTAATTTAAAATATTATACGGGCAAGAAAGGAGTGAGAGATTTCCATCTCTCAAACCTACCCAATCCTAACCCTAACAAGTGAGGAACTACTCACTCATTAGGATGGTTACGATGAAATTCATTTTTATAATTTTTTCCTTCTTAATAAACTAATTAACTTGCAGATAAATAAGACAGATAAAAATTGCAGAAAAATAAATTCAACAAAGAACACAAGATAAAATGAAACTTACTTTTATTGACACCTCTTGATGATTACAATGGAATGAAAATTTTAGACTAGAAAATAAAAAGAGGCATGCCTAATTAGGCTTTAGGGATTTCTATTTATAGATAGGAGAAACCATAGGGTTTACATCTGATCCATATCTGAAATTACAAGACTACCCTAAGAAAGCCGGGTCAACGCACCGACACCCACCGACAATTTGCACCGACACGTGCACAACACGGTCGCGGAACCGCGGCGAAAAGCCATGTTTGGCCGCGGATCCGCGGCCGTCTTGGGGGTTCTCTGTCTTATTTCTTCAGGGTTGTTTTATGTAGCCTTTTTCTTCTGTATTCTTCACTTGGTTCTTCAGAATCTTTTCTGCTTTCTTCCAGATTTCCAACAGTGCAGAATTTGTGGACTTTTACCGTAAGCTTTGCTTTGAAGTCTTGTATCTTGTGCTGCCCTTGAACTGTCTTGTGCATGGAACTGTTTACTGATCTTCATTTGTTCCTTGAACTGTTAGGCGGCATCATACGGATTCATCTTTTGTTGGTTGTAGTCTCACTTCTGTAATGTCTTTTCATG
Source organism: Agapanthus africanus (assembly GCA_030015575.1). NCBI lineage: Eukaryota > Viridiplantae > Streptophyta > Magnoliopsida > Asparagales > Amaryllidaceae > Agapanthus > Agapanthus africanus. Next base: position 127,150,259 of record JASDDO010000022.1, on the reverse strand, counting down.
AATTTCACTGTATTATTCTGAGAACCTGTGACCTGCAACTATTTAGCAGACATGGATCAAAAGCACCTATTTATTTGAAATATGATCAAGAATGGGGAATATAATAATGCAAAATTCTGATATGAACAAATACCCTCAAACTTATCTTTTGCTCGTCCTGATCAAAGCCAATTTTATTCTCAAAAAAACCTAACATCATTTTCGCAGGGAATCGCGATTGCACTGAGCTCGTGCAACAAGCCGTTAAACCTCTAGGTGTCCCTAGAAAGAGGAGTGTTGTCTCCTGAGGGTTTTCAGCGGATACTATCCACAAAATCAGATCAATTTGGCATGTTGACTTTCATTTTTCAATTAGGTATTCTAGAAAGAAATTCTATTATCTTTAACATTAGAAATCATCAACCCATATTTTTCACACTCACTTATCATTTAACTTAAGATCATATATGTTTTGCAACTTTATTAAGCTTTTAGCATTTTCTGAATTTTCTTTCTAAGGTTCCATCTCAACTTAGGAATTTTTATCATTTTTATTGAAGATATAAGGCCTATATTTCATTCTTATCTCTTATCCAAACCCCAATCATATACCTCTACGTGTATGTATGTTTCACCCCTACACTTGGAAATTCAATTCTAGCTATCATACTGTTGTCCATCGTCCAAAATACTTTTAGTTGGTGAATTTTTAGATTAAATTGCTCACGCGTCCTTCATGCGACCGTTAATACTTTTTGAGGTACTAACGACCAATTACAAAATGTGTTCGCGCATTAAGTCCTAATTCCTCATCTTGTAATACCTAAGGCTTTAGTAGTGACTCCCAAACCAGTTGGTCTAAGGCACTAGGTGATAAAGCATCCTTGCTATATATATTTTTTTATTTATGCAGCCTCAAGTACTTACAAAACCGGTGTTCATTTTTTTATATCTCTTTATTCACACTTGTATTTTTATTTTATTTTCTTCCATACTAAGGATTTTAGACAAGAGCATTTCAAGCTATCCTCTACTATTCTAAGTTGTAAGTTGTAGGGTATATATTATCAGAATTTAGACTAAAGGTTCAGAATTTATTTTTCAGACTTACACTTTAAATAAAAATTGCAATACTCTTCCCTTATTTTGACTTATCCTTAGAACTGAATACAAAATTTGCCTATTTCTAAATAAACTACAAGGACATATATTTTCTACCGTTAAACTTTAAGAAAGTTTATTTTTAGGGTTTTTAATTTACTAAGTTTAGGATCTAGTTTTTCCTAGCTAGTTAACCGTCTTGTCAAACTTAAGTCAAATATGGCCAAGATGAAAAAAGTATTTTTATCCATTTAGTTTTATAATTTTTTATTTGATTTTTCTTTTATATATTTTTTTTATTTTCATTTTTTTTTAATTTTTATAATTTTTTATAAAGATGCAATGCAGAATTAAACATGCAAAGAAAGAAAAAGAAAAAATATGTACAAAAATTAAAATATGCAATGCAATGATAACTATTTACAAACTACCTCCTTCCCTAAACTTACCAAAAGCAGTGCCCTCACTGCACATGACTTCGCCGTCCCCTTGAACGTAAATGGGAACGTTCCTCTCTCGCCAGCAGCGTAGATATTCCATATTCAATCTCTGTCACCCGGTAATCCAAGTTGGTTACCATCCCTACCAATTTGTCAATCCCCCTAACGGCTCTTCTAAGCTGTTCCCTGCCGAAAGACGCGCAAGACGGACTGTCTTGCCTGAGATTTGGGGCAGATGCTAATTGGTGCTATCCGTCCACCTCTCCGAAGATGCCAAGTTGATTTATAGCACCATGTATCGAAGGTTTAAACGGATGCGGCTGATGTAGCAGACTTCGTCAGATTCTCCCTCGTTTGAGGGGTTTTTGATTGTAGGGACGCTCTTCCCTGCAGGCGCAAGCCCCTGCAGTTAATTACGCTACCGCATCGCAGTAACAACTTTTTCCTTCTCCAGATGGTCACTTCGTGTCGTGGGTGTTTGTTTTGTTTGTGGTTGCCCATGGATTGTATACGGAGACTAATTTATGTTGTCGCCCGTAGGACGTGGATTAGTCCAAATCCGTATTTTCTTAGATTTGGGTTTGGGGTTGGGTTTAAGGATACGTTATTCTCATTTGAGACTAAGATCAACTTAAACGTTTGTTAAGGATACGTTAGTCTAATTTTTGACTAAGATCAACTTAACGGGATCGTTTAGATCCAACAAAAGAGCATTTGGGCTCAATTGTTTAGTTTAGGGACATTGTGGTCGATTACCAGTTTAAGGACATGGTGGTCCAATACCAGTTTAAGGACATAGTGGTCCATAAATTGTATGGCTGTCGGGACCCATCACCTCTCTGAAGACGTTGAAGGATCACAACGACAAATATCAGAGGAGTTCAGAGATGTACCCTTGAACCAATGAGTTGGTTGAAAGAGTAGATGTGCTCAGTTCAAGATGATTTGAGTACTTATGGCTAGTTTGGGCTAAGTCCAATTATGTTTGAAATATTGGCCCTTTGGACCATTAGACATTTGTCTGGGTTCAGCCCTTCATCATTCAGCAGTGCTAAACAGAGGTTTGGGGGCTCTGACAACATTTTGTCTTTGATTTCCTTAATTTTGAGATTCATTTGGAGGAGGGACTTTTACCTCTGGAAAATTAGCCAATTTGGCTAAAAGTAGTGTTAAAAACTAGAGAACAATAGTGCTAAACACTGGAGGTGGAGCTCTCAAATTAGTGTTAAACACAAAAAGACAATCAGTGTTAAACACTGGAGATATAATCTTCAATTTAGTGTTAAACACTAGAAACAATCAGTGTTAAACACTGGAAATATAATCCCCAAATTAGTGTTAAACACTAAAGACAGAGGGGTCACGTGTGGACACGTGAGAGTGCCCAAAGGGGGGACCAGATCCCTTTTCTTCATTCTGCAATTAAGTGTTAAACACTTTTCATTTCCTGGCCATCACGTGTGGGCACGTGATAGGCATCCATCCATTGGATATTAAAGGGATTTGTTAGGGGTCACGTGGGGACACGTGAGGGCACCCTAAATGTGGAGCCAGATCTCCTTTGTTTTATCCTCAAATCTGCGAATAAGTGTTAAACACTTTTCATTTTTATTTTGAGCATCACGTGTTGACACGTGATGGGGGTTTATGCGTTGACTGTTAAAACTTTTGCTAAGGGGTCACGTGGTAACACGTGAGAGCGCCCAAAGCTTAGATTTCCCTTTCTTTTATTCCCTTTGTCTTGGAGGTCACGTGAGAGCACGTGAGGTATTGCTTCAAAGCCTTTTCCTTCTTGTTTTTTGGGGATCTTTTCAGGGGTCACGTGGAGACACGTGACCTTTGTTCTTTTCATGCACAGAGATCTCTTTAGTTTCTTTATTTTATTTTGAGAATTAAGTTCTCTGTAGGGTTAAACCCTAATTATGATTTTGGAGGAATTAAATTCCTATTGTGCAAGAATTAAATTCTTAAGTAGGGTTAAACCCCAATTTCTTTTTAGAGGAATTAAATTCCCATATATGTAAAAGAATTAAATTCTTGAGTAGGGTTAAACCCTAATTCTGTCCATCTTGAAGGAATTAAATTCCTGTGAGTTTGGGAGAATTAAATTCTCATGTAGGGTTAAACCCTAATTTGTTTTGGGAGAATTAAATTCTCTAAACTCAATTCCCCCTCTAAGTTTTGGATCTGCATGGCAGGATCTCAACCTGATGAGAATTAAATTCTCAACCTATGGGGAAATGTGCTTCTGCAGATCTTCTACTAGAGGAAGAACTAAGTTCTTTTGTAGAAGAGTTAAACTCTTAGGTTTTGAGAATTAAATTCTCTGTTTGAAGTTTTGATTCCCTTTCTTTTTTCACCTAGGGTTTTCTTTGTTGAGAATTAAATTCTCCACTCTTTTCTTCTCTCTTGAGAATTAAATTCTCCTATCTCTGTTCTTCTCTCTAAAAGGTAGATCCCTTCTCTTCTCTTCTTGGCTCCTATTTATAGGAGAAAGGAAAAAATCAATTTGTTTTGTGAATCTTTCATTGAAACATTTTAATTGATTTCATAATTAATATGATCGTTTAGATCACACAATGAATTTTATTCACCGTTGGATTTTAAATCTAAAGATATTTTGTTTGTTATTTTCGGTGAGATTTAGCGGAAATCTTTCCTTGTCGAAGATTTTCCCATAAATTGGTGATTTTTAATCACCCTTGGATCTTTAATCCAACGGTATCCATAATCCTTTTCCAATTGGAAAGATTTAGAAGCTTATTAGAATTTAATTCCATTAACTGTAAGGCTTTCGAAGCCAGTCACGTGCTGACACGTGACCCTTAGTCACGTATGAGCACGTGACCCCCAATTGAGTCCTTTTCTCAGCCTTTATTTACGCTTCAGTTTTAACCATCACGTGTCAATACGTGACCATTGGTCACGTGTGAGCACGTGATACCTCATTGAGGTATTTTCTTCAGCCATTTGTTTTTATTTCTGTTTTAACTATCACGTGTCAACACGTGACCATTGGTCACGTGTGAGCGCGTGACCCCCAACTAGGTCCTTCTTCAGCCGTTTGTATTTATTTATGTTTTAACTATCACGTGTCAACACGTGACCATTGATCACGTGTGAGCACGTGATACCTCATTGAGGTAATTCCTGATTTTTAATCAGGGAACAGTGCATAGCATATTTTCTCATAACTTTTGATCCCGGATGAATTATGAAGCCCATAATATATCAAATCGAAGGGTTTCTTGAGATGCTTCCAATATCATCAGAATTTATCTTTTCTCCTTCAGGAGTTTATCAAAATACAGGTCGGAAGATACTGGTTCGCATTTCCTTAAGCGTATCGCTGCCATTTGATACCTTGGGCTCTTTTGCGCATAAATTTTTGGCGGGAAAAAATGCCCCCCACTACTTTGCCCACATAAGTATATACGTGGGTGAAGTAGTGCAGAGTAATGCATAGCGTATGACCAGTTTCAGGTTGGTATATAACTTTCAGAATCTTGATCTGAAAAGATAACAAGCGGACACATGCGTCGTCATTTATCATTGACTCAAATCTTGACTCTTAAGAGATATAGTTCCAAACTCTCAACTCCATTAGCCGCACCCTTCTATTTCTTTATGTCTTACTCTGGCGTGAAGTAGTTTATACACTCATGAGTAACCTCTCCATTTCAGTGGCATATAGCTTTAGCAAGCGTGGCTCATAGATAGTCCATCTTGACCTCTTTGCAGGGCGGTGGTGGCTTAGGAGACAGGGGTAGGATCTGCCACCTAAGAATTTTCAACTTTACGAGTCGTAAGGGTCTCCTAAAGACTTTTCTCCCTACGAGTCGTGAGGATCTCGTAGGTGTCTTTTCTTCTTGGGAGTCGTGAGGATTCCTAAGTGTGTTTTCTCTTGAGAGTCGTAAGGATCTCACAAGAGAATTTTCCCGCTAATAAGTCGAGAGGACTCGTAAGTGGTTGTTTCCCTCCTTGTCGAGATTCGACTTTGGAGAGTGTGGTCCGTGAATAGTATGCAAGAGTCCGTTTTGGACCAACTTGCAGGGCCCCAGTGCTTAGGAAACAGTTTTTATAATCCCCATTGCCTAAGGCTTTACCTTACGAGTCGAGACGAATCGAGAAGTTCTCGCAAGGATGTCCTAACATCACAGTTAACCTCTGCTCTTTATGACAAAGGTCCGTTAGGGTATGTGGTACTAGGATTTTGTCCGTCGTACCGTCGTGTTGGCTGATATATTCCTCGATAGGCAATCTTGCTGTTCGAGTAGCCTTGCGATTGTCGTGTCTCTGATCCCTTCGGGGGCTGGACAAGATGTCTTCAAGCAATCTTCTTAGGCAGTTTGACCGTCAGAAGAGCAAGCGTTAGGAATTTTGCCATTCCGCTTTTTACTTGAGGTTAGGCTCATTTTGGAGAGCCCCGATGAGTCATAACCACTCCGCGCTGGTGTGGGATGATCTCCGATAGTCTTTTAGGATTTATATGAGTTGCCGTCAAGACCCTGAAGCTAGGAATTTAGCCTTCGCTTCGTTTGCTGGCACTGCGTCTGCTGTATCGAGACGAAGGTCGCGGTTGTCTCTAGGTTGCTGGTGAACCGTCGAGGTTTGGAACTAGGGATTTTGCCGTGGCTCTGTTGTTTGATTGTCGCGTCTGAATCCTACTGGAAGAAGAACGCTGTGGTGACATCTCATCTGCTGTACGAGACGCACGTCGAGGTGGTGACCACTCCATGTAGGATGATCTCCGGTGGTCTTTCAGGCTTTATATGAGTTGCCGTCAATACCCTGAAGCTAGGAATTTGGCCATCGCTTCGTTTGCTGGCAATGCGTCTGCTGTATCGAGACGAATGTCGCGGTTGTCTCTAGGTTGCTGGTGAACCGTCGAGGTTTGGAACTAGGGATTTTGCCGTGGCTCCGTTGTTTTATTGTCGCATCTGAATCTTACTGGAAGAAGAACGCTGTGGTGACATCTCATCTGCTGTATCGAGACGAACATCGAGGTGGTGACCACTCCATGTGGGATGATCTCCGGTGGTCTTTCAGGCTTTATATGAGTTGCCGTCAAGACCCTGAAGCTAGGAATTTGGCCTTTGCTTCGTTGTCTTTGGCGTGTCCAAATCCTGTTGGAGGAAGGACGCTGTAGTCATATCTCGTCTGCTGTATCGAGACAAACGTCGCGGTGGTGACCGCTCCGCGCTGGTGTGGGATGATCTCCGACGGTCTTTCAGGTTTTATATGAGTTGCCGTCAAGACCCTGAAGCTAGGAATTTGGCCTTCGCTTCATTTGCTTTGTCGCGTCTGAATCTCGCTGGAAGAAGAATGCTGTGGTGACATCTCATCTGCTGTATCGAGACGAACATCGAGGCGGTGACCACTCCATGTGGGATGATCTCCAGTGGTCTTTTAGGCTTTATGTGAGTTGCCGTCAAGACCCTGAAGCTAGGAATTTGGCCTTTGCTTCGTTTTCTTTGGCGTGTCCGAATCCTGTTGGAGGAAGGACACTGTGGTGACATCTCGTCTGCTGTATTGAGACGAATGTCGAGGTGGTGACCACTCCGCGCTGATGTGGGATGATCTCCGATTGTCTTTCAGGCTTTATATGAGTTGCCGTCAAGACCCTGAAGCTAGGAATTTGGCCTTCGCTTCGTTTGCTTTGTCGCGTCTGAATCCTGTTGGAGGAAGGGCGCTGTAGTGACGTCTCGTCTGCTGTATCGAGACGAATGTCGAGGTGAAGCTGGGATTTTGCCGTCGCTCCGCTTTGTTTCGACCGTGAGGTCTTTTGTTGACGTTGTATCTGCATCCTGCTGGACTACGGAGGAACACCGTCGTTGACATCGCGTCCGCTGTAACGAGATGAGTGCTGAGGTGGAGCTGGGATTTTGCCGTCACTCTACTTTGTTTCGACCGTGAGGTCTTTATTGACGTTGCACCTGCATTCTGCTGGACTGCGAAGGAACACCGTTGTTGACATCTCGTCTGCTGTATCGAGACGAATGCTGAGGTGAAACTGGGATTTTGCCGTCGCTCTGCTTTGTTTCGACCGTGAGGTCTTTTTTTGACGTTGCATCTGCATCCTGCTGGACTGCGAAGGAACGCCGTTGTTGACATCTCGTCTGCTGTATTGAGACGAATGCTGAGATGGAACTGGGATTTTGTCATGGCTCCGTTTGATGGTGTAACCTCTGTGTCATGCTGGAATGAGGAGGCCCACCGTTGTTGGTCTCCAGGCTGCAGATGTGGCCATTGAGATTTGGAACTAGGGACTTTGCTATGGTTCCGTTTCGTTGCGACTCTGAGGTCGATTGTTGACATCACGTCTGCATCTGGTTGGAGTGAGGAGAAACCCCGTTGGTGGTCTCTAAGTTGTCGATGTTGACGTCGAGACCCTGAAGCTAGGGATCTTCCTTTGCTTCATTTGTTGACATTGTGTCTGCAATATTGCGACAAATGTCGAGATTGTCTCTAGATTGTTTATGAACCGTCGAGATTTGGCTTTGCTTTCTGATAGAGCCTGTTGGGAAGGTATGGTTCCCTCTTTGTTTGTGCCCCTGGATTGTATACAGGGATCGATGTGATCTCACATGTAGGGCATAAATTTCATTATATATATTTTTTTATTTCTTTTCGCGATGCTCTATCATTTCAGCTTTTTATATCGTGAGGGTCGCGATTGCCCAATCATTTCGGCTATTTTTCACGGTGCCCAATCATTTCGGCTCTTTATTTTATTTTTACTCGCTGCTTTTTATTGCGAGTTGCCCAATCATTTCGGCTGTTTTTGTATGCATACATTTTTACTTGCTGATTTCGTTGCAAGTTGCCCCATCATTTCGGCTATTTCGTATGCATGTATGGCTCCCTGATTTTTTTATCGCGAATGTGGAACTTGGAATCTGACGCCAATCTCAGCTTCAGCATCAGCATCACTACAACTGGAATTTTGCCAGGAGCGAATCATCATTTGCCATGAAAAGGCTTGGGATTTGATATCGTTTTAGGCATCAGCATCGCTACAACTGGGATATTGCCAGGAGCGAATCATCATTTGCCTCTGTCGATGTCGAACAAAGGTGGCTTAGTGAACAGGATTAGGATGTTGTCGACTAAGGCTTTTGACTTTATGAGCCGTAAGGGTCCCACAAAGGTATTTCTCCCTACAAGTCGTGAGGATTTTGTGAGTGTGTTTTTCTCCTTAGGAATCGTGGGGATTCCTAAGCGTATGTTCCCCTGTAAGTCATAAGGATCTTACAAAAGGGTTTTCTCCTTATAAGTCGAAAGGACTTATAAGGGTTGTTCACCATATGGAAATATCCCTAGTCACGGGTGGGACTTTGCTGGGGAAATGTTTATTCGCGCCCGTGGATTGTATACAAGGGTCAGTATGAGCCGTTTGTAGGGCAATATCGAAGGTTGTGGAAGTTTCTTAAGAACAGGTTAAGGTTTCTGTAACTTAAGACTTTCAAATCTTATGAGCCGTGAGGGTCCCATAAGAGAGTTCTCCTTAGGAGTCGTGAGGATCTCGCAAGTGTATTTTCTCCTTAGGAATCGTGGGGATCCCTAAGTGTGTTTCTCCCTTGTGAATCGTAAGGATCTCACGCGGGCGGTTTCTCCTTACAAGGTCGAAAGGACCTTGCAAGTGTCTTTTAACGAGGTTGCGCCCTTTCGGGTTTTCACAAGACTCACCGGTAGCCCTGCTGTTTTTACTCACGGAGCCCTTTCGGGTTTTCATCCGTGCCCATTTTGCTTATTGACGTACCTTTTTTTTTCTTCGAGTCTGCGCCCTTTCGGGTTTTCACAAACATCGCCGGTAGTCCTGCTGTTTTTATTCACGGCGCACTTTCGGGTTTTCATCCGTAACCATTTTTCTTATGGACGTACCGTTTTTTTTTTCGAGTCTGCGCCCTTTCGGGTTTTCACAAACATCGCCGGTAGTCCTGCCGTTTTTACTCACGGCGCCCTTTCGGGTTTTCATCCGTGCCCATTTTTCTTATGGATGTACCATTTTTTTTACTACCACGTCAGCCTGAAAATGCCGCGGGTTGGTAGTAGTTTAACGATGTTTCGGTCATCAGCCAGTTTTAGGACATAGTGGTCCTTCGTTAGATTAACGACGTTTCGGTCTATCGTTGCCATATTTGAGGCGAGTTTCTAGTTTACGGACTTTTTGGTCCATGGGGCTTTCTCTATGAAAGAGCACGATGCCCCCGGCATGTCCATCTTTTTTGGAGCATGCGGTTGTGGCGGGCTCACCTTCCAGTTTTTGGACAGCGCGAACTTGCCCGGTTGGTATTGGTCTTCAACCCAGTTTTTGAAGACGTAGTAGTTTTTGATCGGATGGCCCAATACTTGGTGGTAAGGGCAGTAATTAGGATTGTTGATATCATTCGGTTGTAGCTGGTGTTTCGGCTCCGGTAGAGTGATAAGCCTGTTGCACACTGCTAGTTCGAACGGCCTCCTTGTCTCATCCCGAGGAAATGAGTAAGGACGTTTCAACTTCTCATAGAGGGGTTGCCGCTTGTTGCTTTGGCGAACAACCGGTCTAGGGCCACTCGATTGTTGTTGAGCATTGGCGACGAAGGACGTTCTTCCCTTCCCTTTATCATTTTTGTTCGATCCCTTGTTTGTGGGTCCGAGATTCTTTCCGGGTACCATACGATTGCATGGTTGAATGTTCTCACAACTCCTCAATTCTTTCGTTTCAGAGATGGATTCCTTGAAGAGAGGACCGTGGGCTACTTTTTCGTTGGAGTCGCTCCCGAAGGTGAAAACTCGCGATCCCCCGGGATTAACCCTATGACAATTGCCGGCAATTCTTTTACGCTCATTTGTCGCATTTTTCCGCTGTCTACGAGCTTCATGCTTTGTCCTGTTGAAGTGTTGCCTGTGAGCGACATACCCTTGCCACCAATACTTAAAGGAGTTGCATTCTTTAGTAGGATGTGCGATCTTCTGATGATATAAGCAGAAGTTAGGATGTACGTCCACTTCATCAAGATGTATACCGCCAGGAGAATTTTCTCTGAAAGAGGGCAGCTTCATCCCTATCGATATAGCTTTGGCGAATCGTTTCCTTGTCTTGATCCTGCTTTCATTTGCGTCGGATGTATTTTGATCTGGTGGGAGTGTTTCGACCCTTTCATCTAATCGCCGGCGTTTGGCTTTCTCGAATATGGCTATCTCGCGCTCTCGATCAGCTTTTCTTTTAAGACGGGCTTCGTTCAGGAATGCATCAATCATTTTGTCTGATGGTCCTAGAAGTTCTGGCTCAGGATCTGCCCCCAGCTTCTCTGTGTAAGGAGCTTCTTCGTCATTTATTGACGAGTGAGAAATCACATGGCAGCTTGCCACATAATCTTCAGATTCATCCGATGAGTCTTCTCCATTGTCATCATCTCCGTCCTCAAGGACGTGGCTGAGAAATTCTTGGAGTGTGACTGGGGTCCGCGCCTTCTGATTATATTCTTCCAACGCGTCAATATGTTTTTGCAGGTCTGTGGGCTTGTAATCAAGCTTCACGGGCTTTTGGGTCTTCTTCTTCTTCTTCGAAGACTTTGACGGCTGGGTACGAGCGCTTTGACTATCACCACCAATTTTTGTAGTTGAGCACGGTTTCAGCATTCCCTCGACGATCTCAGATTCCAGTGGATTTTTCCTCCTGATTGCCGGGCACGTTTGGAGATCCTTCAACATTCTTTTCGTCTTTGCCGAAAGAACAACTTCCCATGGGGCTTCCCTTATGAATGAGCACGATGCCCCCGGCACGTCCACTTTTTTAGGGGCGTGAGGTTGTGGCGGATTCACCTTCCAGTTTTCGGATAATGCGAACTTGCATTGTTGGTATTGGTCCTCAATCCAGCCTTTGAAGACGAAGCAATCTTCGATTGGATGGCTTACTGCTTGGTGGTAAGGGCAGTAATTAGGATTGTTGACATCGCCTGGCTGCAACGGACGTTTTGGATCCGGCAGATCGATGAGTCTGTTGCGCACTGCTAACTCGAACAGTCTCCTCGTTTTATCTTGGGGAAACGAATAAGGACGTCCTAGTCTCTCCTCGAGGGATGGGCTTAGGCGCATATTGTTTTGGCAAACAACCGGCTTTAAGTTGCTCGGCCGTTGTTGAGTATTGGCAACGAAGGTTGCTTTCCCTTTGCCCTTTTCATTCCAAGGCTCTGTCTTTGAAGAGGAAGGCTTATGGCCCATCTGGTCCATTTGGGCCAGCTTGTCAATCAAGGCTTGGAAAGTGGTCGGCTTGAAGAACATCATGAATTGAGAAATGGTCGCCTGAGGGTCGAGGGTTCCTACGAACATGCCCACCGCTGGTTCTTCTTCGATGCGTTGTTCGCACTTCGACCACAGATTATGCCACTGTATCGCATACTGGACCCAAGTTTCTCCAGGTTTCACCCTGGCATTGATCAATGCCGTGATTGGGGTGCGTTCGCTAGCGCTTGCGAAACGCTGGGTGAATAGCAACTCCATCTCTGCGAATGTCTTGACAGAGTCATTTGGGAGTTCAGAATAACACTCGAATACCGTCTCCGACAAACTGCCAACAAACTGGCGGAGCAGTAGCTTATCGTCACCTCTAGTGTTGCCGCATAAGGCTCTGAATTGAGCGACGTGCTGATGCGGATTTCCCGTCCCCTTGTATACGTGGAATTTGGGGATCGTGTATCCTGGCGGGTACTTTATTTAGTCGTACCAACCCAGATAGGGTCATCCAGTTTAAACAATTTGTCCGGCCGCTTCATTCGCCTGATGAACTCGTATCTGCTGAGCGATGTAATCATCAAGCGTGGCTTTTGAGATGGTTTCCTCCTTGGCTGCTGAAAGAGTCGGATGTTGGTTCGATGTATCCCCTCTGTCGTCTTCAATAATGATCGGAGGGTCTTCAGCTGGAGGTTCCGGCTGTAACATCATCCCGACCATATCTTGGAAGAGAAGTGTTATTCGCTTTATATTGGCCGCTTGTTCCGCAGCCTCCTTGTCCTTCTTTTCGAGCATTCTTCGAAGGAATTCAGCATCAGTCTCGTGTTCGTGACGTTGTTCTGATGACGCCTCTGGGCTTTCTTTTGGCCCGGTAAGTGCGGCCATTGCAGTCAGCATCTCTTGAAGCTTTTGCTGTTGTTGTTCCTGAGCCCTTGTTATTGATCGGGTGAGCGGTCGGTGGCCCGTCGAAGTGCGGCTTTCTTCTTTTCCGGAAGCCATGTAGACGGTATGCACCACCATGCCTCCAGACTTAGGGCGTTTGGGCACAGCGTCTTTACGATTTGCCGCAGTCACAGGGGCTTTCTTTAGCTTCCTCCCCTTTTGAGCAGTTGAAGTCGAGGGGGCTGTTGCAGTGGGCACCCAAGTAGCTGTTGTCCTTTGTGGCTTGACAGGACGGTTCTCTTCCTATTGACCCTTCACCTTTTTCTGTCGGCGAGAGTAATCTTGATCAATTACTGAGTCCCGAACCTGCCGCCAGACTCTGTAGATTTTGGAGAACAGCCGCTGAGGGGACTGTTTCGGCTTCATTTATGTGACAGTCTCCACTGGCGGCGGAGATCTTTTCAATACTGCGGTAGGCGAGTTCCTGGGCACCTTGTTTAGCAGCTCAAAACTGTTCCCGGTTGGAACAACAACATTAACTTCTACCGTTGGAGCTGGTGGAGTTAGCCCAGAGGGGGAGTTGCCCCCGACCTTCCTTACTCGGTGCCAGTGGCGACGTCGAGCGTGTCGAGCTGTCGGGGTTGGTTCGGCGATGGGGATGGCTTTGTCGTGCCCTCTGTTCTGGTGAGGCGCTGCTGGTACCAGCCTCTTGAAGACCGACGTCAGTTGAATAGGGATAGCCAACCTATTGAAAGCAGACTTCCGAGCAGGTGAAGCAGCCTTGACGATTTCATGAGCAGGAATGACTATCCGCTTGGGGATAACACCTTCTGGTATTGTGGGCTTCTTCACGGGCCCATTGGAGTTTTGACCTAGTCTATTGAAAACCGATGCACTGGATTTGGGCGACCCGTTGAGAGGGGTCGCCGTAGTTGCAAGCCGATCAAAGACCGACTTCTTCGGAGCTTCTTGCAATGGCAGAGGGGCATTGAAGCTCATTGGTTGGAGCATGGTCCCAAAGAACAGCCTAGTGGTGTCCTGAGTTACTTGCTCCACCGGCATCTTGAAAAGGGAGGCCGCTTAGGGCCCTAAGTCACTCCTCCGGCGAGGACGGAGTGGGAGTTGTTGCAATTAGTGCAGTTTGAAACCATTGATCTTCTGTTTTCTGCACGGAGCAAGACACCAAATCTTAGTACCTCGAATCCACAGCCAACCATAACAAACCGCGATTCGTTCGCGAACACGACACACGAAGTGTGGAGTGGAAAGAGGAAAAGGTCCCATCGGGCGTGCCAGAATCTGTTCCCCGCCTAAAGACGCGCAAGACGGACTGTCTTGCCTGAGATTCGGGGAAGATGCTAATTGGTGCTATCCGTCTACCTCTCCGAAGATGCCAAGTTGATTTATGGCACCATGTATCGAAGGTTTAAACGGATGCAGCCGATGTAGCAGACTTCGTCTAATTTCCCCTCGTTTGAGGGGTTTTTGATTGTGGAGACGCTCTTCCCTGCAGGCGCAAGCCCCTGCAGTTAATTACGCTACCGCATCACGGTAACAACTTTCTCCTTCTCCAGATGGTCACTTTGTGTCGTGGGTGTTTGTTTTGTTTGTGGTTGCCCATGGATTGTATACGAAGACTAATTCATGTTGTCCCCCGTAGGACGTGGATTAGTCCAAATCCGTATTTTCTTAGATTTGGATTTGGGGTTGGGTTTAAGGATAAGTTAGTCTCATTTGAGACTAAGATCAACTTAAATGTTTGTTAAGGATACGTTAGTCTAATTTTTGGCTAAGATCAAGTTAACGAGATCGTTTAGATCCAACAAAAGAACATTTGGGCTCAATTGTTTAGTTTAGGGACATTGCGGTCGATTACCAGTTTAAGGACATGGTGGTCCAATACTACTTTAAGGACATAGTGGTCCAATACCAGTTTAAGGATATAGTGGTCCATAAAATGTATGGCTGTCGGGACCCATCACCTCTCTGAAGACGTTGAAGGATTACAACGACAAATATCAGAGGAGTTCAGAGATGTACCCTTTAACCAATGAGTTGGTTGAAAGAGCAGATGTGCTCAGTTCAAGATGATTTGAGGACTTATGGCCAGTTTGGGCTAAGTCCAAGTATGTTTGAAATATTGGCCCTTTGGACCATTAGACATTTGTCTGGGTTCAGCCCCTCGTCATTCAGCAGTGCTAAACAGAGGTTTGGGGGATCTGACAACATTTTGTCTTTGATTTCCTCAATTTTGAGATTCATTTGGAGGAGGGACTTTTACCTCTGGAAAATTAGCCAATTTGGCTAAAAGTAGTGTTAAATACTAGAGAACAACAGTGTTAAACACTGAAAGTAGAACTCTCAAATTAGTAAACACAAAAGGACAATCAGTGTTAAACAC